>OX328106.1:31293193-32793193 GCA_946811185.2 Hippopus hippopus
GCCCCCTTTTCACAGAGCATGGCTCAATTCTTTATTTGTACAAGTATTTTTAGCCAAACGGTATGTTTAATCAGATATGATAATACAGGTCTGATTTTAAGCTTATCTTTTTTTTTTCACATTTGCACGGTATGTTAATCAGATCTGCCTCGTATTATGTAGTTTACCTCTTTAGTGGGCGGTTTAAAGTTTAACCTTTCACAAGTTGAAAAAATTTTACACATGCACCCGAAATATAAGCATTTGCTGCGGAAAAATTAAGTTAGCTATCATTAAGTAATTTGTCTTTGACAGAACAGAAAACATTGTGGGAAAACGAGAAATATATGTAGATACATGTAACCAGCATTTTCTCCTTTTCCAGCAATGTTTAAAGAAATGTGTATTCCCATGGTCTAAAATAACTCAAGATTGTTTGATTAAGGGTTAACTAACGTTTTACCAGATGACAAGCAGACCCCTACAGGTATAACAAGATAAAGGGCTGGCATATGGTATACTGGATACTGATTAGTCTGTTTCTTCTGAAAAACCGGACGAAATAGAATATATTCTATTGATTGACAGATCTGATAGCATATCTCCCATTAAAACGTGGTTTACACGGTGTGATTTGGCACAGGTCAAGGCCTCCAAATTTACAAATTCCGTAGGTAAACTTTTCCATAATAGGCCTATAACACGTCTTCCTGCAGTCTCTGTTCGTCACCCGTGGCGTTCTTGTGTACTTGCTGACCAGGGACGAATCCACGGTGAATGATGACAACTTTTGAAGCAGAATGAAAATAGTACCAACGATTTTCATGTTTGGCCCTTTTGTCAAAGTGTTCGGTACTGGTAAAATAAATACAAAGAAAAGCATAAAGGACCGTAACTGGCTAAACCAAATTGTTCTGTCATTCAGAACTGATGTTTCTTTCAAGATTTAGATTTAGAATGGTTTAGCATGTACATGTCAGCGTAAAAGACAATTTTATGCGAACATATTTATCAACCATTCTTACGAGTCCTAATTCTCAAGAATATGTACGATTTCATAGTTACGCATGTTCCGATTAGTTAAATCAAATGAGCCGCACTCCGGAAAAAGGGGGTTTAATGCATCATAGTCATGAATTATACCAAGTAAGTCATCACACAAGTATGGATCCACAAATCTATTTTGTCTGACAAAAGACTGAATCCTGAGGTAGAATGGTTCTTGGACTGCGCAGGCTGACATCCATGGGTCGATACTTTTCGCAGAAACATGAAACCCCATTTTCACAGAACATGACTCAAATAGTTTAGCCAAACGGAAACAGTGTTACTTTCAAAAATTGAAATCAGAATTGATTGTGCACCCTTATCCTACTAAATAAAGGAAAGGAAACTTTCAAGCCGATAGTAAGAACCCAAATTTTGCGATTTCAAAGATATTTTTTTCGGGAAAAAATATCTCCTCATCGGACAGTATAGATCCGAGATCAGACTGCACGTTCTGTGCAGTCTGATCTTGATCTATACTGTCCGCAAAAAGTCAGTGATTCGCGCTTAGCAGCCTAAGTGTTAATTAAGGTACAAGTCAACGTTCTGATAAAAGAAATACACTAAGGTCCAAAAAAGCAGTTCTTTTGAGCAGAATATTTGAAATTTTAGCAAAGTAACTGGAAACCTCACAAAAGAATATCAAACTAAATTCGCACAGTCATTTACTAAGTAAGGCCCTTTATAGTCACCATCTTTATCACCTACGTCGTCGTCGTCGTGAAGAAGAAGAAGAAGAAGAAGAAGAAGAAAAAGAAGAAGATAATTATTGTTATTGTTATCATCATTATTAGTACTATTATTATTATTATTATTATTATTATTCATTATTATTATTATTATTGAATGAATAACTAGATAAAATATTCAAGACGGATTATAGAGAAATACATATTTTAGTATTAAAACCATGGAAGATTAGGTTTATCGAGATTTAACCAACTGTACATTCAAGACGTATTGAAAGATGATATTGAAGCCATGCTCTGTGAAAAGGGCTTAATGTATCTGCAAAAAGTATCGATTCAGGTCAGCTTTCTCAGTCTGCACAGGCTGACCTGGATCGAAACCTTTTGCTTTGGGTAAGATTTTATGGATCCGTGATAATGTGATGACTTGGTTGGTTTCATGCATCACGAAGATGCATTAAGTTCCCTTTTGCTAGAGCACGGCTGATTTATATAAAACAGAAAGTTACCTAGTATGAAACGTAGAAAATTGTCAAGTACGTGCATAACCGAAAGACAGAGATAGAGCCAGAGAAAAAGAGACAGACACACAGACAGAGATAGTGACAGAGAGAGAGAGAGAGATTGCTGCGACAGAAAATTATACGCTTTTCTACTTTACGAAGAACTTCGACAGAACTGTTGATCTGTGTTCTTGGCTTTCCTTAACCACATCTACCCAAGGTGGACTCCAAGCCAACAGTAAAACGCTCGGGAACTTTCGATCACTTATGTAAAAGTATAAGATTGACTTTCACTGATTTGGAGCTCCGGTCATTAATACTAAATTTTATGAGCTATGTTCTATAAAAAGGGGGCTTACTGCATCTACAAAAATTATCGACTAATATCCGCCTGTGCAGTCCGCGCAGGCTGACATGGGTCGAAACTTTTCACTTTTTGTAGACTTTATGCTTGTCCAAGGACCATTCTGCCTCCATAGCCACTCAAATTTGTTAGACTAAATGAATTAATGGATACTTAATATGTGTTGTCTTGCTTGCTATAATTCATTACGGAGATACATTAAACCCCCTTTTGATAGAGCCTGGCTCATATCCATGGTAGGCACAGGACATATGTCAATTACATAATGTACTCATTATTGCAAGTTTATTGGTATATTAATACGAGATATAGGCCCAAGTTCCTGAAAATGACAGCTTAAGAAAACGTGCTAGAAAGACTTTATTTCTTGTCATTATCGCAATTTTCCCAACAACATCGTAGAAACAATTTAAAACTTATTTTCTTGTCATTCAAGCGAATGTGATTCCTACTCATACCTTTATTCAATTTTCCAACGACCACCATTACCCTTTACCACACAACCCCTAATTTTTATCGACCCTGAGGAAGAAAGTTTTGGAAAACAATTTGGGAAAAGGGAGAAAATGTTGGTAACCAGCATTTTCTCCTTTTCCCACAATGTTTTCTTCCCTTTCTTAATCAAGTTTCAATTTTTTAGTCACATTTATTTTTTTCGTCTGCAAAGCCTTTCAATTTGGACAAGTCTTTTGTTTTCTCGTCTATTAAAGAGTTGTTATAAGAAGTTTGCAGTTCACTGGGACCCACTGAATTTTTAAATATCTTGAAAAATCCCGTATCATTTTTTATGAAACTTTTCAAGGTCTTTTAAAATGACCTTACCAACTCTCACGGTGAAAATTAGAATTTTTCTTATGCGTGAAAAAACATTTTGCCTATTCCAGTAGTGTTAAATTTTTGTGCTGAAGCTTAACATTCTCCGGTCCAGCGGTTTCGCACAGTGACCAGAACAGCAAACATAACTGGACAAGTACATGACTTCAGTACCTCAATTCAATTAAATATGAGGCCCTGAAATTGTTTTTTGTATCAATAATATAATATAATATACCATAGATATCGCTGTCGTTACTCTCATTCAAACTTTGAAGTCTAGAATAATTTGTCTAATGTTTTCTTATATGGTGTCTGTTCTCCAATATTTGATTACATTTTATTTTTGGCATGGCTTCAAGTTTTTATACCACTTCTATTGAGATATGTTCCAAACCACCTGACACTTAGACTTAGATATCTTTCAGACTTTGTTTCTAATTGTTTTTCGCTACGATTTTTTTCAGTTCGCCTAAAATTAGCTTGTATTATGGTCACACTCAGAGGATGGTAGTCTTAAAGACACCGTGTCCCTTTGACCGTAAATCCACAACAATACTTTTGAGCTTGTTTATGGAACTTAACCACTTCATACAATGCACCCTTCTTCATTTTATTGTTGTATGCTATACAACATGATGTGAGCTAGAGTTTGACTGGGTTTCGGAAAAAAAAAAACATCTATGGTTGGGCGTGGAAAAGAAAACAAAGTGTAAACAAGTGTGTGCTCTTAAGTTTCCAATATTGAATCATTAAAATAAAACTGAAACAAAAAAACGAGATCTGGGCCTGAAAAGTTGAAGTTTTTACTATTCAAACAAAAGACGGCCATAGTTACTGTACTTGCTTGAGAACTGTTTTCGTAAACAGGTAAACCCTTTACTCGGATTAGCCTTAAACCTTCCCACCGTTTTAAGCTGGTTGAAAACAAATCTAATGCAAGTACAGTAACTGTGGCCGTCTATTGTTTGAATAGTATAACTTCAACTTTTGAGGCCCTTATCTCGTTTTTTTTTTTTTTATTTGGGTTTTAATTTAATGACCCCCATACTGGAGACTTGCACACACTTGTTTACACTTTGAAAGACCTTTAAGTCAAAATTTTGATTTTCAGTTATTATTCGGGGCCATTGCTTGCCCCTATGGATGACATCTCATCCGGAATTCTTATTAGCATTTTTTTTATTTTCCTTCAACTTATTTGGTCAGCCTTGGGAATCGAATCCACGCGTTCAAGTGTGCCAAGATTTGTCGTTTACTATTCTAACGCCCTATCAAACAACAAAATTTTAGACTAGACCAAATTCAAAGCATAAACGTAAATCAAAATTGATATTTTCGTTTGTGAAGGGTAGAAAACATTGTGGGAAAGGGAGAAAATGCTGGTTACCAGCATTTTCTCCTTTTCCCACAATGTTTTCAAACGGCTTTTTCTTCGAGGTCATTAAGACTCGGTTTTGTCTGGTAAAGAGTTGAGCTGATTTTTAATACGTAGAAATGCTTCGACTTCAGCTGATGATCCCTACACAAGCACGCTTTGTAAAGGGTAGAAAACATTTGTGGAAATGGGAGAAAATGCTGGTTACCAGCATTTTCTCCTTTTCCCACTATGTTTCAAAAGGCTTTTTCTTCAGGATCGTTAACATTCCTTGCAATTATTTATCTTGAGAACGTCTGATAAGCCACGTCTGGTGTCAACATGGTTAACATAATGGGGACTTTATCAGTAACAAGTGTGAATTACAGAAAAGTATGGGAAAAGAAGACGTGAATTGCTGGGAGAATGGCTAGAAATAAAAGGTAAGGGTTTTTATTTTACATAATCATATTTTTATATAACTTATTGAATAAGCTTATTTCTTATGTATTGGTAAATTAGAAAATCTACAATGACATGGTAAATTATATATTGTCCTATTTTTTCGATGGCAAATCGTGTCCCCTTTTGGGGACACTAGGACTCAATGGGTACAGGTTTTTCTGAGTACTATCTATTGTCTTCCACATGCGCTTCACACTACATTAAGTTGTTTCAATGCTTGAAGATGAGACAAACTTTCAGAGGACAGACATACATATAGAGTCACTACCTGTATATCCTTTGACAGATGAGGACAGTGCAGATGAAGACCTGAAGTTGTTGTTGACAACCTCCCCGGTCGGGTTCTTCAGGCTGATCATGAGAGAATTCGGATCCAGCAACCTTTTTGCATAAGGCCTTTCTGCATAAGGCAATATAACAGAACAATGGGCGGAGTTGACAGAATGGATCAGAATGTTGAGCTTTACAGGACTGGAATTCGTTCCAAGAAATGGTGGTTGTCCGTATTTTGTACTGTCTTGATTTGGCAGTACAACAGACATGGCACTTGTACAGGACTACGGAAATTGGCAGGACGAAGCCATTAGATTTATTAGGCATTCACAGAACTATTTTCAAGGTTTTCCTAACGCATAGCAGGAGAGTCCACACGTGGGAGACCTAAGGGGAGACTTCGCGCTCTCGCAAGGCGTGTTGTTGATGAAACACGGTATGATGGCAAGGCTCACTTTGCACGACCTTCAGCACAACGCCGCTGCTCATTTTGCATAAAGAAATGCAGAACCATGTGTGCCACGTATGATGTTGGTCTTCATCATAAATTTTTGAACTGTTTCATACTGCCTGATACGGCCATTTTGACAAACAAGTCAGGTAATCGATGAATATTGTGCCAGAAGTGAGGAAATCATTGAACTTGACATGATCTGGACAAGTGCTGGACAATGAGCTGGACAAGTTTTAATTGTTATATTGTATGATCCGAAAACAATATATAAGTGATAAGGCCAGCTTGGTTACATTTATGAGCAATATTTGTATAAACCCATTGACAACGTACGTGCCTAGCGTCCCCAAAAGGGTACACACCTTAATATCAATATTTTTGGATGTAAACAAACAATCATAAGAAAATGCTTCTGGATCAGTTAATTGTGTCATAATTCCTGTATAATAATGGTAGTTTGGTCAAAATTTAAAATTCAGGCATAAGTGGGTTAAGATTTGAATTTTTGCCATTTTTCGAAAATTGTTGTTTCTAAAGGCTTAATAATGAACACACGTGAAAACATTGTTTCAAATTGAATTATTACCCGTTGCCTGAGGGATCGAACAAGCGACTCCCTGGTTTCAAATCCAGTACGCTACCGAAAGAGCTATCGGGCTCGGTTTTGAAATGCAAATGACATTAGTTGCTTTTAGCTGGAAGGATAATAATAAAAACAAAAACAATAATGATAATAATAATAATGATATTCATTCGTTCATTCTCTTTATTTCTTCCTGTGGAGATTAAGTGAACATTTTTACATACAATCATAGCATTATACAAGAAATTGGAAAAAAAAAAAGACAGGAGAAAAAATGGCGAGAAAACAAACTGGACATTGCATTTATAGACAGCACTTATCTGAAAACACTTTCTTATATCTGCCACATTACAGATATTCAAAGGTGTGATCTATGAGCTACTAGCATTAGGTCCGTGAAAACATCTCTGAATGAATTCCACTGTTTTGAGTCTAAAATACATGTTGTTAATAATGACTGCAGAAGAGTCTGCTCCCAAAATCATCACCAAAAAATCCTCGTTGGACGCAAGCACTGAAATCTGCACTGACATTTCTGTATAAATCTTCAAGGAGATCAGATTTTAGTGAATAAATTGATGCGCACTTGACCAGTCTGTGTCTGATGTTATCCAAAATCACCCGACCACACAGATCACATTGTCTTGTCTTATTCTCGGGGATAGTTGTCCATAGATTTGCAACAAACATTATTTTGAAAGACGGTAATCCCACATTATGGAGAAAATAGAGTGTGCATGGTTGGATTGACCTAAGTAGCCGGGAAAATCTGGAGAAGTCAGCTGATTGCATGCGCATCAACCATTCGTCTGTAACCACCCTTTAGCAGCACTTGTCACAACTCGGCCGATTCGCATGTTCCCTGTACGCTTCCGTACGTTTAACTATGTGATTGGCATAAAACTGTCAAAAGAATACTGCGGTTTCAAAGTTCCTATGAGGCATTTTCGCAACAACAGCTTTTATTCAATTAGTGATTATCGTGAAAATCTTGCATAAATTGTAATGGTTGTATAACGATAATTGCATAGTCGATAACCTGTCAATTCACTAATTGCAAACAATAAATATTAAATTTGGCACTGACAAAGATTTGCGTACAGATTAAAGGTATCGCACCACTCCGAACTGCTTCCTGGTCGTAACGAAAGTAGTCCCTGGTGAAAATTTGACACGAACCACTGCTGCCACTAAGTTTTATCAGAAAAAATGAAAGAACAGGTCTACAATTTGTTTCCGGTGTTGGTTTGACGATTTACATGGAAACTGAGTGTTGTTTGTTATTTCTTGGGAGTTTTACTTGCGCAAGTAACCACTGAAAAGAACATGGACTACAAGTACATTTTTTTTATTATTATTGTCATGTTTCAAGGATGGTTATGTTTAAGATATAATAGCAAAACACTAAATCGTTTGAGCTGTTATTTATTTAACTTCTTGTGCAGAACATTAAACACTCTTTAGATAGAAACGAAAGGCAAAGCTCTATGTTTGCCAGTAAAAGTACAGGAGACGGTCAAAGATAGCACTTGATGTTCACTCTATTTTCAGTTTTGCGATGAAGCAGTGGTACATGGTGTTGCATTGGCAAGTATTTCGGTACTTTGAAAATAGAGTAAAAATTACTGACTGACTGCTACTGATTCCCTGACGGAGCGGTAGAATCGCAGGTTTTTATTTCTTTTTCTTTCTGATCAAATATTTGTCCAATGTCCTCAACCAAAATATGCAGAAATAGTGTCATGAGCAATAACTTAAGGCTATTCCTCTTCAAACACATCTAGACCTACCCTTTGGAAAATCATTGTGACTGAAGGTCCATACATCGGATATACCATAATTCCTTGTAAGGTCACGCGCAAAAAAGTAGTTCTGAATGAAATGACACTCTTTCTCTGGGGAAATCATCAAATCAACATTGGAAACATATTTCAGACCTCTCCCTCATCATTCCTGATAAAACAGTTAAGCAGAAGTGCTTGATATCAAAATTTCAAGTGGGACTGCTTTTGACCTACTACGACCTGAAAGCAATCCGTTCCGGTAGCACACCGTATACGCTTTATGGGACAGCTATACGAAATGAGGTAACTGATCCCCTTACAACCCAGACGCAATCCGCTCTGGTATTCATAAGAACATGAAAGTTCGCAGTAAATGCATAGCTTAAATACAAAAGGCACCTGGCGGGATTCGAACTCGTGCGGCAAAGGTCCTCGTTATTTTTTGTTAAAGTTTGAAAGAGCAACATCCTAACCACTAAGCTAAAGAGAATTCTCTTCAACGCAGTTGTTATGTATTGATTTTATGCTATGCAGTAAGGAAGGGGTGATTTCTCGTAACAGTACTACACCATAATTATACGCTTTCTCCGAGAAGCCATACCAGGGGAAGTAACCGATCCGTCCATTGTTACCGCGTGGAATTGTAAGTATATTGGGTTATGGTGGTAAACAGGGTGTTTTTCTCACACTAGAAAATATATCGTTGACATATTTATGAATGCAAACAAACTTCTCGTCTCATTATTGAACTCCTGCTTGGCCCTTTACTTTTGTTTGTTTGTACGGCATTTAATACCGTTTTCAACATCATTCCAGTTATATCGCGGCGACCAGTGGACCTGGCAATATTTTCCTGCGGTTTCTTTTACCAGTACTTCACACAATATTCTTCTATAGCTACTAGCAGCTTTCCCACCTAACCGTCGTAGAAACAATGATCAGTCGTGAGAGAGTGATGAATCGTGTGGCACTGATCATCGATTCTCGGATAGAAATTCGCCGAGATGGGGATTGGAACCAGCGACTTCCTGGTTTCAAGACTTCTACGTTGCCAACTGCGTTACCGTGCTCGTCAAACCCTTTTGCTGGATGCCGTCATGTTATTACAAATATGACGAGGAAGATTTTTTGTTAAAAAAAAGAGGTTGGAAAAGGAGACAACGCTTGGTGACCAGAATTGTACCTTTTTCCCATATACTTTTAAGTCGTCTGTGACAAATCCCTCAGTTGGAGCCATATTTACAACACGTGTATCGTCAGCAAATGTTTTGTTAGTTTGGACCGGTCTAATTTCAAGTCTGGTAAGCCTTCAGGTACAATTTTCACGTGTTTAGACTTCCCTTCCATGAAAATAATTTAACCCTTTCTTCGCCACAGACGAAATTTGTGACTGATGCGGACGAAACAGATCAAGATCAGACTGCACAAAATGTACCGTCTCCGTGTTAGGTCAAGTCTTCAGAATAAGATTTTTTCTTTCTTTTAATTTTCAGTTGAATGTATGTACAGCCGTCGAAAGTGGTCAAGTTTTGAGCCACGCCCGGGCAAAAGGCGCTTAATGGATCCATAATAGCCACTTTTTTTTTTAATAACCGACTAAATCACGAGGTTCACTGTCCTAACCGATAGCGAAAAGCTTTGGCCGAAGTCAGCCTGCGCGAACTGCGCAGGCTGACCTGGGTCGATACTTTTTGCAGATTCATGCTTTAAATATTTGGCACTGAGAAGATTAAAAAAGATTTTCTCTCTTTACTGTCAATATTTTATTCTTATCTGTTGTTCGGAATTTACTTATTTCGACTGTCAATCAATTTGAAGCTAATTTTGCGGTGGAATTTCAAAAAAAAAAAAGAATACGGCTATTAGCTATCTGGCACGGATAGTCGTCTTCTCGTATATATTTCACAGATCTAAGTAATAGATCTATTTATCTTCTTATTTTAGGAAAGGTTGAGGGGAAAAAAAAAAAAGACATGAGGTTATGTTTGACGAAAAAGTAACTAGGTCTACGTGTATCTTTATAATAAGGTTCGGGTACATGCCAAGGTTGTTGTTATGATTTTCATCAATCCTAAGAAATAACTATGGCCCGCAAGTCGAACTTGCAGCCCCTGGACGGTTTGTTTGTTGTTGTTGTTTGTATAGTGTTAAACACCGTTTTCACCATTATTTCACTTAAAATCCCCACGGTAAGTACGACAATCAATGTAGTCTTTGAGTTTATTTACCAGTACCGGGCACATTATCCTTTTCAAGCCACTGGTTGCTTTTCCGCATAACCATTGTTGAAATAATGATCAGCATTGAGAGAGGAACAAATCCTGCTGCAATGACTGTGTATCTGTGTATTTAGAAAATACATGTACGTTATTTCTGACCATTTTCATTTCGCAATGCAGGGTGTAGAAACCTATCCGCAAAAAAAAAGAACTTTGTATACATGCTGATCAAGAATTATCTCTGAACAAAGACAGACAGCGTAAAAGGCAATAGAGTATAAATATTGTAACTCTTTTAGGATTCAATATGTAGAGAAATGATGAAAAGTAAAATCGCCAGAAATTGTCTTTTTTCCTGCTATGCATATTGTTGAAAAGCGAAAATTTGAATTAGATCTATGAATATTTTTTTTTCAAGATGAGATGTAAATCCAACCCATCCTCGGAAAAGGAGCTGTTGCTGCTTAAAATTGTGTGTCTAAAGTACTGTCATGTAGACGTACAGTTTTAAATGGGTTATAGGGTGACGCTTACAAAATACCAAAATAATAAGTAGCACACTGAGTAAAGTATTATCCCTCATATTCATTTGCTCTGGTATGACTAAGTGCTTGCAAATAGGCCTGCAAGGAGACTGAAGGGTAAATATGTCCACATTTTGACGAATCGAAATTAAAGTTATTCATTCACTTGAGCTTATCGTTACCAAGAAGCAGGTCTAAAGCCAGCGCATTCATTTACCATACAAAAAATAAAAGTATGCTTTTATCCTCACCAGATGCTACCAAATGGTATTTCATCTTCATCCCCCCCCCCGACCAGTTTGGAGAGTCGGGACATATAGAGCATTACAGCAACCCCTTCCAGCGAGGGTGAGAACGTAGTCTTCACCCGCATCTGCCCCCTTCACACCTCCGATAGTGCCTGAACGTGTGTCCATTGTTTTTCTCGAGTTCTGGTGACCAAATGTAAGAATGTAAATGTACCATGTTTTTTTTTTTGCTGAACCTCTGAGTTACTTTACATATGAAAAACTCGGAGTACATGATCAAGGCTTGACAACTTGGGTTTTTTCAATTATATTAACACTTAAGCTTAACCTTTTTATCCATCTATGTATCTTTCTACCCATCTATCTATCCAATCCTAGTGTTTCCTTTCATTAAATCACCGACTAAACATCCACCAATCCATCCATCCTCCCCAAAAACGATCCAACCACCCTAAAAAACAAACCATCCATCATCTCCCAAAACGATCTAACCAACGCCCCCCACTTTCTCCGTCTCTTTCTCTCTACCTGTCTCTCTTCCTTTCCCCCCCCCCCCCACCCGTTTCTCAAAATAGATCTATCTTTTATTCAATCCTCTATGTAAAGTACCAATTATCTATCCCTTGTCCTCGTGCAAGCTTAGTCAAAATCAACAATGCCATCTTCTTTTCACCAATTAAATAACTAATGTAGAAGTAAGTTTTTCAAAAATTTTGTGAACAAAGAGATAAAGAGCACAGGGCGTGGATAAGGCTGTTGAAGAAACCGGAAAGAACAGAAAATAAGGCATCCGCAAAAGGGCGAACGCGATTAAGGCCGAACACCAGAAAATGACGTCAAAGCAAGATAGTCGTACTGTGTAGTTCATACGTCAATAATTCAATGTAAGTTGTTTTCATGAATATTGGCGAGTTCTGATTGGATCAAAAAGAAAAAAAAATCATAGCTGCATGAAAGAAAAAAACAAATCTTGCAGTGCCGGAACTACTTTAGCTGCCAAACTAATGTAAACAAACTTGTAGATCTATACGAGATTTCATAGTATTTCTTTCTAATTTTACACTGAGTCCGAAGTTCAAATGCTATCTAAGTTTATTTTCTCTGAATACCATAGATTGAAAAAAATCCAACAAATTCTTAAAGTCTAAGAGAAAACTTAAAACTCATGGCCAGTTTACTGGATACGTATTATCTAATTTTCAACTTACTTCCAGCGTATTGAACTTCTATCAATAGCTCTACTAACTCTGCAATGTTCAATGAGCTCTATGATGACGTAATGGATTATGGAGGTATAAAAAAAAATCCAATGATTAGGGTTTTTGTATATCTCCATGAAAACAAAATGAAATCTCTGTATTTCTTAATTTTTTATCAATATTAGTATTACTTTTTTTTTTTTAACCCGTATAACCTATTGTACAGGCTAAAGCACAGCTAAACGTTTAGTTAGCTTGGCAAACCGAGGTCAGACTGAGCGGAATATGAGTTATGAGTTATGTAGATTGCCCATTTAACTTTGAGTACTATGCATTTACGTCCAGCTATTCAGTATTTTCTATTTTTTACAGGAATTTCAATATTTTTGTGAGTCAGTACCCAAACCAATTACTTTCTATTCTATATTTTGTCAGAATGTTACATTTCCAGACTGTGAGTAGATTAAGAAATGTGTAACTTTATGACTTTGATTGCTTTGCTATCTTTACGAATCGAGATCAAACTACATGGACATGCGGTTTGATCTGTGATCCTTGATGTTTTGATAAACACCAATGAATGTTCTGTGATGTACCTATATTACGCAGATCAGTTACCAATTTATATGTAAATACATTTAACAGTTTTTTTACTCCTCCTCTTTTTTTTTTGTAATTTTGCGGTTGTTTAGTTATAGTCCAGTTTGTAGCTATAAATTATCATATTGTCATTAATACATGCTAGAGTTAGAATGTCGGGATCGCTTTAATATTGTATTCAGTCTTTAAAAACAAATACTTTTGTCTGTGTGATATTTGGATCAGATACACATTCGATATCTTTGCAATTCTTGCACTCACAGGACCGATTACAACTTTGAGAGACCCCCCCCCCCCCAAAAAAAAAAATTTGGAATTAGAATACATCGGAATCGGACTGTAAAAACATGCAGAATGATCTTTGATTTGCACTGCTTCCGTATCTTGAAGATGAAAGTTCCACTTACTTTCTATTTCCTTTGACCATCCTTGTGAGATGTATTACAAAGCTCAGGTTCTTTTTATATTTCACTACTTTCATTTCTCGTACGATTACTTGTTCCTGAGTGTTTTAAGTACTTTAAAATCTTGAGGAATAATTATCTACATATTTATAAGCAAATTCAACTAAGACTTTTACAAAATATTGTGAATTATTGTCGTTTTAGGGTAGCATAGGGGCATTGTTGGGAGGGAGCAATTGTTTGTAATAAGCGCCTGCTTCCCTCGGCAATATTTTTCAGGGCTGCCAACAGTTTTTCACTATGTTTGGCTGATCCTCCAACAAATTTTCATTATTTTTTTTCCCTCTCTTAAAATTTTCCAGATCGTTAACTTGATTTCTTTATCATTCAAATTTTCTAAAAAAAAAAGAAGAAAATTCCGTCTTGTTGGCAACCTATAAGCTATTTTCTTATAATTATTTTTTTCTGGCTACAGCACGATGACAATTACATTGTGTATTTTCATGTTTCTATGACTATAAAACTATATAAGTTTTTGTCAATAAAATAATTCGTTCGTTCGTTCGTTATGATACGCGAAGAAAGGCCACATGGTTTACATGTTAGGTAATTTTGTCAAAAAAATACTTGAAATGGAATCTTTTGGATTCAGTCTGACCGTGTCATAATCTTCTTATGTTAAATCAATATTTTGGTTGAATTATGGATACATTCAAACCCCCCCCCCTTTTTTTTTTTTTTTTACATGTGGGGAAATTCAAAATGGCCGAAAATTTGTCCTTCACGATTTAAGATTTAACTTATATATGTGTAACCTATAGGCGGTCTTCAGACCGTACGAGATACGTGTTTAATGTCAATTCTTATTGTCGCCAGTCCGATAGAGTTATCGTTCTTTGAGCACTCTTGTGTATATATGGTAAGAAAATGAACAACTCTCGCGGGACAGTATGGTATTATTGGGACTTACAAGGTACTCGTAACGTAGCCAAATCGTTAACTAACCCATAACTCAGAAACAAAATCAGAAATGAAAGCCTTAGTATACTTATTCGACTTTTCGTCGCAATGAAATATGCCTCCATCGGTACAAATGGCTGCGTTTTATTGTACTCCATAAATGATCCCATTGATTTTTGTTACCGTATGGTCCCTGTAGTAGATCTAACTCTAAATGCTCCTCTAACTTTAAGAGTTTCACTGTTGTAAATAAGAAGCATATTGAAGCAAATTTTAGGCAAAGGATTTAAAAAAAAAAAAAAAAAAAAGATCGTTCTAAAATAGGAAAATTGAAAATAAATTGAGCTAAGGCATTAATAGATCGAAAAAAAAAAACATTGTTGAAAATGTAGAAATTGCTCGTTTCGAGAAATTTCTCCATTTGCCATATTGTATTCAACTGTAAACCGCTGTAGAACAAAAAATGTCGTCTACTTGAGGTAACGGAAAAAAGAAAACGCCATTCTGGGAAGACCTCGCATATCGATAATCGCATCTTCTCGGCAATCGCCTGTCTGATGCAGATATGATTGAGACGAGCACGAAAAAAATGGAATTTTAGAAATCAACAGACAGTAACAAGTGTCGACATGTTTTGGATACAATCTATGTAAGATATCGCTATTTAGGATATTGTTTGGTACAGAAAATTGAGGGACAAATTACTTATGTTTTGAATGATAGAAAATACTACTGGATACTTCCAGATTCGCTTTTAAAGGATAAAGTTTTGCATTTATCAGGTGCGTCTTTGGTATGGACATAATCGACATAATTGATTTCTTTAGAATCCGTTTTATTTTTTTGTTTGTTTGTTTGTTTTTGTTACGATAAAATGCGCACATTTTAAGAATTATTCTGTGGTTAACGTATATGAAAAGTTTATCTTTGATGTTTCTTTTTAAAAATTAAAAATACAGTGCATCGGCTGTTCTATTCGCTTGAGAAGTAAGATGTATCTAGATCTACTGCTACTTTGAAAAAAAAAAAAAACATTTTCGGTGCTATTTAATACTTTGAACATACCGATATTTTCTAATAGAGAAAGAAAGAGAGAGTTTTCACTGTTTTTGTGAATATAATCCACACAGTTTTGGGAAAAAGAATTGATCCTCACCCTACCCAATTGAAAATGTTGACGATAACAACAATCAATTTTCTTATTTCGTTTGACATTTAATTGACCTTATGTGATCAAGTCGACTAAAATAATAGCAGAAAACTTAGAGCAATATCAGACTGCACGTATACATGTTCAGGCTGACCTTGCTATGAACTCTCCGCAAAATACATCTACGGAAGCGAACGGCTGGCTAAGGGTGAAAAGAATCCGGAAGAAAGAAAAAAATGGATAGTAAAAATAGATGAGTTAGTACATTTTGTAAGCGTAAATGTGTTTTATAGGTAGTCATGATTCATTCTTACAGATTTTTTAAAAGCTTAAAAATACTTTTCTAACTACCTTTTAAATCTATTTACAGAATTCTCTCTCTCTCCCTCTCTCTCTCTCTCTTCTTTTTCTTCTTTTTCTTCTTCTTCTTTTTCTTCTTCTTTCATCTCATCATCAATTCATTTTCTCGTTTCTTCTTCTTTTGTTGTTGTTGTTCTGCTTCTTTTTCTTTTTACTCTTCTTCTTCTTGTTCTTCTTGTATGTTAGGTCATACCAATTCTCCGTTTATTTTCACTGAGGAAAGTACAGTCTGTCAGCCCACTAAGAAGTCCCCGTTTTTCGAACAACACCGTGCTAGCTGGTTGAAGTTCGAGGAAGCGCCGGCAGTTTTAACTGGCTAGCAAACAATTTTATTTTCATATGTTTCATGTTATGTGCATGCAGTCCATTATTCTGTCTATCATTTAGCTTTAAAGGAATCGGGCGATAATTCAATATTAAATCGAACGCTGAACAGTGTATCCGTATCATACATATAAACGCCTACCACTCGTCACAACTCGGCCGATTCAGTGCCTACATCTAACCTTGTCTGTATCAAGGAGGTTTCCATTTTTAAATACTGTCAGTCAAATGATCTTAAATATGGCGGCGTCAAAGTAGAATCTATTAAAAATGGCAACAACAGCCACCGTGATTAGCAACCTGTCGCTGAAAATGCCTGGAGGAATTGATAGACGAAATTAGAAAATAAATGTACAAACTGTTTGTCAACGGAAATGTATTTAAAAAGATTCTGATGGAAAATTGTGAGTAGTGTTTTCTTTTTCTAAGAGGAGTGTTGCAATTTAATAACGGTAAAGCAGTATATTTCCGGCGACAAAATGTAGCTTGTACATGCGTATCAAGCTAGGTGATACAGCTGAGGGATTTGATCAACAGATAACCCGCGTCTTGCCGAATTTACGATAACATGACGCGTCTGAATACACCTTACTTATTTGACGCTTTGATAAATGAGCCATGCTCTGTGAAAAGGGGGCTTAATGCATCTGCGAAAAGTATCGACCCAGGTCAGCCTGCGACCTGAGCCGAAACTTTTCGCTATTGATCAATTTTCTGTATGTTAAAGGACCAGTCTACCTCATGATTCAGTTGGTTGTCAGACAAAATTGATTTTTATGGATTCATAATTATGTGATGTCTTGCTTGGTATGATGCATCACGGAGATGCATTAAGCCCCCTTTTGCCAGAGTGTGGCTCAAATGTATGAGCCGCGCTCTTGCGGAATGGAATTGAATGCTTTATATCTAATTATAGATCCATAAAACCCATTTTGTCGAATAATTGACTGGATCATGTGGTGGATTGGTCTTTTAGTTTGAACAAATTTCTTTTCATCGATTGAGAAACAAGTTCTTTCAACTTAAACTAATCTCTCTCGATTCTGCTTCCTGGGAACTAAACTAGAAATGCGCCGAGTGAGTAGGCCAATGAACAGTCCCATGCATTAATTGACTAAATTAGTAGCGAATATTTTAGATCAAGGTTAGCCTTCTTGGACTGTACAGGCTTGCCTGAGTCGATACTTTTTGCAAATTCACTGAATACCCTCTTCAGAGGCTTCGGCTCACATTTAGATGTCGCGACCTTGTTTACTGTAGCCAAGGTTGTCCAAAATCTATATTGGAAAAGTTTTGTTAGATTTTTTTCAGCAATTTCTGAATACTGTTTTCGGTTTTTAATAGAATAACGCAGGGTTTATATGAAAAGAATCGAAGAAAGATAAATAGACGATATTATTTTATCACATTAACTACCTTTATTTTCAGTGTGATACAATCCGTTCGAATTTTTTTTTTTTTATCTCGCGCTTCAGAAGAGCAAATGGTCAAAGCTCTGTAATTATACGCCACGTCTCTAAAACATTGTTGACCAAGATTTCTCTGTGTGAGATTTATTGTCAATTTGATTGTCGTGATAAAGCTGCAGAGTTTATCATCTTTAGATTCAACTGTTTTCGGTCCGTGATGTACATACCTGTCTAAGACGCAAATACGTTTCATGTAAATTTCAATACACAGGCACATATATATGTATACCTATCTTTTTTAACACATCATTAACATTAAATTATTTGCTGTACAATTATGTGATTAAAAAAATCTGACATTGAGGTATTTTTTAAAACTCGTCAACAGAAAAATACTAAATATTACTCTTACGTTCCCAAAGGCTTGCTGAATGATAGTTTTCTTTATACTCGTTTGATAAACTTTTCTCTCAAATACCAGTTTATGTAAGATCTTATATATTTTTGACTGCGGCACAGGTCTGAACCAGCATTTGGCTTCGATCAAATACACACTCTGTAAGCACAACACATCTTGTGGGTTCCAGGAACAATAATTATGTACCCGTAAGCAAACGGGAGAATGAAAACAGTTTTTATTATATTCTTATCAGTGAATTACTGGGATTTCACAGTGAATAACACCACTAGTGATGATAAATATGGTCTCATCACTAGTGACGATATAGTTTTAGAATGTTTTCCGGTCTACTTTTTCCCTACATTGCTCATATTGTGCCATTCTTGATGATTATTAGAATAAAAAAGGGTGGATTAGGAATAGAATAAATAGGATAATCAACTGACTGTGTGATATTAAATATCTGTCACTCGAATGGAGTTTGATTCGGTTAAAAAACTCGTCCTTCGGACTCGTTTTTTCAACTGCATCACACCAATTCTCGTGACAGATTTTTAATATCACACACAACCAGTTGATTATCCTCTATGTATTGTTACTTTGGTACAGGTGCATGTTCAATAGATATTCGTATATGTGAAGCAGAGTGTAGACGACGCGAAAAAGCTTAATGTAGTAGGAGAAGTGGAGAATCTTCAGTAATTATATTTTTCTCTTGTAAAATGATAAGTTATTTTACTGATCAACATTATTTAACATTTGCTTTTTCTTCAGAAGATAACTACATGTACACTCAACAAGAATAAATCCATTGAAAATGGTCTGAAAAATTGGTAGATCTTTATTGTTCATATGTTTAATTTGCGCATTTTATTCTGTTCGAACAAAAAGTGATATCATCACTCCCCAAGTAATATCACAACTAGTGATGATGATACATGTAAAGTCACTGAAAATTGATAAATCAATGTTAATAATGGGAAAGTATAAACACACAGTACTTTTTGTTGCAACTTCATCTATATTTCCGAGTGACAAAAGACGCCCCATTGCCATTGACTATGTCCTATTCGCATTGGTCCGAGGACCTGTGTGGCTCAGCTGTTAGTGAATTGGGTAAGATATCCATGTGTCTCTGGTTCGATCCTTACTCGAAGTGCTGAGTTTTATGTTGGAGTGTTCAGGGGCAAGGCACTTCAAAGGTCAATCCTAGTAGCCTATCGGTAAACCCCGAGAAACGTAGAATCTAGATAAATGTCACTGTAATATGACTGAAATAATTTTAAAAGCGACGAGAAAAGGTAGAAATACTGGTAATCTTCATCACAAAGTTTTCTATGTTTCCAAAAACCAATCCAATCAAAGGAAAGAATTTAATTTGTAGTTTGATAATACTTTCCATTTCCATACAGAGAAGACATAAAAAAAAATCTATCGTCTGATGGCAATCAGTAGAAATTTTGTTGCATAAAACAGTTGCCCAGGACTGGGGTCCTTTTGTTAACTTTTTACCAGACGACAATATTATACACTTGTCCAAATTCAAAGGATTTGCAGACGACAAATCGGGTGTGGCGTAAATCATGAAATTTGTCTTTAAAATGGCAGCAATACATTCTTTTCAAAAATGATTTTCAAACGACTTCTTTATCCGTGCTATTATTTTTTTTTTTAAATCCCGTGTGTTATAGGCCCAAGAAAAAGGCCTTTCAAAAATATTAAAGGCAAAAGAGATACCAGCATTTTTCTTTGCTTTACATGTTTTCAAAAGCCCTCTTCCTTGAGGCCGTTCAAAACAAATAATTTTACCTTTTACAACGATGTTTTCCACCGTACCTAAGATAAAATTTATCAGCTGAGCCACATTTAATTTCTAATCTGCAACAGTTTTGAATTAAGTTGAGTTTTTTTTTTTTTGTTTTGTTTTTTGTTCGGTAAAGAGTCAACCTTTATCCTGTTGAATAACTTAAAAGAAACTTTCGAACCGACAGCGAAAAATGAATTTGACACTGTCAAAATTATTTTTGGGGAAAGATATCTCATTAATGGAAAGTTAAGATCCAAGATCAGACTGCACGTTCCGTGCAGTCTGATCTTGATCTAAATAGTCCACAAAAGGTCCTTGAGTCGCGCTGAGCAGCCTAAGACTTGAAACATGGGACTGTGTGGTAAATGGTAAAGTTGGCTCACGATGATTATGGGGAATAGGGGCAATTTTCCGTCTTACGTTTTGGGCATGCGTAATAAAGAGGAAATTATTTCCATTAGATTGAAAAAGATTATAGGGTTTCCTTTTTACCCCGATGGTTCATTTGCACTTAACCTTCCTTTTTCTTTTGACTTCTATCTCTTAATGTCTAAACCCTTTACAGCACAATCCTGAGTTCCTTAATTGTTTACTGTACAATTCTGAGTTTTAACGACTCTTGGGAAAAAAGCTTTTAAAAACATCACAGGCAAAAAAAAAAATGCTGGTTACCATCAGCTTCTCCTTTTCTTTCAAAGTTTTCTATCCTTTCAAAGACAAATTCCATGGATCATTTGGACCATACATAATTTGTCGTCTGCGAAATGCTTTGAAAAATTTTGACCTGCTATGTAAGTTAAACGAAACTTTCAAGCCGGTATTAGAAACTCAAACTTTGCTATAACGAAAAGATTTTTTGAAAAAAAAATTTCCTTTTCGGACAGTGTAGAACCAAGATCAGACTGCACATTTTGTGCAGTCTGATCTTGGTCTACACTGTCCGCAAAAGGTCAGTGAGTCGTGCTTAGCAGCCTAAGGATTAAGACAAATCTAAATTTTTTATCGTCTGGTAGAGAATTACAGGCAACTAAAGCCTTAAAGATTGTTTTAAAAAGAAGGTTTATATCTAAATAAGGAAAAAATAACCAGAATGCGACTGTATGCTTTAAATGGGAAAAATACTCCACAAAAAGAAAACACAAAAAATTAAAATAAATCGTGTACGAGTACGAAATGGCGACCGTCAGAAATAGTCAAATGTTCTGTTGGCTTAGTAAGAGTATCACAGAAATTACGTTGAAGAGTGTTAATGCCCCCTGACATCTTCATCTTCCATTTTCTTAAAATAGGTTAAAGATACAGGTATACCCGTTTTCAGCCAATTTTCAGTCAGTTTTTAGCCCATGTCATCCTTATCTTATGAAACTACAACCATTCTTGTGTCTTCGTGCCAATTGTTTCCCCTGACGGCAGCAAGATTACACTGATTACGACGGATAGAAAATGCACATCATGCTTTGGAGGCCTTCCCAGCTATCGCTCTTGTCGTTTCCAGTTTAAATGAGGACAAATCCCTTGAGTTTCTTTAACGCGAACACCATTTTTATCGATTATTTACCTGTGTTTACACAGCTGACCAATATCTGAACTATTATAGACACTGTAAAGTTTCATCTGTGTTTATTCTCTCTGTCTGTAGAGATGTAACTTTAAGAAAATCATTAAGATCAATATAAAAAAAAATCACTGTAGGACAGTAAACTGATAAGGCGCATTTTTATTTACGAAGTTTCCGTTGTAGGTAATAGCCAACGCGGCCGAGAGATACATGCGCATCGTAGGAAGCTTTTTTACTTTGCAAGCGTAGAGGACCTGGAGGGTTACCTTTCTGTAAAAAGGTTTTAACCCTTAAGTTGCTAAGCGCGACTCAATGACCCTTTGCGGACATTGTATATCAAGATCAGACTGCACGAAACGTGCACATTGATGTTAGATTTACACAGTCCGACAAGGATATAAGATTCCCCAACACACATTTTTGAAATAGTAAAGTTTAGGTCTTTACTATTTGCTGGAAAAAAATCATTTAACTTATTTAGCAGGTTAAGGTTAAAATAAAGGGGGCGGTCGTAATCGTCTATTTTTATGAGACCAGATTTGACGTCATCATACATGTGCATATTTGTATACGATTGGACATAAATTGACGCTTGTTTAATATCGATCATGTGACATAAAAAGCCATTTCGAAATCTAAAAATACCTCAAGAGGCTATGTTTTATTCTAAGGAAATACTACGTTTTTTTTTTTTTTTCTTTTATTATCATTTTTCGCTATTTCAGCTTCTTTATTGGTGGTATACAAGTTATTACAATATCTTAAAATTCGGTGATAAAACGTTGTAAAGTTTGCTAAGGTCAGGAAAATATGAATAACACCTATTGACAGGTTATAGAAAAGTAAAGGGAAATTTCGTTTTAGAGGGGAAAAATATCTAAAGTCTTAAGATATATGAATGATGCCTTAAATCTGTTACAGAAAATTAATGATTCTCTCCGTCTTTCAAGTCTTACGAAATTCCGGGGCAATTTGAACCAATCAATCACGAATAAATCTCCTGTTATTAGTCGCCATTTCCCAAAGGGACTAAGTTGATTGAAAATGTGCAATCGCTCTCACACATACCATAAAAAGGATTAGCATTGAGGAAAAGGGATTTTTTCCTCTCTCTCTCACTCGCTAATGGTGTGGAAAACAGTGTGGGAAAAGAAGCAATTGCCTACAAATCCTTTTCTATAATGATTTAAAAGCTGTTTTTATATGGGGGGGGGGGGATTAGAAAGCTGAGTTGACATGTATTCATTAGTTATTCTGGTCTAATTAGATTCTTGTCTTCATTACTAATTGACTTCGTTGTTTCATTCGTTCATTCTTTTATCTGTACATGTGTAATCTGGACTCAGTGTCTCATTCCTGTGTTTTCCTTTTTTGTTTATGCTCCGGCGATGTTTAGCAAGAAAGCATCCGACTTGCGTGGGGACAACAGCTTTTTGTGGAAAGGATTTCAAAAGAACCTCTAGGAAAGCATGGAATTTTATTGCCATGCAGCCTAGGGTTAAATGTCTCTATCGATGCCATCATTGTATGGCACATTTATTTCAGAGGCAGTAGAGCGATACGGATCCATCAAAGTCCTCTTGTTAATCTATACTGTTGTAAGTGAGCCATGCTCTGTGAAAAGATGGCTAAATGCATCTGAAAAAAAGTCTGCGAAGGCTGAACTGGGTCGATACTTTTTGATTTTGGAAAATTTTCTGCATGTCAAAGGACCAATCTGCTTCTGGATCAAATCAATTGTTAAAAAAAAATGGATTTTTTTATTCATAATTATGTGATAACTTAATTGGTTTAATGCATCGCGGAGAAGCATTAAGACTCCTTTTACAAGAGCATGGCTCATATGTGGGTTTTTTTTCTTCTATTAATGGCCTGCAACACCCGAAAAGGGGCATTCGGACATTTGCGTAAAGTGTCGTCTCGGATCAGCCTGCGCAGTCCACGCAGGCTAATCCGAAACCACACTTTCCGTTTTTATGTAATTTTCTGTTTTACGCAAATCTATTGTAAGACAAAATCTAATGTAGTCGTGAAGTGCCGTCTCGGATCAGCCTGCGAGGACTGCACAGGCTGATCCGAGACGACACTTTGCGCAAATGTCCGAATGTCCCTTTTCGCGTGTTGCAGATTGTAAGATAACAGCTTAAAATTGCAACAATTGTGTTTAGTGAATGGACAAAAAATGTCATTTTCATTTTATTTCGTAGCCCTAGGATGAATCAACAAGGCCAATAAGACAGCATGTCAGCAGAATCTGGCATCTAATTTTTTTCCTCAAGATGTAAAAAACAGCAGGGTTTTTACGGGTTTAAAACTATAAATCTTACGAGAAAGGTTTTTTTTTTTATTATCCGTAGTTTTATACCTATCTTTACAGCTGCTTGAACTCTCTGATCATTAAGAACACAATCCCGTATTTTTTAACGACCATAAGGTCTTTGAAAATACTGTGGACAAAAGAAAATAAGAATGAGTTAATGGGGTTGGAAATGAAGAGATCCTTTTCATCGTAATAGACGTATAGGGTCTGACATGACTTGGCTTTTAAACGAGTCGAAAAAACAATAGATAATGCGAGCTTTTGGTGTGGTGAGAGTTACAACGTAGTTTTTGACATGCAAAATATTATTTTTCCCTCAAAAGCCAACGCATATTGGAATATGATTTTATCACCTACTTTATCTCGAACATACAAAAAAAATGTAGAAATTATCGTTATTTTGGGCCGACTCACACGATAGGCTCAACGAGTGGATAGTATAGATCCAAGATTAGATAGCACATTCTGTGCTATCTGATCTTGATCTTTGACGTCCAAAACAGCTCCTGTTACTACAGGAGCGATGGCTTGGGGCAAAACAGGAAATTTAAATTTTATCATACTGAAAATAAATTTCTCGCGATCTGATTGGGTAACAAGCTTCGAATACATTTTGCTGTCCACTGGCCTCAACCAGCAAACAGCACAGTTTCCCTGTCGGGAGCCACGTAGTCTTGACTTATACACTTCAACGCGAAATCTAAGATGGCGGCGTCTAAAAGAAGCCAGCTACCCACAAGACAAAAGCATCTTCTTATTACTTGTTTCCTTTAATGGTTGTCACTGAACCAGAAAGAAGGTAGATCTATCATTTTTGAAGTTAAATGAAAATGGCTGAATGTATGATCGTTTATTGTCTTTCTGAAACAAATACGCGGGGTTACAACGAGCCACCTCCTCGTCATATAAACAAACCGTAAAGTGTCAAGGTCATATATTGTTGCAACGTTAAAAAAAAATGAACTAACGGTCGTTTGAAGTAACTAAGGGTCGTTTGTTTACAACCGTGTTTACTTTACCATACGTCCAACAGAGAGCACCATCCGTCTTTCTTTCACCGCTTTTTCCCCTTTCCATCAATACTCTTCTTTCTTTCTCCGTCGTTGTGTTTCTTTTTTTTTTTTTTTTTTTTTTTTTTTTTAATATATATATATATATATATATAGGGAGAGAGAGAGAGAGAGAGAGAGAGAGAAAATTCATTGTACTTGCCACTATTGTAAAAAGAATTACTAAAATTGTATCATAGGGGAAGGACCGACCCTAAGTTGAGAGAACTTGTGGTCCAACCTCATCTCAACATATACGATATAAAATACGAGTATGTTTGAACTAAATGGACGTTTTTTCACAGTTTTCAATGACGTCAGTTTTCGGAGTGTCGGGGCACTCCCAAGGGAAATTCGATTTCGTAAGCATACTTGATTCGTGAAATAATGAAACAGGAAAATATCCCTTGAATACACGTTGGAATGGTAAAATTTTGCTGTATAATAAATTAGTTGTCCAAACTTGTTCAAGGCTGGAGCAAATGATGGTGACGCCATGATTGTATCGCGAAAGTAAGTCGCCGTCTATGTATAGCAACGATACCGATCGAATGTATGTGAGAGTAACTGAGTCATATCACACAACTTTCAGTCATCCGAAATTCTCTTGTCACCGGAAAACGTAAGGTTCTTGTTTAGTAAACCTTTTGCGGCATATTCAAGATCAAACTGCACGTTCTAGGTCTAACCGTCACCTACATTGCCCTTACATGTTGGAGTACACTTTCTCAACACAGTAATACATGATGCTATTGGTTGGTTGAATTGATTGCATGGCGTTGTGAGCCGCTTTCAATAGTATTTTAGTCGTATCACCGCGACAGCTCAGATATTCATGCTGTTTGACAGACAAGATTATTTGTTCAAACCATTCGGCCATACAAAATATGGCTACACAATGATATATGGAGAAAAGGTTCTGCTAATAGTTGTCTAGACTAGAACCTTATGAAAAGTATTTTACATAATTTGTTTTACTGATATGGTGGTCATTGAGACACACCGATCATTTAAAAGTACTTCATAAATCTGAGGGCATGCATGCACTCTTACAACCCTTGGATTGCTGTTGTTTGATTGTATGGGGTTTAATATTGTTTTCCAAAATTATTACAGTTATATCACAGCGGTCAGTACGGTGGCACAAAAGTGACATGGAAGATATATTTTATACTACGTGCGCACGCAGTAGCTAATACGTGCGCACGTATTAGTTATTACGTGCGCACGTATTAGCTACTGCGTGCGCACGTAGTATAAAATATATCTTCCATGTCACTTTTGTGCCACCGTAGGTCAGAGCACCTATACGGGAGTTTCATTTTACCAGTATTTTGTGCAATATTCTTCCGAAGCCGCATGTTCAACGGGACTTTTGTTTCAATTTGGTGATCTTATAGTAGTGACAGTATTGCTTGTAGTACAAAACAAACAGATCTGGCAAAGGAATATGATAATTGGTCATGTGGTGTAATTTAACTCTCTCCAAACAACAAAACTGTTAGACTGGTACACTTTGAAAGCTTTTGCAGAGGCCTACTCAAATGTAGCTCAAAAAGTGGGTTCCACATGTGAAAGGGTAGAAAAGATTATCGTAAAAGGAGAAAATGCTGGTTACCAGCATTTTCTCCTTTTCCCACAATCTTTTCTTTGACGGTCTTTTTAAGGAT
The DNA here is from genome assembly GCA_946811185.2 of Hippopus hippopus. NCBI lineage: Eukaryota > Metazoa > Mollusca > Bivalvia > Cardiida > Cardiidae > Hippopus > Hippopus hippopus. The sequence continues at coordinate 31,319,706 of OX328106.1, forward strand.
CATTAAAACGATGGTTTGTTTGGTAAAGGGTTAAGACTCTAGCTTTTTTATTTTGGTTGTTGTTGTTGTTGTTGTTGACTGTATAAAAAGAAACATACAGAAATTAGGACTCTCGCAGGCTGTCCCCAATGATTCCTTTGTCAACGGGCTATCCCTACATAATAGTTAATCAAGCAATATAAGAACTTCAAGTATACAAGTTTACAAAGTCGGAAGGCTTCAATTTCACCTAATTTAAACGAAAACAGTAAGAGGACAGAATATCACGTTTATGGACAGACGGATTGACAGACGGACGAACAGACAAATAACCTGATTCAGCTTTAACTACCCAAACCTTTTTTGTGTGGGGGGGGGGGGAGGGGTGCGGCAGAGACAAAGATACGATGAAGGGGGCTTGAACCTGTTAACCGACTGATACACAGCATATGATATATTAATATTTCTCAAAACATGATATCGACTTTTCGAGTATAACTTTTCGACAAAGACAGGAAACTATCAACTAGAGAGAATCTTGGTATTTTGGTATCTTGGTCTAAAGCAACCATCGCATAAAAGTATACATTATCAGTTTTTATCGTGATGTCCAGACCCAGCGTTTACGCATTTACACTGAACCTTCTTTTATTTGTTATCACTTGACACCTTTCCAAATGAATAAAAGACGACAAATATTTTAATCTTGGGGGACATTTAGAAAATTGTAGGATCTAAATTAGAAAATAACATGATGTCAGGGAAAACCCTCCAGACCCATATCGGTTGTTTGGAACAGCGAACTTACCACTGTCTGCTCTTATTGCAAAGAACACAATGTAAGTAGGCGTCCAGTAATATATTGAAAATATGAAAATTCCAACTTCTCTTATCCTTTACAGTGAACTATGTCGAAATATTCATTAATACATTTTCCTTCGCTAAGTTCTATCTTCGTTTTGGAACGGAGATGTGTTTCAGACCTTTGAAAAAGACACTGGACTAAGTTAATTTGGTTGAGTGGGTAATTTACCAAATAGAGCTTCACATAAATGTAATAGACAAATCAGTACGTCGGATAAACGGGTCGAGGCGTGTTTGCTTTCTGAGTCTGGCTGGCAGCGTGACTGTTCAGGTCGTAACAATTGTGGGCTTGCCCAAGATGATCTCATTTAGCTATGCCTAAATGGCTTCATGCCGTCGAGGAAGCTGTTTCTGAATAGTGCCGAAAAGTCTTCATGTCAAAAATGTTTGCTTCTTAACCCTTTGGCTGCTAGGCCCGACTCACGGACCTTTTGCGGACAGCGCAGATCGAGACCAGACTGCACAGAGCGTGCAGTCTTATCTTGAATCTACATTGTCCGATAAAGAGATTTTTTTTTTTTCTCTCTAAAATAATTCTGAAATACCATTTGTAGGGGTTTTACTATCGCCTTGAATTTTATTTAATTTAGTGAGAGAAATAATATTCTTTCGCGACGGAGAACTGTGGTTACATATCACCGTTCTTCTTTCCATCTGATATTAATAAATATAAAAAGGATGTCGTAGGTATAATGATACATGTAATATAAAATTGAATAATTAACTGGTTGTGTGTGATATTAAAAATCTGTCACTCGATTTGGATGCATTGCTATATTCGGACTGTTTTTCAAGCGAATCACACGCAAAACTAGTTGATTATCCTTCAGTTATCAGGTCACTTTTTGTTCTCTAATCTTTTCAAATGATTGTCCTTATTGTCAGTTGGACTAAAATCTAGAGTTCAGTAATTTTCAATATACGTCTAAGTGGTAGTAATATATCACAAAAAGTAAAAACTGCAGAACTTTTTATGTCGGCCTCGGATTAGCTTGCAATAGACAACCTTTGCAAAATGTTTAGCAAGCAATGTCTTGTTGGTGTTTTTCCCCCGCAATACTTTCAGTCTATTTCTATATAGAATATTCATTCACGACGATTATCAGTTTCCTGGGAAATACTGTCAGTGTTATCTGCAAAATTTGTGTTTAGCGGTAATACGTTAACATAGCAGTGATACAGATTTGATGAAAAAGATCCCGGTAGAAAATATTATTATAGGACAGACGAAACGCAAGAATTGTTGATATGAACTGAGAAATTAAGGCATGGATTGGATTTGCATATAGATAGATTTCTTCTTAGATTATACAAGCTGATACTTGTAACAGTTTTGGGGTTTCTTTCACCGCCAGGAAATAAATCCATCAATCCCTTCCAGCGCCCATTTGGCTTTTCTAAACCAAAATGTATAGCCCTGTAAGTGCACTTTATGTCGACGCTCTGTATGCGTTATCTAACCTAAGTGTGTATTGCTGTGAGTGCTTCCTAACTCTTATTCTGCTAAATAACTAACATGTAACTTTCAAGTCAATAGTAAAAACCCAAACATTGCTATTTCAAAGTTTTTTTTTTTTTTTTTTGTGGGGGAAAGGGGTATTCTCCTCATCTCCTTATCGGACATTGAAGATCCAAGACAAGACTGCACGTTCTGTGCAGTCTGATCTTGATCTACACTGTCCGCAGAAGGTCAGTGAGTCGCGATAAGCAGTCTAAGGGTTGAGTCAGCGCTCTAAATGTTTTTACTAAACTCAAACGTATAAAACGATATGAGCGTATCTTCTGTCAGCGCTCTGTATTCATTTATAAACCTAAAGTTTATCGCGCTATGGCTGCACGTTCTTTCAGCTCTCTGTTTGTTTTTACTAATCCAAAGCGCGTATTCTCAGCGGGCTGTATACATTTTCACTGACTCAAAGTTTATAGCACTGTGAGTATATCTTCTGTCAGCGCCATACATGTATCCTTTTCACTAACCCGAACTTTATAACGCTGTTAGTGCACCTTGTGTCAGCGCTGTATATTTTCACAAACCAAAAGTTTATAGAAATGTGAGTGCATCTTCTTTCAGCGCTCTGTATCTTTTTACTTAAGGAATGGAGAGAATTTTCTTTTTTTCATGGAGGTATGAAAAAAAAACCTAATCACACTTTTGTATGAAACCGCTTTCATACAGTGTGATTAGGTTTTTTTTTTCATACCTCCATGAAAAAATAAAAATTCTCTTCATTCTTTATAATTTAATATTACAGACAACATTCTCCCGCGGAAATAATTCAAACTGCATTAATTTTCTTTATTTTCAAATCTAACGTTGGAGTTTCTAAAGCTCCTTCCACTCATATTTGTATGGCGCAAGAATACAATAGGGAAGCAGTTTCCAGATCCCCGATACTGAAAATTAACCAATAAAACGAAAGTAAATGAACACGGCAGTGTGTAGGACCCGCACTGAGTAACCTTCAGCGAAAGTAGTTCCGGCATAACGTGATTTTTTTTTCATGGAGCTATGAAAAAAAAAATCTAGCCAATCAGAACTCGCCAATATTCATGAAAACAACTGATATTAAATTATAACGCTGTAAATGCATCTATTGTCAGCTCCCTGTATATTTTCATTAACCCAAAGTTTATAACGCTATGAGTGCATCTTCTGTAAACGCTCTGTATGTTTAAACTAACGTAAAACTTATAACGTTGTAAAAGCATCTACTGTCAACGCTCCGTATGTTTTCACTTGCCAAAATTTAATAACGATACGTGTACTCCTCTGTTAGCGCTTTTTGTGCTTTTACTAACCCAAAATTTATAACGCTATAAGTGCATCTTCTGTCAGCGCTCTGTGTCTTGTCACTTGCCTAAAGCTGATAGCAATATAGGTGTATCTTCAGTAAGCGCTCTGTGTCTTGTCACTTAAATAAAGTTGATAGCGATATAGGTGTATCTTCTGTCAGCGCTCTGTATCTTTTTACTTACCCATAGTTTATAACGCAATAGTTGCATGTACTTTTCAGCTCGCAATATGCTTTGATTACACAAAGTTTATAACACTTAAAGTGCATCTTCTGTCAGCACTCGGTATATTTTCACTAACCGAAAGTTTATAACGCTGAAAATGCATCTTTTGTCAGCTCCCTGTATAGCGATATAAGTGTATCTTCTGTCAACACTCTGTGTCTTGTCACTAACCCACAGTTCATAGCGATAGAGATGTATCTTCTGTAAGTGCTCTGTGTCTTGTAACTTACCTAAGTTGATGGCGATATAGGTGTATCTTCTGTCAGCGCTCTGTGTCTTGTCACTTACCTAAAGTTTGTAGCGATATAGGTGTATCTTCTCTCAGCACTCTGTGTCTTGTCACTTACTTAAAGTTGATAGCAATATAGGTGTATCTTCTGTCAGGACTCTGTGTCTTTTCAACTAAAGTTGAAAGCGATATAGGTGTATCTTCTGTCAGCAGTCTGTGTCCTGTCACTTACCTGAAGTTTGTAGCGAAATTGGTGTATCTTTTGTCAGAGCTCTGTGTCTTGTTACTAACCTAAAGTTGATAGCGATATAGGTGTATCTTCTGTAAACGCTCTGTGTCTTGTCACTTCCCTAAAGTTTATAGCGATAAAGGTGTATCTTCTGTCAGCGCTCTGTGTCTTGTCACTAACCTAAAGTTGATAGCGATATAGAGGTATCTTCTGTAAGCGCTCTGTGTCTTGTAACTTACTTAAAGTTGATAGCGATATAGGTGTATCTTCTGTCAGCGCTCTGTGTCTTGTCACTTACCTAAAGTTTTTAGTGATATAGGTATATCTACTGTCAGCGCTCTGCGTCTTGTCACTTACCTAAATTCATAGCGATATAGGTGTATCTTTTGTCAGCACTCTTTGTCTTGTCACTAACCTAAAGTTGATAGCGACAGAGGTGTATCTTCTGTCAGCGCTCTGTGTCTTGCCACTTACCTAAAGTTTATAGCGATAGAGATGTATCTTCTATCAACGCTCTTTACGTTTTACTGGCCCAAACTTTTAAACGCATTGAGCGCATTTTCTGTCAATGCACCGTGTACACAAACTTTTCGTAATGCACTGTGAGTGCCATTCCCTTCATTGCTCTGGATGCCTCAACCAAAATTAAGTGCAATGCGCATAGATAACATAGATCTTATGTAAGTGCTATTTATGCCTCTACCAAACCAATTTTTAAAGCGCTGTCAGTGCATCTTCTTTCAGCACTCTGTTTCCATTCTTGATGTATCCGAATCTGAAAGGCCGGGGCAGTTAACTCAGTTGGTAACGCAGAGGCCTTGCAGCCAGGGGGCTGCTGTTTGAATCCCAAGCTGGCCAACATCTTTCACAGGGTGAGAGGATGATGCTTATGGGAATCGGTTCGCTTTTGAAAGAATGTAAAAAAGGATAAAGTACTGGTTCCAAGCAATTTCTCCTCTCCCTACAATGTTTTTAAAAGCAGTCTTCCTGAGAGTCGTAAACTACGGAACTGTTTGGTAAAGAGTCTGTATGCCAACAGAGCACTAAATACCTTATGAAAGTACCCTGGAGTCATAAAAGCTTTGAGTGCTTAAGGCTTAAGATTTCTATTAATTTTATTACTTCATTGTACTCGAAATCTTCAACACTATGAGTAATTTTTGAAAGAGTTCTGATTAAAACCTGCTTTCTAAAATTCCGAAATGCTCAGCGGTTCCAACGCTTTCCTCAGGGTACTTAAAGTTCATGATCGTTATTGGTACTATCCTGAATTTTTCGTATTTCGTCGGTCTCTGATTGGACCCTGTCAGCAGCACAAGTGTTTCGGCTTCTAGGGCAGCTTTGTTTAAAAAGGGAATTAAACTAAATTTGACCCAAATATTTTGAGGGTAAAAAAGTTGATGATTTGTGGGGAAAAAACATAAGGACGTGGATATTTACGCACAGTATGGGGAAAACAACTAAACAAGTTATTTTAACAAAATTGCTTCTGTTTGGACTCGAACATGCAATATTCAAAACCTCAGTCGGTGACTGTACCAACTGAGCTTCTAAAGCCTCCGATATGTTGGTGTGTGGCACTTGAATGGTGTACTCTTTACCAAACGACAAAATTTTAGACTTTTCCAAATTGGAAACATTTGCAGATGAAAACTTAAATGTATCTCAAATAATTAAATAGATCTATGTCATAGAAATGTTAGAAAACATTGTGGGAAAAGGAAAAAATATGGGTACCGGCATTTTTTCCTTTTCCTACAATGTTTTCAAAAGCTTTCTGAAGTTCTCACGGTCGTTTGGGTTTGGGATTGTGTGATAAAGAATTAAATTCTTGATAATCAGTACATTTGCTATGCACGTACATTGCCCGCTTAATCAGTCAACGGCATCGTGCTCAGCCTCCTTAGAATTCAGATATGTGAGATAGAAAACACTGGTATAGGGTCAGAGCGTTGGCTCCTCACATCTAAGAGTTTCGGGTTCGAATCTCGTAAATGAGAGGGGTCAACCTTTTAAGCTGCCAACATCACTTCGCAAGTACTAGTTAAGGTTTCAGCGAACCAATCATCAAGAGTGATTAGTATAAGTTATAAAAACTTGTTTCTAAATGTTTATGAAATAAATAGGTTTACACTTAACTAAGCTAAGATACAAAACACTGACAAAAAAGAAACTAAACATTGTCGAAAGAGCAAATTACATGATAAAGAAAAAAACATTCAGATAAAAAGATAAATACAAACCATTTATTCAAAAATAGGCCTACAGCATAATATCGAATTATCGAGACGGGTAGAAAAATAAAATTTTGTCGTTTCTTCGTAGGGACAATACTAAAATGTAGATTTGATTGGATCAAAAAAAGAGAGATGAACTAAAAGCCCAATAGAATTGAGTATACGTGAAAAGTTGCCGTAAGTGCAAACGACATTTTCCCAAACTAATTAGGAATGGATGTATTACTGGGCCTAATTTCGCGCCAATCCTCTAGGTACTCTCGAGTTTTGTGAAATGGTATTTCAGATCGACTTAATGATAGTGGTATGTGATAGGTTTTTATTAATTCTTTCGAATTAACCTTTTACCAGGCTATTCCGCGATTTTTTTTTTCCCACAGATTGGAAAAAGGATTTTGCAAAAAAAAGTAAGGAAGAAAGAATGAAATGTAGCTTACCAGCATTTTCTCCTTTTTCCCCCCACAATATTTTCTATTTCGTCCTAGACACATTACGTTCCTTATGTCATAATTTATTCCTCTTCTGCATATGATTTTTTTTTTTGTGAACCTAAAATTTTGTCGTCTGGGAAAAAAATTAAGTCTGTTTATCATCGAAGCTTTTTTTTTTTGTTGTTCTTTTTAAGGCTTTCAGTTCCATATTTATACGCTGCTTTTACCCTTTGGCGCCATAGGCGAAAATATTGGCTCTTGCAGACGGCAGAAATCAAGATCAGACTGCAGAGAACGTGCGGTCTGATCTTTGATCTATATGGTCCGCTTGTTTAGTCAAGCCAATAAGATCAAAACCTGTCTGATTTTCAGTTAATTGTATTTTTAGGTGTCGAAGTGGTCGAGTTTATATATTTGGCGATAAAAGTGTTTATATTTTCTGGTGCCCAGGCTTATAACTCAGCTCAGCTGTTTTCTATCCTAGGATAGATAATAGTTATTGCAACAAGACTCATTCTTATTTCAGCGCTTATCTTTGTGTCGACGACTTTCATATATTGCAACAAGATTCGTTCCTATTTTACCGCAAATCATTGTGCCGACGACTTTTATATATACCCCTCACAAAAAGTTAAGCAACAACGAATTACCGCTGCACCAAAATTTTATTATTACACATATAGAAAATTTCATTGTATAAGTGTAATGAGTACTGAGTTAAAAACCAGTCCAAGCAATTCTATACTTCTATCAGATCATGTTTCTCACTTTCAGGCTTTTGAAGTAAGGCACTGTCTAAATCCACATGCAAAAAAGTGGTATACTACCCAGATGTTTTAAAATCTCTAAAATTCGGTCAATCTGCATCCGCGACACAGTCAGTACACGGTGTGGCCACAGCACGAATACAAGCTTGAACTCTTCTGGGCATTGAACAGATCAAGCCGTCCAGCTGTTGTTGTGGAATATCCTGCCATTCCTGACTCAAAAGTTGTTCAAGGTGTTGGAGGTTCTGAGGCCTCACATTTCCATCAGTGACACGCCTACCGAGAATGTCCCACGCATGCTCAATTGGATTGAGATCTGGAGATCTTGCTAGCCACTCAAATTGCCCACAAGAGTTCAAGCTTGTATTCGTGCTAATGGTGGCCATACCGTGTACTGTGTTGCAGATTGAACGAATTTTAGAGGTTTTAAAAAAACATCTGGGTGTTATACCACTTTTTTGCATTTGGATTTAGACAGTGCCTTACTTCAAAAGCCTGTAAGTGGGAAATATTATCTGATAGAAGTACGGAATTGCTTGGACTGGTTTGTAACTCAATATTCATTACATTTATACCATGAAATTGTCTGTACGTGTAATAATAAAATTCTGGTGCAGCGGTAATATATTGTTGCTTAACTTTTTGTGAAGAGTATATATATTTCAACAAGATTTGTTCATATTTTAATTTCAATTATTGTGTCGACGACGTTTATATGGGAAAGCAGCCAGTGGCTTGCGAAGAATATAGTGCGAAGTACTGGTAAAAGGAACTGGTGGACAGCATTATTAGTTGTACGGTCAGGTGGCAGGGGACTTGGAAACTTGTTCATGGCTGTGGTGAATCATGTCGTCCCGAGCCGAAGGCGAGGTGGCGACATTATTCGCCACAGTCGCGAAAAAGTTTCCAAGTCCCCTGCCAAATGACCGTACAACGAATTTATTATACTGCAAAATGTTACCATTCCAACGTGTGTTAAGCGAAATTTCCCCGTTTTATGGTCTCAAAAATTGAGTACGCTGACGAAACAGAATTTCCCTTCAGTGTGCCCCAATTCAATGAAAACTGACGTCACTGAGAACTGAAGTCACTGAAACATAGTGTAGTCATGTATACGGGGCTCCCGAAAGGGAAACTGCTTTTACGTGGGTTTTGCCAGTGTACATGATATATATGTACGAGGCATATTATCCAATCAGATCGCGAGAAATTTCTTTGCAGTATAATAAAGTTACATGTAGGTACGCAGGTCGCCACGATATAACTATGTAATGTTGAGAACGGCGTCAAACACTATACAAACCAATAATTGTCTGGTGGCCAGATTTCAGTTTGCTTTGGTCGCTTGATTGTTTGGTGTTTAGCGCCGTCCTCAACATCCACCATAGGCACCTATTCATGCGTGTCTGACGATTTTCAACCAGTACTTCGCACAGCACCCATTTGCGAAACCACTTGCTACTTCACCATATTGACATCATCCAGACAATGTTTAGCAATGACAGAGGAATGGGCCTTGTCGCAATTACTATCATCATTCCTTAGTAAGATATCGGCAGAGCTAGGGTTCGAGCTTCCGACCTCTGGATAATAAAACATGTAGGTTACCAACTGAGCTGCTGTACTCGGTACTTACCCTTCCACCCAGCCCTAATAATTCTCTTGCAAATCATATATGGCTTGCAACACGCAAAAAGGGGCATTTGGACATTTACGTAAAGTGTCATCTCGGATCAGCCTGCGCAGTCCGCGCAGGCTTATCCGAGACATAACTTCACGACTACATTAGATTTTGTCCTTTAGTAGACATGCGCAAAACAGAAAATTACATAAAAACGGAAAGTGTTGTTTCGGATTAGTCTGCGGGGATTGCGCAGGCTGATCCCAGATAACACTTTACGCAGATGTCCGAATGCCCCTTTTCACGTGTTGTAGGCCATATATAATTGTGATGTTTGAAACTTGTTACTTGATTTCTAACATATTCGAGTACCTTAGGCAGCTTTTTAGATGAAGTGAAAACAAAACAAAAAGTAGAACGACCGAGGCACTGCGATTCCAAACCTGTTTTGGCCATAATATCTTGCAGAATATTGGGTAGTACACAGCCAAGATTAAGGTCTCTATTCACTAACCATTCTTTAAAACATTCGTAGTCTTATTCTCAACAGTTTCCTAAATGGCTTGCATCACGCGTAAAGGGGCATTCGGACATTGGCGTAAAGTGTCGTCTCGGATCAGCCTGCGCACTCCGCGCAGTCTAATCCGGGACGGCACTTTACGACTACATGAGATTTTGTTCTTCAGTAGACTTGCGCAAAACAGAAAATTGCATAAAAACGGAAAGTGTCGTTTCGGATTAGCCTGCGCGGACTGCGCAGGCTGATCCGAAACGATACTTTACGCAAATGTCCGAATGGCCCTTTTCGCGTGTTGCAGGCCAAATATGAAAGTACCATAATTTTCTGATTGGCAAAAACAGATGGTTTAGCCAATCAGAAGATGTGTTACTGCCGAAATCTAGATCAGACTTAGAATGAAATTAAGGATAGTTGGAGAATACGGACCGTCACTGCTCGTTCTTTGCTGTCTGATTCTGATCTCTTTGTCTGCAACTGTTTTGAAAGATGCGCTTATTAGTTAAAGCATTAATGTAGTTTTAATTGTGTATGTTGAAGATTCCAATAAAAGTTAACTTATTTCCTCTGTATTTTCAGAAGGCCCATTCGCAAGAGTCAAACCCAGATGAGATCCTCCTGGAAAAGGTTACGAGAAAGAATACTGTTGTCAAATTACGAGAAAAAGTAGTTTCGTTATGCTTGGAATCAAGAAAAACTACAGAATGAATGTCCAAAGTCTATGTATTTAAGTGGCGTCTGCAGACGATAAAGTGCCCTCCGGAAACCCTCTCCAATAGGCCGTAGAGAACGTGTTTCAGATTTTTAGCAAGTGATCAGACTGTATTTGCGTCAATAGGTATCACCAAAGGCTAGATTCGAAATAGATAAATCTTGGGATATTCGCCGCAATATTCTGTACTTACAGTGTTTGATCGCACATTCAAAACTGTTCATTTTTGTTTATTGTTGTTGTTCTGGAAAAGTGCAAAAGTTCGGTCTACAGGTTGTCGACGTAAAATTGGATCATTTTGATGTTGTATTACTGTCTTCATTTCGTTCATGACACACAATCTGTGTTTATGAATGACATAGCTTTGGCGTAAGAAGACAACAAAAACAGTCTCCTAACAATATCCGATTCCAGTGCAATGACGCTGAGTGGTCAAAGCATGTACGTGAAATTGTCTTGAGTTATCTTGCCAGTAAATGTGGAATCACGCCTAGCGGCAGGAGGTGTAATTAGTAACTTGTTAAAAGGAATGTAACGGAAATTAAGTGGAAGCCAGATCTGTTGATTGCCAAACAAAATACTTGAATATTTTCCCTCCCGTCCCCAGCAACCTTGAATGGTCATCTCGAAAATTTCAAAAGAAAAAGTTCATAAAGATTTCATTTCATCACGATTTTTATTTTCGATGTTCTTCACTTTGAGAAAAAAAAGAAAAAGTGTCAATGACAGCATGTCATTTCTGAGAAGACTTCTTTAAGCTTTTCATTTTCTGTTTGTCGACGATACAGCCATGTATCTCCTTTTTTAAAAACAAAACAAAAAGTGAATGACAGCTTTCATCTCTGGCAAAACCTTTTAGAATTTCCAGAGACATGGTGTCCTTTTTAACATAACAAAATTTTCCTGTCCGAGACATTTTGAAGGGGAATTTATGAATTTAGGGTCGTTTCTTGAAGAACGATAGGCCATTGATTTTTGTTGATGGAAACCGTCAACGGGAAGTTGAAAATTGGCGATATGCGATGAATACTTTTTTGTGTGACGATCTGCATATAAATAGACTTAACCTTTTATGAGACGTCAAAATTTTAGACTTGCCCATTTTTGTAGACGACTTACTTAATGATGCTGAAATGATCGGGTATGCCTGTGAAAGAATAGAAAATTTTATGGGAAAAGGAGAAAATGCTGGTTTCCAGCATTTTGTCCTTTTTCCATAATATTTTCAAAAGTCTTTGTTCCCGGAGTGAAAAAAGGCATGCGGTAGTTTGATAAAGGGTTCAAATGGGCAATACAAAGCTTCTTTCATATTCAGGATTCAGTCGGCTTATTATTTGGACTTAATAATCGGACATTGTCGCGAAGCTGTAAAGTGGTATAAAAAAGAATAAATATCAATGACGACAAACATAATAACCATAACTTATATTGACGATTACTTTTTATTGGCGGATTTCACATTGTGGTGTTATACAAGGGAAGAAGTATTAATGCAGTACTTGCATGTGTTTTTTTTTTTGTCAGTTTGTGAGAAAACATCGTAGAATTCTACACTCGTGTAATCTATCATTAACTTTGAAACGACAGAAGTAATTAAGTGTATAAGTGAGCACTTTTTTGGAAGATTACGAAGGCAGTTGGACAATATATGCGGGTTTGGTTTTTTTTTCCTTTACGGAGGTTTACTGATACCAGTAGGATAGGCTTTAAATAATGTGTAAGGTCAAAAAGGCTTATAAGTAAAATGGACAAGGATACTAAGCATAGAAAAATACCAGAATGCCTTTCTCAAGTCTAGATGTGAGTGATATGAACATGGATCAGTTTTTGGACTGGTTAGAGAAAAACAGATCACATCCGATCATTGAAAATCTTCTTTCAAATACGACCAGCAATAATTTTACGTTTATTATGGACGAAGAACACGCATTTGGGCGAGGTTTGTCCCTTCTAGTGGCCTACGGAATTCTTGCGACAATTGCGTTATTTGGGAATATTCTTGTTTGTCACGTGATATTCAACAGAAAACGCATGCGTACTGTGACTAATATATTTATCGCTAATTTAGCTGTATCGGATATTCTGCTGATAGTGTTGAATGTCCCATTTAATATAGCCAAGACTCTGACAAAGGAATGGCCGTTTGGTAACGTAATGTGCCATATAATGAATATGTCCCTGATCACGTCTGTTTATGCGTCGACTTTCACACTGACTGTAATTGCCCTTGATAGACAGAGGGTACTTCTCTATCCCCTGAGACCCCGAATACTTAAATCTGGAGGACTAATAGTCGTAGCGGTGATATGGTCAATTTCGATTCTTCTCGCCCTTCCGTTTGGCATTTTCAGTGAAACGAAGGAGTTGAATATTTACGTGGATTCCATATTAAGATGTCGCTCTGTATATCCGAGCGATGTCTTTGAACAGTACCTCACGGTGGTAACCATCATGTTACAGTATGTCATTCCACTTTCCATCATTGCTGTCACCTATGGACGAATTGTTCGCAGGATATGGGAAAGAACAGACCTCGGTGCGGTCACAGAAAACCAGCATGCGAGGAGATCTAGACACAAAAAGAAGAGTATAAAGATGTTGATGATAGTTGTGATTGTGTTTGCCATCTGTTGGATGCCCCTCAACTTGTACCATGTGCTGACAGACCTTCACCCTGATGCAGAAAAATTTCGATACAACACAACTGCGTTTTTTATATGTCACTGGGTCGCCCTGAGCAGCACTTGCTATAATCCCTTTATCTACTGCTGGTTAAACGAGGCATTTCGAGCGGAGATGCGGGCGATATTTAAATGCTGTCCTATTAAAGGTCTTGGACATCAACCGACTGCCAGTAACATGGCCGAGTCACTCAGCCATTCGGACATGGCTTCCTTTCAGGTCAAACCTAGAAATACACTCTACCGTCGTGGCAATACGAACTCAATCACGGTGAACACTTTATCCGGCAATACAGCCTCACCGACGGAAAGCATTTCAGTACTTAGACATATGGATCTAGACAAAGAACCATCAAACAGCTATGGCTGTGAAAATATATGTGTAACTCCAGATTCCTGGAAGTCAATTGGTACCATTTCTACTGAAGAAGCTGAAAGTTTACTTGATAAATCCCAGGCTAGTAGTAAAACAGTCATGGATTGTTAATTGCTCGCATGTAGCCTGCCAAAGGAAGGAAAACTTGAGGCTATTTCTTTAGATTGACTTGTTTATGGTCACAAGCTTTTTAAACATCTACCACAATATCCCGAGTTTAACGACCCTGATGAAGAAGGCTTATGTAAGCATTGTGGAAAATGGAGAAAGTGATTGTAACCAGCATTTTCTCTTTTTCCCATGATGTTTTCTTTCCTTTCAAAGACAAATCCAGTCATTGGAGCAGTATTTGATTTATCGTCTGCCAATGCTTTCAATTTTCATGCGTTTAGAATTTTGTCTTTTGGTAGAGAGATAAAGGTGGCTTTAGCCGAAGGCTTAGGTCAAAATCAGACACAACATGCAGCCTGATCTTGGATCTAAGCCTCTTCACCGAGACTACCTACTGCATAATTCTATACTTTTACATATATTAACAGGGCAGCAATGCTCTGTGAAAAGGGGTTTAAAGCATCCACAAAAAGCATACTCTTTGCCATTCATAGTCATATTTTTGCATGTCCAAGGACCATCCTACCTCAGGATTCAGACTGTTGCAAGACAAAGTGGATTTTATGGCTCCATGATTATGTGATGACTTGCTTGGTATAATGAATCAGGGCGATGCATTAAGCCTAGTTTTGCCAGAGCCTAGCTCAAGTCATCGTATTTCATCGTATCAGGTTCTCAAAGACAACTACAGTCATGTAACCTATTGGTTCATTGGTGGCGAATGAATTTAATGGCTTAATCCTTTGGCTGTTGAGCGCGACTCAATGACCTTTTGCGGACAGTGTATATCAAGATCAGACTGCACAGAACGTGCAGTCTGATCTTGATATACACTGTCCGATTAGGAGATATTTTCCTCCAAAATATAAGTTTGAAATAGAATTATTTGGGTCCTTACTATCGGCTTAAAAATTCCATTTAACTTATTTAGCATGATAAGGGTTGAAAGCTTGCAATAAATTCCTTTGTTGTTATAGGTTCGTTTAACTCTTTACTAGACTACAAAACTTAAAGGCCAAGTAAAGGCCAAAATACCAAAGCAGGTTTTAAAGTACATTTCAATTTAAATCGTATCATTTAAAAGTATGTAAAATATTGTGGAGATGACGGTCTGTTATTGTGTGTTCCGGCCATGTGTTAGTCGATGGCAGAAAAAAGAATTTTAAAATCAGACAAAAAGTAAACAAAAGACACAGCTACCTGGCAGGTTTTAACCTAGTTTTGAAATTAATTTCTCTGTCAGCGACTAACACTTGGACCGACCGTACAATGACAGATTGTCATACTCACAATAATTTCCATACTTTTAAATGGTATAATATAAATTCAAATGCATTCAAACACCCGCTTTGTTTACATTTGGCCTTTATTGTTACTTTAAGCTTCCTCCAAATTTAAAGCAGTTACAAACAATGGGGTCGTGTTCTGTCAAAAGAAGGTTTAATGCATCTGCAAAAAGTATCGAACTAGGTGAGCCTGCGCAGTCCGCGCAGGCTGACCTGTGTCGAAACTTTTTGCTTTTGGTGATTTTTGTGCATGTCAAAGGACCAGTTTACCTGAGAATACATGGATTTTAATCATGTGAACACATTGTTTAGTATAATGCATGTCGTAGATGCGTTAAAACCAACTTTTGCAAGAGCGAGGCTCAGTTATATATGGTTCCAATGACAATATCTGTGTCTGTAACGAAAATGAAGGTTACCAGCATTTCTCCTTGTCCCACATTGTTTTCAAAAGCCTTTCCCACAGGCTCGTCGGTTCACCAGATTGTTTAGTGAAGGGTGATATAAGTCATCGGTAGCAACACATGCTTTTTTTTAAACATGGTGGCTAAAAATATGCTTGACATATTATTTTTAAGTGTATTCATAAAATATGACTTCTTTATTCACGTTGAATGTTCATTTTTTACAGGATTATTTTCAAAGCCGTCAACTTCAAATTTGTTTCAGCAGGCAACGAGCTAATCCTTTAATCCTTACCACACAAACCCGTGTTTTAACGATCCTGAAAAAAAATCCTTCTGAAACATTGTGGGAAAAGGAGAAAATGCTGGTAACCAGCATTTTCTCCTTTTCCGACAACGTTTTCTTTTCTTTCCAAGACAAATCTAATAGCTTTTTCATTTGGAGACAAGTCTAAAATGGACAAGTCTAAAATTTTGTCTGGTAAAGAGTTAACAAACGTCAATACTTCAAGCTAGCCTAAACTGAAAGCATTTACAGACGACAAATAAAATTTAGCTTAAAAAATGGGATTCGTCTTTCAAAAACATTGTTGGAAATAGAGAAAATACTGTTTACCAACAGGAGCTTCTTTGGGAGGCACAGAATGAGATCTGACTGCACAGAGCGTGCAGTCTGATCTTTGATCTAGACCGTCCGCTTGATAAACTTTATTTTGATCTTTAAAAGATAACTTTTGTGTTTGAGATAATCTAGAATTTTATCAAACGAGTCTTGGACAAATGCTATTAGCGAGCGAGCCTTTGGCGAGCTAAATAACATTTTTTTCCTTGACGAGTTTAATAAAATTTCATCTCAAACGAATATCAGATTTTTTTATCACATAACTGAATCTTAAGAATAACTGAAAAGATCGTTAGATTTCTATGAGAAACCATACATATGCATAAACGAGACTCCATGCTTGACATAGGTAAACGTTCGGAGCTTAAAATAGTTCCAAAGAAGCTGACATATACTTGATCTTAAATCTGAAAATGATACTAACCTTAATTTTTTACCACGATTACCAATTGCACACTTGAATTTGCCGGAATATTTGTGTCGGGAATTGTTTTTGGACATAACGGGCAAGAACTTAATGTTTTAACAAATGGCGTCATGCAATGCCCCTGTGTGACGTCACCAAATCTTAATTCAAACGTGTGAAAGATAAGAAAATTCGTAATGGCTATATTACACTGAAAACAAGTTGGTTATGTGATAAAGAAATGTTTTAGTTTCGGTGGATTGTATTTTTTAAGCCTATGAAAGAGATCGGTTTATGTATTCGGCGCCGAAAGAATTAAACCCTGAAGCTCTGGAGTCAGCTAGGATTGCTTAGACGCACAGTGAAGATCCAAATCGGACTGCACAGAACGTGCAGTCTGATCTTGGATCAACACTGTCCGCTTCTTTGTTACATATTCTGGCAAAAAAAGAGACTTGTGATAGCGCTATTTTTGCTGTTTTTTCTTGGTAGAACGGTCCATGTCAGGATATACAGCCGCTCTTAGCTGTAAATATCACATGAACTATTGGAGTCCAAACCAGTTGCAAGAACTGGACATTTAACTCACACAACCCCGATTTTTAAAGACTTTGGAGAAAAGGAATTTTAAAAACATCAGGCTTATCATCGTTTTCTCCTTTTCCAACAATGTCTTCCCCAGTCTTTCTAAGACAAATTCTATCATTTGAACCATTCTATCATTTGGCTTGTCGTCTACGAATGCTTTGGATTCGGAAAAGTCCATATTTTTGTCGTCTGGTAAAGTGTTAATAGTATATTGACACACTATTTCCATTTCTTCAATTTTTCGAAAACACATATACGGAAACGGTTCCAAAATAAACATACATTTTGAATTTAGTTATTCATTTTTAAACCCATTACGCAAAGCCCGATAGTGGAGTTGAGTACCGCACAGGACTTGAGACCAGGGCGTCGCTGGTTCGAACGGTTAATTACTTTCCGAGAATTAATGATAGTCATTGTGACAGGATTCGTTCCTCTCTCACCCCTGATTATTGTTTCGACGATGGTTATGTTGGAAAGCAGTCGGTGGATTGGGAAGAATATTGTGCAAAGTGATGGTAAAAGAAATCCCAGGAAAGTGTGGATAGGTGCACTAGCCGCCCCGATATGGCTAGAATTTATATATTGAAATTGACTTTAAACACCATGCCAACGGACAAACAAATTTAACCCCTTACAGTATTAATGACGACTTTCCTCGTCCCTTTAGTAGAAGTTTCGAAAGAATTCACGGGAAACAGGCAATTACCTGTCACAAGCAGTCGCTTCCATTCAAACTCTTTACCAAGCGATAAAATGGTAGACTGGTCCAAAATTAAAGCATTTGCAGACGACAAACTTTAATATTGATTAAATTATGGAGTTTGTCTATCATCGGATATAAAACATTGTGTGGAAAAGGAGAAAATGTTGTTAACCAGCATTTTCTCTTTTTCCCCACAATGTTTTCCAAAGCCTTCTTTCTAAGGGTTGTAAAAATTCAGGACTGTGTGGTAAAGGTTTAAAGAGGTACCAAACAAGATGCTTTTCTTTCTTATGACCAGTATCACCTCCTATTCCCACAATTTTTTCGATCCTTTCAGCGGCAACATCATCAATAATTTTGTCCAAGATTGCATGTGACGTCTGCAAATGCTTTGAAAATGAATGAGCCTCAAAAGTTCAAAAGTTGCTGTCTGGTACTCAGATATAAATAGACAAGGATAATCGTGAAGGCTGAGAAAACATGGTACAGTCCAAATCCGGGGTACGGAATACCGTTAGGGCCATCGCCTATGAATTTGTTGATTATAAAGCGCGATGCTCGATAGTACGATGGTGATAACGCGTAATCACGATACTACGATGGTGATAACGCGATAGTACGATGATGATAGTGCGATATAATATCGTGTTTTCATCATCGTACTATCGCTTTATCGTCATCGTATTATCGCGTTATCATCATCGTACTATCGCGTTATCACCATCGCACTATCGCGTTATCACCATCGTACTATCGAGCATCGGGTTTAAAATCATCAAATTCATAGGCGATGGCCCTAACGGTATTCCGTACGGGGGAGACGGTAATTTAAGATTGGCTCAAATGATTGAATTTTTCTTTAACAGGGAAGAAAACATTGGGGGTAAAGCAGAAACTGCTGGTCACGAGCAAAAGGCTTCTTCATAGGGTCGTTATCACATAACTACCCTTATTTTCAATCCAATACAGCCATTACGAATTGTCTCACTTTACACTCGTGTGATATTATGAGGTTATTTAACATACTTGGGTACAATACTGAATTCTATTGGATAAGTACACTGCAGAACCAGTCTATATTTTGGACGAGGCGACAGCCGAGCCCAAAATATAGACTGGCTCTGCAGTGTACGAATCCAACTGAATTCAGTATTGTAACCAAGCATGTTAAATGACCTCTTTATTTCACACTTCCGTATTGACATTTTAGTAAACAAGTATAGGGCCATTTCAATTTAAATAATAATAATAATTATAATAATAAATCAAAACATATCAAAAGAGGGTTTTGAAATTGCTTTTTTTGACAACGGACTTCGGTTGACTACTCTTCCGGTCAAATATCGATATTCGGGACTCTAGCCTCGTTTTGAAAAATCTATGTTGGATTCTTGCCTCGTTCTGAAAAATCCATATTGGACTCTACAGCGTCCAATATGGAATAAGATATTCTGTACTCACGTGGTAGTATTAAAGCGATTTCATCGGACGTTAAATTGTAGGTGTGAAATAAAAGCAAATAGTGCCGAATTTGGTCAAAGTCCTGTAATCATTATGTTTCACTTCTAAAACATTGCTTAAGAGATTTCTCTGTTAAATCAACAGTAAAAATTGATGACTTGACAAGGCTACGAATTTTATCATCGTCGATTTCAAAGCTAAATCATTGCATGCAAGTTTATTAGAAACTATTGTTCGCATGTGGTGTACATGTACACAATTGTCAAAGAAGCGAGTAGGCTTCATCTAAATTTCACTGCACATGAAGGCCCATTTTCAAACACATCACGAACTTAAACTCTTAAGATACTTATGTGATAAAAAATAATTTTATACACGTTGGGTTTTTTTAGGTAAAATTTACTAAAAATGTTGACCAAAAAAATGTTATAAAGCTCGCAAGGGGCTCCTTTAATAACATTTTTTTCCAGTCTAGTTTAATCAAGTTAAATCTCAAATGCCACCCAATATCAGATCGTATAAATCCTAATAGAAATTATATAATTATGAACCATGCTCTGTGAAATGGGTCATAATACATCTGCAAAAAGCATCGACCAAGGTCAGCCTACGCAGTCCGTGCAGGCTGACCTGGGCCGAACCTTTTTGCTATTGGTCAATTTTCTACATGTCAAAGGACCAGTTTACCTCCATAACCAGTCGGTTGTGAGACAAATGGATTTTATTGATCCATAAGTTTACGATGAATTGCTTAGTATGATGCATGAGGGAGATACATTAAATTCTCTTTTGCAAGTGCATGGCTCATATTTTTTGTCGTCTGCAAATGCTTTTGATTTGGACAGATCCAAAATCTTGTCCGTTGGTATAGAGTTAAGGGCACAGACTCATCGTTGTAAATTGGATCAATGCAGAAAATAGCTGCAGTGGAACTCGATTGATGTTGAATTTCCTGTTTAGACGTCGCAGTGGGAGACGAAAAATGAAGCATTTGGTCAAAAAACGTTTTTCCCCTCTGTTTTTGTAAAAGTTTAAAAAAAAAAACAAGAAAAAAAAAAAAACCGAATATTTTTTACATTATTCCAGTAAACTCAGTTTGATTGTAGCGTGATTTTTCCAATTTCCGAGAAGCGTGCCTGTTCAGAATCTTACTCAACTAAAACTGACTTTTATCTCATTAACAAAAACCCCTGTTTGTCATCGCTGTAGAACAAAACTCTTGAACACATTTTGGGGAAAAGTAGAGAACGCTGTTAACCAGTTTTTTTCCTTTTCCTACAATGTTTTCTACCATTTTAAAGGCAAATCTCATAATTTTAGGCATAACTGGTCTTTCGTCCGCAAGCGCTTTGAATTTAGATAACTCTAAAATTTTGTCGTTTCCTATAGGGTTAACTCTTCACCAGACGAGACAATTTTTGGACTGGTTCCCAACTGACGAAATATGGGTCAAATAATGGAACATGTCTTTAGACCTGTCCAAATTGAAAGCATTTGCAGACGACATTTTAAATGTGACTTTAAAAATAAAATTTCTCTTTTGAATTGTAGAAAACATTTTGGGAAAAGTAGAAAATGCTGGTTACCAGCATTTTCTCCTTTTGCCACAATGTTTTCAAAAGCCTTCTTCTTCAGGGTCGTTAAAATTCGGGATAGTGAGGTACAGAGTAAAAAGGGTGTAAGACATTGTGGGAAAGGGATAAAATACTGGTTACAAATAGCAAGGTCGGTTAAGGCGCTGACTTACAATTGAGCCATGCTCTGTGAAAAGGGGGCTTAATGCATCTGCGAAAAGTATCGATTCAGGTCAGACTGCGCAGTTCGCGCAGGCTGACCTGGGCCGATACTTTTCGCTATTGGTCAATTTTCTGTATTTCCAAAGGACCAGTCTACCTCATGATTAAGTCGGTTATTTAAAAAAAGTGACTTTTATGTATCCATAATTATGTGATGACTTGCTTGGTATCATGTATCGCGGAGATGCATTAAGCCCCCTTTTCACAGAGCGTGGCTCAATTATTAGGGGGTAGGTTCGAATACCCCTGTGAATGATTCGTGGGTTCTAGCCCCCCCCCCCCACCCCCCCACGTAAAAGAAAATGTTTTTCACTCTCACCGTGGCAGATCAGACAGAAATTGATGGTTGAGATAAAATTTTCTTAATCGAGCCTAGAAAAATATTATCAATCGGGCCTTTAATTTGCACGAGTTTAAAAAAAAAATTGTTCATCACATAAAACCTTACCTATGACTTATTTCTGTTAATACACTGGTCCAAATTGAAAACAGTTCCAAACAACAAATTAAATGGAATTCGTCCCCGAAAGGGTAGAAAACATTGTTCCAAACAGGAGAAAACACTAGTAACCGCAATGTTTACAAAGGCCAGATTCTCAGGGGTCGTGAAAACATGGGATTGTTTGGTAAATGGTTAAAAACCCACGTCATCAGTATCATATTTCTGAAACAAAGTCCAGTTTTAAGACTCAATGACGAAGCTTGTTGTAATTTAGCCTGGGGTACAAAGTTCAAAACACAAAAGATTACTAGTAATAAAAATATCATTCCAAATAAGAGCTCTAAATGTCTTACACGGGGAACAATGCACTTTAAATGCACGTTATTGCCGTTTTTAGAGAATGTATTTCCGTTGTATTTCCTATCCTAATATCCTTTACGTAGTAAAAGTCATTTTAACCCTTTACCCAAAGGCATAATTTTTTTACTCGTCAGAAGTAGTTTACAGAAGACAATTAAATTATTTCTCAAATGAGTGTATGTGTCCTTGCATACACGTAGGTAGAAAACATTGTGGGAAAAGGAGAAAATGCTGGTAACCAGCATTTTCTACTTTTCCCACAATGTTTTCAAAATCCTCCTTTCCCTGGGTCGTTATAACTCGGGTTTGTGTGGTAAAGGGTTAAAAGAGCTACGAAAATTCTTTAACAATTAACCTTTTCACTGCAAAATAAGGGAGCAGGGGAGGGGGTGTGGGTTGAAAAAAGTTGAAAAAAAAAACATATACACACACACAATTATCTAGGATTTACAGTATGTCTTGCTAGGATATCTTATCAAATATCGGACAATGTAGATCCAAGATCAGACTGCACGTTCTGTGCAGTCTGATCTTGATCTAAAGTGTCCGCAAGAGTAACAGAAGTTTTGCTCAGCGCTGGAAGGATAAGGCCAATATCAGACCTATCAGTATCACAGTAAATACGTGTACATCTATACTTACATGAAGATATCGTGTCATTTTGTGTGACACACACACACACACACACACACACACAAATAAAAAACAAAACGACATCTGAAAACGGGTATGACGAACCCTAGATATATTGTAAATGTATGTGTTAGAGTGAAGTTAATAATTAGTTAGATTTATGTCGGTTTATTTTAAATCTACCTTTTACCAGAAAATTCATTTGGCTTACCCCTCTACAAGTGACACATTATTGCTATGATACTATACCCGCCGTCCCATTACCTTTATATTGACAACCAATACAAAAAAAAAAGTAAGAAATCAAAGCACTGAAAGTACAGAAGGCTGGGATTTGTTCTACTCAAGTACAGTGCATATCAGATCACAAGTTACTTTGTTTTCAGATTTGTATTGGTCAAGATCAGACTTTAAATACAATTTAAAAATGTTTACTCTATTTTCAATATTTCGGCCTTTATAAAGAAATTAAGGTAGTAGACCCCTAACGCTTCTAATGCAACATGGAATAAAATCTCTTGTTAGTTGATAAATAAGGATTTATACAGATATAATACTTTTGCACATTTTTAACCTACTAGAAATTCCTTTTATGTCTATCTTGAAATTATTTGTTGATATTTTTGTTATTTTCTTGAAAAGGAAGGTAACTATTATCTCCCTTTGTAATGAGAATATAGTGGTATATGATTTATAAATGATAATTCTAAGAAGTAAAAAAAAGAAAAAAAGTGGCTCGGTTAAAGTAGTACAATAATACTAATTTTTAATCATAGCAAATTTTGTAGGATAATATTATAGTGGAAAAAGCTGTTTTCCATTAGGGGTCTACTACCTTAAACACAGAATTAATGACCTATACATTTTGTGACCATTATCACACCACCATTATTTTTAAATTCAAAATAAAGAATTAAAGATTAAAGAATTTAAAGATTATAGAGCCGAATCGTTCAGCTTTACTGTCTACTTTGTTCAGACAGTTTGGTGAAGAATGCCCCCAAAATTGAGGGGGAAAATGTTACTTTGATAATGTCTGGAACTGCAAGTGTAAATATAAACAGAGTGAAAGCTAAAATGAACTGAGCTTTGGGAAATATTCGCCCATTCCTAACCATTATCCTGCTAAATAAGTGAAATGAAACTTTCAAGCCGATAGAAAAAAACCCAAATCTTGTTGATTTAAAGGTATTCTTTGGGGAATTATATCTCCTTATCGGACAGTGTAGATCCATGATCAGACTGCACGTTCTGTGCAGTCTGATCTTGATCTACACTGTCCGCAAAAGGTCAGTAAGTCGCTCTTAGCATGCTAAGGGTTAATTCATATTAGACTTTAACCTTGGAGTGTCTAATGGATAGAATTAACATTTTCAAGAAGTAAAATTATACAACTGTGTCAAGTCAAAGGCTAGTTTTCTTGATATTTTTTTTTAGAAAATCTAAAAGAGCCTGTGCAGTCTAACCTTGATCTGCACTGTCTGTAAAAAAAGTTGTGTTTTGCGCTCTAGGAATTAACAGTTGTTAAAATCTAACAAATTTATAACAGATGTACATTTCATTGCAGCAGAACAATTTAGCGGTAATGTGACCAGTATTTCCGATTAGAAACATAGTAACAGTCAATAACATTGGTAAAATGCACGTTGATGCCGTTTCCAGAAATGAATTTCCGTGGCATTTCCTGTTTTGATATCCTCCATGCAGTAATAATCCATTTGAATGAGTTACCATAACAAAAACATGCTGTAAACACTAGACCCTTACAACGATTACTAAATAAAATTGATATTTTTAATAAGAAAAACTAACACTTATATAAACATGTTCATTGATGTTTTTGCCAAAGTCAGTTATAAAAATTAAACACAGTTTAAATTCAAGATCAGACTGCATGTTCTGTGCAGGCTGATCTTAATCTACACTGTCCTCAAAAGCAACTATAGTCGTTCTAGCGCTGGAAGGATAAAACCAATATCAGACCTTTCACTATCATAATAAACGCATCAGTAAAGCATCTTCTCTACATACTATTTCCGTTATATAGACAACCAAAAAAAGGAAAAAAACGAAATCCAAGCACTGAAAGTACTGAAACCCCGATATTGCTTTTTAACTATATCTCACCTAATGACAACAAAAAATGATATTTGCAGACGTTGAATATCAAGACCAGACCGTACGAAAACGTTGAGTCTGTTCTTTAATCTGAGACATCCGCTACCAAGACCTAAACTGTGATCAAAGGCGTCTTCAATTTTTACAGTAACTAGTTCTAGACATGGAAAAAAGAATTCGAATTCGTTTAGTTAGCAGTGAAAGAGGTAATCTAGTGTAGAGGAAGTTCTAAATTTATCATAAGTAAGTACATGTATATAGAAAGTAAACATTTAAAGCAAGGAAGAATGATTTCCAGAAATGCACGGAAACTATAGAGAATATAGGAGCTTTATAAAGCTTCGAGCATTTGCTCATTCTTCCTCAAATCTTCAATTGTCATACACATAGAGGAGTAGGAAGAAGTCGAGCATATAGTACCTATAATACAAGTAAAACTTGATTGTCCAAAACCATAATACGTCGGCTGTCACGGACATTTCGACAAACAGGAAAACCTGCTTAGAATTGTCCGCGCCTTAATCAAGGGGTTTTTCGGGCGGTATGTATCAAGATCAGACTGCACAAAAGTGCAGTAACTGGATCTACATCGTCTGCTTGTTTAGTCAAGCGTATAAGATAAGAAAAAGAAACTTTCAGAGTTTCAACAGATTGTAGTTTTAGCCGTCGAAAGATACCGAGTTTATAGATGTTTACATATATTTCACTGAATTGTTATTGTGACAGTCTGCTACCTTTGTCTGTATGTTTTCTTTCAGGTCTCCTGTGATAAGGATTGAACACAAAACAATCTTGATGATATCAAATCTGACCCGCTAGAAGCTGTGGACGACCGCTGGACGGTCTACCCTACTTGCACTGCTCACAACATATAAACAAATCGACAAATATAGAGTGAACAACTTTAACTCTTATCCTGCTGAATAGGTGAAATGAAACTTTTAAGCCGATAGTAAAAAGCCAAATTTTGCTCTTTCAAAGGTATTAGGGGGCAAAATATGCCTATATCGGACAGTGCAGATCAAAGATCAGACTGCACGTTTTGTGCAGTCTGATCTTGATCTACACTGTCCGCAAAAGGTCAGTGAGTCGTGCTTAGCAGCCTAAGGGTTACATAATGACATTGAACCTATTGAAGAAACTGTTCAGTTGGAACTAACGCAAATGGCTACCTTTCAAAATTTTGGATGATAAGAGCCATTCTATGCGATTTTGTCGACATGGTAGATCAGGATCAGGCTGCACAGAAGGTGAAATCTGATAATGGATCTACGATGTCCGTTACTCTGAGATTTAATCGGAGAAAGGAAGATGGAAATCGAGATAAAGTATTGATTAGAAATAATGTTTCATTTTACAAAGAAGTTTCGGGTTGAGTTCTAGATCTAAGCCTGTGTGTTTTGTCCTAATTCCCTTCTGTCGGACAGTACGATAAAAAAAAGTGAGATTCACCGATCAAACAAAGCTCCTCTACTCACAGTTATTTCGAATCTGTCTTGTGCAAGGACGTGAAGGGTCATTGTTTTATGGAAAAGTGCTAGAATAAGAAAACAATGGGTTTTACTGGCCACGACCAAGAGGACAACAGGAATTAATCCCTAGAATGTTCAGTGCGAATACATGTGTACACTTCTGTAGGCGGTGTAGCCTGGTTCTGAATCTACACTACCCGAAATGTTAAGATATATCCCGCGAAAACAGTTCGAAATTGCAATGTTTGGTTTATAACCGTTGACTGGAAAACTCATATAAATCGTCAAGCAGTTTTAGAGCTAAGAATATCCACAGAGCTAAAACCTACTGACGATCTTGGCCCGTGTTCACCTACCATTCTTAATAATATGATTATTCTGATTCTCTGTTTTCTAAATTTGAAAGAAAAGCGATTTCTTATTGGCTAAACCATTAAACCTGCGACACGCGAAAAGGGGCGTTCGAACATTTGCGTAAAGTGTCGTCTCGGATCAGCCTGCGCAGTCCGCGCAGGCTATTCCGAAACAACATTTTCCGTTTTTATGTAATTTTCTGTTTTGCGCAAGTCTACTGAAGAACAAAATCTAATATACTCGTAAAGTGCCGTCTCGGGTTAGCCTGCGCGGACTGCGCAGGCTGATCCGAGACAACATTTTACGCAAATGTCCGGATGCCCCTTTTCGCGTGTTGCAAGCCATTTGATTTAGCAGGTCAGAAAATGCGTCACTTTCTAATGGCAATACTCCATTTTTTCTACAATGTGTATTGTTTGTATAATGGGCTAGAGTGAGACGCCTAATTTGAAAAGATTAAATTAAATAATTTGATTTGTGTAGACCAATATCAAACAACTCAGAACGTGCAGTCTGATCTTGATCTACACACTCTGCAAACACGCAGAGCCGTAGATTGCTGCCTAAAGATTAATTTCTCCAGTAGTTCAACTATTTACCAAACAACAAAATTTTAGACCAGTCCAAATTGAAAACATGTACAGCACCATAATAAATGTGACTCACAATTTGAGATTTGATTTGGAAAGGGTAGAAAACATTGTGGGAAAAAGAGAAAATGCTAGTTTTCTCCTTTTCTCACAATTTTTCAAAAGCTTCCTTTCTCAGGGCCATTAAATATCGGAATTGTTTGGGAAAGGGTAAAATCGATTAAAAAATGGTCACAAAGTTCAAAGAAACTGACTAGGCGTCTGTTTTCGACAAAGACGTCAAAAAAAACCTTGACATACACGGAGGGTACTGACCAATAAAACATCTCGAAAATAGACAGTGTTACGATTTTTTCTGGTTATGGTTAAAAAGAAATGTTCTTACTTGCATGATCTCACGTCAACTTTTTCTGTTTTGTACATAGTTTAACGTCCAGCCTCTATTGTCAAGTTATCCGTTGCAATACAAAGAGGTCGACAACGGTTCAAAGCCATATCTTTCACTGTAAGCCAACGCCACTTGTGCTGTGTGGACTGGGGCTTTGTCTTGCAACACCAGAATGCCAGATCGAAATCGCTACCCTATTCACTTTAAAATTGTTTTCCCCTGACTCTGTGAATGAGCAGGTAGGCCTACAGCAGATTTGATGAATAAAATTACAAGACTTTGTTTACAGTGGCATTAAGGCTTGGTCAGACCGGCTAACGGATATGTAACGGGGGGAAAACGGACAAAAACATGCAGAATTTGGTTATCCGGTGACAAAATTCATCTCCTCTGCCGTTCGAGGCTCACGCGATCGGTGTGTGGAGCGAAGAAGCCACACAATGACCGCACGAGTACCGCACATGTAACGGAAATAAACGCACATTTACCGGATATGTACCGGATAATAAACGGTCTATTAACGGATATCACCGTACGAGTAAGGGACTTCTACCGGATAAAACGGAAGTGCAACGCATGAGAACCGGACAAAACGTCCTTCCAACGTACGATGAACGGAAATGTACCGAACACCAACGTACCGGTCACGTGACATGCCGAGGGTATAAATTGTCAGATGCATCCAAAGTCTATCATTTGCATGTCTCTGTCCGTTTTGTCCGGTGGAATTTTTTGAACATGCTCAAAACTTCCCGACGGACGGAACGGACATCGCCGGACACCGCCGGAGAAGGAGCGGATTCACCGGATAAGAAACGGACATAAAACGGATACGAACGGACACGAACGGATAAAATGATTTTTTATCCGTTACTCGTCCGTTCGCTCGGTGTGACCAAGGCTTTAAAAATGACATTATCAAGATTTTGGTGAAGGTGAATATGTTGGCGTTTAAAATGTATAGTTTGCATGTAGCAGTGATTGGTCCTTTTTTAACGATACTTCAGATGAACATTACACCTTGAAAAATTTATCGAATTGATAATTTTACTTTTCAACAATGTGAAAAACAACGAGGAAAAAGAGGCAGTTGCCTGCGAGCTTACTTTTCATTATTTCTCGTGCTAAAGGCATGCAAAAGAATTGCAATATTCATATTTTAGTACCTCTAACGCTGTCATATTTCCTCGAACTTTTTGAAGTGCCTAATATCATTTCTAGTGCAGAGGACAGTTCTTCCAAAAAAAAGTTGCACTTGTCGGTCGTTAGTGCTACATGAACAACCAGAATAGCTGCAATATTTTTCTTTTTAGATACATTTATCTTCCTCACAGAAAAAAAAATCAATTTAACAATATATTCGAATAACCGGACTTTTGAATAAATAATGCTTCACCAAAATGATAAATAAGGGCAATTTGTACAACCATTACTAACCGTAAATCCATAAAACGTATGTAAAAGCAATAATTAGATTGTCATAGTTTGATCTGTTTATGAGCAAATATCCCTCAACCGTCCTTCAAGATTATTAATGGCGTTGGGGAGTACAAATTCCTCGCGATTAAACACTTTACCAGACGACAAAATTTTAGACTTACCCATGTTCAAAGCATCAAAAGACGACCAATCAAATGTGACTCAAAATGTTGCGTTTTTTTTCTAGAATGGGTAAAAAACGTTGGAAAGAAATGAGATAATGCTGGTTACCTGCAGTGTCTCCTTTTGTCTTTGCTATTTCCCGCTGTCAACACTAAGTCAAAACAGTGTTTAACAGTAAGAAAGAAATGATCCTGTCTCAAAACCTTGAAAGACAGTCAAGACAGAATGCAAAGTCATAGCTCCTTAATATCTTGCTTTTGCTGTTCAAGTTTTCTGAAAGATAACGTTATAATAATGGCATGCAACACGCGAAAAGGGGCATTCGGACATTTGCGTAAAGTCCGAAACGACACTTTCCGTTTTTATGTAATTTTCTGTTTTGCGCCAGTCTACTGAAGAACAAAATCTAATGTAGACGTAAAGTGCCGTCTCGGATTAGCCTGCGCGGACTGCGCAGGCTGATCCGAGACGACACTTTACGCAAATGTCC
Source organism: Hippopus hippopus (assembly GCA_946811185.2). Taxonomy (NCBI): domain Eukaryota; kingdom Metazoa; phylum Mollusca; class Bivalvia; order Cardiida; family Cardiidae; genus Hippopus; species Hippopus hippopus. Next base: position 31,349,196 of record OX328106.1, read on the forward strand.
GGATGCCCCTTTTCGCGTGTTGCAGGCCAATAATAAGACTGCACTATCTGTGCTGTCTGATCTTAATATAGACTGTTCTTCAAAGTAGCCTTGGTTTTCTTTCGGCAGCGATATTATGAAAAGACTCGATAAATTTTGATATCGTGATAGTATTTTGTACATCTATCACGTGGCTCGATATTACTATTATGCTGTGGAACATAAAACCATGAGCAATTTTATATAATCAACAGTTTAAATTGACGTCTTTTTATCACGCTAACAAAGAGAAACAGAGACACAGATATAAACAATCGGTGACAAAAAATGTTTATACCTCTTTAGTGAAAGCTTTTGAAACACATTGGGGAAAAGAGCGACTGTCTGTAACAAGTAAATAGTCCTGTTCAGGTTTTATCAAAAACAAATAAAATCTTCTTTCACTTGTTTTCATTATAGTAAAAATCTTTTGTAGATCAACGTTTAGCCTAAAAAGATCTGGGTTAATTTCCAAATGTGACGATAGTGGGTAAATTCGCGAACTCTTGTGATCGAACTAGTCAGACGACTGCCTTTGCTGCTTCTCGTCATCTGAATCGATGAGTGGAATTCAAACAAAGAATTGGCAATAATACATCGGCGGAAGACAGCAATTTTACCAGTTTTGAATGATAATCCAGCATTTAGAAACGATAAAAGATAGTAAATACATGTATATAGATCAGAAAATGAATGATTTTATGTTAATTTAAGAAAGAATGAGAAAGATGGATTTTGATTCAAACAATGCGGGGGGGGGGGGGGCGGGGGGGGGGGGGGGAGGAGGGAAAATTGATCTTTTGTAACGTATGTAACATGGAAATAGATCTATAAGTATTTAAGACTTTCTCAAAAACTTACAAAACGAAATCCGGCTGAGTGCCACTTTTATTTAACATGCTCATGATTCGCATCATTTGTAAAAGCCAGGGTCAAAGAGCAAATATCCTTATTGCAATCTATACTGATTTTTGGGAATAATCTGTCATAAAGGATTTCACATAAGTTGGCGTTTGAGATAAAATTTTATCAAGCGAGTCCAGGAAAAATGTTACAAAGCGAATCTTTGGCGAGCTTAGTAACATTTTTCTATAAAAGTTCTTTTTATCACACAGCTGTATCTCAGGAATTGCTTGAGAAATCATTTGATAACTAATTGATACCTACATGTTCATGAATGTGACTGACTCACTGTTTTTGCATAGGAGTCAGTTTGGAATTTAAATATTACCATAGAAGCTGAAATTTAATAACTTGTTTAAATCTGAAAATGACACTTTCACGTTTGAAGTGAACGAACAGTTTTTGTAAGACGTTCATTTTCGGAAACACAGATAAGAATGCAATGCTTTAACAACTGACGTCATACGGTGTTCCTATGACGTGGCAAAATCTCATCTCAAACATGTTTAAGATAAAGAAATTTGTCACGGCTGATTTACACTGAAAACGGGGGAGGTTGTGTGATAAAATACATATTTCTTAAATATTGTCATTTCTTTACTTAAAGATATCGTACTAAGGTTAAACATTTGTATTTATGTCTTTTTATGAAACAACATTCAACGTATTACTGAATTGCGCATGCTTATGAGTAAATGTATTATCTGAGCATAAACTGGGTCAGGAGGCAGTATGTTTATAGTCTTATGCATAAAATGGGAATTGAGCCTGATTTCGACCCATTCTTTTTTGTGTCTCTGTGTGTGTTGGGGGGGGGGGGGAGCGAGAACAAAATTTATAATTTGGTAGAAAGAATCATACGGACGTGATCGTTTACCCTTAGAGGGAAAAACAAAAAAGAAAGCGAATGGGAAAACAATGCTGGAAAAATATTGCTTCGGGTAGGATTCGAACTCACGGTCTTATAAACTAGATTTTGATTTATATGGTGTTTAACGCCGTTTTCAACATTATTTCAGCTATATCGCGGTGGCCAGTGCACCTATCTATGCTTTCCGGGAGTTCCTTTTTACTAGTACTCCGCACAATATTCTTTCCAAGCCACTGGCTGCTTTCCCACATAACCATCGTCGAAACAACGATCAGCGGTGAGAGAGGAATGAATCCTGTCGCAATGACTATCATCAATCCTCGGAAAGAAATTAGCCGAGCCGGGGATCGAACCAGCGACCCCCTGTTCTTCAGTCCTGCAAGCTACCAAACGAGCTTTGAAGCCAACTACTGTTTATTTGTGTTTAAAATGTAGTTTTCCTTGTTATACAATAACTGTTATACTTTGTTAGATGCTAATTTAAAGATATAGATCAGACTTTGAAAACCAGGCTACATTTGCATATGAGCAATGCTCTGTGAAAAGGGGCTAAATGTATCTGCTAAAAATATCGACCCATGTCAGCCTGCGCAGTCCGCGCAGGCTGACATACATGTGTCGAAACTTTTTGCTGTTTGTAAATTTTCTGCATTTCCATGTATCATCCTACCTCCATAATTGGCTTGCAATACGCGAAAAGGGGCATTCGAACATTTGCGTAAAGTGTCGTCTCGGATCAGCCTGCGCAGTCCGCGCTGGCTAATCCGAGACAGCACTTTACGACTACATTAGATTTTGTCCTTCAGTAGACATGCACAAAACAGAAAATTACATAAAAACGGAAAGTGTCGTCTCGGATTAGCCTGCGCGGAGTGCGCAGGCTGATCCGGGATGACACTTTACGCAAATGTCCGAATGTCCCTTTTCGCGTGTTGCAAGCCATATCCAGTCAATTGTCAGACAAAATGGATTTTATGGATCCATAATTATATGATGACATGCTTGATATCATGTATCACGGAAATGCATTAGGCCCCCTTTTGCCAGAGCATGGCCCATATGATTTTTGTCATAGCATCTACCGATTGCAAATGCCTTAAATAAATGAAACATCATGTAAGTGCTGGATAAAGTTTGAACATTCTGGAAAAGCTTAAAGGATAATGAAAGTTTGTTGCTTTCATTGTAATCGTCAAGGGACGACAGTCAAAATAATGGAGAAAAGAAATTTTATATGTTTTAAGTGTCAGTTTATATTATCTTCCAAGCCGATGCATTAATTTTGATGCAAAACCTTTTCCACCATGATTTACATAAGTAGATCTAGATTGTGCAGACGGTGTGGATCCAAGATCAGACTGCGCGAAACACGTAAAATCTGACAGTGGATCTGATCTGTTCCGGCTGCTTCTAGGTTGTAAACTGTCTGCTTTTTTTCAAAAAATTATTTCCTCAAAATGCGATTACAGTGTGCGCTTATCTAGTTAACAAAGACTGATTCATTTTCTTCGAGGAGAAGGAGTTAAACAATTCATTTCCATTTAACATCTTTTAAATTTGGTGTTTTGATTCCCCGGGGTATTGAGGAGTCTCCCAATTTTAAAATTATCAGGTCATTCGTTGAATGGCGTACTTTGATAGCCTCGGCTTTTTTTTTTAAACAAACTTTACGTCGAATATATTTCGAAGTTCTTCGGGGTACGGGCATAGAGATAACAGTGTCGAAGTACATTTTTTTTTTTCATACCGAAAAATCTCGAGTAATTGACGATCCTGATTAAGAAGGCCTTTGAAAACACGGTGAGAAAAAAAAAATTAATAATAATGGTAACCGGTATTTTCTCCTTGTCCTACAATGATTCTACCATTTCGAAGACAGTAATCATGTTTCATGCAATAGAGAATTTGTTTTCTGATAATGCTTTCAGTTCGGATAGTCCAAAATTTTGTCGTTTCGTAATTAGTGAACAGAAAAACTGTAATTCGTTTTTGCATAAAAGGCTTTCTTACCTGATAATTGGCATATTTATTCTTTTCCGTTTAATTCAGAAGTTACAAATGACGTTTAGATAATCTGAAAATATTACAGCTTATAATTACAATTTTGTTTGGTTTTGTTTTCGACTTGTTTGTAATTTCAGTTAGACTGTTGAAACGTTCCATGCCTTTATATGGCCAGGCCATGCCCTGTGAAAGGGGTGTTTAATGTATCTCCGTAATGTATGATACTAAGCAAGACATCATATAATAATGCATCCATTTAATCTATTTTTGTCTAACAACCTACTGAATCATGAGGTATACTGGTACTTTGACATGCATACATGCATAAAATTGACCAAAATTGACCAAAAAGCAAAAAGTTTAGAGCCAGGTCAGCCTGCGCGGACTGCGCAGGCTGACCTTGGTCGACTCTTTTTGCAGATGCATGAAGAGCCTTATCACAGATCATGGCTTATATAATCTTTGTACTTTTACATATTCCAACCCGGATATACAGGACGAATCACCACCAACAAATATTTATTGCCGTGTATTAAAGTAGATCCGTTATATAAATCCTGGGATAACGTAAACATAAACTTTAAATCGAGTTTTGATCAAGAATAAGATCTAAGTTTTAATAATAATCAGTCTTGTCATGGTCTTAGCTTAGCTGCCTATATTTCGAGATTTTTTTTCCATATCTCTTTTATCAGACGATAACATTATGGACCTGCGCATATTCAAAGCAATCTATTTGCAGAAGATAAATCATATGTGGCTAAAATGACCAGATTTATAGAATAAATATCTTCTAAAGAATGAAAAAAATGTTATGAGAAAAGGATTAAAAACTGTAGCGAAATTCTCTCCGAAAATTGATAAAAGCCATCTCGGCTAATTCATTCCACTTTCTTCGCTGACAATTGTTTCGTCTACGGTTATATGGAAAAGAAGGCAGTGGCTTGGAAGGCATGGTGTGCAAAATACCGGTACTACAGGAAGGGAAATTCTAGAGCATGAAAAGTTTCACTGGTCCCCTGAGATTTTACAAAAATAATGTTGAAATCGGGGTTAAACATCAACAAAACAAGCCACCTCTGCACATTGCAACAAACTCAAAACTCGTAGAAGCACAAACTACAATTTGGTCTCTGGAGATCAAAAACCGGAAATGACGTAAAGATCATGACATGATCAGCGTCCCTTGAGTGTGAGTCATCGTGTATGAAGAGTATATGTACGGTCTTTACATGGACAGCGTTAGCCAGAAGACGCAAGGAGTCATCAAGGAGTCATCAAGTATATAGGGTAACAATGCTGTCCGAGATTGAGAACCGGACTGAAATGTGGTGTTTAAATACGAGCAGCATTAGCCTGAAGCCGCGCGGAGTCATTGCGTTTGTAGAGTAACAAGGCCGTCTGAGTGTGTGAACCAGAAATATCTATTCAAAAGCAAAACGCTACGTAGCATAAACCGAAAATGTTTTGATCCCATAAGAAAGACGACGCGGTGAGTCAAACGTAAAGACGCATGTGAGGATGCTAAGGAAAGCTATCGGCATTACTTTCTTTTCTTTTTCACTAACAGAATGGACTTTTTTTCTTATTTTACAAACATCATATCTGCGTAATATGGCCTTAAAGGATCGAAATATTCCGGTTTGTGCTACGTGATATTTCTTTAAATACATGTTCCCGATTCCCTCGCTCGAACGGCGTTGTTGCTCTACATGGCTCCTCGTGGCTTCTGGCTGACGCTGCCTTAACATAGACATGACGTGTCTTGTTTCTACTCTCGGACGGCGTTATTACTCTTGCTACAAGATGGCTCCTTTTGTCTTCTGGCTGATGCTGTTCTTATATAGACATGACGTTTTCAGTTCATAAGTTACATAAACTCTTTAAGCTTGCTAACGCGGGGGGAGGGGGGGGGCGTAAATCGTCGTATTTGTATTGTACAAGCAAAAGAATGTGCTGTAGCTTTTACGTATTTTTTATAACTCATTTCACGAGGATCTACCACCACGTCAGTGCAGTCTGATCTTGGTATGCAATTTCGCGAATAGTCCTTTAGCGTTGGTACTTTCATATCGCTAATTTCCCATTCCCCCCCCCCCCCTCCAATATTGTCGAACTACGCGCAATAGGCCTATGCATTTCATAGCATTTCAAAAGAAAAAGTCCCCTTATACCTGTTAAACGTTTTCGTGCGCACCGCACGTCTGTGGCGTCCGATTTGTTGTTATATAATTATCTTAGAATTCTGTAAACATCCCGAAGAAAAATCGTGAGCCAAAACTTTCAATAAGAATTTCAAATTAAACTCATACTTGTTGTTAAAGATTTTTTTTCGATTTATAGTAAAAAATGAAGCATCCGATTATCGAACGATCGGTAGCATTTTTGTGTGTCTGTGCATAATCATATAGCTCGACCTCAAGGTCTAGTCATAGACTGCGCCCGTCTATAAGGCATAATGAACCTATTTTAGTAGAAGAAAAGAAACGTTTCGCCGAGAAATAACTTGCTTTTTATGGCACAGATTACCCTTAGAACGACATGCACAACCTGCGTTGTTTTGGCGGACAGTGTAGATCAGTGCAGACTGTCCGGAACGCGCATCTTGATCCTAGATCTATACTTTCCGATAGTTTGTGATTTACTCCAGCCAATAGAGAATAGAAATCTTAAAAGATGTAAAACTAATTGTGTTTTTTTACTGCTTGATAATGTTCATCGTCTATGTTTTTTTGTTACATCGTAAGGGTCACCCACTAGCTCGTCTAGGGCTTCAAATGGTGCATGTTTAGGAGAGTGTAGACACAGATCAGCCAACACAAAGGTTAAGTCTGATCTATCTCTACACTCTACACTTCTTTTTAATAGTTTCAGTCAAATAATCCCCACTTAATACCAGTAAACATAACAAAATCTATTGCTGGAATAGTCCACATCATAGATTCGGTGGAAAAAGGGTTTCGATATCAGACCATTTCCTGATAGAGTTTATGCTCGTTTGTGTGTAATTTTCCTGTGATTTCTTCGTAGTTTCACGGAAAAGACGTCGTTCAATCAATCATATGGGTAGCCGAACCCGGAAAAAACATATTGGAAAATGATCAGATATGGCTTGTTTTATCACAATGTAATTGAGCACTAAATTTTCCTCATCCCTTTACATTCTGGGCACGTACTTGGCAATCATTCTTAATACCACTTTTAGTCTTATTCTTAATGAGACATCTTTACAGCCAGAGAGTAAACAAACGCTGTTAAAACTTGACGGTGTTATAATGTAGTCAGCTGTGTAAACGTAGATAAAAAATCAATATAAGGTGTATGCGGTAAGGAAACTGTAGGGATTTGTCTTCGATTTAAACCGGAAACTCTGGTTGTTACGTCTATGGCTAGCCGCAATAGAATGAAATGCATTTTCTATCTGCCGTAATCCGTGCAACCTTGCAACCATCTGGGGCAATATTTGGCATGAAGATACAAGAGTGATTATAGTTTCATAAATAGACCTTGAGCCACCAATAGCCCCCTCCCCCTCCTCCCCGGGGGAATTTTCGGCACTATTATTTTCTGAAACCCCAAGGTCTCCTGAGCACTTTGTCAAAGTCTGCCACCTAGCGAGTGGAGCTTTTGCGAGTTATAGAGGTCAAAGGTCATCAAGTGCACTGTTGCATATGAGATATCAATGCATAGCAGTTCAGGTTAAATTTCCATTTTGTTTTCTACATTTAATATGTCAGAAACATGTTCAGATGGGTTTATAACTCATCTTTAGTCAAAACAGCTCTTTTACACAAATAGAAGCAATTTTGTTTGAATCAAAGTACTGAGAGAACTGTTCTTGGCCACGTTTGTGGGCATAAAATAGCTGGAACCCAAAATCAAATTCATAACATACAAAATCACCAATTATGATCCTAGTGATAAAGAATAGATTTCGTGACAAACATTGTGTCTTACCAATATAATTTATCCTATCTATAAGCTGTGTCAGCGAAGGAAATCAGAGTATTAATAGTTACAAATGTTGAGCTTTTTTTAAAATCTTACGCTATTTGCTGGAATTAAAGACATTTCTTGCTGTTGACCCATAAGAACTCATTGACGTCAGGATTGCATTTTTCATTCGATAATCAACAGTAATTTGCCACATTGATTGATATTGTATTGAATCCAGTAAGTAAAGTTGTGTAGATCTTTTTCTTCATAGAGTTCGAGACTAATATGAAGTTGCCTTTCATTGAAATGATAACAATGATGTTTACAAAAGATCATTCCATGCTATACGAAAATCTATCCACTATCACCCAATTTGACCACATTCATGAAGTCAACATTGTTATCATCTTTCTCATTGCTTGGTTAGAATATATTTCAATATGTTAACTAAATCATTGCTATGATTTATACTCTATATTATTCTATACACGTACTGCATGTCTATGACATAGGGAAATACCTAGTAAACAATGTGAAAATTCAATAGCATTTCTGTTCTGTTCACAATATGACATTTTTACCACAAAAACATCAAAATGTACGCAAAGAGGGCATGCATAAAACCATTTTTGAAACACTCTAGGTTTGTTATTCTCTAAATAATTCCAAGGTAGCATTTCGCAAAACAGAATCTACTTTTGTCGAACTACAGAGACTTCCCTTCACAGCATAGACTTTGCAAATGAGAAATCAGGTCAACAGATCACTAGGATCATAATTGATGATTTTGTCTCCCCATTAGATCACTGATCATTTCTTGCTACAGATGGACAATTATTGGTACATCACTTATATAGAATAGCACAGTAAAATGAAATCTGTCATTTTTAATATGGGAAACAAAATCCTGGAAATAACAATAAGCCCATGATCGTGATACCAAATGCAAAAAATATTGTTCATCTGTTCATGCACAATAATATATGCCGATATTGGATGAGGTGGAGCTAAGCATAGTCTAAGTATATTGCAGCAGGTATTTTCTTTTTGACATACGACAGGTACCTTTATATACATGTTTGATAAAAAGAGAGAAAAACAAAACTCATGCATAGGCCTTTTGCCCATAGCAGAAATAAGGAGAGTCACTAATCATCTATCAAACAAGGTAAATAATAACTGGCCAACTAAAATATTAAAAAAAGCTTCTGTCTCTCTTAAATGTGTACAATATCAAAGTAAAAACTAAAAAAAAAATGTTGTTTGAATTTACACAGATTATAAATCACTAGAATACAATGTAATTGAGTAAAAGAAGACATAGCCTTGAAGCTACGCAGGCAAAAAACAAGAACTTATACATATGTAAGAACAAGATAATCTGAGCAATCAAAGGATTGTCATGTGAATGATGATAATTTGCATGACCTTTACGCCAAAAATTATGTTAATGACAAGAACATTAACAGTACATGGTAACACACAAATGACCTTTATTTCAAAGATAACATAAAAGGGAAACAAAATGGATAAAAGAATAAGAAAAATAAAACAGGGCTCTTCATTGCATAGTTTAAGACTTAAGCATATTATATCAAACCCAATGCAACTCGTTTCCAACATTTAAAACTTAGCCTTCTGTTATAGTCATGGCATGATGCTTCAAATTATTTCCTTGTTTCTTAATGCCAACCAGTTAACCTGACATAATTCTGAACAGGTAAGAACGGAAAAACGACAACCAAAGTTTTCATAACAGAAACAAAGCCACAGATATGGCGGGTAGGCATGAGAATGATGATGGTGAAGCTTTTACTGAGCAAATACAAGCATGAATGAGCTCTCATTCACTATAACACTATGGTCCTCTGTAAATTAATACTGATCAACAGTGTGAGATAACAGGTGCATCTGCCCTATTGAAATATCAAATCCAAATGGCGAATTCAATTCATCTTGGTAACTCACATTGCTAGTAAATCACATGATAACTTAATTGATGTGTGTAAAAAGTGAAACAAGATTAACTACGAATAATATATCTTTGATTTTGCGCAGTTAACACTTTCCGCGCCAAATATTTAATGCCCACCTCTTTTGATGCCTGGAAATAGGCTCCACTGAAACTCAGTAAGAGTTTTATCATATTAGGCTTAACTAAACAAGCGGACGACAGAGTTCCAAGATCAGACTGCATGTTTTGTGCAGTCTGATCTTGATCTGTGTCGTCTGCAAAGGCCACTGTTTTCGCCTATAGTGCTGAAAGGGTTAAATTCATGCATATGTATGCTGTATTTAACTAAAAAGGTTGGTATGCCTGTAGGTCATACCTTTACTACTTCGTCATGGCGAGTTCAAATTTTAGTACTTAGATATCATTGTCTGAGAGAACTAAATTGATAAAATAACAAGAGAAGGCACTGTAGATAGCATATGCAATGTCTTCTTAGTAAATAAGATCAAGATATATTTTACTTTTAAACTTTTTTGTCCATTTTTTTTTAGATACAAGAGTTAAATGGTACACAATGTATCAGTAACTTCAGTACTTTGATTTACACTAAAGGTTTCTATTTACTGTAATGAATATAACTAATAAGATCATGAAAAAAGCATACCAATAAATTTCAGATTTTTTTGTATATCTAAAATAAAGAAATGAACCAGACTGTTGTTGAATTCTCAGCTACTGATATAAAAAATTAAAAAGTATATTGGAAACTTGAATCATAAAAAAATAATGCTGTCAGTGCTTTGATTTGAATTAAATGTTCTTTTATTTTGTTAGAAATGTATAGAATTATCTAAATATGGGCTTATTACATTACCTGAGATCATTTGGGACTTTCAGAAGGTATAAAATTTTCAAAGAAGTGTCAATTGAAGATCAGCTAATTAGGTTAGGGTTAGAGGTGCACTTGATGACCTTTGACCTCTATAACTTCCAAAAGCCCCAGCCAGGTGGCAGACTTTGGGAATGTGCTCAGGAGACCTTGGGGCTTAAGAAAATCATAGTCCCGAAAATTCCCCCTGGGGGGAGCAAACACCTTGCTGGCTCATAGTCTAAAAGTAAAGAAAAACCGAGTGAAGATGTATGTTTAAGAATATTCAAAGTAACGTTATCTCTGATTGTCTGCACCAAATGTTTTGCATATTAGAAATTGCGCTATTGTCTTAATAAAGATCAAGACTATTAATTGAATGATTGACTGAATGGTGTTTAACGTTGCTGTCAACATTATATCAGTCATATCACGGTGACAGTTTACACATTCGTGTATGTACTGGGGTTTAAACGGCTCTAAAGCGTCTTGTCCGAGGACACTCCAACGAAAAGCCCAGTGCTTCAAATGGAACTCAAACCCGGAGCCTCTTGGTTACTGACCCCACACTTAATAACAGAGCCACACAGGGTCCAAGGTCGAGAGTAAGCATGCTTTTTTAAACAATTTGTGAATACAGGTCCTGGTCATCGTAGTCGACGTATAAATTATCAGTATGCTTGTATGGTATTTAATGCCACTTTTAACAATATTCAAGTTATATCGTGCCGGTGTAATGCAGAGAAATGACCCTCCCCTACAAAATGACCCATGGGTCATTTCACTACGTAGAGGAATGACCCGGGTCATTATTCTACGTAGAGAAATGACCCCAGACCGTAGAGATAGGACCCCCCTCTAGCTGTAGTAGAATGACCCGCTCTTGAAAAGAAAGGACCCCCGTAGAGAAATGACCCCCCCCCCCCTTTTTTCCCCTGTAACATTGTTGTTGCTGCTGATGCTGATAATACTACTACTACTACTACTACTACCATTACTACTACTACTACTACTACTACTCGTACTTCTACTACCCACTTTTTGCCTTAACATTGTTATTGCTGCTGATACTACAGCCAGAGGGGGGGTCCTTTCTCTATGGTCTGGGGTCATTTCTCTACGTAGAGTAATGACCCGGGTCATTCCTCTACGTAGTGAAATGACCCATGGGTCATTTTGTAGGGAAGGGTCATTTCTCTGCATTACACCGGCAAGGTCGCCTATCCATGCTTTACTCGAATTTATTTTTCTCTGTTTTTACCAGCACAGCATTCTTTCCAAGCCACTGGCTGCTTTTCCACATAGACGTCGTCTAAGCAATGTTCAGCGGTGAGAGAATGAATCTTGTCGCAATGATTGTCATCAGTCCTCAGAAAGAATTCAGCCGAGCTTGGGATTTGTGACAATTTAGCACTGGGTTTCAAGCTCTGTACCTTACTGACTAAGCAAAACGATTAGGCTGAATTATAAGTATTTATGTACTATACCTCCTAATTTGAATATACGTAAAAAGAAATCGCAAGGCCGTTCTCTTTATGGTAGTGTTTTCCCATATGAAATGATGTAATAGGCCTATCAGTTCTAGTTGCTTGACAAGAAAACTTGGAGTCATCGATAAAAGAAATGTTTATGAAAAATTGTCTCACTCGGCACATACATACATGTAGAGACTGTTGTAAAACAGCCCTGCCAAAATAAGCGCAATATTTAATAGGAAAGATGATGCAAATATGTTGAAAGCATCTCTCTCTCTCTCTCTCTCTCTCTCTCTCTCGTTCTTTCTCCCCACATCTCTGCCTGTCTGTATGTCTGTCTCCCTCTCTGTCCGTCCCTCCGTCCCTCCCTCCTTCTCTCTCTCTATCTATCTACCTCTCTGTATGTCAGTCAGTGTGTCTTTTTTTTTTTTTAACTCTATCCTATTGCCCGTCCGTGCAATTTTAAATGGTTTTGGTCGAAATGTTGCATCAGGTAGCTGACAGGGCAGGTCCAAGAACAGACTGCACGTTCTGTGCAGTCTGATCTTGATCTACACTGTCTGCAAAAGCTATTCAACTTTCTCATGAACTTTGCAAACTTTCGACAAGGTTACTCAGAGTTCCTCTGTAATCTAATAGCGGTATGGACATTTCGAACCGTCTCCTTTTTCTTAATCCCAACAATTAATATGTACACTGAGGGACTACTAGAGAATCTAATCAAGAAAATCAACGCGGACTTTCTAAAATTAATTAGCTTGTATTTTATATGATTTAGTCGCAGCTGAGGGAACTGCACTCGAGTTTTGACTGTTAATATTAAAGTTAAAATATATGTATATACTCCTGCAAAAAAGGTTCATTTATTTGAGGTGTTATTTGGCATTTTTAATACATCCGATCCAGTATGTACACGTGTGCATGTGGGGTTTGGGGAATGGGATGCGGAGCAGTTTTGGTCCCTTTTTTTGCAGGAAGGGCTGTCATCAACATATCAAATCCCTCTGTTGCTATAGTAAAGCATAGGAGACTGCACTTGAGCACTTGGAAATATCAGATTATAATACTTAACCCTTAACCTGCTGTATAACTAAAATGAAACGTTCAAGTCGACAGTAAAAAACCCAAATATTGCTATTTCAATGTTATTTTTTGGGGAAAAATATCTCCTTATCAGACAGTGTAGATCCAAGATCAGACTGCACGTTCTGTGCAGTCTGATCTTTATCTACCCTGTCCGCAAAAAGGTCCTTGTGTCGCACTTAGCTGCATATGGGTTAAAATGCAAGCTCCTCTAGTAAGAAATATTTTGAGATGCTTCTGGCCACATGGAATCTGTGACTTGGTACGTGTGCGAATGATTGGGATTGGCTGAAGCAGTCTCTTTTGTCCCTTTTTTTTTTCACAAATGACCCGGGTAGACATATATGTGTAAGCGCCATCGCTGCTAACCTTCATGTTTTCCCGCAGCGGTTCACGCCCCTTCTTATTGCCGAAAAGACTTGGCATAACATAGTCAGAGCTGTTGTTGCCAACAAAAACAATAATCATTATTCACTTACTATTACAGCGCCAGAAATAAGTCTTTAACATGTAAGAGACTGGAAGCAATTAATTATAAACATCGCTCTTTGCCACACTATTTTTCATACAACTCATAAAGAAGTTGCTTTCTGCCCTGGCAAACAGTGCATCAGAAGTTCTGACTGCTTGCTTATTAGGTAAAAAAATGTGCCAAAGAAGCTTGTTCTCTTGAAAAAAAAAAAGTGCAACGAAAGCTTTGATTGCTTGTTCTACTAGGAAAAGATGTATCGAACGCTTTCACTTTTTGTTTTCCTGAAACAAGGTGCATCAAAAGCAGCGATAGTTTCTCCTCTCGGGAAAAGTGCATTAAAAGCTGTGATAGCTTATTCTCATAGAAAAAAAAAAGGTGCATAATAAGTTGTGATTGCTTGTTCTTCTAGGAAAAGGGCGAGCGCATATGAAGTTGTGTTCTCATCGCTTATTCTTCAGGAAATAAAGATGCTGAAAAAAAGCTGCGATTTCTTGTTCTCCGTGAAAAGATGCATCAAAAGCTGCAGTTACTTATTGTCATGTAAAAAAAGTGCATCAAAAACTGTGATTGCCTGTTCTCTTAGAAAAAGGTTCATCAAACGCTGTGATCGTTTGTTCTCCCGTAAAAAGGTGCATCAAAAGCCGTGATTGCCTATTCTCTTAGTAGAAGGATGCATCAAAAGCTGCGATTGGTTAATCTCCTGGAAAAGGTGCATCAGAATCTGTGACCGCCGGCACGAATAACCAGGAACTGCTGAAACATTTTTTTTTTCCTTGTCCGTTCTAGAAAATACTCTGAATTAACCAATTAAAGTCAGTCTAGTACTTATGTTCGAATGATCGAGCTTTCTTTCTTTATCTAGGGCTAGAAAAATAATTATTTAGTGACTATTTCATTTGTACTGCCAAAACAATGATTGTAGAATCCATCGTTCAAGCTAGTAAAGGGTGACTGGATAACGTAAACAGATGGACCGCAAGAAAAACCCAATTACCAAAACTACAAAATCCTTACTGAGTTCATTGGTTCACCCCTAATGCTGTTGACCTCATTTACTTTACCAGAGGACAAAGGGTTAGACTTGTCCAAATTGATAGCATGTGCATACGACAAATTAACTCTTGGGCTGCTAAGCGCGACTCACTGACCCTTTGCGGACAGTGTAGATCAAGATCAGACTGCACAAAACGTGCAGTCTGATCTTTGATCTACACTGTCCGATGAGGGCATATTTTCCCCACAATAGAATAATTTCAAAAAAGCAAAATTTGGGTTTTTACAATCGGCTTAAAAGTTTCATTTCAGTTATTTAGCAGGGTAAAAGTTAAAAGTGGCTCAAATGATGAGATTTGTGTTTGAAAGGGTAGTAAACATTTTTTTTTTTGGGGGGGGGGGGTCTGGTTGCAGATTCTATTCTTTTGAAGTTGTAGTCGTAATCTTAAGCTGAATAGGCTGGTCCTACTTCTTGGTATTGATATACTCGAACGAATAAACATTAATTTGCTATGGAAACGTTTATCCGGCGGCCCCTGCAGGCCCATTTGCTGGCTATTTTATTGCCCCAATGTTCATTTTTTTTTCATATTGAATCAAAAAAGAGTTTCAAACTGTCACATTCCGGTACTTCTTACGTACGTCATTCTATCTTTTTCTGACAGATATTTCTTGTTTTAAAGGTATGTGATTTCTAATGATGTAAACTTATGTTCGTATGTTCTAACGACGAAAAGCTTTAATAAATGAGTCCATGAAATCTGATGATTCAGTAATCAGGTAAGATTTGTAGTATGTTTAAATCAAGTTCATACAGAAAAGAAGATTAAGTCTGATCTTGGATTTACACTGGCCTATATGGCTTGCAACACGCGAAAAGGGGCACTCGGACATTTGCGTAAAGTGTCGTCTCGGATCAGCCTGCGCAGTCCGCGCAGGATAATCCGAAACGACACTTTCCGTTTTTATGTATTTTTCTGTTTTGCGCAAGTCTACTGTAGCACAAAATCTAATGTAGTCGTAAAGTGCCGTCTCGGATTAGCCTGCGCGGACTGCGCAGGCTAATCCGAGACGACACTTTACGCAAATGTCCGAATGCCCTTTTTCGCGTGTTGCAAGCCATATATTGTAATGTATTCATAGCAAATGAGCCATATTAGGTGATACAAACCCGTAATCTTTTCCCATCCTTTTCACAGGATAAAGTTGTTTATTATTCTAGAGTCCCTAGATTCTGAGAAGACTCCATTACGGGCATGACAGACAGTCGTAAATGAAATTCTAATTCGGATCAATGTGCCCGGAATATACTAAAAAACAATACTTTACGCTAGACTACAGCGCAGCAGAAACTTTATCTAAGGATTAGAACAAATTTCATTCATTCTCGTATCTTCACACGCTTTTTAACCCCTGAGCTGCTAAGCGCGACTCGCTGACCTTTCGCAGACAGTGTAGGTCAAGATCAGACTGCACATAGCGTGCAGTCTGGTCTTAGATCTACACTGTCCGATAATGGAGATATTTTTCACCAGATATTATCTTTGAAATCGCAACATTTGAGTTTCTTACTATCGGATTCCAAGTTTCATTTCACTTATTTAGCAGGATAAGGGTTAAACCGCAGGCTGCTATATGCCACTCAGCGCGTTTTCTCGGACAATCTAGATCTTTGATCTACACAGTTCGACTTGGTGAGATTTTTCCTGCAAAAAGATTTTTGGAATTGCAACATTTGCGAAGTTTTTCCTCATGAAAGTTCCATTTAACTCAGTTATTAGTTTAAAGATTAATCAAGCTTCAAGCAGGGAAGAAATTTTACTCAGTCGCTCATTCATTGTGTACCTTGGCAAACATTTTCTGTCTTGTTATCATCACACTGTAAAATCGGAAGTCCAAGGAGCATTCATTGACATCAATAGTAATGTAAGTTGGGGCAGAACGCCTACCTTAAAGAGTTTCCCATGTATTAAGGTAACAAGTTGAATGACATCAGTGTATTTCCTATGGTGGCATATTTCTGCCACGAGATACGAGATAACTATTGCGATAGTTTAAGAGAACTATCGTGATAGAGCAAACTTTCCTGGAAATATTATCTAGATAATAAAAAATTTCACGGTAAGAATATCGCGATAATTCTCAATGCTATCATGATTTTTTTTTTGCAGTCGTGCACACAACTGATATTCACGGTATCTATAATTAGATACAGTTTCGGAACATCTTCGTCTCCAACCTTATGAATTCTCCTTTTCCTTGAATGAGTTGTTCGAAGAATATTTAAAGTCGTCTTTGTGTTTAACAGACTTCATTTCATTTCATGTGTAGTCGAAATTTACCAATTAAGCTACAACTGTAAATAATTCGAATTTTAACTTACTGCAGTCTTGTAAAGTAAAAAACTGCCGAGTTCATCAAAATGGTGAACTTTCTATTTATAGATATCGAAAACAGGTAGAACTATCACGATAAATTTATCTCGAATGTCAGCTTCGTGTACCAATGAGAAATTTTGCGTTAAAATATTTACTAATCAATGTATGGTGGTTGCATATTTCTACCGCGAGAAACGAGATAGCTATTGCGATAATTTAAGAGAAATGTCGTGATAAAACAAAGTTTCCTGAAAATATTAACTAGATAATAAAAATTTTCACGATAAAAATATCGCGATAATTCTCAATGTTATCATGATTTTGCTTTCGTGCCCATTACTGACATTCACCGTATCAATAATTGGATACCGTTTCGGAACATCTTCGTCTACAACCTTATGAATTCTCTTTTTCCCTGAATGGTTTTAAAGTTGTTCTTAGGAGGCATTTCGGGTCGTCTTTGTGGTTTTACAGACTTCTGTTCATTTCGAGTCTTGTTAAAATTTACCAATTTAGCTACAATTGTTAATGATTCGAAATTTTTACTTACTGCAATCTTGTGAAGTCAAAAACTACCGAGTTCATCCAAATGATAAATTTTCTATTTATAGATATCGAGAAACAGATAGAACTACATCACGATAATTTTATCTCGAATGTCAGCTTCGTGCACGATTAAGAAATTTTTGCGTTAAAATATTAAGTTTATCGTGATGTTTTTTTCAGGAAACTTTTCACTATCTCGATAAAATTTACAGGAAACTTTGATCTATCGCGATAGTTTTCTAAAATTATCATGATAGCTATCTCGTATCTCGTCGCAGAAATATGCCACCATATCAATGTAAAATTTTCTAACAAAGTTTATCGTGATATTTTTTTCCAGGAAACTTTTCACTTTCTAGATAAAATTTTCCAGCAAACTTTGATTTATCGCGATTGTTTTCGAAAAATATCATAATAGTTATGTCGTATGTCGTTGCAGAAATATGCCACCATAATTTCCGCAATAAAATCTAAACCAACTCGGCTTTCGCAGTATCCGGTAATCATGTTATCATTGCTATGGAAAGCCATGGCTGTCTTATACCGTTCTTTTACAGGTCATTGCACCATTGTCGTAATATATGGGTTCAGTTTAACCATATGTGAAATCAAAACATGAACTCTGATTGATATGTTAACTACAGGTACAATTTTACGAAACATAGCAGCCGACCCAGGTGGCTCAGTCGAGTTTGAAACCAGGGATTGAGAATAGGGGGTCGCTGGTTCAAATCCTCAGCTCGGCAAATTTCTTTACGAGGATTGACCATAGTCATTGTGATAGGATTTATTCCTCTCTCACCGCCGATAATGGTTTTGTTAGACTATGCGGGAAAGCAGCCAGTGGCCCTGGAAGCCAGCATTTTCTCCTTTTCCAAAAATCTTTATATCTTTCAAAGACGGATTTCTTCATTAGAACCACATTCAATTAATTGTCTGGTAATGCTCTCCATTCGGACAAGTCTAGAAGTCTGTCATTTGGTATTTAAGGGTTAACTTGGCAGTTTTTGTGCTCAGTGCATGCCTGGTTCTCCATGATATCGCTTTTTGGCCTCCAAATCACTTTTCAAACAATCAAGAGATTTGAGGACACAGAGGAAGGGAAACATTGTGGTAAAAGAAGAAAATACCAGTGACAAGCATCTTTTTCCCTTTTCTCACAATGTTTTCTACCCATATAAAAGACAAACTCACTGGTCTGAACCTCATTTAATTTGTAGCCTGTAAATGCTTCTAAATTTTTGTGGTCTGTTTAACAGTTGTGCACTTTTTATTTTTGTGAAAGTCCTGATTTTTTCCGTTAAAAAAATCTTCATTAACCCTTTGGTTACTAAGCGCGACAGAAAGGCCTTTTGCGAACAGTGTAGATCAAGATCAGACTGCACAGAACGTGCAGTCTGATCTTCGATCTACACTGTTCGATAAGGAGTCATTTTCCTCAAAGAATAATTGTGTAAAATGGCAAAATTTTGGTCTATTATCGGTTTGAAAGTTTCATTTCACTTATTTAGCGGGATAAGAGTTAAGCCAGTTGCTATCAAGGAGAGTTGACAACGTCCAAAGAAAAAAAATGGAGGCAAACAATTGGGCTTTGGGGTCGGAGTAGTTTGACAAGATGAACGATGACAGATTAAGTTTGTGACTGTCAGATAAAATTAGGTACAGCCAGTTGTTCAAGACGTCGTTATCTTGGTATTATGAGATTCCTTTTTTATCGTTTTACCAGACGACAAAGCGCGACTCACTGACCTTTTCCGGGCAGTCTGATCTTGGATCTACACTGTCCGATTAGGAGATATTTTTCTGCAAAAAGTACTTTTGAAAAAGCAAAATCTTGGTTTTTTACTATCGGCTTGAAAGTTTCATTTAATTAATTTAACAGGATAAGGTTTAACATTAGCTCAAAGCATTTGCAGACGACAATTTGAAAGCAGCTAAATTTGAGATTTGTTCCTGAAAGGATAGAAAACATTGTGGGAAAAGAAGAAAATGCTGATTACCAGCATTCTTGCCTTTTCAAACAAGGTTTCCGAGAGTTGTTTTTTTTTTTTCACTATCGTTAAAGACAGGATTATTAAATTTTGGGGATGGATCAGTCTCTTGACCGAACCATAATGTGTTAGGCTCGTCCACTTTGAAAGCATTTTGCAGACGACAAATTACATGTGGCTCCAATGATGGGATTTGCTTTTGAAAGAGTAAAAACATTCACCCTTAGGCTGCTAAGCGCGACTCACTGACCTTGCAGAGTTCCCTGTTTCTGTCCATGACCACAAAAGCGTTGAAATACATGGCTGATCTACACAGGGATCGTATATACTCGTACATAACATATACTCTATATATACGATCCCTGATCTACATAAATAAAAATTCAGTCAACGAATACCTGTAGAAAATCATTGTGGTATTATTAATGTGAAGGTAGTGTTCTGAGACAGGTTGATCCCAATCTTTAATCTTTACATGATATTATAGGCAGAAACCAAGTTTGATTATTGTAACTAAAATAGAGAATAAATAAGCAGAAAAATGATCAGCGACTTGAAGCAAAACAAATCCAGTTACTTACCAATTCGTACACTAACTTGAATGTCGCTTTTCTTTATTTTTTTAAGCGTTTGTTTCTCTTTCCGCTCCTAGCCGCTTTTTAACCCTTATCCTGCTAAATAACTCAAATGAAATTTTTAATTCGATAGTACAAACCAAAATATTGCTATTTCAAAGTTATGTTTTGGGGAATAATATCTCCTTTTCGGACAGTGTAGATCAAAGATCAGACTGCACGTTCTGTGCAGTCTGATCTTGATCTGCACTGTCCACAAAAGGTCAGTGAGTTGCGCTCAGCAGCCGAAGGGTTTATTGAATAAAACTCGTGCATTTATCCTCATGATGCGGAAGACTTGAAAAATTATTAAATTAATGGTCTAAGGGAGAAAACTCATACTAACTTTGGTCTCATTTTAATATCAGAGTCGCGTCCCTTATAGTTGTGAACGGCCTAAATCCACTGACGAATAAAAGAAATATGGTATACGTTCAAAGTCTACAGAGACGATCGGTTTTAACAAAAAAAAAAAAACCGCGGCTGAGTTGTAATGGATTATTTAATACTTTTTTATGATAATTTTGTAAATTTACATTACTGTATTCATCATTACATTACAGAGAATTAAAATTGCAGTTAAAGATAAATAAAGAATATAAATGATACTTTGTAACGAGCCGGTAATCTCCCTTGCATCTGTAAACACAACTACCGCCAAAACTTAAAATTGTAAGTAGATCTAATGATTTGCTTATCATGATAAGATTTAATACAGAACGTCAAATTATTTCAGATAATAAAACATTCACTCAATGTAAATCAGTACGCTAAATTCGATCAGGTTGATTAAGTACTGCATTTATACGTTGAAACAAACAATTGCCATATTATGTAGATCTAGGTCATGGTTTCATTGATTCAAGGTCACCGTTAATATCGTTAAATGTGCCAAGGTATCCTCCCATTTTTAATTCATTAATTAAATCTAATGTACATTTGACTTAAAGAAAATCGAGAAGAAATAGGTCTAGTTCCCCTTGTGTTAAAACTTGAGCGAAAAATTAAATCTTTCTCGCGACTGTGAAGATGTTTATCCGAATAAGGTGTCGATGCAATCCTGTGAGCAGGATTCTTTTCAGTCCATAACAGAAAATGTCAGAGCAAAGCCAAGGCGAAATTCCTTGCAAACTCTTAGTTAAAACTTTCCAAGAATTTTTTGGTAGCAAAATTCTTTTTCAAACAGCAAAAACAATTGAATGCTGATTCTTTCGTGCATGTTGATTCACCAGCATTTTATCTTTGAAGAGGAAAGCCGGATATACCATAAGGGAGGTCACTCTTCATAAATTTGACTTATAGTTGTAAGAGTTTCTTCCCTTAGACCATAAACTGAAGACAGTATCCAATCCTTCAGTTATTCAAATTGTTTGATAATAGTGAAACTGAATATAATTGAATGCATGATAATCATTTATAAAGTAAGTAAAACACTCAAGCCAACAAACCATAAATGAAAATTATGCTGGCGTCAGAAAAAAATGCTCATGATGAGCAATCTATTGTTTTTGCAACAAGGTTCCATACACAATTTTTATTTGGAACTTATCTCAATTTATACTGATTTTCCAAACTTGGCCAATGTAAATGAGCCGTACTCCGTCAAAAGGAGGCTTAATGCAATTACAAAAAGTATTGACCCAGGTCAGCCTGTGTAATTGAAGCCCTGAAGATTTTCATTCCTCCTTGGTCAAGGTCCAGAAAATGATGATTTGTTTACGTCAAGTCATTGATAAAATATCGGCGGGCGAAGACATGGAACAGCCACAGGCGACTCACTTTATACAGAATGACGACACTCTATTTAGAATGATGTAGATTTTACTATGCTTTCGTTCCACTGTGTTTTTAGAGCCGAATTCATGTGTCGTGTTAGAATATGGATTTAACTTCTAAAGTGCCAAACTCAAATTTAGTTGTCTCTGTAGACAGCAAATTTCATGATCCTTTTATTGGACAGTGTGTGTCACAATTGGACTGCTCAGGATGTGGAGTCTGATCTATGAACAACTCTATCTGCTATGTTCTGAAATATTCTGACAAAATTAAAATAAACATTTAGCAATATTTTTAATCTGTTTTTCTGCTTTAGATAAGTATGGATAGTAAAGGCATTAACCCTTTACCAAACAATCCTGCGTTTTAACAACCCCAGAGAAGTTTCTAAGGCTTTTGAAAACATTGGGGGGGAAAAGGAGAAAATGCTGGTAACCAGCACTTTCTCCTTCTGCTACAATGTTTTCTACCCTGTCAAGACAGAAATGGCCATATTTGTCGTCTGCAAATGCTTTCAATTTGGCCCAGTTCAAAATTTTATCATTTGGTAAAGAGTTAAAGCACACTGTAGTTGAGAAACCAAACACCATCCAAGGGTGTGGTTTTCTTCTAAAGGATAGAGATGATAATGTGCAGCAAGGTACCTAGCCAGGCGGACAGCAGAGCTTTAACTCTTTACCACAGGACAAAAGTATAGACTTGTCCAAATTGAAAGAATTTGCGGATGATGATTCAAATATGTCTCAAATGGTGGTATTTGTCTTTGATAGGTTAGAAAACATTGCGGGAAAAGGAGAAAATGCTGGTTACCAGCATTTTCTCCTTTTCTCACAATGTTTTCAGAAGTCTTCTTCCTCAGGGGTCATTAAAACTCGGGATTGTGTGGTGTAGAATTAACATATGCTGTTAACTTTTTACCAAACAACAAAACTTTGGACTTGACCAAATTAATAGCAATTGTAGATGAAATTTAAATGTAGCTAAAATGGCGATATTGTCTATGTACCTATTGAAAAGTTAAAAAAAGATTGTGGGAGGAGAAAATGCTTCTTACCACCATTTTCTCATTTTCTCACATAGTTTTCAAATGTCAGCTTACTTAAAGAGACATCTTTACAGCCAGAGAGTAAACAAATGCTATTACAACTTGACGGTGTTATAATCTAGTCAGCTGTGTAAAGGTAGATAAAAAATCAATATAAGGTGTATAGGGTAAGGAAACTGTAGGGATTTGTCTTTGATTTAAACTGGAAACTGTGGTTGTTTTGTCTATGGCTAACAGCAATAGAATGAAATGCATTTTCCATCTGCCGTAATCTGTGCAACCTTGCAACCATCAGGGGCTATACAGTATTTGGCATAAAAACACAAGAGTGATTAAAGTTTCATAAAATAAAGAAAAAAACTGTAAAAAAACTGGATGAAAACGAGTGGACATGTATGTTTAAGGGTCATTGAAGCTTGGGATTAAATAGTAAGGATTTTTAGTGACATGTAAAATTTAATGAAACACCGTCTCTCAATCAGAAAACAGGCCAAAACAATTTAATTTCACTCGTGATTTTACCAAAATATTTCACAAAAATAACAGAGAGATTAGGTCATAGATCAGACTGCAATGTTCTTTGCATCTGCTGATTTTGATCTATGTTGTCCACAAAATGCAGTCTGATCTCAATCTACATTGACTACAAAAACAACAAAAATCATTGTTGGCCCTAAGTACATTTATTTTTTCCAAGGAAAAATGCCAAAAGAAATTGAAGAAAAAATAAAAAAAAGATGTAAAGCAGATGAAGTACTCTGAAAGAGGGGATTAATGCGTCTACAAAAAGGATTGACCAGTATTAGCCAGCGCAGTAAAAGCAGGCTGATATGGCTTGCAACATTTTGCTATGTAAATTTTCTGCATGTCCATGTCAAAGGACCACTCTACCATATGATTCATTGTTAGACAAAATGGATTTTATCTGTCCATAATTATGTGATGACTTGCTTGGTGTCACGCATCATAGAGATGCTTGAAACGCCCTTTTGCCAGAGAGCAACTCATCTGTACTGCAGTTCTGGCACGGACATCTGCAGCAGTATGATCGCAGTTGCATCAGTTCTAATACCTCTTTTGAGTAGCTAGAACATCTCTATTTTTTTCCAAAAGATATGTCAAAAACGTCAAATAGATCAAGACTGCATTGTGTACAAATTATATCTCTATCAGAATTGCAGCTGCATCATTTGAAATATAAACAAACTCCATTGAATTTCTATCATATCAATTACATCTACATACTCTACATTATTTATAATAGGCAGAATAACCGATATATAACGGTACATGTAGTTGTCTAGATTGATATGACTGATTGATTGATTGATTTATTGATCGTTTGATCGATTGGTCCGCGGTCAGTCGGTCGGTTGGTTACTACCTAGATTTGTCTGTTACTTGATTGGTGGGTTTGATTGATTGACTGATTGATTGATTGATTATAGACTTGTCTAAATAGAAAGCATTTGTAGATGAAAACTTAAAGGTTGTTCAAAAGCGAAATTTGTTTTTTATAGCGCAGAAAACATTCTGGGAAAAGGAGAAAATCCTCGTTACTAGCATTTTCATCCTTCCAAACAATATTTTCAAAAGTTTTGATTGATTGATTGATTGGTTGATTGAGTTGCAAAGCAGTCAAGTACATGTAATTAAGTTTCGACAGAAAACGAGTCATGTCAATAAGATTGGTAAGGTACTTTGATCCAAAAATATTGTCGTAAATTGCTATACATGTTTTCAGATTGTTTCAAACATCGGGGAAAAAACAAACAGATTATTCATTTTACATTCACCTAAGTTATCAATTGAATTGGTTTACTTTTCTTGTCATAAATACCATAATTACCCTTATCATCAACCTAAAATGGAATGTCGTAAACTAGCGTTGAAGTTAATCAGAAAGCAGACGATACCTGTCAAAAAGTCCGGGAAATCTATTGGACCTGTAATAGATTAATGCGTGTTACCTTCTCTGTCAAGACAAATCCATTTTTTGCTGTTCTGTAACGAAAGATATAGTCAGCCAAACAAGGTAAGCAGCTTTACGTCACTTTTTTTGCCGAACTTCAAAATCTAGCCCAAGTTTTAATAGATCTACTCGAGTCCGACCTAGTTTTTGCAAGTGACCCAGTAATAAGGCAGAGAAATGTAGTGCGAAGTTTACATAATATGAGATTGGTCAGAAACTTACAGTCCTATAGATGAACAGGTGTATTTCACTGTTGTGAAACCGTGTAAGTGATATTCAACATGTTTATCACCATGCATCGGATACATTTACCATACGACTTTGTTTGATTCTCATTTTTCTCTGTTTCACATCGTTTTTCCCAACTCCCTTGGTTATTATAACTAAGGACTTATGTGGTACAGGGTTAATTGGAGGGCCTAGGACTGGTGACATGACTTGCAATATGTACGGTGTGGAAAAGACAACGAATAATGCGAGCATAATTAAACCTGGTTCTATATCTCACATATCTTTAACCCTTTCAGAGTTCCCGAACACGCAAAATTGTACATGAAACGTGTATAAATGAAATAAAAAGCGTACAAAATGACAAACCTGTATGTGAAATCACGCACAAAAAATACCGCAAAAGATAAAAAAAAAAAAAGTCTAGCAGTTGCTTGCATAGAAAAACTTTAAAGCGATTTTCGGAAAATTTAAATCATCAGATAAGTTTGGGATTTCCAGCTTTCTATTTTTAGAACATTTACATGGTCAGTGTACTTGGTCTTTATTGTTGTGATCAATAATTGCAGACTGGGGCTCGTTTGTTTCCAAAAATATCTGTAATTCAGTTGTCCTTTCTTTAACGTAGTCTATGAAAAAGGGTTTTGTCAGTGTCTTTCGTCTGTAAACCAACATTGGGAATGGCTCAGAAACGCTTTACTTAGGAAGCGTTTGGATTTCAGAATTTGGGTTCCCGTAAGAAAGTCGGGCCAAATGAAACGACGGAAACTGAGGAGGATAATAGTGCCGCAGATGAAAGCAAGGTTATTCAGAAACGGATAGCAAAAAAAAATTTCAGTGGGAACACTGCCTTTACTACACGAATGCGAGTTTCAATGACCATGACAATGATTGATTGATAGTATGGTGTTTTATGCCATTTTCATCATTATTTCAGTTATATCATATATGGCAGCAGCCAGTGACCCTATCCATGCTTTCCTGGAATTTATTTTACCATTACTCCGCACAATATTCTTTCCGAGCCACAGGCTGCTTTCCCATGCAACCATGGCCGATGTAATGGCCAGCAGTGAGAGAGGAATGAATCCTGTCTCAATGACTATCATCAATCCTCGGAAAGAAGTTGGCTGAGCCAGGTTGCAAACCAGCGATCCCCAGTTCTGAAGTCCTGAGACCGACTGAGCTACCAAGGCTCTGCTAACGACACTGAAAGGGAAGGCTTTTGACAACATTGTTGGAAAAGATAAACATGCTACTAACCAGTGTTTTTGTCCTTTTCCCACAAGTTTTTCTAAGCTAACAAATAGCAAATTTTGCTCTTGAGCAACTTTCAGTTTTTTATCTACAAATGCTTTCAATTTAGACAAGTCTATAATTTTGTCATTTGGTAAAGAAACAAGCATGTTTTAAAGAAAAGATCATTCCATTTCATCTTAACTCTTTACAAATCAACAAAATTTAGATGCAATCAAATTGAAAGCCATTTGCAGAAGACAAAAGTAGCTCAAGTGATGATTTTTGTTTTTGAAATGCTAGAAAACCTTATGGGAAAAGGAGAAAATGCTGGTTACCAGCATTTTCTCCTTTTCTCACAATTTTTTATTGAGTAGGTTGCGTGTTATTGGTTCCCTTGCCAAATTCCAACAATGTACTTTTTAACTATCTTTACAAATTTGAATACGTTTGAATCCTCTACCACACAATTCCACTCCTGGGTTTTAGCAACCCTGAAGAACACTTTTGAAAACATTGTGGGAAAAGGAGAAAAATGCTGGAAACCAGCATTTTTCCTCTTCCCACAATCTTTTCTAACCTTCGAAAAACACATTTCAGTTGTTGAATCACATTTGTTGTTTGCCAATTAATGCTTTCAGTTAAGAAAAGTAGAAAAAAAAATTGTAAAGAGTTGAATCTTGGACACTGGTAGGGTTGTGTTCACAGAAAGACAAGAACCTATTCAATAGGGGTCAATTAGTGAAGTGACGTGTTACAAAAACCAAATTATGAGAACAGTGCATTTTAAGATGCATTGGAATGGATTGACTTATTCTGTAGTTTTTGTAATTTCAGATTTAGTCATTATGATTGGTAATGGACATACCTGGAAATGTCTCTCTGCCCCTTCTTGCTATTGGAGTGTTCACCCTGCTGCTCAGTCTTATATTCTGTTGTTATATGTGGAGGTAGGTACCATTCATTGATTGAAACGTAGGATGGTTGTTTCTATGTATGTGTGGTATAAGAATAGAATGATTGGTTTGGTTGATACCCCATCCTGCCTGTTGGAGTATCCACGCTGCTGTGTTGTGTAATATTTTATTTTTATATTGAGATAGGTAGTACCATGAATGACTCACTGATTGAATGGCAGGGTTATTGTATTGATGTGTCTCTGGTTGGTGAGTAAAATGAATGGATGGTTGGTTCAGTTGATCTATGATACTTTAGCAGATAGATTGTTAGCTTGGTTGAATTATAATGGGTGATTGAATTGACAGATGGTACATAGATCTGTATGGTACTGTTGTATAAAAGATTGTTCTGTTAGTTGGTCTAGGTAGGTGAATCGATTGATCATGGATGGTTTGGCTGTTTGATCTTTCATAGATAAGTCTGACTTGTATCTTCATTTGCTTGTTAATAAGTACCTACAATGTACATGTATTTGCTGTGAGCCTTCAGAGTTATATATTTATTAATTAACCCTTTTCCACACACTCCTGAGTTTTAACAGCTTAGAGAAAGGAGGCTTTTGAAATAAGAGAAGTTAAGCTCATCAGCATCAAGCTCAAATTTGTCATCTGCAGTTGATTTCACATTGCAAAAACTACGTGTCTAAAACCACTTTTTAAAAGTCTAAACTTTGTTATCACAATCAGAAATAATCCCGCAGGGAATTGAAATACAATAGCATTACATTAATTATCACATCAAGTGAAACACCTTTTATTGAATATTACGCCAACAGCCTTTATCAAATGAAAAATGTAATCTTATTTGTGCGAGAAAGATTTGAAAAAAAAGAATAACATAGTATTTTCAGATACCCCAGGTTTTTTCTTTCTTTTCATTCACAGACTCAAACGACAAGCTAAACAAGAGAGAGGGTATAAAAAGGTAAGTCTTATGAAATGGCTCACTACACGCGAAAAGAGACATTCGGACATTTGCGTAAATTGTCGTCTCGGATCAGCCTGCACAGTCCGCGCAGGCTAATCCGAGACGGCACTTTACGACTACATTAGATTTTGTGCTACAATAGACTTGCGCAAAACAGAAAATTACTTAAAAATGGAAAGTGTTGTTTCGGATTAGCCTGATCGGACTGCGCAGGCTAATCCGAGAGGACACTTTCCGCAAATGTCCGAATGCCCCTTTTCGCGTGTTGCAGGCCAAATAATAGTTTGGTATTTTGACCAAAAAAAGAAGGAATCCTTCATAGTAAATTCTGTGATTTAAAATATTTTTGGTGTTTATTTTTCTTTTCCTCTGGCAATTTTCTTACCTGTAGGTACAGTGCACAGATAATATTTGTTTCAGCAGTATGAAGTTACATATATGAGAGACAGTTGTGCAGGGTTAGAAAATTGGTCTCTCACATCATAAGTTCTGGGTTCAAACATAGGGGTCCGTAGTTTGACTCCTGTCACCCATAGACTATATATTGTAAACAAGGGATTTAACTGTATGCAGTGCGTTACTCGCCCCCGGTTACAAAAGACAACGTATCTTTTCTACCCCATCAGTTATTCTCCTATTTTTTTCTACAGCTGAGAGCTAAAACATTTTTCTACCAGAAAAACCCAACTGTTTGTCAGTGGCTAATGCAGTCTGGCTGATACATTCGCTCGAACTTGTAAACTCGCTCAAAAATCTGCGCCATTGACACAGGTTTGTACATCCATTTTCAAGATATAAAATGCACTTTAGATCCAATGAAATGCAGAATTAGCGGCACCCACCCTTTAAACATGTTTAAAAATACTACTGACCTATAGTCTTTATCTTCAATAACAACGAAAAGCCTCAGAATTCGTTGAATTTGTGATCCACGTTCTTATTTCGAACAGCTGCTGCCATCTTCTGTCATGTGACATTGTTTGGAACGAGAAATTTCATCGGTTGATATGTACTAACAGTCGTGAATTCAACCAGTGAAATTTCGTACAGCTGCTCACACCTTTTTGTCACGTGACAGTACGGTGACACTGTTTGGAACGAGAAATTTCATTGGTTTATATGCGCGAACATCAGTATCGAATGTACGAACCCGTGTCAATGGCGAAGATCTTTGAGCGAGTTTACAAGTTCGAGCGAATGTATCAGCCAGACTGCATTAGCCACCGACAAACAGTTGTGTTTTTCTGGTAGAAAAATGTTTTAGCTCTCAGCTGTAGAAAAAATTAGGAGAATAACTGATGGGGTAGAAAAGATACGTTGTTTTTTTGAAACCGGGGGCGAGTAACGGGCTGCATACAGTTAAATCCCTTGTTTTAGTCTGTGGGTGACAGGAGTCAAACTACGGACCCCTATGGGTTCAAATACTGTGATGAGCAAGATCAGCCTTTGAGACTGCCCTCGTCACATTATAAGTACTTTATACATACCAGTGTAAGATTTTAGATGTGAAAGAAATGCTCATTTCTTCTGTTTAACTCTTAACATACGAAAAAAAAAAAAAATGACTTGTCAAATTCCAAACCATTTGCATATGACAATTTTAGTATGGGTCAAATTATGGGATTTGTCTTTGAAAGGGTAGAAAACATTGTGGGAAAAGGAGAAATTGCTGGATACCAGCATTTTCTCCTTTGCCACAATGTTTTCTTAAGCCTTCTTCCTCAAGGTTGTTCAAACTTTGGTAAAGAATTCAAATCAGGGAATGTTAAGGTGATGATTGCTGAGTAGTTTTGTTTTGTAGATTATTTTTACTGTGAGAAAAAGGAAGAAATTCCAGAATGATGTAAGTAGAAACACTGTGACTATATTTGTTGTAGCTGCTAAATACAGTGATTGTTCCCTCGTTACAGCACAGGAAATTCTCACTGTACATAGATGACTTTTAAAAACTAAATAAACACAATGGCATGTTACATACATATAAGTGTTAAAAACATGGGCTTTGCTGGTTCATATCCCCAGCTCATTGAATTTCTTTCTGGGTGTTGATGAAAGTCGTTGCGACAGGATTTATTCCTCTCTCACCACTAATCATTCCTTTGACAATGGTGACGTGGGAAAGCAGCCTGTGGCTTGGAAAGAATATTGTGCTAAGTACTGGTAAAAGAAAATCCAGGAATGCATGGATAGGTGCACTGGCTGTCCCATCATAACTGAAATGATGTAATGATGTTTTGAATGGTGTTAAATTCCTTTCAAACAAACAACTCAACAAGCTTAGTTTAACATTTGGAATTATGCACAGCACAACATAAATACTGGTTAGGTTTTCAGGTAGCCACTTTAAAGAAGGATTGATAAATGTCAGAAATCTTGCTTCACATGGGGTTTAAATTAAATGTGTGTAGTTTTAGATTGAAAGTTTACAAGTGATGACCCTGAAGAAGAAAGCAATGGAAAACTTTGTTGAAAAAGGAGAAAATGCTTGTAACTAGCATTTTTTCCTCTGGCATCAATGTTTCGGTTCCTTTCAAAGATAACTTCCATCATTTACACCTCATTTATGGTAACCCTTAAAGGGTTAAATAACAAAAATGAAACTTTCAAGCTGATAATTAAAATCCACATTTTGCTATTTCAAAGGTATTTTTGGGGGAAAATACCTTCTTATTTAGCAGTGTAGATGCAGGATCAGACTGCACATTCTGTGCAGTCTGCTCTTGATCTACAGTGTCTGCAAAAGGTGGTTGAGTCGTGCTTAGCAGTCTAAAGGTTGATATGTTAGTATCTACAAATACTTTCAAATTGCGCAAATTTAAATTTGTGTCCTAGGTTAAACAATGGCTGCTGTAAGTTAATGAGTTTTATTTGCATATTTTCAGACATGCCCAGTTTGTTTAGAAGAGTTTCTAAATAAAGAAAGAGTTGCAATATGTCCATGTCAACATATGTTCCATTTAAGGTACTTAGCTACTTAATTTTTGTTGACCCTTAAAGCTCCTTTTACAGCTATAGCTGCCTTTGCAGCCTGTATAGATCAACATTAGACTGAACAACACATGCAGTCTCATCTTTGATCTGCAACATCCGCCTTGCTGAAACATTGTAGACAAGAGCAAGCATGAAATTGCTCTTATTTTGGTCTAAATTTCTAGGTTAAAAATGTTTGTTAGTTTTATTTGGTTTTATTGTGGCTCTAAGGGTAAAAAGTGATTTATGACTCTTTTAAGTGTAAAATACACATAAAGTACACTTGTGGCAAAAGGGGGTTTAATGCCATTTTTCAACTTTATTTCAGTTATATCATGGTGTCCAGTAGACCTATCCATGATTCTTTAATTTTCTCTAACCAGTACTGTACACTACATTTTTCCCAAAGCACTGTCTGCTTTTCCACATAAATATCTTTGAAACAATATTCAGCAGTGAGAGAAGAATGAATCCTATGGCAAAGACTATTTTCAATCCCCCAAGAAAAAAATGCTGAGCTAGGGAATTGAACCATAAACCCACTGGTTTCAAGGCCTGCACACTACCAACTGAGCTACCAGGCTCAGTGTTCCCACTCGCACAAGTTATTGCTTAAATCACATTATAGAAATGAAATTCGCGTAACAAATTTTGGTAACATGTGAGATCTCAGGTAAGAAAATACATGGACAAAAAAGGCAATTACCGGTATCCGCTATCTTGTGTTAAATGACAGATTTCGAAGTTACTTGTTACCCATATTGACAAATGTTTGTCCAGAAATTAACAGACATGAAAAATCGATCGGTTCAAAAAACACGGAAACCCATGACACAAGAAAATGTCTCTTTGACATTGTCCGGTCAGAGTCACTGCAGACTGTCTTTTCAGCTTTTTAATGACTTTAAGCAGTAAATTTACACAAATATCTTGATATAACAGACTTTTTTGCCGCAAATCATCATTATGGATTGTTTTACCTCTAGTTGGGAACTGTTATTGTCATACCCTCTAATATGAAATCTTACCCCCAGATTTTCAGCTCAGGGGGTATGTGTGTACCCTTGAAAAAAAAAAGCAAGTGGGAACAGTGAGGCTCTTGCATAATTTTGAAGTAGACAATATATTGTTTAAAATGTTATCGCATGCAGTATATGAAGTAAACAGTAAATTTCATTTCTGTAGGTGTTTATTGGAATGGCTTCGGCATAAAAACAGTTGTCCAATGTGCAAAGCTGCAGTACGAGTGGTTGCCAATGAGGCTACTGGACTGTTTTCCAGCCAGGTTCCACAAACGTCGAGAACTGTAGACAGCTCTGTCTGATACTTGTGATAAATTGTGATCTTGAATAAACCGAGTTTGTTGTGACAGCATTATAGATTATCTAAACGAGTTCGTGAATCTTTGTACATTTATGCACAGTTATGGTTTATATCTTATATTTATATTATCATGTGTTATTCATGATGTAGTCGCATAGTTAATGCTTAACAAAGTGATCCCATGTTGAAGCTACTACAAGGCAAAATGCTTTTGAAAACATTGTGAGAAAAGGAGAAAATGCTGGTATCCAGCATTTTCTCCTTTTCTCACAATGATTTCTCTATCCTTTCCAAGACAACTTCCATTATCAAAGTTTGACCCATATTTAAATCCTTGCCTACAAATGCTTTCAATGTAGACAAGTATATAATGTTGCCATTCGGTAAGACTTTAGTTGCAAGTTTGTTGCAGAAGCTTGTGACTGAACTCATGCATTAAACCTTATACCACCTTTCACAACTATTAGTGCATGTGCGGCCAGTGTAGATCAAGATCTGATAGCACAAAATTCGCAGTCCGATCTTAGATCTTCACTGTCCGCTTTGTTGAAAGTCTGGACAAAAGCCACCATGAAAACATTATTCGGGTTTTATTTCTAGACTGAAAATGCTTGTTGGGTTTAAGTGGTGCTCTAAGGGTAAGCCCTTTTTTCACAGGGCTGAAAAAACTTGACAGACATACTTAATCTAGAAATAAGAATAAAATAATGACAATTGCAGGGGTGTTTTTTCTATGTTGTGTTCCTGCAAAGCAGAAAGTGTAGATCAAAGATCAGACAACATGTTTTGTGCAGTGTGATCTTGATCTACATCTACACTGGCCACAAAGACAACTTTCGTTTTGTACTGCACTGTAGGGGTTGAGAAATAATCTGTAACTTGTTATGAATACTGACCTATTCTACCTCATTCAAAATTTGCAATTAGTTGATATTTTGGTGATTTTTTCTTTGTAGGAAAAACGGCATTTACCTTTACCTTGTAAAAAATTACTTGCACTCCTGCAGTAGAAGCTTATCAACTCATTCATCTCTGAATTAAAAAAAAATGCATTTTCTCAAAGGCTACAAATACAATTCCGTTGCAAGATCAAGACACAGATCAGTCATAATCTCGAATAAAGCAGTGGACATTGCAGATCAGAGATCAGACAGTAGTCTTATCTTGATCTACACTGTCCACAAAAGCTTCTTGTGTCATTTTCGGTATGGAAAGAGTTAAAAAATAATAGGGCAAGGAGCAATTGCGCAGGAATTACCTGTAAATGTGCAATACAGAGGTGTCTGATTACTTGGATTTTGGCTGCTCTTGTCAAAAGGGGTGACGCTACAATGACTAATCATTTTGCTTTTTCTCATTTTGTAAACAACTTCGATAGAATTGTGAAGTAATTTTATCTCCTGGAGACCTTTTACCAAAGCACTTATGCATATGCAAGCCTGAAATTTTTAAGCAATTCAACGTTTTACTGAAATTTGCATGGCATAGTAACAATGGAAGTTTTTGCGTAAATCTACTTTCATAACCATTCATAAGGGAAAACATAGGCTGAAATATGGAGGCATATTTTATACCGAGGAAGTAATTTGAGGAAAAATATCAGAAATACTGTTTCAGCTATGCACAGTAATCATTAACCTTTGTTTTTTGATGAATTATTTTTTCTTCACATGAATAGTATCAATATTTGATCGAAAGGCTGAATTAAAAGATGACATTAATTGTAGAAAATATAGTGCAAATTACATCATATTTCCCACGGGTTAAACGGCACATGTTGTTTTCCGTATTTTCAGTGCTATTTGATAAAGATTCAACTGAAGTGCCTTGTCATCAACCTTCTTGCTACAGTGTAATGAAACTGCTTAAATCTTTACCGGATACAAAAATTAGGACTGGTCAAATTTGAGAGCATTTGTAGATGACAATTTAAATATAGCAAGAATGATATGTTTTGTCTTTAAAAGAGAAGATAATATTGCGGTAAAAGGAGAAAATACTGGTTACCAGCATTTTCTCACAATGTTTTGAAAAGCCTTCTGCGGCAGTGTCATTAAAACATGATATTGTTTGGTAGAGTTAATCAGTTAGTGTTAAGAAAGCATTGTAAATTTAGATCCATTATTATTAACATCATTGGAAGTCATGAAGACTGGAATTGTTTAATGGTTATGAAATTTCACTTTCCTGTTGTTTTTACCTCACTAGTGCTCCTCATTGTACCATATATAATTTACTTTTTTTTTCTGCTCGCAATTATGTCAAATTATGGTAATGATTATCTTTGTACCTTGTAAAGTCTTTACCACTTAAAACTATTCAAGACGCCCAGTTTGAAAGCACTTGCAAATGATCAACTTCATTTGGCTGAAATCAGATGGATTTGTCTTTGAAAGGCTATAAAACATTGTTGGAGAAGGAGTAAATTCTGTTTTTTCAGGGGGCATTTTCTCCTTTCCTACAATGGTTTGAAAAGGCTTTTTTTTTTCTCATGTTGTTAACTCTTGGAATTATTTAGTAAAGGATGAAGCTTTGTGTTATTGCTGCAGATAAAGTCTTGTATTTGGCTAAATGAAATGGACATCCTTAACCAATACTAAAGATGCAGATATTGTTTTGACAGAGTATCCAGAAAAGTAGCAGACTGCGTAGATCCAAGATCAGACTGCACTCTCTGTGCAGTCTGATCTTGATCTACCCTGTCCCCAACAGCAAGTAATTTGGTTTTTGACCTTTGGAGGATTAAACTTTTATCTAGACTGAGTAAATACAATAGATCTACTGTTTTTTTTCTCTTTCTACAATGTATACTACTCTTTGGAAGAAAGGTTTTTTTTACCCATATTGTATCATCTTCAAATACCTTTCACCAGGACAAACCTGAAACTTTGTTGAGTAAAAAATCGACAGACAATAGGTTTAAATTAAATGAATACAAGCTTTTGATTCTGAACTACTGGGTGTTGTAAAATGGACGCTTACAAATAGATCAGATGCTGCCACACATGGCATCTAAGCTCTGTTCTTTGTATTTTGCCCTAATTATAGAGATACTTGTGTGCTCAAAGCATGGTGCTCAAAATAATGTTTCTGTGTTCGAAATACATTTGTATAGAAATGGACAGTCAAACCTGTTTTGAAACCCTTTACCAAACAATTCTGTCTTAACAACCCAAGGAGAAAGGCTTTAGAAAATTTTGTGGGAAAGAAATGCTGGGAACAAATCCCATCAGTTGAGCCAGTTGTAACTTGTCTGCAAATGCTTTCAGTTTGGAGAATTCTAATATTTATTTTGTATGGTAAAAAGTTAGGCCAGAATCTTACAAAATTAATGATTGAAAAGTGCTTGCTTACTACAGGAGCTTGCTTATTCCAAGTAAACTTCTTAATTTTCACATTTTAGAACTCAAGTTTTGGCCTCTTATGGGTAAGTTTTTAAAAAAGACATGGCAATTACGACAGATTTGACTGTTCTAGTCTATACAGTTATCATGGGAGTATGTTACAATATAGATAAATGATTGCAAATCTATAAAATCTATTTGTACATAATATTATTTACTACTATAGTTTTATTCTTCCGAATAGTACCTGTATGTATTTTAAGTATATCCAGGCAGTTATTAAAAGTGGTGTATTTAAGGTTGTAGATTTCTTGTATTTATACTTAACTCCTTACCTAACAACAACATTTTAGACCTATTCAAATTGAAACTACTTGCAGAGGACAAAATAAATGTGACTAAAAAGTTGAAAATTGTTCGAAAAGGTAGAAACATTGTTGGATGAAGAGAAAAAGCTGGTTACCAGCATTTTCTCCTCTTTCCACAATGTTTTCAAACATTTTCTTTCATAGAGTTGTTAAAAATCAGGATTGTATGGTAAAGGGTTAAGTATATAATGAGGTATTTTCCAGTTAAAATACATACATCACTTGCACATAAAATCAGACACAGCGGAAATAAAATCTGTATCAGACTTTGTCAAATACTTCCAGGTATTATAAGTAACCTGGTTGCAGACTACTTTCAGCTTTGTTGCAGATATCGTTTGTCAAAGTGCTACCTTATAATACATCAATTTTTTGTGTCATTTATGAATATCGTTGACACACACAAAACCTGTGTTTGATTTCTGACTGTTTGTTAAAAAAAATAAATAATTGTAGTGTTTTGTGTCAAAATTTATAGGTACATGTATATAATATAAAAGAAATTGTGTTGTAATTTTCCTGAGGTTTGCATTTGCTTCTTGCTGCATAGGATAATATTTTTTTCTTACTAAACCTTCAATCTAGCAAGATATCAAATTTCCTCACAGCCCAAAGCAAATGCATGTACAATCATCAGGAAAGTTCCTACCTCACAATAATCCATATACATGTATAGATCTATATAAATTCAAGCAGTTATTGATAGTGCTATGTACATGTATAAGGTTGTACATTACTGATATTTAAATCATTGAACTTGCATGCTCAGGCTATATACTAACCAAACAACCCTAAGATTAAACAGCCCTGAGAAAAGGCTTAAATATGAAAACATTCTAAGAAAAAGAGAAAATGTTGGTAACCAACATTTTCTCCTTTCCCCTCAGTGTTTTCACGACTTCTAATGACAAATCCTATCATTTGATTTGTTGTCTGCACATGCTTTCAAATTGGCTGAGGAGTAGGGGTTTCATCCTGCAAAGATTAATGTACATTAATATTTGAGAAAACTTTACAAAAAGAGAAAAACAAACATTGTAGCTAGAGGAGAAAAGCTCGCTGTGAGCAAGTTTTTCTCTGATCACAATGATTTCAAGAGACGTAAAAAGTAGTCTATAGGTGGAAATGTTGTTTCTGATAAATTCCTATGTTGTGTTATTTATTTCTGGTACATGTAAATTGCAATCATTGATAGAATTATACTGAAAACACGTTTATGCATATACAAGGGCTGTCCCAGAAGTATGTAGACTTCTCAATTTGTCAAAATGATCTGAGGTTCTGCCACGGGTGGCAGTTTGTGGTGCTGTAGCCAATCTATGTATTTTGAAGAAATTTTAGCATGTATCTGACACATTAAATGTTACATCGCCAATTTTTTTATTACAATGTTATCAAAAAGCTGAGTTGCAGGAAAAGTCTACACACTTCTGGGACAATCCTCGTACATTGTTATTTTGATAATTTGATAAATAAAGTGGGAGACATATTTTGAGTTTATTTTTCCATGGAACCCTGATGTGATTCTATTTTCCCAGTTGGAGTACTAAAATGTCCTTTGATAAACGGATGCATTGTCTAGACGAGTTTTTCATGATTTTCATTTTCCATCATTTTTATGATAAACTTGAGCAGCCTGTGCCATCTATACATATTGAAAATTGAAAAGTGATTAACTCTTTACCAAATGGCAAATTTTTAGCTCAGCTGAGCACGAAGTGCTCAGAATGAGCTATTGTGATCACTCACCGTCCGTCGGCGTCCGTCGTCCGTCCATCTATCCGTCCGTTCACATTTTTTTGTTTACACTCTAGCATCACCAAATATTAACCAATCAGCACCAAACTTGGTCAAAATATATATGACCATAAGATCTCGGATGAGTTCGATTATGGGTCTAATCGGACCAGAACAACTGGAGTTATTTGCCCTTGAATTAGAAAAATTGCTATATTTGACTTTGTTTACACTCTAGCATCCACAAATATCAACCAATCAGCACCAAACTTGGTCAAAATATATATGACCATAAGATCTCCGATGAGTTCGATTATGGGTCTAATCGAAATTAGAACAACTGGAGTTATTTGCCCTTGAATTAGAAAAATTGCTATATTTGACTTTGTTTACACTCTAGCATCTACAAATATCAACCAATCAGCACCAAACTTGGTCAAAATATATATGACCATAAAATCTCGGATGAGTTCGATAATGGGTCTAATCGGACCAGAACAACTGGAGTTATTTGCCCTTGAATTAGAAAAATTGCTATATTTGACTGTTTACACTCTAGCATCTACACTTTTTAACCAATCAGTACTAAACTTGGTCAAAATATATATATGACCATAAGATCTCGGATGAGTTCGATTATGGGTCTAATCGGACCAGAACAACTGGAGTTATTTGCCCTTGAATTAGAAAAATTGCTATATTTGACTTTGTTTACACTCTAGCATCTACAAATATCAACCAATCAGCACCAAACTTGGTCAAAACATATATGACCATAAGATCTCGGATGAGTTCGATAATGGGTCTAATCAGACCAGAACAACTGGAGTTATTTGCCCTTGAATTATAAAGTTCTATAGAATAGTTCTTTGTCCGGACCATAACTTTGTCATCTCCAGTCCGATTGACTTGAAACTTGTCATTTGTGTGTGTAGCAATAACACGGAGTGCAGTGTGAAAGAACCATAACTCTACTTGGTACTGTCTATGAGTTTTTTCCCTTTGATTGTCATTTTTACAGCATTTTCTGCTTGTCCAGCATATAACTTTGTCATCTCTAGCCTGAACATCTTCAAATTTGGTGTGCACGATTGTTGAAAAATTACGGAGTGCAGTGCACAAGAACCATAACTCTTCCTAGCACGAATTTTGAGTTATTTCCCCTTTGACCTTCATTTTTATAGCATTTCTTGCTTGTCCGGAGCAAAACTTTGTCATCTTAAGTAGGAATGACTTGAAATATGGTATGCCTATTTGTTGCAATATTTGGAAATGCAGTGCACAAGAATTGTAACTCTACCTCGTGCTGTCTTTGAGTTATTTCCCTTTGATAGTCATTTTTACAGCATATAGTGCTTGTCCGGAATATAACTTTGTCATCTCAAGTCAGAACGACTTCAAACTTGGTATGCATGTTTGTTGCAATATTACCGAGTACTGTGCGCAAGAACAGTAACTCTACCTAGCGCGGATTTTGAGTAATTCCACTTTGATCTTCATTTTTACAATATTTCTTGCTTGTCAGGAATGGAACTTTGAATTCTCAAGTCAAATTGACTTGAGACTTGGTAAACATGTTTGTTGCATTACCTGCCCTTTGCAATTATTATACCTCCTCGACAACTGGCGGTGG
The DNA here is from genome assembly GCA_946811185.2 of Hippopus hippopus. Lineage (NCBI taxonomy): Eukaryota > Metazoa > Mollusca > Bivalvia > Cardiida > Cardiidae > Hippopus > Hippopus hippopus. The sequence goes on from OX328106.1 coordinate 31,388,821, forward strand.
GACGGGCATATCTTGCGACAATTTGCCGCTCTTGTTTCATTATCATTTGGCCTTGAACCTCAATATTTGGTATTTATCTTCATTGTAGACCTTTATTGCTTAGTACTCAGGTGAGCGATATAGGACCATCATGGTCCTCTTGTTATACTCTTCCAATCTAAAGCATTTGCAGACAACAGAATCATTACATTTGAGCCAAACGATGTAATTTGCTTTTGAAAGGATATAAAACATTGTGGGAAACAGAGAAAATTTCCAGACAAGAGGTACCTGTATGTATGAAAATGCCAAAACTAGTATGCATGTAAAGAGGATATATAGGTGCTCAGATGGTAGAGTTTAAGTGCTATGTAAGAAAGGTTCTAAAGTTGAACCCTGGGTCCATATTCAAGAATATACTAAATCCATTTTTAGTCTTATTCTAGATTTAGAAAGTAACACAACCACTGACTGTCCAAAATTTACTGGGTTAGACACTCAGAACTTGTGTTACTGTCAAATTTAGAAAATTCTTGAGAATAAGGCTGAATGTTCTCAATAATAGCTGGTGAATACGAACCCTGGCCTAGCTGTACATTTATCATCCCCCGCCAAAGGCGGAGGGATATAGTTTTAGCATCGTCTGTCCGTCCGTGTGTCCGTCTGGGACAATATCTCAAATACCACTGGACAGAATTTCGTGAAACTATATACATGTGAACAATAACCTATTCCACCGATATAATTTTTTTCTTTTTTTGATTTGATGCAAAATGGCCGACTGGGAGCAATTTTGAGTTACACGGTCACGTAGGTTTTGGAAAAGGTCTTTTTCGGCAGGGCATATCATTTCAACCAAATTGCTTGTTTCCCATACAACACAGTTGCTGAGAATAACAAAACAAAAAAAATAAAGGAAATAAACTTATTTATAGCTTTAATTGTCTGATTAAGAATGGCAAAAAGCATGCAAGATAAGCAATGAAAATTGATTTTAATTCTCACATTTTTATACAGCATTCAAAAATAAGGCCACTTTTTGGCTTAGTAAACAATGCACACCGATAGCTTTTCAAAAACACTTGCCAAGAGAAGAAATAGCTTGCAGCAAGCAATATTGATTTCACCACCATGTTTTCACCAATGGGTAATCATAATCAAGGATTAAAGGATGATTACCAGTATTTTCTTCTCCCACAATGTTTACAAAAGGCTTCTTTTTCTGGGTCGTTCAAATACCACATTCTTTGGAAAAGGTTAAACAATTGATCCAGTTCAGGACAGTTTTAACCATTAAATGATTAAGTCTTATACACAGGAGGTATCTAATATGGGAGAATGATGCACAGGCTTACAAACTTGTAATTTAGCAAAGAGTTTAAGCAAGATATATTTTCTTTTATGCGTATTTGCATTACATTTTCAGGTTTCAAATCACAATCACATATTTTGCATCACTTCAAATCAAAGTCAAAGCATTTTTGAAGAAAGGGACATTTGCACAAGCCTTCAACCACTTTTGAACATATTCTGGAGCACCTGCTGCTTGCTGTGATTGGTGCAAAGATGACCACATGACAATATCAACCACTGATAGTTCTGATCCAACTACCCAATCATTCTTCTTTAAACGCACATTTAGACTTTTAAGAGCAGCGGCTTTTTGTTTAGAATTTCCATTGAATATCTGATTATCAATGGTATCCAGCCACTCATCCACTGTAGTTGCCAAGATGATGTCCTCTGTGTCAAAAGAGGGGGAGAGTAGCCTATTTACATACCTAGCTACATTTACCTCCCCTGAAATGACTGACTGTTTTGTGGGAGATATCATTAGCTGGGGACCATCATCAACTGAAAAAAGAAAGATCCTTTCTATAAATTCGTTTAAAAGAATGTAAATGTGTGGTACTGGTTGAAACCATTTAAGCCTTTACCGAAAAAGTCCATGTTTAACCAAATCTGACAAAAATGTCTTTCGAACACATTGTGGGAAATGGATAAATTGCTGATAACAAGCCTATTCTTAGCTTTACTCCCAGTGTCTTCTAGCATTTGAAACAAGTCAAATCACTTAACAACATTCAATATGCAGCCTGCAAATAGTTTAAATTTAGAAAAGTAGATGACCCATTACCACACAATTCTGACTTTAAATGACCCTGAGGAAGACGACTTGAAAACATTGTGGCATAAAGGAGAAAATGCTGGTAACCAGCATTTTCTCCTTTTCCCACAATTTTTTCTACCCTCTGATGAATAAACTTCATGCCTGGAGTCACATTTGATTTGTTGTCTGCAAATTCCTTAAATTTAGACAAGGCCAAAATTTTGTCATCTGATAAAGAGTTAAGTCTATATTATGATAAAGTTTTGAAAATTGTAATACATTATCTAAATTCAGAGTAACTTACTTTTTTTCCAAATGACTGACAGGGCCACTTGATGTTCTCCACGTACAACTTGAGAGCCACTTTTTGTAAGGTCACAAAGGCTAGCGTCTACATGAGCTATAGACGAGTGGACATAAGACGTGGCGAGAACTTTGAACTGTTTCTTGAGAAGTTCAAAGAGAATGAACAAAGACAAGGGAGGTTTTTCTGGGTCAGCACATATCACAACATCATGAATTCCATTGCCCTAAAATATAAATTGCAGTGAGTTAAGATATTACAAAAATAAACCCCATACACATAGTTAGAACACAAGAGCATAGGAAGTAGTTTAAAATATCAGTGTACAAATTTTATGAAAAAAATCGCTCTAAATTTTTACTCCCTTGGCTAGCCTTGATATTCATGTATTCATACGCCTGTTTTTTTCTTTTTAAATAATGCAGCAGAAATTCTGATATTCCCTATGGTTATAAAGACAAAAAGGATGTTTGGTAAAGATAAGAAATCACTAAATGTTAATTGCATTGTACAAACCAGAATTCAGCCCAAAGGTATATGTATTTGAATCCTAAAAGTATTTTCTTCTCCAAAACCAATGTTGCGAGTATTCATTATTCAGCACATTTCTTTAACACAAGTCTGCAGAGAATCTACACCAAAGGCAACACCTCTTCAGGCCTTGAAAATTTCACTCGTCCCCTCGTCATGACAAGTGAGTTTGGGTTTAGGACGAGCAGACATTTGCAAATGGTCGTCCTGCCAGACGAGTGAGATATGACACATCTTGATTGAGAGTCTCTTTTACCAGTACTCCGCACAATTTTCTTTCCAAGCCAATGGCTGCTTTCCCACATAACCATCGTCGAAACAATGGTCAGTGGTGGGAGAGGAATGAATCCTGTCGCAGTGACTATCATCAATCCTCGGAAAGAAATTAGCCGAGCCAGGGGTCGTAGCCAGGGATTGAACCCTGGACCCCGTGTTCTCAAGTCCTGCACGTTACCGACTGAGCTACTGGGGCTCGGCAAGCAAAATTGAAAGATGTGAATTGAATAAGGTAAATTCTACTGACAAAATGATTAGAAATGCGTTATTTTAAACCAGTAATTAAATGTTATCATTCTTTCTGATTCTTCTGGTATAATCCGTTGGCAGTTTAGTCATGTCCATTTGGTGCTATGTAAATAAAAAAAATAGATGACTCTGTTTCAGGTGTCTGCGAAAGTTTGTTAAAAAATGACGAAGCTTCTTTAGAAAGAAAGACAATGAGGAACAGAGTAAAGGGGATAGCCAGAAACAGGAAGGAGAGGATAGAGAGAAACAGTCTAAGCGTAATTCAGCACAACAATAGTACAAGTCGACATTATGAAAAGACTTTTAAAAAAGTCTTGGCTCAAAGAATTTGAATCGGCAGTGTACGAAGACGACACCCTTTGTTGTAAATAGTGCAAAAAGTTCCCTAACCCTAGTGAACAAACATTACACAAACTTATGTCTTGTATTTGAAGTAAATAAAAAGCTGTATGTTTTAATTATTTTTTATATCTTTCCTGCAGGACAAGTAAAAAGCTATGAAGGGCAAGTAAATTTTTTATTCCACTAGTCCTGCAGGACAAGTGGATCTTGAAAAAATGTTCAAGCCCTGCTTTTCAGAGAAAAACTAAGCTAATTTGACTCTTTGAACCTCATGTTATCCTACTAAACTTTACCATTGCCTACCAATCATTATCAAATATTAAAAGAAAATACCAATGGACTGTCCACTGATGAAGCAGAGCTTTTATCAGCTGAAGAACTGTCTTTTTTAACCGAGGCAGATAGCTCTGGGGATTCATATTTTGTTGAGAGTTCATCCAAGGTCTGCTTTAGACTCGCAAGTCGGGCAAAAATTGCATCTTGCTGCTTTTCTAGCTGTGCAAGTGGATCCAAAACATCTTCTAGTGGCTGAAAGAAAAAAAAAAGTAACAAAACCATAAAAGATATATGATGTATTTAACTTGATAATGTTAAGATGCTATAACAGGAAATGCAACTCCTTTCCAAAAATACTTTATAAAGTCTAACATAAATGTATGGAGGTCATTAACTTAACTACTGTTAAAAATATTCCCATAACTTAGATGTATAACACTAAAAAACATGTGAGAGGTAGTTGTAAATAACTTATGAAGTTCTGCTATTTTTCCTACAGACTGGGTAGTGAAAAATGGTGGTAGTGATATAAGAGCTTGCAGGTTCAAGTCCTATTCCATTCACACATCTAACCCTCAAAAATTACCGCAATGGTGTCTCAGATGGTTGGAAGTAGGAAGACCACAAAGGACGAAAGGTATCAACTCTTGACAAAATAAAATATTGGGCTGGTCCAAATACAAAGCATTTGCAGGCAGTATATATAGCTCAAATGAAAGAAATTTTCATTGAAAGAGTATAAATCATTGCGTTAAATGAACGAAATGCTTGGCGTAATGGGGTAGCTTCCACATAATGGAAGGGAAAGGAGTGTAAAGAGATAATCTGGCAGTGTCAACATCTATGGCTAACAACATGCTTATTTATTACCCCACCACTAAATTAGCCCGTTTACGCTACCATGGCAGTTGGGTATTTTAACATCAAAAGATCTACATTACAATGTACAATAGAAAGTAAGAAACTAATATTGAAACCGAAATTAAGATGAAAGTACGAACAAAAACGGGACGAAAACAGTGAATAACCTGGTCACTGAAGGAGGTTTGGATGACTTACATTCATCTTATCACGAGTTTCATGAAAATTTTTGACTTTGTACATAACATTAGATATTTCGACCGTTTGTCTGGAATCATAAAAGGGTTTTACTGAATACATTCCAGCCGGCATGATGCAAACCGTACGTCTGGGTCGTAGAGAAGCTTGATCATCACGACTTCGACGACACGTCCCAAACACCCATCACCCCAATCGACAAATCCATGGATAAACGGAAACTCGCTTCGAAAATGCCAGATCTATATGAAAAAAAAAAGATAGTTTTGAAATGAATCAATTAAAGAAAACAAAAAACCTTTTGTGTCATATATGTACGTTCCCTGGATAAAAAGAAAAGAATAGAATAACCAGAATTTAGAACTACTGTCCCTCACTTTTTTAGACAAGGAAGTTTCAAATTTAACTTTTCAATAGACAACAAAAATTAAGACTTATTCAAATTCAAAGTATTTGCAGACGACTAAGTTAAATTTGGCTCAAATGATGAGTTTTGTCTTTAAAAAGGTAAAAAATACTTTCGGAAAGTGCCAAAATGCTGCTCAACAACGTTTTCAGACGATGTTTTCACAAGGTTCCACCTTAATGTCATTAAAACTTGGAATTATTTGGTAAAGGACTTGATCTAAAATCTCTTTTACTTTAATATCTTTTTATGTCCAAGAAAAAATATGAAGCCAGTTGCACTTGCTCTAAAACTTCATTTATGATGTATAAAGTGGCGGGAGGAGCAAATCACGGTTGCTTTGAATGTAAATTTCTTTTTCCACAAATATCCAAACTCGTTCAAAGACAGCTTCTATTTGCCGTCCGCAAATATGTTATGTGTGCAAATGGAACTTTGGTAGCTTAACACATTGGCCAGCGAAAAAAGAGTACTTTAATCAGTGTGCAGAGTAACGACCCCTTCTCTCCATCCCTATATCACCACAAATAACTTGTGAGGAGAAATATAAAGAAATTTTCTGAATTGTGTTACGCCCTCTTACCATAAATTTGTGGAGGAAAAAGCACAATTCACTTTGTTCAGACGACATATTCAGTTTGGCTAAAATGATGTCTTGAGTTTGTTTTATAGATAACAGTTGAAAACGGTAACGGGCTTTTTCGTCCCTGGGCTTGTTCGCCCGGGCTTGTTCGTCCGGGCTCGTTCGTCCCAACTAATTTCCCGTTGGTCCGGGCTTGTTCGTCCCGACTTATGTACCTGCCAAACAAAGATGTTAATAGTGCATACTTCACTGATTTGACAGGTATATATGAAAAGGTGTTAACAGCACATATAATCCTCGGTCATTTTACTCAAACTAAGATATATAACTGTGCAAAATAAGTCATCCCCATCATTACGCTTGAGATGAAATCAAAGTAAAGAAAACTATTTATGGATATTGACATGAATTTTCAATTTATAGTGTGATATGGAATGTAAGCCGTAGGCAAGAGGCGGTGTAGAACTGGCTGCCGCGATATAACTGCAATATTGCTGAAAACGGCGATGAATACGGCGTTGAACAACAAAAACAAACAAACAACTTCTGTGTATCTTATCATAGTAGCTTTTACCATACAGTCACATATTTAAACAACCCCATGGTAAATGTTATTTCGCCAACACTAGGCAATAAACTTGTCAGTGTGTCTTGGAGAAGAGAAGACACTTCAATAAACTACCAAGAGAAAGTTTTATTCAAATTACTTTTATATGTAAAATAACAATTCGTTTTGAAAGGCACATAGCACTGTTCATTCCAATACGATCGATAAGGTAGTTTGGGACGAACAAGCCCGGGCGAACAGGCCAGGGCGAATAAGCCCAGGGACGAACAAGCCCAAGGACGAACTGGTTTTGGGACGAACAAGCCCGGAGCCGTTGAAAACATAGCCTGAGTCCCGCTGGGCGCTATTTTCATCATATATATTTTTTGACCTTGTTTATTTCCTAAATCTGTTAATTTACGGTTGGACCAAGCCATGAACAAATTATTCTGAAAGACCTCTAGAAAATCCCTAGATATTCCCTATAAGGCCGGACATTACACTTTACCCCATTTCATCTCGATCGCGTAAACGCTTAAAATCAAAGTAGTCAGAGTATGGGGTACAAAATCCACCCGAAAACTCCAAACTAACGTTACAGGAAAAATATGTGGAAATCAACTGAATACTGCACACTTGATCTTAACTGGAACAGTAGTCATGATCCAAGCTATATAGTGTCATATTCTACGGTACAAGACAATGGAAAGGATAACTGGTAATTATTCATTTTATTAAGGAAGAATCAGGATTGGACAGAAAAGGGCCCGGAAAAAATTGTTAGAAAAGGAGAAAACGCTGGTTACAAGCTGCATTTTCTCTTTTTCCCACAGCGATTTTTGGAATATTCTGCTTCAGGGTAGTTAATACATGGGTTGTGTGATAATGAGTTAAGAGAAGTAATCATTTTGCTGCTGCTTTTTGTTTACTATTTGCATGACCATTTGATCTGATACTTTGATATAAAGGTTTTATTGTTTGGTCTATGGATATAGATATCTATTACCATACTTTTTCACATTTTTAAACTTGGCTGTTTTGTAAGGAAATGTCAAAGAATTGTCATAGCCCAGATGTCAACTGCATCATCACTTTCTTTTCTGAATATATTAACTTCAAACTTGGGCTAGTGAATGTTAACTATCAAAGAGGAACCAATTACTGTAGGGTAGGTAAACACAGGGCAGGTAAGTGTCAAAATATTTTTGACACAGTTATGTCTCATTTTAAACTAAGTGTCTTTGCTCTACACCAAACTTGTAAAAAGAACCAAGGGAATCTATTCGAAGAATGATCTTAGCAATATTGAGACGCTATACGGTGATTTTTTTTTTTTTTTCATATTTGGACATTTATTGTGCTCTGTACCATCTCAAGTCCATCATAAATTTTCCATTAGCAAAGATAGAGCGCTATCTGACTTTTTGTTTCATTTGTTTAATCTGTATTGCAGCAAAATGGAATTAACTTTTAGTAACAAACATGGCCAAAGACAAATAATTAAACCTTTCATTACCTTAATAGCTTGTAGAAATCGTTTATAACATGTAATTCTCGGGAGAAAAATTGACGAAATCTATCATGTGTGGCGGCCATTTTGTGTGTGTTTTCCGGAATGTAAATTACTCGAGTAATGGATGAAATGAACTGTTTTTTCTTATGTTCAGCGTTTAAATTGAAAATATTTGTATTTCAAACGAAGCATTATTGAATACGCAAGTAACAGGTATGTTCAAATCCTAGTTTTGTGCTCTATTTGTTAAATTATGAGAGTTCAAACTTGTGCACAAAATCTGTGCATAGATTTCAACTGTTTTTGTTTTGATCGTCTCTGTACCCAGAGGCGACCACTCAATAAGTAACATTGCCTTAATTTGGGGACAGTTATCTGTACTATTCGAAGAAAAGCTAGGGTTTTGTACCAAGATTTCTTTGTATCCAACTCTTTCTCTCTACTTCAAATTGTGCCAGTCAGATATGTGTATGTATAATAACAAGCACTTGTATATGTATATAGCACCCAAAGTGTGAAAGTTGAAAAAAAAAAAAAAGTTTGAATAATTGACTAACCCTATGCAGAAATATCTCAAATGAGAATGCTCCACAGATAGGAAAAATTTACCTTTGAATACAGAACTGCATTAAACCTTTATTACACAATCCATTGTTTTAACAAAATAATAGATTGGTCCAAACTGAAAGCATTTGCAGACTGAAATGTGACTGAAAAACTGAAATTTGGTTTGGGAAGGGTAGAAAACATTGTGGGAAAAGGAGAAAATGCTGGTTACCAGCATTTTCTCTTTTTCCCACAATGTTTTCAAAAGTCTTCTTTCTCAGGGTCATTAAATGTCGGGATTGTGTGGTAAAGAGTTAATTAAGCCTATTGAAAACAATATGGGAAAAGGTGAAAATGATGGTAACCAGCATTTTCTCCTTTTCCCACAATGTTTTCTACCTTATCAAGCAGAAATTCCTATATTTAAGCCTTAAAGACATTGTTGTCGGCAAATGCTTCCAATTTGTACATGTCTACATTTTTAGTGTTTCATAAAGAGTTAACCCTATACCACACAGCAAAAATTTAGCATAGTCCAAATTGAATGCATTTGCATGCATTAATTTAAATGTAGTTCAACTGATAGTATCTTTTTCTGAAGGAGCAGAAAACATTGTGGGAAAAGGAAAAAAATGCTGGTTACCAGCATTTTTTCCTTTTCTCACAATGTTTTCAAATGCCCTTTTTCCTCAGAGGCGTTAAGACTCAGGATTGTGTGGTAAAGAGTTAAAGCATATGCATCCAAATGCTGTGCAGTTTTTTCTCTTTTTTTGGTAGGGTTTCTACTGTCCCAGACCTTCTCTCATCCAGTGAAAGCCTTCACTGTCATACAACGGACGATGAGACTGGCCCACCAGAATTGAGTTGTACATGCAAACCTCACAATTCTATCAGTATACATGGAGTGGATGTCATAAGTGAGGCAAGAATTCTTGAAGTTTATTCAGACTTAGACGGCTATCTAAAGAGTGTTAAAGGAGAACAATATTCAGGGAAAGACGTTGGAAGTGCTCAAAATTGTATGGAACTCTATAACTGTAGAATTACACTGGATGAACCTCTTAACAGTATAACACTTAAGGTAAGGTTTTTTATTTTCAACCTTTACGGTATCGATGCAAGTTTTTTCCACCCCTACAATCACACATTTTTTAATACACAGTAGGAAAAGGAGCAATGTATTGTAACAATATTTGCTCTTTTTTCCCATTATTTTACATGAATCTGCTGTTAGATTTCTTGAGTGAATTTTAGTTTTTTTCTTGTTCTATTAAAACGCATGTCGTGTGGTGTTGTCTTTTACTCATATACATATACATATTTTCCGATCATGAGTAATGAGAAAATGCTGGTATTGTACCACGTTGTGTTCTGTCCTCTTAGTATAGATGAAAACCGTCAATTTAGCCATATCTAGTTTGTGGTTGGCATTAATTCTTGGGATGTGGATGAATCTTGCATTTTGTCATCTTGTAATAAATTAACCCTTTACCAAACAACAAAATTTTGGACTTGTCCAAATCCGAAGCATTTGAATGTGGCTAAATGATGGAATTACTCTTGGAAGGGAAAAAACATTGTGGGAAAAGGTCACCAGCATTTCCTTCTATTTTAACATTTTTTCAAAAGCCTCAAAGTCATTTAAACTCCGGATTGTGTGATAAAGAATTAATAAGTTCACTTACCTTCAGACAAACAGTATCAAAGCTGCAAGTGAATTGTACAATTATTTTTATACAGTGTGATGGTTAGAACTTCTCAATTATATATTATATATTATTCTCAATTAAAGTATGTATAACTGTCACATAATACTTAGCTTCCACATTTGCAATACACATATTTGTATTCAATTCAGTTCCTAGGCTTGACAGAGAAGTTATCTTTCATGATCTACAGACTCCATTATGCTTTTGTTCAAAGAAGTGGAAACATGTCTGGGAAGAATGGAGTTGGTATAGATTTGGACAAGGTGAAAGGATATTTACATAGTATGGGAGACGTGATACCAGAAAATGCTAGGGGATTACTTAATTCTGTGGAACAGTATCAGCAAGTAAGTAAATTCATAGCTGGTCAGATAGGGTCTCCCATGATGTTTTCAAAATCCTAGTCACCTTTTTGTCCTGCATGGCTCAGTGGTGAAGATCTTGGATTCTTAACCTGGAAGCTCCAGGTTTGATCCTCATGCAAGGCGCTGGGTATCTCACGGGACAGTCCTTGGGTAAGACACTTTGGACTCTAGTCTAGTACTGGTGAAACCCAGAACATAGATGAATAAGTGAACTGAAAATAATCTAAAATAAACTAAAAATGATCTATTTCTATTAAACCCTTAAAGCACCTTTCACAGCTTTAGTTGCTTTTGCACTCAGTGTAGGTCGAGGACAGACTGCATGTTCTTGAAATCAACCTTGTAATTGCACTTATTTTGGGTCTAATTTCTAGACTGAAAATGTTTTTTGGGTTTATTCAGTGCTCTAAGTGTTAATATAGGATTGAAATGCATGAATATTTACACTCATAAAAGCTGAAATTTAATGTTTACACTGTTGGTAAAACCCTATCAATTTTGACTTTCACAAAGTGAAGTAATATCAAAACAATCATCCTTTACATTTTAACTCTTTACCAGATGAATAGATTTAACTCTTAACCCTTTACCACACAATCCGAGTTTGAACGACCCTGAGAAAGAAAGCTTTTGAAAACATTCAGAAAAGCAGACAGTGTAGGTCAAAGATCAGATACCATGTATGGTGTAGTCTGATCTTTGATCTACACTGGCCACAAAGGTAATTATAGTTCTGAAAAGCGCTTTAAGGGTTAAGTAGAAATAATATTGAAAGTGTTTTTATAACGCTAAAGAAGAAGGCTTTTTAAAACATTGTGGGTGGGAAAATGGCAAAATGCTATAAACCAGCATTTTACCCATTTTCCGCATTGTTTCCTAGCCTTTCAAGGACAAGTCACATTAATTCTAGCAATAATCAAATTTTTGTGTTCAAAATCGATTCAATATACATGTATACAGATCTAACAAATTGTCCCATTGGTAAAAATTTTATTCTTTTCCAGACAGAAATATGCTGGACATGTCCAATTTCAAAGTATTTGCAGATGACAAATTAAATATAGGGCACCCTAATGGATTCATGTAACATCGCCTTTCATCGCCAAAATCATACAGATTCAGCTAAGACTTGGATAATCCGTAGTTGATACGGGGAAGCAGTGTTTATCGGCCGATCAATTACGGATTACCCAAGTCTTAGCCGAATCTGTATGTTTTTTCGATGATGAAAGACGATGTTACAAGAATCCCATTAGGATGCCCTATCCTTTAATGTGGCTGAAATGATAGGATTGGTATTTGAAAGGATAGGAAAATATTGTGAGGAATAGGAGAAAATACTGGTCACCAGTTTCTTTTCTTTTCACAACATTTACAAAAGTCTGTTGCTTAGTGTGCTAACCCTTAACCCTTTACCACACAATGACGACTTCTAACACCCCTGATAGAGAAGGCTTTTGAAAACATTGTGGGAAAAGGAGAAAATGCTGGTTACCAGCATTTTGTCCTTTTCCCACAATGTTTTCTACCCTATCAACGAAAAATCATTTCATATGAGCCACATTGAAACTGTCATCTGCAAATGCTTTCAATTCAGACAGGTCTAAAATTTGTCGTGTGGTAAAGGGTTAACCTCACAACCCAGAGTTAGAAGACCTTGATGACTAGGGCTTTTGACAACATCATGGAAAAAGGACAAAATGCATTTTCTCCTTTTCCTTCAATGTTTTCTACCCTTCCATAAACAAATTTCAGTCTTGGAGTCCTTTTTATTTTGTCGTTTACAAATGCTTTCATTTTGGACAAGTCTTAAATTTTGTCATTTGGTAAATACTTAAAACCCCATTATTACTTGTTAAAGCATTAAACCCAGGAAGCTGATGTAAAAGTTAATTTGGTGTTTTGTTGTTGTTGTTGTTGTTGTTGCAGACTCAAATGATGGGCATACCCACTCTACAAAGAGCATTTGCAGGGTTAGGGAAACAGACAGGACAACAAGCAGATAGAGGTGGACTTACTGCCCTGTTTTCAATGTTCTCCAAATTACCATCCACTCATCCACCAGGTCAAGAAGTACATGATAATATGAACACCAGACACTCTGTCAAAGGATTAAATTCTCCTGTTAGCTGTAGCAGCCAGTTGAAAAGTGATGATCATCCTCAAGATGCCAATAAAAGAACAGTTGAAAAACAAAATGAGGGTTTTAAAAAAACTGAAAAATTACCCAGGGAAGGAGGAGTGATGTGTGATAATGAAAATGTTTTAAGTCCATTAGAACAGTTATTAAGGAAACCTCTGACCTTGAAAGGTCAAGAGGTTCATGGTCATGATACAGGAGATCAAGATGAAATGTACAAAATGCTACAAGATATTTGTGGAAGTGTCAGTGCTCTTAGATTGAAATCACACCAGGATGAGGCAAAAGATACTGAAGAGCAACAGATAAGGTAAATGTTTCAATTAAGTCTCTACCACATGGCAATATTTTAGACTGGTCCAAAAATTGAAAGCCTTTGCAGACGACACATTCATGATTGGATTTGTTTCTGAAAGGTTAGAAAACCTGTGGGAAAAGGAGAAAATGCTGATTACCAGCATTTTCTCCTTTTCCCACAATGTTTTCAAAAGTCCTATTTCCTAGCTATGGTCATTAAAACTTAGGCTTATGTTGTAAAGACTTAACCCTCTTAGTGGCAAGTTTCAATTTTTTTTGTATGGTGTTTAATGCTATTTTCTATGTTATCTCAGTTACATCCAAGCGGCCAGTGCACCTCTCCAAGCTTTCCTGGAGTTTTTTTATAACGGTACTTTGCACAGTATTCTTCCCAGGCCACTGGCTGCTTTACCACATGATCATCTTGGAAACAATGATCATCAGCAAGAGAGGAATGAGTCCTGTCAAAATTACTGTCATCTATCCTTGTAAAGAAATTTGCCAAGCTGGGAACTGGTAAAGAGTTAACCCTTTGCTACACAATCCTGACATTTAAAAGCCTTGAAGCCTTTAACTCTTTACCAAACAACAAAATATTGGACTAGTCCAAATTGAAAGCATTTGCAGACAACAAAATAAATGTGAATCAAAAATTGAAGTTTGATTTGGGAAGGGCAGAAAACATTGTGGGAAAAGGAGGAAAATGGTTACTAGCATTTTCTCCTTTTTCCACAATGTTTTCAAAAGCTTTCTTTCTCAGGGTCGTTAAAAGTCGGGATTGTGTGGTAGAGTTAAATACGTTGAAAATGCTGGTAACCAGTATTTTCTCCTTTTGCAACAATCTTTTACATTGTTTCATGAAAGGAAAAATCTTTTTCGTTATTTCATAAACAAATTGCATTGGTTAAGCCTTACCTAATCTATTACCTGCAAATGCTCTCAGGTGAATCTAATATTTTGTTGTTTCGTAAGGAAGTAAGCACTGATTGATAATTCTAATGCATATGTCTTGCTGTACTCTGAAAAACTCAGTCCTGTCTTTTTACAACACTGAGGGTCAAAGACTTCTGAAAGCATTGTAGGAAAAAGAGAAAATGACAGTAAGCAACATTTTCTCCTTTTCCTACAGTATTTTATATTCTTTCAATAGCAAAACCCATAATTTGAGCAACATGTAATTTTGTTATGTGCAAATGTCATGGTTTGAAAATAGCTGAAATTTTGTCGTCAGGTAGAAAGTTAATGAGTGAAAATTTGTGAACCTGGTCTTGATTTATCAAGAGAATGTTGGTCATATGTAAGAAAGTAACTTAAGACAGATCTTAGCTACAATTTGAAACTTTGACTTTTGATAAAATGGGGCCCTCATGATCAATTGTCAGAGGGGGATGAAACTTGTTGCAATGACAATCACAAATCCTCAAAAAGAGTTAGGCCCAGCTACGATTGGGACTCATGACCCCTTTTCTTGTAAAGAAGTCCTCGCTTCTTTTTCTGCAGTGTTTTCCAAAGTGTAAGAAAATGATATTGTACTTTTCTTGTCCTTTGTATCCTCTTGATTATGCCTAGAAATAGCATGCTCAGTGCAGTGAGGTAATCAATATTACCTTTTGTATGTTTAACTCTGTACAACATGACAAAATTTTAGACTTGTCCTAATTGAAAGATTTGCAGACAAGAAATTCAGTATGGTTTAAATAATGGAATTTATCTTTGAAAAAGTAAAAATATTGTGGGAAAAGGAGAAAAATGTGTTTTCTCCTTTTCCCAGTATGTTTCCAAAAAGCCTTCTTTCTCAGGGTCATTGGGTCGTTAAAACTCGGGATTGTGTGGTAAAGGGTTAAATATTGTTCAGATTATGGGATTTGTCTTTGAAAAGGTAAGAAAAATTGTAGGAAAAGGAGAAAATGCTGGTTACCAAAAATCTGCTCCTTTTCTCACAATATTTTCAAAAGCCTTTTTCTTTAGGGTTGTTTTTAAACAAGGGACTATTTGGTAAAGGGCTAAGTGATTTAGACCTTACTGTGGTTATTTCATTTCAGAGTGAAGGAAACTATATATGATTCAGAGAAGCTGGAACAACCAACATCACAGCCATGCTTAACAACAGATTTTCATGATATCTGCAAGACTGTTGAACAGACTGTGATACAGGAAATCAAGGAAAGTGAACAAAGAATGAAGGAATACACTGACACCAGTCTAGCTGCAGTGGAAGCTAGACTGAATACAAAACTTGACCGAGTTTTAGAACTGCTGACTAAAGATTCAGCTTGTGACACTTGATACACTTGTGTTTGTTTTTTTTTTTTTATCCCTTTACCATACAATGCCAACTTTTAACGACCCTAGTAAAGAAGCCTTCTGAAAACATTGTAGGAAAAGGAGAAAATGCTGGTAACCAGCATTTTTTCCTTTTCCCACAATGTTTTCTACCCTATCAAAGAAAAATTGAACCATTTGAGCCACATTGAAATTGTCGTCTGCAAATGCCTTCAATTTGGACAAGGTTAAGATTCTGTCATCTGGTAAACGGTTAAATTTTTGGGATTATCTTTTATTTTCTCCAGAGGTCCATGCATGGAGAATTTCCAGTATCCCATAAATTGCCCAGGACAATGGTAGAACTTGCTTTTGTGGATGGCAGAAATTGTTGGCATACATGAACAAGGGCGTAACCAGGGTTTTTTAGAGTCAATTCTTACACCTTTCGAATCAAAATGTTTGATCCTTTACCAGACAACCTTGAGTTACTAACACCTGGAGAAAATAGGCTTTTGAAAAAATTGTGGGAGAAGAAGAAAATGCTGATAACCAGAATTTTCTTTTTAACCCTTTACCACACAATCCCATCTTTTAACGACCATGAAGAAGGCAGCTTTTCAAACAATTGTGGGAAAAGGAGAAAATACTGGTAACCAGCATTTTCTCCTTTTCCCACAATGTTTTCTATCCATTCCAAGACAAAGTTCAGCCTTTGATCCACATTTCTTTTGTGGTCTGCAAAATTAATGCTGTTAAATTTGAACTAGTCTAAAATTTTGTCGTGTGGTAAAGGGTTGACTCACACTGTTTTCTATCTTATTAAAAGATGAATCCCATCATTTGAGCTATATTTGATTTGTGATCTGCAAGTTTTTTTTTTAATTTAACTGTTGTAAAATTGTGGCATTTGATAAAAACTTCATAGTGATTTGTAGGTATCTATACATAAATAGAGGACAGTGTTACTGTAAATCCAAGATCAGGCAGCACATTCTTGATCAATAACGTCCTTATTCTTGCATGTAACCACTTTTTCATACATTCTTGATCAATAATGTCCACAAAAACACTTATTCTTGCAGGTAACCTGTTTTTCATGTCATGGCAGATGTCTTTAGAAAATGCACTGTATTGTGGCAAAAGGAGAAATTGCTTAGTGTAGGCTATCTGTTCTTTTGCCACAATGTTTTCTTATGTATTCATGTATAAAACATCAAATTATGTTTATCATCGATATGTAATATAATAGCCTTGATTTTGCCATATTTTCTGGTTTTGTTGTAGTTGTTTTTTTACATCCTTAAAATGTCTCATTAGCTATTTGCTGACAGTTAATGTAACAGAGTAAGTGTTAATTGGGGGGCTGCAATATTGAAATAGACATCATGTTTACAGATGAAAAAGGGCCTTATCATTGTAATTCCATGCCTGTTTTCACCGTCATTTGTGTCAAAATAGCAAACAGTGTAGGATCAAGATCAAAGTTCATGCTTTGAGCAGTCTTATTTTAGAATTACATTGTTTGCAATAGCAACTACTTGTGCTTTGCATTAAATGTATCTCAAATCAATATTTGTGTCTTTGAAACGAAAGAAAATGTTGCGGGATAAGGAGAAAATGCTGGTTACCAAAGTGTCATGAAAACACTGAATTAGTTAGTGTGGGTGTTAGTGGTGGTACTAATTTTACAAATAAACAATGCTTTAACACAAGCAATCCTTTATTCATGAGACTATAAAATATATAAAATCTGTTATTCTAATTTATAAAACGGTATTAAACTGGATCAAGTAATTAATAACCCTGTCAACCATACAAAAGCACTGCAAATGGAAGTATATATACAAAAATGTATAAGAAACAAGAAAAAAGTAACAAAAAGTCATAGAAAATGACATAAAGTGTTGGTTTTCAGTCAATTTTTATGCATTTTTTCTTTCCCTAGTAATCCCCTGATTTAAAACCCTGAGTAAGGTGTCTTCTGAAAACATTGTGGGAAAAGGAGAAAATGTTGGTAACCACCATTTTCTTCTATTTGCTACAATGTTTTCAACCCTTTCAAAGACAAATCCTTTTATTTGAGCCATACATACATGTATATGTAGTCTGATGTCTGCAAAAGCCTTCTATTTGGACATATTTAATTTTTTTTAAGTGAAGAGTTAATGCATCAAACTATATCTTTTTCATTCTTGTGGCTTTATTCCAAATATAACCTCTGGTGGTTCCAAGATTACACAGATTAAGATAGACAGAAAATGCCATTGTGGATTATGCTTCACTTTGCTTGTTCAATTTGAGGATATCACATGCTTGACACATTACTGTTCTCGACCTGTAACTTGCATAATATTGAGGCAAGCAAAGAAAATGAAGTCGGACTACTCTACGTATGCTTTTAATGACCCTGACAATAAGCCTTTTAGAAGCATTGTCGGAAAAGGATAAAATGCTGGAAACCAGCATTTCCTTCTTTTTGCACAATTTTTTCTACCCTATCACAAACAAGTTACATCATTTGAGTCAAGTTTTATTTGACATCTGCGAATGCTTTCAATTTGGACAAGTCAAAAATTTTGTTGTTTGGTAAAGTGTTAACCCTTTATCACATGACCCCATGTCTTACAATCCTGAGGAAGAAAGCTTTTAAAAACATCATGGGGAAAAGAAAAAAAATGCTTGTTACAGTGCAAGGACATAAGACTAGTTTCGTGAAAGCATGATATTTAAAAAAGGATTTAAAAAAAAAAAAATTGCAAAACTAGGAAATGAATGTACATTAACTGTTGTCAAAATGTTTCATACTTTACCACACAATCATGAGTTTTAACGACCCTGAAAGAGAATGTGCATGAAAAAGATCTTAGTCTAATACCAAAGTGTCCAATATGAGAAGATATTGGGCACTTTCATCCAATGCAATATCAAAGTATATAATAAATCTCCATACAAATCCAATGACCTATAATACAGTGCATTTCTAAAACCTATGTGATATTCTATAAATGTAGGACATAAAACAAGAGCGCCGCATGCAGGTGCCAATGTTCAGCTGCATTTGAAAGAGAGATTGAAAATTCTTAGTTGAAAAAGGAGCACAAGTGTGTCAAAAATATTTTTATGGTTACCTGCCCATGTAGTATGTGTTCCCCTCTTAATATTTTACAACAATCCAGGTTTGAAGTACATATCTTCAGTAATGACAGAAATATTATAAAATGTCCAAGTTTGTGCACAACAACAAAAACAACGATGCAGAAGATCACAGGGCTATGACAATACCTCATTGTTTTCTTGGAAAACAGCCAAGCTCAAAATGTGAAGTTTATCCAATTCAAATAAATAAGAAATATAATATGTACATTTTCAAAGAACTTTTATATTTTTGACATATATAATCTGGTATACCATTTACCTCTTACCTAGATTATAGAATTTTTAGACTCATCTAATTTAAAAGCATCTGCAGCCAACAAATGAAGTACTTCTAAAACTAAGGGATTTGTTTTTGAAAGGGTACAAAACATTGTGGGTAAAAGAGAAAAAGCTGGTTACCAATATTTTCTCTCTTCCAGCAAGGTTTCCAAAGAGGTCTTCCTTATCATCTTTAAAACTCTGGATTATTTGACTTGCATCACGCGAAAAGGGGCCTTTGGACATTTGTGTAAACTGTCATTTCGGATCAGCCTGCGCAGTCTGTGCAGGCTAACCTGTGACGGCACTTTACGACTACATTAGATTTTGTTCTTCAGTAGACTTGAGCAAAACAGAAAATTATATTAAAATGGAAAGTGTTGTTTCGGATTAGCCTGCGCGGACTACGCAGGCTGATCCGAGACGACACTTTACGCAAATATCCGAATGCCCCTTTTCGGGTGTTGCAGGCCATTTGGTAAAGAGGTAATTTGACAATGAAATTTTTAGACTCAACTATACTGAAAGCATTTGTAGACGACAAATTGAATATAGCCAAAATAAAAGGATTTGTCTTTGAGAGAATAGAAAACATTGTGGAAAAAGGGGTAAAATGCAGGTGACTGCCTTTTTTCTTCTTTCCCTACAATGCTTTTGGAAGCTTTCTGCCTCAGAGTCATAAAACATGAAACTATGAGGGCTGAGCAAAAACTTTGAGGAATTCGTTAATTGAACTAAACCTACTAGTGGTATTACACTTAAATTTCCTTATGGTTAAAATCCATTCATAATTGAAAAGTTTTAGAAAAATTTATAACCATAGTTGCTATGACTCCTTTTACAATGATCATAACAGCTACCTGGAGCACGCCATGATGTTAATGTCATTTAACCAGGATATCATTTAATGCTATGTCAGTGCTCTCTGTCGGATCATCTTCAATATTCCTTGATCGTTTTTTAAATTGCATAATTATGCCTCTTGAACACTGCATATTTTTTCAATTGTGACTTTACCCCAGCGTCTTTTAACAGATGAAATATTTCAGACAGACTATGCCCTATGTTTACACAGAATTTTATTGCTGTGCTACATGTAGTTTCTACCACTTCTGAAACCACCATTTTTTACCTTATTTTTCCTTTGATAGCTCTCACTAAAACTATCAGACTCATATTGTTTTTTGGAAGTGGCATCAGATATTTCACACAGACCATCTAATGGAGCCATCCATTAAGTTGACATAATTTCGGGAGATTTGAATTAGACAATTTTTAAAATATGATCATTTTTAAAAGCAAGGCACCATGATTTTATGGTGTGCTCTGGGGCAGCAAACCTTGTGCCCTTTATGGTGAAAATGAATAAATCTAAAGTAAAATCAGACTAGTGATTTTTTAAGTGGAAATTGATATAAGACCATGATAATATACATGTACATGTAAGTGAAAATCTGAAAACAGACATCAAAATTTATGAAGAAATTTCACTAACTTTTTGCTCAGCCGTCATATTTTGGTAAAGGCTTAACCCAGTACTGTTATGCCTTTCAGAATTTCAAACTGGTCAATCAAAGAAGAGAAATTAGAAGAAAACAAAACATTTTTTTAACTCTTTACCACAGGAGTTTCAATGATACTGAAGGAGAAAGCTTTTGAAAACATTGTGGCAAAAGGAGAAAATGCTGGTTACAAGCATTTCCTTCTTTTTCTACAATGTTTTCTATCCTACTGGAGAATTTAAGTATAATTGTTCCCTTTTTGAATTAGTCATCTGCAGATGTTTTGAGTTTGGATGAGTCCAATATTTGTAGCATGGGAAAGAATTAATGATGTGGAATTTGTTACGGGAAATGGAGCAACAGTTTCTTACACAATATTTTCCAAAAGAAGTTTACTACAGATACACTAAAAGTTAAGATTTACTAGTTACAATCTACTTGTTTTAAGCTTTCCCTGACACAATTTTGAATTGGTGCAAATGACCCTGCATGTTCTGTGCAGTCTGATCTTGATCTATGCCATCTGCAAAAGCCACCTAAGTCATCATTGGTAGTGAAAGAGTCAAAAGGTTTAGTAGGTACACATATTATTGCAATATCCGTAGCATTATCTACGTTTAGGACGCAGAGTATTCTGATAGATTTCTTCCTCGAGACCACTCTGATTTACATAGCCTACTGGTTGTGTCGGGCTGATTATTTCTGTCAGGTGATTTATGACAAGAAAGAAATTCAAACGCTCCTCACTCTGTTCTGTATGGCATAATTCTATCACAGAGAACCTGGAAAAATTATAAAAGAACGTACATATGAGCCATTATATCATACTGGGAAAAGAAATGTATACAGTAACTTGAAAGGGGTTAAAAGATTTCAGGTGACTTTTCAACCGAAAATTTCTCAACATGCCATTTTGAACGAATGAAGATTGTAGTCAACTTTGTTACCATAGCTTGACATGCATTCACAAAAATATGAAAACAGAAACTGTCTATACATTTTCCACTGAGAAAACAGGTTTTAATATTGAGTAATCAAATAAAAACAGCATCGTTCTGGGACAAAATCATTTGAGCCGCGCTCTGTGAAAAGGGGGCTTAATGCACCTGCGAAAAGTTTCGACCCAGGTCAGCCTGCGCAATCCGCGCAGGCTGACCTGGGCCGAAACTTTTCGCTATTGGTCGATTTTCTGCATGTCAAAGGATCAGTCTACCTCATGATTGAGTCGGTTGTTAAAAAAAGTGGCTATTATGGATCCATAAGTATGTGATGGCTTTCTTGGTATGATGGATTACGGAGATGCATTAAGCCCCCTTTTGCCAGAGCACGGCTCATTTGTATTTGTAGCATGGTCAACTGATCAAAGCATCCCTACTGCTCTGAGGAAGGTTCACAGCACACACTGTTGTTCCTAATATGGTCTATGCATAACAAACAAATAACTGGATATGAATATTTTGTAACAAGTATCAAAGTAAATGAGAAAGCACCAGCTTGATTTATCGTATGAACACAATTTTTAACACCCAAGTGACAGACCGTCACTGTACAAAATCTTAAGTCACATACAATGCGTACTTCTGGTCCAGTACACTGTGTAATTTGTGGTCTGAAATTTTTAAATTTAGACAAGCCTAAAATCTGTTGTCCAGTAAAAAGTTCAAATAAAAAGAGTGAAACAGGAACCTACGATGGCCTGTACAATGTACTTACACTTCATCAGAACATTCATATGGCTTTCCAAGACGGTAACCTTGATTACACACAAACTCTCCTATTTGTTCATTATCTGTGATGTCATAGTACGGTAAATAACCATTTGTAAATACTTCCCACATCAAAACTCCGAAAGACCACTGTAAAGCAAGACAAAAAACAAAATTGACCCCTTACTGTATGATCCGCAGTTTAAACAACCCCAACAAAGAACGCTTTTGAGGCATTTTAGATACGAGCACCGCATGCTGGTGCCAGTGCTTGGCTGTTACTTACAATAAAAATTTCAAGTTGAAATACGCGCACAACTGTGTAAAAAAAAATTGATGGTTGCATGCCCCTGTTGTATGGGCTTCCTTTTTGATAGTTAATAACTAGTCCAAATTTGAAGTATACTCCCCACAAAAAGTTAAGGAACAATGAATTACCGCTGCACCAGAATTTTATTATTGCACATACATGTATGGACAATTTCATTGTATAAATGCAATGAGTATTGAGTTACAAACCAGTCCAAGCAATTCTGTACTTCTATCAGATAATGTTTCTCACTTTCAGGCTTTTAAAGTAAGGGACTGTCTGAATTCACATGCAAAAATGTGGTTCCACACTATCCAGATGTTTTAAAGTCTCTAAAATCCGTTCAGTCGGCAACCAGAACACAGCCAGTACACGGTATGGCCACTATTAGCACGAATACTAGCTTGAATTTTTCTGGGCAATTTGAGTGGCCAGCAAGATCTTTAGATCTCAGTCCGATTGAGCACGCATGGGACATTCCGGTAGACATGTCAATGATGGAAATGTGAGGCCCCAGAACCTCCAACACCTTGAGCAACTTTTGAGACAGGAATGGCAGGATTTTCCAAAACAACAGCTGGACGGCTTGATCTGGTCAATGCCCAGAAGAGTTCAAGCTTGAATTCATGCTAATGGTGGCCATACCGCGTACTGACTGTGTTCCGTTTGCAGAATGGATTTTAGAGATTTTAAAACATCTGGCTAGTGTGAAACCACTTCTTTGCATGTGAATTCAGACAGTGCTTTACTTTAAAAGCCTGAAAGTGAGAAACATGATCTGATAGTACAGAATTGCATTTATACAATGAAATTGTCGATATGTGTAATAATAAAATTCTGGTGCAGCGGTAATTCATTGTTGCTTAACTTTTTGTGAGGAGTATAAATACATATATCTTCAGTAATAATAGACATCAATATGTCAAAGTTTTTGTACAATGACAAAGCAGAGGGCAATAATGCCAGGACTGTGACAATACCTCTGTGTTTTCTTTGGAAACAGCCAAGCTGAAATAGGAGAAAATACTGGTAACCAGCATTTTCTACTTTCCAAAAAGGTTTTCCACTTTTTCAAAAAAATCAGTTTCGATTTTGAGGTCACATGTGTAGTGTTTTCTACCACTGCTTCCAATTTTGCCCAGTCTAAAATTCTGTCTATTTGGTAAAGATGTTAATTCTTGACCAAACAACAAAATCTGTGACTGGTCCATAAGGATTACACACCTCCATAATAATAGGATTTCAGTCAGCAAACTTAATGTGGCTCAAAGGATGGAATCTATTTTTCTAAAATTAGAAAAAAAATTGAGAAAAGGAGATACTGCTGGTTACCAGTATTTTCTTTTTTTCCACATTGTTTGGATGATGTGGATGATGGTCATTGTGACAGGATTCATTCCTCTCTCATCCCTGATAATAGTTTTGACAATGGTTATGTGGGAAAGCAGCCAGTAGCTTGGGAAGAAAACTGTGTAAAGTACAAAAGGGTGCACTGACCACCCAAAAAATAACTGAACTAATTTTGGAAATGGCTTTAAACACCACACAAACAAACAACACATCAATAGAAGAGAAGGATTCATCTCCTATTACCGAAAGATTTTGTATTTTGACACTATTCTTCAAATAATTACAATATAAACTAACCACGTCAGATTTTGAATGATAAAATCCTAACTGCCTTAAACTCTCTAGTGCCATCCATCGAACAGGCAGATAGGATCCTGTTTTGTACAAATACTCGTCTGGGAAGAGATCTGGGGTAAAACTTCCATCAGAGACCTTGACTACATCTTCAGAATTCACCCTGGAAATAAAGGATGATTCCAAACCATGCAAGGGATAATTGTTTCAAAAAATGTAAGACCGGTCCAAATTGAAACCATTGGTAAATGACATATACCCATAAGACATGGTTCAAATGATGAGATTCGTCTTTGAAAGATTATAGAAAACATAAGGGGAAAAGGATAAAATGCTGGTTACCAGCATTTTCTCCTTTTCCCCCAATGTTTCAAAAAGCTTCCTTCCTTCCCCAAGGCCGTTTAAACTCGGGTTTGTGTGCCAAAGGGTTAAACAGGAATTAAACTGGCTTGTGCTTCTTTTAATTCTTTATTTTTCCAAGCTTATTATTATTATTATTAATTGGTGTTTTAAGGCGAATCGACAGCTGTAGTCATTTAGCGTGCATGAAGGTAATATTTAGAAATGGAATAATAAAATGTTAATTTGATAGTTAAAATCTATATTAGTCTATATTTTATTACAAAAATCTATCTCTTTTAGGTATTCTAAAATGTTATTCTGTTGTACATGTAAAAATAAATTTTGTAAGCTATCAACACTAAAATGTTTTGACCGTATACGGTCGAAATTTTTACAGTTTAATAAAATATGTTTTATAGTTAAAGGTTCATTACAGTTTATACATTGTGGTGCTCTCTCATTATTTAAAAGATGCACATGTGAAAACATTGAGTGTCCCACACGACATCTTGTTAAAATTACTTGACTTTTTCAGTTACAATAAAATTCATACTTATCATTAAAATTTGGTTTGATCGCTAAAAGCTTGTTGTTAAAACATTGTTGCCATTTAATTTGACATTCAGACTTGATAAATTCATTTATTTGATGTTTTTGTCAGTATAAGGAATTTTAATGTTGGCTATGTTCATATTTACGGCATCCTTTGCTTCTTGATCAGCTATTTCATTACCTTTTATATTAAAGTGGCTGGGTATCCAGCAGAATATTATTGTCTTTGATCTACATAAATAAACATATTTTCTGAAAAATTGTTGAATCAATGGATTTGGGTTATCAGGATGTTTTAAAGATTGTACAACTGACATTGAATCAGAAAAAACTATGAATTTCTTGTTATTATTGTTTTGTATTGAACAGAGAGCAATGTTTAAAGCTACAGCTTCTGCTGAAAAAATAGAGCTATGATCTGGTAGTCTTATTTTGGCAGTTTCTTGCTTGTGTACTGAAGCGCAACCAACTTTATTATCTTGTTTCGAACCATCAGTATAAACTGAAATGTAATCTTTATACTGTGATTTGATTTCTAAAATTTTATTTTGATAAAATAATGGATTTGTAACTGATTTCTTATTTACGTTGAGATCAAAAATAATATTTGGTGGATCTATGGTCCACGGCTCTTTTACAGGAAGTTTAAAGGGTTTAATATTCTTTACATTTATGTTTGACTCATTAAGAAGAGGTTCAACTCATAGACCCAGTGGTTTGATAAAATTAGGTTTATTTTGAAGGAGTATTTTGTTGAGTGGATTAAAAATGTCACTGTAAACCGGATTTATTGTATTTGAAGCCAGTTTAGTTACGTACTGTAAGGATAGTTTTTTCCTTCTATCATATAAGGATAGCTCCTGGGCCTCTGAATACAAACTTTGAACAGGTGACGTACGGAAAGCTCCCAAAGCTAACCGAAGACCCTGATGATGAATAGTGTCCAACTTTTTTAGGTAGCTTTTTCATGCAAAGCCATATATAATACATCCATAATCCAGTTTTGAGTGTATTAAAGATCTGTATAGATTTAAAAGAGTTTTCTTATCTCCTCCCCAGTCAGAGTGGGAAAGTATTTTTAAAACATTTAAAGCTTTTTGACATTTCAGTTTCAAAGCATTAATATGTGGTATGAAAGAAAGTTTCTTGTCAAAGATAACTCCTAAAAATTTTGCTTGATCTATTATTGGAATTGGACTATTATATATTTTCAGTGATGGATCCAAGTGCAACCTGCGCTCTTGGCAGAAGTGTACACAGTTTGTCTTTGTCTTGGAAAATTTAAAACCATTTTCTATAGTCCATTTCTCAATTTTGTCTAAATTATTTTGAAGCTTAATTTCAATTGTTTTCATATCTTTGGACCTGTAACATATCAAAAAATCATCCACATATAAGGAACAGTTCACATCATCATCTAAACATTTTACAATATTGTTAATCTTGATATTGAACAGAGTAGGTGAGAGGATACTTCCTTGAGGAACTCCCTGTTCTTGTTCATAGTCATCAGAAAAAGATGTGCCTACCTTAACTTTGAAAGATCTATTTGATAAAAAAGTTTTAAATAAACTTGGGTAGATTTCCCCTTAGTCCAATTTTATGAATGTCTTTTAAAATGACATGTTTCCATGTGGTGTCATAAGCTTTTTCTAGATCAAAAAATATGGCAACTACATGTTGTTTCTTTACAAAAGCATTTCTGATAAAAGATTCTAATCGTACTAACTGATCTGTCGTGCTTCTGTTTTTTCGGAACCCTGATTGATGTTCCGATATAATATTATTGGATTCCAGGTAAAAATTAAGTCTATTGTTTATCATTCTCTCCATGGTCTTACATATACAACTAGTTAAAGCTATTGGTCTGTAATTTGTTGGATTTGTATGATCTTTATTTGGCTTAGGAATTGGAATGATTGTAGCTTTGGACCAACTTTTCGGGAAGATACCTTGTTCCCATATAATGTTAAAAATGTTTAACAGAGTTTGTAATGAAATACGAGGTAAATGTTTTAAAAGTTGATATTGTACTTCGTCTGCACCTGCAGCAGAATCGTGAGCATTTTTTAGAGAATCTTCAAGTTCCGATAGTGTGAAAGGTAAGTTGTAGTTTTCATTTGTATCCGTTTCAAAATTAAGTTCTTCCGTTTCTGCTTCTTGCTTATGTTTTTTAAATTGTGGTTGATAATTTGCAGAAGAAGAGTTTGTTTTGAAAGTTTTACCCAGGATATTAGCGATTTCTTCTTTACTTTCGTAGATTTTGTCATCTACCTTGATATACAAGTGTTTCATGGTTTGATTCTTTCCATTTATTTTCCTTAACATATTCCAAATGGTTGTCATGGGAGTTCTAGCATTAAGTTTAGAAATGAAATCTTTCCAAGATGATCGTTTTGCTTGTTTAATAGTACGTCGAGCCTTAGCTCTCATAATTTTACAAACATTTAAGTTTGTTTATGTTGGATATTGTTTGAAACGTTTTAAACTGTCTTTACGTTTTTTAATAGCTTCTTTACAATCATCATTAAACCATGGCTTTTTCTTCTTAAAAGTATTTGTTGAAATCTTCGGGATGCACTAATTTGATATGTCAATTAAAGTTTCAGTAAAAGAAAGCATTGGATCTTCTGAATTTTCAAAACTGTCAATCAGTAATTTTTCATGGCAGAGAATATTGAATTTTTCCCAGTTAGCTTTTTTAAAATTCCATTTTGGAATTTTCTCATCTTCTGTTTTCTCAGTTTCTTGTATAGTGATAGGAAAATGATCACTTCCATGAGAATCTTCACATATTTTCCATTCATAATCAAGGTACAAGGAAGGATGGCAGAGTGAAAGATCTATTGCTGTGAAAGAACCTGATCCAGGATGCAGGTATGTATGTTGATTGGAATTAAATAGACATAAATTATTCTCTGCAATGAAATCTTCAATTATTTTACCTCTATCATTGGTATCTGAACAACCCCATAATTCGCTATGTCCATTAAAATCACCACATATGATGTAAGGTTGAGGTAGTTGTAGTAAAAGATTTTCTAAATCATTTTGATCTATTCTTTTATTTGGTGGGATATAGATAGAGCATATTGTTATAGTTTTATTTAAAGATGCTTTTATTGCTATTGCTTGTAGATTTGTGTTTAAGTCTATCTTACGATGAGGTACCGTAGAATGTATTATGATAGAAGAACCACCAGATGCTCTTTGGCAATCATTATGTATGTAGTGATAGGAAGAATAATTGCGAACTTCCAAGTTATCATTGGGGGTTATAAAAGTTTCTTGAAGACAACAAATTTGTGGATTTAATAAAGATAAAAGAATTAGTAGTTCATTAAAGTTGGCTTTTAGACCTCTACAATTCCATTGTAAAATTGAGTTTTGACCCATTATACTTGTATATTGGGAGTTTGAATTTACTTAAAAGTTATTTGACTGAGGAGTCAATTTCCAATTCCATATCTTCTAAACTTTCAAATTTATTTGCCAGCTTAATAGGATCCTGTGACCCTTTCTTCTGTCTATTTGAATGTTGTTTATCTTTTTCTTTTTTATCTGGTTTATTTTTCTGGCTTTTATTTGGTGATGTAGGGCATGAATTAGCTCTAGAAGCTGATCTTGATCTACTAGAGTCTTTTGTTTGGTTAGATTTTGAACCTGTTTCAGATGTTCGAGGTGGTTGGACAGATGGAGACGTAGATTTCGAGGAAGGTTTAGCGCCTTGCTCAAAATCCACGGGATCATACTGTGTTCCACAAGTTCTCGTCTGAGGTTTTGCTGTTGCTGATTGAACTATCTTAGAGTACCTAGGTTCAAAAGCTGTCTCATATTGTTTTTTTGCCTCAAAGTACGAAATCTTTCTTATAGTTTTAATTCTCATAATTTCTTTTTCTCTTTTCCAGACATCACAGTTGGTTGATCTTGCACTGTGATCTTTACCACAATTTACACATTTGAAAGGTCTTTGGCAGATGCTAGATGTGTGTTTGGATTCACCACATCTATCACAGATTACTGCATCTGTGAGCTTGCAGTTGTCTTCGTGGTGTCCAAATTTTTGACAATTAAAACAGCGCAAAGGATTTGGGATGAACTGTTCCACTGGTACTGTACGATAAAAGATTCTAATACTCTGAGGCAAAGTGATGGTGTTAAAAGTGAGGAGTAGTGTATTGGTTTCAAGTTGAGCATTATCTTTTTTCATTTTGAATCTCTTGCACGCAACAACTCCTTGCGGTGCAAGATATTCAACAATTTTTTCCTCTGTTTCTCCTTTCAGTACCTGTCTTTCACAATTCCTCTGGATTTGTTAAGTGACTTGTGTTCTGAGACTGAGACTTTCAAGTTGTAAAACTTTTTAACTTTTAATAGAGATTCAGCCTGACTTGCTCTTGATGTTTCAACGAGTAGTAGTTCGTTTTTTAATTTTTTAACTGATTTTGGAGTGCCTATCAAACTTTCTATCTGTTTTTCTATTATGAAGGGAGACAGAGATGTGATGGGCTTTGCCTCCTCACTTTTAATAACCAAGAACTTTGTATTGTTTAAGTAAGACGTTTCGTTTTCATTATTCGGTCGGGGTCTTTTGTTTTGGGAAGCCATGATTTTGATAGTGTAATTTCAATAGCTATGTGCTCCACCCTCCTCGGAGCCCTACAAGGGGACGTCTAATGGAAATGGGTTTCCTATTTCCGACGCCAGAGCTACATAGCTATTATACTTAACAAACCTTAAGCGAAGAGAAACTATACGTCTATTAATTAGCCCATCAGCCGCCGCTTTATAAAGGAAAACAATGTAAAAGATAAGAAAAAAGAAAAAAATCTAACCCGGTTGGTATCATAAGATACAAAGAAAGAAATATAGATAAAAGTATGTAATCCTAAAAGCTAGACACCACCGAGCCGATTGAGACGGGTCGGGCCTAACCCATCCCTCTCGTCTATCCGAGGCCAGGGCCAAAGCAGTGTGTTGAGTGCTGGAGATCCCTGGGCACTCTCAACTACCAGGATCCCCTTTTCCGGCATACGAGATGCCACCCACGGCAAACAAGTGGCTTCTGAATCAAAGACAGAAATCTTTTATCAGAAGAAAGTTTGCTCAATGAAATATTTTCAATCAAGAAAGCTTTAGATATAGAGTGTTAGCATGATAACTTTAATAATTAGAGCTGATAACTTAGAGCTTACTAGAGTTCCCATTATAGATCTCTACTTGTAGGTAAGGTTCTAAATACAAGTATGCCAAATGTTTCAAATTCTTCAAACATATAGTGCTAGAGATTGGAAAAGGTGTTGACGAATGCAAGAACAAAACAGATGTTATACACAGATGTTGTTATACTCTTCGTCCAGTGTGCTACCCACTGGCACAGATGATACACACACAAATGAGCATGTTAGTATATGAGACAGGAAAGTGTATAGGAAAGATATGTCTTCAAAAAATGAAAAAATAAAAAATTACTTTTGGAATGAAAAATTTGTTTTGGAAATCATTTGATCTTAATTTGTCTTGTTCTTCAGCCACTTTTATGTTTTAATTTTGTGTTTGTTAATTTTTTCTGGAAATATTTAATCGTATTGACTTTAGTGTTTTTATTTTCATATTTAGGTTGATTTTGTTATTGTCATTTTTTTTCTAATATTTCCTTTGAATTAAATTATTTTGGACCTGTTTTATTAATTTTAGTTTTATTAATATCGGTCTCCTCTGTTTCTGGGGACTTTTACCACCCATATGCCACAGAGGCGAAGGCAGCCACCAATTTCTAAGGCCCCGAGTGGCGGGGGCCATTTTTCCAAGCTACATATATAAGCCATACATTCATCCTTAATTACTTGCAATCCATCTCACTTTCATTTTGACATTATATGTGATAAAAACAGTATTCAAACAGATTATCATTCATAATTTTCACTGTAAGGCTTATAAAAAAAAATTGAGGGAAACAAAGAAACAGCATTTTCTTCTTTTACCACAATGTTTTCTACCCTTTCAAAGACAAAGTCCATCACTTGGCCCAAATTTAATTTGCTATCTGCAAATGCAAAATTCAAGGACAATAATGTGTACTTTGTAAACAGGAATAAGTCATCAAATGACTATTTTCTAACCTGACATTCAGGTTTTCTTCATTTCCTATGGAGCTCAACCCCTTAACTTTTTACCACACAGTCCCGACTTTTAACGACCCTGAGGAAGAAGCCTATTGAAAACATTTTGAGAAAATGCTGGTAACCAGCATTTTCTCCTTTTCCCACAATGTTTTCTGCTCTATCAAGAAAAAGTTGTGTCATTTTCGCCACCTTTAATTTGTCGCCTGCAATTGCTTTCAATTTGGAGAAGTCAAAATTTTTGTTGTGTGGTAACAAGTTAAAGATACAAATTAACTTTTCAATGAGACCAATTTTTAACCCAGGATAATATCAAGACAAATATACTGACCAAGTTTCATAGGCAAGGGGCTGAAAATGTGGCCTCTGGATGACACACAAGGTTTATCAAAATTTGACATAGTGGCCTATTTTTTTTTAACTGTGGTGATCCATTTTTGTTCCCTGCAGAGATATTGTCATGACAAAGTTTCAGACCAAGTTTAATGAGTATTGCACAGAAATAAAGGCCTTTAGAAAGCACATAAGGTTTTTCTGAGATATAACCAAGTCAGTTTTTGACCGAGTCATGATCAAGATAAACTTCCTGACTAAGTTTCAAAAGCATTTTACAGAAAATGTGGCCTCAAAGTGCACACAAAGTTTTTCTAAGATTTGACCTAGTGACCTACATTTTTACCTCAGGTTACCTTATTTGAAGGGTATCAGACATTATCTAAACAACTTTTCTGACCAGGTCAACTAGACAGAAAACATGGTCTGTACAGTGTATTCAAGCTCTTTTGAAGATTTGACCTACTTTCCTACTTTTTCATCCAACACATCCCATTTGCATACTTATCTGAGATATTGTCAAGACAAACATTCTGACCAGGTTTCATTTGACTGGAAAGATAGCCTCTGGAGAGCACACAAGATTTTCTAAATTGTCACCCAGTGACCCAATATTCCCCTGAGGTGACCAACTTTCAAGCTTGCCTGAGGTTTTAACAATACAAACAATCTGATCAAATTTCATTGAGTAGCACTGGTCTAAAAATATGGCATCCACGGTACACACAGAAAGTTTTACCAAGATATGACCAAGTGATCTACTTTTTGACCATAGAACACACACTCGACCAGGAGTTATGGGGGAAGGGGCAAAGGAAAGGGGGACCCTTGGTTACTCTATTGAAGTTTCTTGAGACTTTGACACAAATAAACACAAAATGATTCTCACCAACAGTTTCTTGCTGCAAGATCTTTATGTACAATGTTATGGGCAGCCAGATAATTCATTCCTTCTGCTACTTGAATGCAAATATCTAAACGTTTTTCCTCTGTGAACGACTGAAAAACAAGTCAAAAGCAACAACTATAATATGCTCATTTCAAATGACTAATTATCACAGTAGGTTTAGCAATTCAATCACATGCTGGTACAATACAGTGCTTTTTTCGCTATTATATGGCCTGCAACACGCGAAAAGGGACATTTGGCCATTTGCGTAAAGTGTCGTCTTGGATCAGCCTGTACAGTCCGCGCAGGCTAATCAGAGACGGCACTTTCCGTTTTTATGTAATTTTCTGTTTTGCGCAAATCTACTGTAGCACAAAATCTAATGTAGTCATAAGGTGCCGTCTCAGATTAGCCTGCGCGGACTGCGCAGGCTGATCCGAGACGACACTTTACGCAAATGTCCGAATGCCTATTTTTGCGTGTTGCAAGCCATATACAGTTGAGCCATGCTCTGTCAAAAGTGGGTTTGATCTACGTGATGCATCATAATTACGTACTAAACAAGTCATCATATCAATATAAATAAAAAAAAAAAATCAATTTTGTCTAACAGCTGACTGAACCATGAAGTAAACTATCCTTTGACATGTAGAAAATTTACCAATAGCAAAAAGATTCAGGTCAGCTTGGATTCACAGGCTGATCTGGGTCACACCTTTTTGCAGATGCATTAAACCCCCATTTTCACAGCGCATAGCACAAATTACACATACTGTTTCTGTGCCGTCTTATCTTGTTCTACTTTGTCCACAAAAGCAACTTTATATCCTTCAACACAAAATTATAACTCTTAAGAAACCTGTGGAATACAGCTGTGGAAAATATATTTCCTACAGGAGAAAATGCCAGTGGCGAGCATTTGCTCCTTTTTTCCACAATGTCTCCTACCCTATCACAGAACTTTTTTGTTCGTTTTGTACCAATATTGAATTTCTTGTCTGTGGTTAATGTAAAAGTGGAAGAGTCTAAAATTTGTCATTTGGGAAAGGGTTAAACTCATTGCCACACAATTCTAGTTTTGGAGGCCCTGAGGAAAAAGGCTTATGAAAATACAGTTGGAAAAGGACAAAATGATGGTGACAAGCATTTTCTCCTTTCTTGATGTTTTCTACCCGAGATGGCACTTTACGTCTACATTAGATTTCATTCTTCAGTAGACTTGCACAAAACAGAAAATTACATAAAAACAGAAAGTGTAGTTTCGGATTAGCCTGCGCGGACTGCGCAGGCTGATCCGAGACGACACTTTACGCAAATGTCTGAATGCCCCCTTTTGCGTGTTGCAAGCCATATCAAGGTCACCTGCTACAAATTTGTCTGCGTTATCTCTTCACCAAACGACATACTTTTAGAGGTGTCTAAATTGAAAGAATGTGCAGACAACAATTTAAATGTGACTTAAATAATGAAATTTTGTCTTTGAAGAGGTTAAAATCATCCTGGGAAAAAGAGAAAATGCCAGTTTCCCTTTTTTCCATATTTTTGAAAGCTTTCTGTCTTAGGGTTCATAAAACTTGGAAATGTTCGGCAAAGATATAAGCCGGTCTACGTGTAACATTACCTCAGGTGCAGCAGTAAGGTAATCTTTCAAGGTCCTTTTTGACATCTCCGGGTATAACACATAAACTTGTTTTTCATCCACAGATACTCCACGACACTGAAGCACGTTGTCATGGATGTAATCTCGAAACCTGGTGCTTTCTAAAAGACCTTTCTGCAACCAATCTGGTATCTCACCACTCTCTATAAATCAACAGTAGATAAAATTACTGATCATATACCTATAAATTTTGAAGCCAAAATATAAGCATCAGACATGAATATCTATCACTATCAAAATACCTTTCCAAAATGGTATGATGACGTAAACTGTGTGCAGAGTATTTTCAGCCTGTTACCAATTTGATTGGTCAAATGTTACAGTATAAACTGATCTATCATTCAAGAAAAATAGTTATTACCCACGAATCCAGAATTTGTTTACATTTTTATTGTTTTTAAATAAAATCGTCAGTGATTGCAATATTTCATTGTCAAAATGTAAGTATGAGTGTAACAATGGAAGGGATTTCATTTTGCAGAAACTTCCCTGGGGCATGTGATTGCGTCTTGCATCATGGGTAAATTTTGACATCTTACAAGACCTGGATAGGTGCACTAGCTGTCGTGATATAATTTAAATACTGTTGAAAACAAACAAATTCATCTGGCAAAGCCCTGCACAGACTGACCAGTAAAAATTCAAGAGTGTTTCTTAAAAACAGCAGATGTTTCCTTGGAATAAATACATGTAAAGAATATGTGAGCCTTACTCTGGCAAAAGGGGATTTAGTGTATCTCTGTGATGCACTGTACCAAACATTTATCTCTGTGCGGACTGCAAATGCTCACTGGGGTTGATACTTTTTCCAGAGCCATTTTAAATCCCATTTTCTCAGAGCATGGCTAATATCGATTTTTACACATATACAATCCTAATGGTATGCAAATGCATGTAAATAAATAAGACTGACATGTATTTACAATTGTAAAACAGTGGAACTAGTTTGAGTTATATTTTTAAACAGAAACAAGACTCTCTATCCAATCCAGACAGTGAAATTATTGAATTATCAGTCTGTAAGTCAAACTTTTGCTTTGAATTCATAAAGATTGAAATGAAATACATGTATATGTAAAATACCTAAGAAGAGTACCATACGCTAATGCCTGGCTACATTTGGTTTTTAAGTGACAGTTCATAAAAGGAGCATAACTGTCTCAAAAATACCCGCCCTAGTGGTATGGGTTTTTCTTTTGATAGTAAACAACTAACCTGTATTTGAAGAATATATCTTTCATAATTATAGAGATATCACAATTTTTCACAAAATATCAACAGTGTTGGACAAATACAGAGCCATGACAATACTTTGGCCTTTTCTTTCAAAAACAGCCACACTGAAAACTTACTGTCAGACAGACTCTTAAAGTGTTTACCAAACAACAAAAATTCAGAATCACCAAATTGAAAGCATTTGCAGATGACAACTCATATGTATAGCCGAAAGGATGATTACTGTCTTTGAAATGGTAAAAAAAAATAGTGGGAAAATGAGAAAATGCTGGTTACAAGCATTTTCGCCTTTTAGCACAATATTTTCCAGAGGGCCTCTAACTGAAGGTTATTAAAACACAGTATTGTTTGGTAATTGATTATAGGACAAATCCAGTCTTTTTTAACACTTTCAGTGCCAAATAAATAAACTCGACTTCTTTCGAAGCCTCTAAAAACAATCCATTGAAACTTACAAAGATTCTGATTGTATAGACTTGACTACACAAGCAGAGGGGATAGATAAAAGATCAGACTGCACATTTTGTGCAGTCTGATCTTGATCTATGCCATCCGCAAAAGTCACCATTTTCGCCTATAGCGCCAAAACGGTTAACAGGATTTAATTTGTTTTCTGCAAATTCTTTTGGAGAAGTCTAATTTGTTGTCATTTAGTATAGAGTTGAAGATGAGTTTACATACCAGAGTATGGAGTAACAAGAGTTTTGATTGTGATTCTTTCCCCTGCAATACCTGATTTGGCACTAAAGGTACCATTAATAATCCTCATTTTTGTACCTGTAATAAAAAAAAATTTAAATATCTATTTCTTAAATCCATAAAGACATACAACCTTGAATCTACCACAGGCTGATTTCTGAAGCATTGTTGCAAAGAGATTATTTGTAAAATGTTTGTTAAGTATTCTGACAGAGAAAATGACAGTGTGCCTATTTCCAGGTCCATCTGAAAGGTCAATTCCTACTGGATGTGGATAGTAGATCCTGTCTAGTGTTATGTTAGCACTTCTCATCCAGTCTCAGGCTTGTATATCTTAAATTCTCCAGGTATAATTTTGCGTTCTTTGCAAGCTAGAAAGTAAATAACGGTAGGTAATTGTTGGGATTTTGTTTTAGTAAAGGATATTCTGAGTTTCTCTGAAGAGGGGTAATGCTATTGCATTAATGACCATATGTGCTTATAATAGACCGGCAATTATCCATTCCTAGAAGTGACAAGTGACACTTCTTTGCTTCTGTGCTCCAATTGCAGCACAACTGCTGCTAGAAGTAGAAAGAGGTGTGAGATTTATCAGATTTGATGCAATGTTGCTTGCATGTCACATATCAAATGCTGTGTTAACCCTTTACCACACGATGACGCCTTTTGACACCCCTGAAGAAGAGGCCTTTTGAAAACAATGTGGGAAAAGGAGAAAATGTTGGTAACCAGCATTTTCTCCTTTTTCCACAAAGTTTTCTATCCTATCAAAGAAAAGTTGCGTCATTTGAGCCACTATGAAATTGTCGTCTGCAAATGCTTTCAATTTGGATAGGTCTTAAATTTTGCCGTGTGGTAAAGGGTTAAGCAAGAAAATCTCAAGGGTCCGTATTCACCACCATTCTTAAGAACATTCCTTGTCCAATACTCCAAGATTTTCTAAATTTAAAAGTAAAAAAAAATTCTGACTGGCTGAACCAAAATTAATGGTTTAGCCAATAAGAAGCTGTGTTACATTCAAATTTAGAAAGTTCCGGAGGAGAAGATTAAGAATGGTTGTCGATATGGATCCAGGTCACTGTAGAGGATTCAAAAATAACAGAGGTCGACTGGGGAGAGACCACTGGAGATCTGTTTGTCTCTTGGCTTGACTTCGGAAAGGTGTTTTTTTTACAGTGCCATATCCTATGTCCCTAACAGGTTTTGTCCTCTTCTCAGCACTCTTCAGAGGCTGAGGACAATCAAGTAAGATTTGGATCTGAAATACATCGTTGGACAGGGGAAGAATGCTACTATGATCTTGACAAAAAAAACTTCTGAAAACACTGTTGGAAAAGGAGAAAATACTGATAACCAACAATGCTTTTGTCCATTTCAAAGATGAATTTCATTGTTTTAGTCAATCCTTTACCACACAATCACGAGTTTTAACCCTTTACCACACAATGACGACTTTTAACAACCCTGAGGAAGAGGCCTTTTGAAAACATTGTGGGAAAAGGAGAAAATGCTGGTAACCAGCATTTTCTCCTTCTCCAACAAAGTTTTCTACCTTATCAAAGCAAAATTGCGTCATCTGAGCCACTATGAAGTTGTCCTCTGCAAATGCTTTTAATTTGGATAGGTCTTTTATTATGCCATATGGTAAAGGGTTAACCCTGGGGTGGAAGGCTCTTAAAAACACTTTTGAAAAAAGAGAAAACGCTTTTTACCAGCATTTTCTTTTTTTTCAAAAACCTTGTCTACCCTTTCTATGACAATTAAATTATAGCATATGAGCCATGTTTAAAATGTCATCTGTAAATGCTTTCAATATGGCCTGCAACGCGCGAAAAGGGTCATTCGGACATTTGCGTAAAGTGTCGTCTCGGATTAGCCTGCGCAGTCCGCGCAGGCTAATCCGAGACAGCACTTTCCGTTTTTATGTAATTTTCTGTCTTGCGCAAGTCTACTGTAGCACGAAATCTATTGTAGTCGTAAAGTGCCATCTCGGATTAGCCTGTGCGGACTAGGCAGGCTGATCCGAGACGAGACTTTGTGCAAATGTCCGAATGCCCCTTTTCGCGTGTTGCAAGCCATATGGACCAGTCCGAAATTTTGGTACAGAGTTAAATTGTCATCTGCAAATGCTTTTGAACTGGACAAGTCTAAAATTTTGTTGTAGAATTAAAGCAAGACTTAAAGCAATTATACCTTTTCTTGTACAGATATTTCCTGGCTTGATATTGCCTCTATCTATAACTGATGATTTCAAAATTTTTCTGATGTCAGCACGAACTCTGTCCATAAAATCTTTGACTATGTTTTCCGCATTACTATCTTTCAGATCAGGTGTTATGGAAACTATTGCTGGATTGACAACACCTTGCAGGTATTCATTAGGCTGTGCCCTGTTCTCTGGGGCTAGTGACAAATATAGAAAACATAATTAAATGGTTTCCACACAACCAATGTTTATAAATGAACCTGAGGAAAAAATTGTAAGAAAAGGAGACAAGAGTACTGCATGCAGGTGCCAACATTTGGTTGCAAGTGATTGATTTTCAGTGAAATTCTAAGTAAGAAAGGGGCATAACTGTGTCAAAAACATTTTGATAGTTACCTGCCCCTGTTATATTGGTTCCTCTTTTGATAGTTAACAACTTGTTCAAGTTTGAAGTAAATATTTTCAGTAATAACAGAGATATTATAAAATGTCAAAGCTTTCCCGCAAACAACGAAGACGACGCAGACGACGACGCCTGGGCTATGACAATAACTCATTGTTTCATTCATTACCCATTCTATATTGCACTCTTACCCTTACATTTGATTTAGAAAGTAACACAATTTCCAGCATTTTACTTGTTTCCCACCATGTTTTCTACAAAACAAATTTCCAAAACAAATTTCAATTTCCGAGTCACATTTATCTTGTTGTCTGCAAT
Organism: Hippopus hippopus; assembly: GCA_946811185.2. NCBI lineage: Eukaryota > Metazoa > Mollusca > Bivalvia > Cardiida > Cardiidae > Hippopus > Hippopus hippopus. Next base: position 31,427,654 of record OX328106.1, read on the forward strand.
ATGGACAAGTCTAAAATTGTGTTGTTTAGTAAAGAGTTAATGAAGAAATAATGTTTTCAGGATTGGAATAATGTTTATACATGACCCTCCTTTCTTTTTTGAACCTCTGCTTCAGAACAGAAAAAAATGACATTTTAAATGTTAATCTATGAAGTTGCTTATTCAGAAAGTGTATAGCAAGATCTGACTGCATACAACATGCAGTCTTATCTTGGATTTACATTGTCTGCTCTTATAGCAGACACTTTGACACTAACAGCCCTTCGTTGCACTATAAATATTTATGGCAATGATTGAAGATTTTCAGTTCAATTAGAACTTCAAGGATTTATGTACATAGCAAGCCCATGCCTCTCAGCAGATGCAACATTCAACCTTGGAGGTCCAGGGCTTGGTTGTCACTTGAAGCACTTTTTTTTTTTTCAAGGGAATGTCCTGTGTAAGACACTTCAAAGCACTTACATGAATGAGTTAGCTGTTGCTGTAGTATAACAAAAAAATGTTGAAAGCGGCTGAAATATCTACCAATCAATCAATCGAACGATCGATCGATTGATCGACCAACCAACCCATCAACCAACCAATCAATCAATCAATCCACTTATTTAAACAAAACCTCAGTTGTAATATGATGATATTATTACTCAAGACATGTATACAGATATATTTGTATCATCTTTGAAAACAATGGTGTAGGTGTATAGGTCAGCCTCCCACATCATTGTTTCCCAATTGATATAAAATAGATTTGAGTGGCTCTCTGGGAAAAAGGGGCTTTAATGCATCTCCGTCATGTAAGTCCACCCATAATAAAGATCCACTTTGTCTAACACAAGGCTGTACCATGGGGTCCTTTGATACGCAGAAAATTTACTGAAAGCAAAAAGATTTGACCCAGGTTATTCAGTGCAGACTGCCCAGGCTGACGTGGGTTGATACTTTTTGCAGAAGCATGAAAACCCCTGTACACAGACTCATATCTATGTGCAGTGTAGAGTTAAAACTGTAGAGGTAGAAAGACAAACTTACGTTTTTCTACTAAATCCATCATTTCGGAATTGCGCTGAACATTTAACCCCTTTCGACGTCGATGCACACAAAAAACCACAAGAATCACAGAAATAACAAGAAGACATCCAACTCCAATAGCTATGTAAAGAAATTCTTTGTTGTGCCAAAAATCTTTGAAGGTTATTTTACCTGGTTCAAGGCTGAGATATCCAAACATAACCTGTAATTAAAGGTACTTCTTTGTCAACTGTTGTATACCTGGTTATCAGCATTGTCTCCTTTTCCTACAATCTTTTCTACCTTTTCAAAGACAAATCCCTTCATCGAGCAATGATCAGATCTTATCTAAAAATGCTTCCAATATCATTGAGTTCATTTAGTGATTTCATATCCACCCTGGTATTTAGCTGAGGGCTGCAAAATAGGCTTCAGCATTTAAATTGATGTTCTATACAAGAGGCAGAGGCCATGAAGCCCTAGAACTGACTTAATTTGCTTTTGCATATAGAGTAGATAAGATCAGACTACAAACAAATTGCAGTCTCATCTTTGATCTACACTGTTTCTACTTTGTTACATAACATTCTAATGTGAAAAACCTTGAAATAGCAATATTTCCCCCTGTTTTTCCTAATTAAAGATGTCCATATCATTAATTCAGGGCCTTAAGGATCAACAAAAAAGTTGCAACCAATCTTAATATGTCATAAAATCATCACTTTTTTATTTCAGTTATTTGATCAAAGAAATGGTTGGGCTTACATTCAGTATGAGTTGTTTATAACAGCACTTCTTTATCAATTATTCAATTAATGATTCTTAATTAATTGATTGTATTGTGCTTAATGCCATTTTCAATATCATTTCATTTATCCCAGAAGCCAGTATACCTATCCAGGCTTTTCTGAACTATTTTTTTTGTCAAAGAGTGCTTTGCACAATATTCTGCCTAAGCCACTTAAACTGTTTTCCAAAATAACTATCCTTGAAAAAATGATTAGTGGTGAGAAAGGAATAAATCCTGTCGCAATCATTATAATCAATCCTTGGAGAAAGCAGGGGATTTGAACCAGTGAACCTCTGTTTTCAAATCCTGTATGCTACCAACTGCACTACCAGGGCTCGACCATTGTACATGAAAAAAAAAAAAACCTTCTATGTAGGAAACCTTACAAAAACCTGACAGGAATAGGAGAAAATGCTGGTACGCAGCATTCTTTCCATTTCCCACAAATTCGTACGACAACTCCCATCATATCAATGACATTGTATCTGTTGTCTACAAACATCTTCAATGATGATAAGTCTAAAATTTTGTTGCCTGGTGTAGAGGATAGAAAAGCCCTTGTTGCGTAGATACATTTTAATTTGTTTTCTTTTCATTGGAACTCACTATTTGCTTGCTTAACTCCTTACCAAATGACAAAATTTTATGTCTGAAAGCATCTGCAGACAACAATGAACATGGTAAATGTGGCACAAATTTCGGATTCCTCTGTGAAAGAACAGAAAACACTGTGGGAGAACAAGAAAATGTTGGTAATGAGCACTCCCTCCTTTATTTGCAATAGTTTCAAGAGCCTTTGTCAGGTTTATTAAAACTTGGGATGATTTGGTAAAGCGTTAATACTGGCTGCTTACAAAGACGAGGCAACGAGGGTTTTTCACTTTACAAAAACTTACAACTAAGCTCTCCTCTCGACTGGTACCAGGAAAAGGTTCGTCAGGTTCACAAACAATTGAAGTTTCACTGACAGATCTAATGTCACACTGTTTTTCTCCAATTAGCACTGTCAAATTATCTGCACAAGCACTGTTCAATCTCTCCCCCTACAGAATTTGAACGAGAACATGATATATGGGTGCCAGCACTCAACCTCAGTTGCTCTTTTGGAGCAGATTCAAAGTCAAAAGCGGGGCAAAACTGTGTCAAAACTACTCTGGGGATTATCTGACCTTCTAGTGGGGGTCACCCTTTTCAATAGATAAAGGGGGGGTATTCAGACCTTCATAATCTCAACAAATTTTGAAAAAGATTTATCAATGAATCAAGTAAGGCAACTGCTGGCAAATCAACAGTATAGAAGAAAGACAAAAGAAAGAAAAAATATTTTTCAGTGGCCAACATAGCCTCTTAAACCTATACCAGACGACAAAATTTTGGTCTTGACCAAATTGAAAGCATTTGCAGACGACAAAATAAATGTAGCTCAAGTGATAATTTCTGTTTTTGATAGGGTAGAAAACATTGTGGGAAATGGAGAAAATGCTGGTCACCAGCATTTTCTCCTTTTCCCACAATGTTTTCAGAAGCCTTCTCCTTCAGCGTCGTTAAAACTCGGGATTGTGTGGTAAAGAGTTAAAGCATTTTTAGATTTTACTACAGTTTTGCACAGATGTTATCAGAATGTCACATGATTACTAAAACACTTTGATTACAAAAATTTGTATTTGAATCAGGATGGTAACCTTATAGCTTAATTAATAAAAATAGAAGGAGTTACTAACTGCAAAACAACCACCCTTTTATTAGGTGCCAAAAATAGAGCCCTTTTATCGATGTAATTGTACAGGTCAAATAGTTGCAGAAATATATCTAGTTGTATTTATCTTTGTATTACAAGAACTTTTGATCAAGAGAATACAAACTAAATAGGCCTTTTTAAACCTTAGGCTGCCAAGCACAACTTAAGGACCATTAGCCGACAGTGTAGATCAAGATTAGACTGCACAGAAATAATCCCTCCAAAAAATACCTCTAAAATGGCAAAATATGGGTTTTTGCTATCTGTTTAAATGTTTCATTTCATTTATTTAGCAGTATAAGGGTTAATGAGTAGCGGACATTTGGAGAAATATCCTCAGTAAAGACAGAGATATCAGAAAATGTCGAAGGTTTTTGCAAGAATATGGTGGGGTCCTCGACTCAGACAACACCAGGGCTATGACAACATCTTGTTTCGTTAAAAAAAAAAAAAAAGAGCAAAGCTAAACATGAAAGTTATTATCATTTCATTCAATTCTTTTCGAAAAAATGCAAAGTTTTAAATGACCCCATAAAAAAGGAAAAAAACTTAAAAACAATGTGGAAAAAAGAGAAAAGCTAGTAACCAACATTTCATCCTGTCCTTCTAATATTTGCATGCTTTTTCAAGGCAAGTTACATCATTTCTTCCACATTTAATTTGTTGACTGAAAATGAAATGCTTTGAATTTTAAAAAAAAATCTAAAATTTTGTCATCTGTTATAGGGTTCCGTCTTAGAATTGCCCTCCATAACTTAAATAACTTTGTGGCTAATGTACCGTAAATCAAGATCAGCACTCATATTCACCAATTATTGTAAATTGCATCTTTAGACTCATTCTAGATTAAGAAAGTAAAATAATTTCTGATTGGCTAAACCATTTGGAAAAGACTTACTGTTATTTCAATTTCTGTGTCAAAAGTATTCCCAAAGTTTTCTGTAAACCCCGTGATGATAGGATCCTGTAGAACAGTCAATTCCCCTGTGTCATCGTCCATCGTCTCATAACTTCTAAACCCATCAAAAATGAACCCAAAGCTTGTCTTTCCGGTCAAGTTGTATTGAACCACATTCGGTGTAGAACAAATCATCTCCGCATCAGAAATCGGGTCACAATCCTACAGGAGAAAATAATAATGCAATAAGTGTACAGCATCTATTGTGTTTCCCGACATAATTTATTTTCCTCTTCCCTTAACCTTTTACCACATAATTCTGAGTTTAACAACCCCAAAGAAGACTTTTGAAAACATTGTAGGAAAAGGAGCAAATGCTTGTTACCAGCATTTTCTCCTTTTCCCACAATGTTTCTACCCTATCAAAGATAGAAATCATTTTTTGAGCAACTTTTTTGTTGTCTTCTGCAAATGCTTTTCATTTGGTCCAGTCCAAATTTTGTCAATTAGTAAAGAGATTACTGTTTACCAGACAATCCTGAGTTTTACTTTATTTCCTCCTTGCTTTGTTCTTTTTCACACAATCCAGCGTTTTAATTACCCTGCGGAAAAAAATTTTCAACTCTTTGCCAAATGACAAAATTTTAGACTGGTCAAAATTGAAAGCACTTGCATATGATAACTTAAAAGATGACTCAATGCTGAAATTTGCTCTAAGAAAGGTGAAAAATATAGTAGGAAAAGAGAAAATGATGGTTACCAACATTTTTTCCTTCCTTCACAATGTTTTCAAAAGCCTTCTTCCTCAGGGTTTTTAAAACTCAGGATTGTGGTAAAGGGTTCCAGAAAATTTTGAGAAAAGAAGAAAATGATGATAACCTGTATTTTCTCCTTTTCTCGTTATGTTTTAACTCTCCTTTTAAAGACAAATCAGATAGTTTGAGCCATAATGAATTTGTTGTCCTGCAAATGCTTTCGATTTGGACAAGTCTTTAGTTTTGTCACTTGGTAAGACATGTAAAATCTTAACAATATGACAGTATCTTATATAAGCATCCATTTTGAAAGCAATGAAGGTGGCTAATTGAATTTGCTTAATACAATGGAATTTCATCGTGAAAAGTTAGAAAACATTGCTGGAAACAGAGAAAATGTTGGTTACCATCATTTTCTCCTTTTTTCACAATGTTTTCATGGTTGTTAAAGAAATGGAATTGTTTTGTAAAGGATTAACTCTTCCCAGACGATAAGAATTTTACAATCGTCCATTATGAAAGAAGTTGCAGGACAAAAATTAACTCTTTACCAAACAACAAAATTTTAGACTGGTCCAAATTGAAAGCATTTACAAACGACAAATTAAAGATGGCTCGAATGCTAGAATAGAAAACATTGTGGGAAAAGGAGAAAATGCTGGTTACCAGCATTTTCTCCTTTTTCCACAATGTTTTCAAAAGGCTTCTTTCCAAGGGTCGTTAAAACCCAGGATTGTTTGGTAAAGGGTTAAATGTAGCTCAAAAGATGGGATTTCTGTAGACATGCGTACAGAATGAATTGTTGGAAAAGAGGAAAATGTTTGTTACATACTTCTTTTTCTCCAGTTCATACAATGTTTTCAAAAAATGTTTTCCTCAAGTTTGCACATGTTTTAAACAAATGGATTGGTTGATAAAGTGTTAAACTTTTGACTCATAAGCCTTGTCATGCTTGGATCCTTCACCAACCAATCCTGTTATCTGTAGACCCTAAGAAATAGGCCTTTGAAACATCGTGAGAAAAGGAGAAAATGTAACTAATTATCTCCTTTTCCCACTATCTTTTTCAAGCATCCAAGGACAATTTCCTTATTTGAGCCACATTTACTTTGTCACCTGCAAATTGTTTTAACCTTTAACCTAATAAATGATTGAAGTGAAACTTTCAAGCCTATAGCTACTAAAAACCGAAATTTTGTTATTTCAAAGAATTTTGGGAGAAAAAAAATATCTCCTTATCCAACAGTGTAGATCCAAGATCAGACTGCACATTCTGTGTAAGCACAACAGGCATTTTCAGTCTGGAAATAAGACCTTAATTTCAAAATTGCTTTTGTCCTGAATGTCTACGCAGAGCAGACAGTGTTGATCAAAGATCAGACTACATGTTTTGTGCAATCTGATCTTGATCTACACAGGCAACTACAGTAGTGGAAGGTGCTTTAATGGTTAAAATATTTTCAAAAATCTTGTTGTTGTATACTGACCCCAATAGGTATCACGTGTCACTTCTTTTTACCGTATAACAAAATACTAATTTGACATAATAAAATGAAAAATGTAATTTAACAAAATCTTAGTTGGAGAAAACAAAATGCTAATTCACTTAAAGGAAATACTAATTCATTTCATGGAAATGCTAATTCAGCAAAAATTGGTATGTTTGGAACACCATCAGTTTTCTTCCGCATGAAAACACTGCATATGAACAGAGGATCATTACGTTTAATTGGAATAGGGTTTTGTTAATTAATTATTATTTCTTTAAAAAGAAATTGTTGTTTCGTTTTTATTACAACACCATTTCGAGATAACAAATTAGCATTTCTTTTCATCAAATTAGGATTTTGTTATAACAGACTGATATTTCATTTTATTGAATTTCAATAGATCTATGGAGATAAAAAATGTGTGACACATGGTACCTATAGGACTCCGTAGTTGTACAATGCATGCAGCCTTTTGATACAGGATTAAACTCTTCACCTTGCAAGAAAGATTTGGCTTGTTCAAACTGAAAGCACTTTCACAGGACAATTAAAATGTGGATCAAATGATGGAATTCATCTTTGATAGGAGAGAAAACATTGTGGAAAAAAAAGAAGAAAATGCTGGTTACCAGCATTTTCTCCTTTTCCCACAATGTTTTCAAAAGGTTTCTTCCTCTGGGTTGTTGAAACTCAAACTGTGTGATAAAAAGTTAAGTATGACAAGTCAACACTTACATTGAACATGTCCTCAATATTTGTGTGAAAGACCATACGAGGAAGATATGTACTGTTCAAATTACTTCCTGCTATCCTAAGTGAACATCCCCCACTGCAGTAATGAAAAAAAGAACACAATGTAATGAAAGCACAAAGTTCAAGACTTTTGAATACTTTGTCCAATTGTTTATGCAACTTCTGTTCTGACTTCCCGCATTTCCTCCTTTTCCCTTCACAACAAGCTTTCTCAGGGTTGTATAAACACAAGATGATTCAGTAAAGAAATTTAAGCTTTTGCCCCATAAGCCATGTTTGTTTTAATCCTTTACTAAACAGTCCTGTGTCTTTAATGACCCTGAGAAAGATCATTTTGAAAACATTGTAGGAAAAGATGAAAATGCTGGTAACAGACATTTGCTCCTGCTCCTTTAATGCTTTTTACCTTTTAATCCTTTACCACATCATTCCAACTATTGATGACCCTCAGGAAGAAAAAGTTTTGAAAACATTGTGTAAACAGGAGAAAATGCTGGTTACCACCACTTTCTTCTTTTCCCGCAATGGTTTCTACACTATCAAGGAAAAAAGCTGGCAGTTGGGCTACTTTTAATATGATGTCTGTACATAAATGTTTTCAATATGGACCAGTCTAAAATGTTTTCATTTGGTAAAGAGACAAATCACATCACTTTTCCCATGATGATTGTAAAAGCATTATTCCAGAGGATAGTTCAAACACCTGAAATAGGATTTATGTTTCAGATAACAAGAAAAAAATGACATTAGGATTGGTACTTGATAATAAGAAAGACTCAAAAAAAGTTTCTGAATCAAATTAGAACTGTATACATGCCATCTTCAAATTCTATGCCCACCTAAATTGGGCATGAAAATGTTAAATAAGGCTCAGCTATGAGTATTAGTTCATGACATTAAAGTCTGTTTTCAATTTAAGAATTTTGAACCTGCTTTTTTTGTTCACTTGCACAGAATAGCTTTAAAATAAAAACATGACTAGAGATACACATAGAAAAGACAAGGAATCACCAAATTATTTTTTGTATTTTACGTGTAAAATTTACTGTTCATCTAGCAACGGTAAAGATGTTATTGAATAGCAAGGGATTGGTGTATTTTTAACACTATAAAAATGTCAGTTGTCTCCATAGCACAGTTGGAAGTTGTGGGTTTGAGTCCCACCAGAGGCATATTTTTTGAAAGCATTTCTCTTTCTTTTTGTGGTATTTGTCGAAGACAATACCACTATGAGTTCAATATTGAATTTTAAAGACCATTTTGTGCAAAGCCGAAGGAAATAAACCCAGTTAAACTCAATTTTTCTAGGCAAATGAGTTTTTCGGTAGCACTCAGATATGTAATTGGAAATGGCATGTTAAAATACACTAGATGCAGCCATCGATCGTGGAAATGCTAATTTTTTATTGAAAATAGCTTCACTCGCTCATAGCCTTCTATTGGCGCAATGATACTTGTAAAATTTGTCTACCGATCACGTGGTCCTGGGCTTTTTCGTTCCAAAACCAGTTCGTCCCATGGCTTGTTCATCCAATGATTGCACGCTACTCTATTTGATAGTTAGGTCGAAATAATTGATTGTAATGTTGGGAATTAAATATTAATGGGAAAGATATTTCAAAATCATAGTTTTCAGGTACAAACTTAATTTTATTCGATATATTCACATGGTTTCTCTCTCTATCCATCATGCATCCTACTGTCAAGGGACGTTACTTCTGACACCTAATGATCAAAGGGAGACCACCAACACACAAATAATCCTAACTTTGTCATGATTAATCTCCCTTCAACCAAAAAAAGGTATTCATTTGCTTAGTAGGTTGACTTTCAAGCCAGTATTTGAAAATTATTTTTCTTTTTCTTTCAAATTATTAATTCCACACAACGGCTTCCTTGACAAATACCACTTCAGGGTTCTCAACGCTTTGATTTGCTCTAACTACGAGTAAGAGTCTATATAAACTTTCTCTCCCCAAAAACGTTTTTGTTCAAATTCTGGTTTAATGCCCCTTTAATGGTTTTAAATACAAAAACAAAAGTAGGGTAAGCAAAGTTGGTGAAACATTTAAATCAGGTTTCATTGATACATGGTCAGTGCAATTTTGGAAAGTTACGCAATACAAGGAAAACTTTTCTCTGTCTCATTAGAGAGAAATATCAGCCAAATAAAGCTAATATAAACTCTATTCCCCTATGCATCTGGCACGCTTTTTTAATAGCTTGTCAGTCATAGCATCGAGAATACCATGTTACAAAGGTGGGTGCCCTAACTCACCTTTGCAGAAAGGTTAATTAGATTTCAACTAATATGCATATCCTTTTAACCTTTAATCTTACCTTGCATACATATAAAACTTCTGACTTGTTTGTAGAACTGGATTTGGTTTATATTCAAACATTCCAGTGTTGAAATCTTCTGGTCTGTATGACTGTGAGCCCTGGGTCCATTCGAGGGCTGCATGGGATTGTTTTACTCCACTGTTTGGGCTTGTTTCTATGGTAATCAGTGAAGAATTCCTGTTTCAAATACACAAAAACTGTCACAAAAGATGGCTCCATACTCCTACAAAGTGCTTTAACCCCTTGACCAAACAACAAACTTCCAGACTCATCCAAATTGAAAACATTTGCAGACAACAAAAATTAGATAAAAAAAAAAAAATGATGTAAGTTTTCTTAGATAGAGTAAAAAAATTAAGGGAAAAGGAGAAAATGCATGTTACCCGCATTTAATTTTTTTCTACTTGTAATGTTTTAGACGGCTTTTCTCAGAATCATTAAGAACTCTGCATTGTAGGGTTAAGGATTATTAAGGAAAACATTTAACCCATTACCAAACAACAAGTTCTAGACATTTCCAAATTGAAAGCTTCAGCAGACACCTTCATGAGTGATAAAAATGAACCACAGATCTTTGACAGGGTAAAAAATATTGTGGGAAAAGGAGAAAATGCTGGTTACCAGCATTTTCTCCATTTCCAAGAATGTTTTTGAGACCTTTCTTTCTCAGGGTTGTTGAACTCAGGATTGTTTGTTAAAGATTTAACCCATTACCAAACAACAAATTTAAGACTCTTCCTATTTGAAAGCTTCTGCAGATGACAAATTCATCAGTGATACAAATGAACCAAAGTTCAATGACAGGAAAGGAAACACTGTGGCAAAAGGAGAAAATGCTGGTTACCAGGATTTTCTCCTCTTCCCATAATGTTTTTTAAACGCCTTCATTTTCAGAGTTGTTAAAACATGGGAATGTGTGCACCAAGAGTGCAATTTGCACAAAAATGTCTATTACAGGGTGTTTCAAGATATCTGGCACACTTTCAGGTTCTCATCTCTTCTCTAATCATGCATTATATCAATACTCTTTATCACATAACCTACCTTTTTTTTTTTCAGTGCAAATTATTTATCACATAACCTCCCTTGTTTTCAGTGTAATATACCCATTAGGAATTTTCTTATCTGATACACGTTTGATATCACAATTGTATGACATCATTTTTTACGTCATTTTGTACATATTTTATAGGAGTGAATGGGTTTCATGGATATTACAGCGGGTGCATCTATAGATGGGTTTGTACGTTATGATCTATAATCTGTGAAATACAGATATGTGATAAAAAGAATCTGCCATTTGTTGGGGTTTGAGATAAAATTTTATTAAACTCGTCAAGAAAAAACGTTATTGAGCTCGCCAAAGGCTTGCTTAATAACATTTTCCCTTGACTTGTCTAGTAAAATTTTATCTCAAACACAAACTCATGTCAGATCCTAATTATCTACTACAAACTTTCAGATCTTACACATGTATGAGATAAACATAGTTTGACGTCATGATTGACATCTTGAACATCTTTCAAAGAAGTGAATCATGTTTTATTCATAGAGATTGCCGCATGCGAATGTGTGGTTTGGCATATTCTAACGAAAAAATCATGAAAAATAGTAATGTTTTTTAAAAATCAAAGGACTCAAAGTCCTGTAAACCAGATTTGCAGAGTAGCATGAAGCTGTAATATACTACTCAGAATTTGATAGGGATTACATCGTTAGATTGGAGTAAATTTAAATTTAATGTTTGGTAGCATACAATATGGTTAAGAGTCAAATGTAGATCACGTAGTGGTTCAGAAGTTCATGTACCCTTGATTTTGTGTCAACATTTAATGTGGAAATTTGCATTACAGGATAAAATTGCATTTCATTACAAAGAAATTTAATAATGAAAAAGGGAAAACCAACGCTGTTGTGTTGTTTCAATTACAAAACTACAGTTAACGTCAATAATGGGTATTGCCTCCCCTTGCTTGGATGACAGCTTGACAACGTATACTCATACTGTCGATAAGAACCCGGATGCTTTCAAAAGGAATGTTGTTCCATTCTTCAACAAGAGCATTCCTGAGCTCTTGTAGAGTCGACGGTTGTACCATACGGTCTGAAATGGCCACCTGCAGAATGTTCCACACATGTTCAATCGGGTTTAGGTCCGGAGAACCCGCAGGCCAGTCCATCCGGTTGATGGTCTCCTGCTCCAGGTACTGGTTCACCACCCTAGCCTGATGGGGATGGGCGTTATCGTCCATTAACATGAAGTGATCACCAATAGCACCAGCGTATGGTCTTACGTACACATTGAGGATCTTATCCCTGTACCGTACACCAGTCATCGAGCCTTCCTCTAGAATATGCAGGTCTGTTCTTCCGTTCCTGCTTATGCTTCCCCAGACCATAATTGATCTGCCCCCATAACGATCATGTTTGCTGATGTTGGCATCATGAAATCGCTCACGTTCTCTTCGCCACACCCATTGCCTCCTGCCAGTAAAGTCCAAACAAAATCAGAACTCGGCAGTAAAGAGAACTGGAGCCCAATCGTCATCCGACCAAGTGACATTATCTTCAGCCCAATCCAAACGTTCCCACCGGTGATGTGCAGTCAGTGGGATACAAATGCATGGTCTTCTGGAGTAAAGGTAAACACTATGAAGATGATTCCGTATCGTCTGGGTGGATACGTTCACCCAACAGGGGTCCAGGAGGTCATTTCGCAGGGTGGTAGCTGTCGAGAAAGGATGACGTCGTGCCTGAATGGTGATTAAGCGGTCTTGTCTTTCTACAGTCGACCTCTGGCGCCCTCCGCCATGATGATATGCTGCTGTAGCAAACATTTGATGTCGGTTCCACGCCCTGTTAACAACGCTTTGGCTCACGTTAAGTGCATCAGCCAAGTCACGTTGTGTGACACAAAATTCAAGCATTCCGATGCATCTGCCCAATTGCTCGGTAGTGAAACAACGTCTACTAAGTTGAGGAGGCATTGTTAACGATAAATGTAATGCAAGAAGTTTTGAAAGTCTAAAATCTTCAACAATAGCCAACATGTGTATTAGAGCTAAAATATCGAAGTGTACGTGGACGCAAGAAACGTAAGGCAGCACGCTTGTCTACTGCCATGAAATCATGTGCAAAATGTGTTTTGTGTCTGACTGCATGCCATTGTGACAGTATATCATGCATCAACAGCAGTGACCAAATCTGTGTGTAATTTCATATAAAATTTCATATGATCCCTATCAAATTTTGAGTAGTATATGTTGTAACAAAAAGATGTACATGTCATGCAACATTGTGTATATAAACATTTTGAATCAATTTAGTTATTTCATTACTTTTTAAGGAGTGGTAATTCGATCTGTCAATCTGATGCAGTGTTTGCTGGTATTAGATTTCGGACTGTATGTATACACGTTTAGGGCCGTATGTACGGTTGTGACAAAAGCAAGGTTGATGTGTATAGCTGAAACTGAAAGCAGAATGGGTACAGCGCAAGCGTGTATGACAGTATATTTGGTTCAGGTTATACCGATGATTTTTCACAGAGTGAGTCCACATGAGGTCAAAACGATCACAGTAAGTGGATTTGCTATACAAATCTGCTAAAAATATTGAGATTTGATGGCTTTTGAAATTGATTTTTATAACTCATCTAGAAAAATGCTATTTAGCTGGCCAGAGGCTCACTTAATACATTTTTCTAGACTTGTTAAACTCTTTACCACATAATCCTATGCTTTAACGACCCTGAAAAAGTAGGCTTTTGAAAACATTGTTGGAAAAGGAGAAAATGCTGGTGACCATCATTTTCTCCTTTTCCCACATCTTCTACCCATTCAAAGACAGAAATCATCATTTGAGCTACATTTAATTTGTCGTGTGCAAATGCTTTCAATTTGGTCCAGTCCAAAATTTGTTGTTTGGTAAATGGTTAATAAAATTTTATCTAAACTCCAGCTTATGTAAGATCATACATGTCTTAGTCAAAATTATCTACAAATACTATCATTTTTCTCAGTTTCAGTGGATTATCTTTTCAGTCATGACAAGTAATGTTTATATAAAATAGGTTGTACAGTATATTAGATGCTATTTATTTCCCAAACAAAGTGACCTCTATTACCATATATTACACGGTTGAATTACTGTCCAGACTTAGCTTCGGCTACTGTCGTCGGAATGTGGGACTATGAACAATTTTAAGCTCTATATGCAGCTAATGGATTTATCATGTCTTTAAAAAATACTAAAGATACCTTAAATAAACATGATTTTGTTGGTTTTAGTAATATGTGGCCGATGACAGTTATCTAAGATGCACTTTCTATGCAGTCTGATCTTAATCTATGTCATCAGCAAAAGCCTTTTATGTCAAACCCAACATCTACCTCTAACAGAATTTCCGCACTGATTCCGATTATATGTGATGATAAAATTATTCAGTCTCTAACGCACCAGGGCGCCATGCAAAACAACGAAATTTAAGTGCTGTCACTTGGTGTACATGTATGTATGGTACTTTGATCCACAGGTTTTAGTATGTGCCGTGTGCAAAGCGATATTGCCATTTGAAAACCCCTTGTGTTAATGCAGAATATATGGCTTTTACCGCCGATCATGATTCATTTGATTGATTCTTCACTTTTTCTTAAAGTTTTTCTAAATTAGTTTACAAATTTTGTGTTACCGGAAGTTTATAATGTTATTGAAAATGTATGTATATTCGGATAGTCAGGTGTTCATGACATCAATCTGCTAAGTAATTAGGATTATGTCGATACTGTACCGGTAAGATTTTTTTAATAAGATATCAGTCATCAATAATTTTCATCAGTCTGCGTTTGAAAACTTTTAGTGAAGTTATCTTGTATTTGGAAGTTTGTCCATTTTCAGGTAAGGACTGGCATTGGTGGAGGTTGTCCTGAGGCCTCTAGAGTAAGTAATATCTTGCAGGCACTACTATTAGGGAGGAAGCGTTAATAAAGTAATTAGGTAACTAAATACTCACCAAAATGTGATGTTTTGAGTTTTGGTGTCAATAGAGAATGTCAAACTTGAGGTCTCCTGTTTACCTAACAACACACCTTGTATTGAAATTACCGTTCCACCAGCTATAGGTCCATATAATGGTTTAACACTGAATATTTCTGGTAACTGAAAAAGATTAAAATTTCTAACAATGCTATTCTATAGATTGTAGTGAAATGTCAGTGAGTTACAACCTGATAATTTCAATGCTCTGATGGGACTTCATGCTGGATCACATTTATATCTCTGTACTGCCCAATAATGTATTTTGGATTTATTGATGTTTAACCCTTTACCATGCAAAGAAATTTTAGACTCGTCCAAATTATGAGCATTTACATAATAACAAATTAATTGTGGCTCACAGGGTGAAACTTGTCTGTGAAAGGGAGGAAAACTGTGGGAAAAAGAGAAAATGCTGGTTATCAGCATTTTCTCCTTTTTCCAAAACTAATGTTTCCAAAAGTCTTCTCACCATGGGTAAATAAAACTCGGGGTTGTGTGGAAAAGGGTTACAGGCCAATAGCAGCCAAATGCAGACAAATTTGTGTAAAAAATACCGGTAAATTTCATTCATATCGATTAAAGGTATGTTGATCATCATGAATCAGAGGATCTGTTAAAGTAACTATAATTGGTCAAAGTGAATGAATATTAAAACTAGCATCTATGTTGCCATCATTATTCCAGTTTTTATGTTTATTGACCTGCCAGTCCCAGGAACCTTGACCATTTCTGTCAGTTTATAGTATATAGTGAAAAGAATACTGTTTTGTTTAATGTAAGATCAAGATATAATTTAATTTCTGTAAATCAAAGTTGAGTCTTTTTATGTGTGCCAGCATTTTCTCCTTTTCTCACAGTGTTTTCAGTAGCTTTTGTAAACCCTGCATTTTTCCCACCTTAAGTTAAAAAATAACATAATTATCAGTCAAGTGCTTTGAAAGAGGAAAAAGGCTGCACTTAAAACAACAAGAGCATCGCAGGCAGGTACCAATGCTGGGCTGCGGTTGCTTGATTTCACTGGAAATTCCAAGTTGAAAAAGGGTATTTACAACTGTTTTAAAAATACTTTGATTGTTACCTGGTCTTCTTGTATAGGTTTCCTTTTTGATACTAAGTAACTTGTCCAAGTTTGAAGCAAATATCCTCAGTAATAACAGAAAATATTGTAAAATGCTCAAGTTTTTGCATGACAATGATGATACAGACGCCAGAGCTATGACAATACCTCTACGTTTTCTTCAAAAACAGGCAAGCTAAAAATGTCTATGCTAACCTTTTGAATTACCACACAACTCTGGGTTTAAGTGATCCTGATAGAGAAGGCCTATGAAAACATCTGGCTGCAGCTACCTTTTTCAGTGAATTTCAGTGTGGGAAATGGAGCAAAACCGCGTCAAAAATATTTTGGGGTTACCGGTTCCCCTTTTAGTAGTTGACAATCAGCCAAAGTTTGAAGTAAAAATCAACAATAATTACAAGTACAGAGGTATGGGAAACTGTCAAAATTTTTGCAAAGTGACCCAACAGATGTGGACTATAACAAAAAACAGAAGTTGTAAAAATTATGTTTTGAAAATCAGAAATTTTCAGTTTCAAATATACTCAAGGGATAAAGAAACACAGGGTAAACTTTAAAGATGATTCTGGGTAAGATGTCGAGTACAATGTTCAATATTTTTAAGTAAGAATGAAGATTAATTCATACAGAACAAACTGCAAAATCAACAATTTGTATCTGGTAAGGGATTTAGGAGTAATTGAAGGGAATTGAAAGAGAACTCTGTAATCTGAAATCAAAATGGACTGATTGTGGGCACTGGCTAGTCAATACTGGGTATGTCCCCCATTCACTCTCTCCACAGCCCTGATTCTCCTAGGCATGGAGTTCATGAGTGAGTTTATCCTCCTTACAGGGATGTTGGTCCATTCTTCTAAGAAAGCTGCTCTCAGTTGGGCCAGAGTAACAGAGGGAGGCTGGCGTCGTCAAACCTGTCTATCCAGCTGGCCCCACAAGTGCTCAATAGAGGATAGGTCGGGGCTGTATGGCGGCCAATCCAGTGGGTGGATATTGTTGTTAGTGAGAAAGTCGCGACAGATCCTCGCAGCATGGGGCCGAGCATTATCCTGCTGGAATGTAAGGTTGTTTTGCTGCAATAATGGGATAACATGGGGTTGGAGGATCTCATCTCTATACCTAGGGGCAGTTAAATTACCCGCTATCACAACCAGTGGTGATTTAACTTCATATAAGATTCCTCCCTACACCATAACCGATCCACCCTAAAACCTATCCCTCTCTACTATGCAGCTGTCGGCAAAACATTCTCCACAACATCTGTATACACAACGTCTACTCTGCTTGAAACAGGCTGAACCGGGACTCATCAGTAAACAAGATCTGATTCTACTGCCGCATTGGAAATATTCTGGGGGCATGTGCCAACACCCAAGCCATACGACGCTGGCAACGAGCGGTGGTAAGGGGCAGACCGTGCCCGCAGACCAACTTCCTGCAGTCATATCCTTACAGTTTTTGCATGGATAGGATGGTTATGAGTACCTATGGTACTATAAAGGGCAGATTCAGTGGCAGTAAGGTGTCGATTACGCAAATGCGCAAGATGAATAAACCTATCCGAAATGTGTTCTTCCCTTTGACCTTGCATAATCATTGCAACGGCCTGACCTCTCTGAACTTCCGTCAGCTGTGCCATTGTTCGATGCTATCAGAAAATAATCAAAATATCAAAAAACGATGCGTCTCTATGAAGACTACCTAATGGTATGACGAGCAGTGTAACAACACTGCTATGCACAAGATTTTCCTGTTTCTTGCTTTCCCCGTAAGACATCGTCACACAATACCATAATGCAACATTCGATACAGGACCACATGCACTGTAACCTAGAGAGTTGCTTGACCAATTTTTATCATTTTTGAACAGTGCGTTCGCAAGATATTGCAAATAATGTCACCCTGTGTTTCTTTATCCCTTGAGTATCAATGTGCAAAATTTCACTATCTTTACAGCAAAACTACTGTAGGAGTTTGCTAAATGAAATGCTTATATGTACGTACATGTATATAAATAGACAGACAGACTGACAATGCCAAGATATAAAAATTTAATATACATAGTAATAAGCATAATATCAACAGCTGATAATTTTGGATTGATTATTTGTATATATTGCTTTATGTAAATTGTTTATATTTGGACCATATAAAATATATTGTATTATATTGTATATACAATAAAAGAAAAGTTAAACAGACACAGGTACCGTGTAAGACTTACACACTGCCTATTGGGCTGTATACTGTCAAAACATGAACAATTGCCAGATTCAATTTCACACATGTTGTTGGTTACAGATCCTACAAAGCTACAGTTACACAGCTCCTCACAGCCTGGCACAGAATCTGACCTCAAAATGTATAGTCCATCTTTACATTCCCCGCATCTTCTACCTAGAAAAATGAAAAAAAAAAATTAACATGCTTCATAAATATTCTAACTTGCATTCTAAGCGTAATTCTCAGAATTTTTCTTACACTTCAAAGTAAAATAGCCCCTGACTGGCTAAACAAAATGGTTCCAACATCTTATTCCAGTCTTATTTTATCATTTTAACCCTTTACTACAAAATCCTGAGATCTTTGAAAACATTTTGGGAAAAGGAGAAAATTTCAGTAACCAGCATTTTATCATTTTCCCAAAATGTTTTCTATTGTATCAAAGACAAGTTGCATCATCTGGACCACACTTCAATTGTTGTCTGCAAATGATTTGACTTTGGTTGTTTGGTGTTTAACCCCATTTTCAACATTATTTCAGTTATATCGCGGCGGCCAGTGAACCTATCCATGCTTTCCTGGAGTCTCTTTTACCAGTACTCCGCACAATTTTCTTTCCAAGCCACTGGCTGCTTTCCCACATAACCATCATGGAGATAATGGTCAGCGGTGGGAGAAGAATGAATCCTGTTGCAATGACTATCATCAATCATTGGAAAGAAATTGGCCGAGCCAGGGATCGAACCCACGACCTCCTGTTCTCAAGTCCAGCACGCTACCGACTGAGCTACTGTGGCTCGGCGATTCGACTTTGGACAAGTCTTAAATTTTGTCCCTTGGTAAAGAGTTAAAGAACGTCTGCGCAGGCATAATAAACTATGACTGAACTACTGGAAGTTTAAACCTGACTGCTATCAAATGAAAAGAAGATGATGGAAATCAAACTTTAAGTAGCAATGGGTCAAAGGGGCCAATGTTTAACATTATTTTGTATACATTCAAGTCTCCATCTGAATACTATTAAGATCTAAAATGGTGTTGATAAATGACATCAATGGTATGACATTATCAAATCATTAGTAATATATATGGGCCATGCTCTATTAAAAAGGTGCTTACTGCACCTGCAAAAAGTATTGACCCAGGTCAGCCTGCACTATGTAGGCTGACCTGGGCCAAAACCTTTTGTATTAGTCACTTTTCTTCATGTCAAAAGACCATTCTACCTCATGATTCTGACAGTTGTTGGACATAATGATTTATATGGGTCCATAGCTACGTGATGACATACCTGGTATAATGCATCGCAGAGATGCATTGAGCCCCCTTTTGCCAGAGTATTGCACATACTAATATATTTGAATTGGTTGTGTATGCAAACATGTACTTCATGATAGATCTACCTCCTTTTAAGAAATCTACAGTTCTTTATGAGGTCAGCTTAACCCAATGCTGAAGACTTTGATATGACCAAAGTCTATCAAAACAGGATTTTGTATGTTCATACCATTAGATTTTAAAGTAGATCTACAAGTTTACATACACTGTGTCCACTGTGTGTTATTACAAATTTTTCTCATTTCTCAGTTTGTCCTATTAACTACTCAAATGCGCTAGAGAGATGCATGTTATTTACATGTACATGTATGCCCCAATGTGATTATCAGTTGTTAAAGCAGAGCTAGTGCTCTGCTAAAGCATGACATCTAACAGACATACCAATAGTTTGTTTCTATGGTGCTTAATGTCATTTCCAACACTATTTCAGTTAGATCATTGCAGCCAGTATACCTATCCTTGCTTTCCTGGAGTTTTTTTACCGGTATTTCACACAATATTTACTTCCAAAGCCAATAAGTACTTTCCCTGGAAAACACTATAGGAACAAATGAGTTATTTCAGTTACGTTACGTAATCGTATTGTATCTGAAATTACTAGACCGAGTTATGTTCCTAAATTACAAACTATAGCACATCAGGTTTCTATCATAGTAACCTGACACTTTTATGATATAATTAAGATGCAATTACTTATGCTCTTCTTATAATATGGCCATTTTAGTAACTGTGTTCTGATCAATGAAATTTCAGATACCTGCCTTTAATCACTAAAATATCCAAGAAAAATAAAAGCTTACCTGTAACATTGGTTTTACAATCACACTGTCCTGTGTCATGATTACATTGTCCAATTTTCTTGTCCTTTGTACCTCTCTCATCACATTCACAAGGTAGGCAGCCCTCACTGAGATGGATACCATAAAAACCTGACATACAGCTATCACAGTGACCTGTGACATTTTCAATGTTGCCCTTGCAAACGCAAGTTTGATCTTTTTTACAGTAGTGGATACCTTCTGGGTTACATGGGCAGCTTGTGCAGCCCTTATCATCATCAATACCAAAATTGACGGTGTTGAAATTACAGACATTGCAGGTCCTGCTGGCACTCTCATTTACATTGCTTTTACAGCTACATTGACCTCCAACCTTAAAGAAGAGTTTATATAACCCTTTACAATCCTGCTTTTTAACGAGCCTGAGGAGGAAGCCTTACGAAAACCTTGTGGGACAAAGGAGAAAGTGCTGGTCACCAGCATATTCTCCTTTGTCCCAAAATGTTTTCTACCTATCAAAAAATCAATCAAAACATTTAAGCAACATTAAACTTGTGATCTGCGAAATACTTTCAATTTGGACTAGCCTGAAATGTTGTCGCTTGGTAAAGGTTATTGAGGTTAACTCTGTATGAAAAATTCCCTGACCTTCACAAAAAAACAAAATCACAGACATGCCTAGATTGAAAGCATGAAAGCGTTTGCATACAACATATCATTGAATTTGTTTCAGATAAGGCTGAGAACATTGTGGTAAAAGGGAAAAATGCTGGAAACTACTATTTTCTCATTTTCACACTATGTTTTGTACCCTTTTAAAGACAAATCCAATCATTTTAGCAAAATCACGAATGCTTTCTGGTAATCCTTTGCCAAGCACAATAACACAATTGGTAAGGTACAGCATGGCTTGGTACACTGACCACCTGGATATAACTGAAATAATGTTGAAAATGGCATTAAGCACCATACAAATAAAAGGCAATGCTTTCAAAAAAGGGATGTCTTAAAATATAATTGTATGAAAATGAGTTAACCTTTTGCCACACAATCCCAACTTACAACGTCCCCAAAGAAAGAGGCCTTTAAAAAACATTATGGAAAAAGGAGAAAATGCTGGTTACTAGCATTTTCTCTATTTCCCACAATAACTTTTTTGCACTTTCAGACACAAAGCCTATCATTTGAGCCACATTTGATCTTTTATCTTCAAGTGCTTTAAATTTGAACAGTTCCGAAATTTTGCTATACTGTAAAAGAGTTAATTCTCTTCCACACAACAAAGAAATTTTTTTGTTGACTTGTCCCAGTTGCAAGTATTTACATAAGACAATGTGTATGTGGCTGAAATGATGAATTTAACAGGAAAGAAAACATAGTGGGAAAAGGAAAAAACGCTGGTTAGCAATGCTTTAATAAAGGCTTCTTTCTCAGGCACGTTAAAAACTCAGAATTGTATGGTAAAGGGTTCTTAAAGGATAAAATGTACCTGATAAATAGAAACAGTGGTTTAGGGGTAGAACACTGACCCCTCATATTAAAGGTTACAGGTTCTTAAATCTTGTGATGTGCAGGGTCAACTTTTGGAGCTTAGTAACCACAAGTTTTCAAACAATAACATGCTTTAACAACCCTGATCATGTGAGAATAGAAGAAAATGCTGGTTACCAAAATTTTCTCCTTTCTCATAATGTTTTCTTCCCTTTCAAAAAACAAGTTTTCCAATTTTTTAGTCACAGTTATTTTGTCATCTGCATGTGCTTTCAATTTGAACAAGTCTAAAATTTTATAGTTTGGTGAAAAGCTAATGTTTCCAGGAATCAATCTACATGAGTGATTAATAAAAATTGCAAGTACTTGTTTCAAAATTGATGTAATATGAATAGATTTAACTTAATTTACCTGATTGCAGACATTGTTCACACTTCCAGATAAGTTACAATTACAAGGGTGTATGCACATAAGTTCCTCCTCCGTTTCTCTGTAAAACTCCTGTGTACAGTTCTCACAGTGATCCCCTCTAGTGTTAGATGTACAGCTACACGTATAGTCTGTTCCATTGATACTGCATGAACGATCATTTCCAAAACAATGACACCTAATAAAGACAAAAACATGACAATTTTCAAACCTGTCTTAACCCTTTACCGCACAATGCTGACTTTTAACGACCCTAAGAAAGAAGCCTTTTGAAAACATTGCGGGAAAAGGAGAAAATGCTGGGTAACCAGCATTTTCTCCTTTTCCCACAATGTTTTCTACCTTATCAAAGAAAATTTGCACCATTTGAGCCATACTGAAATTGTCGTCTGCAAATGCTCTCAATTTGGACAAGTCTAAAATTTTGACGTCTGGTAAAGGGTTAAGCCCTTTACCAAACAATCCTAAGTTTAAACGATTAGAGAGAAAGCTTTTGAGAACATTGTGGGAAAAAGAGAAAATGCTGGCAACCAGCATTTTCTCTTTTTCCTACAATGTTTTCTAGCCTTTTAAAGACAGATACCATGTAAAAGGTTGTCTTCATATTAACTCTTTACCACACCACAAAATTTTAACCTTGTCCAAATCCAAAGCATTTTGTAGATGAGAAATTGAGTGTTGCTGAAAGTATAGTTATTTTCTGTGAAAGTGAAGAAAATCTTGTGGGAAAAGGAGAAAATGCAGGTTACCAGCATTTTCTCCTTTTCCCACAAGATTTTCAAAAGGCTACTTCTTAAGGGTCATCAAAACTCAGGATTGTGAGGTAAAGGGTTAATGCTTTCATTGTGGACAAGTCTGAAACTTTGTCCTCTGTATAGAGAGCTAAGCAAGCATGTATAGAACACTCAGAATGTGCAACAAGAGACAGGTGCTTGCTTAGTGTTAGCTACTGGCAGTAAAATGAATTTAAAAACTTGGTAAAATGTTGCTAAGGCGCTCTACCTTTTGTTTATTTTTTACCTGGATTTTTTCATTTTTCTGTGGGAGACTAACACAGTGTACCAACCTTACAATAACAGATCATCATCATGACAATAATTTCCACTTTTAAATAGTATGATCTAATTTTAAATGCATTTTTGACAACTGCATTGTTTACTTTAGCTGACAGTTAGCCTTTAAACATACCGGTATCTGCCTTCTCAGGGAACTCAACACATGCTTGCTAAATAGAGGTCCCCCACAAGGACAGACTTTACCATAATATATAACCTTTTACCGAAAAAATCCAACGTTTACACCACCCTGTGGAAAGGGACTTTTGAAAACATTGTGGGAAATATCTGAAAATATTTGCCATCCTGCTACAATTAAACCCAATCAAACCCAATCAGACATAATTTTTTTGTGATCTGCAGAACTTTGCTTTCAAACTCCACACATCTAAAATTTTGTAGTCAATGAAATTGCTTTATTAGAAGATGATGATCTTTCAGGTCTCACCTTCTTATGCCAACCAGCAGGCTGACCTCCCGTGATGACAAATCACTCCTCAGTTTCAAGAAAAATAGTTTCTCATAGATCAATGAACAAACACAAACAATGAGTTAAAGAGTTAATGTTGTAGAAATCGCTCTAAATTTGAAATTAGTCTCGTTCCGCAGCTTTGATTTTTTTACATGTGGGCCTACCAGTAGCACCTCTGGCAAATTTTCTTTACCAAGTTCTATACATATTTTAACTCTTAATTAAACAATTCTAATTCTGATCTCCTAAAAAGTGAAATTTAAAGCACTGGCAGACAACAAAATTAATGAATAGTGGCTCAACAAAAAGAAACTGGCCTTCAAAAGCAGGGATCTTATGTATATAAGATCCCTGTTCAAAAGGTAGAAAAGATTATGGGAAAAAGAAGAAAATGCTGGTTATCAGCATTTTTTCCATTTCCTAACGGCCATTTTGTAAGGGTCAATAAGGCATACGGTATTACACTATTGTGTGAACCCCACAGAAATTTTCAGCATGAAAATGACACTCAAATAAGAACAAATTACGGTAGAATTGTTTTTGCCCAAAATGTTTAGCAAAGTGGACATGGATTGTAGATAAAAAAATCACATTGCACATTTTGTGCTGTCTGATCTTGATCTGCACTGGCCACAGAGGCAACAAAAGTTGTAAGACACACTTCAAAGGTTATGAGCTGTAAAATACCACCATAATATAGATAAGCTTAAGTCCAAATAAACATCAACAGCCTTTTCACCTTCTATCCTATAGTATGGTTATGTGTTAGTTCTACGAAGACTTTTATCAAAAAACAAAGTAACAACAACTCTGCAAAGTGGGGCTATATTAACCCAAAGTAAGCTATCAAGAACATGATAACCTTTCCATCTGCAGTGACCTTGACCTTGGTGTTTTAAAATCCCTGCTCTGTATGTCGTCTAACCAAGGTGCACAGAAATTATGTCTGAAATATTTTCAAAATCTGACCAGGGGTTCAAGAAGATATCTAACACTAGCAGACAGGATTTACTCTGTTACCACACAATCCCAACTATTAATGACCTTGAGGAAGACGACTTAAAAAAGAACAATGCAGGAAAAGGAGAAAATACCTGTAACCACCATTTCCTCCCTCTCAAACAATGATTCTATGCAATTTCCATAATTTGATTTGTTCTCTGCAAATGCTTTGATTTTGTACTAGTCTAAATTTTTGTCCTGTGGTAAAGGGTTATGAGCATATGACTTTTGATTCCCCCCTCCTGCTGTGACCTTGACCTTGGAACTTGGAATGTATAAAAACAGCTCTGCATGTTGTTTCATCAAGGTGCAAACAGGTGTGAGCTATTTTTGAAAACATTAAAGGGGATCAAGAGATTTATAGAGGACATGAAATTACATGTATTAACCCTTTACCAAACGACAAAATCTTCGACTAGTCCAAATTGAAAGCATTTGCAGACTACAAAATAAACGTGACTCAAAAATTGAAACTTGACTTTGGGAGAGTAGAAAACATTGTGGGATAAGAAGAAAATGCTGGTTACCAGCATTTTCTCCTTTCCCCACAGTGATTTCAGAAGGCTTCTTCCTCAGGGTCGTTAAAACCAGGGATTGTTTGGTAAAGGGTTAACAGACAGACAAACTACCAGATGACAAGGGGCAAAACATAACACACCCCTTCAGGCTCCTAAAAAGGCATAAATCTAATAGAAAAATCATGTTCCTAGAAGACAAAACAAACATACCTTACATGAAATTCTACTTCACCAATGGCAAACTGTGTACCAATATCTGACATCAATTTGATAACTACTGTATCTGCCAGCAGCTTTGAAAGTTCCTCCATATTACTCACAGAACTATCATCAAGTTCAAAAAGAGTCCTACAGGGTACAGAATGATAAAAACCTTTTTTCTTAATTTAACACTTTACCAAAAACACTTGCTCATTAATGTACCTCAGAGGTAGGTATTTGAAAACATTGTGGGAAAAAGAGAAAATGCTGGTTTATACCAGAGCTATGTGTATACGAGGGTTGTTCAATATGTAACCCTTTACCACACAATGACGCCTTTTGACACCCCTAAAAAAGAGGCCTTTTGAAAACATTGTGGGAAAAGGAAAAAATGCTGGTAACCAGCATTTTCTCCTTTTCCCACAAAGTTTTCTACCCTATCAAAGAAAAGTTACGTCATTTGAGCCTCTATGAAATTGTTGTCTGCAAATGCTTTCAATTTGGATAGGTCTTAAATTTTGCCGTGTGGTAAAGGGGTAATGTGTATTGTACGATATCTCAAAAGCATTCAACTCAAATAGTGAAATGAACATTACATCCCTTCAAAGTATTCTCCGCGGTTTGAAATACATTATTTCAATATCTGAATCCATTTCTGAAATGCGTCACAGTACGCTGATTTAGGTAGACCTCTGAGGCACTGACTGATGGCTGAGCCAAGGGCTTGTCGGGACTTGTAACGACGACCAGATAAGAACTTTTTAAGTTTTGGAAAAAGGAAAAAGTCGCATGGGGCTAGATCTGGAGAGTATGGTGGGTGTGGCAAGACGGTAACCTTCTCCGACTTCAAAAATTGCTTCACAAGCTCAGATGTATGTGATGGAGCATTATCATGAAGTAGACAAACATGCCTAAATCCTGACACAGGGCGTCGTTTAAGATAATATTTCTTGACCTTTTTTAGTATAACATCTCAGTAATACTGACCTGTAACACTTTTGCCCTTCGGCACCGGAATTTGTACGGCTATACCATCACATGAGAAGAATATGCAATAAAGAACCTTCTTTGTGCTTGTGCTTCTTTTGGCAACTACAGGCCTTCTACCGTGTTTAGTTAGCCATATTTTGTTTCCAATTTTTCTTACTGGTTCGAAATAGTGAACCCATGTTTTGTCACCAGTAACAATGTTTGCAAATTGTCTTTGATTGAATTTGGGAAACATTTTGAGCAATTGCTTAGCGGTTTGTACTCGTACCCATTTTTGGGCATCTGTCAATATATGCGGTATCCATCTGGCAGAAATCTTTTGTACTTTCAAAATACGCTTCAAAATGAAATGCACCCGCGATAGCGATATGCCAACAGCATTGACAATATCACGAATCGTGTATCTGCCATCACTTTCAATTATTTCCCTGACTTTTGAGACATTTGCCTTGCCTGTTAAAGTCACAGGTCGGCCAGATTTTGCTGCATTTTTGACAAACTGTCTCATAATATACCTTATCAGACCCATAAACTTCCCCCAATTCAGTAAAAATCTGCATTACCGAATGACCGAGTTTTGTGCGAACTTTTATATAAGCTCTAATTTCTTCAATATTCTTAATCCGTTTCCCAACCATTTTTACAACAGTGGTCAACGACTAGCTCTATTGAAATGACTATAAGTTTAAAACTATGTGGAGCCGAAGAATCGTGTTTATACCGTTGGAAAGGTAATTGAATAGAGCTATTCAAGCGTATCATCATCCACGAAATCATGCAAAGCGTTATCGCACTGTGGTACAATACACATTACATATCGAACAGCCCTCGTAGATAAGTGAGAGTGATGGTATTCTAAGCCCATTATTTCTCTTCCAAAAACTCTATGTTGTGGGTACTCATTAGAATTGTCTCAATGAGACAATTCTAATGAGTATCCATAACATAGGTTCTAGAGGAGAATAATTAATATTTTCACTTTTGAAATCAAAATCACTCCCTCTATCTGGAGCTCTGGTTACTGTTTTTTTTTTTTCAGTGGTTTTTCTGTTTTCCACAATGTTTTCAAGCCTTATACAGAAAAAACCATTAATTTTATTTGAGCCACATTTGATGTTGTCTGAATATGGTTTCAATTTCGGTAAGTCTAAATTTTGTTATTTCGTAACTAAACCACAAATTGTTTTATTCCAATACGAAATAACTTTACAGGAAATTGAAAAACACTATATCATTATCTATGTCCTAACAAATTACAATTGTCAACAAAAAGTGCCAGCTATGCCATAACCTGTATAAAGTGTAATTCAGTGTTCTATGTTGGAGGGGTAGAGCACCAGTTGTATGAAAGAATGACCACTTCTAGAGCACTTGCTTGATATTAGAATTTAAAAAAGGACAAGCCGATCGCTGAAAAGATGTGGTATTCTCTGTACTGAAATATGTAAGAAATGGTAGCAAAATAAATGTTACTGCATGAGACGGTGTGGATCTAAAAGTTACAGACTCAACGCCCCATTGGATGTAACAAAGATTTTACACTACAAACTGATCGTAGTCTAATAAAGAGTGAGGATATGCATGTTATGCACACGTAATTGATACGCAAAAACTAGCCACCGCAATATAACTGCAATAATGTTGAAAATGGCATTAACCCTTCACCAAACTATCCCGGGTTTTAACGACCCTTTGAAAGAAGCCTTTTGAAAACATTGTGGAAAAAGGAGAAAATGCTGTTAAAAATGCTGGTAACCAGCATTTTCTCCTTTTCCCACAATGTTTTCTAATCTATGAAGGACAAATTCCAGCATTTGAGCCATCTTTAATTTGTCATCTGCAAATACTTTCAATTTGGACCAGTCTAAAATTTTGTCATTTGGTAAAGAGTTAAACACCATATAATTAACCATTCAATCTTCCTCAAAGTTGTTAAAGTTAGGGATTCTATTGTTAAAAGGCTAAAATTCCTTTACCCATTGATATCTTCAAGGTCATGGCAATTTGTTGTGGATCCGCAATCATTGTCTGTAAATGTAAGTTCTTGAGTTATCTGCCCTTGATAATGAAGCTGCACTATCAGGCCAATTTTGCGCGGTTCCAATCCGAAGACAGCCACCTTATCCATCTGTGGCGAATATGAAAAAGAGTCAAAATGGATGTTGCTTTACCGATTAACCCTTTACCACACAATATGGAAATTTAATGACCCTGAGAAAGAAGGCTTTTGAAAAAATTGCAAGCAAAGGAGAAAATGCTGGTGACCAGGATTTTCTCCTTTCCCAACAATGTTGTCTTCATTTTCAAAGAAAGTCTCATCATTTGAGCCATGTGCAATTTGTTGTCTGCAAATACTTAAAATTCGGACAAGTGTTAAACTTTGTTGTGTGGTAGAGTTAACCCCAAAAGTGCCAGAAAAACCTAGCTTAACTCTGTGCCAAACGATATCATTTTAGACTGGTCCAAATCGGAGGCATTTGCAGATGACAAAATTAATGTGACTCAAAAATTGAAATTTGTTTTGGGAAGGGTTGAAAACATTGTGGGAAAAGGAGAAAATGCTGGTTACCAGCATTTTCTCCTTTTCCCAAAATGTTTTTAAAAGGCTTCTGTCTCAGGGTCGTAAAAACCAGGAATTGTTTGGTAAAAAGTTAACTGATATTTTTCTCCATTTTTCATGAGTATTGGACTGAAAATGTTGCCTCTAGAGTGTGCACAAGATTTTTCTAAATTTTGATCTAGTGACCTAGTTTTTGACCCAACATGATCTATTTTTAAATGTGTCCATAATTTCATCGAGACAAACATTCTGACCAAGTTTCGTGAGTTTTGGATGCAAAATGTGTCCTCTTGAGCAGAAACAAAGTTTTTCAAAGATTTGTCCCAGTGACCTACTTTTTGGCCTGAAATGACCCATTTTCAAAGTCATCTGAGACATGATCAAAATAAACATTCTGACCACTTTTCAAAAGTATTGGACAGAAAATGCAGCCTCTATGAGCCATTTCCAAAGTTGTCTGAGATATCATCAAGACAAACATTCTGATCACTTTTCAAAAGTATTGGACAGAAAATGCAGCCTCTAAGAGCGTACATACAGTTTTAAAGATTTGACCCAGTGAGCTAGTTTTTGACACAATATTACCCATTTCAACAGTTGTCTGAGATATCATCAAGACAATCTTTCTGATTAATTTTCAAGAGATTTGACCTAGTGGCCTAGTTTTTGAGCAGGCATGACCCATTTTCTAATATGTCTGAGATATCAAAAATCAAAACATTCTGACTAAGTTTCATGAGTATCGGACTGAAAATGTGGCCTCTAGAGCATACACAAAGGTAAAAGTTAGCAACGCAAAATGCATGACGCATGATGGACGCACAATGTTTTTACAACCTTGAAGGAAAGGCCTTTTGAACACATTGTGGGGAAAAGGAAAAATGCTGGTAACCAATTGTGTTCTCTACCTTTCCATGGAAAAATTCCATGATGTGAGCCAACCTAAAATCATCATCAGTATCATGCTTTCCAAATGGACTTGTCTAAAGTTTTGTCTCTGGTAAAGAGGCTAGCTTCTAAGTCTCCTTCACAGGAATTCCCATCTCAGTCTCCACCTATAATTTGGTATGTCACAAGTAACTCTTACTGAAGCATTTTCCTGGCCTAATTCAAGGAAAAAAAGTCTTCAGGTTGAAGTTATAGCTAGACTCAGTGTTGAAGAGGCTTCAATTGGAACCCAAGTTTGATTTGAATTGCTCTTTGCATTCATGGACATTAGTAAAAGTGAGCTTTCATAACTTGATTCCCAGTTTCGTAGAATAAACTCTATACCAAACAACAAACTTTAAATTTGTCCAATTTGAGAGCAATTGTAGAGGACAGAATAATCATGATCCAAAAATTGGAAGTTTGTTTTATGAAGGGTAGAAAACATTGTTGGAAAAGGAGAAAATGCTGGTTACCAGCAGTTTCTCCTTCTCCAACAATGTTTTCAAAAGCCCCTTTCCTCAGGGTGGTTACAAGGTGGGATTGTTTGGTAAAGGATTAAAGAGTGAATACAGAGCAATTACTTACCTGAAAAACATTTTGTAGATGTACAGTTACATCAGCTGTTCTTACATTAGCATCTGACTTCCAGGCAATGGATTCGTCATTATCATTTAAAAAATCAGCATAACCCCCAGCAGAGTTAACTCTCCTTACTGTCACATTTCCAAAACCATTTGTACACCAAACATCTGAGTTGTCCATCACCGAAGGAGCATCTGGTGGGCATCTGTGGTGAATTAAGAAGTGGTACCAACAAAGCATTCAAATTCAATTTTGATTCTAAAATCTGAGAAAACAAGCCATCTCATTGGCTGAGACACAAAGTCTTAGCCAATCAGATTGCTTACTTTGTTGGAAAACATTTAGCATATCTCTTTATGCCTTCAAGAGAGCAGTAAAAGAACATTTTTTGTCATAGTAAATGTAGATACATGTACATGTATTATGTCAGACAGTGAAACTCAAGATCAGTATGGACAGTATGTGCAACCTGTTTTTGAAACTAAAGTGTCTGCTTTATATCAAACATAAATACTTTGTGATTTTTAAGTCCTAGAATGTGATACTAAAGTCTTAACTGTGATATGTACAAGCATCTCTGTGATTTGTCATTTTCCTAAAATAGTATTCAGCCTTCCTGTGATTTACTTTATAAGTGTTTAGCATAGATCAAAATGTTTGTCTTTTAAATATTTCATTACCATGTCTCTCCATGTAGGACCATCAACACTTAAGGACCACAATGGAAATAAGGGATTTTTTCCCTTTTTTGTGATATCCTTGGTAGCGATGTACCTGATATGGTTCTATGCATTTCCATCATATTTGACTTTTTATTTAAATATGTTGTGTGCTACTGTAATAATATAATGTACATTCAGTGCTTAATAAGATAGATAAATAAATCAATTTACCAACAAACAAATAAATAAATAAATAAATATCCAGCGAATACAAGCCCAGATAAGTATAAAAAGTAATAGCCTCTGTAGTTTGAATATGAGAAGGATTAATTCTTTACCACAAAATTTTAGACTCATCCATATTGAAAGCATTTGATTGTTATTATATTTAAGCCATTCTCTGTGAAAAAACAGTTTAATGCATCTGCGAAAAGTATCAACCCAGGTCAGGCTGCCCAGTCCATGTAGGCTGACTAGGGTAGAACTTTTTGCTCTTGGTAAATTTTTCTGCATGTCCTAGGACCCTTCTACCTCAGGAAATTTTAGCCAGTTGTCATACAAAATGGATTCTATGGATCCATAATTATGTGATGACTGACTTGTTTTAATGCATCACCAAGATGTATTACACCCCTTTTTGTCAGAGCTTGCATGGCTCATTATTGAATGTTGTTATATGCCGTTTTCAACATTATTTCATATCATGGCAACAGCTCACACATTCATGTACCTCCTGGGTTTCATTGGTTTAACAAAGCTAGGGGTCTGAAGTGCCTTGCCCATGGACACTACCACAAAAAAACCCTGTGCTTCTAATGAGACTCAAACCCTGGGCCTCCAGGTTGCAAGTCCTACACTTTACCAAGGACCTGAAAGCATTTCAAAGTGAGAAAATTTTGTGTGAGATGCACATCTAGTAAAACTTTAAAATATTATAATATAAATGAGCCATGCTCTGTGAAAAGGGGGCTTGATGCATCTGAGAAAAGTATCGACCCAGGTCAGCCTGTGCAATCCGCACAGGCTGACCTTGGCTGAAACTTTTCGCTATTGGTCAATTTTCTGTATGTCCAGGGCACAGTCTACCTTATGATGAAGTCGGTTGTCAAAAAATATGGTTATTATGGATCCATAAGTATGTGATCACTTGCTTGGTATCATGCATCACAGAGATGCATCAAGTCCCTTTTTACCGGAGCACGGCTCAAACATTGGCATGCAACTTTTACATAGGATAATTCTTCCAATTAAGAGATATAAGTCTTTGAAATGGTGACAGATATTATGGGACACACTATACTAGGACCACTAAATGATGCTACATAACTACAAAATGAAGACACATTGTTTTTTCATACAAATTTTTTCTAGATTTCCATAGATAATCTTGACAACAGTTTAAAGTTTACCTGGTAACCAAGATCTTGCCCTTTTCCCACTATATTTTCTACCTTCTTTTCACAATATTTTCAAAAGATTTATTATTTTTAAGGGTTGTTAACCCTTTACCAGACAACAAAATTTTAGCCTTGTCCAAATTGAAAGCATTTGCAGAGGACAATTTCAATGTGGCTCAAATGATGAAGTATTTCTTTGACAGGGTAGAAAACATTGTGGGAAAGGGAGAAAATGCTGGTTACCAGCATTT
Source organism: Hippopus hippopus (assembly GCA_946811185.2). Classification (NCBI taxonomy): domain Eukaryota; kingdom Metazoa; phylum Mollusca; class Bivalvia; order Cardiida; family Cardiidae; genus Hippopus; species Hippopus hippopus. Next base: position 31,460,421 of record OX328106.1, read on the forward strand.
TCTCCTTTTCCTACAATGTTTTCTACAGGCTTCTTTCCCAGGGTCATTAAAAGTCTCCATTGTACAGTAAAGGGTTAATACACACAACTGTTTGGGGAAGGATAAAATCTCAAGTAATATTAGACAACTGACCTACACTCTGTTTGTATCCTCAAGGTCTGTAAAGTCGCTGATCCTTTGTATAATGCCTTGATCTCTCTGCAAAATAAACATGTTATTAGCATGGCTTTTTTCTAAGAAAACATAAAGGCATTGTCATAGCCCTGTTGTTGTCTGCATCCTAGTCATACTTCAAATACTTTGACTTTTTTCTGATACCTCTCCAATCACTAAAGATATCAATTTTGCTTCAAACTCTTGGCAGTTGTTAACTCTTAACCAAAAACCAAAATCTTCAGCTTGTCATAATTAGATGTATTTGCAGAAGATTAGTCAAATGAAGCTGAAATGATTGGGTTTGTCTTTGGTAGGATAGAAAACATCATGGGAAAAGTAGAAAATGATGGTGACCATCATTTTCTCCTTTTCCCCACAATGTTTTCAAAAGATTTTATACTCAGAGTTGTAAAAACACTATAATATGTGGTAAAGGGTTAAACATTATGGATCACCCAAATAAGAAAGGCAAGTAACCATCAAAATTATTTTGACAATGTTATGCTCCTTTTCAGACCAAGGGTTTTTACTGAAAAAGTAACTGCAGCTAGTTGTTGGTGCCCACCTGCAGTACTCTTGTTTATCCAATGTAACCAAAGATGACTCAAAAGATGATCACTGTCAGGGCCTGTATTAAGCACCAAACAATTAAAGCATCCTGCATTGTTTGTTTGTTTGTATGGTTTTCAAGTTGTTTTCAACATAATTATTATTTCAGTTAAATCTCAGTCTGCACTGCACCTATCTATACTTCATTATTTCAAAGTCACTGGCTGCTTTCCTACATTAACATCATCCAAAGATTGTTCAGCTGTGAAAGAGAAATTAATCTGGTTGCAATGATTATTTTATCCGGTCACCTTCTTTAATTTTGACCTGATAATAGGGTGCCATATATTTTTTTTGTTATCCATCAGTTGGTCACGTGACCGCAAAGTGCGCACCAGGTCCTGCTAACTGGGACTATTTTCAACCAAGCGTCTTACTGCCAAAATAAATGAATTGGATCTAGATTTAATCGCTAGCGAATACTTTTGCTTGTTTAATGGTCTGTTTTGTTAAAACACATTGTCTTCTTCGCCACAATATTTTCTGTGGATATACGTCACGTTTAATAATTATGACGTAGCCACTACCATTCATGACGTCCTTGTTGCAACTGCATATTCAGAGGGTTTGACAGGGTTCTTCATTTTTTAAACATTTCTTATAGATCTAGACCTAGATCTAGTTAGAAAGATGTCAGTAGAGTCTATGTGCCTTATTTCGAGCGAAAAGTTCAGTTTAGTCGGATTTTAGATTATAAGTGAGAAAAAGGATAAATGAAATAGACAGTTGGTGTTCTGGATTGGTAAAGTCTATCAGGCTCGGCTCCAGAAATTTATTAAAGGTACGGTCTTTATCAATGTATTTTTTTTCGTTTGTTTGTTCCATTTCAGTGAGTGACAGGATAAATAGAACAGATAGTTGGTGTCTTGCATGGATTAAGAAGCCCATATTATATTGCCTTTTATTCTAAGACTTGCACAGGACTGTTTGGAAAATATCTTAATTCAGTGGTACATTGGCTGATTTATTGATTGTTTTGTTTTAGACCACTTTCAACATTTTTTCAGCCATATTATGGCAACAGCCTACTTATTCATTTATGTCATGGATTTCACTTGTACTAGGTTAGGGCTCTGAGGTGTACTGCCCAATGACACTTGCTAAACACACCTTACAATTGAGCCACATGAGGCCCTATTTTTTAACTATCTTTTACAAATTAGAAGTTTAAAAGAAGAGTTAAAATATATGTTTGTCAGTCATCAGCAATAGAATGTACAAGATACTGGACAATTCTGATCAGCAAGACCTATTATCAAGCTTTACATATCACTCATACATGAATAACAGTACCTACCAACATTTTCTTAGGGTACAAATAAAAAACATAAAAAGACCCAAATATTCTTTTCTATAACTTTGGCATCTTGGTATCTGTACTGTAACATATTGTCAGACTTATAATAATATCCATACTGTCAAATGGTATGAAAAAATCATATAAATTATGCCTACATTTTTACCTCAGAATTATTTAATTTTGGCAGTGAGTGGGCCTTTATTTTTCCATTTTTAACAAGCCATGTATTTATCTTGACAAATTGTCCCACTTAATATTTTGTAGATCGCTAAACAATCCTGGGCCAAATTGTCCGGGCTAAAATGTCTGCTGGCCAAATTCTCCTACCATACCTTTAAAGAATGTAGATCCCCTTAACTTTTTACTGAATGACAAAATTCTAGACTTGTCCAAATCAAAAGAATATGAATGCACATGAATGCATGTGATGAAATAAATGTAGCCCAAATGATGATTTGAATTGTTAAAAGGGGTAACAACCATTGTGGGAAAAGGAGAAAATGATGGTTCTTAAAAAACAGGATATTATGGAAAGGAGTTTAAACACTAAATCTAATGGTCTTTTGCAGTCAAAAAAACAATATCCAAACATTACAATTTCATGGTAATTTTTTTCTATATATAATATCTGACATGAACAGACAATTAAGATCAAAGATATGTACGTCTGTGATTTTGCATAGCACTCAAAAGACAGTCTGATCTTGATCCTTTATTGTCTTCAAAAGAGACTTTACTTGTCCTTGGCCACCCAAGTCATGTATTTGAGTCATTCTAATAAGCAAGGGGCATATCTGCAATAAACCCTGTGCTCTTTATCTAAAATACAGGACCTTGTGGACAGGATGAGAATCAATAAGTTTGAAGTAGCAGATGAGACAAACATATTGCTGAGAGTTTTACCCTTAGAGTGCTGAATTAATGAAATTGACATGTTGAGCTTGGAAAATCAGTCTGAATATTGCAGGGACAATGTTGCTGTCTTGACCAGAATATCTCAGCAAGCTGGCATGACAGATCCAAGATCTGACTGCTTTTTCTGTGCAGTCAAGTGTGAATCTACACTCACCGCAAAAGGCAACATAAGTTGTGCTTGTCACTCTAAGAAGAAATTCTTTAGAAGAGATATATGCCACAAAGCTTTTCCCTGGTCCATAGATTCAGACATGGAGAATATGACATTAAGCCAGCGTATTTGTGTTGCAATTTTAGTTTTTTTCCTTGGTGAAAATCTCCTTTTACTCTACCAAATGACAAAATTTGAAAATCTTTCATAGGGTGAAAAATGTTTTGGGAAAAAGAGAAATTGCTGGTTACATGCAGTTTTTCTGACTATACTCTTATTTTAAAAGCCCCACAGGATTGTTTGGTCAAGGGACTACTACCAGTCTTTAAAACCTCAGCAAGAAGGAACATGCCCGTGACCATGTAGTATGGTAGTGCCGTGGCTGGAAGGTAGGGAGGTGGTCTATGAAAATAATTTAATACATCCTATGCATAAAGATATGTAATCAGCTGATCTATGCTGGTCAGTATTGTGAATGAAGAGTTTAATTACTAGGGTTGCAAGCGTGGGATCACCAGTCCATTCCGAAAATGTTTGCATAATGACTTCTTCGCTTAGGTTATAACCCTTACGCAACTCTACATCCCTTTTCTCACACAGCTTTATGCCTCTCGTCTCCCTAAAATTAAACCACCCACGACCAATAACTATTTTAAACTTTCGGATGTTACAAGTTGCATAAATTTACATCAGTTTGCTCTAGAGCAGTACAATCTAAATTTTCAAATTCTTTCAAAGCAATGCTTCCTTATAAACTCCTTTCTGCTGTAATTTTATCTTTGCTAAAACCCAAAATTACCTATCAACTTTTCAACACATGCTACATATGCAAACAGCGCTTGTCACAACTCAGCCGATCCTGTTTACTAGCGTTTACTTCTTGCGCTCATTTGGGTCAATAGCTTTGTAATAAGGTCAGCACAGCCAGATTATGCGCTGTAAGTGAATGCTGTTACCAATTATGGTTACATCAGTTTGCTCTCAGCAGACAGGAAATAGAACATTACAAATTAGTACAAGAAAAGGTCACTATCTCCTGTCATTTTCATATGCTATACTAAAAATAAGCGCCTCAGGGTATAGATTAACAGTATTCACAGAAAACTATTTATTCATATATCATTGTCTGCGCATGTCATATTCTATGAAGATTAGACCTGTCCGCAATGACACATCACTGTCCTGTACAGGATAAATATTAATATGCAGTGTGTAAACAAGAAAAACTGCCGCAAAAAATGTATCAAGTGGAAAATAGCAATTAATAATAAGTGTGTGGGAAAATCCAGCCTCTTTATTGCTCCAAATTTCCAAAAATATGATGATTTTACATGGGAAAACTCATTTTAAAAAAAAAATGATTGTTTACTGCAAATCTTTGCATATACTGTAGTCTCTAAATATAGATATGGGGAAAACAGGAATTTATGCAACATACTTTGGCAACAAAAATATAGTCCCAAACATGCTGGCTTATAACAGGGCTGTATCTCAAGCTTATGACTCATTCTCACAAAACATGACCATTGGGCATATAAAAATCCAGAATTTTATGTCGTATTTTATTGCTTTGCTTCATTTCGCCAGGTAGTTCCATGTTTAAAGCTACCAAATTTTGAATTTCACCAGCCTTGAACTTATTTTTAGGAATTTTCATCTATGTTTATGTATATACATGCATTATCAACCCTGCATGATTTTAAGAACTACCGTTGCACAGAATAGATGCCGCTTTCCAAGCTTAATCTGGTTTGGACAATTTTGAATGTTTTTGTCATAATTTTGATAAAATTTCCCGTCGACTGATATATAATATGTGTATGTTACCAAGAAAAATATGAACTATGCTGGGCTTGAAAAATATATTTCTATGAAAATGATGCAGTATATGCTTGAAAACTATTCAATTCCTTTTCATAAAATATGTCAAAGGTGAAATAATTTTCAAGAATCCTATGCTTTCATACAGTAAACATGTTTACTCATTATATCCAAATTTTTTTCATCCTCGAATGAATGCTGAAAATTATATTAGAACTTTTCCCACTGTCCCGTTTATTACTAATGATTGTCCCGTCTATTACAGTGTCTATGAAAACCTAAATGAAGGCTAATTCAATGCAATTTACCCGAATTTATGAGGAAATCCAACACAGTTAACAACCAAAAACGATTTCGACATACAGCTATGAAGAGTGAACAAGGATCATATTTGTTGACTTACTCCTTTGTCCCGTTTATTACACTTCGAGTGTTAACGTTATGAATACTTATAAAAATCTTTAGATCGGTAACTTTTCAAAATGTCATCTTGAACTGTGAAAATTCGACCCATTTTCGTTGTTTGTTCAAATACGATCATCATTGGATACAGTGACATCGTTTTTCTGCATCTCTTTATCATTTCACAGCTTCACCTTTTTCCACTGCTGAAATATATCATGTTTTCACCACTGTCGGACAACTTATAGTAAATCTTTGAAGTTAATCTGCGATATCGTTGTACATTTCGATTATTATTGGCAAAGGAATATCGATCCTAGAGTATATGTAATATGTTTTTAATAAAAAAGAAATACACCACTTGAATTGACCGTAGACACTCCCCCTACCCCCGCACACATCGACAAAGGTCTGATTTATGATAATCATTTCTAAGAATTAAAGAACAAAAATTTAATAAATACATACTTGGTGTCAATTTAATTGAGCCATGTTTGGCAAAGGAGGGTTTCATGCATCTCCGTGATGTGTTAAATCAATTAGTCATTACATTGTAATGGATCCATCAATAAAATCCATTTTGTCAATTCAAGAGGTAGAGTGATACTTGACTTTGTAGAAAGTTTACAAAAAGCAAATCGTTTCTACACTGGTCAGCCTGTGCCAACTGCGCAGACTGACATGGTTCGATACTTTTTGCAAATGCATCAAACCCCTTTTCACAGAGCATGGCTAAAATATAAATTACAACAGAATAATATGCAATATGCAGTCAATGAGACCCTTTTAGAAAGACATCATAGTTTCCGACACATAACCTCAGAATCAGGATAATTGCGTCATAACCAGACACAACATTCACTGAAATCAAAGGGATTTTAACAACCGAAATACAACCGAAGATAAATAATGCTGAAATACATGATTTTGCTATCATGAGTTTTGACATGATTGATGTCAAGGGCTCGTTGATTACGACTCGTTGATTACTTTTTACAAGTTTGAACCAGCTTTTTCGCTATATTTTGAAAAGGTCGAGTGTACTGGCCAACAGAATCACTTTGCACATATCCCACAAGTCAATTCTGGTCTCCAATATGCATTCATTTATATTTCATAGTTAGATGCACTAATTTTATTCGGAATCTTTGACAAGACTCATTGATTACTACATAATTATTACGGTTCCACTTAAGTGAATTCTTCGTCTTTTTCCCATCTTACGAGGTGCAGTGTGTTTAAAAAATGGTAATGATGTTAAATACAAGTCTTTAGGGGAGCTATCTGTTATATCAAATGGAACAAAATTGGATTCTTCTACCAAATCTGGGGGACTTATTGAGATTGTCCCATTGATTACAGAGAACTGGCGTCACAACTGAGTCTCGTTATCATTTTAGCGTTCTTTATATTATGCTAGATTTTTTGTTAAATGTAGCAAGGCTTCCATCAAAATTTCGCGTAAAAAGGGTTTTTTACCACGAAATACTTGTTTCAATTGGTGGCATTAGTCTACATCAATAAAGATTATTTCTTGGCGACATGACGATTTCAGTGACCAAGCTACTCATAATCTGCATGGGTGTTGATTGGACGGCATCAGAAAGGGCAAGATACTTCTGAACTTTGTCTTTGCATGTAATAGTTGGTAATTTCGCTTACCATAATCCCGTGGAGGTCATGAATCTTTTTTACTTTTCATTAAAAGTATGGCGACATTGAATGGTCAAACAAATTGAGAATGAGTCTTATAGGGTCTGTGTTTATAGATGACTGGTGCCTAGGTTACATGCTAGCTAACCATGGCTAGATGCATCATACCAGGTTGCATTTTATTTAGTGAATTTTTATTTTATTTTGAAATTCCAAGTAATGGTTGCCATTTTGAAAAGTAGTCCGGTTCTATACACAGAACACCCAAATCAGATAGACATTTATTTGAAAAATGCCACCTTGCAGAAGATAATGGTATATCAATACCCAGAAGTATGTCAAAAACCATTAGTATTAATCAGCTCTCATTAGAAAAATGTTTTGTATCACCTGTCTGTAAGAAAATCTTCGTATAATCTGACATCTGCTATTGACAAGAAGTCTCCAGGACCCAACTCTGAAATAATGAACAATTAAATACCGAGTGTGGCATGATTATCTTAGACAGTATAGAATGAAGATCAGACTGCACAGGGCTTGCAATCTGATCTTCAATCTATATCTGATACAGTGATATTTTTCCTACAATAAAAAAAAAGAAATTGGATTATTACAAGTATAGTAATTACAACTGACTGTAAATAATCATTCTATTTATTCTATCTATTTAGTATTTCCATACAGGTTGTGCTAAGACTATAAAACCAAGAGCAAGCACCAAGAACTCTAGATAACAGGCACATGTTTTTTACAAGCTTGGCCCTCTATAACCAAACACATCATTTGTCATTTTCTTTACATATTTCTAAACTATGACAGAAAAAAATCTCTATCATGTCTAGGGGTAGTTTATTTTCTATCTGGTATAAAGGAATATGGATAAATACCATAAAGGTTGAAACATTCCAGGCTGACAATTATTTCTCATCCCCACAGTTTAACAGATATTTCAAAACTGTAATTACTAATCATATTGAAGGAATATGATCGGTCAATGTAACTAAGGTGACTGTGGTTGTGAGGTAGAGCGTTGGCCTTGTAACCATTAGGTTCCGTGTTTGATTACCAGGAGTAGGAGTCAACTTTGGGACTGTTCATTGATCCACACATTTGGTGCAAGTATTTGAGCGCTAGTACAGTTTCCAGGAAGCAGAATTAAGAGATTAGTATAAGTTGCAAGAACTTGTTTCTCAATCGATGTAAAAAAAATGAGTTTAATCTAAACTAATGGAAGTGAGTGATCAGATGAGTTTCTGAAATAACTATAAGCTGGTCAAAACAGAATCGACAAGTCAAATTCATTCAATATATTCATTGTATTATTAAAATTTCCATTTCATGGTGAGGATGAGAAAAAATTTGTCAAACGTTTGGATCTTTATGTACATGTAAACCTCCCAATATTTATCCATGTGTTAAGCTTCACGTACCAGGTAGAAGATACATGTAAACTTATAAACCCAAAAGTTAGAACTATTTTCTATTTTGCTCCGCCGATACAATTGAAATTTATGTACGCATACCTCCTTCTCGTGGACCAATATCTAAGGTCTTATGTCGGGTTTTATTCTGTGTACTTCCGGCCTCAAAGTCTCCATTTACAAACACTTGTACTGCATCACTCAACTGTGGTTAGATTTCATTTTTTATTTTAGAAATATAAACTCACACAACTATGTCAAAGTACTGTATGTACTGAAATAAAGAAGTATGATTTATTTGAAAGCAAGAGGTACCATGATGGCCCTGTGTCTCTCTACTGGCTAATTAACCCTAAACCTCGTGATCCCTACCTCTAACACTGCCCTAAAGAAGAAGACTTTTGAAAACATTGTGAGAAAAGGAGAAAATGCTGGTAACCAGCGTTTTCTCTTTCTTTCCACAATTATTTCCTCCTATCATTCAAAGACAGGAATCATCTTTTTAACTACCTGTTAATTATTGTCTACAAATGCTTTGAATTTGTTTGAACCTAAAATTTTGATGTTTGATAAAGAGTTAAACAAATGCATTAAAACTAGCATAGACTGTGACTTGTTCATCAAATAAATTCTACATAAGATTTAATCCATTACCAAAAAAAACCCCCAAGAGTCTATAAGAGTACAGCTTGTTAAAATATTGTGGGAAACAGAGAAAATACTGGTAACCAGCATTTTCTGCTTGTCCCACAATGTTTTCTACCCTATCAAAGACATATCCAATCATATGAGTCACATTTAATTTGTCATCCGCAAATACCTTCAAACTGGACAAGTCTAGCTTATTGTCGTCTGATAAGGAGTTAACCCTTTACCACACAATTTTGAGTTTTAACAACCATGAGAATGGAAGGTATTTTAAAACTTTGTGGGAAAGGGAGAAATTGCTGCCAACCAGCATGTTCTCCTTTTCCGACAATGTTTTCTACTCTTTTCAGAAACGAATTCTATCATTTGAGCCACATTTAAAATGTTGTTTGCAAATGCCCAAAGGTCCAAAATTTTGTCGTTCAGTAAAAGTAAAGTAGAAAAAATTAAAAGTCTGCACATCCTGTAACAGCCATGATTTTTTTTTCAAATATCAAGATTTCCTATTAGATTCTGATAGAGCTTTAATTATAACCCACACATGCCAAATATCAATATTATAGAAATTGTCCATTAGTTTTTGACAAGCAAGTTTTCAAAGAATTGCAAAATTCTGCCATACAGAGGAAATATGTAGTCATATGTTTTTACAAATAAAGAAACAATAAATGATACTGAAAATTCTTTAAGGCATAATTTTTTCCTTAAAATGATCTGATAATGCTGATGCTTATGTTGATGCTGCTGATGCTAATAATGAAGCTGATGATCATGTCTGTATGAAAATTAAGATAATCTCTTTAACTTCTCACTGTCAGTAATCAATTGATATTGCTGTTCATTTCCTCTTTTTGTATGTTTTCTGTACTTGAGAAGTGAAATAATGCACTTTGTATTGTATTATTATATTGTCTTAATTGATCATTTATTACTTCCTTCATCCATGTATAAAATGGGCTGGTTGTAGATGTGAATTAAGTCAAATGTTAATAAACTGACAAACATTTACTCACATGTTAAAACTTACCCTGATCACAAGATGGGTCCAAGTTGTTGATAAAAAGTTGAGTCTTCTAAAAGAGCTTGCTCTAAAATATATGTCTAAATGTTTTTCTAGGGCAAAAATTGATATGTGTCCATGTTGTATTAACAACCTGCCAAAATACAAGAAGTAATTGATTCAAATTTGATGCTTATCCTGCCCTACATGATGATAATATGCATTGGAAAGAGTGTAGTCTCAGATCTATCTACAAATATGCGCAGTCTGATCCTAATCTTCAGTCTCTGTTTCTCTCATGATGCTTTTAGACATAGGTCTACAATGCCATTGAAATCCCATTAAGATAACAAAATCTGTTTTTATGATAGTAAATGATACACAATTCAGTCAAATAGGGTTTGACCCCAGTGTCAGCACCATAGGCAACAACAAAGGTTATTGCAGATGGCATAGATCAAGATCAGACTGCACAGAACATGCAGTCTGATCCTGGATCTATACTGTCCACATTCTAAGTCAAATCTATAAGATGAAAAACCTTTCTGGGTCTCAGTGTCTTTTCAGTCAGTGACCAGCGGGAACATTTTTTTTTTTTAAGTAATGAAAAAAATATTGCTTAAAATATGTGAACAAATGAACATGCTGTTTTCGCTATGTCTGTTATGTTAAAACACTAAAACAGAAAAATCAATTGTCTTCTTCCCCACAATATCTTTCTGCTGATGCATGTTATGTTTATTACATAGCCAATATCATTCATGATGTCATTATTGAACCTGCATATCCAGCTTTACACACACAGTTCTTCTTTTTTTAATTTTTTCATAGTGAAAAATATTTAATTGATATGTGCATTATGTGCGAAATATTCAATTAAATCCGATGTTGGATTATAAATGAGATACAGGATAAGTAAAATGGATGGTTGGCGTCTTGGATTGTGAAAGTCTAACGGGCTCGGCTCCGGAAATTCATTAGAGGTATGGTCTTTAAAAGTAATTTTTCCGTTTTCCTTTTTCTCTTGTTTGTTTGTTTTGTTTTGTTCCTTTACGGTAAGTGAAAGGATAAATAGAATAGATAGTTGCTGTCTTGGATGGGTTAAGTTTATCGGGCTTACCTCTGAAATTTATTCGGTTCGCCTTTTGCTCACCAGATAAATTCCTTCGCCTTGCCCGATAAGCTTAACCCATCCAAGACACCAACCATCTATTCTCTATACATGTATATGATTTCAAACTGTCTACTTACAGCGTGTAGTTGGTTGCAAAGTTAGCTTTGAACCAAAATGACAAACTGAATGATCCCTCAGCGCTTGTATTTACTGGCATTTCCACTTGGGAACAGTTGTTTTTATCACTGAAAAGGACATTTCGTGCGTATTTGTCAGCCACTGCTGGTAGATCACTTTTATCATCAATAGCCAGACAGTTGTCTCCCATATTATCCAGGCCATCTGTGTATGCAGGAAACTTGGTTCTGTGGATACATGTATGGTTACAAGCTGACGAAGAGCATTCGCTTGATGCATCAACTTTAGAATATAACACAACATCTGTGTCTATAGCTGTTGAGGATTGAAATGACTCTGAGCAAGCAATGAAGAAACTCATCATAATCAAGACTTTCAGGAAGAATGTAGTCACTTGATTTAGATGGGCCATCCCTAATATTGATTTCTGTTCAGAATCGGCTGGCCTTGTCACTTTCTCTGCTTATTTTTACTAATGTCATGAATGTGCCAGATCTGCTGAACTGTGCCCCTGAAAATATATCTTATACATGTAAAGCCTTAACCACATGATCCTGAATTTTAACGACCCTGAAAGAAGGTTTTTAAAAACATTGTGGGAAAAGAAGAAAATGCTGGTAACCAGCATTTTCTCCTTTCCCCACAATGTTTTCTAGCCTGTCAAAGACAGAAATCATCATCTTAGCTAATTATTATTATTACTATTATTATTTGGTGTTTTAAGGCGCATCGACAGCTGTGGTCATTTAGCGCGCATGAAGGTAATATTTAGAAATGGAATAATAAAATGTTAATTTGATACTTAAAATCTATATTAGAGTCTATATCTTATTATAAAAATCTATCTCTTTTAGGTATTCTAAAATGTTATTCTGTTGTACATGTAAAAATAAGTTTTGTAAGCTATCAACACTAAAATGTTTTGACCGTATACGGTCGAAATTTTTTACAGTTTAATAAAATATGTTTTATAGTTAAAGGCTCATTACAGTTTATACATTGTGGTGCTCTCTCATTATTTAAAAGATGCACATGTGAAAACATTGAGTGTCCCACACGACATCTTGTTAAAATTACTTGACTTTTTCGGTTACAATAAAATTCATATTTATCATTAAAATTTGGCTTGATCGCTAAAAGCTTGTTGTTAAAACATTGTTGCCATTTAATTTGACATTCAGACTTGATAAATTCATTTATTTGTTGTTTTTTGTCAGTATAAGGAATTTTTATGTTGGCTATGTTCATATTTACGGCATCCTTTGCTTTTTGATCAGCTATTTCATTACCTTTTATATTAATGTGGCTGGGTATCCAGCAGAATATTATTAACTTTGATCTACTAAAATAAACACATTTTCTGAAAAATTGTTGAATCAATGGATTTGGGTTATCAGGATGTTTTAAAGATTGTACAACTGACATTGAATCAGAAAAAACTATGAATTTCTTGTTATTATTGTTTTGTATTGAACAGAGAGCAATGTTTAAAGCCACAGCTTCTGCTGAAAAAATAGAGCTATGATCTGGTAGTCTTATTTTGGCAGTGTCTTGCTTGTGTACTGAAGCGCAACCAACTTTATTATCTTGTTTCGAACCATCAGTATAAATTGAAATGTAATCTTTATACTGTGATTTGATTTCTAAAAATTTATTTTGATAAAATAATGGATTTGTAACTGATTTCTTATTTACGTTGAGATTAAAAATAATATTTGGTGGATCTATGGTCCACGGCTCTTTTACAGGAAGTTTAAAGGGCTTAATATTCTTTACATTTATATTTGATTCATCAAGAAGAGGTTCAACTCTTAGACCAAGTGGTTTGATAAAATTAGGTTTATTTTGAAAGAGTATTTTGTTTGGTGAATTAAAAATGTCATTGTAAACCGGATTCTTTGTATTTGAAGCCAGTTTAGTTACGTACTGTAAGGATAGTTTTTTCCTTCTATCATATAAGGATGGCTCCTGGGCCTCTGAATACAAACTTGTGACAGGTGACGTACGGAAAGCTCCCAAAGCTAACCGAAGACCCTGATGATGAATAGTGTCCAACTTTTTTAGGTAGCTTTTCCTTGCAGAGACATATATAATACATCCATAATCCAGTTTTGACCGTATTAGAGATCTGTATAGATTTAAAAGAGTTTTTTTTATCTCCTCCCCAGTCAGAGTGGGAAAGTACTTTTAAAACATTCAAAGCTTTTTGACATTTCAGTTTCAAAGCATTAATATGTGGAATGAAAGAAAGTTTTTTGTCAAAGATAACTCCTAAAAATTTTGCTTGATCTACTATTGGAATTGGACTATTATATATTTTCAGTGATGGATCCAAGTGCAACCTGCGCTCTTGGCAGAAGTGTACACAGTTTGTCTTTGTCTTGGAAAATTTAAAACCATTTTCTATAGTCCATTTCTCAATTTTATCTAAATTATTTTGAAGCTTAGTTTCAATTGTTTTCATATCTTTGGACCTGTAACATATCAAAAAATCATCCACATATACGGAACAGTTCACATCGTCATCTAAACATTTTACAATATTGTTAATCTTGATATTGAACAGAGTAAGTGAGAGGATACTTCCTTGAGGAACTCCCTCTTCTTGTTCATAGTCATCAGAAAAAGATGTGCCTACCTTAACTTTGAAACATCTATTTGATAAAAAGTTTGAAATAAACTTAGGTAGATTTCCCCTTAATCCAATTTTATGAATATCTTTTAAGATGCCATGTTTCCATGTGGTGTCATAAGCTTTTTCTAGATCAAAAAATATGGCAACTACGTGTTGTTTCTTTACAAAAGCATTTCTGATAAAAGATTCTAATCGTACTAACTGATCTGTCGTGCTTCTGTTTTTTCGGAACCCCGATTGATGTTCCGATATGATATTATTGGATTCCAGGTAAAAATTAAGTCTATTGTTTATCATTCTCTCCATGGTCTTACATATACAACTAGTTAAAGCTATGGGTCTATAGTTTGTTGGATTTGTATGATCTTTATTTGGCTTAGGAATTGGAATGATTGTAGCTTTGGACCAACTTTTCGGGAAGGTGCCTTGTTCCCATATAATGTTAAAAATGTTTAACAGACTTTGTAATGAAATACAAGGTAAATGTTTTAAAAGTTGATAGTGTACTTCGTCTGCACCTGCAGCAGAATCGTGAGCATTTTTTAGAGAATCTTCAAGTTCCGATAGTGTGAAAGGTAAGTTGTGGTTTTCATTTGTATCCGTTTCAAAATTAAGTTCTTCCATTTCTGCTTCTTGCTTATGTTTTTTAAATTGTGGTTGATAATTTGCAGAAGAAGAGTTTGTTTTGAAAGTTTTACCCAGGATATTAGCGATTTCTTCTTTACTTTCGTAGATTTTGTCATCTATCTTGATATGCGAGTGTTTCATGGTTTGATTCTTTCCATTTTATTTTCCTTAACATATTCCAAATGGTTGTCATGGGAGTTCTAGCATTAAGTTTAGAAATGAAATCTTTCCAAGGTGATCGTTTTGCTTGTTTAATAGTACGTCGAGCCTTAGCTCTCATAATTTTACAAACATTTAAGTTTGATTTTGTTGGATATTGCTTGAAACGTTTTAAACTGTCTTTACGTTTTTTAATAGCTTCTTTACAACCATCATTAAACCATGGCTTTTTCTTCTTAAAAGTATTTGTTGAAATCTTCGGGATGCACTGATTTGATATGTCAAGCAAAGTTTCAGTAAAAGAAAGCATTGGATCTTCTGAATTTTCAAAATTGTCAATCAGTAATTTTTCATGGCAAAGAATATTGAATTTTTCCCAGTTAGCTTTTTTAAAATTCCATTTTGGAATTTTCTCATCTTCTGTTTTCTCAGTTTCTTGTATAATGATAGGAAAATGATCACTTCCATGAGAATCTTCACATGCTTTCCATTCATAGTCAAGGTACAAGGAAGGATGGCAAAGTGAAAGATCTATTGCTGTGAAAGAACCTGATCCAGGATGCAGGTATGTATGTTGATTGGAATTAAATAGACATAAATTATTCTCTGCAATGAAATCTTCAATTATTTTACCTCTATCATTGGTATCTGAACAACCCCATAATTCGCTATGTCCATTAAAATCACCACATATGATGTAAGGTTGAGGTAGTTGTAGTAAAAGATTTTCTAAATCATTTTGATCTATTCTTTTATTTGGTGGGATATAGATAGAGCATATTGTTATAGTTTTATTTAAAGATGCTTTTATTGCTATTGCTTGTAGATTTGTGTTTAAGTCTATCTTACGATGAGGTACCGTAGAATGTATTATGATAGAAGAACCACCAGATGCTCTTTGGCAATCATTATGTATGTAGTGATAGGAAGAATAATTGCGAACTTCCAAGTTATCATTGGGGGTTATAAAAGTTTCTTGAAGACAACAAATTTGTGGATTTAATAAAGATAAAAGAATTAGTAGTTCATTAAATTTGGCTTTCAGACCTCTACAATTCCATTGTAAAATTGAGTTTTGACCCATTATACTTGTATATTGGGAGTTTGAATTTACTTAAAAGTTATTTGACTGAGGAGTCAATTTCCAATTCCATATCTTCTAAACTTTCAAATTTATTTGCCAGCTTAATAGGATCCTGTGACCCTTTCTTCTGTCTATTTGATTGTTGTTTATCTTTTTCTTTTTTATCTGGTTTATTTTTCTGGCTTTTACTTGGTGATGTAGGGCATGAATTAGCTCTAGAAGCTGATCTTGATCTACTAGAGTCTTTTGTTTGGTTAGATTTTGAACCTGTTTCAGATGTTCGAGGTGGTTGGACAGATGGAGACGTAGATTTCGAGGAAGGTTTAGCGCCTTGCTCAAAATCCACGGGATCATACTGTGTTCCACAAGTTCTCGTCTGAGGTTTTGCTGTTGCTGATTGAACTATCTTAGAGTACCTAGGTTCAAAAGCTGTCTCATATTGTTTTTTTGCCTCAAAGTACGAAATCTTTCTTATTGTTTTAATTCTCATAATTTCTTTTTCTCTTTTCCAGACTTCACAGTTGGTTGATCTTGCACTGTGATCTTTACCACAATTTACACATTTGAAAGGTCTTTGGCAGATGCTAGATGTGTGCTTGGATTCACCACATCTATCACAGATTACTGCATCTGTGAGCTTGCAGTTGTCTTCGTGGTGTCCAAATTTTTGACAATTAAAACAGCGCAAAGGATTTGGGATGAACTGTTCCACTGGTACTGTACGATAAAAGATTCTAATACTCTGAGGCAAAGTGGTGGTGTTAAAAGTGAGGAGTAGTGTATTGGTTTCAAGTTGAACATTATCTTTTTTTATTTTGAATCTCTTGCACGCAACAACTCCTTGCGGTGCAAGATATTCAACAATTTTTTCCTCTGTTTCTCCTTTCAGTACCCTGTCTTTCACAATTCCTCTGGATTTGTTAAGCGAGTTGTGTTCTGAGACTGAGACTTTAAAGTTGTAAAACTTTTTAACTTTTAATAGAGATTCAGCCTGACTTGCTCTTGATGTTTCAACGAGTAGTAGTTCATTTTTTAATTTTTTAACTGATTTTGGAGTACCTATTAAACTTTCTATCTGTTTTTCTATTATGAAGGGAGACAGAGATGTGATGGGTTTTACCTCCTCACTTTTAATAACCAAGAACTTTGTATTGTTTACATAAGACGTTTCGTTTTCGTTATTCGGTCGGGGTCTTTTGTTTTGGGAAGCCATGATTTTGATAGTGTAATTTCAATAGCTATGGCGCTCCACCCTCCTCGGAGCCCTACAAGGGGACGTCTAATGGAAATGGGTTTCCTATTTCCGACGCCAGAGCTACATAGCTATTATACTTAACAAACCTTAAGCGAAGAGAAACTATAGGTCTATTAATTAGCCCATCAGCCGCCGCTTTATAAAGGAAAACAATGTAAAAGATAAGAAAAAATCTAACCCGGTTGGTATCATAAGATACAAAGAAAGAAATATAGATAAAAAGTATGTAATCCTAAAAGCTAGACACGACCGAGCCGATTGAGACGGGTCGGGCCTAACCCATCCCTCTCGTCTATCCGACGCCAGGGCCAAAGCAGTGTGTTGAGTGCTGGAGATCCCTGGGCACTCTCAACTACCAGGATCCCCTTTTCCGGCATACGAGATGCCACCCAAGGCAAACAAGTGGCTTCTGAATCAAAGACAGAAATCTTTTATCAGAAGAAAGTTTGCTCAATGAAATATTTTCAATCAAGAAAGCTTTAGATATAGAGTGTTAGCATGATAACTTTAATAATTAGAGCTGATAACTTAGAGCTTACTAGAGTTCCCATTATAGATCTCTACTTGTAGGTAAGGTTCTAAATACAAGTATGCCAAATGTTTCAAATTCTTCAAACATATAGTGCTAGAGATTGGAAAAGGTGTTGACGAATACAAGAACAAAACAGATGTTATACACAGATGTTGTTATACTCTTCGTCCAGTGTACTACCCACTGGCACATATGATACACACACAAATGAGCATGTTAGTATATGAGACAGGAAAGTGTATAGGAAAGATATGTCTTCAAAAAATGAAAAAATAAAAAATCACTTTTGGAATGAAAAACTTGTTTTGGAAATCATATGATCTTAAATTTGTCTTGTTCTTCAGCCACTTTTATGTTTTAATTTTGTGTTTGTTAATTTATTTCTGGAAATATTTAATCGTATTGACTTTAGTGTTTTTATTTTCATATTTAGGTTTATTTTGTTATTGTTATTTTATTTTTCTAATATTTACTTTAAACTGAATTATTTTGGACCTGTTTTATTAATTTTAGCTTTATTATTATCGGTCTCCTCTGTTTCTGGGGACTTTTACCACCCATATGCCACAGGGGCGAAGGCAGCCACCAATTTCTAAGGCCCCGAGTGGCGGGGGCCCTCATCTTAGCTAAACTGATTATGTCATCTGTACATGCTTTCAATGTGTTCCAGTACAAAATTTTGTCATTTTATAAAGAGTTAAAACACAATTTTAAGTAGATGTATTTCGAATCAAAAATATCTATGCTTAAATTCCTAAGCACAACTATGTGCACTTCTGTGGATAGTGTAGATCAAGATCAGACTGCACAAAAAATATCTTTGATATTCACTTTCGGAAAAGGTGAAATGTTTATCTGGCTAAAAGACTGAAATCACAATGTATCAGTTCTGAAAACAACTCGGTGAAAACATTTATTTAAAAAACAGCCTAACTCTATACAAGATGACAAAGTTTTAGATTATCCATATTGGAAGCAATTGTAGACAAAGTAAATATGTCTCAAAAGATGTGCTTTCTCTTCCAAAGAACTGAAAACATTGTGGGTAAAGGAGAAAATGTTCACTGGTTACCAGCATTTTCTTCTTTTTCAACATTTTTTTGAAAGGTCTTTTTCATCCAGGTTGTTATAACCTGGAATGTTTAGAAAAGGATTAAGAGTTAATCATAAAATTAATTATTGTAAAATATAATTTGTGTGTTCTAAGTATCACTTGCCTTTTAGGTACAACTACAAATGACTTAGCAGGAAGTATAGATCAAGATCAGTTTGTGATGATGTGGGTGCACTTTTTCTACAGTCCTTTTGTTTGTATGGTGTTATACACTATTTCCAATATTATTCCAGTTATATCGCAGTGGCCAGTACATCTATCCATGCTCTGCTGGAATTTCATTTACCAGTAACTTGCACAATTCTCTTCCCAATGGGTCCACTAGTGAATTTCCATACAAATATTGTGGAAATAATACTCAGCAATGAAATGGCAATGAATATTACAGCAATGACTAGCATCAGTCCTTGAAAAAGAAATATGCTGAGCCTAGTTTCAAACCAGCGACCCCTGGCTATGAGGTCCTGTATGCTACGGACTGCAGTACTAGGCTCAGCTCACCAGGAAGTCACATGGCTTTAAAAAATAAACATAACAGTTTAACCCATTATTCCCTGTAGACAATTCTCTCATCTTGCAGCAAACTAGTTTTTAACTCTTAGAGTGCCAAATAAATGTAACAGACATGTTCAGCCTAAAAATAAGACCCAACTAGACGTAATTTGATAGTTGCTTTTGTATATAGTGATTAAGCTAAGCCGACAGTGTAGATCACAGATCAGACTTCATGTTTTGTTGAGTTTGATCTTGTTCTATACTAACCGCAAAAGCAACTTTAGTTGTGAAATAATTGAATGGTGTTTTCAACATTTTTTGCAGTCATTTTATGGCACTAGCTTGCTTATTCATGTATGTCCTGGGTTTAATCATGATTTGACAAGGGCTCTAGAGTGTCTTGCCAAAGGACACTCCCATCAAAAACTTAGTGCTTCCAGTGAGGCTTAAACCTAGAACCTCCAGGTTAAAAGTTCTACATCTTACCACTAAGCCACGCAGAACCGTCCACAGACTACTTTTCAAAACAAGTCGGCCAGTGGAGAAATTCCTTGTCATAAGCAATTGTCATTTTTTCTGCAATATTTAAATGGAATGTTACATGTATGTATTCAGGTGTTTGCCTTCACCGTAGGTCGATCATCTATTTTTTACTAGGATTGTTTATTGGTCATCTGTGATTCAGGAAGTATCAACATATTGATAAGCCATGCACTGTGAGAAGGGGGCTTAACCCTTTACCAAACGACAAAATTTTAGACTGCTCCAAATTGAAAGCACTTGCAGACGACAAAATAAACGTAACTCAAAATTTGAAATTTGTTTCTAGCAGGATAGAAAACATAGTGGGAAAAGGAGAAAATGCTGGTTCCAGCATTTTCTCCTTTTCCCACAATGTTTTCAAAAGGCTTCTATCTCAGGGTCGTAAAAACCAGGGATTGTTTGGTAAAGGGTTAATGCATCTGCTAAAAGTATCAACCCATGTCAGCCTGCACAGACTGTGTAAAAACTTCTTGCTATTTGTAAATTTTCTGAATGTCCAGAGACCAGTCTACTTTCAGGTTCAAAAGCTTGATCAACAAAATGGATTTTATGGATCCCTAATTATGCTAGGTATAATGCATCACAGAGATGCATTAAGCCCCCTTTTGCCAGAGCATGGCTCAGATCTATTGACTGTTTACCCATCGAAGAAATTAAAGACTGCTAGTAGTCACATATTGAAAGCATTTGCAGATGACAAAGTAGAACAGAAATCGGAATTTTAATGATGGAATTTGTCTTTGAAAGGGTAGAACACAATGTGAGAGAAGGGAGAAAATGCTGGTTACCAGTAATTTCTCCCTTTCCCACATGTTTTTCAAAGTGTCCTCCTTTGGGGTCATTCAAATAAATGATTGTTTGTAAAAGGGTTAAATCTATGCATTAACCCTTTACCACACAAAACCCAGTTTTAACAACCCCAAGTTAAAAGATTTTTGAAAAACATTGTGTGATAAGGAGAAAATTAAAGGTGGTTACTAGCATTTTCTCCTTTTCCCACAATGCTTTCTACCCTTTCAACGACAAATTTCATAACTTGTGCAACAGTGAATTTGTCGTCTGCAAATGCTTTTAGTTTGGACTAGTCTTAAATTTTGTCGTTTCGTAAAGGGTTAATGAATCTGATATTTGTAAAGTTTACTTTTACTGTAATAAACCAATGAGCATGGCATGCTTTGGTTTAGTATGATAATGTAACCCTTAACTCTCTACCAAATGACAAAATTTTGGGCCAAACCAAATTTAAGGCTTTTGCAGACAACAAAATTAATGTAGTTTAAATCATGATATCTGACTTTAGTAGGGTAGGAAACATTCTGGGAAAAGAATAAAATGCTGGTTACCAGCATTTTCTGCTTTTCTCACATTGTTTTTAAAAGCTTTCTTCTGTAGGGTTGTTTAAACTCAACATTGTTTGGTGAAGAGTTAAAAGAATACATAAGTGAATTTCACATTAATAAATCTGTAAAGATGCTTTTGCCCGGCCAGGTAGCACCGTGCTTATCGTATCTGGCTCATGACCTGGTAGTAGGGGGGGGGGGTGGTGTTATATTTCTGCTGTACTAAATTTCCAAATCTTTCCCAGATCTAGTCAAATCTTTCCCAGATTAACCCGAATCTTTCCAAAATCTCTCCTAAATCTATCCCAAATTTACCCAAGTCTTTCCCAAATCTTTCCCATATCTCTCCAAATTGCTTATCTATTCCGTTGCTGATCGATTTGCAGGGTGCCGCCGTCTTTAAGATAATGTGACTGGCAGTATTCCAAAATGAAAGCCCCCTTGATACAGAAAAGGTTACTCGTTACAACTTGACCGATTCCGTACCTACATCTAACCTCGTCCGTATTAAGGGGATTTCTAATTTGAAACACTGCCTGTCATATGATCTATAAGATGGCAGCAACCTGTAAATCGATTAGCAACGGCAATAAGAGCCACGGTGATAAGCAACCTATCGCTGAAAATTGCCAACATAATTGATAGACCTAGTTAAGAAATAAATGTAGAAACTGTTTGTCATTGGAAGTGTATTTATAAAGATTCCCACGTAAAATTGTGATGAGTGTTTGCTTTCTAAGTGGAGTGCTACGATTTTAAGAACGGTGAAGCGGTGTACTTCCGGCGAAGAAATGTAGGCGATAGGTTGCTAATCACCGTGGCTGTTGTTGCCGTAGCTAATCGATTTACAGGGCACTGCCATCTTTAAAATCATGTGACTAGCAGTATTTTTTTAATGGAAACCCCCTTGATACGGACGAGGTTAGATGTAGGTATGGGATCGGCCGACTTGTGACGAGTGTAGTACTTAATTTTCACATAGGCCTATTCCTAAACGTAATGGTGAAAGTCGTTACTTCAAAATAGTCTCATTCACCCAGTAGTTTGTCTTCAATTTGATACATAGAACGAAACACGTGGAAAAAATATAAAACAGTAACAAAGTTCGAAACTGTGGAGGCAAACAATTTAAACACCTCCCTCCTCGAAACGGAAATCTTAGTATCACGGTAATTACGTTGAACATATCTGATTGGTCAATACATTTTTCATCAGCTCGCCACTACTTTTAATTGACCAGTCAGATAAAGGTCTATTTACCAATGCAGTAAAATGTTCACATTGACTTTATTAGTTGTACGGTCAGGTGGCAGGGGACTTGGAAACTTGTTCACGGCTGTGGTGAATCATGTCGCCCCGAGCCGAAGGAAAGTAGAATTTCCCTTCTGAGTGCCTCAATTCAATTCAATGAAAACTGACGTCACTGGGAACTGACGTCACCGAAACCTTGGTAAAACGTGCAGTTTGGTGCATAATCTTGATGTTAATCTTGATCAACGCTGCCATTTTGGATGTTGTGTTGAAAGTGTAGTCATGTATACGGGGCTCCCGAAAGGGAAACTGCTTTTACGTTGGTTTTGCAGGTGAACATGATATATATGTTCAGGGCATATTATCCAATCAGATCACGAGAAGTTTCTTTGCAGTATAATAATAATGTATCTTTGGGTTATAGAAGACTGAAAAAAGGGTGCAGTGTGCTTGTAACTGTCTTAGAAAAGAGTCACAGGTCAAATCACTTTCACTTGGGTAATGGTCTGAGCATCAATCAACAAATCATTCTAAAATCACTTGCAGTCCCAGACTAAGTCTAAATTTGGAAAGTATTACAACTGCTGATTGGCTTAGCAAATCAGATATTGTCTTGCATGGGAGTTCAGAAAGAATTAAGAATGAAGATTTTCATTATTATGTTTCGTGAATACGAACGCCAATTTTCATATTTTAATTGTTTAGCTTTAAAAGATTTAATAGTTAATAGAACTATCCCTGAAAAGCTCGACGGCGTAAGAGGTACTAGAATGTGAATATTGCCAGTCTTTAGTGGTTAAACTTGAAGAGAAACAGTTAGAAGTTACCTAGCTTATAATTGCCTTTTTTTCCTATTGTGTTGCATATTAATGAGTGCAGAAATTTTCAATAATATATATTTTTCAAAATTGGATGTTACCCCTAACCTAAATCACCGTTGGAAAGCAGGGATTTTATATACACGATATATATACGATCCCTGTTGGAAAGGGAGAAGTTGCTGCTAAAATTGATGTCTGAAATATGCGTAATGATCTACATACAGTAATGTTTTAAAGATTTGTAAAGCACAAAAATAATAAATAACTAATGAATTAGTATGTTAAAAAAAAAAAAAAGGATTATACCCTATTATACCCATTTGGTAAGTTGTAAATTTTATATGGTCCGCAAAGGATTGAAGCGGAGCGCAGAGCATTAACGGTAGCAACCCCTCTAGATCTGTTCCAATAAAGGGCTAATAAACATGTTTACTTTGTTTTTAACAATCACATTTTACTATTTATTCATTCCAGTCTTCAATCCCCCCCCCCCCACCGAGGTGAAGGGCAAAATCTAGCATATTAAGCTTCACCGAAAAATGAAGGACTCACTTTATAATGGAACTTTGTGCAACGTAGAGCATTTCTTTTTTTTTTTTTTTTTTTAAATCGGAATTCTGATATGAAAACAATGTCAAAAATAAAAACATTTATGTCTTTTATAAAAATCGAAAAATAAGGATGAATGTGCATGCATACCTGTGTGTGTGTTTTTTTTCTTTAAACCGGATGTGACATAGGTAGGGTAACCAATATTTTTTTCCGGCCTTTGCGTATCGATTGTTAAGCCCTGATCCTGACTGTTTTTGTCAAAGTTTTATCATCAATCATACCGATAGGCGACTTTTTTTCGTCACAAAAATTCCTTTCGTATGCCGAGTGCCGAGTTTCTCTCTCTAGCCGGTGAATGACTAAAGTCGTCGGTCTGTCTTTCTTGTACCACTTGAGCACTGCACAGACCCTAAGTACTCTCATTATTACTATAGTGTGGGACCAAATCAACACTGCCTCACTTTAACTCTCGTTATGATGTAAATGACCGCAGGTGAAAATGGGGACCAGCATTTTCTCCTTTTCCCATAGTATTTTCTACCCTATTAAAGAAGTTCAGCTTAAGTGTTCCACCGTCGATTTTGTCGTTTTGGAGTCAGTTTTGTTGTCACGTATTGATACAAACTCAAGTATAAAGGAACTTCAAGGTGGGTTCCGAAAGGGTTTTGGATGTTTAATGACGTCATATTTGTTACACGAAAGTATCAATTTTGCTGTTGAAAATAATAGTAAATTGTATTTATGTTTTTTAGATGTTCAAAGCGCTTTTGACTGTGTGTGGCATAATTCTCTAATGGTTAAATTGTATAACATGGGAATTAACCCATACATTTTTCTTTCTATTCAAAATCTCTATAAAGGTATGTCAAGTTGTGTTAAAAGTAATGGTGTTCTCTCTGACTGGTTCCCTGTTTTGCAGGGAACAAGACAAGAAGGAGTATTAAGTCCATACTTGTATCTAGTTTTTGTTAATTAACTGATAGAAAGACTTGTTTCGTCTGGTATTGGCTTCCATTTTAAGGCTAACGTCAGCAGACGACATGGTGCTCATATCGTATTCCAAAAACGCTTTAGATGAGATGATGAATATTTATTACCAATTTGGTCTTAAGTTTAGGTATCAATATAATGCAAGTAAGTCTGCCGATAAAAAGTCGTACAAACATCTTGGCATAACACTTAACAAGTACTTGAATAGATCAATTAATGTAGAGGAATGTTGTCAAAAAATTAAGATCTGCCTTTCTTTCTCTTGTTCACTGAGGCCTGTTTGGTGATTGCCTCCATCCCTTGTCTGCTAAAAAGCTCTACAAGTTTATTGTTTTACCAACAGCTTTGTATGGTTGTGAGTTGTGGGATAATCTGAGTAAAGACGACGTCTATTTACCAGAGAAAAGACACATGTACTGTCTTAAATATATACAGAGTATCTCTAAGTACACTAGTACTGGCATTGCATTGTCTCTTATTTGTCTGTTGCCCATATCAGCAGAAATTGATATACGCGAACTTTTCTTCGGCCAACTTGGTAGACTTGATTCGTGTTTACTTGTTAAGAGTATTTTTTCTCGTAATTTCATACACGACCAATCCATCAAGAGTAAGAGGCTTCGTTGCTGAATCCTTCAAACTTTTCTATAAGTATAACCTTGGCCACATTATTAAAATTTTCACTAAGTATGGGGTATTCCCATCCAAGAACGTATGGAAAAACATGGCCAAGCAACATGTAAAGATGTATTTTAGTAATAATCTCTACATGAGAGTTACAGAAAACAGTACTTTTACACTGTATTCTCTATTACATCCACAGTTTTATCAGTTTATACCAGCTGATATATGGGTTTTGTATAAACCAAATAGACGATTAATCCCTGTTTGTAAAAGTTATCGCCTAAATGATAAGTTCTTTTTTCAGAACGTTTAGTAATACTTCTAATAAATGTGGTATATTTTACCAACCAGAAAGTTGTACACCTCATGTTCTTTTGTGTTACCGTTCAAAATATCGTTCACACTGAAGAACTGTTTGATGTTATATATGTTAATTACAAAACAATGTTCAAGAATTTGATGAAATGTACAATTGACGAACAAATCATTCAGATCTTATTTGGTTTTGGCAATTCGTTATGTCCAAATGAAAGGTTTTTTTTTTAAGTTCATGGCAAGAAAACTGATTAAAATTTGGACCTGAGTTTTCTACGAACTCTTTACCAAAAGACAACATTTTAGACCCAACCAAACTGAAAGCCGTTGCAGACGACAAATCACTAATGTCTAAAGTTAAGGCATCTGTCTTTGAAAGGGTAGAGAGCATTGTGGGAAAAGGATCGAGGAAATGCTAGTTACCAGCTTGTTCTACTCTTCCCATGTTTTCAAAACCCCTTCCTCTTGGTCTTTAAGGGGATTGTGCGTTACAGGGTTAACAGTGGCATAGCATTTTCATGGTAATTGTATATACATGTATTTTATATATAGGCTACATCTACATACGTTCCATGTGGCCAAACAATCACATATTTGTTCATTTCCACTGTATTATGTATATATTCTGTTTGTCTGTTTAATGCACACATGTTTTCTTTTTCAATCTTCATTTATGGAGGAAATAAAGATTACATTCTTTGGAGTCGATAAAACTCGAGACTGTTAGTTAAAAGGTTAACTTTAATATCTCTAAGGTCCAGAAATGATTTATCAAAAGATCAGGAAGCATTAATTCAGACAACGATTTTTCAAGTATCGTTTAAGGCATCTTCGTTTCTCCTCTCACTGTCTAGAGATGGATCCGTGGCGATAAGATAAACCGACTTCCTGGGTACATGTACATTATTAGTTGTACGGTCAGGTGGCAGGGGACTTGGAAACTTGTTCACGGCTGTGGTGAATCATGTCGCCCCGAGCCGAAGGCGAGGTGGCGACATTATTCACCACAGTCGTGAACAAGTTTCCAAGTCCCCTGCCACCTGACCGTACAATTATGATATAATTTCAAAAATTGAGTACGCTGACGAAGTAAAATTTCCCTTATGAGTGCCACAATTCAATGAAAACTGACGTCACTGGGAACCGACGTCACTGAAACCTTGGAAAAACGTGTTTGGTGCATAATCTTGATGTAAGTCTTGATTAACGCCGCCATTTTGGATGTTGTGTTGAAAGTATAGTCATGTATACGGGGCTCCCGAAAGGGAAACTGCTTTTACGTTGGTTTTGCCAGTGTACATGATATATATGTTCGGGACATATTATCCAATCAGATCACGAGAAATTTCTTTGCAGTATAATAAGTATGTACATACACAGCATATACATGTAGATTATTAATGTTGTGCTGTCATGATTGTTTCCTCGATATCATTTAGCAAAAATATTCCCATCATATTTGTATGCCGATGATTAATTCTCGTGAATAAATTTACCGGAAATTTGTCGGAGAGAGAAGTGACTAAACACATTTACACAAGGATATGTACACAAAGTGCGAAATTCGTGGGCCACAGACAATTGTTTTTTGCGAAGTTTAGATTTCATTAAGAAGAATGTAGCACCTCATGAACTTACGTTTTACCAAAGACGAGGCTAGTTAACGTCTTGACATCATATTCGATAATAATTGAGGGCCATTCTTGAGTTATTTCTAGGTTTTTCTTAAAGTTCTTGTAATTTTTCAATCAATATCTTGTATGGCCACCTCTACTGTCGATACAGGCAATTATTCGACGTCGCATAGACCTTACATAACGTAAAATAATTGCTTCAGGAATGTTATTCCTTTCCTGAACGAGAGCGGTGGCCAAAACCTAACTTTAATGTTACCTTAGTCTTTGAGTACTTTTGCAGCTTTGATTTTAGTACCACCTTCATTTAAACTGCAAAAACCTAACTTAAACTTTCTGTTAGTCAAAATCTGATTAGCCTGGCATTTTCTACAGACTCTGAACTAAAGTATGATACCAGATTTGTTGGTCTTCAGTAAAACATGCGACGAGAATTAAAAAAAAAAAAAATGAGTGCACACTTATTTATTGAACTAAGTATATTTCATCTCACGATTTAACGAAGATAACGGTCAACCACACATCCTAACAATCAACTGTTTACCGACACACCCTCTGAAGTGGCAGATGTGCTAATCCAGTTAAATACATGTATGTCTAAGTCAAAATTTGATGTAATTAAAGATAAGTTGCCTTTTGAGGCTCGGAACTGAAATTCTTAACCAGTACAGAACAGACCTTAGACTGTTTCATATTTGTGAACTACAGCCAGTGAGGAATACAAGTAAAAGTACCTATAAATTTGTATTCAAAACATTGTATTAGTCAGAATTTCAATTTAAATAGCAGATAGAATAGCATTAATCCAATTTGTAATGACCAAAACTCTGCTCAAATCCCATCGTCAGTAATTATTATAATGCATACTTGTGGCCTCTGCGGATAACCGTGGTCACATTTACGGTCATGCAAGTAGTTGTCCGTAGTTCAATTCAAAAGTAGTCTGCCGTAGTATTACTACGGTCAACCAGGTTGAAGTACGTTCGAAGGAGGTTAAATTTGGCAAAAAGGGAAAACGTAGAAAGTCTAAGTAGATTGAACTATGTGTAAGTACGGTCAACTACATTCAACTGTGGGCAAAGTGGCTGGGTTAACTACGGTATCGCTACGTCTAACTACGGGTAACTATGTTACACTAAGTATAAACTACGTCCTAAGTACGCTCAACTACGATTATTTAGTGTAAACTGTGTTAAACTACAGTAAAACGTTGTGGCTGCGCCTGCTCAGTATCGGTAAGCTGCAGTCATTTTGCTTTCGGAAGTTGATGAGCCAGAAACTGCTGATAGCTTATTCTGCCATGCTGCATTAGAAGAAAAAATGTTCTTCCAAAACTAGGGTCAACTACGGTACATACTACGGTTAAGTAGGGTTAATTACGGTTAACTAAGGTCAGCTACGTTCAAACTACGGTCACAGTAGGGTCACAAGACCGTAATTAACCATAACCTATTTTTGAACATGTCCAAATATTATGTACTTACTACGGGCAAATCATAAGTTAAAACTACGTTCAATGACACGTTGAACAACGGTTATGTACGTGTAACTGCGTTCAACTACGTCAGATACGTTCATCTACGGCCAACTACGGTCATTCCCAAGTATGGTAAACTACAGCCATGGTCACATTTACGGTCATGCACGTAGTGGTCCGTAGCTCATTTCAAACGTAGTCTGCCTAAGTGTTACTACGGTCACCTAGGTTGAAGTACGTTCCAAGTAGGTTCAAAACTGGCAAAATGGGCAAACACAGAAAGTATAAGTAGGTGTAAGTACGGTCAACTACACTCAACTGCGATCAAAGTGGCTAGGGTTAACTAGGGTATCACTACGTCTATCTAAGTTACACTATGTGTAAACTACGTCCTAAGTACGCGCAACTACGGTTAGTTAGTGTCAACTGCGTTAATCTACAGTAAAACGTTGTGGCTGTGCCTGCTCAGTACGGGTAAGCTACAGTCAATATGGTTTTGAAAGTTGATGAGCTAGAAATTGCTGTTCGCTTATTCAGCCATGCCGCCTTGGAAGAAAAGATGTTTTTGCAAAACTACGGTCAACTGCAGTATACAGTACACAGTATACTGCAGTACGTGTAAGCTACAGGCATTGTGCTTTTGAAAGTTGATGAGCCAGAAATTGCTGTTCGCTTATTCAGCCATGCCGCCCTGGAAGAAAAGATGTTTTCCAAAACTACGGTCAACTGCAGTACACACTACGGTAGAGTAGGGTTAATTACAGTTAACTAAGGTCAACTACGTTCAAACTACGGTCACAGTAGGGTCAAAACATCGTAGTTAACCGTAACCAATTTTTGAACATGTTCAAAAATTTTATACTTACTACGGGCAAATCATAAGTTCGAAGTACGTTCATTACTACTTGAACTACGGTTAGCTACGTGTAACTACGTTCAGCTACGTTTAAGACGTTCAAATACGGCCAACTACGGTCATTTCCCACTACAGTCAACTACGTAAGGTGTGACCACGGCTTTAGTATGGTGTGACCACGGTTTTCATCTCACATCAAATGATGTTCGCAAAGCCTTTATCTTTTAAAGTTTTTTTCGGCGTAGCTGTATGATCTCACTTTTGACCTACTTCCAGTACTAGGAGCAAATGAATTTTTACTCATTTTGTGATTGGCCAAATATATGTAAACTACACAAAAAAATAAAGGTCACAGTAGAAATTTACCGACATTGGATAAAAGTGTTTATGACTAAAAAAGTCACGTAATGCTCACATTTGCCTATGTAAAGTTGTACTTTATGGCCATACAGATGTTAAACTCTAGCAAAACATCCATAATCTATATCATATGGACAAACTAATAGCAATGAGTATTGGCAAGTTTTCTATTTCGTTTAGTGTAAGAGACTTGGTACCCGTTTTTTCCTCGCGTAAAACCGAATACGAACTGCGACGGCAGGTACCGCTCTATTGTCTTATACGAAAACGGGCTGTAAAACAACTTATTACGTTTCTGGTTACAATGAAAAAAGATGTTAGATCTTTATCTTGAATTTGGTGATTCAATTTGCAAGAAACTATGCCTATAGGGGAACAATCGGTTTTATTGCGTTGTTACCGAAGAAACTGGGTTCCTATTAAAATACTCCTAGTAAGAGTAGGTGGATGTGGTCAAGCATTGAGAGGGTGATAAAACCCCGCCTTCTGATAACGACAACTCGTCGATGTTTGAAAGGTGCTTCATTTAAGTACAAAAACATGCTTCCCCATTCTTAAATGTTATTGATAATTACGCTTTCAACCATGTGCAAAACGATTTAAAAGAGGCTACTTTCAGAACTGTTTTCATCATTTCTCTTCATATTATAGATCAACTACAAACGAATTTAAATGTATTCATATCCAAGTGCCTCTTACG
The DNA here is from genome assembly GCA_946811185.2 of Hippopus hippopus. NCBI lineage: Eukaryota > Metazoa > Mollusca > Bivalvia > Cardiida > Cardiidae > Hippopus > Hippopus hippopus. The sequence continues at coordinate 31,491,113 of OX328106.1, forward strand.
CCGTCGATCTTTTTTTAAAGATATTTCTTGTTCTTAAATACGAGTGTTTTAACACGAAATAATTCAGATTGTCGCATGTCCAGACATGCTAGGTTTTTGGTGGCCCCATCAGGTTTCCGTCCGAAACACATGCACATGTGAAACTGAGGGAATATACTTGTATTAGATTTACCGCTTTTAGCCCATTCTTTACAGTCTACGAATTTCTTTTTCACAAACTGAATCTATTTCTTTCCAATTTTCTTTTTCTGTAACATCTTTACATAATGTCCATGTACTACGTTGTTCAGTAGGCCTATAATTAGCCTGGGTGCAGGCGGTAATAATCTTTTAATCACTCCTTATCGCGGTCTCCTTTCACATTTCATACAGATCTGTAGCAAAACGGTTTATCACTTCCATTAGGGAAGGTGATAGGACGTTTTGGCCCAGGACGTACTGGCGTAGGACCTTTACGGCCAAATGAAATAAAATAGAAATACAGCCAGTCCCTTTTCAGTTTCCTTATTAACAATAACAGAACAGACCAGAATTTCTGTGTTCTTTTCTTATTAACAGTAAATGTAGGCAAAGTTCAGACTGCACATTTAATCAGACTAATCTTTTCCTACACAGCATGTTTTGGCCTAGGACCTATTGGGCCGAATGAAATAGAAATAGAAAACGTCCCATCAGTCCCTTATCAATTCCCGTATTTAATCTATTACCACACAGTCCCGAATTTAAACAAACCAGAGAAAGAAATCTTTTGAAAACATTGAGGCTAGGGAAGAAATGCTGGTACTTACCAGCATTTTCTTCCCTTTCCACATAGTTTTCTACCCCTATTTTAGCCGAATTCCACCCTTTAAGCCATATTTATGGGTTCGTCTACATATACTTTCATTTTGGACCATTCTAAAATTTGGTTGTTTGGTAAAAATTTAAAGATAAATGTAGGCAAAGTTTAGACTGCACATTTAAGCAGACTCAATATTTTTCTTTTTAACATGTTTAAGCGGCATAAAAATCATTTCTGCTGCAATAATTCATGATTAAAAACTTGACCGAAAGCAAAAACGCTTGACTCAGGTCAGCCTCCGCGGAATGACACGGAAAGAAAGCTGTTGAAAACAGTGTGGGTAAAGGAAAAAAAGTGGTAACCGGTACGGTGTTTTCTATCCTTTCAAACATAAACACCACTATTCAAGCCATATTTATATTGTCGTCTGTATATTTGGAAATATCTAAAAATTTTGTCTTCTTGCAAAGAGTAAAATTTAATTTTGCCGTCTATTAAAGAACGGAAAACGTTGTCACGAAGGGATTTTAAGTACATTCGTTAGTCAATATTTAAACCCTTTACCACACAATTCCGAGTTTTAACGAATCTTTTGGAAACATTATGGGAAAAGAAGAAAATGCTGCTAACCAGCATTTTCTCCTTTTCCCACAATGTTTTCTACCGTATCAAAGACAAATTCTGTCATTTCAGTATAATTCAAAATTGTCTTCTGCAAATGCTTTTAATTTGGACAAGTCAAATTTTTTCTCGTGTCGTAGAGTTAGACTGGCAAAAGCCACTTAAAAACATACTTAACAGAACAATAAAACATTTTCCATGTAATGTGTGTTCAATCATTGAGTTTATATGACTCATTATTTACTTAACTGTTGACTCCTTTGTTACTTAACTGTTCAAACCCGAAAACTACGAACCACAGCTCCGTGCTTTTTATTCACCAACCATTTTAAATTAAATTCCTGGTCTAATTCTAGATTTAGAAAGAAATGCTATTTCTGGTTGGCTAAACCATTCAGCTTCCCGCTCTTAGTCTGCGATTGTCATATTCTTCGAAGCCTGACCTTTCTGTCTACTATCACGCATCACCATCCTGTACAGGATAGATATTATTTAACCCTTATCCTGCTAGATAAATTAAAAGAAACTCTCAAGCGGATAGTAAAAACCCAGACTTTGCTTTTTTGCAGAAAAATATCTCTTAATCGGACAGTGTAGATGAAAGATCAGACTGCACGTTGTTGCAGTCTGATCTTGATCTACACTGTCCGCAAAAGGTCAGTGAGTTGCGCTTAGCAGCCTAAGATTAATATGCGTTGCATAAACTAAAAGACTATGTCGGAAAAAAAAAAGTAGCAAGCGGAAACTGGCTATGAATACAGCAAAATTTTGTATTTAGTTTCTAAATATAGACATGGGGAAAACCGGGATTTATGGAACAGATTTGACAGCAAAAGTAATGACCCTACCATGCTAGGCTTACACCAGGGCTTTTTCTCAAGGTTATAGGGGCTGTGTTTATAAATGACTAGTGTAAAGGCACTGAAATTTTCGGCTGTTCAAGATCCATTCATAGGTGGACAAAATTGAAAAATTTCAGACAAATTGATTTAAAAACGTAGTTGCTATGACTCCTTTTATAACGATCATAATGGCTACCCGGACCACTCCATGACGTTAACGTTATCTTACAAGGACGTTATAAAGAGTTATTTATCACATAAAACCTTCCCCGGCAGTGTATTAAACCCATGACTTATTTTTGATAATACGCTAGTGTATTATCGTTTTTTGGGTCCCGGTTCCGGTCAATTTTTAGTCATGAGCGCGTGAAGCTTGAGAAACCAACCACAGGAAATGCCGGAAAAATGTACTAATACGCCGTTTCGCGGAAAAATGACGTCATTGTTGCTAAGGAGTATGCGCGTGGATAGTTCTTGATTTTCATGTTCAATAAAAAGCAAGAAATGCAGCGAAAGCCGCAGGAAGTACGAGAAAGCTTTTCAAAAACAACCAAATTGCTGAATTAGTCGCACTAACCCCCTCTAGAGACCGTTTTATTCTACTTTCGGTGTAAGTGTCATGGAGCTATCTACTTGTGTATGTACACATTTGAAACCGAACTACAATTGTAAACATGGAACCGTGAATGGTATATATAGGCAAAAGGTGACGAGGCAAGGTATTTTTTGTCTGTCATTCGTTTTATGTGATAAATAGAATCTCACATTCGTGTTTATGTATTACCATTTTTATCAAACTCGTTGACTAAAATGTATTTGACGCTCGCCAAGGCTCGCGTCATACAATTTTAGTCAACTCGTTTGATAAAAATGATAATACATAAACACTCATTTAAGATCCTCTATGTCGGCAATCCCTCCTTGAATCATCTTCAATAGCCTTTCCTTCTTTTTTAAACTGTGCATGCCACTTGGAAAATTTAGATCTATTCAGTTGTGGCTTTACACCGGCTTCTTTGAATAACCAAACGTTTCAGACGGACTTTGTCCTAAGTTTGTAAAAAACAGAATTTTATTGCTGCTTGAGTTTCTAACGTTACCACTTCCGAAACCAACGTTTTTTACCTTCCTTTTCTCTCGATAGGTCGCACAAAAGCTAACGTCCTTACATTGTTTTTCGAAAGTGACATTGAAAAAAATCGCACAGATCGTAACATAGCGCCATCCATTATATAAACGTAATTTCGGGAGATTTGAATCAGACGATTTTGACTGAATATGATCGTTTTTAAAAACATGACAACAGTGATTTTACGGCGTGCTCCGGGGCAGCAAACCTTGCCCTTTTTGAAGTGAAAATAAATATATCTAAAGTAAAATTAGACGGTTGATTTTTTACCCACAAATTGATAAAAAGACCATGATTACACACGTGAAAATCTAAAAAAAAAAAGTTATGAAGAAATTCCACAAACCTTTTCCTCCGCCCTCTTACTCGTACGTGCAGGGTGCTTATAGCTGTTTTCAACATTACTCCAGTTATATGCGCTGCACCTGTCCATGCTTTCCTTGTGTTTCATTAACCAGTAATTCACACACCTTTCCCAAGCCATTGGTTGCTTTCCCACATAACCATCGTCGAAACAATGATCAATGATGAAAGAGCAATTAATTCTATCGCATAAGCTTTCTTCTATCCTCAGAAAGAAATTGACCGGGCTTGGGAATCGGACCAGCGACCCCCCTCCCTTTAACCCTTTACCAAACAATCCATTGTTTTCACGACCCTGAGGAGGAGGCCTTTTGAAAACCTTTTGGGAAAAGGAGAAAATGCTGGTAACCAAAAGACTTAGTGCATTTGTACAACTTTTGAATTTGACGTCTGCCGATGCTTTCAATTTGGACAAGACTAAAATTTTGTCGTTTGGTAAAGAGTTAAGTCCTGTACATTATCAAGTGAGATACTTCATTCGGCACTGACACTTGGAGTCTTTTATAACAAAACTGATTTTAAAAAAAACCCTCTTTTATCAATACTATAAATCCCTTAGTATGTATTATTCACCAGCCATTCTTATGTCTAATTCTAGATGATTTTTCTGTCGGATATAAGAAAGTACATTTGAGTAATTCTCTGTCAAAAGGGGGCTTAATGCATCTGCGGAAAGTAACGACCCAGGTCAGCCCGCGCAGTCCGCGAAGGCTGACCTGGGCCGAAACTTTTCGCTCTTGGTCAATTTTCTGTATATCCAAGGACCAGTCTACCTTATGATTAAATTGGTTGTTAAAAAAAAGTGGCTATGATGAATCCATAATCATCTGATGGCATGATTGGTATAATGCATCACGGAGATACATCAAGCCCCCTTTTGCCAGAGCAAAGCTCATTTGTATTTCAACATCCAAATAAGTCATGCTGTATCAAAAGGTGGTTTAATGAGTCTAAAAAAAGTATCAACGTAGGTCAGCCTGCGCAGTCCGCGCAGGCTGACCCGGGTTGTAACTTTTTGCTATTTTTATATCTCATTATTCAGCCGGTTGAAAGACAAAATGTGCCCATACTAGGCGACGACTTGCTTGATATAATGCATTACGAAGATACATTGATAAAACCCCCTTTTTTTTCCTGAGAACAGCTCAAATCTTTAAGCCAATCAGAAATTGTGTTACTTTCTGAGTTCGGAATTGAAATGATAATGCTAATCTAGAAAGATTGATCAATACATGCCTTGTTTTACGTAACTCTTCGGTTTTCTTATATTATCACGCAACATTGTGATTGAAGTCTGAAATTTTAAAAGCCTGGATAGCTCAAGCGGTAGAGCACGAGACTCGGACTACAAATAGTCTTTGGAATGAGACTTTCCAAGTGACGTTGCTATACACCGAGCACGTTGAAGAACCAGGCGTAACTTAGGATGCGTTTCATCCTGTATCTTGTACTAAAACCTTCTAGGGTCGTCGTAATTTCTGGTACCCGTTGTATCCCCCGTAACCGTCTGATCGAAGTTGTTGTGAAGGTCCACAACAGGATGCTAGTTTAGTGACGTCGCCCATACGGGTGTACGGGTAACCAGTAGAGATGAAAAAAATCAATCAATCACCTATGAAGGGTATTTCCTATGCCATCTTTAGTCCTTTTTATTTCCTCATTAGTTTCAAAGCACAATATTTACCCTAGATGTAGGTCGAACGCTGAATAAAATTTTGAAATTATTTGGGGTTCTTTTTACTTCTACTGGCCGATAGACTGAAGAAGATTACATCACGGCATGGTTTTCCTCTTACCTCCGTCCGTCCGCCCGTCTGTCAGGTAGTCTTTTTCAAAGCGACACTTTCGGGTGCCTGAAGCCTTCGGTGATGTAACTGTCAATATAATATCAGAAATTTTGACAAGGGGGTACCTTTCTCTAAACTACGTGAGCATGAAATTTGCGTACGTAGTTTAGCTAGGCAAGTATAAAAAAAAATTGAAAAAAGTTTCACTCAACTGCACAACTTAACGATTTGAGTAAATACCGTATTTGCATAACTTTACGCCAGTTCATTGGAAGCCGCTAGAAAGCGGCTTCCAGAAGGAATGGACCTAAACTATTTACCATGTAGATGATCAGTAATTATTCGATTGGTTATTATTTTTAGAAATGTTCTAATAATATCGTGTTAGTGTAACAAAACTACTCCACATGGCTCTTTCTTAAATATTCAATCAGACCTACATGAAAATCAAGTCTGGTTTTCTTGCGATATAAGTTCATTCCCAAATAACAACGAAAATACAGAAAAATAAACTTCCTTTTACTGGCTAGTCCTCCAACCTTTTCCAACTTAAAGGATTCCTTCCTTGTTCCCAAACGAAACTGTAATGCTTTCCGTCTATCACTGGCTTTCCCACCTCTAAAACGGTTTTCACATTTGTCTACTTTTTTAGAAGAGAAAATAATGATAATTATGAGATGGAGAGCATCTTAGAATATGATAATCAGTAGCACTTTTATGTACAAGTGTTTCGTCCAGTTTTAATCTGTAAAGATAATAGGGCGGTTAACTTTTGATCAAGTTATAGACTGTAATACGATTAACCGTGTAGGGAGGTAACCAAAGATCAGTCTACATCAGCTATTTATAGAAAGCTTGTGAAAAAAATAACCCCTTTTTCTTCCCTTCGTCGACACTTTAGCCGAATAGAATTTTGTTACGATCTACCTTATGAGCCCTGTAAAATTTAGCATTTAGTGTGTCGAAGCGGTTATGATCAGATTGTAAGTTCTGTACAGTATGGTCCTGATCTACAATACCCGTGAAAAATGTATGGATCGTGATTTACGTTGTCCACAAAATTACCAAAGTGGTGCATAGTGCTCTCAGGGTTGAAACTGTTCGAAAATGACAGAAATAGATCATGATCAGACAGTACATAGGCTGTGTAATATTTTTTAAATATTTTATAAGATATTGTAAACGTAAAAATTTCTTGTTTCTTTTTCCTTACTCATTATATTAATTTCATTCGGTGTAGTTGAAAGAATAAAGTTATAACCGAACCTACCACTGTGCATATACAACTTTTTACGTCGCTGCTGGTCAAGGGTTTGAATGGCTCTTGAAATTTACACTAGAAGTTTTATAGGTTTGGACAAGGCCTATGCAGAAAATGGTTCAAACTGATTTTTATTAAACGAATATACGAGTATATATAGTAATAGTTACTATGTTGTTGTTGAATAGATTCAGATCCTTAAAGACTTAAAAAAATAATTGTCTTTTTTTCAGTCGTTCGCGCCAACTGTGAAGGCTATGATCAGAAGAATTTCGGAGATACTATGCAAAAGTCTCTAATTCTGGAGTAGAAATGTAAAAATTCACTTTGTTACAAGCAGGCTAAGATACTATTTAACAAGCAAAAAAAAAAAATGTTTTAGAAGAAAGTTGTTGAATATTTTTTCTTTTTTCTTTTTTTAAAAAATGAAACACAAAGAAAATATCACTTAAAAATTGTAAATAAGTAAGTAAGTAAGTTTATAAGTCACCTGAATGATAAATGGAACATATATAGAAAATGAATGTTGGATTGCTGAAAAATACTAATATTAGAACGAAGCATTATGTGGACGAACAAATGAATCAATAAATGAATGAATGAATGAATGAATGAACGAACATATGAATGAATGAATGAATGTTGGCTGGCTGTGGTTAAATTGACAGAATTAAGTATACACTAACAAGAAGGATATAGTAGAAATACATGTAGATCTACGTGAATAACGATCTAAATATCACTTTGAATAATTACTAACTTACATAATTTCGCAGTGTCGCCTTTGATGCCCCTACAGAAGTTTGCTTTTTAAAATCATTTAATAATGAAAAATCATGCTGTACTTGAATGCGCAATTTCTCCATTTTCAAACTTTGAGTAGAAATTTGAAAATTCCCATGCTTTTACATGTTTTCTCACATACGCATTATCACTTTAAATGATAATGATGATTATAATTGATGATAATGATGATTATAATAATGGTACAAGATAATTCAAGATTCCTCTCTTAACTCCTGCTTTTTTTCCCTGTATTTTAGTATCATTTGTCATGATTTTCCGGTGGGGGGGGGGGGGTAAACAGATACAAAAACGTCATCACATTTTTTCTAGAAAGTCAATATTTCTGAAATTGTCCACCAAAAGATTGCGACTTCTATGATGCCATGCATCATAAATTTGTCTTGTACTTTTGGGTAAAGCAAGGATATATTCAATCCCCAAAAATTGTGTAAATCTGCACAGTTTAGTGAAAGGTACCCCAGATTACTACAATTTGCAAGAGCAGGAGTTTTTTTTTATTATCAAACGAAAACCCATTAATAATCATGAGTTCGCTTAGCAATTTCAGATCGGTGACACGGTATCAAATATCTTCCTACATATTAATAACCCCTTTACCACACAATCCCGTGTTTTGACGACCCGGACAAGAAATCTATGTAAACATTATGGGAAAGGGAGAAAACGCTGGAAACCTGCATTTTCACCTTTTACCACTCTGTTTTTACCGTTATACAATCCCCATTATTTATACAAGATTCAATTTGTAGTCTAAATTTGGGTAAGTGTAACGATTTGTAGTCTGGTAAAGGGTCAATTTAAGTTTGAATCCACACTCGGTTTCCATTTCACAAAGGCAAACTTCCACAGTTCTTCCATTGGCCTGCAACAAGCGGAAAGGAGTATTCAGAAATTTGCGTAAAGAGTATTCTCGGATCAGTCTGCTCAGTCTGCGCAGGCTAATCCGGGACTACACTTTCCTTTTTTTTTATAATATTCTGTTTCGCGAAAGTCTACTGTAGGACAAAATCGAATGTAGTCGGAAAGTGTCGTCTCGGATCAGCCTGCGCGGACTGCGCAGGCTGATTCGAGACGACACTTCACGCAAATGTCCGAATTCCCCTTTTTGCGTGTTGCAGGCCGTATAGTATCAAAGAGAAAGTCGGTGTAGAAGAACAGGAATTAAAAGGACCAATCGGGTTTTTTTACCTCGTGAGAAAAAAATTTTTGTAAAGCACCAATTAGCAAAACGGTTTTTTTTCTTTGCAAGCCTACATAATGGACACGTGTTATTGATCATGTGACATTCCGACAAAATGAAATTCTGGTGCGAAACCTAACAGACAACAGACTTCGTATCCCATTAAGAACATAGTTACTATTAAGGACATTTTCCTTACACTTTTCTTTTTTTTTTTTTGTTTTTTTTATTTCCTGATGGTTTACCAGCAATTGTACCAAAAAATCAATCATAAGATATTCTTGAAGTTCTGTTTGATTATAGAAGTCTAAATAGCTCCCTCCAAAGCAAACGGAATAATTTTACTTTCTTTCGTTATTCTTTGTTCCTTCATCTACTTTTCAAACCTCGAGTTTTTAGAGTACTGTTAGACATGGCAAAAACTACTGTACTCTATAGAAAGCATAAACATTATAAGCAAACGAAGGAAAAAAAACATTTAAACATTTCGAGACAAGGAGCAAATTGCTTGCAACAAGCATTTGCTCCTTTTCCAAAAATGTTTACCAAATCCGCCAAATAAACCAATGTTAATAACTCGTAATTTTTTCAGATGTAAATTAGTTCCTACCAGAGCCGTTCAGGACCAAAGACTTTTTTTTTTGCGGAGTGTGCATATTTTGCAGAGTTGGAAACCATAGGCATATTTTGTGAAGAATGCATATTTTGCAGAGAGTTTGTGACCAAAGACATATTTTGTGGACAGTGCATATTTTGCTGAGAGTTCGCGACCAAAGACTTATTTTGTGAAGAGTGCATATTTTGTAGAGAGTTTGCGACCAAAGGCGTATTTTGTGGAGAGTGCATATTTTGTAGAGAGTTCGCGACCAAAGACATATTTTGAGAAAAGTGCATATTTTGCAGAGAGTTTGGGACCAAAGACATATTTTTGGAGAGTGCATATTTTGTAGAGAGTTCGCGGCCATAGGCATATTTTGTGAAGAGTACATATTTTGCAGAGAGTTTGCGACCAAAGACATATTTTGTGGAGAGTGCATTTTTGTAGAGAGTTCTCGGCCATAGGCATAATTTGTGAAGAGTGCATATTTTGCAGAGAGTTTGCGACCAAAGACATTTTTTATGCATAGAGATTGCGACCATAGCCCTATTTTGCTGAGTGTGCCTATTTTGCAGAGAGGTCGCGACTATCGACATATTTTGCGGAGAGTGCATTTTTTTTGCAGAGAGTTCGCGACCAAACACGTATTTTGAGGAGAGTGCATATTTTGCAGAGAGTTTGCAACCATAGACATATTTTGCGGTGTCTGAAAAGCAAAATCAGCCTGCACATACTTGCAATCTGATCTTACTTCACACTCTCCCCTGTTATCTCAGTAGTTCCGGTCATATAGATCCCATTCGTGTCAATTCAACAAAACGAAATCTATATTTGTAATAGACAAACGTCAACAGTTTAATTTCTACAGAGTGGCAGAGTAAAGAGGCTGTCATTTTCCGTGTGTTTTAGAGTGGGTGGGAGACTGGGAGAGGACACTATGTAAAGTGCTATCGAAGAAATTAAACATTTTCCTTCTATACATCACTAGGCCTACTGATCTATTCTGTATGAAGTTTAGCTGGCAAATTCTGATCTCATCGCTATCAACTACTCTCTTACAAATGGTTTTTGACATAAAGTCAACCCTCCATCCCCTCCACATTTCCACCCCCACCCCATAAGAAAAAGTAAATATGCTTAACAAAGTTATTACTGTGTACTACAGACCAAGATCAAACTGCACAATGCACATTCTCATCTTATCTTGTCTATATCTTGTTTGTATACGTTCATTCCTTTACCCTCAGGCTGCTAAGCGCGACTCTTTTGCAGGCAGTGTAGATCAAGATCAGACTGCACAGAACGTGCAGTCTGATCTTTGATCTACACTGTCCGATAATAAGATATTTTCCCCACAAAAAGTACCTTTGTGATAGCAACGTTTGGGTTTTTACAATCGGCTTGAAAGTTTCATGTTAGTTATTTAGCAGGATAAGGGTTAAAATCCCAGCCTAAAACCAGGCAGCAATACTTATTAAACCCTTGTCAACAAACCCTTGTGTTAATGACCCCGAGCAGGAAGGCTTTTGAAAGAAAAAAAAATGCGAAAAGAAGAAAATGTTGGTAACCTGCATTTTCTCCTTTTCTGAAAATGTTTTCTACTCTTTCGAAGACGAATTCAATCAATTGATCTATATCTGATTTGTATTCTGCAAATGCTTTCAATGTAGTTTAGTCCATAATTTTGTCCTTTGGTAAAGGGTTATTTACTTTTTATCGCAGTCTCTGTATCGGGCTCTATATACATGTAGATCTTTGGCAATATCCTGTTAGTCTATTTCCTTGTTATCATAATTATTATTATTATTATTATTATTACTATTTTGTTGCTGTTGTTGTTGTTGTTGTTTCTGCTGCTGCTGCTGCTGCTCCTGCCGCTGCTGTTGTTATTGTTGTTAGTGGTGGTATAGTAACATCAGACTATATGAGTCATGGTCTAGCAAAAGGGGGTCTAATGCATCTCCGTGATGTATTATACAAAGGAAGTGATCACATAATTATGTATGGACCCATAAAATCAATTTTGTTTTAAAATTGACTGAATCATGCGGTAGTATAGACATTAAACATGAAGAAAATTTAGATACAGTAAAAGGTTTCGACCCATATAAGCATGCGTGGACTTCGTAGGCTGACGTGCCTCGATACTTTTCGCAGATACATAAAGCCCTCTTGTCACAGAGAATCGCTTATCTACATAAGGAACAAGAAATATCTTTTAACAAGAAATATCTTTTAAAAAAGACAGACGGCGTAAGAGGCACTGGGATATAAATATTTAAATTCGTTTGTAGTATAATATGAAGAGAAATGAAGAAAACAGTTCTGAAAGTAGCCTCTTTTAAATTGTTTTGTATATGGTTGAAAGCAGAATTTTCATAAGATTTAAGAATGAGGAGGCTCTCGTAATGAGCGTTATTGAGCAATACATTAATTCTCATGTTTAACGTAAAATGAGAGTCGACATTCTGCCATTTTTCGGAATATATCGTTTGTTCTGTTTTTTATTAATGAATCGCGTTTAAATAAAGGTCTGTTTAGACCATACGATGAAATCTTTAAAAAGAAAACAAAGTAGATTTGCATGTTTTTGTACAAAATGAAGCACCTTTCAAACATCGACTATTTGTCGTTATCAGAAGGCGGGGTTTTATCACCCCTCTCAATGCTTGACCACACCCACCTACTTTTATTAAGAGTAATTTAGTAGAAACCCAGTTTCTTCGCTAACAACGCAATAAAATCGATTGTTCCCCCAGGTAGGCATAGTTATTCACGTTTCGAATTAAATCACCAAATTCAAGACATAACATCTTTTTTCATTGTGACAAGAAACGAAATCAGTTGTTTCACAACCCTTTTTCATGTAAGACAATAGAGCGGTAGCCTGCCGTCGCAATTCGTATTCGGTTTTACGCGAGGAAAAACGGGTACCAAATCTCTTACACTAACCAAAATAGAAAACTCGCCAATACTCATTGCTATTAGTTTATCCATATGATTTAGATTATGGATGTTTAGCTAGAGTTTAACATCTGCATGGCCAAAAAGTACATCTTTACACAGGTAAATGTGATCATTACGTGATTTTCTAGTCATGAACACTTTTATCCTATGTCGGTAAATTTCTACTGTGACCTTTATTTTTTTGCGTAGTTTACCTATATTTGGCCAATCACAAAATGTGTAACCATTCATTTCCTCCTAGTACTGAAAGTAGGTCAAAAGTGAGATCATACAGCTACGCCGAAAAAAAAAATCAGACTGGAACCCAGGCTATGAAATCCCCGAGAAAAGCGACTATATTTTCAATAATAGCAATCCTTTCAAATATGGTTCCCATAAAATAAATATAAAATATATGAGCCGTGCTCTGCGAAAAGGGGGCTTAATGCGTCTGCGAAAAAGTTTAGGCCCGGGTCAGCCTGAGCAGTCTTCGCAGGCTGACCTGGGCCGAAACCTTTCGCTATTGGTCGATTTTCTGCATGCCAAAGGATCAGTCTACCTCATGATTGAGTCGGTTGTTTAAAAAAAGTGGTTATTATGGATCCATAATTATGTGATGGCTTGCTTGGTATGATGCATCACGGAGATGCATTAAGCCCCCCTTAGCCAGAGCACGGCTCATATAATTATACTACTCACACTTTGATAGGGATCATTTAGGTACTTCAATACGGGTATACTCAAGATTAAGTTTTGATCAGTAGGCCATATATATATATACATATATGAGCTTTCAAAGCGAAACCGGTTGGCAATAAACGTTATTCATATATACTCCCATGTGATGTTATTTTTGTTTATTATGTAATATCCTTGAACCGGCACCATTTGATTTTTTCACACACACACACACACACACACACACACACACACACACACACACACATATATATATATATGTGTGTGTGTGTGGCCTACTGATCAAAACTTAATCTTGAGTTATACAGACTTAGATCGACCTGAAAGTCTGATCTTCCATTTATGATCTCCTCTCTTGATGGTTTCAGTAAAAAATAAAAAATCGCAGCGAAAAGCGATTAGTTCTCATTGTAAGTTGTTTTTATAAGTTTTTTTTTTTTCATTTCTATGTGGTTTCGGTCATAAAATTCACACGAAGCAAGAAAACACTAACTGGAAGTTATTCTTGCAATGTACTAACTACATTGTCTAATCTTACCTCAACGGTTCAGTCTTTTTTCACACACAAAAGAAATCACCAAGAAATGCGAATATTCTTCTCCCAATCTTAAAATCCCCGCGAAATGCATTTTTTTTTTTTTCCTTTTGTCTAATATAGTGGAGTTTTTGCGGAAACAGAGGAAATAACTCCAAAACCCTGTGATCCTCGGCTTTTCGAGCCTCATACAATTGAGGTTTTACTTTAAACTCAAAGATAGTGATTCTTGTGTCGTTTGGTGGGAAAAAAGCGATATCTATATGAAGTTTTTGTGGAAAGTGTAGAAAAAAAATCAGACTCCACATAAAGTGCAGTCTGATCTTTAATGTTCCATGTCAACCACTTGACTGCCAAGAAGGCGCGTCATGTATAATAGAACTGTACAAACAAGAATAAGAAACTGCGTCTTGCTCTTTGGAAAAAAGGGGTTTAATGCATCTGCAAAAGTATCGATTTAGATCAATGTAAACCTGCACAGTCCACACAGGCTGTCCTGGGTCAAAACTGTTTTTATGGAATTTTTCTTCATATCAAATGACCATTTTACCTTACGATTCAGTCGGATTTAAGACAAAATTGACTCATATTATGCAACAACTTGGTTGGTTTAACGCATTTTTAAGATGGCTTTCACACATCAGAGACTATTTAAGAAAAAAAAAACAAACTCGTGCCCCTCTCTCTGTCTCTCTCTCCCCAACCAGCATTTTCTCATATTCCCACAGCGTTTTCTGTCCTTTGACTGAAAGATATCATTGGCGGATATCATTATTTCAGCTACTATTAATTTGCCCTCTGCAGATGCTTTCAATTCGGACATTTCTATTATATTGTTAGATAGTAAGTCTTAATTCGGAGTGCGTGATTGTTTAATAGACCTGGTTACGCCCCAGCTCAATACATGCCTATGGACAAAAATTGTTTGTTCATTTGTATGGTGTTTGACGCCGCTTTCAACATTATTTTAGTATTATCGCGGCGACAAGTGCCCTTATTAGTCTTTCCTTGTAGTTTCTTTTACCCTTATTTTAGACATCATTCTCCGGAAGCCACTGGCTGCTTTTTCAATAATCCATTGTCGCAACAACGATCAGCGGTGAGAAAGGAATAAGTCCTGTTGCAATGACTATCATCAGTCTTCGGAAAGAAATAGGCAGAGCTGGGGATTCGAACTGGCGATCAAAAAGAAAAAAAAAGACAATAACAAGCCAGAATATTGAATTCAAAATAACACCCTCTGTAACCCTTTACAAGACGTCACAATTTTGGTATTATCCATAATTATCAAAAGCATTTGCAGACAACTAAATTGGTGTCTAAATTGGCGAGACTTGTCTTTTGAGAGTGCAAAACATTGTGGGAAAAGGAGAAAATGCTGGCTACCAGCATTTTCTCTTTTTCCCACAATGTTTTCGAAAGATTTCTTCCTTAGGATCTTTAAAACTCTGAATTGTGTGGTAAAGGGTTAAGCAATGAGCATACAGTCCATTTTAACCCTCATAGAACCAGATAAACCCAGACATAAATTTCAGTCTAGAAATAAGATTCTAATAATTGAAATATCAAAGTTGCTTTGGTCTCAGCATAGTGAACAGTGTAGATCAAAGATCAGACTGCACGTTTTGTGCAGCCTGATCTTGATTTACACTGTCAGCAAAAGATCCCTGAGTCGCGCCTAGCAGCCAAAGGCTTAAGATATACACAAGCTTACACAAATCTTACGAAGGAGGAAAAGTTGAGAAAGAGATCAACATATTAATGATGTTAAATTGAATACACGGAAAACCTTGCATAGGCGGTAACAATTATTACTCGTATGTAAATGTAACAGCCAAATTTATGGTCTTTTATGGTGTTTTCTGAATCCTTTGCCGCACAATCCCATGTTTTAAGGATTCTTAGGACAAAGTCTTTTGAAAATATGGAAAAAGGAGAAAATGTTGGTAACCAGCATTTAATCCTGTTCCCATGGTTACTTCTTTACCATCAAAGACTGATTTCATCATTTGGGTGATATTTTTTGTCGTCTGCAAATGCCTTCAATTTGGATGAGTCTAACAGTTTGTTGTTCGGCAAGTTAAAGCTGTCCAGTCACAGTCTGGACCGGTATCTCTGCTTTTTGAATGGTAGGAATCACATGCTTTTGATTGATAGATTGATTGATTGATTGATTGTATTTGGAGTTTAACGCCGTTTTAACAGCTTGGGTCATGTCAGCGTGGTCACTGCACCTACGCATGTGTTTCCTGGCTTTCTCACACCAGTACTGACACAACTTTCTTTCCTAGTCACTATCTACTACCTCACAAGCATCAGAGATGAAAAGCGAAAAATTGCCGGAAAGAAAGTTCACCACAACAGGGCCTCGAACTCACAACCACCAGGTCACGAGTCGGAGCCGCTAACCACTAACATACCTGACAGGTCTTCGAATCGTGAACATGTAGAGTGTTGTGGAGAAACAAACGGTACATATTATCTGACTATTGGCCCTTTTTCCGCAATGTTTTTAAAAGCTGCCCACTTACTGTCGGGATGTAAAATATTTCGCGGCGAAATGGGTAAGCGTTTGTCAATTTGCGCTTTGTGGACTTTTATCTATTATATTGAAAACATTGTCAAAAATAACAATAGCGCCATGCTCTGACAAAAGGGGGCTTAGTGCGACTCCATGCCGCATTATACCATGCAAGTCATCACATAATTATGGATTCATCACATCCATTCCCTCTAACAAATGACTGAATCCTGAGGTACAATGGTCCTTGGACATGCAGAAATTTGACTGAAATAGCAAAAAAGTTTCGGCCCAGGTTAGCCTGTGCGGACTGCAGACTGACATCAGGTCGATACTTTTTGCATGATGCGTGTTAAGCCCCCTTTTCACACAGCATTGCTCAATTATACTTAAATGTAAGAGACAAATAGTTTTATAAGCTGGCTACTTCCTGTTCGGACTATTACAATGTATTATCCGTATGCTATATAGATCAGCGTTCGTTATTTGCGCTATTCAAAGTTTTATACTTTACCCTTCACCACATAGTCCCGTATTCAAAATGTACTGAAGATTAAGGCTTCTGAAAACATTGTGGGAAAAGGAGAAAATGCTGGTAACCAGCATTTTCTCCTTTTCCCACAATGTTTTCTACCCTATCACAGACAGAAGTCATCATTTGAGCTACATGTACATTCAAGTTGTCGTCTGCAAATGCTTTCAATTTGGTTCAGTATAAAAATCGTCTGTTAAAGGGTTTAGGTTTACATGTATATGCCGTATACTTTTTCAATAATGATCGATAATGTGCAAAAAAAATCCTAAACAACGGCAAGTTTTAGACCTGTCTAAATCGAAAACAATTGCACGATCCACGATCATATTGCTCCTTCTGTGCAGTCTAATCTTGAGCTATGATGTCCCCAAAAGTCTTTTTCGCCCTTGTCAATTCTTTATTAAACGACAACATTTCAGACCGATTCGAATTAAAAGCATTTAGCAGACGAAAAATCAAACATGGCTCAAAAAGTGAAATTGGCTTTGGAAGGGTAGAAAACATTGTGGGAAATGGATTGATTTTGATTGATTGTTTGGTGTTTAACGCCGTTTTCAACATTATTTCAGTTATATCGCAGTGGCCAGTGCACCTATCCATGCTTTCCTGGAGTCTCTTTAACCAGTACTCCGCACAATTTTCTTTCTAAGCCACTGGCTGCTTTCCCACATAATCATCGTCAAGATAATGGTCAGCGGTGGGAGAGGAATGAATCCTGTCGCAATGACTACCATCAATCCTCGAAAAGAAATTGGCCGAGCCAGGGATCGAAACCGCGACCCCCTGTTCTGAAGTCTTGCACGCTATTGACTGTGCTACATGGGCTTGGCGTGGGAAATGGGAGAAAATGCCTGTTACCAGCATTAGTTAAACCTCTGGATTGTGTGGTAGAGGGTCAACGGAATCTACGTCAGGAATTGTCAACAATAAAATAGTATTTATATTGAAAAAAAAATTAATCCTACCTGTACATCAAACTATCGGGTCTTGCACATCACATTTTAAAAAGAAACGATAGTCCAAAACTTTTTGTCTCTCTTATGTTTTTATTATTTCATTCATAGAAATTGAACCTTAACTTACTTAAACTTGTATAGAAATTCTCCCCAGCTTCAAATATTTTATATTTAAACTATATATGTATATTAACACATCTTGTGTATTAAGTAAGCAACACTAGAATGTTCATTGGTTTTAACGGGCGCCGTGAATAAAAGATATGAGATGAAATTTCTTCCGGGTCGTGGGTATAATCGCAGTATTTATGAGAAACCCTACACCACTTTACGTACCCCACTTAAAAAGCGCCATCGGCGAAAACATGGACTTATGCAGAACGCATATATCAAGATTAGACTGCGCAAAACGTGCAGTCTGATCTTGGATCTATACCGTCCTTTTGCAAAGTCAGGCCTTTAACCCTTTAAGACACGATCCCAAGTTTTAACGACCCTACGGGTGATGCCTTTTAAAACATTGTGAGAAAGGGAGAACCAGCAGGTTCTCCTTTTCCAACTATGTTACCCTGTTACAGAAAGAAACCATCATTTTAGCAGCGTTAAATTTACCGTCTAAAAATGCTTTAAATGTGGTCCATTCTATACCATTCCTTACTTTCGTTGTCACATTGTAAAAGAGTAAAGATGAGAATAAAAAAAGAAACATTGAAAGAGGTCGAGTTAAAATATTTGGTTCTGAAAGAGTTGGGTTTATCGGTTCGATAAGTCAACCCTGTAAGATCAAAATCAACCTAACGTTACTATTTCAGTGGATTATGTTTTCAGCTGTCGTAGAGAATGAGTTTATATAGCTGGGCGCTGAAAGAGTTACCCCTATCCTGCTAAATAAGTGAAATGAAACTTTCAAGCCGATAGTGAAAACCTATCTTTTACTATTTCAAGGGTATGGGTGGAGGGAAGTAATCTTCTAATCGGACAGTGTAGATCCAAGATCAGACTGCACGTTCTGTGCAGTCTGATCTTGATCTATACAGTCCGCAAAAGGCCCGTGAGTCGCGTTTAGTATCCTTTGGTATGAACTGGCATGCATACCAGACTTAGACTTAGTATAGATCGTAGATCAATTTATTAGTATCAGACTGCTTTTTTCACCACTGTAAGCCCCGTGCTTTTTTTTTTTCATTTTTTTTTTTAAAGGATGATAACAAAATGACCAAGATTATATGAAAAGAAACAAGAGGGCCATGATGGCCCTGAAGTCGCTCACCTGAGTCTTTTGCCAAAGCATGACCCATTTTTAATCTCTTTCTAGATATTATGACAAACATTATATCAAGCTTTCATACTTATTGGACTGAAAATTTGGCCTCTAGCTTGTACACAAGCTTTTTCTAGAATTTCTCTGTGACCTACTTTTTAGCCAAACATAGCCCATTTTCCCATTGTAGATATCATCAAGACAAACATTATGACCAACTTCCAAGAGTTGTGGACTGAAAATGCAGCCTCTAGAGCGTACACAAGGTTTTTCTAAGATT
Source organism: Hippopus hippopus (assembly GCA_946811185.2). NCBI lineage: Eukaryota > Metazoa > Mollusca > Bivalvia > Cardiida > Cardiidae > Hippopus > Hippopus hippopus. The sequence continues at coordinate 31,510,215 of OX328106.1, forward strand.
TGACCTAGTGACCTAGTTTTTGACCTGATATGACCCATTTTGGAACTCGTCCATGATGTCATCAAGACAAACATTCTGACCTACTTTCACGAGTTTTGGACTGAAAATGTGGCCTCTAAAGCGTACACAAGGTTTTTCTAAGATTTGACCTAGTGACCTAGTTTTTGACCCCACATGACCAATTTTCGAACTCGTCTGAGATGTCATCAAGACAAACATTCTGATCAACTTTCATGAATATCGGACTGAAAATGTGGCCTCCAGAGTGTACACAAGGTTTTTCTAAGATTTGACCTAGTGACCTAGTTTTTGACCCAACATGACCCATTTTCGAACTCATTCAAGATGTCATCAAAACAAACATTCTGACCAACTTTCAAGAGTTTTATACTGAAAATGTGGCCTCTACAGCGTACACAAGGTTTTCCTAAGATTTGACCTAGTGACCTAGTTTTTAATCCGACATGACCCATTTTCGAACTCGTCCGAGATATCATCAAGACAAACATTCTGACCAAGTTTCATGAGTTTTTGACTGAAAATGTAGCCTGTAGAGCGTACACAAGGTTTTTCTAAGATTTGACCTAGTGACCTAGTTGTTGACCCGACATGACCCATTTTTAAACTCGTCCGAGATATTATCAAAACAAACATTCTGACCAAGTTTCATGAGTATCGGACTGAAAATGTGGCCTCTAGAGCGTACACAAGGTTTTCCTAAGATTTGACCTAGTGACCTAGTTTTTGACCCGACATGAGCCATTTTCGAACTCGTCCGAGATATCATCAAGACAAACATTCTGACCAAGTTTCAAGAGTTTTGGCCTGAAAATGTAGCCTGTAGAGCGTACACAAGGATTTTCTAAGATTTGACCTAGTGACCTAGTTTTTGACCCCACATGACCCATTTTCGAATTCGTCCGAGATATTATCAAAACAAACATTCTGACCATGTTTCATAAGTATCAGACTGAAAATGTGGCCTCTAGAGCGTACACAAGGTTTTTCTAAGATTTGACCTAGTGACCTAGTTTTTGACCCGACATGACCCATTTTCGAACTCGTCCGAGATATCATCAAGACAAACATTCTGACCAAGTTTCAGGAGTATCGGACAGAAAATGTGGCCTGTAGAGCGTACACAAGGTAAAAGTTGACGACGCACGACACACGACGCACGTCGCACGACGGACGACGCACGACGCACGACGGACGACGGACACAGCACGATCACAAAAGCTCACCTTGAGCACTTCGTGCTCAGGTGAGCTAAAAAAGTCAGAAAAATTGGTAACAGCAATCTGAAATGGCGTAATTTTAGTTTAAACTTATTAAACACGACGCCAAAAATAAAAGAGGAGGCAGGAGGGGATTTGCGAGCCTAGTAGGAAGTAAATAAAGGGTTAGTGTATAAACGGCATTGAACAAGCAATAGAAATACTTTGGGGTAAACATACCTTTATTTTTAGACATATATGCGGTATGCAAATTACGTCACACCTCATTACCATATTTCGCATCTTGCCTCGACATATGCGTAAAGGGGGTTTTCCGTAATCATCCTGTAAGTTTAAGTTTCAGTGACGAAAGCAACATTCTGGTGTATTTTTTTTTTTAATTAGTTGTGTGCCTATTTAATGGCTTACCTTAACTCTTTTGATACCATAGACTACACCAGAAGCTGTTGTGAACATAGTAGATCAAGATCAGACTGCACAGAACGTGCAGTCTGATCTCTAATCTACACTGTCCACTTCTTTATTCCAGCTTGTAAACGAACTCTATCTCAATCTTGTAGTGGAAATACATATAGTTGTAACCACTGAGAAAATATAATCGATTTATTCCGCAGTGAAAGAGTTGAATTCATTGAAACTTTTTTTACATAAAGACAGATGGAATTTAAAGGGCCTTCACTTTACTGGCGATAAATTTTACACGTTTAACCTTTCTCGTACAATCCTTTGATTTAACGATCCTAGGGATGAAGGAATTTGAAAATCTTGTGGGGAAAGGAGAACACCTGTGTTACCAACATTTTCCCACAATGTTTTTTACGCTTTAACCTTTTTCAGCGTCATAGTCGAAAACAGTTACTTTTGGGGACGGTAAAGACCAAGATCAAACTGCACAAATAGTGCAGTCTGATCTTGCATCTAAACTACCCGCTTGTTTAACCCTTATCCTGCTAAAAAAGTGAAATGAAACTTATATCAGTACTAAAAACCCAAATTTTGCTATTTCAAAGGTATTTTTGGAGAAAAATATGCCCGTATCGGACAGTGTAGATGAAAGATCAGACTGCACCTTTTGTGCTGTCTGATCTTGATCTACACTGTCCGCAAAAGGTCAGCGAGTCGCATTTTCGTATTTTAACACCTGCATTGTATACTTTTGGCCACTCGTGGGCCTTTAACCCTTATCCTGCTAAATAACTTAAATGAAACTTTCAAGCCGATGGTAAAAACCCCAATGATGCTACTTCAAACTTATTTTTTGGAGAAAGAATATCTCCTTATCGAACAGTGTAGATCGAAGATCAGACTGCACATTCTGTGCTGTCTGATCTTGATCCACACTGTCCGCAAAAGGTCAGTGAGTCGCGCTCAGTAGCCTAAGAGTTAACCAATCATATTTGTGCATCGACAAGAGCAACAATATCAAAGTGACCCTGCTCGGCTGACTTACGCTGATATTCTTTATACCTGCTTGATGCATTTAGTAATTTTATTATTATTATTATTAATTGGTGTTTTAAGGCGCATCGACAGCTGTGGTCATTTAGCGCGCATGAAGATAATAATTAGAAATTAAACAATAAAATGTTAATTTGAAAGTCTATATTTTATTATAAAAATCTATCTCTTTTAGGTATTCTAAAATGTTATTCTGTTGTACATGTAAAAATAAGTTTTGTAAGCTATCAACACTAAAATGTTTTGACCGTATACGGTCGAAATTTTTACAGTTTAATAAAATATGTTTTATAGTTAAAGGCTCATTACAGTTTATACATTGTGGTGCTCTTTCATTATTTAAAAGATGCACATGTGAAAACCTTGAGTGTCCCACACGACATCTTGTTAAAATTACTTGACTTTTTCGGTTACAATAAAATTCATATTTATCATTAAAATTTGGCTTGATCGCTAAAAGCTTGTTGTTAAAACATTGTTGCCATTTAATTTGACATTCAGACTTGATAAATTCATTTATTTGTTGTTTTTTGTCAGTATAAGGAATTTTTATGTTGGCTATGTTCATATTTACGGCATCCTTTGCTTCTTGATCAGCTATTTCATTACCTTTTATATTAATGTGGCTGGGTATCCAGCAGAAAATTATTGACTTTGATCTACTTAAATAAACATATTTTCTGAAAAATTGTTGAATCAATGGATTTGGGTTATCAGGATGTTTTAAAGATTGTAAAACTGACATTGAATCAGAAAAAACTATGAATTTCTTGTTATTATTGTTTTGTATTGAACAGAGAGCAATGTTTAAAGCCACAGCTTATGCTGAAAAAATAGAGCTATGATCTGGTAGTCTTATTTTGGCAGTTTCTTGCTTGTGTACTGAAGCGCAACCAACTTTATTATCTTGTTTCGAACCATCAGTATAAATTGAAATGTAATCTTTATACTGTGATTTGATTTCTAAAAATTTATTTTGATAAAATAGTGGATTTGTAACTGATTTCTTATTTACGTTGAGATCAAAAATAATATTTGGTGGATCTATGGTCCACGGCTCTTTTACAGGAAGTTTAAAGGGCTTAATATTCTTCGCATTTATATTTGATTCATCAAGAAGAGGTTCAACTCTTAGACCAAGTGGTTTGATAAAATTAGGTTTATTTTGAAAAAGTATTTTGTTTGGTGAATTAAAAATGTCATTGTAAACCGGATTCTTTGTATCTGAAGCCAGTTTAGTTACGTACTGTAAGGATAGTTTTTTCCTTCTATCATATAAGGATGGCTCCTGGGCCTCTGAATACAAACTTGTGACAGGTGACGTTCGGAGAGCTCCCAAAGCTAACCGAAGACCCTGATGATGAATAGTGTCCAACTTTTTTAGGTAGCTTTTTCGTGCAGAGCCATATATAATACATCCATAATCCAGTTTTGACCGTATTAGAGATCTGTATAGATTTAAAAGAGTTTTTTTATCTCCTCCCCAGTCAGAGTGGGAAAGTACTTTTAAAACATTCAAAGCTTTTTGACATTTCAGTTTCAAAGCATTAATATGTGGAATGAAAGAAAGTTTTTTGTCAAAGATAACTCCTAAAAATTTTGCTTGATCTACTATTGGAATTGGACTATTATATATTTTCAATAATGGATCCAAGTGCAACCTGCGCTCTTGGCAGAAGTGTACACAGTTTGTCTTTGTCTTGGAAAATTTAAAACCATTTTCTATAGTCCATTTCTCAATTTTGTCTAAATTATTTTGAAGCTTAGTTTCAATTGTTTTCATATCTTTGGACCTGTAACATATTAAAAAATCATCCACATATAAGGAACAGTTCACATCGTCATCTAAACATTTTACAATATTGTTAATCTTGATATTGAACAGAGTAGGTGAGAGGATACTTCCTTGAGGAACTCCCTGTTCTTGTTCATAGTCATCAGAAAAAGATGTGCCTACCTTAACTTTGAAACATCTATTTGATAAAAAGTTTGAAATAAACTTGGGTAGATTTCCCCTTAATCCAATTTTATGAATATCTTTTAAGATGCCATGTTTCCATGTGGTGTCATAAGCTTTTTCTAGATCAAAAAATATGGCAACTACATGTTGTTTCTTTACAAAAGCATTTCTGATAAAAGATTCTAATCGTACTAACTGATCTGTCGTGCTTCTGTTTTTTCGGAACCCCGATTGATGTTCCGATATAATATTATTGGATTCGAGGTAAAAATTAAGTCTATAGTTTATCATTCTCTCCATGGTCTTACATATACAACTAGTTAAAGCTATGGGTCTATAATTTGTTGGATTTGTATGATCTTTATTTGGCTTAGGAATTGGAATGATTGTAGCTTTGGACCAACTTTTCGGGAAGGTGCCTTGTTCCGATATAATGTTAAAAATGTTTAACAGAGTTTGTAATGAAATACGAGGTAAATGTTTTAAAAGTTGATAGTGTATTTCATCTGCACCTGCAGCAGAATCGTGAGCATTTTTTAGAGAATTTTCAAGTTCCGATAGTGTGAAAGGTAAGTTGTAGTTATCATTTGTATCCGTTTCAAAATTAAGTTCTTCCATTTCTGCTTCTTGCTTATGTTTTCTAAATTGTGGTTTATAATTTGCAGACGAGGAGTTTGTTTTGAAAGTTTTACCCAGGATATTAGCGATTTCTTCTTTACTTTCATAGTTTTTGTCATCTACCTTGATATGCGAGTGTTTCATGGTTTGATTCTTTCCATTTATTTTCCTAAACATATTCCAAATGGTTGTCATGGGAGTTCTAGCATTAAGTTTAGAAATGAAATCTTTCCAAGATGATCGTTTTGCTTGTTTAATAGTACGTCGAGCCTTAGCTCTCATAATTTTGCAAACATTTAAGTTTGTTTTTGTTGGATATTGTTTGAAACGTTTTAAACTGTCTTTACGTTTTTTAATAGCTTCTTTACAATCATCATTAAACCATGGCTTTTTCTTCTTAAAAGTATTTGTTGAAATCTTCGGGATGCACTGATTTGATATGTCAATTAAAGTTTCAGTAAAAGAAAGCATTGGATCTTCTGAATTTTCAAAATTGTCAATCAGTAATTTTTCATGGCAAAGAATATTGAATTTTTCCCAGTTAGCTTTTTTAAAATTCCATTTTGGAATTTTCTCATCTTCTGTTTTCTCAGTTTCTTGTATAATGATAGGAAAATGATCACTTCCATGAGAATCTTCACATACTTTCCATTCATAATCAAGGTACAAGGAAGGATGGCAGAGTGAAAGATCTATTGCTGTGAAAGAACCTGATCCAGGATGCAGGTATGTATGTTGATTGGAATTAAATAGACATAAATTATTCTCTGCAATGAAATCTTCAATTATTTTACCTCTATCATTGGTATCTGAACAACCCCATAATTCGCTATGTCCATTAAAATCACCACATATGATGTAAGGTTGAGGTAGTTGTAGTAAAAGATTTTCTAAATCATTTTGATCTATTCTTTTATTTGGTGGGATATAGATAGAGCATATTGTTATAGTTTTATTTAAAGATGCTTTTATTGCTATTGCTTGTAGATTTGTGTTTAAGTCTATCTTACGATGAGGTACCGTAGAATGTATTATGATAGAAGAACCACCAGATGCTCTTTGGCAATCATTATGTATGTAGTGATAGGAAGAATAATTGCGAACTTCCAAGTCATCATTGGGGGTTACAAAAGTTTCTTGAAGACAACAAATTTGTGGATTTAATAAAGATAAAAGAATTAGTAGTTCATTAAAGTTGGCTTTTAGACCTCTACAATTCCATTGTAAAATTGAGTTTTGACCCATTATACTTGTATATTGGGAGTTTGAATTTACTTAAAAGTTATTTGACTGAGGAGTCATTTTCCAATTCCATATCTTCTAAACTTTCAAATTTATTTGCCAGCTTAATAGGATCCTGTGACCCTTTCTTCTGTCTATTTGATTGTTGTTTATCTTTTTCTTTTTTATCTGGTTTATTTTTCTGGCTTTTATTTGGTGATGTAGGGCATGAATTAGATCTAGAAGCTGATCTTGATCTACTAGAGTTTTTTGTTTGGTTAGATTTTGAACCTGTTTCAGATGTTCGAGGTGGTTGGACAGATGGAGACGTAGATTTCGAGCAAGGCTTAGCGCCTTGCTCAAAATCCACGGGATCATACTGTGTTCCACAAGTTCTCGTCTGAGGTTTTGCTGTTGCTGATTGAACTATCTTAGAGTACCTAGGTTCAAAAGCTGTCTCATATTGTTTTTTTGCCTCAAAGTACGAAATCTTTCTTACTGTTTTAATTCTCATAATTTCTTTTTCTCTTTTCCAGACTTCACAGTTGGTTGATCTTGCACTGTGATCTTTACCACAATTTACACATTTGAAAGGTCTTTGGCAGATGCTAGATGTGTGTTTGGATTCACCACATCTATCACAGATTACTGCATCTGTGAGCTTGCAGTTGTCTTCGTGGTGTCCAAATTTTTGACAATTAAAACAGCGCAAAGGATTTGGGATGAACTGTTCCACTGGTACTGTACGATAAAAGATTCTAATATTCTGAGGCAAAGTGGTGGTGTTAAAAGTGAGGAGTAGTGTATTGGTTTCAAGTTGAACATTATCTTTTTTTATTTTGAATCTCTTGCACGCAACAACTCCTTGCGGTGCAAGATACTCAACAATTTTTTCCTCTGTTTCTCCTTTCAGTACCCTGTCTTTCACAATTCCTCTGGATTTGTTAAGTGAGTTGTGTTCTGAGACTGAGACTTTCAAGTTGTAAAACTTTTTAACTTTTAATAGAGATTCAGCCTGACTTGCTCTTGATGTTTCAACGAGTAGTAGTTCGTTTTGTAATTTTTTAACTGATTTTGGAGTGCCTATCAAACTTTCTATCTGTTTTTCTATTATGAAGGGAGACAGAGATGTGATGGGCTTTGCCTCCTCACTTTTAATAACCAAGAACTTTGTGTTGTTTAAGTAAGACGTTTCGTTTTCGTTATTCGGTCGGGGTCTTTTGTTTTGGGAAGCCATGATTTTAATACTGTAATTTCAATAGCTATGCGCTCCACCCTCCTCGGAGCCCTACAAGGGGACGTCTAATGGAAATGGATTTCCTATTTCCGACGCCAGAGCTACAAAGCTATTATACTTAACAAACCTTAAGTGAAGAGAAACTATAGGTCTATTAATTAGCCCATCAGCCGCCGCTTTACAAAGGAAAACAATGTAAAAGATAAGAAAAAAGAAAAAAATCTAACCCGGTTGGTATCATAAGATACAAAGAAAGAAATATAGATAAAAGTATGTAATCCTAAAAGCTAGGCACGACCGAGCCGATTGAGACGGGTCGGGCCTAACCCATCCCTCTCGTCTATCCGAGGCCAGGGCCAAAGTAGTGTGTTGAGTGCTGGAGATCCCTGGGCACTCTCAACTACCAGGATCCCCTTTTCCGGCATACGAGATGCCACCCACGGCAAACAAGTGGCTTCTGAATCAAAGACAGAAATCTTTTATCAGAAGAAAGTTTGCTCAATGAAATATTTTCAATCAAGAAAGCTTTAGATATAGAGTGTTAGCATGATAACTTTAATGATTAGAGCTCATAACTCTAGATGTCTACTTGTAGTTCCCATTGTAGATCTCTACTTGTAGGTAAGGTTCTAAATACAAGTATGCCAAATGTTTCAAATTCTTCAAACATATAGTGCTAGAGATTGGAAATGGTGTTGACGAATACAAGAACAAAACATAGATGTTATACACAGATGTCGTTATACTCTTCGTCCAGTGTGCTACCCACTGGCACAGATGATACACACACAAATGAGCATGTTAGTATATGAGACAGGAAAGTGTATAGGAAAGATATGTTTTCAAAAAAATAAATAAATAAAAAATCACTTTTGGAATGAAAAATTTGTTTTGGAAATCATTTGATCTTAATTTGTATTGTTCTTCAGCCACTTTTATGTTTTAATTTTGGGTCTGTTAATTTTTTCTGGAAATATTTAATCGTATTGACTTTAGTATTTTTATTTTCATATTTAGGTTGATTTTATTGTCATATTTTTTCTAGTATTTACTTTGAATTGAATTATTTTGGACCTGTTTTATTAATTTTAGTTGTATTATTATCGGTCTCCTCTGTTTCTGGGGACTTTTACCACCCATATGCCACAGAGGCGAAGGCAGCCACCAATTTCTAAGGCCCCGAGTGGCGGGGGCCCAGTAATTTTATAAGCATATTTTACCTGTGATGAAAAGAATTAATTTCATGCCACCAGGTCGTTGCTAGGTACTGCTCAACAAATCCTTTCAGTCCTTTGATCTCAGTATATTTGTCATATGATTGTACTGCATTCTATAAAAAAGAATAACATACTTATGAATAAAATAAGCCATTTCCCAAACGACAAATTTTTCGACGTTTCTCAATTCAAAACATTTGCAGATGATAAATAAATTGTGGCTCATCTGGTGAAAATTGTCTATGAAAGGGTGGAAAACATTTTGGAAAAAGGAGAAAATGCTAGTAACCAGCATTTTCTTCTTTTTCCACAATATTTTCAACAGCCATCTTTCCTCAAAGTCGATAAAGCTCGGGAGTATGTGGTAATGGGTTAAACAAAGACATATGATACAGTTGACCTGAATTTAGCAAAGGAATACTCCAGTTTCTATGAATATATTAAAAGAACGTATATATGTTAAGTCTTGCCCATCCTTTTATTAAAGGCGGAAGAAAACTTGAAAAAAAAGTTTACCCTTTACAACAAAATCCCTGCTTAAAACGACCATGAGGAAGCATTAAGGCTTTTGTTAACTTTGTGGCCAAACTAGAGAATGCGGGTAAATGGCATTTTCCTAAAAAGCAAGTCAATTTTTTTGAGTAGCATCTATTTACATGCAGTCGTCTGTAAATGTTTTCATCTTGGATCTGGAATTTTGCAGTTTGGTGAAGAATTAACCCTAATCCTGCTAATTAACTTAACTAAAATTTTCAATTCGATAGTAAAAACCCAAATATTGCTATTTCCAAGTTATGTTTGGGGAATAATATCTCCTTATCGAACAGTGTAGATACAAGATCAGACTGCACGTTCCGTGCAGTCTGATCTTGATCTACACTGTCCGCAAAAGGTCAGTGAGTAGCACTTACCAGCCTAAGGGTTAAACAGAAGATGACCTCTACTTCTTATCCCTGTTTAACAAGGTAACGCTGTCGAGGACATTTTAGTTTGTGTTTTGACAGTGTATATCAATATCAGACTGCACAGAACGTGCAGTCTGATCTTGTATCTGCAATGTCCAGTCCATTTTGCGAAATATTCTGGCAAATAATGTCTCGAAAACGCAAAATTATTTTGCAAAGTGCTGGTAAAAAAAATGCCACGAAAGCATGGATAGGTACACTAGGCGCCGCGGTTTTATAATAGAATATGACATAATGCTAAAAATAGCATCAAACAACAAACTTATACGCAAAACTGAAAAGAATGGTTCTTTTTTTTAGTGCGCTAAATATCTGGAATGAACCGGTTGAACTGGAACGGAATCAATAATAGAATTTGACGATTTTTCTTCGGTCTTGTATGAACCAGGGGTCCAGGGTTCGATCCCTGGCTACGACCCCTGGCTCGGAAAATTTCTTTCCGAGGATTGATGATAGTCACTGCGACAGGATTCATTCCTGTTCCATCGCTGACCATTGTCTCGACGATGATTATGTGGGAAAGCAGCCGGTGGCTTGGAAAGAAAAAAATTTGCGGAATACTGGTAAAAGGTACTCCAGGAAAGCATGGATAGGTGCACTGGCCGCCGCGATATAACTGAAATAATGTTGAAAACGGCTTTAAACACCATTCAATCAATCAATCAATGAATCAACGAAGTTTTATCTTTACCATAGAGACTTATTTCAAATTCGCTAGTCTGCCAGTACTTTCAGTACTTTGATTTCATTTAGCAGTTTCAAACGACAACAGCAAGTAGTACACATGTATACACAACATGCCCCTCCCCTTGTTTTTAGCGTTATCAGGGAGGTAACTAATCAATATCTAGACGAACCAATGAAACTTATAAGTTATGTCCACCGAGATTTAAGATCCTGTTGTTTTGACGATGGTTATTCGGGAAAACAGCCATTGTCTTCGAAAGAATATTGAGCGAGCAAAGGTAAAAAGAAAATCCAAGGAAGCGTGGATAGGTGCACTGGCCGCCGCAATAAACCAGCAACCGGTTGCTTCTGAATTTTATGTTTTTGCGCAGCGGTTTAACATAAAATCAACTTATGACTCACGCGGTCACCAAAATTGGTTCAATGTTTTCGTGACCCTGGTAAGAAAACAGGGAAAAATTTGGTTTACCATTCTTTGATTTGTGCAACAGGTATCAGTTGCCTCCGAAAGTGTCAAGTTGATTTTATGATTTTATGCACAGCACGTAACAGGCACGAACGGGTGGGATAGTCATCGTAACCAATTCAATGGCCCTAGTAAGAGAAAAGAAAAAAAACAAAACAAAACAACTTCTTCCCTATATTTGACTTAAGCAGCAGGTGTCGTCTGCTATGGAACGTGCCGTAAGTCAATTTTACATGTTTTCATGGGCTGATAACTGGCACGTATGAAGCGGTATTCAACGTAACTGGGTTTCTTGTCACTGTTTGAAGAGAAAAAAAAAATTAGTTCCCTTTGTTTGAGTCATGCAATAGGAAGCAGTTCAGTCTTTTTTAGCCACTTGTGACACTATTTTCTGGGATTTTCCCACTGTACATTGATCATCTTAGCATATCCAAAGTATCAATGTGCAGCATGGCATCTGGCCTGAGTTAGTCAGCAATTCAATGGCCCTAGTAAGAGAAAAGGAAAAAAACATGTTCCCTATATTTGACTTAAAGGGCAAATCAACAAGTTTCAGATATGGTTAATTTTCAAATCTACACTTATCAAATGGTAACCTGGTAATGTTGTAATTAGAAAAAAAAATTAGTAAAAGTACTTTTTTTCAATTCATATTTCTGCTTATTAATTTTTATTGCATCGCTTATCTCCCTTACTTATTGTTGCGTCCCTTGATTCGTGACGTCATAGGAGAGCTTGTTTCAATATGGACGTTGTTTACGATAGTGAACTGAGCGATATTGAAGACGAAGAAATAGACGATTTTGGGCCGGTAAGGCCTTACATGTAAGAGCCAATTTTTAAAGAAACTAATTAAATTCTGATGATGAGGATAAAAGTAACTTTTCGCCCACTGATGACGAAAATGACGATGTTGTGCCGGACTTTTCAACGTGTTGAGTATTGCGCGCTATTACGGGGCGAACATCGCTTACAGAAATATTATTCTATACATGATAAAATTAAGTGTATGGCATAAACTTTGTTTCACGTGAAGCATTTTCAGTAGATTAACGAGCGGAATTAAACAAAAAAAAAAAACGGTTTCAAGACAGTTCCACGACAAGACAGTACCCCGACACTTTTGAAGACATTTCCCCGACACTTTAGTTTCATGTCAAATAACCCTTTTCTTGACTTTTACGATTGATAATCGTGAGATGTTAGTTCTAACTATTTGTTGATGGGTCCTTGTTGATATTTGTACCTTGTAAAGAATTCTGTAAACATTGACGGGTACAAGTTTATTCTCTCGTGGGTGAAGGGTTACACAATAAATCACGATTTTCATGAGAATAAGAATATTTTGAAATGCTGTTAACCAGCATGAAATTTGATAAAAGAATGTGTTCCGAGATTATTAAGAGTTAATTCTGAAAATTATTTTGAAAATTATTTTAGTTGTATTTCTTACCATACAGGAATACATGAACATCAGAGAGAGGGAGAGGGGATCTACCTGTGTGAAATACTTTTTTGTTGTTTACCTTGTCCACATGATCCATTCAATGCAAAAATTTATCATACATGTATAGCTATTGTATGTTCCATATAGAGCTTCTCTGTGAAAGTCTTAAACTTTGAATTGTAATTTGTTCAGTTCTTGTTTGTCTTATGCAAATTGTTTCAATTTGGGTAAGTCTCAAATTGGTCTACCGTCTACTAGGGACTGAGCGGTTAATACTGACATTCCGGTCATATTGCAGTATAGACGACTTCAGATTCATTGTAAAAACATGGAAAGAGCTGGTAACTATCGATTGGTCCTTTATCCACAATATTTTCTATTTTTAACTCTTTACCAAACGACAAAATATTGAACAGGTCCAAATTAAAATCACTTGCAGTTAAATATTTCAAAAATTGAAATTTGTTTCCAGCAGAGTAGAAAACATTGTGGTTAAAGGAGAAAATGTTGACTACCAGCATTATCTCCTTTTCCTACAATGTTTTTAAAAGGTTTCTGTATCAGGGTCGTAAAAACTAGGGATTGATTGGTAAAGGGTTAAATATAAATCCCACACATTGGGCACGAGTTTTGTTTTGGTTCCCAGGAAGCAGTATCCGAAGAGATTAGTACGAGTTGTATGAACTTGTTTCTCAAGAGATGTAAAATACATGTTTAAATTATTACCAAACGTCAAATTTATTGACTCAACCGAATTGAAAGCATTTGAAGTCAACAAATTAAATTTTACTCACATGTTTGGACTTGTCTTTGATGGGGTAAAAAACATTGTAGAAAAAGGAGAAAATACTGGTTACCAGCATTTTCTCTTGTACCTACAATGTTTTCAAAAGGTTTTTCTTTCTTCACAAGGGTCGTTAAAACAAAGGATTGTTTGGTAAAGGGTTAAACTAAGTTTAACTAAATTCCAATAAACAATCACATTTTATCGGTCATATTTAAATGCTGTGGATTTGAAATATTCTAATTTTTTATCATTTGGGTTAGGGTTAGGTTAAACCCTTACACAGATGGCAAAACTTTAGACTTGTCCACTCCATACCGAAAGTATTTGCAGACCACAGATCAAATGTGGCCTTGACAATAGGTTTGAGGGTAGAAAATGTTGTAGGAAAAGAAGATAACTCTGGGTATCAGGACTTATTCCTTTTTTCACCCTGTCCTCAAAAGCCTTCTCCATTAGGGTGGTTGAAGGTCAGAATTTTGAGGTAAAAGAATTGGTGTGTGAGCCTGGTCAAAAACATTCGGTTTCCTAATTAAAAAAAAAAAAATGTGTTATTTTAAATTTTCTCACTTTTGTCTGATTATCAGAGAAAATGACTTGTGTCAAATGTGCATTTTCAAAATTTTCATACTGACATGTTCAAAACATTTTTCTCAGTAGCCTGTCTAAAAGACATAGACTAATATGGATAGGAAAAGGAAATATCCACAAATCAAATTTGTATAGATATAATTCAAAATTTGTTCAAAATGCATGTAAGTTGTCAAATAATTTTTAAGAGTAAAATGTCAAAGAAAAGTAGTGTATGGGATAAAAGCTGTAACATGGGCTTACTGTCACAAACAAACATTGCAGTGTAAAGGGGTGAGAATTGCAAATGTTATGTAATCATTTCCTGTATTGTTTCAACTGGTCGGTGATGGATTAACATTTATGGCCATGACTAGGGGTAACCAGATACTGACTTCAACCTTTACCATACAAACCCTAGATCTAGTTTCCAATACCCAAAGAAAGAGTGTTTGAAAAACAGTGTGGGAAGAAATTGATGTTTGCTGTTCAAAGAATGATTATTATCCCTTGAAAATTTACATCATTTGAACAATGTCGACTTTGTTATTTGCAAAATTTATGTTATGAATTTGGATGAATCTATAATTTTGTTAAATGTTGAAATCATTTGGAAAAGGGAGAAAACGGCAGCAACTTCTCCTTTGTTCAGAATGAAGCGATAATGTAGAAAAGGGTAAAATAGTACGAATAACAATTCATGTATTCCAATTTCGAGAAAAAAAGAAATTACCTACTTCATGTTGGATTTTCTTTTTGGAAATTGCCGTTGCGGAATGTCTGTCTTTCGGAGTTTTGGTTTAAGGCCTATCTCCTTTCGACTCGGAGTTTCCAATAATGTCGGCACAGCGTCAGGTTTTAACCGCAGCCTAAAATTCCTATAACCAACTTCTTTTGCGAGTTTTGGACTTATTAAGAACTGACTGTCATCGAAGTATTTCAGACACAATTTCGAATGAACCGTTGGCAAAAAATCCGTCGCTACTGTCCGGCCCCGGTTTAAACGTTGAATCCATAGTTTCCTCCTTTTTAATTCCTTCGGAAATTTGAAAATACTAATTCTATGAGTTCCCGAATCGACGTTGCAGCCATAGGCTGCACAATTTACTATTTTTTCGGCTTATCTCTCAGTTCATACTCAGATATCTGCATACAATCATCCGCGTTCCTACTTTATGTCTACTGACGGTATACACAGACTGACTCGACAATGACGTCACACATGCATGGGAGATAAGCGAATCAGGGGAAGTAAACCATGTACCATTTTTAGGGCCGTATATCAGCGTGACAATTCGGCCGTGATTTATGGCATGTTACAGGGTGGTATTTATGAAAAATGACGGACACATGTTTAACTGACATCATTTGCAGCTGATTAAAGGAAAAAAACAGTCTGGTCATCCATAATCCAGTTTTGAGCGTATTAGAGATCTGTATAGATTTAAAAGAGTTTTTTATCTCCTCCCCAGTCAGAGTGGGAAAGTACTTTTAAAACATTTAAAGCTTTTTGACATTTCAGTTTCAAAACATTAATATGTGGAATGAAAGAAAGTTTTTTGTCAAAGATAACTCCTAAAAATTTTGCTTGATCTACTATTGGAATTGGACTATTATATATTTTCATTCATGGATCCAAGTGCAACCTGTGCTCTTGGCAGAAGTGTACACAGTTTGTCTTTGTCTTTGAAAATTTAAAACCATTTTCTATAGTCCATTTCTCAATTTTGTCTAAATTATTTTGAAGTTTAGTTTCAATTGTTTTCATATCTTTGGACCTGTAACATATTAAAAAATCATCCACATATAAGGAACAGTTCACATCGTCATCTTAACATTTTACAATATTGTTAATCTTGATATTGAACAGAGTAAGTGAGAGGATACTTCCTTGAGGAACTCCCTGTTCTTGTTCATAGTCATCAGAAAAAGATGTGCCTACCTTAACTTTGAAACATCTATTTGATAAAAAGTTTGAAATAAACTTGGGTAGATTTCCCCTTAATCCAATTTTATGAATATCTTTTAAGATGCCATGTTTCCATGTGGTGTCATAAGCTTTTTCTAGATCAAAAAATATGGCAACTACATGTTGTTTCTTTACAAAAGCATTTCTGATAAAAGATTCTAATCGTACTAATTGATCTGTCGTGCTTCTGTTTTTTCGGAACCCCGATTGATGTTCCGATATAATATTATTGGATTCCAGGTAAAAATTAAGTCTACTGTTTATCATTCTCTCCATGGTCTTACATATACAACTAGTTAAAGCTATGGGTCTATAATTTGTTGGATTTGTATGATCTTTATTTGGCTTAGGAATTGGAATGATTGTAGCTTTGGACCAACTTTTCGGGAAGATGCCTTGTTCCCATATAATGTTAAAAATGTTTAACAGAGTTTGTAATGAAATACGAGGTAAATGTTTTAAAAGTTGATAGTGTATTTCATCTGCACCTGCAGCAGAATCATGAGCATTTTTTAGAGAATTTTCAAGTTCCGATAGTGTGAAAGGTAAGTTGTAGTTATCATTTGTATCCGTTTCAAAATTAAGTTCTTCCATTTCTGCTTCTTGTTTATGTTTTTTAAATTGTGGTTTATAATTTGCAGACGAGGAGTTTGTTTTGAAAGTTTTACCCAGGATATTAGCGAGTTCTTCTTTACTTTCATAGTTTTTGTCATCTACCTTGATATGCGAGTGTTTCATGGTTTGATTCTTTCCATTTATTTTCCTTAATATATTCCAAATGGTTGTCATGGGAGTTCTAGCATTAAGTTTAGAAATGAAATCTTTCCAAGATGATCGTTTTGCTTGTTTAATAGTGCGTCGAGCCTTAGCTCTCATAATTTTGCAAACATTTAAGTTTGATTTTGTTGGATATTGCTTGAAACGTTTTATTATTATTATTATTATTATTAATTGGTGTTTTAAGGCGCATCGACAGCTATGGTCATTTAGCGCGCATGAAGGTTATAATCAGAAATTAAACAATAAAAAATTAATTTGAAAGTCTATATTTTATTATAAAAATCTATTTCTTTTAGGTATTCGAAAATGTTATTCTGTTGTACATGTAAAAATAAATTTTGTAAGCTATCAACACTAAAATGTTTTGACCGTATACGGTCGAAATTTTTACAGTTTAATAAAATATGTTTTATAGTTAAAGGCTCATTACAGTTTATACATTGTGGTGCTCTCTCATTATTTAAAAGATGCACATGTGAAAACCTTGCGTGTCCCACACGACATCTTGTTAAAATTACTTGACTTTTTCGGTTACAATAAAATTCATATTTATCATTAAAATTTGGCTTGATCGCTAAAAGCTTGTTGTTAAAACATTGTTGCCATTTAATTTGACATTCAGACTTGATAAATTCATTTTTTTGTTGTTTTTTGTCAGTATAAGGAATTTTTATGTTGGCTATGTTCATATTTACGGCATCCTTTGCTTCTTGATCAGCTATTTCATTACCTTTTATATTAATGTGGCTGGGTATCCAGCAGAATATTATTGACTTTGATCTACTTAAATAAACATATTTTCTGAAAAATTGTTGAATCAATGGATTTGGGTTATCAGGATGTTTTAAAGATTGTAAAACTGACATTGAATCAGAAAAAACTATGAATTTCTTGTTATTATTGTTTTGTATTGAACAGAGAACAATGTTTAAAGCTACAGCTTCTGCTGAAAAAATAGAGCTACGATCTGGTAGTCTTATTTTGGCAGTTTCTTGCTTGTGTACTGAAGCGCAACCAACTTTATTATCTTGTTTCGAACCATCAGTATAAATTGAAATGTAATCTTTATACTGTGATTTGATTTCTAAAAATTTATTTTGATAAAATAATGGATTTGTAACTGATTTCTTATTTACGTTGAGATCAAAAATAATATTTGGTGGATCTATGGTCCACGGCTCTTTTACAGGAAGTTTAAAGGGCTTAATATTCTTTATATTTATATTTGATTCATCAAGAAGAGGTTCAACTCTTAGACCAAGTGGTTTGATAAAATTAGGTTTATTTTGAAAAAGTATTTTGTTTGGTGAATTAAAAATGTCATTGTAAACCGGATTCTTTGTATTTGAAGCCAGTTTAGTTACGTACTGTAAGGATAGTTTTTTCCTTCTATCATATAAGGATGGCTCCTGGGCCTCTGAATACAAACTTGTGACAGGTGACGTTCGGAGAGCTCCCAAAGCTAACCGAAGACCCTGATGATGAATAGTGTCCAACTTTTTTAGGTAGCTTTTCCTTGCAGAGCCATATATAATACATCCATAATCCAGTTTTGACCGTATTAGAGATCTGTATAGATTTAAAAGAGTTTTTTTATCTCCTCCCCAGTCAGAGTGGGAAAGTACTTTTAAAACATTCAAAGCTTTTTGACATTTCAGTTTCAAAGCATTAATATGTGGAATGAAAGAAAGTTTTTTGTCAAAGATAACTCCTAAAAATTTTGCTTGATCTACTATTGGAATTGGACTATTATATATTTTCAATAATGGATCCAAGTGCAACCTGCGCTCTTGGCAGAAGTGTACACAGTTTGTCTTTGTCTTGGAAAATTTAAAACCATTTTCTACAGTCCATTTCTCAATTTTGTCTAAATTATTTTGAAGTTTAGTTTCAATTGTTTTCATATCTTTGGACCTGTAACATATTAAAAAATCATCCACATATAAGGAACAGTTCACATCGTCATCTAAACATTTTACAATATTGTTAATCTTGATATTGAACAGAGTAGGTGAGAGGATACTTCCTTGAGGAACTCCCTGTTCTTGTTCATAGTCATCAGAAAAAGATGTGCCTACCTTAACTTTGAAACATCTATTTGATAAAAAGTTTGAAATAAACTTGGGTAGATTTCCCCTTAATCCAATTTTATGAATATCTTTTAAGATGCCATGTTTCCATGTGGTGTCATAAGCTTTTTCTAGATCAAAAAATATGGCAACTACATGTTGTTTCTTTACAAAAGCATTTCTGATAAAAGATTCTAATTGTACTAACTGATCTGTCGTGCTTCTGTTTTTTCGGAACCCCGATTGATGTTCCGATATAATATTATTGGATTCGAGGTAAAAATTAAGTCTATAGTTTATCATTCTCTCCATGGTCTTACATATACAACTAGTTAAAGCTATGGGTCTATAATTTGTTGGATTTGTATGATCTTTATTTGGCTTAGGAATTGGAATGATTGTAGCTTTGGACCAACTTTTCGGGAAGGTGCCTTGTTCCCATATAATGTTAAAAATGTTTAACAGAGTTTGTAATGAAATACGAGGTAAATGTTTTAAAAGTTGATAGTGTATTTCATCTGCACCTGCAGCAGAATCATGAGCATTTTTTAGAGAATTTTCAAGTTCCGATAGTGTGAAAGGTAAGTTGTAGTTTTCATTTGTATCTGTTTCAAAATTAAGTTCTTCCATTTCTGCTTCTTGCTTATGTTTTCTAAATTGTGGTTTATAATTTGCAGACGAGGAGTTTGATTTGAAAGTTTTACCCAAGATATTAGCGATTTCTTCTTTACTTTCATAGTTTTTGTCATCTACCTTGATATGAGAGTGTTTCATGGTTTGATTCTTTCCATTTATTTTCCTTAACATATTCCAAATGGTTGTCATGGGAGTTCTAGAATTAAGTTTAGAAATGAAATCTTTCCAAGATGATCGTTTTGCTTGTTTAATAGTACGTCGAGCCTTAGCTCTCATAATTTTACAAACATTTAAGTTTGTTTTTGTTGGATATTGTTTGAAACGTTTTAAACTGTCTTTACGTTTTTTAATAGCCTCCTTACAATCATCATTAAACCATGGCTTTTTCTTCTTAAAAGTATTTGTTGAAATCTTCGGGATGCACTGATTTGATATGTCAATTAAGGTTTCAGTAAAAGAAAGCATTGGATCTTCTGAATTTTCAAAATTGTCAATCAGTAATTTTTCATGGCAAAGAATATTGAATTTTTCCCAGTTAGCTTTTTTAAAATTCCATTTTGGAATTTTCTCATCTTCTGTTTTCTCAGTTTCTTGTATAATGATAGGAAAATGATCACTTCCATGGGAATCTTCACATACTTTCCATTCATAATCAAGGTACAAGGAAGGATGGCAGAGTGAAAGATCTATTGCTGTGAGAGAACCTGATCCAGGATGCAGGTATGTATGTTGATTGAAATTAAATAGGCATAAATTATTCTCTGCAATGAAATCTTCAATTATTTTACCTCTATCATTGGTATCTGAACAACCCCATAATTCGCTATGTCCATTAAAATCACCACATATGATGTAAGGTTGAGGTAGTTGTAGTAAAAGATTTTCTAAATCATTTTGATCTATTCTTTTATTTGGTGGGATATAGATAGAGCATATTGTTATAGTTTTGTTTAAAGATGCTTTTATTGCTATTGCTTGTAGATTTGTGTTTAAGTCTATCTTACGATGAGGTACCGTAGAATGTATTATGATAGAAGAACCACCAGATGCTCTTTGGCAATCATTATGTATGTAGTGATAGGAAGAATAATTGCGAACTTCCAAGTTATCATTGGGGGTTATAAAAGTTTCTTGAAGACAACAAATTTGTGGATTTAATAAAGATAAAAGAATTAGTAGTTCATTAAAGTTGGCTTTTAGACCTCTACAATTCCATTGTAAAATTGAGTTTTGACCCATTATACTTGTATATTGGGAGTTTGAATTTACTTAAAAGTTATTTGACTGAGGAGTCAATTTCCAATTCCATATCTTCTAAACTTTCAAATTTATTTGCCAGCTTAACAGGATCCTGTGACCCTTTCTTCTGTCTATTTGATTGTTGTTTATCTTTTTCTTTTTTATCTGGTTTATTTTTCTGGCTTTTATTTGGTGATGTAGTGCATGAATTAGCTCTAGAAGCTGATCTTGATCTACTAGAGTCTTTTGTTTGGTTAGATTTTGAACCTGTTTCAGATGTTTGAGGTGGTTGGACAGATGGAGACGTAGATTTCGAGGAAGGTTTAGCGCCTTGCTCAAAATCCACGGGATCATACTGTGTCCCACAAGTTCTCGTCTGAGGTTTTGCTGTTGCAGATTGAACTATCTTAGAGTACCTAGCTTCAAAAGCTGTCTCATATTGTTTTTTTGCCTCAAAGTAAGAAATCTTTCTTATTGTTTTAATTCTCATAATTTCTTTTTCTCTTTTCCAGACTTCACAGTTGGTTGATCTTGCACTGTGATCTTTACCACAATTTATGCATTTGAAAGGTCTTTGGCAGATGCTAAATGTGTGTTTGGATTCACCACATCTATCACAGATTACTGCATCTGTGAGCTTGCAGTTGTCTTCGTGGTGTCCAAATTTTTGACAATTAAAACAGCGCAAAGGATTTGGGATGAACTGTTCCACTGGTACTGTACGATAAAAGATTCTAATACTCTGAGGCAAATTGGTGGTGTAAAAAGTGAGGAGTAGTGTATTGGTTTCAAGTTGAACATTATCTTTTTTTATTTTGAATCTTTTGCACGCAACAACTCCTTGCGGTGCAAGATATTCAACAATTTTTTCCTCTATTTCTCCTTTCAGAACCCTGTCTTTCACAATTCCTCTGGATTTGTTAAGTGAGTTGTGTTCTGAGACTGAGACTTTCAAGTTGTAAAACTTTTTAACTTTTAATAGAGATTCAGCCTGACTTGCTCTTGATGTTTCAACGAGTAGTAGTTTGTTTTTTAATTTTTTAACTGATTTTGGAGTGCCTATCAAACTTTCTATCTGTTTTTCTATTATGAAGGGAGACAGAGATGTAATGGGCTTTGCCTCCTCACTTTTAATAACCAAGAACTTTGTATTGTTTAAGTAAGACGTTTCGTTTTCGTTATTCGGTCGGGGTCTTTTGTTTTGGGAAACCATGATTCTGATAGTGTAATTTCAATAGCTATGCGCTCTACCCTCCTCGGAGCCCTACAAGGGGACGTCT
Source organism: Hippopus hippopus (assembly GCA_946811185.2). Lineage (NCBI taxonomy): Eukaryota > Metazoa > Mollusca > Bivalvia > Cardiida > Cardiidae > Hippopus > Hippopus hippopus. The sequence goes on from OX328106.1 coordinate 31,532,056, forward strand.
AATGGAAATGGGTTTCCTATTTCCGACGCAAGAGCTACATAGCTATTATACTTAACAAACCTTAAGCGAAGAGAAAATAAGGTCTATTAATTAGCCCATCAGCCGCCGCTTTATAAAGGAAAACAATGTAAAAGATGAGAAAAAGAAAAAATCTAACCCGGTTGGTATCATAAGATACAAAGAAAGAAATATAGATGAAAGTATGTAATCCTAAAAGCTAGACACGACCGAGCCGATTGAGACGGGTCGGGCCTAACCCATCCCTCTCGTCTATCCGAGGCCAGGGCCAAAGCAGTGTGTTGAGTGCTGGAGATCCCTGGGTACTCTCAACTACCAGGATCCCCTTTTCCGGCATACGAGATGCCACCCACGGCAAACAAGTGGCTTCTGAATCAAAGACAGAAATCTTTTATCAGAAGAAAGTTTGCTCAATGAAATATTTTCAATCAAGAAAGCTTTAGATATAGAGTGTTAGCATGATAACTTTAATGATTAGAGCTAATAACTCTAGATCTCTACTTGTAGGTAAGGTTCTAAATACAAGTATGCCAAATGTTTCAAATTCTTCAAACATATAGTGCTAGAGATTGGAAAAGGTGTTGACGAATTCAAGAACAAAACATAGATGTTATACACAGATGTTGTTATACTCTTCGTCCAGTGTGCTACCCACTGGCACAGATGATACACATACAAATGAGCATGTTAGTATATGAGACAGGAAAGTGTATAGGAAAGATATGTCTTCAAAAAATGAAAAAATAAAAAATCACGTTTGGAATGAAAAATTTGTTTTGGAAATCATATGATCTTAATTTGTCTTGTTCTTCAGCCACTTTTATGTTTTAATTTTGGGTTTGTTAATTTTTTCTGGAAATATTCAATCGTATTGACTTTAGTGTCTTTATTTTCATATTTGGGTTGATTTTGTTACTGTGTTTTTTTTTTTTTTTTTTTTTGTTTTTTTTTCTAGTATTTACTTTGAATTGAATTATTTTGGACCTGTTTTATTTATTTTAGTTTTATTATTATCGGTCTCCTCTGTTTCTGGGGACTTTTACCACCCATATGCCACAGAGGCGAAGGCAGCCACCAATTTCTAAGGCCCCGAGTGGCGGGGGCCCAGAAATGGAATAATAAAATGTTAACTTGATAGTTAAAGTCTATATAAGAGTCTATATTTTATTATAAAAATCTATCTCTTTTAGGTATTCTAAAATGTTATTCTGTTGTACATGTAAAAATAAATTTTGTAAGCTATCAACACTAAAATGTTTTGACCGTATACGGTCGAAATTTTTACAGTTTAATAAAATATGTTTTATAGTTAAAGGTTCATTACAGTTTATACATTGTGGTGCTCTCTCATTATTTAAAAGATGCACATGTGAAAACCTTGAGTGTCCCACACGACATCTTGTTAAAATTACTTGACTTTCTCAGTTACAATAAAATTCATACTTATCACTAAAATTTGGTTTGATCGTTAAAAGCTTGTTGTTAAAACATTGTTGCCATTTAATTTGACATTCAGACTTGATAAATTCATTTATTTGTTGTTTTTTGTCAGTATAAGGAATTTTTATGTTTGCTATGTTCATATTTACGGCATCCTTTGCTTCTTGATCAGCTATTTCATTACCTTTTATATTAATGTGGCTGGGTATCCAGCAGAATATTATTGTCTTTGATCTACATAAATAAACATATTTTCTGAAAAATTGTTGAATCAATGGATTTGGGTTATCAGGATGTTTTAAAGATTGTAAAACTGACATTGAATCAGAAAAAACTATGAATTTCTTGTTATTATTGTTTTGTATTAAACAGAGAGCAATGTTTAAAGCTACAGCTTCTGCTGAAAAAATAGAGCTACGATCTGGTAGTCTTATTTTGGCAGTTTCTTGCTTGTGTACTGAAGCGCAACCAACTTTATTGTCTTGTTTCGAACCATCAGTATAAATTGAAATGTAATCTTTATACTGTGATTTGATTTCTAAAAATTTATTTTGATAAAATAATGGATTTGTAACTGATTTCTTATTTACGTTGAGATCAAAAATAATATTTGGTGGATCTATGGTCCACGGCTCTTTTACAGGAAGTTTAAAGGGCTTAATATTCTTTATATTTATATTTGATTCATCAAGAAGAGGTTCAACTCTTAGACCAAGTGGTTTGATAAAATTAGGTTTATTTTGAAAAAGTATTTTGTTTGGTGAATTAAAAATGTCATTGTAAACCGGATTCTTTGTATTTGAAGCCAGTTTAGTTACGTACTGTAAGGATAGTTTTTTCCTTCTATCATATAAGAATGGCTCCTGGGCCTCTGAATACAACTTGTGACAGGTGACGTTCGGAGAGCTCCCAAAGCTAACCGAAGACCCTGATGATGAATAGTGTCCAACTTTTTTAGGTAGCTTTTCCTTGCAGAGCCATATATAATACATCCATAATCCAGTTTTGACCGTATTAGAGATCTGTATAGATTTAAAAGAGTTTTTTTATCTCCTCCCCAGTCAGAGTGGGAAAGTACTTTTAAAACATTCAAAGCTTTTTGACATTTCAGTTTCAAAGCATTAATATGTGGAATGAAAGAAAGTTTTTTGTCAAAGATAACTCCTAAAAATTTTGCTTGATCTACTATTGGAATTGGACTATTATATATTTTCAATAATGGATCCAAGTGCAACCTGCGCTCTTGGCAGAAGTGTACACAGTTTGTCTTTGTCTTGGAAAATTTAAAACCATTTTCTACAGTCCATTTCTCAATTTTGTCTAAATTATTTTGAAGTTTAGTTTCAATTGTTTTCATATCTTTGGACCTGTAACATATTAAAAAATCATCCACATATAAGGAACAGTTCACATCGTCATCTAAACATTTTACAATATTGTTAATCTTGATATTGAACAGAGTAAGTGAGAGGATACTTCCTTGAGGAACTCCCTGTTCTTGTTCATAGTCATCAGAAAAAGATGTGCCTACCTTAACTTTGAAACATCTATTTGATAAAAAGTTTGAAATAAACTTGGGTAGATTTCCCCTTAATCCAATTTTATGAATATCTTTTAAGATGCCATGTTTCCATGTGGTGTCATAAGCTTTTTCTAGATCAAAAAATATGGCAACTACATGTTGTTTCTTTACAAAAGCATTTCTGATAAAAGATTCTAATTGTACTAACTGATCTGTCGTGCTTCTGTTTTTTCGGAACCCCGATTGATGTTCCGATATAATATTATTGGATTCGAGGTAAAAATTAAGTCTATAGTTTATCATTCTCTCCATGGTCTTACATATACAACTAGTTAAAGCTATGGGTCTATAATTTGTTGGATTTGTATGATCTTTATTTGGCTTAGGAATTGGAATGATTGTAGCTTTGGACCAACTTTTCGGGAAGGTGCCTTGTTCCCATATAATGTTAAAAATGTTTAACAGAGTTTGTAATGAAATACGAGGTAAATGTTTTAAAAGTTGATAGTGTATTTCATCTGCACCTGCAGCAGAATCATGAGCATTTTTTAGAGAATTTTCAAGTTCCGATAGTGTGAAAGGTAAGTTGTAGTTTTCATTTGTATCTGTTTCAAAATTAAGTTCTTCCATTTCTGCTTCTTGCTTATGTTTTCTAAATTGTGGTTTATAATTTGCAGACGAGGAGTTTGTTTTGAAAGTTTTACCCAAGATATTAGCGATTTCTTCTTTACTTTCATAGTTTTTGTCATCTACCTTGATATGAGAGTGTTTCATGGTTTGATTCTTTCCATTTATTTTCCTTAACATATTCCAAATGGTTGTCATGGGAGTTCTAGAATTAAGTTTAGAAATGAAATCTTTCCAAGATGATCGTTTTGCTTGTTTAATAGTACGTCGAGCCTTAGCTCTCATAATTTTACAAACATTTAAGTTTGTTTTTGTTGGATATTGTTTGAAACGTTTTAAACTGTCTTTACGTTTTTTAATAGCCTCTTTACAATCATCATTAAACCATGGCTTTTTCTTCTTAAAAGTATTTGTTGAAATCTTCGGGATGCACTGATTTGATATGTCAATTAAAGTTTCAGTAAAAGAAAGCATTGGATCTTCTGAATTTTCAAAATTGTCAATCAGTAATTTTTCATGGCAAAGAATATTGAATTTTTCCCAGTTAGCTTTTTTAAAATTCCATTTTGGAATTTTCTCATCTTCTGTTTTCTCAGTTTCTTGTATAATGATAGGAAAATGATCACTTCCATGGGAATCTTCACATACTTTCCATTCATAATCAAGGTACAAGGAAGGATGGCAGAGTGAAAGATCTATTGCTGTGAGAGAACCTGATCCAGGATGCAGGTATGTATGTTGACTGGAATTAAATAGACATAAATTATTCTCTGCAATGAAATCTTCAATTATTTTACCTCTATCATTGGTATCTGAACAACCGCATAATTCGCTATGTCCATTAAAATCACCACATATGATGTAAGGTTGAGGTAGTTGTAGTAAAAGATTTTCTAAATCATTTTGATCTATTCTTTTATTTGGTGGGATATAGATAGAGCATATTGTTATAGTTTTGTTTAAAGATGCTTTTATTGCTATTGCTTGTAGATTTGTGTTTAAGTCTATCTTACGATGAGGTACCGTAGAATGTATTATGATAGAAGAACCACCAGATGCTCTTTGGCAATCATTATGTATGTAGTGATAGGAAGAATAATTGCGAACTTCCAAGTTATCATTGGGGGTTATAAAAGTTTCTTGAAGACAACAAATTTGTGGATTTAATAAAGATAAAAGAATTAGTAGTTCATTAAAGTTGGCTTTTAGACCTCTACAATTCCATTGTAAAATTGAGTTTTGACCCATTATACTTGTATATTGGGAGTTTGAATTTACTTAAAAGTTATTTGACTGAGGAGTCAATTTCCAATTCCATATCTTCTAAACTTTCAAATTTATTTGCCAGCTTAACAGGATCCTGTGACCCTTTCTTCTGTCTATTTGATTGTTGTTTATCTTTTTCTTTTTTATCTGGTTTATTTTTCTGGCTTTTATTTGGTGATGTAGTGCATGAATTAGCTCTAGAAGCTGATCTTGATCTACTAGAGTCTTTTGTTTGGTTAGATTTTGAACCTGTTTCAGATGTTTGAGGTGGTTGGACAGATGGAGACGTAGATTTCGAGGAAGGTTTAGCGCCTTGCTCAAAATCCACGGGATCATACTGTGTCCCACAAGTTCTCGTCTGAGGTTTTGCTGTTGCTGATTGAACTATCTTAGAGTACCTAGCTTCAAAAGCTGTCTCATATTGTTTTTTTGCCTCAAAGTAAGAAATCTTTCTTATTGTTTTAATTCTCATAATTTCTTTTTCTCTTTTCCAGACTTCACAGTTGGTTGATCTTGCACTGTGATCTTTACCACAATTTATGCATTTGAAAGGTCTTTGGCAGATGCTAAATGTGTGTTTGGATTCACCACATCTATCACAGATTACTGCATCTGTGAGCTTGCAGTTGTCTTCGTGGTGTCCAAATTTTTGACAATTAAAACAGCGCAAAGGATTTGGGATGAACTGTTCCACTGGTACTGTACGATAAAAGATTCTAATACTCTGAGGCAAATTAGTGGTGTAAAAAGTGAGGAGTAGTGTATTGGTTTCAAGTTGAACATTATCTTTTTTTATTTTGAATCTTTTGCACGCAACAACTCCTTGCGGTGCAAGATATTCAACAATTTTTTCCTCTATTTCTCCTTTCAGAACCCTGTCTTTCACAATTCCTCTGGATTTGTTAAGTGAGTTGTGTTCTGAGACTGAGACTTTCAAGTTGTAAAACTTTTTAACTTTTAATAGAGATTCAGCCTGACTTGCTCTTGATGTTTCAACGAGTAGTAGTTCGTTTTTTAATTTTTTAACTGATTTTGGAGTGCCTATCAAACTTTCTATCTGTTTTTCTATTATGAAGGGAGACAGAGATGTAATGGGCTTTGCCTCCTCACTTTTAATAACCAAGAACTTTGTATTGTTTAAGTAAGACGTTTCGTTTTCGTTATTCGGTCGGGGTCTTTTGTTTTGGGAAACCATGATTCTGATAGTGTAATTTCAATAGCTATGCGCTCTACCCTCCTCGGAGCCCTACAAGGGGACGTCTAATGGAAATGGGTTTCCTATTTCCGACGCAAGAGCTACATAGCTATTATACTTAACAAACCTTAAGCGAAGAGAAAATAAGGTCTATTAATTAGCCCATCATCCGCCGCTTTATAAAGGAAAACAATGTAAAAGATGAGAAAAAGAAAAAATCTAACCCGGTTGGTATCATAAGATACAAAGAAAGAAATATAGATGAAAGTATGTAATCCTAAAAGCTAGACACGACCGAGCCGATTGAGACGGGTCGGGCCTAACCCATCCCTCTCGTCTATCCGAGGCCAGGGCCAAAGCAGTGTGTTGAGTGCTGGAGATCCCTGGGTACTCTCAACTACCAGGATCCCCTTTTCCGGCATACGAGATGCCACCCACGGCAAACAAGTGGCTTCTGAATCAAAGACAGAAATCTTTTATCAGAAGAAAGTTTGCTCAATGAAATATTTTCAATCAAGAAAGCTTTAGATATAGAGTGTTAGCATGATAACTTTAATGATTAGAGCTAATAACTCTAGATCTCTACTTGTAGGTAAGGTTCTAAATACAAGTATGCCAAATGTTTCAAATTCTTCAAACATATAGTGCTAGAGATTGGAAAAGGTGTTGACGAATTCAAGAACAAAACATAGATGTTATACACAGATGTTGTTATACTCTTCGTCCAGTGTGCTACCCACTGGCACAGATGATACACATACAAATGAGCATGTTAGTATATGAGACAGGAAAGTGTATAGGAAAGATATGTCTTCAAAAAATGAAAAAATAAAAAATCACGTTTGGAATGAAAAATTTGTTTTGGAAATCATATGATCTTAATTTGTCTTGTTCTTCAGCCACTTTTATGTTTTAATTTTGGGTTTGTTAATTTTTTCTGGAAATATTCAATCGTATTGACTTTAGTGTCTTTATTTTCATATTTGGGTTGTTTTTTTTTTTTTTTTTTTTTTTTTTTTTTTCTAGTATTTACTTTGAATTGAATTATTTTGGACCTGTTTTATTTATTTTAGTTTTATTATTATCGGTCTCCTCTGTTTCTGGGGACTTTTACCACCCATATGCCACAGAGGCGAAGGCAGCCACCAATTTCTAAGGCCCCGAGTGGCGGGGGCCCAGAAATGGAATAATAAAATGTTAACTTGATAGTTAAAGTCTATATTAGAGTCTATATTTTATTATAAAAATCTATCTCTTTTAGGTATTCTAAAATGTTATTCTGTTGTACATGTAAAAATAAATTTTGTAAGCTATCAACACTAAAATGTTTTGACCGTATACGGTCGAAATTTTTACAGTTTAATAAAATATGTTTTATAGTTAAAGGTTCATTACAGTTTATACATTGTGGTGCTCTCTCATTATTTAAAAGATGCACATGTGAAAACCTTGAGTGTCCCACACGACATCTTGTTAAAATTACTTGACTTTCTCAGTTACAATAAAATTCATACTTATCACTAAAATTTGGTTTGATCGCTAAAAGCTTGTTGTTAAAACATTGTTGCCATTTAATTTGACATTCAGACTTGATAAATTCATTTATTTGTTGTTTTTTGTCAGTATAAGGAATTTTTATGTTTGCTATGTTCATATTTACGGCATCCTTTGCTTCTTGATCAGCTATTTCATTACCTTTTATATTAATGTGGCTGGGTATCCAGCAGAATATTATTGTCTTTGATCTACATAAATAAACATATTTTCTGAAAAATTGTTGAATCAATGGATTTGGGTTATCAGGATGTTTTAAAGATTGTAAAACTGACATTGAATCAGAAAAAACTATGAATTTCTTGTTATTATTGTTTTGTATTAAACAGAGAGCAATGTTTAAAGCTACAGCTTCTGCTGAAAAAATAGAGCTATGATCTGGTAGTCTTATTTTGGCAGTTTCTTGTTTGTGTACTGAAGCGCAACCAACTTTATTATCTTGTTTCGAACCATCAGTATAAATTGAAATGTAATCTTTATACTGTGATTTGATTTCTAAAAATTTATTTTGATAAAATAATGGATTTGTAACTGATTTCTTATTTACGTTGAGATCAAAAATAATATTTGGTGGATCTATGGTCCACGGCTCTTTTACAGGAAGTTTAAAGGGTTTAATATTATTTACATTTATGTTTCACTCATTAAGAAGAGGTTCAACTCGTAGACCCAGTGGTTTGATAAAATTAGGTTTATTTTGAAAGAGTATCTTGTTGGGTGGATTAAAAATGTCATTGTAAACCGGATTTTTTGTATTTGAAACCAGTTTAGTTACGTACTGTAAGGAGGTTTTTTCCTTCTATCATATAAGGATGGCTCCTGGGCCTCTGAATACAAACTTGTGACAGGTGACGTATGGAAAGCTCCCAAAGCTAACCAAAGACCCTGATGATGAATAGTGTCCAACTTATTTAGGTAGCCTTTTCGTGCAGAGCCCTATATAATACATCCATAATCCAGTTTTGAGCGTATTAAAGATCTGTATAGATTCAAAAGAGTTTTCTTATCTCCTCCCCAGTCAGAGTGGGAAAGTATTTTTAAAACATTTAAAGCTTTTTGACATTTCAGTTTCAAAACATTAATATGTGGAATGAAAGAAAGTTTTTTGTCAAAGATAACTCCTAAAAATTTTGCTTGATCTATTATTGGAATTGGACTATTATATATTTTCAATGATGGATCCAAGTGCAACCTGTGCTCTTGGCAGAAGTGTACACAGTTTGTCTTGGAAAATTTAAAACCATTTTCTATAGTCCATTTCTCAATTTTGTCTAAATTATTTCGAAGCTTAGTTTCAATTGTTTTCATATCTTTGGACCTGTAACATATTAAAAAATCATCCACATATAAGGAACAGTTCACATCGGCATCTAAACATTTTACAATATTGTTAATCTTGATACTGAACAGAGTAGGTGAGAGGATACTTCCTTGAGGAACTCCCTGTTCTTGTTCATAGTCATCAGAAAAAGATGTGCCTACCTTAACTTTGAAACATCTATTTGATAAAAAGTTTGAAATAAACTTAGGTAGATTTTCCCTTAATCCAATTTTATGTATGTCTTTTAAGATGCCATGTTTCCACGTGGTGTCATAAGCTTTTTCTAGATCAAAAAATATGGCAACTACATGTTGTTTCTTTACAAAAGCATTTCTGATAAAAGATTCTAATCGTACTAATTGATCTGTCGTGCTTCTGTTTTTCGGAACCCTGATTGATGTTCCAATATAATATTATTGGATTCGAGGTAAAAATTAAGTCTATTGTTTATCATTCTCTCCATGGTTTTACATATAAAACTAGTTAAAGCTATGGGTCTATAGTTTGTTGGATTTGTATGATCTTTATTTGGTTTAGGAATTAGAATGATTGTAGCTTTGGACCAACTTTTCGGGAAGATGCCTTGTTCCCATATAATGTTAAAAATGTTTAACAGAGTTTGTAATGAAATACGAGGTAAATGTTTTAAAAGTTGATAGTGTACTTCGTCTGTACCTGCAGCAGAATCATGAGCATTTTTTAGAGAATTTTCAAGTTCCGATAGTGTGAAAGGTAAGTTGTAGTTTTCATTTGTATCCGTTTCAAAATTAAGTTCTTCCATTTCTGCTTCTTGCTTATGTTTTTTAAATTGTGGTTTATAATTTGCAGAAGAAGAGTTTGTTTTGAAAGTTTTACCCAGGATATTAGCGATTTCTTCTTTACTTTCGTAGATTTTGTCATCTACCTTGATATGCGAGTGTTTCATGGTTTGATTCTTTCCATTTATTTTCCTTAACATATTCCAAATGGTTGTCATGGGAGTTCTAGCATTAAGTTTAGAAATGAAATCTTTCCAAGATGATCGCGTTTGCTTGTTTAATAGCACGTCGAGCCTTAGCTCTCATAATTTTGCAAACATTTAAGTTTGTTTTTGTTGGATATTGTTTGAAACATTTTAAACTGTCTTTACGTTTTTTAATAGCTTCTTTACAATCATCATTAAACCATGGCTTTTTCTTCTTAAAAGTATTTGTTGAAATCTTTGGGATGCACTGATTTGATATGTCAATTAAAGTTTCAGTAAAAGAAAGCATTGGATCTTCTGAATTTTCAAAAATTGTCAATCAGTAATTTTTCATGGCAAAGAATATTGAATTTTTCCCAGTTAGCTTTTTTAAAATTCCATTTTGGAATTTTCTCATCTTCTGTTTTCTCAGTTTCTTGTATAATGATAGGAAAATGATCACTTCCATGAGAAACTTCACATACTTTCCATTCATAATCAAGGTACAAGGAAGGATGGCAAAGTGAAAGATCTATTGCTGTGAAAGAACCTGATCCAGGATGCAGGTATGTATGTTGATTGGAATTTGATAAACATAGATTATTCTCTGTAATGAAATCTTCAATTATTTTACCTCTATCATTGGTATCTGAACAACCGCATAATTCGCTATGTCCATTAAAATCACTACATATGATGTAAGGTTGAGGTAGTTGTAGTAAAAGATTTTCTAAATCATTTTGATCTATTCTTTTATTTGGTGGGATATAGATAGAGCATATTGTTATAGTTTTATTTAAAGATGCTTTTATTGCTATTGCTTGTAGATTTGTGTTTAAGTCTATCTTACGATGAGGTACCGTAGAATGTATTATGATAGAAGAACCACCATATGCTCTTTGGCAATCATTATGTATGTAGTGATAGGAAGAATAATTGCGAACTTCCAAGTTATCATTGGGGGTTACAAAAGTTTCTTGAAGACAACAAATTTGTGGATTTAATAAAGATAAAAGAATTAGTAGTTCATTAAAGTTGGCTTTTAGACCTCTACAATTCCATTGTAAAATTGAGTTTTGACCCATTATACTTGTATATTGGGAGTTTGGATTAACTTAAAAGTTATTTGACTGAGGAGTCAATTTCCAATTCCATATCTTCTAAACTTTCATGTTTATTTGCCAGCTTAATAGGATCCTGTGACCCTTTCTTCTGTCTATTTGATTGTTGTTGATCTTTCTTTTTTATCTGGTTTATTTTTCTGGCTTTTATTTGGTGATGTAGGGCGTTAACTAGATCTAGAAGCTGTTCTTGATCTACTAGAGTCTTTTGTTTGGTTAGATTTTGAACCTGTTTCAGATGTTTGAGGTGGTTGGACAGATGAAGACGTAGATTTCGAGCAAGGCTTAGCGCCTTGCTCAAAATCCACGGGATCATACTGTGTTCCACAAGTTCTCGTCTGAGGTTTTGCTGCTGCTGATTGAACTATCTTAGAGTACCTAGCTTCAAAAGCTGTCTCATATTGTTTTTTTGCCTCAAAGTATGAAATCTTTCTTATTGTTTTAATTCTCATAATTTCTTTTTCTCTTTTCCAGACTTCACAGTTAGTTGATTTTGCACTGTGATCTTTATCACAATTTACACATTTGAAAGAAAGGTCTTTGGCAGATGCTAGATGTGTGTTTGGATTCACCACATCTATCACAGATTACTGCATCTGTGAGCTTGCAGTTGTCTTCGTGATGTCCAAATTTTTGACAATTAAAACAGCGCAAAGGATTTGGGATGACTGTTCAACTGGTACTGTTCGATAAAAGATTCTAATATTTTGAGGCAAAGTGGTGGTGTTAAAAGTGAGGAGTAGTGTATTAGTTTCAACTTGAATATTATCTTTTTTTATTTTGAATCTTTTGCACGCAGCAACTCCTTGCGGTGCAAGATATTCAACAATTTCTTCCTCTGTTTCTCCTTTCAGTACTCTGTCTTTCACAATTCCTCTGGATTTGTTAAGTGAGTTGTGTTCTGAGACTGAGACTTTCAAGTTGTAAAACTTTTTAACTTTTAATAAAGATTCAGTTTGACTTGCTCTTGATGTTTCAATGAGTAGTAGTTCGTTTTTTAATTTTTAAACTTATTTTGGAGTGCCTATTAAACTTTCTATTTGTTTTTCTATTATGAAGGGAGACAAAGATGTAATGGGCTTTGCCTCCTCACTTTTGATAACCAAGAACTTTGTAGCATTGAAGTATGAAATTTCATTTTCATTATTCGGTCGGGGTCTTTTGTTTTGGGAAGCCATGATTTTGTTAGTATAATTTCAATAGCTATGCGCTCCACCCTCCTCGGAGCCCTAAAAGGGGACGTCTAATGGAAATGGGTTTCCTATTTCCGACGCCAGAGCTACATAGCTATTATACTTAACAAACCTTAAGTGAAGAGAAACTAAAGGTCTATTAATTAGCCCATCATCCGCCGCTTTATAAAGGAGAACAATGTAAAAGATGAGAAAAAAGAAAAAATCTAACCCGGTTGGTATCATAAGATACAAAGGAAGAAATATAGATAAAAGTATGTAATCCTAAAAGCTAGGCACGACCGAGCCGACTGAGACACGTCGGGCCCAACCCATCCCTCTCGTCTATCCGAGGCCAGGGCCAAAGCAGTGTGTTGAGTGCTGGAGATCCCTGGGCACTCTCAACTACCAGGATCCCCTTTTCCGGCATACGAGATGCCACTCACGGCAAACAAGTGGCTTCTGAATTAAAGACAGAAATCTTTTATCAGAAGAAAGTTTGCTCAATGAAATATTTTCAATCAAGAAAGCTTTAGATATAGAGTGTTAATATGATAACTTTAATGCTTACAGTTGATAACTTAGAGCTTACTAGAGTTCCCATTATAGATCTCTACTAGTAGGTAAGGCTCTAAATACAAGTATGCCAAATGTTTCAAATTCTTCAAACATATAGTGCTAGAGATTGGAAAAGGTGTTGACGAATACAAGAACAAAACATAGATGTTATACACAGATGTTGTTATATTCTTCGTCCAGTGTGCTACCCACTGGCTCAGATGATACACACACAAATGAACATGTTAGTATATGAGACAGGAAAGTATACAGGAAAGATATGTCTTCAAAAAATGAAAAAATAAAAAATCACTTTTGGAATGAAAAAAATGTTTTGGAAATCCTTTGCTCTTAATTTGTTTTGTTCTTCAGCCACTTTTATGTTTTAATTTTCGGTTTGTTAATTTTTTGCCTGGATATATTTAATCTTATTGACTTTAGTGTTTTTATTGTCATATTTAGGTTGATTTTGTTATTGGTTTTTTCTAATATTTACTTTGGATTGAATTATTTTGGACCAGTTATATTAATTTTAGTTTTATTATTATCGGTCTCCTCTGTTTCTGGGGACTTTTACCACGCATATGCCACAGAGGCAGCAGCCACCAATTTCTAAGGCCCCGAGTGGCGGGGGCCCATAAAAATTAAGTTCCCTTTGTTTGATTTGTGCAATAGGAAGCAGTTGCGACTGAAAAAGCTTACAATCTATTTTAGCCACTTGTGACATTATTTTCTGGGGTTTCTACACTGTACATTGATCATCTTAGCATATTTAAAGTATCAGTGTGCACTTTTGGCAGGTGGCCTAAATTCGAAAAGCAAATCGAGTCAAGGGATCAAGGGAAGTCACTCTTGAAAGTTGCTAAAAAACACCAAAAGAAGGTCTTCTGCCACCCTGTTTTCTTAAATTTTCGCCCATTGTCGGTGAAATCTGGCATGTGTGGATTGTGCATGCATGGCAGTTTGCCAAGGTCTGCATAACAGCCTTCAAAGAAGACATAAAATCCACTTTTATGCCGTTTTTGGTTCACTGTTTTCTATCGATATTTTCGGGCGCCATTTTAAATCGTTAGAAGGTTTGTGATTGGATGATTGTGGGGGTGTGTCTGCGATTTGATTGGCTGATTGGGTCCAATATTTAATTTCTCAAAGCTTTTCTGATTGGATAATTTGAAGAGAGGACTGAGATTTGATTGGCTGATTGGGTGCCATTTGATTTTCTCAAAGCCTTTCTGATTGGATAATTTGATAAAGGTTAATTCTTCATTTCAGCATATTCTATTTCAAAGATGTTAGACCCCTACACCAAGACCTTTTTTGGGTCCTGATGGTCAGATGCTGAATCCTCAACTTTGCCATTTTATTTTTTTTTTATCTATATTTATTACTGGTTATTCTTATATCTAATTGTACTTTATTGGCCTATTCTTCAAACAAGAACAAGATTTTTTTATTGAAAGAAATTAATGCAACAGCAACCAGTTGCTTCTGAATTATGTTTTTGTGCAGCGGTTTAATAAAAAATCAACTTATGACTCACACAGTCACCAAAATTGGTTCAATGTTTTCGTGACCCGGGTAAGAAAAACAGGGAAAAATTTGGTTTACCTTTCTTTGATTTGTGCAACAGGTATCAGTTGCCTCCGAAAGTGTCAAGTTGATTTTATGATTTTATGCGCAGCACGTAACAGGCACGTACGGCTGGGATAGTCATTGTAACCAATTCAATGGCCCTAATAAGAGAAAAGAAAAAAAAAACTTGTTCCCTATATCTGACTTAAGCAGCAGGTGTCGTATGCTATGGAACGTGCCGTAGGTTAATTTTACATGTTTTAGCGGACGGATAACTAGCACGTATGAGACGGTAGTCAACGTAACTGGGTTTCTTGTCACCATATGAAGAGAACAAAAAAATTAAAATTTAGTTCCCTTTGTTTGAGTCATGCAATAGGAAGCAGTTCAGTCTTTTTTAGCCACTTGTGACACTATTTTCTGGGATTTTCACACTGTACATTGATCATCTTAGCATATCCAAAGTATCAATGTGCAACATGGCATCTGGCCTGACTTAGATACCAATTCAATGGCCCTAGTAAGAGAAAAGGAAAAAAACATGTTCCCTATATTTGACTTAAGCAACAGGTGTCGTCTGCTATGGAATGTGCCCTAAGTCGATTTTTCATGTTTTCACGGGTGAGTAACTGGCACGTATGAGACGGTAGTCAACGTAACTGGATTTCTTGTCTCCCTATGAAGAGATCAGAAAAATGAAAATTAAGTTCCCTTTGTTTGATTTGTGCAATAGGAAGCAGTTGCTACAGAAAAAGCTTTCAGTCTTTTTTAGCCACTTGTGACATTATTTCATGGGGTTTCTACACTGTACATTGATCATCTTAGCATATACAAAGTATCAATGTGCAGTATGGGAGTTGACCTGAATTAGAAAAGTAAATCGAATCAAGGGATCGAGGGATCAAGGGAAGGCACTCTGTTTTCTTAAATTTTCGCCCATTGTCAGTGAAATCTGGCATGTGTGGATGGTGCAGACATGGCAGTTTGCCAAGGACTACATAACAGCCTTCAGAGAAGACTTAAAATCCACTTTTATGTCGATTTTTGTTCACTGTTTTCTATCGATATTTTCGGGCGCTATTTTAAATGTTTCACAGCTTTGTGATTGGATGATTTTGGGGGTGTGTCTGCGATTTCATTGGCTGATTGGGCGCAATTCGAATTTCTCAGAGCTTTTCTGATTGGATAATTTGAAGAGAGGGATGAGATTTGATTGGCTGATTGGACGCCATTTTGATTTTCTAAAAGCTTTCGTGATTGGATGATTTAAGAGAGGCCTGAGATTTTATTGGCTGATCGGAAGGGGGGGATGTTTGTATATTCATGTTAATTTTTCGGCTTATTTCAGCCTTTTCTATGGCAAAGAGGGATCAGACCCCTGCACTAAGACCCCTTTTTTCAGAGTTTGAATCCTCAACTTTGCCATTTTATCTATTTAATCTATTTTTATTATTAGTTATTCTTACATCTTATTGTATTTTATTGGCCTATTTCTAAATTCTTCAAACAAGAAAATGTTTTTTGAAAAAAGCTCATGCAACAGCAACCGGTTGCCTCTGAATTTTATTTGTTTGCGCAGCGGTTAAACATAAAATTGACTAATGACTCACGCAGTCACCAAACTTGGTTCAATGTTTTCGCGACCCTGGTAAGAAAACAGGGAAAAGTTTGATTTACCTTTCTTTGATTTGTGCAACAGGTATGAGTTGCCTCCGAAACTGTCTAACTTGATTTTACGATTTTATGCGCAGCACGTAACAGTCACGTATGGGTGGGATAGTCATCGTAACCAATGTAATGTCCCTAGTAAGAGAAAAGGAAAAAAAAAATCCATATATTTGAGATAAGCAACAGGTGTTGTCTGCTATGGAATGTGCCGTAAGTCAAGTTTTCATGTTTTTTTCGCAGGCGCGTAACTGGCACATGAGTTGGTACTCAACGTAACTGGGATTATTGTCACCGTATGAAGAGATAAAAAAGGGAAAAAAATTTAGTTCCTTTTGTTTCATTTATGCAATAGGAAGCAGTTGTTACTCAAAGAGTTTTCAGTCTTTTTTAGCCACTTGTGACAGTATTTTATGGGATTTCTACACTGTACATTGATTATCTTAGCATAATCAAAGTATCAATGTGCAGCGTAGCAGAATGCCTTAGTTAGTAACCAATTCAATGGCCCTAATAAGAGAAAAAGATTATTATTATTAATTGGTGTTTTAAGGCGCATCGACAGCTGTGGTCATTTAGCGCGCATGAAGATAATAATTAGAAATTGAACACTAAAATGTTAATTTGAAAGTCTATATTTTATTATAAAAATCTATCTCTTTTAGGTATTCTAAAATGTTATTCTGTTGTACATGTAAAAATAAGTTTTGTAAGCTATCAACACTAAAATGTTTTGACCGTATATGGTCGAAATTTTTACAGTTTAATAAAATATGTTTTATAGTTAAAGGCTCATTACAGTTTATACATTGTGGTGCTCTCTCATTATTTAAAAGATGCACATGTGAAAACTTTGAGTGTCCCACACGACATCTTGTTAAAATTACTTGACTTTTTCGGTTACAATAAAATTCATATTTATCATTAAAATTTGGCTTGATCGCTAAAAGCTTGTTGTTAAAACATTGTTGCCATTTAATTTGACATTCAGACTTGATAAATTCATTTATTTGTTGTTTTTTGTCAGTATAAGGAATTTTTATGTTTGCTATGTTCATATTTACGGCATCCTTTGCTTCTTGATCAGCTATTTCATTACCTTTTATATTAATGTGGCTGGGTATCCAGCAGAATATTATTGACTTTGATCTACATAAATAAACATATTTTCTGAAAAATTGTTGAATCAATGGATTTGGGTTATCAGGATGTTTTAAAGATTGTAAAACTGACATTGAATCAGAAAAAACTATGAATTTCTTGTTATTATTGTTTTGTATTGAACAGAGAGCAATGTTTAAAGCTACAGCTTCTGCTGAAAAAATAGAGCTATGATCTGGTAGTCTTATTTTGGCAGTTTCTTGTTTGTGTACTGAAGCGCAACCAACTTTATTATCTTGTTTCGAACCATCAGTATAAATTGAAATGTAATCTTTATACTGTGATTTGATTTCTAAAAATTTATTTTGATAAAATAATGGATTTGTAACTGATTTCTTATTTACGTTGAGATCAAAAATAATATTTGGTGGATCTATGGTCCACGGCTCTTTTACAGGAAGTTTAAAGGGCTTAATATTCTTTACATTTATATTTGATTCATCAAGAAGAGGTTCAACTCTTAGACCAAGTGGTTTGATAAAATTAGGTTTATTTTGAAAAAGTATTTTGTTTGGTGAATTAAAAATGTCATTGTAAACCGGATTCTTTGTATTTGAAGCCAGTTTAGTTACGTACTGTAAGGATAGTTTTTTCCTTCTATCATATAAGGATGGCTCCTGGGCCTCTGAATACAAACCTGTGACAGGTGACGTTCGGAAAGCTCCCAAAGCTAACCGAAGACCCTGATGATGAATAGTGTCCAACTTTTTTAGGTAGCTTTTCCTTGCAGAGCCATATATAATACATCCATAATCCAGTTTTGACCGTATTAGAGATCTGTATAGATTTAAAAGAGTTTTTTTATCTCCTCCCCAGTCAGAGTGGGAAAGTACTTTTAGAACATTCAAAGCTTTTTGACATTTCAGTTTCAAAGCATTAATATGTGGAATGAAAGAAAGCTTTTTGTCAAAGATAACTCCTAAAAATTTTGCTTGATCTACTATTGGAATTGGACTATTATATATTTTCAATAATGGATCCAAGTTCCACCTGCGCTCTTGGCAGAAGTGTACACAGTTTGTCTTTGTCTTGGAAAATTTAAAACCATTTTCTATAGTCCATTTCTCAATTTTGTCTAAATTATTTTGAAGCTTAGTTTCAATTGTTTTCATATCTTTGGACCTGTAACATATTAAAAAATCATCCACATATAAGGAACAGTTCACATCGTCATCTAAACATTTTACAATATTGTTAATCTTGATATTGAACAGAGTAGGTGAGAGGA
The DNA here is from genome assembly GCA_946811185.2 of Hippopus hippopus. Lineage (NCBI taxonomy): Eukaryota > Metazoa > Mollusca > Bivalvia > Cardiida > Cardiidae > Hippopus > Hippopus hippopus. The sequence goes on from OX328106.1 coordinate 31,550,419, forward strand.
TACTTCCTTGAGGAACTCCCTCTTCTTGTTCATAGTCATCAGAAAAAGATGTGCCTACCTTAACTTTGAAACATCTATTTGATAAAAAGTTTGAAATAAACTTGGGTAGATTTCCCCTTAATCCAATTTTATGAATATCTTTTAAGATGCCATGTTTCCATGTGGTGTCATAAGCTTTTTCTAGATCAAAAAATATGGCAACTACATGTTGTTTCTTTACAAAAGCATTTCTGATAAAAGATTCTAATCGTACTAACTGATCTGTCGTGCTTCTGTTTTTTCGGAACCCCGATTGATGTTTCGATATAATATTATTGGATTCGAGGTAAAAATTAAGTCTATTGTTTATCATTCTCTCCATGGTCTTACATATACAACTAGTTAAAGCTATGGGTCTATAATTTGTTGGATTTGTATGATCTTTATTTGGCTTAGGAATTGGAATGATTGTAGCTTTGGACCAACTTTTCGGGAAGGTGCCTTGTTCCCATATAATGTTAAAAATGTTTAAGAGAGTTTGTAATGAAATACGAGGTAAATGTTTTAAAAGTTGATAGTGTATTTCATCTGATCCTGCAGCAGAATCATGAGCATTTTTTAGAGAATTTTCAAGTTCCGATAGTGTGAAAGGTAAGTTGTAGTTATCATTTGTATCCGTTTCAAAATTAAATTCTTCCATTTCTGCTTCTTGCTTATGTTTTCTAAATTGTGGTTGATAATTTGCAGAAGAAGAGTTTGTTTTGAAAGTTTTGCCCAGGATATTAGCGATTTCTTCTTTACTTTCGTAGATTTTGTCATCTACCTTGATATGTGAGTGTTTCATGGTTTGATTCTTTCCATTTATTTTCCTTAACATATTCCAAATGGTTGTCATGGGAGTTCTAGCATTAAGTTTAGAAATGTAATCTTTCCAAGATGATCGTTTTGCTTGTTTAATAGCACGTCGAGCCTTAGCTCTCATAATTTTACAAACATTTAAGTTTGTTTTTGTTGGATATTGTTTGAAACGTTTTAAACTGTCTTTACGTTTTTTAATAGCTTCTTTACAATCATCATTAAACCATGGCTTTTTCTTCTTAAAAGTATTTGTTGAAATCTTCGGGATGCACTGATTTGATATGTCAATTAAAGTTTCAGTAAAAGAAAGCACTGGATCTTCTGAATTTTCAAAATTGTCAATCAGTAATTTTTCATGGCAAAGAATATTGAATTTTTCCCAGTTAGCTTTTTTAAAATTCCATTTTGGAATTTTCTCATCTTCTGTTTTCTCAGTTTCTTGTATAATGATAGGAAAATGATCACTTCCATGAGAATCTTCACATACTTTCCATTCATAATCAAGGTACAAGGAAGGATGGCAGAGTGAAAGATCTATTGCTGTGAAAGAACCTGATCCAGGATGCAGGTATGTATGTTGATTAGAATTAAATAGACATAAATTATTCTCTGCAATGAAATCTTCAATTATTTTACCTCTATCATTGGTATCTGAACAACCCCATAATTCGCTATGTCCATTAAAATCACTACATATGGTGTAAGGTTGAGGTAGTTGTAGTAACAGATTTTCTAAATCATTTTGATCTATTCTTTTATTTGGTGGGATATAGATAGAGCATATTGTTATAGTTTTATTTAAAGATGCTTTTATTGCTATTGCTTGTAGATTTGTGTTCAAGTCTATCTTACGATGAGGTACCGTAGAATGTATTATGATAGAAGAACCACCAGATGCTCTTTGGCAATCATTATGTATGTAGTGATAGGAAGAATAATTGCGAACTTCCAAGTTATCATTGGGGGTTACAAAAGTTTCTTGAAGACAACAAATTTGTGGATTTAATAAAGATAAAAGAATTAGTAGTTCATTAAAGTTGGCTTTTAGACCTCTACAATTCCATTGTAAAATTGAGTTTTGACCCATTATACTTGTATATTGGGAGTTTGAATTTACTTAAAAGTTATTTGACTGAGGAGTCGATTTCCAATTCCATATCTTCTAAACTTTCAAATTTATTTGCCAGCTTAATAGGATCCTGTGACCCTTTCTTCTGTCTATTTGATTATTGTTTATCTTTTTCTTTTTTATCTGGTTCATTTTTCTGGCTTTTATTTGGTGAAGTAGGGCATGAATTAGCTCTAGAAGCTGATCTTGATCTACTAGAGTCTTTTGTTTGGTTAGATTTTGAACCTGTTTCAGATGTTCGAGGTGGTTGGACAGATGGAGACGTAGATTTCGAGGAAGGTTTAGCGCCTTGCTCAAAATCCACGGGATCATACTGTGTTCCACAAGTTCTCGTCTGAGGTTTTGCTGTTGCTGATTGAACTATCTTAGAGTACCTAGGTTCAAAAGCTGTCTCATATTGTTTTTTTGCCTGAAAGTACGAAATCTTTCTTATTGTTTTAATTCTCATAATTTCTTTTTCTCTTTTCCAGACTTCACAGTTGGTTGATCTTGCACTGTGATCTTTACCACAATTTACACATTTGAAAGGTCTTTGGCAAATGCTAGATGTGTGTTTGGATTCACCACATCTATCACAGATTACTGCATCTGTGAGCTTGCAGTTGTCTTCGTGGTGTCCAAATTTTTGACAATTAAAACAGCGCAAAGGATTTGGGATGAACTGTTCCACTGGTACTGTACGATAAAAGATTCTAATACTCTGAGGCAAAGTGGTGGTGTTAAAAGTGAGGAGTAGTGTATTGGTTTCAAGTTGAACATTATCTTTCTTTATTTTGAATCTCTTGCACGCAACAACTCCTTGCTGTGCAAGATATTCAACAATTTTTTCCTCTGTTTCTCCTTTCAGTACCCTGTCTTTCACAATTCCTCTGGATTTGTTAAGCGAGTTGTGTTCTGAGACTGAGACTTTCAAGTTGTAAAACTTTTTAACTTTTAACAGAGATTCAGCCTGGTTTGCTCTTGATGTTTCAACAAGTAGTAGTTCGTTTTTTAATTTTTTAACTGATTTTGGAGTGCCTATCAAACTTTCTATCTGTTTTTCTATTATGAAGGGAGACAGAGATGTGATGGGCTTTGCCTCCTCACTTTTAATAACCAAGAACTTTGTGTTGTTTAAGCAAGACGTTTCGTTTTCGTTATTCGGTCGGGGTCTTTTGTTTTGGGAAGCCATGATTTTGATAGTGTAATTTCAATAGCTATGCGCTCCACCCTCCTCGGAGCCCTACAAGGGGACGTCTAATGGAAATGGGTTTCCTATTTCCGACGCCAGAGATACATAGCTATTATACTTAACAAACCTTAAGCGAAGAGAAACTATAGGTCTATTAATTAGCCCATCAGCCGCCGCTTTATAAAGAAAAACAATGTAAAAGATAAGAAAAAAGAAAAAATCTAACCCGGTTGGTATCATAAGATACAAAGAAAGAAATATAGATAAAAGTATGTAATCCTAAAAGCTAGACACGACCGAGCCGATTGAGACAGGTCGGGCCTAACCCATCCCTCCCGTCTATCCGAGGCCAGGGCCAAAGCAGTGTGTTGAGTGCTGGAGATCCCTGGGCACTCTCAACTACCAGGATCCCCTTTTCCGGCATACGAGATGCCACCCACGGCAAACAGGTGGCTTCTGAATCAAAGAAAAATCTTTTATCAGAAGAAAGTTTGCTCAATGAAATATTTTCAATCAAGAAAGCTTTAGATAGTGTTAGCATGATAACTTAAATGATTAGAGCTGATAACTCTAGATCTCTACTTGTAGGTAAGGTTCTAAATACAAGTATGCCAAATGTTTCAAATTCTTCAAACATATAGTGCTAGAGATTGGAAAAGGTGTTGACGAATACAAGAACAAAACATAGATGTTATACACAGATGTCGTTATACTCTTCGTCCAGTGTGCTACCCACTGGCACAGATGATACACACACAAATGAGCATGTTAGTATATGAGACAGGAACGTGTATAGGAAAGATATGTTTTCAAAAAATAAAAAAATAAAAAATCACTTTTGGAATGAAAAATTTGTTTTGGAAATCATTTGATCTTAATTTGTATTGTTCTTCAGCCACTTTTATGTTTTAATTTTGGGTTTGTTAATTTTTTCTGGAAATATTTAATCGTATTGACTTTAGTATTTTTATTTTCAGATTTAGGTTTATTTTATTATTGTCATATTTTTTCTAGTATTTACTTTGAATTGAATTATTTTGGACCTGTTTTATTAATTTTAGTTGTATTATTATCGGTCTCCTCTGTTTCTGGGGACTTTTACCACCCATAAGAGAAAAAGAAAAAAAAAAAAAAATTGTTCCCTATATTTAACTTAAGCAACAGGTGTCGTCTGTTATGGATTGTGCCGTAAGTCGATTTTTCATGTTTTCGCGGGCGCGTAACTGGAACCTATGCGATGGTAGTAAATTTAATGGGTTTCTTGTCATGGTATAAAGAGATTGAAAAAATAATAAAAATTTAGTTCCCTTTGTTTGATTTATGCAATAGAAATCACTTGTTACTGAAAGAGTTTTCAGTCTTTTTTAGCCACTTGTGACACTATTTTCTGGGGTTTCTACACTGTACATTGATCATCTTAGCATATTCAAAGTATCAATGCCAATTCAATGGCCCTAGTAAGAGAAAAAGAAAAAAAATCCCTATATTTGACTTAAGCAACAGGTGTCGTCTGCTATGGAAAGTGCCCTAAGTCGATTGTTCATGTTTTTGCCGGTGCGTAACTGGCACGTATGAGACGGTAGTCAATGTAACTGGGTTTCTTGTCACGTTATAAAGAGATTTACAAAAAATAAAAATTTAGTTCCGTTTGTTTGATTTATGCAATAGGAAGCAGTTGCAACTGCAAAAGTTTTCAGTCTGTTTTAGCCACTTGTGACATTATTTTCTTATTTTCTGGGGTTTCTACACTGTACATTGATCATCTTAGTATATTCAAAGTATCAATGTGCAGTATGGCAGTTGGCCTGAATTAGAAAAGCAAATCGAATCAAGGGATCAAGGGATCAGGGGAAGTCACTCTTGCAAGGTGCTAGAAGGTCTTCTGTTTCCCTGTTTTCTTAAATTTTCGCCCATTTTCAGTGAAATCTGGCATGTGTGGAGGGTGCAGTTTGCCAAGGACTGCATAACAGCCTTCAAAGAAGACTTGAAATCCACTTTTATGCCGATTTTCGTTCACTGTTTTCTATCGATATTTTCGGGCGCCATTTTTAATGGCTCAAAGCTTTCTGATTGGATGATTGTTGGGGTGTGTCTGCAATTTGATTGGCTGATTGGGTGCAATTTTGAATTTCTCAAAGCTTTTCTGGTTGGATAATTGAAGAGAGGGATGAGATTTGATTGGCTGATTGGACGCCATTTTGATTTTCTAAAAGCTTCTCTGATTGGATAATTTAAGAGAGGCCTGAGATTTGATTGGCTGATTGGAAGGGGGGGAAATCTCTGTATATCTGTGGTAATTCTTCGGGTCATTTCAGCCTATTCAATGGCAAAGAGGGTTTGACCCCTGCACCAAGACCTTTTTTGGGTCCTGATGGTCAGAGGTTGAATCCCCAACTTTGCCATTTTATCTATTTTACCTATTTTTATTATTAGTTATTCTTACATCTTATTATATTTCATTGGCCTATTTCTAAATTCTTCAAACAAGAACAAGATTTCTTATTGGAAAAGTTTAAGTAACAGTAACCGGTTGCTTCTGAATCAATGTTTTTGCGCAGCGGTTAAACATAAAATCGACTTATGACTAACGCTGTCACCAAAATTAGTTCAGTGTTTTTCGTGACTCTGTTAAGAAAACGAATTTGGTTTACCTTTCTTTGATTTGTGCAACAGGTATCAGTTGCCTCCAAAAGTGTCCAAGTTGATTTTTTGATTTTATGCACAGCACGTAACGGTCACGTATGAGTGGGATAGTCATCGTGACCAATTCAATGGCCCTAGTAATAGAAAAGGAAAAAAACAAATTCCCTATATTTGACTTATGCAACAGGTGTCGTCTGCTATGGATGTGCCGTAAGTCAATTTTTCATGTTTTCGCGGGCGCATAACTGGCACGTATGAGAAGGTAGTCAACACAACTGGATTTCTTGTCACGGTATAAAGAGATTAAAAAAAAGAAATAAAAATTTTGTTCCCTTTGTTTGATTTATGCAATAGAAATCAGTTGTTATTGAAAGAGTTTTCAGTCTTCTTTAGCCACTTGTGATACTATTTTCTGGGGTTTCTACACTGTACATTGATCATCTTAGCTTATTCAAAGTATCAATGCCAATTCAATGGCCCTAGTAAGAGAAAAAGAAAAAAAAATCTCTATAATTGACTTAAGCAACAGGTGTCGTCTGCTATGGAATGTGCCGTAAGTCGATTTTTCATGTTTTCGCGGGTGTGTTACTGGCACGTACAAGATGGTAGTCAAAGTAACTGGTTTTCTAGTCACGGTATAAATAGATTTAAAAAAATAAAAATTTAGTTCTGTTTGTTTGATTAATGCGATAGGAAGCAGTTGCCTATGCAAGAGTTTTCAGTCTTTTTTAGTCACTTGTGACATTATTTTCTTATTTTCTGGGGTTTCTACACTGTACATTGATCATCTTAGCGTATTCAAAGTATCAATGTGCAGTATGGCAGTTGGCCTGAATTAGAAAAGCAAATCGAATCAAGGGATCATGGGAAGTCACTCTTGCAAGGTGCTAGAAGGCACCAAAACAAGGTCTTCTGTCACCCTGTTTTCTTAAATTTTCTCCCAGTTTCAGTGAAATCTGGCATGTGTGGAGGGTGCATGCCTGGCAGTTTGCCAAGGACTGCATAACAGCCTTCAAAGAAGACTTAAATCCACTTTTATGCCGATTTTCGTTCACTGTTTTCTATCGATATTTTCGGGCGCCATTTTTAATGGCTCAAAGATTTCTGATTGGATGATTGTGGGTGAGTGTCTGCAATCTGATTGGCTGATTGGGTGCAATTCTGAATTTCTCAAAGCTTTTCTGATTGGATAATTTGAAGAGAGGGATGAGATTTGATTGGCTGATCTGACACCATTTTGATTTTCTTAAAGCTTCTCTGATTGGATAATTGAAGAGAGGCCTGAGATTTGATTGGCTGATTGGAAGGGGGGAAAACCTCTGTATATCTATGGTAATTCTTCGGGTCATTTCAGCCTATTCAATGGCAAAGAGGGTTTGACCCCTGCACCAAGACCTTTTTTGGGTCCTGATGGTCAGAGGGTGAATCCCCAACTTTGCCATTTTATCTGTTTTACCTATTTTTATTATTAGTTATTCTTACATCTTATTGTATTTCATTGGCCTATTTCTAAATTCTTCAAACAAAAACAAGATTTCTTATTGGAAAAAGTTTATACAAAAGCAACTAGTTGCTTCTGAATCAATGTTTTTGCGCAGCAGTTAAACATAAAATCGACTTATGACTAACGCTGTCACCAAAATTAGTTCAGTGTTTTTTGTGACCCTTTTAAGAAAACGAATTTGGTTTACCTTTCTTTGATTTGTGCAACAGGTATCAGTTGCCTCCAAAAGTGTCCAAGTTGATTTTTTGATTTTATGCACAGCACGTAACGGTCACGTATGGGTGGGATAGTCATCGTAACCAATTCAATGGCCCTAGTAAGAGAAAAGGAAAAAAAATTGTTCCCTATATTTGACTTTAGCAAAAGGTGTCATCTGCTATGGAATGTGCCGTAAGTCGATTTTTCATGTTTTCGCGGGCACGTAACTGGCATGTATGAGATGGTCGTCAACACAACTGTATTTCTTGTCACGGTATGAAGAGATAAAAAAATTAAAATTTACTTCCCTTTGTTAGATTTATGCAATAGAAAGCAGTTGTTACTAAGAAAGTTTTCAGCCTTTTTTAGCCACTTGTGACACTATTTTCTGGGATTTCTACGCTGTACATTGATCATCTTAGCATATTCAAAGTATCAATGCCAATTCAATGGCCCTAGTAAGAGAAAAAGAAAAAAAAAATATCTATATTTGACTTTTAAGCAACAGGTGTCGTCTGCTATGGAATGTGCCGTAAGTCGATTTTTCATGTTTTCGCGGGTGTGTAACTGGCATGTACGAGATGGTAGTCAACACAACTGGATTTCTTGTCACGGTGTAAAGCGATTAAAAAAAAATAATAAAAATTTAGTTCCCTTTGTTTGATTTATGCAATAGAAATCAGTTGTTACTGAAAGAGTTTTCAGTCATTTTTAGCCACTTGTGATACTATTTTCTGGGATTTCTACACTGTACATTGATCATCTTAGCATATTCAAAGTATCAATGCCAATTCAATGGCCCTAGTAAGAGAAAAAGAAAAAAAAATCCCTATATTTGACTTAAGCAACAGGTGTCATCTGCTATCGAATGTGCCGTAAGTCGATTTTTCATGTTTTCGCAGGCACGTAACTGGCATGTATGATATGGTAGTCAACGCAACTTGATCTCTTGTCACGGTATAAAGAGATTAAAAAATATAAATAAAGATTTAGTTCCCTTTGTTTGATTTATGCAATAGATTATTATTATTATTATTATTTGGTGTTTTAAGGCGCATCGACAGCTGTGGTCATTTAGCGCGCATGAAGGTAATATTTAGAAATGGAATAATAAAATGTTAATTTGATACTTAAAATCTATATTACAGTCTATATTTTATTATAAAAATCTATCTCTTTTAGGTATTCTAAAATGTTATTCTGTTGTACATGTAAAAATAAATTTTGTATGCTATCAACACTAAAATGTTTTGACCGTATACGGTCGAAATTTTTACAGTTTAATAAAATATGTTTCATAGTTAAAGGTTCATTACAGTTTATACATTGTGGTGCTCTCTCATTATTTAAAAGATGCACATGTGAAAACCTTGAGTGTCCCACACGGCATCTTGTTAAAATTACTTGACTTTTTCGGTTACAATAAAATTCATATTTATCATTAAAATTTGGCTTGATCGCTAAAAGCTTGTTGTTAAAACATTGTTGCCATTTAATTTGACATTCAGACTTGATAAATTCATTTATTTGTTGTTTTTTGTCAGTATAAGGAATTTTTATGTTGGCTATGTTCATATTTACAGCATCCTTTGCTTCTTGATCAGCTATTTCATTACCTTTTATATTAATGTGGCTGGGTATCCAGCAGAATATTATTGTCTTTGATCTACATAAATAAATATATTTTCTGAAAAATTGTTGAATCAGTGGATTTTGGTTATCAGGATGTTTTAAAGATTGTAAAACTGACATTGAATCAGAAAAAACTATGAATTTCTTGTTATTATTGTTTTGTATTGAACAGAGAGCAATGTTTAAAGCTACAGCTTCTGCTGAAAAAATAGAGCTATGATCTGGTAGTCTTATTTTGGCAGTTTCTTGCTTGTGTACTGAAGCGCAACCAACTTTATTGTCTTGTTTCGAACCATCAGTATAAATTGAAATGTAATCTTTATACTGTGATTTGATTTCTAAAAATTTATTTTGATAAAATAATGGATTTGTAACTGATTTCTTATTTACGTTGAGATCAAAAATAATATTTGGTGGATCTATGGTCCACGGCTCTTTTACAGGAAGTTTAAAGGGTTTAATACTCTTTACATTTATGTTTGACTCATTAAGAAGAGGTTCAACTCGTAGACCAAGTGGTTTGATAAAATTAGGTTTATTTTGAAAGAGTATTTTGTTTGGTGGATTAAAAATGTCATTGTAAACCGGATTTTTTGTATTTGAAGCCAGTTTAGTTACATACTGTAAGGATAGTTTTTTCCTTCTATCATATAAGGATGGCTCCTGGGCCTCTGAATACAAACTTGTGACAGGTGACGTACGGAAAGCTCCCAAAGCTAACCGAAGACCCTGATGATGAATAGTGTCCAACTTTTTTAGGTAGCTTTTCCTTGCAGAGCCATATATAATACATCCATAATCCAGTTTTGACCGTATTAGAGATCTGTATAGATTTAAAAGAGTTTTTTTATCTCCTCCCCAGTCAGAGTGGGAAAGTACTTTTAAAACATTCAAAGCTTTTTGACATTTCAGTTTCAAAGCATTAATATGTGGAATGAAAGAAAGTTTTTTGTCAAAGATAACTCCTAAAAATTTTGCTTGATCTATTATTGGAATTGGACTATTATATATTTTCAATGATGGATCCAAGTGCAACCTGTGCTCTTGGCAGAAGTGTACACAGTTTGTCTTTGTCTTGGAAAATTTAAAACCATTTTCTATAGTCCATTTCTCAATTTTGTCTAAATTATTTTGAAGCTTAGTTTCAATTGTTTTCATATCTTTGGACCTGTAACATATTAAAAAATCATCCACATATAAGGAACAGTTCACATCGTCATCTAAACATTTTACAATATTGTTAATCTTGATATTGAACAGAGTAGGTGAGAGGATACTTCCTTGAGGAACTCCCTGTTCTTGTTCATAGTCATCAGAAAAAGATGTGCCTACTTTAACTTTGAAACATCTATTTGATAAAAAGTTTGAAATAAACTTGGGTAGATTTCCCCTTAATCCAATTTTATGAATGTCTTTTAAAATGCCATGTTTCCACGTGGTGTCATAAGCTTTTTCTAGATCAAAAAAAATGGCAACTACATGTTGTTTCTTTACAAAAGCATTTCTGATAAAAGATTCTAATCGTACTAATTGATCTGTCGTGCTTCTGTTTTTTCGGAACCCTGATTAATGTTCCGATATAATATTATTGGATTCCAGGTAAAAATTAAGTCTATTGTTTATCATTCTCTCCATGGTCTTACATATACAACTAGTTAAAGCTATGGGTCTATAATTTGTTGGATTTGTATGATCTTTATTTGGCTTAGGAATTGGAATGATTGTAGCTTTGGACCAACTTTTCGGGAAGATACCTTGTTCCCATATAATGTTAAAAATGTTTAACAGAGTTTGTAATGAAATACGAGGTAAATGTTTTAAAAGTTGATAGTGTACTTCGTCTGCACCTGCAGCAGAATCATGAGCATTTTTTAGAGAATCTTCAAGTTCTGATAGTGTGAAAGGTAAGTTGTAGTTTTCATTTGTATCCGTTTCAAAATTAAGTTCTTCCATTTCTGTTTCTTGCTTATGTTTTTTAAATTGTGGTTGATAATTTGCAGAAGAAGAGTTTGTTTTGAAAGTTTTGCCCAGGATATTAGCGATTTCTTCTTTACTTTCGTAGATTTTGTCATCTACCTTGATATGCGAGTGTTTCATGGTTTGATTCTTTCCATTTATTTTCCTTAACATATTCCAAATGGTTGTCATGGGAGTTCTAGCATTAAGTTTAGAAATGAAATCTTTCCAAGATGATCGTTTTGCTTGTTTAATAGTACGTCGAGCCTTAGCTCTCATAATTTTACAAACATTTAAGTTTGTTTTTGTTGGATATTGTTTGAAACGTTTTAAACTGTCTTTACGTTTTTTAATAGCTTCTTTACAATCATCATTAAACCATGGCTTTTTCTTCTTAAAAGTATTTGTTGAAATCTTTGGGATGCACTGATTTGATATGTCAATTAAAGTTTCAGTAAAAGAAAGCATTGGATCTTCTGAATTTTCAAAATTGTCAATCAGTAATTTTTCATGACAAAGAATATTGAATTTTTCCCAGTTAGCTTTTTTAAAATTCCATTTTGGAATTTTCTCATCTTCTGTTTTCTCAGTTTCTTGTATAATGATAGGAAAATGATCACTTCCATGAGAATCTTCACATACTTTCCATTCATAATCAAGGTACAAGGAAGGATGGCAGAGTGAAAGATCTATTGCTGTGAAAGAACCTGATCCAGGATGCAGGTATGTATGTTGATTGGAATTAAATAGACATAAATTATTCTCTGCAATGAAATCTTCAATTATTTTACCTCTATCATTGGTATCTGAACAACCCCATAATTCGCTATGTCCATTAAAATCACCACATATGATGTAAGGTTGAGGTAGTTGTAGTAACAGATTTTCTAAATCATTTTGATCTATTCTTTTATTTGGTGGGATATAGATAGAGAATATTGTTATAGTTTTATTTAAAGATGCTTTTATTGCTATTGCTTGTAGATTTGTGTTTATGTCTATCTTACGATGAGGTACCGTAGAATGTATTATGATAGAAGAACCACCAGATGCTCTTTGGCAATCATTATGTATGTAGTGATAGGAAGAATAATTGCGAACTTCCAAGTTATCATTGGGGGTTATAAAAGTTTCTTGAAGACAACAAATTTGTGGATTTAATAAAGATAAAAGAATTAGTAGTTCATTAAAGTTGGCTTTTAGACCTCTACAATTCCATTGTAAAATTGAGTTTTGACCCATTATACTTGTATATTGGGAGTTTGAATTTACTTAAAAGTTATTTGACTGAGGAGTCAATTTCCAATTCCATATCTTCTAAACTTTCAAATTTATTTGCCAGCTTAATAGGATCCTGTGACCCTTTCTTCTGTCTATTTGATTGTTGTTTATCTTTTTCTTTTTTATCTGGTTTATTTTTCTGGCTTTTATTTGGTGATGTAGGGCATGAATTAGCTCTAGAAGCTGATCTTGATCTACTAGAGTCTTTTGTTTGGTTAGATTTTGAACCTGTTTCAGATGTTCGAGGTGGTTGGACAGATGGAGACGTAGATTTCGAGGAAGGTTTAGCGCCTTGCTCAAAATCCACGGGATCATACTGTGTTCCACAAGTTCTCGTCTGAGGTTTTGCTGTTGCTGATTGAACTATCTTAGAGTACCTAGGTTCAAAAGCTGTCTCATATTGTTTTTTTGCCTCAAAGTACGAAATCTTTCTTATTGTTTTAATTCTCATAATTTCTTTTTCTCTTTTCCAGACTTCACAGTTGGTTGATCTTGCACTGTGATCTTTACCACAATTTACACATTTGAAAGGTCTTTGGCAGATGCTAGATGTGTGTTTGGATTCATCACATCTGTCACAGATTACTGCATCTGTGAGCTTGCAGTTGTCTTCGTGGTGTCCAAATTTTTGACAATTAAAACAGCGCAAAGGATTTGGGATGAACTGTTCCACTGGTACTGTACGATAAAATATTCTAATACTCTGAGGCAAAGTGGTGGTGTTAAAAGTGAGGAGTAGTGTATTGGTTTCAAGTTGAACATTATCTTTTTTTATTTTGAATCTCTTGCACGCAACAACTCCTTGCGGTGCAAGATATTCAACAATTTTTTCCTCTGTTTCTCCTTTCAGTACCCTGTCTTTCACAATTCCTCTGGATTTGTTAAGCGAGTTGTGTTCTGAGACTGAGACTTTCAAGTTGTAAAACTTTTTAACTTTTAACAGAGATTCAGCCTGATTTGCTCTTGATGTTTCAACAAGTAGTAGTTCGTTTTTTAATTTTTTAACTGATTTTGGAGTGCCTATCAAACTTTCTATCTGTTTTTCTATTATGAAGGGAGACAGAGATGTGATGGGCTTTGCCTCCTCACTTTTAATAACCAAGAACTTTGTGTTGTTTAAGTAAGACGTTTCGTTTTCGTTATTCGGTCGGGGTCTTTTGTTTTGGGAAGCCATGATTTTGATAGTGTAATTTCAATAGCTATGCGCTCCACCCTCCTCGGAGCCTTACAAGGGGACGTCTAATGGAAATGGGTTTCCTATTTCCGACGCCAGAGATACATAGCTATTATACTTAACAAACCTTAAGCGAAGAGAAACTATAGGTCTATTAATTAGCCCATCAGCCGCCGCTTTATAAAGGAAAACAATGTAAAAGATAAGAAAAAAGAAAAAATCTAACCCGGTTGGTATCATAAGATACAAAGAAAGAAATATAGATAAAAGTATGTAATCCTAAAAGCTAGGCACGACCGAGCCGATTGAGACGGGTCGGGCCTAACCCATCCCTCTCGTCTATCCGAGGCCAGGGCCAAAGTAGTGTGTTGAGTGCTGGAGATCCCTGGGCACTCTCAACTACCAGGATCCCCTTTTCCGGCATACGAGATGCCACCCACGGCAAACAAGTGGCTTCTGAATCAAAAACAGAAATCTTTTATCAGAAGAAAGTTTGCTCAATGAAATATTTTCAATCAAGAAAGCTTTAGATATAGAGTGTTAGCATGATAACTTTAATGATTAGAGCTGATAACTTAGAGCTTACTAGAGTTCCCATTGTAGATCTCTACTTGTAGGTAAGGTTCTAAATACACGTATGCCAAATGTTTCAAATTCTTCAAACATATAGTGCTAGAGATTGGAAAAGGTGTTGACGAATACAAGAACAAAACAGATGTTATACACAGATGTCGTTATACTCTTCGTCCAGTGTGCTACCCACTGGCACAGATGATACACACACAAATGAGCATGTTAGTATATGAGACAGGAAAGTGTATAGGAAAGATATGTTTTCAAAAAAAAAGAAAAAAAAATCACTTTTGGAATGAAAAATTTGTTTTGGAAATCATTTGATCTTAATTTGTATTGTTCTTCAGCCACTTTTATGTTTCAATTTTGGGTTTGTTAATTTTTTCTGGAAATATTTAATCGTATTGACTTTAGTATTTTTATTTTCATATTTAGGTTGATTTTGTTATTGTCATTTTTTCTAGTATTTACTTTGGATTGAATTATTTTGGACCTGTTTTATTAATTTTAGTTGTATTATTATCGGTCTCCTCTGTTTCTGGGGACTTTTACCACCCATATGCCACAGAGGCGAAGGCAGCCACCAATTTCTAAGGCCCCGAGTGGCGGGGGCCCTATGCAATAGAAATCACTTGTTACTGAAAGAGTTTTCAGTCTTTTTTAGCCACTTGTGACACTATTTTCTGGGGTTTCTACACTGTACATTGATCATCTTAGCTTATTCAAAGTATCAATGCCAATTCAATGGCCCTAGTAAGAGAAAAAGAAAAAAAAAAAAAAAAAAATCCCTATATTTGACTTAAGCAACAGGTGTCGTCTGCTATGGAATGTGCCCTAAGTCGATTTTTCATGTTTTCGCCGGTGCGTACCTGGCACGTATGAGACGGTATTCAATGTAACTGGATTTCTTGTCATGGTATAAAGAGATTTAAAAAAAATAAAAATTTAGTTCCCTTTGTTTGATTTATGCAATAGGAAGCAGTTGCTACTGCAAGAGTTTTCAGTCTTTTTTAGCCACTTGTGACGTTATTTTCTTATTTTCTGGGGTTTC
Organism: Hippopus hippopus; assembly: GCA_946811185.2. Taxonomy (NCBI): domain Eukaryota; kingdom Metazoa; phylum Mollusca; class Bivalvia; order Cardiida; family Cardiidae; genus Hippopus; species Hippopus hippopus. The sequence continues at coordinate 31,565,568 of OX328106.1, forward strand.
TACACTGTACATTGATCATCTTAGCATATTCAAAGTATCAATGTGCAGTATGGCAGTTGGCCTGAATTAGAAAAGCAAATCGAATCAAGGGATCAAGGGATCAGGGGAAGTCACTCTTGCAAGGTTCTAGAAGGCACCAAAACAAGGTCTTCTGTCACCCTGTTTTCTTAAATTTTCGCCCATTTTCAGTGAAATCTGGCATGTGTGGAGGGTGCATGCCTGGCAGTTTGCCAAGGACTGCATAACAGCCTTCAAAGAAGACTTAAAATCCACTTTTATGCCGATTTTCGTTCACTGTTTTCTATCGATATTTCCGGGCGCCATTTTTAATGGCTCAAAGCTTTCTGATTGGATGATTTTGGGGGTGTGTCTGCAATCTGATTGGCTGATTGGGTGCAATTCTGAATTTCTCAAAGCTTTTCTGATTGGATAATTTGAAGAGAGGATGAGATTTATTTGGTTGATTGGACGCCATTTTGATTTTCTAAAAGCTTCTGTGATTGGATAATTTAAGAGAGGCCTGAGATTTGATTGGCTGATTGGAAGGGGGGGGGGAAATCTCTGTATATCTATGGTAATTCTTCTGGTCATTTCAGCCTATTCAATGGCAAAGAGGGTTTGACCCCTGCACCAAGACCTTTTTTGGGTCCTGATGGTCAGAGGTTGAATCCCCAACTTTGCCGTTTTATCTATTTTACCTATTTTTATTATTAGTTATTCTTACATCTTATTGTATTTCATTGGCCTATTTCTAAATTCTTCAAACAAAAACAAGATTTCTTATTGGAAAAAGTTTATGCAACAGCAACCGGTTGCTTCTAAATCAATGTTTTTGCGCAGCGGTTAAACATAAAATTGACTTATGACTAACGCTGTCACCAAAATTAGTTCAGTGTTTTTCGTGACTCTGTTAAGAAAACGAATTTGGTTTACCTTTCTTTGATTAGTGCAACAGGTATCAGTTGCCTCCAAAAGTGTCCAAGTTTATTTTTTGATTTTATGCACAGCACGTAACGGTCACGTATGGGTGGGAAAGTCATCGTAACCAATTCAATGGCCCTAGTAAGAGAAAAGGAAAAAAAAGAAATTCCTTATATTTGACTTAAGCAAAAGGTGTCGTCTGCTATGGAATGTGCCGTAAGTCGATTTTTCATGTTTTCACGGGTGCGTAACTGGCATGTATCAGATGGTTGTCAACACAACTGGATTTCTTGTTACGGTATGAAGAGATAAAAAAATTAAAATTAAGTTTCCTTTGTTTGATTTATGCGATAGAAATCAGTTGTTACTAAGAAAGTTTTCAGTCTTTTTTAGCCACTTGTGACACTATTTTCTGGGATTTCTACACTGTACATTTATCATCTCAGCATATTCAAAGTATCAATGCCAATTCAATGGCCCTAGTAAGAGAAAAAGAAAAAAGACAATCTACATTTGACCTAAGCAACAGGTGTCATCTGCCATGGAATGTGCCGTAAGTCGATTTTTCATGTTTTCGTGGGCGCGTAACTGGCACGTATGAGATGGTAGTCAACACAACTGGATTTCTTGTCACGGTATAAAGAGATTAAATAAAAAAAAAATAAAAATTTAGTTCCCTTTGTTTGATTTATGCAATAAAAATCAGTTGTTACTGAAAGAGTTTGCAGTCTTTTTTAGCCACTTGTGACACTATTTTCGTTCTACACTGTACATTGATCATCTTAGCATATTCAAGGTATCAATGCCAATTCAATGGCCCTCGTAAGAGAAAAAGAAAACAAAATCCCTATATTTGACTTAAGCAGCAGGTGTGGTCTGCTATGGAATGTGCCGTGAGTCGAATTTTCATGTTGTTTTCGCTGGCGCAGATCTGGCACATGAGTTGGTAGTAAACATAACTGGGTTTATCGTCACCGTATGAAGAGATAAAAAAGAATAAAAATTTAGTTCCTTTTGTTTGATTTCTGCAATAGGAAGCAGTTATTACTCAAAGAGTTTTCAGTCTGTTTTAGCCACTTGTGACACTATTTTCTGGGATTTCTACACTGTACATTGATCATCTTAGCATATTCAAAGTATCAATGTGCAGCATAGCAGAATACCTGAGTTAGTAACCAATTCAATGGCCCTAGTAAGAGAAAAAGAAGAAAAACTTGTTCCCTATATTTGACTTAAGCAACAGGTGTCGTCTGCTATGGAATGTGCCGTAAGTCAATTTTTCATGTTTTTGCAGGCGCGTAACTGGCACCTATGAGACGGTAGTAAACAGTACTGGGTTTCTTGTCACGGTATAAAGAGATTGAAAAAAAAAATAGAAATTTAGTTCTGTTTGTTTGATTTATGCAATAGGAAGCAGTTGCTACTGATAGTCTTCAGTCTTTTTTAGCCACTTGTGACATTATTTTCTGGGGTTTCTACACTGTACATTGATCATCTTAGCATATACAAAGTATCAATGTGCGGTATGGGAGTTGCCCTGAATTAGAAAAGCAAATCGAATCAAGGGATCGAGGGATCAAGGGAAGCCACTCTTGCAAGGTGCTTGAAAACACCAAAACAAGGTCTTCTGCCACCCTGTTTTCTTAAATGTTCGCCCATTGTCAGTGAAATCTGGCATGTGTGGATGGTGCAGGCATGGCAGTTTGCCAAGGACTGCATAACAGCCTTCAAAGAAGACTTAAAATCCACTTTTCTGCCGATTTTTGCTCACCGTTTTCTATCGATATTTTCGGGCGCCATTTTAAATGTCTCAAAGCTTTGTGATTGGATGATTTTGGGGGTGTGTCTGCAATTTGATTGGCTGATTGGGCGCAATTCTGAATTTCCCACAGCTTTTCTGATTGGAAAATTTGAAGACAAAGCTGAGATTTGGTTGGCTGATTGGACGCCATTTTGATTTTCTAAAAGCTTTCGTGATTGGATAATTTAAGAGAGACCTGAGATTTGATTGGCTGATCGGAAGGGGGGATGTTTGTATATTCATGTTAATTTTTCGGCTTATTTCAGCCTATTCTATGGCAAAGAGGGATCAGACCCCTGTACCAAGACCCCTTTTTTCAGAGTTTGAATCCTCAACTTTGCCATTTTATCTATTTCATCTATTTTTATTATTAGTTATCCTTACATATTATTGTATTCTATTGGCCTATTTCTAAATTCTTCAAACAAGAAAATGTTTTTTGGAAAAGGTTTATGCAACAGCAACCGGTCGCTTCTGAATTTTATATTTTTGCGCAGTGGTTAAACATAAAATCGACTCATGACTCACGCAGTCACCAAACTTGGTACAATGTTTTCACGACCCTGGCAAGAAAACAGGGAAAAGTTTGGTTTACCTTTCTTTGATTTTGTGCAACAGGTATCAGTTGCCTCCAAAAGTGTCTAAGTTGATTTTACGATTTTATGCACCGCACGTAACAGTCACGTATGGGTTGGATAGTCATCGTAACCAATTCAATGGCCCTAGTAAGAGAAAAGGAAAAAGAAAATTCCCTATATTTGACTTAAGCAACAGGTGTCGTCTGCTATGGAATGTGCCGTAAGTCGAATTTTAATGTTTTTTTCGCGGGCGCGTACCTGGCACATAAGTTGGTAGTCAACGTAACTGGGTTTATCGTCACCGTATGAAGAGATAAAAAAAGAACAAAAATTTAGTTCCTTTTGTTTGATTTCTGCAATAGGAAGCAGTTGTTACTCAAAGATTTTTCAGTCTTTTTTAGCCACTTGTGACACTATTTTCTGGGATTTCTACACTGTACATTGATCATCTTAGCATATTCAAAGTATCAATGTGCAGCATAGCAGAATGCCTGAGTTAGTAACCAATTCAATGACCCTAGTAAGAGAAAAAGAAAAAAAATTGTTCCCTATATTTGACTTAAGCAACAGGCGTCGTCTGCTATGGAATGTGCCCTAAGTCGATTTTTCATGTTTTCGCGGGCGCGTAACTGGCACCTATGAAACGGTAGTGAATGTAACTGGGTTTCTTGTCACGGTATAAAGAGATTGAAAAAAAAAAATAGAAATTTAGTTCTCTTTGATTTATGCAATAGGAAGCAGTTGCTACTGATAGTCTTCAGTCTTTTTTAGCCACTTGTGACATCATTTTCTGGGGTTTCTACACTGTACATTGATCATCTTAGCATATACAAAGTATCAATGTGCGGTATGGGAGTTGCCCTGAATTAGAAAAGCAAATCGAATCAAGGGATCGAGGGATCAAGGGAAGCCACTCTTGCAAGGTGCTTGAAAACACCAAAACAAGGTCTTCTGCCACCCTGTTTTCTTAAATTTTCGCCTATTGTCAGTGAAATCTGGCATGTGTGGATGGTGCAGGCATGGCAAATTTTGCCAAGAACTGCATAACAGCCTTCAAAGAAGACTTAAAATCCACTTTTATGCCGATTTTTGTTCACTGTTTTCTATCGATATTTTCGGGCGCCATTTAAATGTCTCAAAGCTTTGTGATTGGATGATTTTGGGGGCGTGTCTACGATTTGATTGGCTGATCGGAAGGGGGGGATGTTTGTATATTCATGTTAATTTTTCGGCTTATTTCAGCCTATTCTATGGCAAAGAGGGATCAGACCCCTGTACCAAGACCCCTTTTTTCAGAGTTTGAATCCTCAACTTTGCCATTTTATCTATCTTATCTATTTTTATTATTAGTTATTCTTAATCTTATTGTATTTTATTGGCCTATTTCTAAATTCTTCGAACAAGAAAATGTTTTTTGGAAAAAGTTTATGCAACAGCAACCGGTTGCTTCTGAATTTTATATATTTGCGCAGCTGTTAAACATAAAATCGACTCATGACTCACGCAGTCACCAAAATTGGTACAATGTTTTCGCGACCCTGGCAAGAAAACAGGGAAAAGTTTGGGTTACCTTTCTTTGATTTGTGCAACAGGTATCAGTTGCCTCCAAAAGTGTCTAAGTTGATTTTACAATTTTATGCGCAGCACGTAACAGTCACGTATGGGTTGGATAGTCATCGTAACCAATTCAATGGCCCTAGTAAGAGAAAAGGAAAAAGAAAATTCCCTATATTTGACTTAAGCAACAGGTGTCGTCTGCTATGGAATGTGCCCGTAATTCGAATTTTCATGTTTTTTTCGTGGGCGCGTAACTGGCACATGAGTTGGTAGTCAACGTAACTGGGTTTATACTCACCGTATGAAGAGATAAACAAGAGGGCCATTATGGCCCTGAAATCGCTCACCTGAGTCATTTGACCAAACATGACCCATTTTCAATCTCTTTTGAGATATTATGACAAACATTCTACCAAGATTATCATGAGTTATTGACCCGAAGTGACCCACTTGAAAACTGGTGCAAGACCAACATTCTGACCAAGTTTCATGAATATTGCATTGAAAATGAGGCCTCTAGAAAGTAAACAAGGTTTTCGAAGATGTGACCTAGTGACCTAGTTTTTGATCCAACATCACCCATTTTCGAACTCTTTCAAGATATTATCAAGACAAACATTCTCACCGATTTTTAAGAGTTTCGGACTAAAAATGTGGCCTCTACAGCATACACAAGGTTTTTCTAAGATTTGACCTAGTGACCTAGTTTTTGATCAGACATTACCCATTATCAAACACTTTTGGGATATCACTAAGACAAACATTCTGACCAAGTTTCATGAGTATTGGACTGAAAATGTGGCCTCTAGAGTGTACAAAAGGTTTTTCTAAGATTTGACCAAGTGACCTAGTTTTTGACGCGACATTACCCATTATCAAATTCTTTTTAGATATCACCGAAACAAACATTCTGACCAAGTTTAAAGAGTATCAGACTGAAAATGCGGCCTCTAGAGCGTACACAAGGTTTTTTCCAATTTTTGACCCAGTGACCTAGTTTTTGACCCCACATGACCCAAATTTAAACTCCTTCAAGGTCTCATCAAGACAAACATTCTGACCGAGTTTCAGGAGTATCAGAGTGAAAATGTGTCCTCCAGAACGTACACAAGGTTTTTCTAAGATTTGTCCTAGTGACCTAGTTTTTGACCCCACATGACCCATTATCAAACTCGCCTGAGCTATTATTAAGACAAACATTCTGACCAAGTTTCAAGAGTTTTTGACAGAAAATGTGGTTTCTAGAGCGTACACAAGGTTTTTCTAAGACTTGACCTAGTGACCTAGTTTTTGACCCCACATGACTCATTTTCAAACTCATCTGAGATATGATCAAGACAAACATTCTGACCAACTTTCAGGAGTTTTGGATTGTAAATGTGGCCTCTAGAGCGTACACAAGGTTTTTCTAAGATTTTACATAATGACCTAGTTTTTGACCCCACAAAACCTATTTTTGAACTCGTCTAAGATATCATCCAGACAAACATTCTGACCAACTTTCAAGAGTTTTGGACTGAAAATATGGCCTCCACAGCATACACAAGGTTTTCCTAAGATTTGACCTACTGACCTAGTTTTTGACACGACATGACTCATTTTCGAACTCGTCCCAGATATCATAAAGACAAACATTCTGACAACTTCCAAGAGTGTGGGACTGAAAATGTGGCCTCTAGAGCGTACACAAGGTTTTTCTAAGATTTGACCTGGTGACCTAGTTTTTGACTCGACATGACCCCTTTTCGAACTCGTCCGAGATATCATCAAGACAAACATTCTGACCATTTTTCAGGAGTGTTGGACAAAAAATGTGGCCTCTAGAGCATACACAGTCTTTCTAAGATTTGACCTGGTGACCTAGTTTTTGATCCGACATGACCCATTTTCGAACTCGTCCGAGATATTATCAAGACAAACATTCTGACCAACTTTCAGGAGTATTGGACAGAAAATGTGGCCTCTAGAGCGTACACATGATTTTTCTAAGATTTGACCCAGTGACCCAGTTTTTCACCGACATGACTAATTTTCGAAGTCGTCCGAGATTTTATTGAGACAAACATTCTGACCAAGTTTCATGAGTATCGGACTGAAAATGTGGCCTCTAGAGCGTACACAAGGTGAAAAAGTTGACGACGGACGATGCACGACGCACGCCGCACGACGGACGACGGACACAGCACGATCACAATAGCTCCCCATGAGCACTTCGTACTCAGGTGAGCTAAAAAGAATAAAAATTTAGTTCCTTTTGTTTCATTTATGCAATAGGAAGTAGTTGTTCCTGAAAGAGTTTTCTGTCTCTTTTTAGCCACTTGTGACACTATTTTCTGGGATTTCTACACTGCACATTGATCATCTTAGCATACTCAAAGTATCAATGTGCAGCATAGCAGAATGCCTGAGTTAGTAACCAATTCAATGGCCCTAGTAAGAGAATTATTATTATTATTATTTGGTGTTTTAAGGCGCATCGACAGCTGTGGTCATTTAGCGCGCATGAAGGTAATATTTAGAAATGGAATAATAAAATGTTAATTTGATACTTAAAATCTATATTAGAGTCTATATTTTATTATAAAAATTTGTCTCTTTTAGGTATTCTAAAATGTTATTCTGTTGTACATGTAAAAATAAATTTTGTAAGTTATCCACCCTAAAATGTTTTGACCGTATACGGTCGAAATTTTTACAGTTTGATAAAATATGTTTTATAGTTAAAGGTTCATTACAGTTTATACATTGTGGTGCTCTCTCATTATTTAAAAGATGCACATGTGAAAACCTTGAGTGTCCCACACGACATCTTGTTAAAATTACTTGACTTTCTCAGTTACAATAAAATTCATATTTATCATTAAAATTTGGCTTGATCGCTTAAAGCTTGTTGTTAAAACATTGTTGCCATTTAATTTGACATTCAGACTTGATAAATTCATTTATTTGTTGTTTTTTGTCAGTATAAGGAATTTTTATGTTGGCTATGTTCATATTTACGGCATCCTTGGCTTCTTGATCAGCTATTTCATTACCTTTTATATTAATGTGGCTGGGTATCCAGCAGAATATTATTGTCTTTGATCTACATAAATAAACATATTTTCTGAAAAATTGTTGAATCAATGGATTTGGGTTATCAGGATGTTTTAAAGATTGTAAAACTGACATTGAATCAGAAAAAACTATGAATTTCTTGTTATTATTGTTTTGTATTGAACAGAGAGCAATGTTTAAAGCTACAGCTTCTGCTGAAAAAATAGAGCTATGATCTGATAGTCTTATTTTGGCAGTTTCTTGCTTGTGTACTGAAGAGCAAACGACTTTATTATCTTGTTTCGAACCATCAGTATAAATTGAAATGTAGTCTTTATACTGTGATTTGATTTCTAAAAATTTATTTTGATAAAATAATGGATTTGTAGCCGACTTCTTATTTACGTTGAGATCAAAAATAATATTTGGTGGATCTATGGTCCACGGCTCTTTTACAGGAAGTTTAAAGGGCTTAATATTCTTCGCATTTATGTTTGATTCATTAAGAAGAGGTTCAACTCGTAGACCAAGTGGTTTGATAAAATTAGGTTTATTTTGAAAGAGTATTTTGTTTGGTGGATTAAAAATGTCATTGTAAACCGGATTCTTTGTATTTGAAGCCAGTTTAGTTACGTACTGTAAGGAGAGTTTTTTCCTTCTATCACATAAAGATGGCTCCTTGGCCTCTGAATACAAACTTGTGACAGGTAACGTACGGAAAGCTCCCAAAGCTAACCGAAGACCCTGATGATGAATAGTGTCCAACTTTTTTAGGTAGCTTTTCCATGCAGAGCCATATATAATACATCCATAATCCAGTTTTGACCGTATTAGAGATCTGTATAGATTTAAACGAGTTTTCTTATCTCCTCCCCAGTCAGAGTGGGAAAGAACTTTTAAAACATTTAAAGCTTTTTGACATTTCAGTTTCAAAACATTAATATGTGGAATGAAAGAAAGTTTTTTGTCAAAGATAACTCCTAAAAATTTTGCTTGATCTACTATTGGAATTGGACTATTATATATTTTCAATGATGGATCCAAGTGCAACCTGCGCTCTTGGCAGAAGTGTACACAGTTTGTCTTTGTCTTGGAAAATTTAAAACCATTTTCTATAGTCCACTTCTCAATTTTGTCTAAATTGTTTTGAAGCTTAATTTCAATTGTTTCATATCTTTGGACCTGTAACATATTAAAAAATCATCCACATATAAGGAACAGTTCACATCGTCATCTAAACATTTTACAATATTGTTAATCTTGATATTGAACAGAGTAGGTGAGAGGATACTTCCTTGAGGAACTCCCTTTTCTTGTTCATAGTCATCAGAAAAAGATGTGCCTACCTTAACTTTGAAACATCTATTTGATAAAAAGTTTGAAATAAACTTAGGTTGATTTCCCCTTAATCCAATTTTATGAATGTCTTTTAAGGTGCCATGTTTCCATGTGGTGTCATAAGCTTTTTCTAGATCAAAAAATATGGCAACTACATGTTGTTTCTTTACAAAAGCATTTCTGATAAAAGATTCTAATCGTACTAACTGATCTGTCGTGCTTCTGTTTTTTCGGAACCCTGATTGATGTTCCGATATAATATTATTGGATTCGAGGTAAAAATTAAGTCTAATGTTTATCATTCTCTCCATGGTCTTACATATACAACTAGTTAAAGCTATGGGTCTATAATTTGTTGGATTTATATGATCTTTATTTGGCTTAGGAATTGGAATGATTGTAGATTTGGACCAACTTTTCGGGAAGGTGCCTTGTTCCCATATAATGTTAAAAATGTTTAACAGAGTTTGTAATGAATACGAGGTAAATGTTTTAAAAGTTGACAGTGTATTTCATCGGCACCTGCAGCAGAATCATGAGCATTTTTTAGAGAATTTTCAAGTTCCGATAGTGTGAAAGGTAAGTTTTCATTTTATCCGTTTCAAAATTAAGTTCTTCCATTTCTGCTTCTTGCTTATGTTTTTTAAATCGTGGATTATAATTTGCAGACGAGGACTTTGTTTTGAAAGTTTTACCCAGGACATTAGCGATTCCTTCTTTACTTTCATAGTTTTTGTCATCTACCTTGATATGCGAGTGTTTCATGGTTTGATTCTTTCCATTTATTTTCCTTAACATATTCCAAATGGTTGTCATGGGAGTTCTAGCATTAAGTTTAGAAATGAAATCTTTCCAAGATGATCGTTTTGCTCGTTTAATACGAGGGCTGTCCCAAAATAGCGTGGACAACTTTTTATTTTCCGGAACTCGGCGGTTTTTTTTTTCATGATATTTTTACAGATGTTATTTTAATCATTTGCGCATCTGAAGCAGAAACAGTGAGGTAGTTATATACAGTTGAGTCTATTTTACATGCAAATATTATTTACAGGTTACGTTTTGCGGCTCCACCCAAGATTTTATCAAAGGTTTTAACTGTGTGGTTACTTTAACCTTCAATATCAGAGGTTTTCGATAGAATTGCGCGAAACTGAATAATGCACGTTGCCGTTATCAAATATGACGTCATTTCTGAAAAGAAACCATTCACGTGGCCTTATTTTGAAAAAATTTCATAGCGAAAACACGAATGGTAGCTTATTTGGAAAGAATAAAAAATGTCGACGTCAAAGGAAATGGCGGCCCACCGAAATGTGATCGAATTTTGTGTTGACCTAAAAATGACACCGACAGACGTTTGAACAGTTGCAAACTACGGAGAAGTATAAATCTGTTTCTCGCTCACTCGTATTCAAATGGCACAAAAGATTTTTTGAAGGATGGAGAGAGGCAAAATGTGTGGAGTCGGGTAGACCAAAAGAAATAGACAGCCGTATAGTAGACAGCGTCAGGAACATCATCAAAGGGGATCGGTGAATGGCTGTGCGAGAGATTGCGGAAACTGTCGGAATCAGCAAGTCATCTGTTCACAGGATTTTACGTGAGACACTAAACATGTCGAGAGTCTGTGCAAGATGGGTGCCTCGCTTGCTTACTGCAGATGAAAAGGAAAGACGTGTATATGTTTCTAGGCGCTTTTTGAGACGGTATGCGAGAGATCGGGACTTTTTGAACAAGATTATCACAGTCGACAAAACATGGCTTCATTATTGATCCCGAAAGCAAGCAACAATCAAGTGTATGGAAACACCAACATTCCCCACCTCCAAAAAAGGCCAAGATAGTTAAATCCACGGGCAAGCATATGTTCATCGTGTTCATAGACAGACAGGGCGTTCTTCTTTGCCACGCTGTAACACTGGGTCAGGCGGTAAACTCCACATATTACACAAAGGTAAAGTTTATTAATCTGTCCACACTTTATACTTATTTCCATTTCATTCATGAACGGAAACCGCTTCTAAATAACTTGTTCATTCAAACTATTCTTAAATCTAAATTATTGTTTACATAGTGTCCGCAGTTTGAGCTCGTTTTTACTTTCAGGTCATCAGACGAGACCTCATGCATGCGATTCGAAAAAAGCGACCGGCGCTTATTGACAACTTAGAAAATACATGTATTATCTTCCACCGGGATAACGCTCCGTGCCACACTTCTAAACACACACTATTGGAACTGGATCTTTTGGGTTTTCAAAGACTTGAGCATGCCCCTTATAGCCCTGACCTAGCCCTGCTAGATTTTGCCGTCTTTCCTTATCTTAAGTCACAGTTACGAGGACATAGGTTTGAAAACTTACATGAGCTTAATTAAGAAACAATTAGAGTGTTTCGCGGACTACAGACCAGCTGGTTTACCAACGTATACGACAAGTGGGTTGTGCGGCACCAAAAATGCATCGATCACCACGGCGAGTATTTCGAAAAGGAGTAACGCTAATGACGTTGACGTCTTAATTATTATGAAAGTGTGGGCCGGGGTTATATGATTGGTGCAAATTAAACTTCTCTGTGCTAATTATATTTTAAGCTAGAACGTTGAAATTTCACATAGTCCGTCATAACTCCTGTATTCATATGCTCTTAAGAGCGTTTGTCTCTAATGTTATAATAAACAATTTTATTAGAAGAGTCCACGCTATTTTGGGACAGCCCTCGTAGTGCGTCGAGCCTTAGCTCTAATAATTTTGCAAACATTTAAGTTTGATTTTGTTGGATATTGCTTGAAACGTTTTAAACTGTCTTTACGTTTTTTAATAGCTTCTTTACAATCATCATTAAACCAATTCCATATCTTCTAAACTTTCAAATTTATTTGCCAGCTTAATAGGATCCTGTGACCCTTTCTTCTGTCTATTTGATTGTTGTTTATCTTTTTCTTTTTTATCTGGTTTATTTCTCTGGCTTTTATTTGGTGATGTAGGGCATGAATTAGCTCTAGAAGCTGATCTTGATCTACTAGAGTCTTTTGTTTGGTTAGATTTTTAACCTGTTTCAGATGTTCGAGGTGGTTGGACAGATAGAGACGTAGATTTCGAGGAAGGTTTAGCGCCTTGCTCAAAATCCACGGGATCATACTGTGTTCCACAAGTTCTCGTCAGAGGTTTTGCTGCTGCTGATTGAACTATCTTAGAGTACCTAGCTTCAAAAGCTGTCTCATATTGTTTTTTTGCCTCAAAGTACGAAATCTTTCTTATTGTTTTAATTCTCATAATTTCTTTTTCTCTTTTCCAGACTTCACAGTTGGTTGATCTTGCACTGTGATCTTTACCACAATTTACGCATTTGAAAGGTCTTTGGCAGATGCTAGATGTGTGTTTGGATTCACCACATCTATCACAGATTACTGCATCTGTGAGCTTGCAGTTGTCTTCGTGGTGTCCAAATTTTTGACAATTAAAACAGCGCAAAGGATTTGGGATGAACTGTTCCACTGGTATTGTACGATAAAAGATTCTAATACTCTGAGGCAAAGTGGTGGTGTAAAAAGTAAGGAGTAGTGTATTGGTTTCAACTTGAACATTATCTTTTTTTATTTTAAATCTTTTGCACGCAACAACTCCTTGCGGTGCAAGATATTCAACAATTTTTTCCTCTGTTTCTCCTTTCAGTACCTTATCTTTCACAATTCCTCTGGATTTGTTAAGTGAGTTGTGTTCTGAGACTGAGACTTTCAAGTTGTAAAACTTTTTAACTTTTACTAGAGATTCAGCTTGACTTGCTCTTGATGTTTCAACGAGTAGCAGTTCGTTTATTAATTTTCTAACTGATTTTGGAGTGCCTATTAAACTTTCTATTTGTTTTTCTTTTATGAACGGAGATAGAGATGTAATGGGCTTTGCCTCCTCACTTTTGATAACCAAGAACTTTGTATTATTTAAGTAAGACGTTTCGTTTTCGTTATTCGGTCGGGGTCTTTTGTTTTGGGAAGCCATGATTTTGTTAGTGTAATTTCAATAGCTATGCGCTCCACCCTCCTCGGAGCCCTAAAAGGGGACGTCTAATGGAAATGGGTTTCCTATTTCCGACGCCAGAGCTACATAGCTATTATACTTAGCAAACTTAAGTGAAGAGAAACTAAATGTCTATTAATTAGCCCATCAGCCGCCGCTTTATAAAGGAAAACAATGTAAAAGGTAAGAAAAAAGAAAAAATCTAACCCGGTTGGTATCATAAGATACAAAGAAAGAAATATAGATAAAAGTATGTAATCCTAAAAGCTAGACACGACCGAGCCGATTGAGACGGGTCGGGCCTAACCCATCCCTCTCGTCTATCCGAGGCCAGAGCCAAAGCAGTGTGTTGAGTGCTGGAGATCCCTGGGCACTCTCAACTACCAGGATCCCCTTTTCCGGCATACGAGATGCCACTCACGGCAAACAAGTGGCTTCTGAATCAAAGACAGAAATCTTTTACCAGAAGAAAGTTTGCTCAATGAAATATTTTCAATCAAGAAAGGTTTAGATATAGAGTGTTAGCATGATAACTTTAATGATTAGAGCTAATAACTTAGAGCTTACTAGAGTTCCCATTATAGATCTCTACTTGTAGGTAAGGTTCTAAATACAAGTATGCCAAATGTTTCAAATTCTTCAAACATATAGTGCTAGAGACTGGAAAAGGTGTTGACGAATACAAGAACAAAACATAGATGTTATACACAGATGTTGTTATACTCTTCGTCCAGTGTGCTACCCACTGGCACAGATGATACACACACAAATGAGTATATGAGACAGGAAAGTGTATAGGAAAGATATGACTTCAAAAAATGAAAAAATAAAAAAAATCACTTTTGGAATGAAAATTTTGTTTTGGAAATCATTTTATCTTAATTTGTCTTGTTCTTCAGCCACTTTTATGTTTTAATTTTGGGTTTATTTTTTTTCTGGAAATATTTAATCGTATTGACTTTAGTGTTTTTATTTTCATATTTAGGTTGATTTTGTTATTGTTATTTTTTTTTTCTAATATTTACTTTGAAATGAATTATTTTGGACCTGTTTTATTAATTTTAGTTTTATTATTATCGGTCTCCTGTTTCTGGGGACTTTTACCACCCATATGCCACAGAGGCGAAGGCAGCCACCAATTTCTAAGGCCCCGTGTGAAATACATCGAGTACTTTTAGCTTTCTTTTTTATGCCCAAGCTGATAACACAGAAGCCGGTAAATTTTGAAAAAAAAAAGAACTTTAATGTACCGGAAGTGACTTCCGAAACATGTGCAGTAAATGTCAAGCCTAGTTTCGATTTCCAGGGAAGTAGGTCAACGGATATTTACATTCCGAAATAATGGAATTATAAGGAGGCAACACTGTCATTTTTAATTATTTTGGTGTTTTTGTAAAGATTAATCATTAATCTATCGATTAAGGACCTTATTGTTCACTGACAAAGAACAGATCGACGCATATGGCCATTTGAAATGATGGCGGTATTTAAATTTTTCACTCCATATGGGTCGTAAGAGCGCTTGCTGCGGGGCCTAGCGGAGAAACAATCACAAAAATAACATCGGAGCTAGTCCCCAAATCGGGGTTACGTTCATCCATGTTCTAAAAGTTTGTGTTGTGTGAAGAGAGGGAGAGAAAGACGGTCACATAAAGCGGCCCGACATAGAGAGGGATACAGAGTTGTCTGTGGTACAATCTGGTAAAATTATCTTTGGAACAATAAAAAAATAAACGTAACGATCCTGATAATTACAACTTATTCAAATTCCGCGTGTAAAATTACAATGTCAGACTAAAAGAAATGCTGATAGGTAAAAATAGTTTTGTTGAAAAAAATAGACCTGTACATATTACATATGAGTTCAAATAGGACAGTCAATCCAGTCAACCTCTTCAGTTGACCAGCAATGGTGTCCTCTGGATTATGATCAATAAAAAGGGATGTTGTATATAAACGCTGACACTGATGATAGTGTACCCTTGACAAACTGAAAATTCGCAATATTAAGCTTTGGTGTTTATTAACTTAAGTTACAGCGGTAAAAATGAAATTCCACCTCGCTGTATATGTTATTTAATTATTGTCCCTCAAGTACACAAGACTTGTCCGACTTATTTCAAATATTCACAGAGAGCCAGATAAGCTGCGTATTTGCTTATTTTACGCAAGTTGGAATAGGAAATATGCAACGAAACTTATTTTGAAGCGTATCACATACGCAAATGCTGTCTAGGATAAGCAATTCGTCCGATTTTCAACGCGTATTTTTTGTCTACAACCAATTTCCGGATCTTGATCGGCTTTATTGTCACTGAAACGCTTATACGAGGGCTGTCCCAAAATAGCGTGGACTCTTCTAATAAAATTGTTTATTATAACATTAGAGACAAACGCTCTTAAGAGCATATGAATACAGGATTTATGACGGACTATGTGAAATTTCAACGTTCTAGCTTAAAATATAATTAGCACAGAGAAGTTTAATTTGCACCAATCATATAACCCCGGCCCACACTTTCATAATAATTAAGACGTCAACGTCATTAGCGTTACTCCTTTTCGAAATACTCGCCGTGGTGATCGATGCATTTTTGGTGCCGCACAACCCACTTGTCGTATACGTTGGTAAACCAGCTGGTCTGTAGTCCGCGAAACACTCTAATTGTTTCTTAATTAAGCTCATGTAAGTTTTCAAACCTATGTCCTCGTAACTGTGACTTAAGATAAGGAAAGACGGCAAAATCTAGCAGGGCTAGGTCAGGGCTATAAGGGGCATGCTCAAGTCTTTGAAAACCCAAAAGATCCAGTTCCAATAGTGTGTGTTTAGAAGTGTGGCACGGAGCGTTATCCCGGTGGAAGATAATACATGTATTTTCTAAGTTGTCAATAAGCGCCGGTCGCTTTTTTCGAATCGCATGCATGAGGTCTCGTCTGATGACCTGAAAGTAAAAACGAGCTCAAACTGCGGACACTATGTAAACAATAATTTAGATTTAAGAATAGTTTGAATGAACAAGTTATTTAGAAGCGGTTTCCGTTCATGAATGAAATGGAAATAAGTATAAAGTGTGGACAGATTAATAAACTTTACCTTTGTGTAATATGTGGAGTTTACCGCCTGACCCAGTGTTACAGCGTGGCAAAGAAGAACGCCCTGTCTGTCTATGAACACGATGAACATATGCTTGCCCGTGGATTTAACTATCTTGGCCTTTTTTGGAGGTGGGGAATGTTGGTGTTTCCATACACTTGATTGTTGCTTGCTTTCGGGATCAATAATGAAGCCATGTTTTGTCGACTGTGATAATCTTGTTCAAAAAGTCCCGATCTCTCGCATACCGTCTCAAAAAGCGCCTAGAAACATGTACACGTCTTTCCTTTTCATCTGCAGTAAGCAAGCGAGGCACCAATCTTGCACAAACTCTCGACATGTTTAGTGTCTCACGTAAAATCCTGTGAACAGATGACTTGCTGATTCCGACAGTTTCCGCAATCTCTCGCACAGCCATTCACCGATCCCCTTTGATGATGTTCCTGACGCTGTCTACTATACGGCTGTCTATTTCTTTTGGTCTACCCGACTCCACACATTTTGCCTCTCTCCATCCTTCAAAAAATCTTTTGTGCCATTTGAATACGAGTGAGCGAGAAACAGATTTATACTTCTCCGTAGTTTGCAACTGTTCAAACGTCTGTCGGTGTCATTTTTAGGTCAACACAAAATTCGATCACATTTCGGTGGGCCGCCATTTCCTTTGACGTCGACATTTTTTATTCTTTCCAAATAAGCTACCATTCGTGTTTTCGCTATGAATTTTTTTCAAAATAAGGCCACCTGAATGGTTTCTTTTCAGAAATGACGTCATATTTGATAACGGCAACGTGTATTATTCAATTTCGCGCAATTCTATCGAAAACCTCTGATATTGAAGGTTAAAGTAACCACACAGTTAAAACCTTTGATAAAATCTTGGGTGGGGCCGCAAAACGTAACCTGTAAATAATATTTGCATGTAAAATAGACTCAACTGTATATAACTTCCTCACTATTTCTTCTTCAGATGCGCAAATGATTAAAATAACATCTGTAAAAATATCATGAAAAAAAAACGCCGAGTTCTGGAAAATAAAAAGTTGTCCACGCAATTTTGGGACAGCCCTCGTATATCACTTTCTGAACGAATTGCAACCTTCTATGTCACTTGTACATGTACTTGTTTTGGAGTTCGGCGCGGTATGGAATCGTGTCGTCCCAAAACCGTTTTATGAACAAGGAACACTTTGTATTTTGAAGTTGTTTACTTCTTATGGTTACATCTGGGGATTCCACAGTTACATACAATTAAAATTTATCAATGTGGTTAGCGTGGTGTATCACAGAAGCCTGTACTAAACTGTGATGTATCAGGAGAAATCGCGGATTCACGGAACCGAACAGTGCCAAGTGTCACCGAAAATATTTGTCAAAATTGATAAAGCATGATGATTTTTTTGCCTTAGTTTTAAATTATATAGCACAACACCGATTTCTCTTTTTTTAACAATGTACATAAATGATAATTTATCTTCCAATTAAAATGGTATAAAGAGTAAGAAATTATTTACTTTCCTTCTACTACCTATTGAACAATCATTTCCACATAATTCAATAATATTGACTTTCAAGACAAAAAATTGTCTTAACCAATTATCAGTATAAAGAATCACTAAAAAAACATATCTGTAACATATTATCAATTTTCAGAAGTGTGAGTCGGCGATTTCCGTCGCAAGCGTAAGCCATTCTAATGTTCGGCTTATCGTGCTCACAGAGAATCAGGTAGGCCTGCAAAAGAGCCCAAGGCGATATGTTCTGCCCTTGTGAACGATATTGTTGATGCTGCGATGTAATCATCGGGGCAAAAATGTCCGAAAGGAAACGATTGAAAAATGGCAAGGAATGTATTCCTTGCTTCTTCTATCGCACAATGAAAATACGTTTGAGATGTGATTTATGTTCAAAGTACAATATCAAAACTGACTGGGCTTCGGATGGTACCCAAAATATTTAGAAATCCTCGATTGAAAGGCATAGCCTCTCTGTAGAAAAT
Source organism: Hippopus hippopus (assembly GCA_946811185.2). Lineage (NCBI taxonomy): Eukaryota > Metazoa > Mollusca > Bivalvia > Cardiida > Cardiidae > Hippopus > Hippopus hippopus. The sequence goes on from OX328106.1 coordinate 31,583,907, forward strand.
TCGACAGCTTGTAAGTTGTCTCTGCAGCATAAATGTGCTAACAGTTTTCTCGAAGATTTTGATGGCTGAACAGATCAAACAGATCCAGACAAATGTCTTCTAAAGACTGTATAAACATTGATGAAAAATGATTATCCTTCATGAAAAGGTTTTCTTTTAATACAGTGTCCTGCTCATAACTGATAAAAAGAATGAAATAATACTGTTATTTTTCAATCAATCTTACTAGCTGGACAGTATAATATAAAATGAAAATGATGTGATTGAATCATACTCCAGTTCCCAACTGAAGTAAAACTTTGTTTTTACTCCACCATTAGAATTTTGTTGCTTAAAAATTTGCTTCTTAAGCAAAGTGGTTTCAATTTACCCCTTTCATAAGCAAAATGATGCTTAAATACTCCTTGGCTCAAAAAATTATCTGGGGCACTGTATTCACAAAAGGCAGCCATTTTGTCATGCAGGTATATTTGCGGAAAGTCAGCATAAACCAGTATTTTAAAAATAGACTGACCTTTAATCTCCACCTCTAACACGGTCACGTGACAGCCATTAACAGCAAAATATTGTGGAAGTATGGTAAGTTTTAAATGTGGTTCCGTCTTGAAATAATTTGTAGTTTTTATGGGAAGTGGTCTTTGCACTAACGAAATTACCCGTTTTGAACACGAGCTTTTCCAAGTAGCCGACTTGCCTGCTTAACTCTTTACCAAACGACAAAGTTCTAGACTTGTCCAAACTGAGAGCATTTGCAGACAACAAAATTAATGTGACTCAAAAATTGAAGGTTGTTTTGGGATGGGAAGAAAAAATAGTGGGAAAAGGAGAAAATGCTGGTTACCAGCATTTTCTCCCTTTCCCAAAATGTTTTTAAAAAGGCTTTTTCCTTGGTTTGTAAAAACCAGGGATTGTTTGGTAAAGGTTAAACCTCATTTTTTTGCGACTTTTGCAGATGATAACAAAATCAACAAATGGTATGACCTCATCAGCCCACAAAATGGTCGCGAACTTCAGTGTATCTAGATTTTAAATGATTCGACGATATAATATACCTTCTTGTACAGGACAGGGGCATGTAGTAGCACCAGTGATTTAACACTTAGGCTGCTTAGCGCGACTCACTGGCCTTTTTGCAGACAGTGTAGATTATGATCAGACTACCAAGAACGTACAGGCCGATCTTGGATCCACACTATCCTATATGGAGATATTTTTCTTCAAAGCACAAGTTTGAAATGGCAATAGTTGTTTTTTTACTATCAAATTTAAAATTTGGTTTTAGTTATTTAGCAGGATAAGGGTTAACCAACCCAATTAACCACTTCAATGCACAACTTGTGACTAGTATTGCCGGACTGGTTTGTAACCGGTTATAACCGCTGGCCTGGTCAATACTCATATTGACAGGCTTTTTGCCAACCTTGCATAATTATATGCACAGAATCGTGTAACAGTGGCGGTTTGCCCATAGGGGTCCGTAGTTTGATTCCTGGCACCCATAGACTATATATTATAAACAAGGGATTTAACTGTATGCAGTCCGTTACTCGCCCCCGGTTACAAAAAACAACGTATCTTTTCTACCCCATCAGTTATTCTCCCATATTTTTCTACAGCTGAGAGCTAAAACATTTTTCTACCAGAAAAACACAATTGTTTGTCAGTGGCTAATGCAATCTGGCTGATACTTTCGCTTGAACTTGTAAACTCGCTCAAAAATCTGCGCCATTGACACGGGTTCGTACATCCGTTTTCAAGATATAAAATGCACTTTAGATCCAATGAAAAGCAGTATTAGCGGCACCCACCCTTTAAACATGTTGAAAAATACTACTGACCTATAGTCTTTATCTTCAATAACGACGAAACGCCTAAGAATTCGTTGAATTTGTGGTTCACGTTCTTATTTCGAACAGCTGCAGCCATCTTCAGTCATGTGACATTGTTTGGAACGAGAAATTTCATCGGTTGATATGTACTAACAGTCGTGAATTCAACCAATGAAATTTCGTACAGCTGCTCACACCTTTTTGTCACGTGACAGTACGGTGACACTGTTTGGAACGAGAAATTTCATTGGTTTATATGCGCGAACGTCAGTATCGACTGTACGAACCCGTGTCAATGGCGAAGATTCTTGAGCGAGTTTACAAGTTCGAGCGAATGTATCAGCCAGACTGCATTAGCCACTGACAAACAGTTGTGTTTTTCTGGTAGAAAAATGTTTTAGCTCTCAGCTGTAGAAAAAAATAGGAGAATAACTGATGGGGTAGAAAAGATACGTTGTTTTTTTGTAACCGGGGGCGAGTAACGGGCTGCATACAGTTAAATCCCTTGTTTTAGTCTATGGGTGACAGGAGTCAAACTACGGACCCCTATGGGTTTGCCAGTATGAATGTGCCCCTAAATCCTATCACAAAAGGAATATTGTGTTAATATAAACATGAAATACAACAGCACTGACTTTACTGCCAGTAGTGCTATCTTCCACAGTGTTTTTTTTAAGCACAGTAGACGATAAAAAACACTCAATAATAAATCAGTACAACCCTCTTATTTTTTTCTGAAACTGTAATTGTTACACACCCTATCTCCAGTCAGTATGTAGTTACCAACATTTTTTTACCTTTTGTCACAGTATTTATTTTTGGTTTACTTCTAAATACTTTACACCAAGCCATACCAAAACACAATTATAACTCAATACAACATTTACAAATTCCAACAATTGTGTACCTTATACGCTTCTCGATAAGCATGCTTCTACTATCCACGATTACACTGCAAGAAAACAGCAGTGCTCCTTTTCCAGCATACTACTAAAATACAGGAAAAACTTTTAAAAAATCAATGGTATCAAAGTCTATCCTCAGAAAATATGCTCTAAACCTGAAAATCTCTACAAGTAAGATAAAACAAAGCTTACTAGAACTCTTCCCAGCACACACAATCACACCATCCAAGTAATCACTTCTTCCTTGCAAAAATACATGTCGAAAGATGCTTGTTGTTCCCTCAATTTATAGCAAAACATGGCTTGTTATCCCATGATCCACAGGATCCATGTGCAGATACGACAAGCACAACCCTTTACACAAATAACACACACAGAGAGAGACACACAGCACTCTGCACTCCAATACAGCATTTAAACTTTTAAAACCCACATAACATACACAATCTCTCTATCTACCCTTCACATAACATATGCATTACCCTTTACTCTCAAACTACATTAAAACTGAAAATCTCAGAGCTTCATAAACCAATTAACCTATTTATTTTGCTATTATTGTGCAACAAGTTCCTATCAGTCCCAATTATTTCTTTCAAAGAAACTTTAACTAAATGTATAACCAAACAATCCAGAGTATAAACAACTTTTTTTAAAATGGGAAAAGGAAAAAATGCTGGTTACAATTTCCTCCTTTTCTCACGATGTTTTCTACCCTTCAAAGCGTCACCTAATTTGTTGTTTGCAAATGTTTTCATTCTTGAAAATCAATGGTTTTATTGTTGGTTAAGTGTTAAGTTAACAATATGTTCAATGCAGAATATATCTTATCCATCCCCCCCCCAAAAAAAAAGTAATAATAATAATGATTTTTTTACATTTTACGGAAATGATAAATAGTATAAACGATACTTGTAATGATAAATATGTGTAACTGTCCATATATCGAGCATTTCCAGATGATAAAAATGTTACAATCAAGAGCTTCCAAAGGGTAGAAAAGGAGAAAATGAGAAAGAGTTTCCAGCAGATAAATAACTGAATTTTGAAAATCAACCCTTTTGTAAGTTATCTATTTCCTTTAATTCACTTATTGAACCGTCTCATAATCAATAAAGGCTTACTCATGAAATGTTAACAAAGAAATTACATTAATTACCATGCAAGCTACAACTGGTTAAAGACCATGTGATTATTCTATTTTTTCACTGCTTAAAGTTTGACTTTTTTTTAGTTTGCAATTTGCACCGTTGGTATTTCAATTTTTTTTTTAAATGTGTAAATGTTTGTGAATGTTTAAAATTATGGATAAAATACAATCGTCTGTAAAAAATGATTGAAAAGATATGTATATGATGCTGTTTCATTAAGATCAAATATATTTTAAAAAAATATACCGGGTAGATATTTTACCCTGAAGCATTTGATTTGCTTACCTTTGTAATATGTTTACATTAGTTTTAATAATATAAGGCAGGGATCCTATATATACTGTGTATATACGATCCCTGTATAAGGCAAGTCTAAAATAATGCAGAGTTAAAAATCTTCAACTTTAATTTCGTTAATACAACAATATCTATTCATTTGTACAAAGACGAAAGATAAAAACACTATATGTAAGATGGGTACATTTTGACTTCACATTGGGTGCGTTTTGACTTCACTTAGGTACATTTTGACTTCACTTGGGTACGTTTGACTTAGGTACGTTTTGGTTTGGGTACGTTTTGACTGGTTTTTTAACTGGGCCGAAAGTCTTACCATTAAACTCTTGAGGTGCTACAATATTACAGAGTGAGCTGTAAGTCTTAAATCCCCATGGAGATGAAAGAACCAGCTCTTTTTTTATCATTATCATCGACGCTATTTGGTATTGAAAACCACTCTGAACAGCTATTCCTCGTTCTCCAACCAGCTGTCGATGCACGGTCGACATTGCTGTATTTTACCCAGCGTGTCATATTTCAAGTTATATTTACTGTACACGGAGGGAATGAAATATCCTTGTCGCCACTGTTTAAGGGTTCGGACAACAGCAATAAGTAGCATAAATGTAGATTTTTAACTTTATTGATTACAATCGTTCTCTACTTTCGGTTTCCAAAACAACTACAACTAGCCTAATCAAAGTACATGAACTACTTCGACTTGAAGCGGATCAAAGAACTAAAATACTGAAATTGACAGGATTAAATCATGGCTAATTTCCATAAAATCGTGTATCCAATCGTTTCGCATAGAATTTTAGATGTAACGTAAGTGTTTGAGGTGTAATGACCGCGGTTTTTGGGAATTTTCGAGTGGTTTTGGATGTTTTGGGGTGTTTCTTTCACAGCTTCATCTGCGATGTACACTTTATAAATTAGGTCAGATCAAAGCTGCGGAACGATACTAATTTCAAATTTAGTGGAAATTCTACGACTTTAACTCTGAAATTTGTTGTTTGTGTAATTGGCTCAACCTGATTTTTAAAACCCGCACATTACTTGTACATATTAAATGACACAGACGCGTCTGTTCATTGATCTGTAAGGACCTATTTTTCTTGAAGCTGAGGTGTAATACGTCATCTTGGGGAAAAAGTCTGTCGGTTGGCATAAGAAGGTGATGACTCATCACCTTCTAAAAAGTATGTCGGCGGACTAGGTTATGAGCTCCAGACAGAGGTCACTGTAAACAGACGGTCCTTTTCAAGAACAAACCAATAAACATGAAAGTCGCTTTTCTCAGTTGTCATACAACCTTAACAGAATCTTCCTGAAGTTCACAACATGATTCCCCCGCTTTCACTTTTTTTCTCTATTTACATACATAAAACATTACTTCAAAGGCACTTGTCTTGGCAACTTGATTGAATATTTGTCTATCAAAATATCTTATCGCAATTTCAACCCCATTTTTAACAGCCTAGATCATCACGGCGGTCAGTACACCTAGGCATGTGTTTCCAGGTTTTCTCACATCAGTCTTGACACATTTTTTTTCCAAGCTACTGACAACTTTTCCCATATGTAACAGAGCTAAGAGGCGAAAAAAGCCCGGAAAGAATGTTCGCCTTAACCGGGTATAGAAATTGCAATCACCAGGTCACGGGTCAGAAGCGCTAGCCATTGAGCTATCTGGCCGGGCAAGAAAATATAATGGCTCCTATTCGTCGTGTTAGAAAAGGTGTTTTAAGTTTTATATATTATGATTGCTGCTCCAACTAGCCTACATGTAATTCGTTTCGTTAATTAAAAGAAGAAAGAGATTTAAACAATATTTTTATTAACTCTTACTTGACGAGATAATTTTAGACTTATCCAGGTTGAGAGCATTTGCAGACGTACAAATTAAACGTGCTTCAAATGATATGATTTGTCTCTTTATGAGCAGAAAACGTTGTGGGAAATAAAGAAAATGCTGTCAACTCAATGTTCTCCTCAGGGTCGTTTAAACTCGGAATCGTGTGGTAAAGAGTTGAGATTTTTTGGACAAAAAAATGAAACAGAGTGCAGCAGACAGACAGACAGACAGACAGGCAGACAGACAGACAGACGGACGGACAGAAGGACAGACGGACGGACGGTCTGTATGACTTATGTATGGACGAACGAAGGGTTAGAAAATATGTTACATGACAAAATAACTGTCATCCGTCGGTTGGCAGATGCTAAAATGTAATCTCTGATAAGCGTAACAGGCATCGCCATGTTACGGGGGTATTGCCTACCTGGATGAGGTTGGCATCGCCTATTTATGGGAGCATCGCCTACCTCCCCGAAACCTGTCTGTCTGTCTGTCTGTCTCCCCTCCTTTCTCTTTTTCCTGTTCTTCTTTTCACATGATAGGTAAGTATATATATTTTAGCCGTGTAATGCGTTTTGGAAAATACAGAAAAAACAAACCCATCCGCTTTGAATATGGGTAATAAGGCCACAGGGGCTTAAGAACGTGTGAGTATTCAGTTTATATTAACGGGTTGAATAGGCTTTTACAACGACCACTGTGGTGGGGTTACGACATCGGTCTTGTGCCTGGGATTCCCGGTTTCGATTCTGGGGTTGCTCAAAGTAAAAAAAAATGCTGCATGACCGATTTATACAACTGGCCCAACTGACTGTATATCTCTTGTGATCCCTGACTGCATACCATGGGCGACTACTGCTGACCACAACCAAGACTGGACACTACTAACGACCACTGGCAACTACCATAGACAACTGGCGACTACTAGCGAGTGTTACCAAGCCTGAGAACCACTATAGACCACTGGCAACTACTATCGAGGAAGAGGATGACCACCTACAGGGAGTGAGAGAGTGAAACCTACCAGACCAAATTTGAGCAGCATTAGACTTACACGAAAATTGGCCTGCAACACGCGAAAAAGGGCATTGGGACATTTGCGTAAAGTGTCGTCTCGGATCAGCCTGCGCAATCAGCGCAGGTTAATCCCATACAACACTTTCCGTTTTTATGTAATTTTCTGTTTTGCGCATGTCTACTGAAGGATTTAATCTAATGTAGTCGTAAAGTGCCGTCTCGGATTAGCCTGCGCGGATTGCGCAGGCTGATCCGAGACGACACTTTACGCAAATGTCCGAATGTCCCTTTTCGCGTGCTGCAAGACAAATATAAGATACCCAAACAGATTTCTAAACATTGTATTCTACATTGTAAATGGATCTTCAGGACAATGTCTTTCCCTAAAAAAAATTTTATTATCGGATTGTGCACAGTTTTTTTTTTTTAAAAGAGTCTGCGATATAATTATCAAACATTTTAAGTACCGATATTCCGCAATGTTTAATGATAACTATATCCTTTATACTAATTTTCGTTAATGATTTATGTATAAAAAAGGGTCTATTCAGACCATACGATGAAATCTTTAAAAGAATACAAATCTGCAACATGAAACATGCCTTTTAGCATCAATGATATGTCGTCATCAAAAGGCGTGGGGGGAGTAGTCACCTCGTCCCAATGCTTAACCGCACCCACCTACTCTCACTATGAGTAAATTAGTAAAGACCCAGTTTCTTCGCTTACCTCGCAATGTCAAAACGGAATGTTACGCTATGCAGACAAAGATATTCATGTTGTAAATAATAGCACCAATTTCAAGACTTAATCCCATTTTTCATTATTATCATGGAAAAGAAATAAGTCGTTCTACAACCCGTTTTTTCGTAAGACAATGAAGTGGTAGCCTGCTTGTGGTGTTTGCATGTGGTTTGGCTCGAAACAACGTGGGTTCCAGTTTTGTTACACTTAATAAAATAGAAAACTTGCCAATACAATCATAATTGTTATTGTATTATTTGTATTATTTAGATGTTTTTTCACTGTTTTACATCTGCATTGCGATATAGTACAATTTTACATAGGTGAATGTGGTCATTACGTGATTGTTTAGTTATGAACACTTTCCTCAAATATGCGTAAATTGACCGTTACTTTTTCTGCATAGTTTACATATAATAAGCCAATCCCATAATGAGTAAAGCTTCATTTCATACTAGTACTTAAAGTAGGTCAAAAGTGAGATCACTCAGCTACATGTACGCCGAACAGTGACATCGGAGCAAGCCTCCGAATCGGGGGTGAGCTATTTAGATCAGCCCATGGATATCGAAAGCTCTTGCAGAAGAGAAAATTACGTTTGTCTCAAATGGCAGGATGTTTTCAAAACGAAAGAAACCATTGTAGTAAGGGGAGAAAGAGTCTAGGGGTTTGTTGATACACGAGACTGTCTGTCCGGGAAAGAGTAAACATGTTTTTCGCATGAAAAATAAACTAAATGATTCATGTTCTCTGAAAAGGTGGCTTAATGCATCTGCGAAAAAGTATCGTCCTCGGTCAGCCTGCGCAGTCCGCGCAGTTCGACCTGAACCGAAACTTTTTGCCACTGGTCATTTTTCTGCAGCTCAGAGGACACGTGTACCTCAACAATAAGTTGAATGTTAGACATCTAATGGATTTTATAAACTGATAATATGTAATGACTTGCTTAGTATAAGGCATCATGGAAATGTATTAAGGCCCCTTTTGCCTGAACATGGCTCAAATATAAGTCCAACGGTCGAAAATACAATGGATCTATACTTTCCGACATGAACATAGTCAAAACATGTACATTTTAAACCTTAACCGAGCCATACCCGAGTTTTAACAACCCGGAGAGAGAAGACTTTTGAAAACATTCTGAGAGAAGAAGAAGAAAATGCGGGTACGGTAGTAACCATTTTCCCCATATCCCAAATGTTTTCTACCCTTTCCAGGAAAATTTTGACCGTTCGATCCATATTTAATTTGTTGTCTGTAAATCCTTTGGGTTTTGTCAAGTCCAAAATTTTGTCGATTGGTAAAGGGTTGAACAAGTGTCGATAAATTTAACATGAAAATTTAGTATAAACAAACCCATCTTAACCCTTGGCTGCTAACCACGACTCAATGACCTTTTGCGGCCAGTGTATATCAAGATCAGACTGCACAGAACGTGCAGTCTGATCTTTGATCTACACTGTCCGATAAGGAGATATCTTTCTCCAAATATACCTTTGAAACAACAAAATTTGGGCTTTTTATCATCGACTTGAAAGTTTCAGTTCAATTATTTAGCAGGATAAGAACTAGACAGTGTAAGAGGTACTGGAATATGAATGTTGAAACTCTTTTGTGGTTTAACATAAATAGAAATAATGAAAAGTAACGGTAAATTGTCTCTGTTAACGTATTGTTTTGTTAAAAAGTGAAATTTTCGTGCAGAAATGTTTGTCTAGATGAGATGTCAATCAAACTCATCGTTGGAAAAGGAGCAGTTTCTGCTAAATATTGTGTCTTAAAAAACCCATAAAATAAAGATCTAGACTGTACAGAAGCGGTTTATGGGTTACCATAAAGCACATGACAAGAAAAGGATTATCCCCTTTCATGTACATTTGCTATCGTTTGAATAAGCGCCACGGGGTATCGATTAGCAGGAGCAATCGTTAAATATGGGTTTCATAAGAGGGCTCGCAAACGGCCCGCAAAAGGCCCTCAGAGTAAACATGTCCATATTTTTTCCCTAAACCAATCACAAATTACCATTTTTCAACCATGGCTAAAACGAGAAGCGGGTCAAAAGCCATTTCATACAGCTACACGAAGAAAAAACCGAACGTTATAACCCTTTGGAAAACAATTGTAACTTTAACCGACTTGATGGAAAGAGCTCATGAAAACATTGTGCGGAAAGAAAAAATGCAGATAACAAGCGTTATTTCTCCTTTTCCCACATTGTTTTGTACCCTTTCAATACAAATTTCAATTTTTGAGTAACTATTTTTTTGTCGTCTGCAAATGCTTTAAATTTGGATAAGTCTAAAATTTTGTCGTTTTGTAAAGAGATATTCCACTTTGCAACTTATAAACCTTGTGTCAGTGCTCAATAAGGAATTTATAGACCATGGTAATCAAACACAAAGACCTATTACCTAAATTTATAACAAACGAAACCTTCAACAAACACTATCAAGTTTAACTCTTTGCCTTTATCACGACGTTGAGAAGGGGCCTTTGTGGAAAAATGTTGGAAAAAACAGTACTAAAACATAGTGGGAAAAGTGAAAATGTTGGTTACAAGCATTTTCCCTTTTTTCCACAATGTTGACAAGAGCCTCTCTATTAGAAGTGTCTAAACAGAGAGATTGTTCGGTAAATGGTTAATCTACGCAGTACGTGAAAAAAAAAAACAGATCTACTGGAATCCCCAAAGCTCTCACCTCGCGCTGACAAGTTTGAAGTATACGTATAATTTCTGTGTGGGAAATGGAAACGACGCTTTAAGCATTGAAAACTAATGAGTTTGTATGATTTCCGATAAAGCTTGCATTCATGTTTATAGATCCAGAATAATCGAAATTTTGTATTCCTGTTGGAAGTGCTATATGGCTATATAGATATAGATCTAGATCTACTCAAGCTTGATAATTATAATGCTGGAACAACTCTTTCTTTGAAACAATGGTTTTTCAGCACTTCTGATTATTCAACTGATCGGAGATATTGTACTGTAAAGACTTCTATTGTTTGTCAAATAGGTCAGCGAAGACATTTGTAAAAGTTACAAGAAATGGAGATGTTGCCGGATTATATCAAGCTTGTGCTTTTGATTTCCGGTACGGTCATTCAATGGCGCCCGGTATCTGCCGGTACGGAGGCACAGATGAGAGCTCTGATGGACGAGAAGTTGAACTCTACCGGATATTCTAGTCGAGTTCGACCCATAGCAGATACAGGAATTGTAATGCAGGTAAGCAGGACTTTCCCTTTTGTAGCCAATTTGTAACGAGAAAGAAAAGTGTTCTCCAAGGCTCATGGTCTTTGAATTGAAATTAAAGATGTTTTTGCTCGATCCCGGTTACAGGTGCTACTGACAATGAGTCTTGTTGAGTTATGTAGCCTACGCCTGTAGCGCAGCCTTGTTGTAGTAGATTAGATCTTTCGAGCCCAGGAAAGTCGGAAATAAATCCGTTGTTGCCGTGACATAAATGAAATACTGTTGAAAGCAAGTTGAAACACCGTACAAACAAACAAGGTAAAGATATAAAATACTTATCCATGCTTCCATGGCAACCATTCGTGGTCCGTCCCCTAAATAGAATGCACAAAATTGATCTGACATCTTCCTGTCCGATCCACGGTTAGAAATGTTCTGTGGAAGGAACTTTAAAATGACAAAATTACGGGTTATACTATTTTCATTATTTTGGGAGTTAAAAGGTTAAAACTGATTCATACTGACAGCCGTTCAAAGTACTGAAACTACTGAAAGCCGGTTTGTTTGTGTGCGTCTGGGTGTCTTGTTAAACAATTTTTCTAGCATGCAACAAAAAAAAAGGATGCAGACATTGGTTTTCAGAAAACATGTCTTATTTGTGACAGAACAAAATTCAAAAGTCGAATGCAACTACTTGCATAAAGCTGTGACCAAGATCAGATTGGCTCTACCTGACCTTGTTATCATAACCTGGATTCGATATTCACCAACCATAATTAACCTCAACATGCTAAATAAGTGAAATGACACTTTCAAGCCGATAGTAAAATCCGAAAGATGCTATTTCAAAGTTGTTTTTTTTTTTTTTTTTTGGAGGGAGGGGGGGATTTATCATTATCGAACACTGTAGATCATTGATCATACTGCACGTGCTGTGCAGTCTGATCTTGATCTACACTGTCCGCATAAGGTCCTTGAGTCGCGCTTGGCAACCAAAGAGTAAAATGATGGTATTTGTCTCTGAAACGGTAGAAAAACGTCTGGGGGATCTGAAAATACTCGAAGCATTTATTTTCTCCCTTTTCCAGAAAGATTTCAAAAGCTTTCTTTCTTGGGGTCGTTACAAAATATGAATGTTTGTTGAAATGTCGATAAATATCTAAATTTTTCCAGGATTTATATCCTGTCTTTGATCTACACTGTATGTAAATTTGTCTGATTAAAACAACAGGCTGCAAATTCAATTTTATGTGTTTCAACCATCTACCAAACGATCCCGAGTTTTAGCGACCTTGAGAGAAAAGGCCTTTCGAAAACACTGTGCATAAAGGAGATTAATATCATTATCATCATCATTATTATATTATTATTGTGACTGATATTATCATTAATATTATTTTTTATAAATTCAGCTGCAAGTGGACATGTACCTGATAGGAATCAACAATATAGACGAAGTGCAGCAAAAAGTGACCAGTACGGCTTACCTTCGAGTCTCCTGGAACGATACTTTCCTCCAGTGGACACCTGCTGACCATGGTAACATAGATACAATGTATCTTCCTCAAGAAAGAATATGGAAGCCGGATCTTGCCCTGTCCAATGCCTACGATTCCATTTCCGGCCTGGGAGATGCCTTCATATATCTGACCGTGGACTATACGGGTGTGATTGTTTGGCAACCGTATCAAGTATTTGACAGCACGTGTGAATTGGACATGACGTATTTCCCGTTCGATAGACAGACCTGTGATCTTGAAATGGTCACCTGGTCCAGTACGAAGGATATGATTGAGATTGTGACAGGATCGGACGGTTTCAATATCGACAGTTACGAGAAGAACGCTAACTGGGATCTCCTTGGTGTGACAACACTGGATACATCGTCATCAACCACGTCCGCCATGACGTTTAGAATGAGCCTGAAAAGAAAACCATTGTATTACCTCATTAACTTCATCTTTCCGATTTTTCTTCTGTCAGTCTTAAATGTGTTTGCTTTCATCTTACCATGTGACTCGGGAGAAAAGACAGGCTATGCAATGGTTCTTTTTCTCTCGTTTGCCATTTTCTTGCTTGTTGTAACTGACATCATGCCGGAAGGAATGAAGACAGTCCCGATTTTGAGCACGTATCTCCTCGTTATGTGTATTTTGAGCACTATCTATGTCTTCATCGTCATTATTGAATTGCGGCTCCACAACCTGGGCGAGAACGTGCCAATTCCGAGGTACATGAAATCCTTTACTAATTTTGTAAACGCCGTGAAAAGAAGGTTCTCTCTCTGTAAAGACAATGGGGATAACTCTCAAAGCGACAATGACACTTACACGAAAAATCTTGACAGAAAAATCAAAGAGTTTGAAGACGACGAACCAGAAGTAAAAAAACCAAGGAGACTTAGCCATAGGAATTCCCTTGTAAAGGACCTGTTGTACAACCGTAAAGTAAGTCCAACAGAAGTATTCGTCGTGAAACACCGAGAGTCAGTGGACAGACCTGACAACGGAAAACATTTAGTGTTGGAAAACGTAGATGATGATTTATGCGATAATGAATCAAGTCTTTCGAAATCCAGAAAGACCAATACGACGTCTCGGCAATACACGAAGGGACCAAACAACAGTCCAGATGGAACAAATAACAGCTCGACAGGCACAAATTATAGTGTCTCGGGAACAAACGAGAGCCCAACTGGATCAAATAACAGCTTGACAGTCACAAAAACCAGCGCCACGGGAACAAATAACAGCGACCAGGGAACAAGGGCAACAAGATCTAGAACAGCAAGCTCTACCTTTTCTGCGGCCAAACACCAAAATCTGGTGCAGGATGCTAGCTCTAGGGAAGCGACTTCTGACGTGGTAGACCTGCCAACAGATACAGAAGAAAATGAAATGACTTGGTCACATGTAACAACAGCCATGGACAATTTCTTTTTTGTATTTTCAATAATTTTGAACGGGCTGACAACGGCAATATGTATTTGGGTTTCTGCTGTGGGAGATGCAAACTGATTTCACATCAGTGGGCCTTTTATCCGCACCATCCGTCAACAGATACAAAAGAAAATGAAACGACTTGGTCACATGTAACAACAGCCATAGACACTTTCTGTTTTGTATATTTTCAAAAATTTTGAATGGGCTGACGAAGGCAATATGTATTTTGTTTTCTGCTTTGGGAGATGCAAACTGATTTCACATCAGTGGGCCTTTTATCCGCACCATCCGTCAACAGATACAAAAGAAAATGAAATGACTTGGTCACATGTAACAACAGCCATGGACACTTTCTGTTTTGTATTTTCAATAATTTTGAATGGGCTGACGACGGCAATATGTATTTTTTTTTCTGATTTGGGAGATGCAAACTGATTTTTACATTCAGGGGACTTTTATCCACACCATGCTTAAATTAATTCTTATTCTAAGCGTCAAGACAAGCAATCTTGGCACGTATTCACTAACCATTTTTAAGAGCGTTCTTCGTCTTATTCCCAAAAATTTTCTAAATTTGAAAGTAACACAACTTCTGATTGGCTAAACCACTGGTTTAGCCAGTCAGAAGTTGTGTCTTTCAAATTTAGAAAACTCTTGAGAATGAGACCTGGAACACTTTTAAGACTGATTGTGATTACGGACCCAGGGTGACAAGTCTTAGAATTCAACTCTAAGTTACAGTTACAGGTTTAACCATCTGAATGGATTAGGCAGACCGTCTCAGCCAATCATATTGCTAGTTTTTTTAATTCAACCTTTATTCTGAGTGCTTTGGTTAACCATCTGCATAGCTTAGACAAAATGTCTTAGCCAATCAGAAGGATGGTCTTGAATTTGTACCTTTATTCTATATTCTTAGACTAAACATGTAAATGGCTGAGAAAGATAGTCTCAACCATTTGGAAAGTTGACCCTGGAATAAAATAAAAAGACTACTATTGAGACTAGTAAGTGAACATGGCTCGAAATCTGTAGGACAATGTAACAGCGGTTTTCTGATAGTTCAATCTATATAATCTTTGAGGATAGGTTGATTTATATAATACTCAAAATTTCCCATATATATTTCCCTCAATCTCCTCCAATTTCAGAAAATCTCTCTTGATATAAAGAACTAGTTGATATATTTTACATACACTATATTGTAAATACTTGAATATTTCGTTATAACACTGATAAAACCGATTGCCAGTGGAAACGCATTTTTGTAATGCAAAACTGAAATGTATTTCTTCTCGAAATATCAAAATGATCCCTATCAAAGTGTGAGTAGTATATATTACTACTCAGCCCTTTGACTGCTCTGGGCGACATGTGGACCTTTAGCGGACATTACAGATGAAAATTATATTGCGCAGTACGTGCAGTGTGATACTGGATCTGCACAGTCGGACATGATTGGCTTTTTACAGTGAAAACGGCTTTGAAATCGTCATAGCATAGAATAGGGTTCTACCGGCTTGAAAAGTTCATTTTTTAACCCTTAGGCTGCTAAACACGACTTACTGACCTTTTGCGGACAGTGTAGATCAAGATCAGACTGCACGGAACGTGCGGTCTGATCTTAGATCTACATTGTCCGATAAGGAGATAGGTTTCCCAAAAAATAAGTTAAAAATAGCATTATTCGGGTTTTTACTATCGGCTTGAAAGTTTAATGTAATTTATTTTGCTGGATAAGGTTTAAGCAGGTTAACGATCAAATCATGACCATACACAAGGAATGATGTAAGCCTTGTCGAAATCGAAAGCACTTGTACACCGTAATTTAAAAGAGATTCAAATTATGGCCTCTGTCGTTGATAGTATAGAAGACATTTTGAGAAAAGGAGAAAATGCTGGCGACCAGCATTTCCCCCTTTTCCCACAATGTTTTCAAAAGCTTTCCTGTTTGTTAAAGTGTTGAATCAATACCAGCCGTAAACGACATTTTTCAGCGGTCAACGTTTCATAATATTGTGGCAAAAGGAGAAATCGATCATAAAAAAAAACTGATGTATTCTTTGACCACAATGTTCTTCACTTGTTTCCATGGATTGTACGTTTCCGCGTATCAACTCTTTAACACTTATTTGATATCTAATCCTACCCTTAAAAGCGCGCCAAAGAGAAAACTAGTTTGTTTTTTTTTCAGTCCGGAAAAACACCCAAAATAACTCCCACTTTCAAATTCCTACTATCCAGAAAGTCATTGCAGATGTCTATCGGGGATAATGTGTGCACAACGCAGTCTGATCTTAGGTCTACTCTGTCCGACATGGAGATATTTTTCCCGGAAAAAAAAGAACTTTGAAATCGCAATAGTTAGGTCATAACTGTTCACTTAACCCTTCGGCTGCTAAGCGCGACTCGATGACATTTTGCGGACAGTGTAGACCAAGATCAGACTGCACATTATTTGCAGTCTGATCTTGGATCTACACTGTCCGACAAGGAGATTTTTGACCCTCAAAAATACATTTGATGTAGCAAAATTTGGCGTTTCACTATTGGACTAAAATTTCACTTAATTAGCAGGTTATGGGTTAAATTTTCATTCAGTTCGTTTAGCAGTTTCAGGTTAGTTTAAAGATACTTCCCTACAGTCAGAGAAAAAAAAAAAACCGCTGTTTAAACTTGATAGACCGTTGAATGGTTCAAAATTTAGTCAACTGCACAAACATTGATGAATTACCGATATACATATATGGTGTAAGGGATATATATACATTTATCCGAAATCTTTGATTCAACACCGGAAACGTCACAACAGTGATTTCATGGATGGCCTCCAAAAAATGAAATGCATTTTCTATCGGTCGTCATCTATGCAACTTTGCAACCGTCTGGGGCAACATTTGGAACGAAGATAAAAAAAAAAACGATTATAGTATGATAAAATAAAACAGGGTTAAAAAACTGGCTGAAAACGAGCCTTGATGTATCTTTGATCCTTTATGTAACAATCCCGAGCTTTAATGACCCTGATGAAAAGAGCGTTTTGAAAACAGTGTGAGAAAAGGAGAAAATGCGAGTATCAGCATTTTCTCCTTTTCCCACAATGTTCTCTACCATTTCAAACACGCAATTAAATTTTTGAGTCACATTTATTTTGTCGTTTGCAATTACTTTCCATTTGGATTGACCCAAAATTTTGTGTTTGGTAAAGGTTTAATACTACTTATAGACCACGTCTTGCGTATGACCAATGCTCCTTGATACATGTTACCAAGCAAGTCATTACTGTATTATAGTTCCATCAAGTCCATTTTGTCTAACAACCTACCGAGTTATCAGGTACACTGGTCCTTTAAGCTGCAGAAAATTGATCAATAGCAAAAAGTTTCGACCCGGGTCAGCCTGCGCGGTCCGCACATAAAGTCCAGTTTGTGCAACAAGCGACTAAAGTATCATTTACACGTTTCCTATAAGCTGCAGAAAAATTGACCAATAGCAAAAAGTTTCGGCCCAGGTCAGACTGCGCGAACTGCGCAGTCTGACCTGGGTCGACACTTTTTGCAGATGCATAAAGCCCCCTTTTCACTGAGCATGGCCCATATTTAAATATATTTCACCCAAAATTAGTTTGCTTGATCGAAAAGATTTTGTAAGTGTCCTTTTTATCTATTTAACTCTTTAGCACACGACATTTTTTTGATCAATCAGAATTCAAAGCATTTGCAGATGACAATTAAAATGTTGCTCAAATGATTGTTTTTGATGGGTTAGAAAACAGAGTGGGACAAGTAGAAAATGCTGATTACCAGCATTTTCTCCTTTTTCCACTATGTTTTCATAAGCCTTTTTTGCAAGGGTCGTTAAAACTTCGGATTGTGTGGTAAAGGGTTAATTTTACAGACTAGAAGAACAGCTGAAACGATCCGAAGCAGTGAATCCATATTTAATATATTAAATTACAATCATACAAGTTAAACATACTATATACTTTTTTTTTCTCTTCCTCCTTTCAAATTCTTATTACATAGGTCTACGGCAAAAAAAAAATACCATTGTCAAAACCGTCATTTGTGACATTAAAATACTTAGAATGTTTGCGGCAAATATGCGTATTAAGCCAAAATCAAAAATTATCCATCAAAGCGTCTTTCGAGTCTAGTGCCTTGTACAAAAGGATTAGGTCAAAATAAGGCTGCAAAACTTGAGGACTTTTTCGCCCAATAGTTTATTTTTATTTCATGCCTTCCGGTAGGTTATCGAGAAATATCGGTGAAATATTTTTCGATATTTCATGGTTACGACCAGTGAAAATACCGATTTTTATATTCCAACTCTTCAATTGAAGGCGGAAACCGTAGTTCCCGTGCCCTAGTTACTTGGTAAAATGTGCGTGCCTCACAACCAGATGGAAATATGACGTAATTTACCTTACATTTCTCGCGCTTGACGTAATATTGTAATGCGTTGCTATGCGGAGGGGGTACGCCACGGGGAATAACCGAAAAGAACTGTACTCGATTTTGATTAAGTCCCCCCCCCCCGAAAGGGTTTAAAAGCATGAAATAAATAGAATATTTGTTTTTTACGGTGAAAGATGGAAATTTATTTGATCGAGTGAACATCATCGGTAATATTTTCACTCGTAGCTGCACCACTCGTGAAAATATTACCAATGATGTTCACTCGATCAAATAAATTTCGATCTTTTACCGTAAAAAACAAATATCCTCTATATATACATTAATCCCTATCCTGCTAAATAACTTAGATGAAACTTTCAAGCCAATAGTAAAAAGCCGATTGTTGCTATTTCAAACTTTTTTTTGAAGAAAAACATCTCCTTATCGGAAAGTGTAGATCCAAGATCAGACTGCACGTTCTGTGCAGTCTGATCTTGATCTACATTGTCCGCAAAAGGTCATTTAGTCGCGCTTAGCAGACTACGGGTTAATTTACAGACCGTTGATAGGAAGAAATTATAAAAGACACGGTATAGCTCCATTCGTCACAACTCGGCCAATTCTGGACCTAGAAGATTTAACTTCGTCTGTATTAGCGGGGTTTTCAATTTGAAATACTATCAGTCACATGATTTTAAACATGGCTGCGCCGCTGTAAATTCATTAGCATAGGCAACAACAGTCACGGTGATACACAAGCTGTGCTGCAAAATGCACAAGGAGTTGATAGACCAAGTTAGAAAATAAATTGCCCACAGAAATGCATTTAGAAAATTGTGACACGTGGTTTCTTTTTCTGAGCAGAGTATAACGATTTAAGATGCCCGTCTACAGCCGGTGAGCAAAAACGCTGTTAAATTTCAAACAATTTAGAATGGTACAGAAATCAGTCCTTTGTGTAAACATAGATAAATTACTGACATATATGTTGTACTTGAAAAAAAGAAACACAGAGATTTGTATTAGAAACCGAACATTCGTCAGAAGAAAAGTGGCTGACGATCGGAGCTGTAAACAATGGCGGTGCGTCACGGAAATTTATCGTTGGTTTCCGCCTAGAGTCGGATACGGTGTAATTTGCATATATAGGCCGCGACCTCCGTCTGAAAATCGAGGCTGCAACAGAGAAGCTTCCATTTTCCTTCGTTTACCTCATCAGACACAGGGCGAAGGTCAAATATAGTCACGTGACAGAATGCATTATCATCATACGAATCTACCCGAGTGTATAACGGACATATCGAAATCTTCGATTCAAACACCGGAAACGACGAGTATGTTTACATGGAAGGCCGCAACTCAGCGAAATGCATTTTCTATCGACCATATTCTAAACAACCTTGCAACCGTGAGGCGCAATATTTGGCATGAAGATATGAGAATGACTATAGTTTGATAAAATAAAGACAAAATGAGTTAAAACTGGCTGAAAATGAGTATCAGGGCCTCTTTAAGGGCGACAAAGCAGTGTATTTCAGGCGAGAGAAATGTACCGCGTAGTTGCATATCAAGCCACACGATACAGCCGAGGAACTTGATCAACGGATCAACCGAGGTTTGCCGAATGGGTATAGCTCTTTAATATGTATATGTGAGCAGTAATAATCAAAGTAAAAGGGTTGTTCGACCGGAACGTTTGACTTTTTCTTTATTTCAAACTTGTGCTAGTTAGATCTATATGTAAATTTAACACGCAATCATTATCAAATTGACGTGAAACAAAACGAAAGCCAAAAATCGTAATGAAGTTGTTTCTAGTCCTGCTGTTGCTGCAGGGAGTGTGGGCACAGAGTGGGGAGGATCTGCAGAACTTAAAAACTAAGCTTTTTACCACTGATGATTACAATACAGAGGTAAGTTGTGGCTTATCAGTTTAACGCTTTGTAAATCTTTTTGATCATTAAAAATGACATCCTGTGATTATCTATAAAAGAAACTTAAATCTGTAGATTTGGTTCTTTCACGGTCCGCTGAGATTGTCGTTATTTTCAATGTCTGCAAAGTTTTAGGCTGTATTAAGGCTTATGATGAACAACTAATTTTCTCGCACTCCTACTGTAGTATACCTTTTAAAAAATTCGTATATTAGAGCATTTGTGTAATTCACAAAATTTTTTCAACAAATTTCATTCCTTTATTCCTTCCTCTGTCTCTTTCTTTATTTCCTTCTTCCTCCCTCCTCCATCAACAACCCAGCCATCCGCCCACTCACTCATCCAACTACCCATACATCCATACTCAATCGTGAAACACATTGATCTAATATTTCTGGGTCGTGTAACTGATATACAAGTACCAATTGCAGGTCAGACCTGTTGCTGACCAGTCAACTGCCGTCACGGTGTCCATTGATTTTGCTCTCGTAGGCTTGAACACCTTCAGTGATACTGACCAAAAACTAACCACGACTGGCTATCTGACCATAAAATGGACAGACGATCTTCTAACCTGGACACCGTCCACTTACAACGGACTCTCGTCGATGTTGGTGCCACAAAATGAAGTGTGGAAACCCGATGTTACCCTAGACAATGGCATGGAGTCGAAACAAGGTCTTGGTCAAAGTTTTATACAGGTACATGTACATATGGTTATGTTCAAAACAGTTTACCCAAGTAACTCTTTTCTAAGACTAACAAAAAAATCAGACTTGTTCATATCTAAAGCATTTGCAGACTCGCGATAAATTAAATGTGACTCAAAGATGTCTTTGAAAGAATAGTTAAAAACCATAGTGAAAAAAGGTGAACATGCTGGTTACAAGCATTATTTCGTTTTCCCGCAAGGTTTCAAGAACTCTCTTCCTCGGGTTCATTGAAACTCGGCTCTGTTTGATAAAGGCTTAAAAATAATAGGCATATTTCAAGCCAATTGTTCAAACTCACACATAACAATTTTAAACTTCTTTTCGGATGCAAAAATCTCGCCGTATCGGGCAGAGCAGATCCAAGATCCGATCGCATGTTCTGTGCAGTCTGATCTTGTTTACACTGCCTGCAAAAGCGCATTTAGTCACGCTTAAAAGTTAATGGGTTTCGCTGCGTTAGTGTATCAGATTTCATGACCATAGTGAAGCTGAAAGGAATTGTCATGAATATTCAAACCTATCACATGAGTACACTCGGTTTTCGTTCAGCCAAAGAAAGTATGAAAATTAGGCTGTATATCACTAAGATTTTATCAATCTTGTGAAATTCTGGTGAACGGAAGAATGTCTAATTTCAAGTTAACCTTTTTTTCTGTAAATGTTTACAATGCTGCACACTTAATACTAATAGAATGTATTTTAAAAAAATGTAATTGTTCAATTGAAGGTTCAATTTCCACTCTTCTTTAAACATATCTATTAGGTTACCGTAGAAAGTAACGGTCAAGTCACTTGGAGTCCTTATGAAGTATTCCAGACATCCTGCTCCGTGGATATAGTCCATTTTCCTTTTGACAAACAGACATGCGAAATCAAGTTTATATCCTGGATGTACGGACAATCAGAGGTCGCCTTGCAACATGGCACCGGCGGTTTTTACAAGTCGAATTTCGAAGAAAATGGAAAGTGGAAAATTGAATCCATGTCATCATCAACAAGCACGTCATCTGGTAAAACGGTGTTGGTTTACACCCTGAATCTCCGCCGGAAGTCGTCATTTTATGTCCTGTTTCTTGCACTTCCGGCTATACTGTTATCCGTCCTAAATGTTTTCGTGTTTGTACTTCCGGCCAGTTCCGGTGAAAAGGTAGGCTACTGTTTGGCCGTGTTTCTCTCCTACGCCCTGTTCTACACCATTTTGAGCGAGTCGTTACCGAAAAATTCTGATGATATTTCCACTGTGGGGGCTTATTTGTTTTTCATGATGTTTCTGTCCACACTTGCCTGCATCGTGACGATAATAGAACTTCGGATTTTCAATAAAACATCTATCAAGGTAAGGGGTGTGATACTTAGATTCTCCTTTTTCTTTTTCTTCTTCTTATTTCGCATGCCACATAGGTTCTTTCATGATTAAAACTAATCAAAACTTGTGACACGGAGAAAAAATATTGGAAGAAACGAAAGTATGACTTTTAACACGGGTATACGAGTATATGATTATACAACTATCATGACCCATCTTATGACGCAGTAGATAGGAGCAGTCACGCCATTTAAAAGTACTTAGTTCATGACCGCACTTGCCGATTATTTCATGACAACTTTTTAATCAATAGATATTTAAAGCATATTTTAAATTTTAATTCATACCCTGTTATCCGAAAACACTGATATTTCGAACTAATGCCTAAATATACATATATCTGTGTAGGCTGATCAACTTTACTGCATATTCCCACAATTGGAAGTTTGATATTTACACAGGTTCCGAAGACAATCGTGAAATTCGTCAAGTTTGTTCTACACCATCGCTGTCTAAGTACTGCAAAGTCAGAGGACCTCGACGATGACGACATTATAGATGAAGGTTGGACAAGAGTTATCTCCCCCTGGGTGGACTGCACGTGGGCCGACTTTGTGGATGCTCTAGACTTTGTTTTGTTCTGGACATTTCTAATAGTGACAGTTATTTGTACTTTAATCACCTTCATCTTTTCTTCCAATTATATTGAACTGTTTTGACTTTGCTATCGTTGTAAAATAATTTTGGTCGTTTGTTTTATGTTAGTTGTTCAACGCTGTTTTCAAAATCATGTCAGTTTTAGCGAAACGGCAAGTGCCCATAATCATGCTTTCCAGGAGTTTCTTTAGGCAGTAGGCTTTACTTTGCACAACAGTCTTCCAAAGCCACCGATTGCTTTCTCACGTAAACATTGTCGAGGCAATGTTCATAGGTAAAGTCGAAGTGACTCCTATCATAATGACATTAATCCTTGGAAAGGATTTAAAAATTTTGTTAGAATATTATGAATATAAAACTCAACTGCAAATGAAAATACCCGATGATTTTGTCTTTTTGTAGCACAGAACTGAATGCAAAGCCTGATATTGATCTATGCTGTACGCAAAAGCAGCTGATGTCACTCATGCATGATAATAACCCTGCACCATTGATGTCATTGAACTATATTTTGGTGGAAGTAAAAAAATAGCAAGATCAGACTATCCGCCAGAGGCATCTGCGATTGTATACTGAGGATAAAGGCTGGTAAAGAACCCTACTGACCGTTGTCCGTGCATGTCATTTTCTTCGAAGATCGACCTATCAGCTATGGTGCATATGTATCCTGTAGAGGATAAATATTATTGCGCGGTGCTTAAAATTAAAACTCTGCGGCTGAAATGTAGCAAGCGGAAAATGGCTATAAATGATACGTCTGTAGCGAAATCAAGTCCGTTTTTCGCACCATAATATCTCCAAAATATAGCAAATGTAAACGGAAAAAACAATTAAAGAAAATACTATTGTTTAATGCAAGTCTTTGTTTACAGTTTACGTGCGGAAATCTGGTTTTTGTTCATTTTTTTCCCCCACAGACTTTAACAACAACAAAAATGCCCCCACTATTCTAGACTTATACCGGGGTTTTTCCAAGTCTTATAGGTGCTGTATTAATAAATGACTAGTGCATAGATTATATGATAGCCAACCTTGGCTGAATGAAGAGTACCAGTTGATTAAACGTATATTCTATATTGAAATTCCCGGCATCTTGAAAATGACACCTGTGGAAGATAATGGCCACCTGTCGTATTTGAAAACATAATTCTACAGCAACTACCCGAGTAATGGGGAATAATTATAATCAAACATTCTGAGGAGGTTCTGCATCCTTGACCTTTGACCCCTGTAATTACAACAACATACAGATGTGTCATGTAGTAAAACTTGTGTGTGAAAGCAGGCGGTCTTCAAGAGTAACGTTGCCTTAATGTAATCTAATAAGTATAGTAATAAAAGGGTTTAGAAACAAAACATAAAATGCTGTAAGATTTGCTAGTAATTTCATCTTTACTTTCACTCTATGGCACAACCACTTGTACTAAACACCCAGGGTGGTAACTGTAAATTTTAATGGGTCACAGAGTATCAGCACAATACTCCGGAATCATTCTTTTATACCGGCAATGTTGCTGAATGAATCGCGAATGGGTCGTCTAAGGTCTACTTTCGCCCGACAGGACTGTTATCTAGCTACCACGACGCGCAGGGGATTCAATTAGCTGTAAGCCTTAATGATTGTTTTATTTCGTCAACTGGAGTGCAAATAATGTTACAGACCGTTGGAAACAGACGCCATTCTGCAATTCTTTGTGTTTACCGACCGTTGTTTAATGCAGTTTTGACACGACGCTGCCAAATGGCGAGGCTAGACTCGGCACGAAACCATGTTAACTGGCAAGTTCATCATTGGACCCCAGTACTCGTTGCGGATACGTAATTCTCGCGTCTGTGTTGATTTTCACGATGGCCATAGGCGAGTTTGGCGTACCAGTCGAGAAGGATTCCCCGATTGTTGTTACAGAACACAACTGTTTAAAGGTGAATCTGTGATGGTTTTGGCTGGCATCAGTATTGACTTAGATTTGAATGGCTATTAACCTCACTGATGTCAATCACAGTGGCGAGACCGTGTACCCGATTGTCAGGTCGTATGCAGGTGCTATTCTCTCTTCTGATGGAGCATAGGGCAATTTCGAATGAAGCAAGATCAGTAAATGATTGCATTAAAAGTGAGACAAGCGTATTGCTTGGCCCAGTTGCTCCCCTGACCTGAACTTATACAGCATGCCTGGGACATGTTCAAGAGAGTAACTAGTTTCTATTCGATCTGTAGTTCCACGAAACCGCCAGTAGCTCGAGGTCGCACTCCACCAGGATTGGGCTGGAATTCAGCACAACTGCTTTCGGCGGCACATCAAAAACAAGGAAATACAATGCCGCGCAGTGATTTGAGTTCAAGATGGGCACAAGTTTTATGACCTATGAGTCATTTGAGGGAAAATTTGCTGTTTCACTGAGATACTGCTATCTTGAAATTCGTTTTGAATTTCGGGGCTGTCTGACCTTTCGATAACCGACTTAATTTGTTGAATTTGAACTGAGACTGTTTCTGATATTGCTGTTGAGTATTTTTGAAATATCCAAGGATTATTTTCATGTTTTTCGTGTTATTGCAATACATTAAAAATAAAGATCCTTAACTTTTTTTGTCCGGTATATTTCCTTGCGTTAATGAATGAGTGACAAGAAAGTTCTTCGTATAAAAGATGGGAGATATCGCAATTTCTGACCAGGTTTTGTCAGAATATCTGGTAGAGAAGCTGACAATTTCAATCAAGATCAGACAGCTAGGGAGTTTTGTGCAGTTTGATCTTGATCCACTCTGTCCTAGTAAGTAAACAAATTTGGGTTCAGCGCTTTAAAAGGTTTCAGCGTGATTTACTGCAACACAGTCGACATCAAGCTAATTTGCAAAAAACGCTTATTGGCAGGAGCAACGACTTGGTGCCGATTTCTCATAAAAATATATTGAGAAGCAATCTTGATGGACAGAAAAGAACTCGAGACAACCAAGGTAATGATAAGCAAGCTAAATTTATAGCAAAAGCAAAATATTTATGTACAAGCGTACACTGATCACAATCTAACAGAGACAGAAATATTTGTGTGTGTGTGTGTGTGTGTGTGTGTGTGTGTGTGTATGTATATATATATATATATATGAGCCATGCTCTGACAAAAGGGGGCTTAATGCATCTCCGTGATTCATGGTACCAAGCAAGCAATCACATACTTATGGATCCATAATATCCACTTTTTTTAACAACCAACTTAATCATGAGATAGACTGGTCCCTGGGTATACAGAAAATTGACGAATAGCGAAAAGTTTCGGCCCAGGTCAGCCTGCGCGGACTGCGCAGGCTGACCTGGGTCGATACTTTTCGCAGATGCATTAAGCCCCCTTTTGCCAGAGCACGGCTCATATATATATCACAATAGAAATTTACCCTCTTAAAAACACTATCTCGAAATATTGATTTTTTTTAATGTGTGTAAGATCGAATATGTTTCTTTACCATTTACCTGCTAGATAAGTTAAATTAAAGTTTCAAGCCCATAGTAAAAACCTGAATACATGTATTGCTATTTCAAAGTCATTTTTGGATTAAAAAAATCCCCTTATCGGACACTGTAGATCCAAGATCAGACTGCACAGAACGTGCATTTTGATCTTGATTTACACTGTCCGCAAAAGATCATTTAGTCGCGCTTAGCAGTCTAAGGGTTATCTCTTTACCAGACGACAAAAGTTTAGCCTTGTCCTAATTGGAAGCAGGCTAATCCGAGATGGCACTTTACGACTACATTAGATTTTGTTCTTAAGTAGGTCTCCATGTGCAAAAGAGAAAATTCTATACTAGCAGAAAGTGTCGTTTCAGATTAGCCTGTGCGGACTGCGCAGGCTGATCCGAGACGACTCTTTACGCAAATGTCCGAATGCCATTCTTCGCGTGTTGCAGGCCATATATCGATACAATCAGACGCAGATATCATCAGATGACTTTTTCCCTCTTACAATGGAACAACTGAGAAAACATCGTGACAAATGAAGAAACGGCAGAAGGTTTCAACATAGCAATATAGGTAATAGCAAACTGATTAAGCACATCTTTGTTTACTGAGCTTCTATCTTGACAATAGCCGATGCCAAAAACAGAAGAGGAGGCTCAGAGATGTGCGCCCATAATAAGCAGTAAACAAGGTATCAAAGAATGGTGTTAACAGTAAACAAGGTATGAAAGATAGTGTTAACAAGCAGCATCAAACTGAGTAATGGAAATACTTCCGTGTAAATATATTTTTTGTGTGCATTTTTTTGTTTAATTTACTTAAGTCTTCCCTGCAGTATGCAAATTATCTCACCCACATTACTATATTCCAAGTCTTGCATCGAAATATCCATAAAAGGTGTTTTCCATAATTATCCTATTGATTAAAGCTTAAGCAAAGTAAACACCGTTCTGGTGTCTTTTTTTTTTTAAACTATTGTCTACCTATTTAATGGCTTACTTTAACTATTTACCGAACGACAAAATTTTGGACCAATCCAAATTGAAACCATTTGCAGATGAAAATTAAACGTTGGCTTAAATGATGAAACTTACTCCTTGATAGGGCAAAAAACACTGTTAGAAAAGGAGAAAATGCTGGTTACCAGCATTTTCTCCTGTTCCCACAATGTTTTCAAAAGTCTACTCCATTAGGTTCATTAAAACTCAGGATTGTTCGGTAAAGGATTAATTTCTTTGCCCATTTTTTTAAAATCAAAGACAGCATTGGGCTTTAAGTATTAACGATTTGAAATAATTGTACAAAAACTAGGAACAGCCCAAAATATGGTGTTGCCAGATCTTTTTTTAGAAACTTTGCAAATAATAAAAACAAGGCCTGTATTCACCAATCATTCTAAATTGTATTCTAAATCAACCATTCTAAATTAGTTTAAACATATTTATTTTACATCGATTGAAAAACAAGTTCTTACAACTTAAACTAATCTCTCTCGATTCTGCTTCCTGGGAACTATACCAGTACTCGCGCCGAGTGTGTGGGCCAATGAAAAATCCCAAAGTTGACACCCGCTCCTGGGTATCAAACTCGGGACCTCATGGTTACGAGGCCGACACTCTACCTCATAACTATGGACACCACTCGTCACAACTCAACCGATTCCGTACCTACATCTAACCTCGTCCGTACAACGGTCGTTTCTATTTGAACTGCGAACCACGTGATCTTATACATGGCGCGCCTCTGTCAGTCGTTCAGCAACGACATAAACAACCTCGATGAAGTTATTCACATCTGTTTATCTGTCGGTGAAAACTTCAATCGGAATTGATAAACCACGTTAAATAATGAATGTACGAACTGTTTTCCAACTCAACTGAAATATAATTAGAAAGATATCGATAGAAAATTGAAACTCAGGTTTTCTTTCTTAAGAGGAGCCTTACAATTTTCAAAACGGTAAACAGGCGTATTTCCAGGTATGCATCGATTTGGTGCATATCAATCCACCAGATACAGCCGAGGGATTTGATGGCTCCCATCACCCGAGGTATGCCGAATGCCATGGACACCACACACAATTCTAAATTGTAAGGCTTATTCTACATTGAAAATAACGGGTGTTCTGATTGGCAATACAATTTGGTTTAGCCAATCAGAAGTTGCGTTAATTTGAAATTAACCAAATTCTGAACCAATAATCTAAGAATTTCACTAGGAATGGTTGGTGAATACTGCCCAGGAGGTTGCATAGTAATACACAGGTAATATACTCATAAAACTTAACATTTCAAAGCAATTAATAATTATACCAATAACAGACAATGTAAATAATCTTACAGTCAAAATCATAGACAAAGAAAGAACTCAACCCTTTACCATACAACAGAATTTCAGATTCGTCCAATTTCAAAGTATTCTGAGATGACAAACACAATTTGACTCAAACGATGTCTTCGAAAAAGATTAAAAACATTGTGGAAAACGGAGAAAACGCTGGTAATCAGCATTTTCTCCTTGTCGATAAATGTTTTCAAAAGCATTCTTTGTCAGGGTTGTTTAAAAACAGGATTGTTTAATAAAGGGTTAAAAAAGAAAAAAAATCTTAGTGAAAGATACACATCTGGAAATCTATTCACTGTCTATTCTGAGTTACAATCTAAATTTGAATTCTAAGACAGGCAACCTCATTCTAAATCTGAATTCTAAGATAGACAACACCACTGGTTGAGACAGAACATTTAGGCAAATCAGAGGACCGGTCTTGGAATTTAGAATTAGAGCTATACCTAAAATGGTTGCTTTTATCCACAAGTGACATCAAGAGCCATATTTGAATTGTAATAAGTAAACAAATATATGATTTAACCCTTTATCAAACAATCCCAAGTTTTAACAAGGAAGTCTTTTGAAAACGTGGGAAAAGGAGAAAATGCTGGCAATCAGCATTTTCTCCTTTTCCAACGATGTTTTCTACGCTATCCAAGACAAGTTCTATCATAACAGCCACATTGAATCTGTTATCTGCAAATGCTTTCAATCTGTAAAAGTCTAAAATTTTATCGTTTTCGAAAGAGTTAAGCTAGATAATGATAACTTTTAGGGCTTTTAAGCACAGTGTAAATCAAGATGAGATTGCACCAACATCTAATTTAATATTTGATCCTCACTTTCTTGTAAAATAATTCACCAAATGCAGCCCTAAACATGGTATAATCCAGTCTTCTCACAAGAATGGAAATGCCCATCTAAAAATCCTTTATTGATTAGTCTAATAGTAAGGTTAGAATTACAATGAGGACATTATATACAGTATGGTCTTGCATTTGCTGATTTCCAAGCCTATTCTCAGAATAAGCCTAGAAAAAACATGGCATATTGTAGCAGCCAGTGCACCTATACACGCTTTCCTTGTGTTTTATTTACCAGTACTTCGCACAATATCCCCTAACCAAGCTACTGGCTACTTTCCCACATAACTATCGCAAAAATACTGATCAGCTCTGAGAGAGAAATAAATCTTGTCACAAACACTTCTGAGAGAGGAATGAATCTTGTAACAATGACTATCATCAATCCCCGGAAAGAAATTAGCTGAGCCAGGGACTCAAACCAGCCAACCCTGGTCTCAAGTCATCTAATGGTATATTACTGACTGCGCTACCAGGCTCAGCATCTAAAATTGTGAAAAATACTAAATATCATAGGAATAGATGAAACTTGATAGCCTTCAACAGATCAAGTAATTGGGAAATTAAAGTACATGCATACATTAAACAAACTTTGTCTGGAGGAGGGGGAGTATGATAAAAAAGGGAACACCCTATTTATACAATTTTAACAGACATGAGCCACACTCTATAAAAAGGGGGCTTAAATACATCTGCCAAAAAGTATTGAACCATGTCAGTTACCCTGCACAGGCTGACGTGGGTCAATACTTTTTGCAATCAGTTATTTTTTTTGCATGTCTAAGGATTATTTTATCTAATGATTCAGTTGGTTGTTATACAAATGAGTCATGCTCTGTGAAAAGGGGGCTTGATGCATCTGCGAAAAGTATTGACCCATGTCAGCCTGCGCAGACTGCGCAGGCTGACCTGGGCCGAAACTTTTCGCTATTGGTCAATTTTCTGTGCGTAAAACAACCAGTCTACCTCCTGAGTAGTCATTTGTTACAAAAAGTAGATATTATGGATCCATAAGTATCTGATGGCTTGCTTTGTACCATGGATTACAGAGATGCATTAAGCTCCCTTTTGCCAGAGCATGGCTCAAATAGATTTTATGGACCCATAAAAATGTGATGAGTTTCTTGGTATCATGCATCACAGGGAAGCATTAAACTACTTTTTGCCAAACATATGAGCCATGCTCTGGACAAAGGGGGTAAACTGCATCTCCATGATACATTATAGCACACAAGTCATAAGGGATCAACAAAATGCAATTTGCCTTACCACTAATTGAACCATGAGGTGGTCTGGTCCTTGACCATGCAGAAAATTTACCCACAGCAAAAAGTTCAATGACCAAGTTCAGCTTGCTGGCAGTACGCAGGCTGACCTAGGTTGATACTTTTGGCAGATGCATTAAACCCCCTTTTCACAGGGCAAGGCTCAAATATTAGTAGCTTTCTTTCTGCCAACAAGGCTACTGTAACAGGTTCTTATTTGTAGGAATATAATCAAAACATAAACAATTCATTCATGCGATTTAACAAAGAAGTTTCTATCTCACAAGGGCAACAAGGGCACTGCAACATGTTCTTGGTTGCAGGGGTATAATCATACCATGAACAGATCATTCATACAATTTTATAATAAGCTGCTTTCATTCTGCTAACAAGGGAACTGTAACAGGTTCTTGATTACTGTAGCATAATCGGAACATAAATAATTTATCCATATAATTTCAACAAATAAGTTGCAGTCATTCTGCAACAAGGGTACTGCAACAGGTTCTTCTTTGCTCGAGTATAATGAAAACATGAACAATTCATCCAAACAATTTTAACAAATATAAGCTGCTTTCTTTTTGCCAAAAAGGGCACTGTAGCACATTCAGGTGCAAGAGTATAATCAAAACATCAATAATTTATTCATAGAATTTTGACATTTAAGTTGCTTTCTTTCTGCCTTTCAAGGTTTTGTAACAAGTTCTTGTTTGTAGGTGTATATCCAAAACATGAACAATGTATTCATGCTGATTTGTATTGATTGAATAATCAATTGATTGATTGTATGGTGCTTAACGCCGTTTCCAACATTAATTCAGTCATTATTGTGACTTGTGAGCACCTATCCATGCTTTTCTTTTACCAGTATTTGACACAATATTCTTCCCAAGTCACTGGCTGCTTTCCTACATCGTAAAAGCAATGATCAGTGGTGAGAGAGGAATGAATCCTGTTACAATGACTATTACCAGTCCTCAGAAGTTAGCAAAGCTGGGTCAGACAATTTTGAGAAATAAGTTGCTTTCTTTATGCCAAAAAGGTTACTGGAACAGGTTCTTGTTTGCAGGAGTATAATCAAACTATAAACAATCCATTCATACAATTTTAACAAAAATATGTTGATTTCTATCTGCTAACAACAGCCCTACTACTGTAACAGATTTTTGTTTTCAGGGAGTATAATCAACACAGGAACATCTTATTCATACAATTTTAACAAACAAGTTGCTTTCTTTCTGCCATCAAGGGTACCGCAACAGGTTCTTGTCTTGTTAAAACACATTTCTGGATATTGTTTGTTGATAAATATTGAGAAAGATCGATTTGCCTGCAATAAAAATTCATCAAAATGTCAGAGGTAAACTTATTCTAAGAAATCTTTTTTTGCATTTTTGGCCCATTGCCATACATACTGTATAACGGGAAATTTTTGCAACATGGAAAATTTTTGCAATTTCACGAATTGCAGAAATTTGCAAACTTTTCTGTTTGTGTATATTACTACAAGCATACCAACAAAATAACAAGTGTCTTAAATTCACAAACATTTTAGTACGCAAGATGTCCGTAATCGGTAATTCACAGTTTTTTCGACACGCATATATATCCACATATGCAGTACCCAGTTTTTAGAGAGCCTGAGGAAGAAGGGTTGTGAAAACATTGTTGGAAAAAGAGAAAATGCTGGTAACCAGCATTTCCCCTTTTAAACGAATGTTTTCCAATCTCACTAGTGGCAGAACAAGATAAATTAGAGTGATAGTGTCATTGGAAAAGAAACAATTTCTTCTACAATGTACCAAGTTTATGTTCTTCCTTCAATAATATTTTCACAAGCTGTTTACTTTTAGACTGAAAAAGTCTATGCAAACTTTCAGAAAAATACAGTTTTTTTGGCAAGAAAAGAAACCCTGACAGTATTTCATACCGAAAAATATTGTTACCAAAGTTCTTGATGGAATAAAATTCTTTGAGTGAATTTCAAAGACAGCAATGCACCAAATTACTCAAAAGTTGATGACAAAAATTCACTTTTGAGAACAAGACAATGCTGGTAACCAGCATTTTCTCCATTTCACACAATGCTTTCAGAATTCCTCTTCCTGAAGGCCTCAAAACATGGGATGGTTCAGTAAAGCATTTAAAGCAATGAATGAAATAAAATTCAAGAAAAGATTAATTTAACAGGCAGAAGCAAATCTCATTTCTGTAAGACAGTACTTACGTATTACTTATATGAAAACTGACTAAATCTCCATAAAACGTGACATCAGATTCTTCTGTTGATCCAATAGAAATGCTGTAAGGAACATCTTCATCATCGTCATCATCATCATCATCACCATTTCCTATTCCAAAAAATCCCAAGAAACCTCCTGTCCTAGCTCCATATGAAAATGTCCTCTTCTCCTCTCCAACCATAACTGTAACACTGGCAATCAGAGTTGGAACACCAATATTTGAGACAGTACAGCTACTGGCCATAGATATTTTATTAAAGTCCAAATCCCCATTGACTACTCATATGTAATTCAAACTTAAATTCTTACTTTACTGTGGGTTAAAAACTGAAGCCATAGTTATGAAACTTATATAGCAAAATTAATTTTACAGTGAAATATATATTTTCAAACTCAATACAATATATATAGCAAAATTAATTTTACAATGAAATATATATTTTCAAACTCGATACAATGGTAATATAATGTAAATACAGTTGCTTAAAAAATGATCAGTCTTTTCCAAAAACATTTTTTACATTGTTGTCAAAATTTAATCGCAAAATAACACCACTATCTTTTAGAGAGCTAAAGCTTTGATTTCATGCAACAAACACTAACAGCATATCAATGCAAATAGCTTCAGTAACCATGCTTTCTACCAGTACAGTTTTCCTTATGACCGAATGATCAGAAGCAGTGTAATTAATTTCTTGCACACTGAAAAATACATTTAAGTCAACAGGAATTTGGAATTTTATGAAATATTTATGGCCACTTACAGTATATACTAACACATTGCTTTCTCACAAAAGCTTTTTTTTCTTAAATGTGGATAAATCTGAACAAAGCATGAAGAAAGGTTTCATACATAGGTACATGTTAAAAGTATTAAGTCAGAGTGGAAAATAGGTAGTTCAGCTATTACAGACAATTCTCCCTGTTCTCATGATGTTTTCAACAGTTGTTTCAAAGAGGTAAGAGGTTATCTGGCAGGTGCTGATGAGCTAACTTTTATCCTGACAAGTTTTGAAACCTGTGCAATTGAATGCATAATTATGACAAATCAAATATGGCTCAAGTGACTGCATTCGTCTCTGATAGAGTAGAAAAGATTTTATGAAAAGGAGAAAAATGCAGCATTTTCTCCTTTCCCACAATGTTTTCAAAAGCATTTTCCTCACAGTGGTTAAAGCACGGTATTATTTGGTAAAGGACTACTCCTGTCTGTAATACAGGAAATCACTCTTGTCATTAACAACCTTGTATGCTGGCCAGCAAATTTACTACCTGGCAACAAATTTTTCATTTCACCCTTTACCACACGGCAAAATTTTACACCTATCCAAATTGAAAGCATAGTGGCTCAAACGATGCAAATTTTCTTTGAAAGTGTAGAAGACTTTGTGGGAAAAGGAGAAGATGCTTGTTACCAACATTTTCTCCTTTTCCCACAATGTTTTCAAAAGGCTTCTTCCTCAATTTCATTAAAAGTTGTCATTGTGTGGTAAAGGGTTAATCTTACCATATTCAGAGTTTTTTTTAGCCAGTGAAGATTAAGACAGGACTTGAGCTGTTGGGCAGGATTATCTCAGATCTACACTGTCAGATAATAGTGAGATTTTCTTACCGAAACAACCTTCAAAATTGCAACATCTCTGTCATTTAATAAAGGAAAAAGCTGGTTAATTGATTTGGTATGCAGCATTAATTCTACGTATCTTGCATTGATTCATTTACCTGCATCCCCTGCAGGAATGGTACATAAAAGTCGCTAAGGACACAGATTTTTAAAAGATGTGCATCTCTTGGGCCCATATGTTTGCCAGTCGGTGCGACTGCGTTCCGTGTTTTATCTATTTAGAATATTCTACTGTAAAACCAGCTACAGTTTGCGAGAGTAAGACTGATTTTGATTGGTCGCTTAAAATTAAACCAATTAGCGGAGTTTTTACAATACAATCTGACAAGTATGGCTTCCCATGGAAAACAAAACTAATTTGTCGCATTTTTGGTAGCGATTTTGTGGGTTTTCTCGGCTTTGTTATGTCATCAAAGAAATACATAAAGCTGGACGCGAACCAGCGTACATTGACAGGACTTTTTGGTGCCTCCCTATCTCAGGTGTCCATTTCTTCAGACTGTGAGACTGAAGATCAACACGGAGGATCTATGAGCTAAAAAAGCTCAAATAGGCATCCTGTCTTTGGACAGATGTTCCTGTATTGTATTAACTCTGAACTGACTGAGGTTTTGTTTTTGTTTTGATTCTGGTCTCTAGTCTCATAGTCATTTTTGTTTAATGAACCACTGGCACAGTGACTTATATCTAGTCTCATCATCATGTTGAAGGAACCAAACATTCAAGTTATTGTCATGTCTTACTCTTAGCATGGTCTAGTCTGAGGTGCTGTGCTTTTACACCCTTAGTCAATAAAAATTTTGTTTACTGCCTAAAAACCAAATGAATATACCTCTAGTCTAGTCAAAATTAAGTTTTTGTATAAGAAATAAAAAGGTATTGAGGTTGTAGTTTATTGATTGATTTTGTAACGAGCACCCAACTTGGCAAGTGCAATGATTTTAACAAAGTTGGATATGACAAAAAGGGACTCATAAATTTCACAGATGTCCCATACTCTTCAAGGGTAGTGGGCCCTGTGTCCCACCGTTTCAAATTTGTAAAAATACCACTGGTCTTGTAACAATGTTCTCCACCACTTCATAGAGAAATTCAATCATTTGAGTCTGATTCAATCTCCTGTCTGCTAATGCTTTTAATATATAGTATAGGTCTAAATAATTGTAAGTCTAGTAAAGAATTTACTGGTAAAGGCCATATCTAGTGTGAAGTGTATTCTAAGTCAGTGAAATCACTTTTTACCCAGACATTACTTGTACTTACATTTTATCTTTATCTGTTACCATGACAACAACATCATCCCCTTCTTGGAAATGTGTTTCTGACAGTTCTAGACTCTTTGAATTATCTTTAACTGTCTCTATCATATCCAGGCCTTCACTATCAATCAAGATATTTAGACTGAATTTCTGAAAGTGAAGAATTCGTTTTTATCATACCAATCAATAGCAAAAGATGGTTTAACCCTTAAAGTGCCATATAAACATGAACTATTCTTAGTCTCAAATTAAGACCCATTTAAGTGTAAGTTAAAGGTATCTTTTGTATTAGAGCATTTCAGCAATGTCTATCAAAGATCAGACTGAGTGTTTTTTACAATCTGGTCTTATCTACCCTGGCCACAATGGTAACAATTGTTTTCACAATTGGTTTAGCCTTCTCGGTAAGGGTCTTTAAAAATTAGGACTATTTGATAACGACTCAATCCTTTACCATACATTCCCATTTCCTAACGATCCTTATGCATGCAAAATTATATTTTCAGTCATCAAAAAATGTGAAAGTCATATGTCTGAAGATCAAATAAAATTAATAACAAAATGACATGTTCATCACCAGGCTCTTAAAGGACACACATTTTCTGCGTCTTGTATGCATACAAAATTTTAGACTTGCCCATTTTGAAAGTATTCACAGACTCTGTCGCCAGTAACAAGGTAAATACGTTTGAAATGATAGATTTGGTCTCTTTAAGGGTAGAGAATATTGTGGGAAGAGGAGAAAATGTTGGTTTTCCAACAATGTTTTCAAAAGTCATTAAAACAAACAATACATGGTAAAAGACTAAGTGCTTAATACAAAAGATATTTCCATGCCACATAGCTAAAAAAAAAGCATTACCTCCCCTCTGCTGTATTGTAGAACTCCTCCCCTTGATCTATATTTAAATACAAATGACAGGTTGTCTCCATCTGTTACATTGGATAATTTGATTGGCTGGCTTTCGAATGTGAAAGTCACACAGTGCTGAAAAAAAAAACAAGATGACATGAGTCAGCTTTTTTGTTAACCAATTCCCGGGCTTTAACCACCCTGAGGAAGACGACTTTTAAAAATATTGTGGGAAAAGTAGAAAATGCTAGTGATTAGCATTTTTCTGCAAGGTTTTCTTCCTTTTCAGAGACATATTTTATCATTTGAACCACATTCACCTTGTTATTGGTAAGGTTAAAATGGATAAGTCCAAAACTTTGTTGTTTGATAAAGGGGGTAAACAGTTTGTGTATTATTATGATTTTTATGTAAGTCCCTTCAGTTGACTGCTTTTGGAAAACAAAGTGAGAAAAGCAGCAGGCAATTATTGAGAAAATGATACTCTTTGTTTTCAGACAAAACTAGGTCAACCCATGACCACAAAAGCTTAATTTGAACATACAAAAAATTGAACGTGTTGATACAAGTGACAAAACAGAGAACGAACTACAGAAAAAAAAATTTTTTTTTTCAAATCATATGTCAAATGTTTTGCAGGAAAAGGAATGATTGTAACTAGCAATTACTTCTTTTCTCCACCATTTTTTTCTGAAGCTGTTAACCCCAAAATTGAAGTCCATAAGTATGGTTGGGATTCTAATATACTGTTTCTTCTACTTTCAAAAATAAAAAGAAAAAATCTTCAACAATATGTATGGGTTTCATTTAAAATTCTTGATCAACGTTTCGGCCTTCTTCAGGATGTTTACAGAATTTTCTTTTTACTGTTACTAAAACAGTAAAATGGCATCAGCCTTTTGGGCATCAACATCAACCCAAAATGAACTGCTGTCTGATCCTGATCAACCCTTCCAAAAGTTCTCAAAAAATCTTGTATGTCCAAGTGTTATTTTTTAGCTTGGTAAATATGGAAGTTCTAATCGCAAAAGCACAAAGGCACATGATGCTTACATCATCCTGACAGGTACCATAGGCTACATTCACAGCTTCAGTCATGGAATTCACTAGAATATCTTCATTGTTCAGGCTCATACCATGTACACAGCCCCTTATAGACCTACAAAGTAACAGAAAACCAACTGTTATCTATGCCTTTATGCAGGTTTACAATTTGTGCCTAACTAATCAAAGTCAAGTATTCCATTTTGAATTGAAACGATTCCACCTCATTCCGGTGTCAACACAGGTTTGTTGTTGCTTTTAGAAATATGTAGTGTATATCTGATTAAACTCTTTACCAAATGACAATATACTAAACTTGTCCAAAGTCAAAGCAATGGCAGACAAAAATGTTGATGTTGCACAAATGATAGAACTGTCTATGGAAGGGAAGAAAACTCAAAGGAAAAGGAGAAAATGCTAGTTACCAGCATTTTCTCCTTTTTCCACCATGTTTTCAAAATCTCTCCATTTCAGGGTTGTTAAAACTCAGGACTACGTGGGAAAGGGTTAATAGTTAAAAACTAGCTTTAGTTTGAATTTAGCATTTTGAGTAGTGTGCCGAGCCCTGGCAGCTCAGTCAGTAGCGTACAGTACTTGAGAAAATGGGGTCACTGCTCCAATTCCCGACTCAGCCAATTTCTTTCCAAGGATTGATGATAGTCATTGCAACAGAGTTCATTCCTCTGCTTACCATTGTTTCGACAATGGTTATGTGGGAAATCAGCAAGTGGCTTAGAAAGAGTATTGTGTGGAGTACTGGAATAAGAAACTCTGGGAAAGCAGGAATAGGTGCTCTGGCCACCAAGATGTAAATGAAATAATGTTGAAAATGTGTTGAACACCGAACAATCAATCAGTCAATCTTTAGTAGTGACAGGGATCAGAAAAAGTAAAAGTTTTGCATGACGACGCGGACAACTACAAAACTGACAAAACCTCGATGTTTTCCTCCCAAACCGACAAGCTAAAAGTTATATAAACTATTCCATAATAATGAATGGTTGCATTTCCTTTGAATATCTTTGAGTCCTGCATAAAAAATATTAATGACAAGATGTCTGTTTGTAAAACAGTCATGCCCCCTACTGCCACATTGATACAGGAAGTGGCACAGTTCATAAACTGATATCAAAAGAATTGATTGGGAAATATCGATGTCATCTTTTTGATTTATAGCCCACTTCAATTGTTAAAGGTGATAATCTGTCAACAGTTCGCATAATTATACACACCACCGTGTGTATACATACAAGATTGTAAACAATCGCCGATACACAGACTGGGTTATCGATTTTCTTTTCGGCACACGCGTTCGACTTCCGCTTTTTCCCAGTCGACTTCGATGCTTACTATGTCCCCGATAATATGCGAATAAAATGTTGGAGCCACAAGTTGAGCCACATATGATGATTTTTGAGACACTTTAATTTTTTTTGAGCTAATGGCTCAAGTGGCGAATGGCAGTGCGGGCCCTGAATCATCTGGTGGTCAGTGTGACCTTGACCTTTCACAGATTAACCTTAAAATCGATAGGGATCATTTACACTCCAAGATGAATATCTGTACAGAATTTGAAGGACCTAGGTCAATTCTGTGTCTAGTTATCATCCGGACAAGGTTTGGTCTATATATCATTAAGTTGAAGGCCACTGTGACCTTGACCTTTGATGGATTAATCTCAAAATCAACAGGGATCATCTGCACTCCAAGACAAATGTCTGTGCCAAATTTGACGAACCTAGGTCAATTCTGTGTCTAGTTATCATCCAGACAAGGTTTGGTCTATATATCAACATGTTGACGGTCACTGTGACCTTGACCTTTGACCAATTGACCTCAAAATCAATAGGGATCATCTAAACTCCGAGACGCATGTCTGTGCCAAATTTGACAAACCTAGGTCAATTCTGTGTCTAGTTATCATCCGGACAAGGTTTGGTCTATATATCAACATGTTGACGGTCACTGTGACCTTGACCTTTGACCGATTGACCTCAAAATCAATACGGATCATCTACACTCCAAGACGCATGTCTGTGCCAAATTTGACGAACCTAGGTCAATTCTGTGTCTAGTTATCATCCGGACAAGGTATGGTCTACCAACGGACAGACCAACCGACGGACCGACCGACATTAGCAAAGCAATATACCCCCACTTCGTTGAAGGGGGGGCATAATAATTATACTAGGCAGAGCTACTGCCTTACTAGTAGTGGCAGTGGTAGGTAGGCTGTGGCTGGCAGTAAGAGTTAGGGGAGGAGCATAAGGCTCTCAATTCAGGGGCTACGCGCCTGGTTTCACAAAAAAACTTAAGTCTAATACTTAAATCCACAAACAGTCTCAGATTCTGATTTGATTTTGAGTTTCTCATTTTCTTACAATGTTTTCTACCTTTTTTAAAGACTTTCCATCAATTGAAACACCTT
This sequence comes from Hippopus hippopus, assembly GCA_946811185.2. NCBI lineage: Eukaryota > Metazoa > Mollusca > Bivalvia > Cardiida > Cardiidae > Hippopus > Hippopus hippopus. The sequence continues at coordinate 31,624,206 of OX328106.1, forward strand.
TAATCTCATCATCTACACATTGTTTCACTTTGGGTAAGTCCAAAGTTTTGTTTTCTAGTATGGAGTTAGATATAAAAAATAAAACTACAGCTCTATTTTCACTTAATTCTCATGTAAATCAAAATTGAGGAATGAGACAAGTACTTCTGTAATAAACAAGTTTGTGTTTACCTTGTTTTATTTGAACTGGATCCTAACTGTATCTCACCATCTTTTACATTTAAAGTTTTGATACTATCTGTTGTTTTGTTAAGAATGTCCTTTCTTCCATTTAAAAGTATGTCTATTGTTCTCCCGTTCATAAAAATCTACAGTGACAAGGAACAACAACAAAGTCAGTCAAGTCTGTACTAGGAAACAAAACTTACAGTAGTTTTTTAAGAATATAAAATTTGTGGCAAAAGGAGAAAGCGCCTGTTATGAAAAAATTCTCCAGCAAACAGAAAAGAAAAAAACTGCTGATCATCGTTTCAACAACAATTATGTGAGAAAGCAGCCAGTGGTTCAGGAAGAATATTTTGAACTGTATTTGTAAAAGAAACTCCAGTAAAGCATGAATAGGTACACTGGCTGCCACAATATTACTGAAATGATGTTAAAGATGTGTCAAACACCATTCAAACAAACAAACAAACTCATTATTGTAAACAAGAAAGCCATGATGGCCCTGAAGTCGCTCACCTGAGTCTTTTGACCAAACATGACCCATTTTCAATCTCTTTTGAGATATTATGACAAACATTCTACCAAGGTTTTCGTGAGTATTTGACTGAAAAAGGTTTTTTAAAGATTTGACTCAGTGACCTAGTTATTGACCCGAAATGATCCACTTGCAAACTGGTCCAAAAAATCATCAAGACAAACATTCTGACCAAGTTTCATGAGTATAGGATTGAAAATGTGGCCTCTATAGCATATACAAGGTTTTCTAAGATTTGACCTGGTCACCTAGATTTTGACCCAACATGACCCATTTTCAAACTCATCCAAGATATAATCAAGACAAATGTTCTGACCAACTTTCAAGAGTTTTGGACTGAAAATGTGGCCTCTAGAGCCTACACAAGGTTTTTCTAAGATATAACCTGGTGACCTAGTTTTCGACCTAACATGACCCATTTTTGAACTTGTCTGAGATATCATCAAGGCAAACATTCTGACTAGCTTTCAAGAATTCTGGACAGAAAATGTAGTACACAAGATTTGTCTAAGATTTGACCTAGTGACCTAGTCATTGACTGGACATAACCCATTTTCAAACTCATGCAAAGTATCATCAAGACAAACATTTTGACCAATTTTCACAGTTTTTGGACTGAAAATGTTGCCTCTAGAGTGTACACAAGGTTTTTCTAAGATTTGACCTAGTGACCTAGTTTTTGACCCAACCTGACCCTTTTGCACACTCGTCTAAGGTATCATCAAGACAAACATTCTGACCAACTTTCAAGAGTTTTAGACAAAAATGTAGCTTCTAGGGCATACACAAGGTTATTCTAAGATTTGACCTAGTGACCTAGTTTTTGACAGGACATGACCCATTTTCAAAGTCATTCAAGATATCATCAAGACAAACATTGTGACGAACTTTCAAGAGTTTTGGACTGAAAATGTGACCTCTAGAGTGTACACAAGTTTTTTCTAAGATTCGACCTAGTGACCTAGTTTTTGACCCCACATGACCCATTTTCAAACTCCTTCAAGATATCATCAAGACAAACATTCTGACCAATTTTCAGGAGTTTTGGACTGAAAATGTGACCTCTAGAGCGTACACAAGGTTTTTCTAAGATTTGACCTAGTGACCTAGTTTTTGACCCGACATGACCCATTATCAAACTTGTCCGAAGTATCATCAAGAAAAACATTCTGACCAAGTATCACGATACTTCAAGACAAACATTCTGACCAAGTATCACGAGTATCGGACTGAAAATGTGGCCTCTAGAGCATACACAAGGTAAAAGTTGACGACGCACAACGGACGACAGACGCCCGACAAAACATGATCACAAAAGCTCACCTTGAGCACTTCGTGCTCATCAGGTGAGCTGAAAATATGATATGTGGTTCCAGTGCAGCTAACAGCTTTGGAAAACAAAGTGCAAAAAGGAGATATTGCTTGTAAGAAACAGGTGCTCCTTTTCCAAAAACATTCTGAAAAACAATGGTTTCTTTCCTTCAAAAGTTTGTACCTTTTGCTGTTTGATTTTGTAATGGTGTTCAAGCATTACCTCTAAACTCAGTTTGATCCCAATCACATCACTGACAGACATAAAGTCTGATTGAAGTCTGTGTTGTTGAACTGTCACTAGAAATTTTCTCCCTTTCACTGCAGCCATTGCTTTAAACCTCTGCAGAAAAACATTGCAAGGAGTTGAGAAAAACCATTATAAATAACAACAAAGGTTATATTCTATATATGAAATAAAACAAATGACAGATAAACAAGCATCCTGCACTATGACCTTCAGCATGCATACTGCTTTAACAATCCATAAATACAGGTGAAGTCTGGTTAGAAATGTGTACATATATATACACAAGAAGATAGCTACTTGATAATTACATGGAAAGTACAATGAAAAAGTAGACTGAGTAAACCAAGATATTTCATATGTCTGATGATGCAAAATAACTTTCATAGCATTCCACACTGTTATTAAAAATATAGACTAAAAAAACTCACAACTTGTTAACGACATAGGTATAATGATGTCATTTTCCACAACATGGCAAAGTAATACTAAACACAGCACTCACAATTGGTTGTTACATGTAGTTCAGTCATCATAGTTAAAACAAACAAGAACCTGGACCAAAAAACGTTAATACAACCCCTAATAATTCAACATTATTTTTTTTCATGAGCATCGGCGAGTTCTGATTGGCTGAAAAAATTTTTTCATAGCTCCATGAAAAAAAAATTTAAGCAGTGCCAGAACTACTTTTGCAGTCAAACTAATGCAAACAAACATGTATACGAGATTCCATAATGTTTTTCTGTCTGATTTTATATCCAGTCCGAATTTCAAATTGCTAGCTAAATTTATTTTCTCTGAACATTGAAAAAAATATCCAACAGTAAATTCACAGAGAGAGCTTAAACTCATTGTCACTTTGCTGGGTCCTAACAAACTTATTTTCAACTTACTTCTAGCGGATTGAACTTCTAATAATAAATCTACTAAATCTGCCAATGTTCAATACTATAATGATGTCATGAATTACGTCATTATTACGTCATGAACGAGCAGATTTACCGCGCTATGAATTATCAATGAAATGGACATTATATAAATACGCAATGTTGGATTTACAAAAAAAAAGCAGTTAGAGTAAATTTAAGTGCATATTTGTTGTCTGTGATATTGAATTATAAGGAATGAAGAGAATTTTTTTTTGTTTTCATGGAGGTATCAAAAAAAAACCTAATCACACTTTTGTATGAAACCGCTTTGCAGTTTCATACAGTGTGATTAAGTTTTTTTTTTCATACCTCCATGAAAACAAAAAAAATTCTCTTCATTCCTTAAATGAGTTTTCCGTGACTTAATTGCCTTTGTAGCCAGCAAAGATCAAGATTGGACTACAAAGAACATCAAGTGAACAAGACATTCTTAAGCAATTTCAACAATAAAATTGCAATCATCTAGGTCATTTCTCCAATAAAAGTCTGTTGTGTTTATTTGGCGCTCAAAGGGATAATAGTGTATTATCAAAATTAGATATTAGTAGCATGTTTGATATATTGCTCTGATATTACAAGAACTTCACTTACATTATTTTCAGCATTCACTGTAAAAATGGCACCATCAGACTGTGCTGTTACATTTATAGTAAACTTTGATACCCTTATTCTCTGTTGTCGAGGTTTCAACTTATACAGGGCATGACTAGAGCCATCTAAAACCAGACTTCTCTCTTCTCCAACTGTGTCACTGAAAAGTCCAACAATTGGCAAGCATAAATAGAAAGCATGAAGATTTATATATTAAGTTAACTCTTAATTAAGGATCATGATGCACATTTGAGAAGTCTGATCTTAATCTACACTGGTTGCAAAGGCAACAAAACTAATGAAAGGTGATATAAGAATTAGTACACTAAGTAGTCATTCACATTCTAAGATTGTATAACACTCTACCAAACAACCCTGTGTTTTAACAACACTGGGAGAGAAGGCTTTTGAAAACATTGTGGGAAAAAGAGAAACTGCTAGTTATCAAAATTTTCTCCTTTTCCCAATTCTACTAAGACAACTCTCATCATTAAAGCCATATTTAATTTGTCCGCTGCAACAATTACTGCTCTCAGCTTTCAGACCAATCTAAAATTTTGTCATCTGGTATAGATTTAATTTGAAACATAAAAGAGAGTAGATATAATATCAGTTAAGAACATTCATTCTGAAAGAAGAAATTTGCTAATTTTGTCAGAAGAAATCATAAAGATATGACTGTTTACCCATAGTTGGGAAAAGAAAGGTTGCTGAAAAAACTGCCTTCCATGTGACTTAAACCCACAACATTCAAAACATAGTAAGGCAACTCTAACAACTAAGCTCTGGGTCCATCCAATATGTTATTGTGACAAAAATGTATTTATCCCTTGTTATGCAAAACAACTATACTATTAGCCAAATGAATCAGAAATTTTAAGATTGAAAGAAAAATGAAAAAATGGTTAATTTTCTCATGTTTTCTACATACATGTTTATCTATGTTTTAATTTTAAAGCAATCTTTGCATATGCATGGAAATTGGCAGTCTTTGTTAAGATTTTCTGTCAAAACTTCTGAAAACAAATCTAGTTTAACAGATCTTTAAATTTCACCTTACCTCAACACAGTACAGGATTTTGGCATTGTGTCATTGCTATCCGCTGTGAGTACATTCAAATATTCTCCATTCACTCGGACATCACCAATACAACCACTCCAAGTCTCCAAGTCGTATGCTTCTGTGGCACCACTAATAAACACAGAACTAGGGGGATGATAAACAGTGGGGTAATCGTCCTCTTCCACTCTTGTAATTAAGGACTGAATCAATGAAGTACCATTGTACACTGTTAGATTGTAGATGGTGGCAAATCTGAAATATGACACAAAAGCTACAATCTGTATTGTTTTGATGACCATAAGCGCATATCCTAGATGATTGCAAAATACACATTTTAATGAAATAGTACTGTACACCTTATTGTTCATTTTATCAGTGATTTTGATGGCAATATCTCTTAAATGATGGTATTTGTTTTTGAATTGTTAAAAATCCTTGTAGGAAATGTAGAAAATGCTGGTTACCAGCATTTTTTCCTTTTCCCACAATGTTTTCAAAATGCCTTTACTTCAGGGTTGTTAAAACATGGGACTATGTGGTGAAGAGTAAACTGATTGCTAGATAAACTTTTAGAAAGCAAGCTCATTTTGGACAAGAACTATATATAGAAAGATGCAAAATGTCAAATTGCTCAAGATACTTGCAATTTCATCCTTTGTCACTCTGTTTTGAAAACCTATCTATATAGCCTAAGCCTCTACATTTTAAAGAAAGAAGTAACTTCAGGCAGATAACTGAACTTTTCCCTGTTATTAGTGTCTGCTAAGCACGGTCCAATATTAATTACCTTTCAAAACTGAATCTGTACCATGTGTTGTTCATCAAAGGAGTATTTCCTGAATTCTCTTCTATCTTGTAATTATCGTCATCAAAAATGCCTAACTTTGGAATAAAGTCTTCTAAAGAAATAACAACTGTACCCTGAAAAAGTTGAGGAAAAATGTCAATCATACATGAAGTTTTCATGAATGAATAAATAACTATCCTGCCAAACTGCTATTCAACCCTCTACCACACAATCCCGAATTCTAACGACCCTGAAGAAGAGGCCTTTTAAAAACATGGTGGGAAAAGGAGAAAATGCTGGCAACCAGCATTTTCTCCTTTTCCCACAATGTTTTCTCTCCTATCAAAGGAAAATTCTATAATTTGATCCACATTTAACTTATTGTCTGCAAATGCTTTGGGTTCTTACAAAACTAAGATCTTGTTGTGTGGGAAAGGGTTAAAAAGAGGTTAACATGTGAAGGAAAAGACAGCAACCTCAATTTGGGAAAAAAAAATGAAAACAGAATTATAGTAAAGGAAACAACTTGTTGTAATAAGCAAAATTGCAAATTTATTGATGTTTTATTTGTTTATATTGCTGGTGCATGAAAAAGCATTTTCTTTAGAAAAAAGAAAATGCAGTAAAGATTTAGTATAAACTAAATTAATTAAAAAGACTAAATAAATATGAGCAATGCTCTGTGAAAAGGGAGCTTAATGCATCTGCAAAAAGTATTGACCAAGGTCAGCCTGCGCATTCCGTGCAGGCTGACCTTGGCTGAAACTTTTCGCTATCAGTAAATTTTCTGCATGTCAATGGACCAGTGTACCTCATTATTCAGTCGGTTGTTATACATAGTGGATTTTTATAGATCCATAATTATATGATGACATGCTAGGTATGATCACAGGCCTTTGAAGCTCTATTGGGCTATCACGGAACACTAACATTGTCCTTGGTCGATCATCGAACACTTATAGCACATTGGTGCATCGCCCATTTATCCTGCAATATGTATTCAAATTTTCATTAACACTGTTTCTATAAATAGCACATTGGCAACTCCCTCTATATCGTATTTAGTAAGACAAGGTGTGCAACGAAATTGAAAAAGAAATTGACCTCCGTCCCCTTTTCAGAAATAATATTTAACAGAAAATGGAAAAATAGACCTAGTTACCGGTGCAGATGGGTTCACAAATGATTTTTCTTCTGTACCCTGACCCTCAAAAGTTCCAAACGGCTCTTGACATTAAGCAGTAGCTCTCATCTCAAAAAAATTAAAAAGCTTCCACATTTTCCGGATCGCCGTGCGCTGACGTCACACGATTCGTTATGACAAAGCGAATTATAACTCGAGTGAATTTTCTATCCAAAGATGTGCCAAAGCTTTTGACCAATGAATGGTAAAAACGCATTTGAAAATATGCGAAATGGGAGATGAAACTCGTGAAACTGGATTAGATGAAAAGATAAATTATATCAGACGAAATGTTAATTTAATAATTTCATCAATACACCAACAAAAAAATTTTCAATCTATGTTTGAAAAAAAAGAATTTAATTCTTATTCGCTGCAGGATTACAAATCGTGTGACGTCAGCGCATGGCGATCCAGAAAATACAGAAGCTTTTTAATTTTGTTGAGACAAGAGCTAATGCTTGCTGGCAAGAGGCGTTTGGAACTTTCGAAGATCAGGGTACAGTAGAAAAATCATTAATGAACCCATCTGCAACGCTAACTAGGTTCATTTATCCGTTTTCGTTTAAATCTTATCTCTGAAAGGGGGCAGGGGTAAAATTTTCTTCGATTTCGTTGCACACCTTATCTTACTATAAAGGATACAGAGGGAATCCCCAATGTGCTATTTATAGTAACAGTGTCGGATAATGAAAATTTCGTTATCCCTTGATAGACCAATGGAGTTTCAGAGGCCTATGGCATGATGTATCACGGGGATGCATTAAGCTCCCTTTTGCCACAGCATGGCTCATATATAGATGAAAAAGAAGGACACAATGGCCTTGTATTGCTCCACTACCTTCCAAATAAATATGTCCTACACACAGATAGAATCTGTCTTTGAAAAATAAGACATCATTGTGGGGAGAAAATGCTGATTACTAGCATTTTTTTCCCTTTCCCCACCATGTTTTCAAAAAGCCTTCTCTTTCGGGGTCGTTAATGGTAAAACCCGAAGCTGCTGAGTATGACTTCTTTAAGGAGCTTTTGGACAGTGTAGATCTACACCGTCTGATATGGAGATATCCCCCCCCATAAAAAACACTTTGAAATGGCATGTATTTGGGTTTGTCCTGTGGGCTGGAGAGTTTCATTTACTTTGCAGGTGAAAGATTAAATTATACAATCTGTCTATAATATAAAAATTTCATAGAGAAAATAAACGTAATTCAAAAAACAATCATATTTTTTCACATGCAATGATGATGTTAATGAATACAAGTAGGTCAAGTGAAGTGTCATTCTTATCAAATATCACTGATTAGGCCTTTAACTTAATATTAATGTACAAAAAAAAAAACTTACTGTGTTATTTGTCTGTAACATTGCAATGGTACCGGAGTCAGATTTGGATTTAACCATCATATCCATGTGCATTGTGGACTGTTTCTTGGCTTCTTTGTTCCGTAGCGGTATTTTCAAATGGTTACTACCTTCCATATTGACTGCAACCTTAAACCACATCGCAACATATTACAATTGATGAATAGTATATCTTACAAAAAAAGTGCAGTATTACTAAGTCTTGTATTAAATAATTGCCTTTTTCCCAAAAATGTTTTCTACCACTGGTTACAGTACGAGTCTTATTTTATAGACATGATTTATCCTTACAGTGACAAATAAAATGAGCCATGCTCTGTGAAAAAAGGGGCTTAATGCATCTGCGAAAAGTATCAACCCACGTCAGCCTGCACAGTCAGCGCAGGCTGACCTGGGCCAAACCTTTTCGCTATTGGTCACAAGTCTACCTAATGATTCAGTCTGTTGTTAAAATAAGTGGCTATTATAGATCCATAATTATGTGATGGCTTGCTTGGTATAATACTTCACGGAGATACATTTAGCTTCCTCTTGCCACAACATGGCTCAAATAATTAAATTCAGTCAGTTATAAGGGCACAAATGTTGCCATTTCTTTGCTGGTATGGTCAGGTTATAAAGTTATTGTGCATTTCCACATTCAAGGTAGTCTGTATCTTTTGTACAGTCTGATCTTGATCTACAATGTCTGCAAGAAAACAAAAATTGTAATTGATTATGGGTTAAGTCAATACTGAATTATTATGACTTTTTACATCCCTTACATAGCTTATTCTGTGAAAAAATTGGTGAAAAGCAATCAAACCTTTTTTAGCATATCAGCAAGAAAGACATTTTCCCTCTCTTCAAAATCTTTCTCCATAGTCCTAACCCTTTACCTAACAATCCCATGTCTTAATGACCCTGTGAAAGAAGCATTTTGAAAACATAGTTGGAAAAGGAGAAATTGGTTTATACAATTTTTGTCAAGTGGTAAAGAGTTAAAGAAAAAAGAATAAAAGCTCACTTTCAGTGAAGAAGCTAACAACTTGGCCTGTTTGATTTTCTGTCTGAGTTGAGAAATGTTAGCTCTGATCATGTTGTCCATGTCTTGTAGTTTCTTACAAGGTGTGGGATTCAGTTGTGTCAGGGCCACTATTTCACCTACATTGTCTTTCACCTTTAAAGCTGAAATGAAAAAAAAAAAAATCCTAAACTCTTCAGCCTTTCAAAGCAACCCAACTTTTAATAGGCTTAAATACTATCAAAGGGTTGGTGAAAAAAGGGCCCTATATACCTAGCTCTATAGCATTCTGTGCTGTATCTGGACCAATATCATCGTTCACCCTGTCCTTGTTCTTCTCGTATAACTCTTCCATTCTCTTCAATTTAGCATCAGCTTTTTTCACAGATTTTGCACTCTGTTCCACAAATACTTCTTGCTGTACAAGATAAAAATAAGGAAACACTTTACCAGAAGTGAATCAACACATTAAGCACACTAATTGTAGACCAACATGAATATTCAATATTTTTTTTAACAGGAATTGTTAACTATAGGGAGTGTCCTTGATTGAGGTTTCGCTGAGTCTAGGCTTAGTGCTTGTAAAATCCAGAGGAATATCAAAAAATGAGCCGTTTCTGCAAAATGAATGAAATATTGATGAAAGTAGCCTCAAACTCAATTCGAACAAACACATACATAATAAAGGCCAAATAGGAAAATGCTGGTGACCAGCATTTTCTGGTAACCAGCATTTTCTCGTTTTCCTCCAATGTTTCAAAAATCTTTAATCCTAAGGGTCCTTAAAACACAGGACTGTTTGATAGAGAAATAAGGGGAGATAAGAGCAAGGAACGTAACCACATGCTGTTTTCTTACCTTGAATTTAATGTCCTTTGATACATCCAGCACTCTGTCATGAACAGCCTCAAACACAGCAACATTGGCTCTCCATTTAAGAACAGAGTTTTTCATTGCTATGGTCTTGTTTTCAAAATGGTTCATCTGTGCTGTCACTTTGTTGACCTGGTCTTGAAGTTCTAAAACAGAGGATCACTATTTGAAAATGAGCTCCTCAAAGCATGGCAAAATATGACCAAACTAATTCCAAGCTACAGTGTATCATGAGCATGTCACCTTTGACTCTACTTTGACCTTGACCTTGGAACCTGGCATCTGAGACCTCTGCATGTGGTCTCATCAAGGTGCCCACATAAATCAGAATGTTTTCAAAATCAGATAAGGGTTCATGAGATCAGCAGATGGACCAGGGGCATTAACAATGCCCCTTCAGACAAATAGAAAGACCACTCTCAGTGCGCTGCCTGTATTTACTCTCAAAGAAAATTTATAAAATGACACCAGTCTGTTGCCCATTCTTGAGCCAAGCCTGGTATACGAAGGCTCAGTCTGCATGTACTTGGATACTAATACTGGCATTGTGAGGTCAAATCCTGGATGGTCAAATTCTTTTCAAGGATTGATAATTGCCAATGCAACAGGTTTTTTTCCTCTTAACCACACAACAAAAGTTTAGATTTATCCATATCTAACCCTTTACCGCACAATCCCGACTTATATTGACCCTGAGAAAGAAGCCTTTTGAAAATATTGTGTGAAAAGAAGAAAATGCTGGTAAGCAGCATTTTCTCCTTTTCCCACAATGTTTTCTATCCTTTCCAAAACAAATTTCAATTTTTCAGTCACTTTTATTTTGTCGTCTGCTAATGCTTTCAATTTCTACTAGTCTAAAATTTTGTTGCTTGGTAAAGAGTTAAAGCATTTGCAGATGACAAATTAAATGTTGCTTAAAAGGTGGGATTCATTTTTGAAAGGCTAGAAAACATTGTGGGGAAAGGAGAGAATGCTGGATACCACAATTTCCCACAATATTTTCAAAATCTCCTTCCCCGGGGTCATTCAAAGTTGAAATTATGTGGTGAATGGCAAAAGAATTTGATCTATACTGTCCACAAGAGATACTTTATTTTCCTTCACTTTTTAGAAAACCACAAAATTTTAGACTGGTCCAAATTGAAAGGGTTTGCAGACGACACACTAAATGATACCCAAATGATGAAAATTGTCTTTGAGAGGATAGAAAACACTGTTGGAATACAGCATTTTTTCACAACATTTTAAAATGGCTTTTTCCTTGGGGTTGTTAAAACACTGCATTGATTGATAAATGGTAAACATGATGAGAGTTCATTCAAAGACAAGGTCCTCTCCTTTCCCAATGATATTTTCAAAAGCTTTTTCAGCCAGTGTTGCAGAAACACAATATTATCTGATTTGGTTTAACTCACCATTTATAATGTCTCTGCTTAAAAGAAGGCTGGAAATTCTGAATGATGGCGGCTGTTTTTGAAAAGGTAGAAATATTGTGGGTATGTGTATTTTTTCCTTCCCCAACAATATTTTCAAAACCCTTTTAGCTCTGTATTGTATAATCACTGGATTATCTGTTAATCCTTTCGCACACAATCCCAGCTTTTAACAACCCTGAGAAAGATACCTTTTGAAAACCTTTTGGGGAAAGGAGAAAAGGCTGGAAAGCAGCATGTTCTCCTTTCCCCAAAACAATTGTCATCAATGGTAACACATTTAATTCATCATCTGCAAATGCTTTTAATAAGACTAGTTCAAACTTATGTCATTTGGTAAAGGGTTAAAGGCCAGAGTCAACTACCTATTTATAAGATTATCATCAAAATATCTCTGCTAATCAAAATGCTAGAAATTCAGAATTTCAACATTCTGTTGCACAAGTTCATTGGACCACATCTATAGATTATTTTAACTACAAGGGGAACAGTGACCTTTTTTTATTCCTGAAGTGCGTTGCAACCAAAGTTTAATTTGACAAGAGCACTGCATGCTGGTGCCTATGCTTGGCTGCAGTTGCTTGATTTTCAGCGAAACTTTTAAATCAAAAAGGGGCATAACTGTGTCAAAAATACTTTAATGGTTATTTGCCCTTGTTGTATAGGTTCCCCTTTTGATAGTAACAACTTTTCCAAGTTGGAGTAAATATCTTCAGTAATAACAGATATATCACAAAATGTCAAAGTTTTCCACTACGACTCAGGTGACGCTGATGCCGGACGCCAGAGCTGCGACAATACCTTGACATTTTCTTTAAAAACAGCCAAGCTAAAAATAAATACCATCTTACCGCTCACTGACTTCAAACGTAGTTGTGCTTTATTGGCCAAATCTTCATTAACATCAGACCTGTTCTTCAAGTGTTCTTGTACCAACTCACCTGAAAGAGTGGCATTTCTTAGTTCAACACTTAACTCATTACGGAACGACAAAATTTTAGAATTTTCCAACATGAAAGCCTTTGAAGATGACAAATTAAATACAGCACAAGTAATAATATATGTCTTTGAAATGGTAGAAAACTCTTCAGAAGAGGAGAAAATGCTAGTACCAGCATGTTCTCTTTCTTCGACAATGTTTTTAAAAGGCTTATTCCTCCAGGTCATTAAAACACAGGATTGTTTGATGAAGAGTTAAGTCTTTCCCAAAATTTTAGACTTGTCCAGTTTTTGAAAACATTTGCAGACGTTATTTTCTATAGTCAACTGTCAGCATTTTCTAGTTTTTCCAATAATTTTTAAAAGCTCTTTTGGAGTCACTAAAGTGTGGGATTGTTTGGTAAAGTGCTAATATGATGGTGAAATCTCAGAAATTCATTTTATAGTCGGCTGTCTGGCAAGAGGGAGTTTAATGCATGTCTGTGATGCATTTTACCATGCAAGTCGTCACATTATTATAGATCTCTAAAATCCATTTTGTCTAACAACCAATTGAATCAAGAGGTAGACTGTCCTCTTACGTGCAGAAAATTGACTATAGCAGAAAGTTTTGACCCAGGCCAGCCTGCATTCTTTGATGGCTATAGCAGAAAGCAGCCATTGGCTTGGGGGAAAAAAATGGGTGGAGTACTGGTGAAAGCAATTCAAGAAATTGTCTTATTCTCCATGTTTTCAAAGCCCCTATTCTCTAGGGATGTTAAAACAGGAGATTGTTAGGTAAAGGATTAAACTAATTAAAGAAGGATCACAAAGAAGGGAATGTAGAGATTAACCCTTTACCACACAATGCTGATTTTTAACGACCATGGGAAAGAAGCCTTTTGAAAACATTGAGGGAAAAGGAGAAAATGCTGGTTACCAGCATTTTCTCCTTTTCCCACAATGTTTTCTACCCAATCAAAGAATAATTGTACCACTTGAGCCAAATTGAAATTGTCATTTGCAAATGCTTTCAGTTTGGTCAAGGCTAAAATTTTGTCATCTGGAAAAGGGTTAAACCTTTAACAGGCCCATATTACTTACTAAAGGTAATATTAGACATGGTTTCATCTTCTGTATCCCTTTTATGTCTTGTCTTTGAGCCATAAAACTGATCTGCTAGGAACCCAAATGTGTCTGTCCAAAACCATCCATCATCTTCATCATTCTCACTATCCACTGGGGACGGTGTGGTTTTATCCGGCACAGGAGCCACTGTGGTTATTTTTGGACTTTCAGTAGTTGTTGCCGCTGAAGTTTTGGCTTTTTTTATCTCTTCAAGCATGTCTTCATCATCAGAGTCAGGTAAGACGATTTTGTTTGCTTTCTCAGTCTCACTGCTGCTACCTTGCTTTTTGTCAGACGAGTTCTCGTTTGAAGTTTTACTAAGAGAAACATCTACTGATGTTTCTACAGGTAGTTCTGACCCATCCCCTGATGATTCATCTGTAAATAAAAAAGAAAAATTAGTTAAAGAAAATGTTGTCTTACAAGATATACAGTCTTACTTAATTACATAACTATAGGTATAGCAAGGCAATACCTATACCACCCCCTACCCGCACCCTCCCCAACACTGGATCAGGAAAAAAATGAAAAGAGTAATACAGATCCAGCCATACAGAAAACTAAAGGTTTACAATCCCATGGTAGAAAGGCTTCCATTAAAATTTCATCCAAATTGTCTTGAAAACTGCTAGAATAGGTGTGGACACAAACTTGCATCTACAGCCAGACAAGGCTCCAGTATACATCCAATAATTGTGAGAGGGTATTAACCCTTAGGCTACTTAGCGTGACTCACTGACGTTTTGCGGACAGCGTAGATCAAGATCAGACTGCACAGAATGTGCAGTCTGATCTTGGATCTACACTGTCCAATATGGAGATGTTTCCCCCCCAAAAATAAATTGAAATAACATTATTCGGGTTTTTACTATTGCTTTGAAAGTTTCATTTTTTTATTTAACAGGATAAGGGTTAAAAAAAAAAACTTTCTTGACACTGAAAGTGCTAAAGAGCTACATTGTGGTTACAGAAAAATGTGCAGTAACTTGCTGCAAGCAATTTATTCTTGTCATGTTATGTTTTCCACAGCAGTGAGTTTTTCTTTTTTCTTTCCCTTAGCTCTTTATCAAACAATCCGCTGTTTCAAAGACCCTGAAGAAGGAGACTTTAGAAAAAATTGTGTGAATGTGTGAAAAGGAGAAGATACTGGTTACCAGCAATTTCATCTTTTCACACCATGTTTTGTACTCCTTCATTAAGAAAAATCACATGATATGAGCCCCTTTTAATTTATCATCTGCAAATGCTTCCAGTATTTGTCATCAAAAAAGTTGAAAACATCATCAGTGTTTCTCCCAGCTTCAAATTTTTGAGGATCATCTGTGACTCCATTCCTAATTTTTGGGTGTCATACAAAAAACTTGAGGGTAACCTTTTTAAATGCCTTTTTAAAGCTACTTAAATTTATGTTTTTGGACCTTTCCCTGTGAATCCAACGACTCGGAACCGGAACTTAGTCTGACAAGACCATAGGGGTCCGTAGTTTGACTCCTGTCACCCGTAGACTATATATTGTAAACAAGGGATTTAACTTTGTACAGACCATTACTCGCCCCCCGATTACAAAAAACAATGTATCTTTTCTACGCTAACAGTTATTCTCCTTATTCTTTCAACAGTTGAGAGCGAAAACATTTTTCTACCAGAAAAACACAACTGTTTGTCAGTGGCTAATGTAGTTTGGCTGCTACAGTCCTTGGAACTTGTAAACTCGCTCAAAAATCTTCGCCATTGACAAGGGTTCATACATTCGACACTAACAGTCGCGCATATCAACCAATGAAATTCCTCGTTCCAAACAGTGTCACGTGACAAACGATGTCAGCAGCTGCACAAATTTTTTATTGGTTGAATGCGCAACTGTCACTACATATCAACCAATCAAATTTCCCGTTCAAAACAGTGTCACATGACATAAGATGGCGGCAGCTGTACGAAATTTGCTTCCAGATCACAAATTCAACGAATTCTGAGGCATTTCGTCGTTATGGAAGACAAAGACTATAGGTCAGTAATTTTTTTAAACATGTTTAAAGGGTGTGTACCACTAATGCTGTGTTTCATTGGATCTAAAGTGCATTTTATATCTTGAAAGTCGGATGTACGAACCCTTGTCAATGGCGCAGATTTTTTAGTGAGCTTACAAGTTCGAGCGACCGTAGCAGCCAGACTGCATTAGCCACTGACAAACAGTCGTGTTTTTCTGGTAGAAAAATGTTTAAGCTCTCAGTTGTCGAAAGAATGAGGAGAATAACTGTTAGCGTACAAAAGATACATTGTTCTTTGTAATCAGGGGGCGAGTAACAGTCTGTACAAAGTTAAATCCCTTGTTTACAATATATAGTCTATGGGTGACAGGAGTCAAACTACGGACTCTTATGGACAAGACATGGCTATTTGTTGCATTTGTTCATTTTTTTATTTTTTCACATTTACTAGGTGTTTACTTGTGGAAGGGACAGCAAAACAGTCTGCAAGTCCTTTCCGTTTTTCTTTTTTGGTTCATCTGCTATGCTTTTTCGGAAAGCGTCTAAGATACACGTTTAAAGTGCGGCGACTAATTGACCTTTCTATAGTTATTCCATACCTAGTTATTCATAACTAAACAGAGCTTCAAATGTGTGACTGTGTCAGAAAGAAGCCAGTTGGTAGCAATGTGTGTTTTTTAATCCTTTTTTGTGCAGTACAGGCAGATATGTATTGGTAATTATGAATAAAATCTGCTTCAGACACTGGGCACTGTATCATAAACTGTCAATATAAATAATCATAGTGTACGAAATCTTCTCTCTCTGCATATATGAACCTTATTTTGCCACTTACTAGTTCAGCTCGACGTCACGGTGTGCATTATAAATTATTGTTTTGATTGAACTGATATTTTTTGGTTGCGTCAGAAAAGAAGCACCTGACAAATTTAAGTGCATCAGCAAAGAAATCATTGCGTCAAAAATGCAAGAAACATGCTCTGAGCGAAACACTGCATCATTAGAAATGGAGAAAATGCTAGTTACCAGCAATTTCTCCTTTTCTCACTACGTTTTCAAAAGCCTTCTTATACGAGTCATTAAAATACGGGATTGTTTGAAAAAGCCCTAACTCACCAAGTTCATCTCCACTGGACATGTCAATGAACAAGTTATCTTTGTCATCAGTTGTACTTTCAGTTGTTTCTTCCTTGTCTCTTTTGTCCTCCTCTGTAACTGGTTGCTTAACAATACAGACCTCATACTGGTCTGTACACACATCACTCCGTATGGAAAACATTGTTGCATTTAACATCTGAAAAAAATTGTTGTTTATTGTTTCCTTTTAAATTTTATGATACTAGGCACAGGTATACCTGCCATATAAAGTACTTAATACCCTAACAAGGTTCTTTGGAAAGTTGAATTTTGTAAAATTTGTTAGTTAAAGAGGAGAAAATTCTCGAACACTTAAAGAACCCATAGAGACCAAATGTAGACAAGTATGTGCATAAAATAAAGGTAAACTTCACTCTTGCCCTTTAACCCTATACCCCACAATGCTGCCTTGTAATGATCCCCATGAAAAAGGCTTTAGAAAACATTGTGAGAAAAGGAGAAAATGCTGGTAACCAGCATTTTCTCCTTTTCCCACTATGTTTTCCGTCCTTTCAAAGACAACCTCATCATTTGAACCACATCTAAATAGTGGCCTGCAAATGCTTTCAACTTGGACATATCGAAAATATTGCCATTGTGGTAAAGGGGTATCAGTATCCTGATTATTTTAAGTTTGACAATCTGTTAACCCTTACCACATAATACCGAGTTTTAACGACCCTGGAAAACAAGACAAAGACAAATTCCATCATTTGAGCCACTTTCAAATTGTCGTCTGCAAACACTTTCAATTTGGACAAGTCTACAATTTTTTCATGTGGTAAAGAGTTAAGGTACCAAAGGTCCAAGTTTGAGTCACTGGCAGAACAATAAATATCAAAACGAGAACCATGTTGGCAAAATAAATTCAAGTTTTATTATCCATTGTTCTGCTAGTGACTTGAACTTTGACAGACTCATTGTAACAGATCCCTAGACTTATGATAATCTCCATACTTTTAATTGGCAAGAATAGAATTTACTTGTATTTTATATAAGAAATGGCTTACATTTGGCAGCTACGATATGTCCTTTTACATTGAGATATCTGAAAATTTCATTCTGCACATGTACAATTTCTGATTTACAGTTGTAGAAGGTTTCAAAGAAATGATACAATAAACTGAGGTGGGAATATTGAGACACAAAATACTGATGTTAAAAGTGTCATGCAGGGTTTTAACCCTTTACCAGACGACAAAATTTCAGACTGGTCCAAATTGAAAGCATTTGCAGACGACAAACTGAAGGTGGCCCAAATGACGAAATTTATCCTTAATGGGATAGAAAACATTGTGGGAAAAGGAGAAAATGCTGGTTTCCAGCATTTTCTCCTTTTCCCACAATGTTTTCAAAAGCTTTCTTTGTAGGGGATGTTAAAAGTCAGTGTTGTGTGGTAAAGGGTTCATGGATGCACTTCAGCAGAAAGAACAGTTAGACTTGTCCAAATTGATAGCAATTGCAGACTACAAATTTCTTACAAACATTTCTTAAATACTCAGATTTGTCTTTGAAACTGAAGAAAACATTGTGCAAAAAGGAGAAAATGCTGGTTAACTTTTCATACTATGTTTTTAAAAGCTTTATTTCTCTAGAGACATAAAGGGTTATGGTACCATGATTTTATCCCTGATCTTTCTCACAGCTTTCTCCACACTCGACTCATGTGTTCCATTTTTCACTGCATCTATTATACCACCTGCTGCTTTCAAAAGTGGTTTGAATTTCCTGGAAAATTAAAAAACAATATAACACCTTGATTACAGATCTCTGCAAATGGAGACTTACTGAATAGCGTTAGTGATTGAGGAAGATCAGATTGCACAGGATATGCAGTCTGATTCTTTATCTACAACATCCCCTGTCTGATGTTAAAATATGACTAAAATAATTTTGAATTGCAACTGAATGTGAACTCTGATTTTTGGTCTACATCGTCTGCTACCTGATACTAAGCTAAGACTTAAATCAACTGCAACTGCCATCAAAATCTATCTTTAGACCTCAAAAAAGAAATTGATTTTATAAAGCAGGGAGGGTAAGGTTTAAACATGCCATAAATTATATCAACTTTATCACATAACCTCCTGTGTTTTTGTAAATATCATGCTTGTTGAAGGACCATTCTAGCTCCAAATTTAGTCCTTTTATGGATCCATGGTTTTTGCGGATCCATAATTATGGTTGATTGATTGATTGATCGACTGATTGATTGTAAGGTGTTTAAGATAGTTTTAAACATAATTTCAGATATATCGCTGCAGCCAGTGCACTTATCCATGCTTTCCTGGAGTCTCTCTTACCAGTACTCCGCACAATTTTCTTTCCAAGCCACTGGCTGCTTTTCCACATAACCATCATCAAAACAATATGCAGTGGTGGGAGACAAATCAATCCTGTCTCAATGACTATCATCAATCCTCAGAAAAAAATTGGCCAAGCTAGGGATCAAACCCAGGACCCCTTGTTCTCAAGTCATGCATGCTACCGACTCAGCCCATAGTTTTCTCCCTTTTCCACAATGTTTTGAAATGCTCTTCCTCTTCAGATTTCATAATGTACCATATTGTTTGGTGAAGGGTTAAATCTTGTACAATGCTGCTACTCACATTAGTATCATGGCTGCTGTATTGAACAGATCATTGGCATGGTATTTGGCATTGTCTACAATAGCCCACTGTTCCATATGGCTCAGATCAAATCCATTTGTCTCTTCTACAGATCTGATCTGCTGGGCTCTTAGGATCTGTCTAGTTTTCTGTTCATTACTCTATCGTAAAGATAAAAACAAGAGCACTCCATGAGAGGTGCCAACGCTCAGCTGCAAGTGCTTGATTTTCTGTGAAATTTCTAAGTCAAAAAAGGGGCATAACTATATCAAAAATACTTTGGCAGTTACCTTCCCTTGTTGTATAGGTTCCCCTTTTGAGTGTTAACAACTTGTCCAAGTTTGAAGTAGCTATCTTTGGTAGTAACAGAGATATTACAAAATGTAAAAGACTTTTGCATGATGACAATGCAGGCGAAGATGACGATGCCAGGGCAATGACAATACCTTGACTCTTTCTTCGAAAATAGCCGAGCTAATAAGATCACCTCAAGTAAGCGTAAAGGCTTGAATTCAGTAGATTTTCAGTGAAAATCCAAGTCAAAATGAGGCATAACTATGTCAAAGGAATTTCAACATTTACCTGTCTTACTGGTATTTAAAGAACTTTTGCTCTAGTTTTACAATACATTTTTCTGCCAGTGACTGGACCCTTGATAGATTGTACTGTAACACATTACTAGACTTATAATATCCATACATGAATATGAATTCAATTTGCAATTTGACCTCCAAATTAATTGAGCCATACTCTGTGAAAAGGGGGCTTCATGCATTTGTGAAAAGTACCGACCCAGGTCAGACTGCGCAGTCAACGCAGGCTGACCTGGGACGAAACTTTTCGCTACTGGCCAATTTTCTGTATGTCAAAGGACCACTGTACCTCATGATTCAGTAGACTGTTATACAAAACGGATTTTAGAGTGTTATAATACTGTGATGACTTGCTTGGTATCATGTATCATGGAGATGCATCAAGCCCCCTTTTGCCAGAGCATGGCTCAATTACTTTTGGCTGCTAGTATGAACCGTTAATGAAGAAGGATCCAAGAGCACTTTACCCTCTGTATATAGCATTTGCTTGTACCAAATCTCTTAACTGTTTACCATACAACAAAATTGCAGACTTGTCTAAATTGAAAGCGTTTGCAGGCGACAATTTACATGTGGCTCAAACGATAAAATTTGTCTTTGATAGGGTAGAAAACACTGTGGTAAAAGGTAAAAAAATTCTGGTTCACAGCATTTATTCATTTTCCCACAATGTTTTCATATGGCTTCTTTTTCAGGGTTGTTAAAACTCAGGATTGTATTGTGAGGGGTCAATAAATGAGAAAATGCTGGTAAGCTCTCTAGGGGTCTATGTTGTACTCTATACAGAGTCAAACAAGATGAAGAATGTTTGGATTAGTCACTATTATTTTCACTATATAGCTTACCGAATACAGTTGCCTAACATCAGCCAATATATCTCGTGCATCATTAATATAGTTTCTGGCAGTTCGCATGTCAAGGAAAGTTGAATTACCAGAACGCTGCAAAGGTAAAAATACAAATAGTTATTAAAATAAGTAAGTACTTCTGTATATGTCTCTACCTTTCACAATCTTTAAAAATAGATGTAATATAGTTTCCTACATTATCTAACAAATATTCTGTACTCTTTGGAAAAAAAATCCCTGCTTAAATGTTTAAAGATTAATAACATTTTTTTATACCTGAAACATGACAGAAAAAAAAGTCTGTATCTATACATTGAGGAATACAGTTCAAAATATGGTATGATTATGTAAATCACACACTGAATATGTATGTATTGATTTGCAACATGATTGGTCAAAATTTTACAATATAATATGCATCCGCCATTTATCATTTACAAAGTTACTGGCTACTACACCATTATTAATTTTGTTTCATTTGTAATGTCAATAATTGCAAAATTTTGTCATTGAAATTGTAGGTATATATTATTGGAATATTTTGTTGTAGTAACTTTCCTGATATTTGTATTTACTTCTTGCTGTGAAAGGAAGTTTTGACATCTCACACGGCCTCCAGTCTCGCACAGTATCAAAATTTCTCATGCTGCTCGAATCAAGTACAAGCACCACAAAATTTACTACAACATCATATTCCATATTTATACAGATATGCATATCATTCTCCCATGTTAACTGTTAACTAACTCTTTACCGAATGACAAAATTTTAGACTTGTCGACATTGAGAGCATTAAATTTTGCAGACAACACAAATGTGACTCAACAATAGAAATTTGTTTTAGAAAACCTATAAAATGCTGGGTACCCGTTTTTTCTCCTTTTTCCACAATGTTTTAAAAGCCCCCTTTTTCAGAATTGTTTAAAGTCAGGACTGTGTGGTAAAAGGTTAGGGCTTCTGAAACAATTTAGAACTCCCTGCTGATGACTTTTTGAATCTTGCAGCACACCAGTTTTGACTTCAACGTTTTACCAAACAACAAAATTTTAGCCTCTTCCAAACTGAAAGTACTTGCAAATGACAATTTAAATGTGGCTCAAATGATAGATTTTTGTGAATGAAAGAGTAGACAAGATTTATGGAAAAGTAGAAAGTGGTGGTGACCAGCATTTTCTACTCTTCCCAATGCCTTCTCCCTCATGGTTGTTGAAAAATCGGGATTGTTCAGTAAAGGGTTTATCTCCATATGATACATCCATGTATAATAGTGTCACAGAGAGAGGTTAGGTATATAAGCACTTGCCTTGCTGTTGAGCTAGCTTTTACAGCAATGCGGTTTGGTGCATTTCTCTCCATGAAAGTTAAGCAACGTGCTCTAGGTTAGTGCCTGGATGGGTGACAAGGCTGTTGCACGTCACATTTGGTGGCAGCGGTGGGATTATGACAACTGCCGGACTGGAGTTGCCTTACCCATGTATATTCCCCTGGTGTACTCGTGTATAAGTCTCAGGATGGAGACTTCTTTAAGGGGAAAGTAATGTCACAGAGAGAGGTTAGGTATATAAGCACTTCAAACCTGCCTTGCTGTTGAGCTAGCTTTTACAGCGATGCGGTTTGGTGCATTTCTCTCCATGAAAGTTAAGCAACATGCTCTAGGTTAGTGCCTGGATGGGTGACCAGGCTGTTGCATGTCATAATAGAGTAATGGGCCAAAAACATATCACAAAAGTTGTAAGAGACTTACACGTGGAAAACGTTTCCTGTTCATTACATCTTTCATTGCTCTCGAGTACTCTAACACCTGGATTGTCTGGTTAGCTCGTCTCGCAAGATCATACAGTGCTCTTGTTGGCAATTTTTCTGCTATCTTTCGTGTAAGCTCTGTATAATCGTATCTCAGATTTCTTCTTTGTCTAGTGGAGGATAAAGGAATAATAGTCTTTCATACTGCTGGTTCTATAAACAGAACTTAAAACCTTTTGTAACTTTCTATGTTAATTTCTGAATACATAATGAAATATTGCTATCACTTGTTTTTGCCCAGCTCAGTGAAGTTTGATGTTTATAACAAGGTTTTTAGCTGTATCTAACAATGTCAGAACACCTATTCATTTGGTACTGTTATTTCCTTTCCTGCATTTATTGATGGTAAACTTCAACAGACTATATGCAGTTTATTCAACCATTGCACTGACGGAATTCCTTATTGTTCAGCATTTTACATAGAAAAATTCTACAAGTTTTGGCATGTACAAAAGGCCCTCTTCTTTAGACTTATTTAAACTTGGTGTTCTTAGGCAAAGGGTTAATGTATTTAGATAATCTATGCATGTTACTTCTGAAAATGTAGCACTGGATAAAATCAATGCATATAAAGCATAAATATGTATATTAGTCCATACCCTTCGCAAAACAATCACAATATCTAATGATCCTGAAAGAGAAGACTTTTGAAAACATAGTGGGAAATTTAACGCAGAAAATGCTATTACCCAGTATTTTCTCCTTTTCAAACTATGTCCATCCAAAACAAAAAAACATAATTGCTTTAACATTTGATTGGTCATCTGCAAATGCTTTCAATTTGGCCCAGTGCAACGTTTTATTGTTTGGTATAAGAGTTATATATTTTTAAGGCTAATACAAACAAATTTAATGTAGGTTTAAAAACTGGCTGCACTTGTACAGGAATGAAGCTAAAATTGATAGACGAAAAAGGTCCAACCTTTTCAAACCTGATATCTTTCTCTGTAACATCTCTGCTGATCGAAGTTCGTCTCTAGCATATTGGTATTTCGCACGCAAATCCATCTTTGTCAAATTGATACGCTTGGAAACTGGCAACGATGCCACTGCTTGTGGGTTTCCGTAGCGTCGACCTTGGTGTGCTCGTAAATACAGTTCCTTTGTATGTAGAGCGACGTCCATGACTGCAGCTACAAGAAATGAGTGAGTGTAAAAACCAGAGACCCTCTTCATTAAACATTGTGAACTCTAATTTTGAATGTTAAAACTTGCCATCTGAATGGCTGACACTGAACTTCTAAGCAAATCAGAATACTTTTCCTGGAGTTCAGAGGTAAAAAAATATTATCATTTGTTAGACATTATGTTCTGTGCAGGCTAAATCTTTTTTAATTCTGCTTGTACTTGTAATGTATGGAAACAAATTTCGGCTTTTCCTACAATATTTTAGGAAGTATGCGTGTGCTAAAAACTAATTCATCTTGATCATATCTATTTTACATTGTTATTTTCAATGCCATATGCTCTAGTTTTGTTCTGCGGAGAAATGATTCAATTACAAAATTTTTAACTTTTCCAAATTGAAAGCATATGCATATGACAAACTACATTGGGCTTAAATGAAAATGACATTTATTGAGGTGGTAAAAAAACATTGAGGGAAAAGCAGGAAATGCTGGTTACTAGCATTTTCTCCTTTCACAACAATGTTTTACCAGCATTTTCTCCTTTCCCAACAATGTTTTCATAGGAATTTTCCCTCAGGATCATTTAAACATAGGATCATTTGGTAAAGGGTTCAGCAAATTATTATGGTGGGAAAATGTTTGAGTTTACATACAATATACATTGTCATTCTCCTTGGCGATATTCATCAGCTCTTCCCTTACTCCAACCATGATCTCCCATCTTGTTACATTGAAGGAATGCTTGTAGTTAAAGTCCACCTGTAATACAGGTCACCTTGCTAACAAAGGTTATATAAATATTTGTCAAAGTAAACATACAGTGAGTGTATACAATATTTCTATAATGTGATTGAAACTGTATCAGTGCCTTATGCTAGGCACATAAACAAACCACTGACAGTCTATTTGAAGAGGACATACGGTCTAGTACCCAGACTTCCTTGTATCCAATTTTTCTCTCTAGATTCTTTCTCTTAGAAGAGTCTTCCATACCAAACACGCCTAAAATATGTAGGATGTTTGTTTGTTTGTATTGGAGTTTAACCCTTTACCAAACAATCCCTGGTTTTTACGACCCTGAGAAAGAAGCCTTTTGAAAACATTGCGGGAAAAGGAGAAAATGCTGGTAACCAGCATTTTCTCCTTTTCCCACAATGTTTTCTACCTGGTGGAAACAAATTTCAATTTTTGAGTTACATTTATTTTGTCGTCTGCAAGTGCTTTCAATTTGGACAGGTCTAAAATTTTCTCATTTGGTAAAGAGTTAAAGTCGGTTTACCAGCTCATGTCATATCACATCTTACATGAGTACTGACACATCCTTCTTTCCAAGCCAATGACTACCTTTCGGAGGTGAGAAGCAAAATATCCTTGGAAAGTAAGTTTGCCTCAACCTGGTATTGAACCCACAACCACCAGGTGACAAGTCAGATACCCTGACCAGCGAGCAGGAATAGAGAACATAGGAACCTGAATCATACGAATACATCAAATACGCTGGAAACACAGTTTTATACAAGTCCAGCAAAGATTCAAAGAAATGCGTACCAGAAAGACAGAGTGTTGTATCTGATGTAACATTCTCCGTAAGGACATGATAATATCGTCCACAGGTGCCTCTACTGTTGGGTGGAGTCTGCGTTCCTGCATTGAGTAACAAACTTTTAGAGTCTTTCCAGCAAAATCCTAGATATAAACAACGGTTAGGAAGAAAGCTCTTGAAAACATTGTAGGAAAAGGAGAAAATGTTGGTTCATGTAAATTGCTATCATTTTAGCTATATCAAATTTTCCATCTGCAAATAATTTTGAAATAGAAGTCTAAAAATTTTTTGTCTGGTAAAAAGTTTATTTTTGAGCCCTGCTTAAATAGAACAGATGACATAAATATATTTTGATTTCAATTTTTTAGTTCTTGCTCAAAAAATCTTGTGAATTATCATAACTGCACCTTTTTACTGAATGTAACCATACAGTTTATTTCATGCTTTCTGGTAGGTTATCGAGAATTATCGGTGAAATATTTTTCGATATTTCATGGTTATGACCAGTGAAAATACCAATTTTTATATTCTAACTCTTCAATTGAAGGCAGAAACAGTTGTTCCCGCGCACTAGTTACCTAGGTAAAATGCGCATGCCTCACAACCAGATGGAAATATGGCATTTACCTTACATTTCTCGTGCTTGACGTAATATTGTAATGTGTTGCTCTGCGAAGGGGGTACGCCAGGGGGAATAACCGAAAAGAACTGTACTGGATTTTAATTAAGTTCCCCCCAGAAACGGTCAAAAGCATGAAATAAATAGAATATTTTTTTTTCCTGCACCACTCATGAAAATGTTCACTTGATAGAATAAATTTCGATCTTTCACCGTAAAAAACAAATATCCTCTATTTATACAATTGCTAAGGAAAATAAATGTAGTCGTATAATTCATATGTGTTTAAGAAGAAATTCTCATTCATGGAATAAACACAAAATGGGACCATTTTATCTTGAACACTATGAGGGTAAAACGAATTGAAACTAGTAAACTGTAAGTATCTAATGTTCATAATTATAAGGTCATTCTTTTTCTTAACTCTTTACCAAACAACAAATTTTATTCACTTCCAAATTGAAGGCATCTGCAAGTGACAAATCTGAAAGTGATACAAGTGCACTAAGTTCTTTAACAGGGTAGAAAACATTGTGGGAAAAGGACAAAATGCTGGTTACCAGCATTTTTTCCTTTTCTCACAATGTTTTCAAAAGGCCTCTTCATCAGTGTCATAAAAATCTGTGGTTCTTTGGTAAAGGATTAAAGTACATGTACATGACAGTGTTATTGTACTGTTATATTCAAATGTCACTTTCACACCAATGACCTTCTACTTATTGGCACAGACAAGCAGACAATACTGGCAGATATTCCCATAGTTTGAAACAAACCTATCTTGTCCGATTGTAACTCCTCACCACACAATAAAAGTTCAGACTTGCCCAAACGGAAAGTACGTGCAGAAGAAAAATTAGATGTTACTCAAATGTTGAGATTTGTCTTACAAAAGGTAGAATACACTGTGGAAAAAAGAAAAATGCTGTTTATCAGCATTTTCTCCTTTGTCTCCAATTTTTTCAAAAGCTTTTTCCTACAAGGTCTTTAAAATATGGGACTGTCTGTTAAGGGTCTAACAATAATAGATACTTTCAATAGTCCAATGTCTTTTAACATGGACAAGTATCATCCTTTACATGAAAAAATTATTGGAAAAAAAGTTAAACCTTCAGAGGCCTTTGCTCCTTTAAGTAAAATGTTTTCAATGACATTCTTTGTCTCTTTCTCAAACAACTATAGTTTTTGAAAGTTGAGCTAGATTTAGTTTTCACTTTGGTATAGATAAAGTAAGTGTAGTAATGGGCTAAAAGTGCAATTATTGCTATCAGTCAAAATTACCCCTTATAGTCCTAAAAATAAATAAGAAGACACAGGTAATTATTACAGACCCAATAAAAATATTAATTCTTATCCTGCTAAATAACTAAAATGAAATTTTCAGTTCAATAGTAAAAACCCTACTACATGTGTTGCTATTTCAAAAATATGGTTTGGGTAATAATATCTCCTTCTCAGACAGTGTAGAATCAAGATCGGACTGCACGTTCTGTGCAGTCCGATCTTGATCTACACTGTACGCAAAAGGTCAGCAGATTAGCAGCTTAAAGGTTAAAGGATTCTAAGTTTTTAACCCTTTACCACACAATGACGCCTTTTAACACCCCTGAAAAAGAGGCCTTTTGAAAACATTGTGGGAAAAGGAGAAAATGCTGGTAACCAGCATTTTCTCCTTTTCCCACAAAGTTTTCTACCCTATCAAAGAAAAGTTGCGTCATTTGAGCCACTATGAAATTGTTGTCTGCAAATGCTTTCAATTTGGATAGGTCTTAAATTTTGCCGCGTGGTAAAGGGTTAAGCTACTTTAGTAAGAATACTGGTAATGCATAAATCATCAAACAGTTAAGATCTCAATTCAGCCCACAGATTCTGTGAAGTTTGGATCCTGATCTACACTCTCTGAAAAAGGCTTACCCTTTACCACATGACAAAATTTCAGACTTGTCTAAATCTAAAGCACTTACAAATGACAAATTAATTGTGGCTCAACAATAGAAGTTGTCTTTGATAGGGTAGAAAACGTGAAAAAAAGGACAAAAATGCTGGTTACCACTACCAGTATTTTCTCCTTTTCCCACGATGTTTTCTAGCGGCTTCTTCCTCAGGGTCTTTAAAACGCAGCATTCTGTGGTAAAGGGTTAAAACCTTTTAAAAATGAAACTATGTTTTTTCAAACTTAAGGAAAATAGCCTTTTGATAAACACTATGGGAAAAGTTGAAAATGCAGGTAGTTAGTATCTCTTCTCCACAATATTTTCTACCCTTTCATACACAATTCCAATTATTTGTGCCATATTCAATTTGTCCTCTGCATCCAATATGGACAATTCAAAAATTTTGTCCTCTGCATCCAATATGGACAATTCAAAAATTTTGTTGTCTGATAAAGAGGTGAAAGTCAAATGATAGAAGTAAGTTATATGGTACATGCATGACTAACAAGCCTTGTTTCATTTAAAACACCAAATAAATCCAACAGACATTTTTAGTCTAGAAATAAGATTCACAAAATTGCTACATTGCGTCACATTTTGTGCAGTCTGATCTTGATCTACACTTGCAAAGGCAACTTTAGTTATGAAAGGCACTTTTAGAGTTAAATTGTGGTAGAAAAAAGAACAGTGGACCTATACTCTTGCTTTGCCCATAGAAAAATATCATCCTATTACGTAAAGTGAATATTCTCTCACAGGCAAGTTACTGTGAAAAGAAAAAAGTTAAATGTCAATTGAGCATTATATCTGTATTGTGACCTTTACTTATCACATAATGAGATAGTTCATGTTATCATTGTTATCATTGTCTTCTACAGCACCCACGGGCTTTAGAGACCCTTTCCCAAAAGACAAATCTCTGACCCTTTCAAATTGAAAGAATCTACGGACAATTAATTTGAAAGTGGTACAAATGAACTTAAGCCATTTGATACAGATAGGGTAGAAAAATTTGTGGAAAAAGGAGAAAATGCTGGTAACCTGCATTTTCTCCTTTTCCCACAATGTTTTCATAAGGCCTTTCCTCGGGTTGTAAAAAAAACATGGGATTGTTTGGTGAAAGGTTAAATGATCATGTGTTTCAATGTACCATGTTTAACCCCCCCTTCCCAAACGACAAATCTAAGACTCTTCAAAACATCTGCGGATGATAAATTTTAAATTGACACAAAGGATAATAAGTTCTCTGACCGGGTAAAAACATTATGGATAAAGGAGAACTCCTTGTTTCTAGCGTTTTCTCCTAATCCCTCCATCTTTTTGACAGGCTTCTTCCTCTGTGTTGTTAAAACAGGGTATTGTATGGTAAAGGATTAACTCTTCCTAAAAACCAAAATTTCAGACCCTGGAAAGGACTTGTAGAGAAAAAAATCAGATATTGCTAGAATGATGAGATATGGCCTGCAACATGCGAAAAGGGGCATTCGGACATTTGCGTAAAGTGTCGTCTCGGATCAGCCTGTGCAGTCCACGCAGGCTAATCCGAGATGGCACTTTCCCTTTTTATGTAATTTTCTGTTATGCGCAAGTCTACTGAGGAACAAAATCTAATGTAGACGTAAAGTGCCGTCTCGGATTAGCCTGCACGGACTCCACAGGCTGATCCGAGACGACACTTTACGCAAATGTCCGAATGCCCCTTTTGGCGTGTTGCAAGCCATATGGTCTTAAAAGGTTAGAAACACAGCAGGAAAAGAAGAAAATGCTTGGAACCAGCATTATTTCCTTTACCCACATTTTTTTCAAAAATCTTTCTCAGGGCCATTAAAATAGGGGATTGTTTAGTAAAGGGTTAATGCCCTTTTCAACATTATTTCAGTTACATTGTGGTGGCTAGGGCACCTACCCATGCTTTCCTAGAGATTTTATTTTACCAGTACATCATGCAGTATTCTTCCCAAGCCACTGGCTACTCTACCACATACCCAACATAGAAACAATGATGAGCAGTGAGAGAGGATTGAATCATGTCACATTGATCAGAAAGAAATCAGCTCAGCTCTGGTATCAAACCAGCCATCCACAGGTTTCAAAAACTGTTACCTACTGACCTACAGTGCTCAGCAGGGTTTTCAATAAGAGTTTGCCTGCAAAATAAACATTATAGCAATCTTTAGATAATTGAGCCATGCTCTGCCAGAAGGGGACTTAACCCTTTCCCAAACGACAAATTTTGGACTCTTCCAAACCGAACGAGTTTGCAGACGACAATTTTAGATTTGGAGAAAATGGCAGAAAGTTCTCAAGAAGGGTAGAAAACACTGTGGGAAAAGGAGAAATTGCTCGTTACGAGCAATTTGTCCTTTTCCCACAGTGTTTTCAAAAGACTTTTACTGCAGACACGTAAAAACCAGGGCTTGTTTGGGAAAGGGTTAATGCGTCTCCGTAATGCTTAATACAAAGCAAGCCATCACACTATTATGGATACGAAATGGTCACTTTTTTTAACTCTTTACCACACAGTCCCGACTTTTAACGACCCTGAGGAAGAAGCCTTTTGAAAACATCGTGAGAAAAGGAGAAAATGCTGGTAACCAGCATTTTCTCCTTTTCCCACAATGTTTTCTGATCTATCAAGGAAAACCTGTGTCATTTTTGCCACCCTTAATTTGTCATCTGCAATTGCTTTCAATTTGGACAAGTCCAAAATTTTGTCGTTTGGTAATGAGTTAACAACCAACTGAATTATGAGGTAGACTGGTCCTTGGAGTTACAGAAAATTGACCAATAGCGAAAAGTTTCCGCCTAGGTCTTCCTGTGCAGACTGAGCAGGGAGACCTAGGTCAATACTTTTCGCTGATGCCTTACGCCCCCTTTTCACAGAGCATGCCTCATATGCATGTGAATATTTCAATGTACAGATGCAGATGGATTCTCTTCTTTTTAAACCCATTATTAACTCTTTACCAAACAACAAAATTACAGACTGGTCCAAATTGAAAGCATTTCCAGACGACAAAATTAATGTGACTGAAAAATTGAAATTTGGTTTGGGAAGGGTAGAAAATATAGTGGGAAAAGGAGAAAATGCTGGTTACCAGAATTTTCTCCTTTTCCCACAATGTTTTCAAAAAGCTTCTTTCTAAGGGTCATTAAAAGTCAGGATTGTGTGGTAAAGAGTTAAACAATCTCAAGTTCTAACAAGCCTGACGAAGACGATTTTTGAAAACATTCATGGAACAGGACAAAATGCTGGTAACTAGCATTTTCTACTCGTCCAAAAATGTTTTCCTATCTTCCAAAAAGAGGGAATCTATAGCTGAAAACATAAATTTCTACATGTACAAGGACCATTCTACCTTACAGTTCAGTCAGTTGTTAGACAACATGGATTTTATGGATCCATAATTATGTGATGAATGGCTTGGTGTAATGCATCACAGAGATGCATTGAACCCCCTTTTGCTAGAGTGCCGCTCGTATAAATAACTTACAAGTCTTTCGACATCCGGAACCTGAATAAGACCCGGTCTTGACCATCGATCATCTTGCACCATATCGGAGGGTAATGTCCTCTCTGAAAGATTCTTAGGCCCTCTAGCAAGTTGTTTCTTTTTCCCTGGTCTCGACTTGGTTTTTCTCTTCCTCCCTCGTCTGTTGTTTACCGTACTAGATATTGCATGTGTATCATCCTGAGTCACTGTGCCTGTTTTAGTCTTTTTTTTCTTATCAAGTGTCTTGTTGCCAGAGTTTTCTTCAATGAAATCAGTTTAATTTTTTGTATATACATGTACTTCAACACCCCCTTTACCCCACAATCCAAAGTTTTAACAGTCCTAGGGAAAAGCCTTTTGAAAACAATTAGGGAAAAGGATAAAATGCTGGTAACCAGTATTTTCTCTTTTTCCAAAATGTTTTCTACTTTGTCAAAGAACTTACGTTCATTTGTCACTTACACATGCCTTTGACTTGGAAACTTTGAAGTTTATAATTTTGGTAAAAGTGTTAAACTGTATAGTGTATAGTGTTTACTGCAGTTTTCAACATCATTTTGGTACTATTGCAGTGGCCAGTGCACCTATCCAAGATTTCTTGGAATTTCTTGTTACAAGTACTTTGCACACTGTCTTCAATTGCCACTAGCTCTTTTCCAACATAACAACCCTCAAAATAATGATCAGCCAAGAAAAAGGAATCAGTACTGTTGCATAGACCAACATCAATCTTCAGAAAGATATAAGCTGAGCTGGGGATTCCACACAGTAACCCCCTTGTCTCAACACCTGTACATAACCATTTGAGCAAACAACCTCAGCCCACTAATGAAAGACGATGTGTCGTGTCTTTACTCTTCACTTATTGTAAAGCTGGACAAGTTTTATATTTTGCTGTGTGGTAAAGAGTTAAAACTGAACAGACAACATCCCACCAGCGTACATTGTGATGGGTCTTTTTTTTGTAAGTCAGTGGGAAAATGTCCCAGAATTCCAGCCTTAACAGAAAAATGCTTTTGCCACAATTTTTTCATTTGTATGGATGGATGTGAAGCTCAATTTATGTTCATTATTACCGATCTCACAATGATGTTTTTGTACCTTTCAGCTGCCAGTTTGTTGTAATGGATGTAATGAATTAAATCTTTACCATACAATCCCAACTTTTTAAATAACCTTCAGAAAGAAGGCTTTTGAAAACATTGTAGAAACAGGAGAAAATGCTTGTTACCAGCATTTTCTCCTTTTCCCACGGTATTTTCTTCCCATTCAAAGCCAATTTCCACTAATTTAGCCACATTCAATTTGTTTTCTGTAGATAATTTGGATTTGGGAAAGTCTAAAATTTTGTTGGCTTGTAAAGAGACCTTTACATGACGGAGTTTATCCCTGAAAAGATAGAGAATATTGGGGAACAAGAGCGGCAAATTGTCGCAAGATACGCCCGTCCCACAGCCAGTTGTCGAGGGGGGATAATAATCGTAAAGGGCAGGTAGAGGAAAATAGTAGTGCAGCATAAATCATGTAAGTGACTGAAATAGGCATGAATGTCTCCTCTAATGTTAAGGAAACATGCATATAAAGTTTCAGGTC
This sequence comes from Hippopus hippopus, assembly GCA_946811185.2. Lineage (NCBI taxonomy): Eukaryota > Metazoa > Mollusca > Bivalvia > Cardiida > Cardiidae > Hippopus > Hippopus hippopus. The sequence goes on from OX328106.1 coordinate 31,657,028, forward strand.
ATTCCAACATGAAAAGACAAAGTTATATTGTAGAGAAGAATAAAAAGGTGTACAAAAAAAATAATGAATAGGGAATAATTCCAAAAGGGCATTAGGTAAGGTTATGGCTCCAGTGCATTGCACTTTTCGTAACTGCAACAAACATGTTTACCAAGTCTCAAGTCAATTTGACTTGAGGTGACAAAGTTCCCTTCCGGACAAGCAAGAAATACTGTAAAAGATCAAAATGGAATTACTCAAAATCCGCGCTAGGTAGAGTTATTGTTCTTGTGCACTGTACTCCGTAATATTGCAACAAACATGCATACCAAGTTTGAAGTCGTTCTGACTTGAGATGACAAAGTTATATTCCTGACAAGCGGTCTGACGAATCACCGAAATACCACCGAAACACCGAAATACCCCTATTTTTCATTGTTGGGTTCAGATAACTGACACAAGTATGCAAGATTTTTTTTTCCAGAAAACACTCTTAATCAAAGTATTTATCATTACTGAGAAAAATTATGTTGTTTGTATACACAAATAATTGATTTACGTGGAGAACAATCACCGAAACACTCGAATGTCTGACCTGTTACACACCGAAATACCCGGTCTTGATTTTGACAATCTAGACTAAAGATTTATCAATATGACATCATCACAAATTACTTATATTTCTTTGAATGAAAAACACACACAAAAGAGAGTGCTAATCCACTTCATTTGCGAAAGAAGTAGACCCAAATCAGACATTAGATGATGTAGGTCTCTGATCCGTCGAAACACACAAGTTCCTCGTGACGTTCCGTTCTCTTCTGTTAAAGTGAACCGATCATAATTGAAGATGTTCGGCTGACATAGTCCAATCTGTTTGAAGTGCAGGTTTGTGTTTGTTATTTTTGAAGTAATATTGTTATTATTCATAATCTTATTGGTGGAAATGTAATTGTCTTATCAATTTACGCCTGGTACCATGTTAACTACAGGCTCAAAATGGCTTCCAGTTTTCTAATTTGGCGATATTTTAATTTCATATTCCCACTATAAAAAAAGGAAAACTATTTTTTCTAGCATACTTATGGATAAAGATCAGACACATCAACCTAGTATAAGAGCTACTGAAGTAAGATGGCGTAGGTATAATCCCTGAATGGACCAATTTTAGTACGTGGAGCGGGTATTTCGGTGGACATTTAAAGTACGGTATGCTATTCCGGTGCACATTCTTCACGGCGAGCTTCAATGGCATGTTGCTGTTTTTACATTAGGTTTAATACTAACCCTCCTTTATAATTACAATTTGTGTCTAAAAACACGACATCAGTTATCTAAAGCTTAATAATTAAAAAAAATTGGGGTATTTCGGAGTTTCGGTGGTATTTCGGTATTTCGGTGATTCATCGGACCCCTGACAAGCACTAAATGCTGTAAAAATGATGATCAAAGGGAAATAACTCAAAGACAGCACGAGGTAGAGTTACAATTCTTGCACACTGCACTTCCAAATATTGCAACAAATAGGCATACCATATTTCAAGTCATTCCTACTTAAGATGACAAAGTTATGCTCCGGACAAGCAAGAAATGCTATAAAAATGAAGATCAAAGGGGGAATAACTCAAAATTCATGCTAGGAAGAGTTATGGTTCTTGTGCACTGCACTCCGTAATTTTTCAACAATCATGCATACCAAATTTGAAGATGTTTAGACTAGAGATGACAGTTATACTCCGGACAAGCAGAAAATGCTGTAAAAATGACAACTAAAGGGAAATAACTCAAAGACAGCACGACGTAGAGTTATGGTTCTTTCGCACTGCACTCCATATTATTGCAACAAACACAAATGCCACGTTTCAAGTCAATCGGACTGGAGATGACAAAGTTATGCGCAGGGCAAAGAACTGGACGCCACCTGCCCGCCGGGATGCCCGCCTGTACGCCATGGGTGATCCCATAATACGTCCCGTCTTCGACGGGAGTATAAAAGTAGAAAATGCAAGTTACACACATTTTCTCCTTATCTCACAAATGCTTTCAATAGGATTTTTCCTCAGGGACATTAAAAGACCGGATTTTGTGGTGAAAGATTATAAGACCTACAGTTCATTACCTGACTGTTCAATGAGTTTTTCGCCAGTACTTTGTTCCTGTTGTTCATTGTTTTCCTGCTTATCCTCGTTTATCTCTCTTTCATTTCCCTTTATTTTATATTTCCTCTTTCTCTCATGTACTATCGTTTCATGATGGCTTCCTTTTATAATTTCTGAAGATCCATTTCTTTGCCCTAGACCACTTTCCCTTGGACTTTTGAAATTGTTGTCACTATCTGAGTTGAGACTCTTTTTTCCCTCTACCCTTGTTTCAGGTCTATCAGTAATCTTACTGAGAAATTTGCTTTGAATATTTCCATGATTATCACCCAAATAAACTTCTCCATCTGTCTTTTCATTTTCTCTTCTTGGCCTAGAAACCAATTTAATCTGACCACTTTTCTTTCCCCTTTTGAATGCATCATTTTCAATGTCACTATCCAAAGTTCCTGCTAACTGAATATTACCGGTAGACAAGTCTTTATCTCTACTATTGGCATGTTTTCTGATGTCTCTATTCAGTTGATGTGTTTTGCCTTTCTTACCACCACTTTTACTGACAGTGACTTTAACCCCAGATATACTGAGAAATGGTTTTGATATCTTTTGTGTCTTGACATGACGTCTTCTATTTTTTTTATTTCTTCTTGGTTTTCCTGTTTCTTTCTGAAAAAAAATTTGCTGTCTTATTGTGTTGGGAAAGGGTTAAACTCACAACCAATCTTCAGTTATAATTTACATCCCCCTCTGGCTGACAGCTTTTTGAAACCATCGTGAATAAAAGCTTGTTTCATACAGAAAACCAGGATCCAGAGCAAATCAAGAAATCATTCAGACAAATATGGAAGTTGCCTGCAATTAGCAATGTTGCAGTTTTCAAAGCTGCTTACTGCAAATGTTAAATTCATATCTTATATGTTTAGCCCTTTACCACAACATCCCAAGTTTCAGCAACCCTAAGAAACAGGCCTACTGAAAACAATCTAGGAGAAGGATAAAATGCTGGTAACCAGTATCTTCTCCATTTCCCACAATGTTTTCTACTATATTTGACACAAATCCCATGATTTGTACCATATTATTATATCGTCTGCAAGTGCTTTCAAATTGAACCAGTCTAAAATTTTGTTGTTTGGTAAAGAGGTAAACCTTTTCATTTCAAATCGATTGTAAAACAAGCGGTTATGACTATCAATAATCACTCTTGATGATTGCTCCCAAGAAACCTTAACCAGTACTTGCGCCATAGTGTTGGTAAATTAAAAGGTTGACCCCATTCATCACAGTATTCAAACCCTGGGGTAACTTTGGTTTTAGAGGTTGACACTCTACCACTATACCAATGTCTCCCACATACTAGTATAAATATATACATGTACAGTCGTCCTTGCTGGTACCGTGTCATCTATGATACTTCTGTAATCCAAAAAATACCTAATTTGCATACGTAGGGCCACCTAACAACTTTTTACACTATCAAATCAAAAGCAGAAGTGTTTTTGCATCGTATCGGTTAAAAAATATCAGATATGTCTTCATAAATGATAAGTTACTTTCAATATAATACTTTGCAATAATAAAGCACAATTTTCCTCCATGTTTTGAAAAAATTACCCCCTATTCTTCATAAAACCAATAATTCATGTTTGACAAGTGACAGGTCGTCTGCTGTGGCGTTATAGCCCTTGCCGGAAACAAAAACTACGGCACTTAAATCATTTTCTCAAAATAAAAATCATATTTTTTACGATTTTCCAAATTACAGGAGTTAATGCGGTACCATAGCGGACTCACTTCAGAGCACCTGTAGTCAGTATGATAGCTTGACCTAGATATTTTTGTCTGAAAAACACGACTTAAAGGTGGGTATTTAGATTTTTCACATCTCACCAAATTAAAAAATATCAAAGCTTAAAGGTGGCCCTTCAGATTTTGGGACAAAAATTTTACAAAAATACAAAAAAATCATCCTTATACTCCCAAAGCCTTTTAATTTTCATTCATAAAACCCCAGTAGTCGAAAGCCATCCGACAAGAGAAATTAGAGATTCACTACGGCCCAGGTCGACACCGACGGGAAACACGGTCTATTTTTACATGAGCAACTCGCTCATTTACATACCGGAAATACACAGACGAAGCTTCAAACATAGCGTCCGAAGAAGACATTATGGAAAATAATTACATGTTTGTTGTGTTATGGAATTTAAGCGTCATTAGTCACGTGCCAGTCACTTGATATTCCCACAATGCTTTTTTGATTTCTGGCGCGAAATCTAAAAATACCTTAAGAGGCTACGTAGCCTTTTAAGGGAACACCATCAAAAAAAATTGTTTTTGTAATTTTATGATTCTTAATTATTGTAACTTTACATGCAACAATTTATCACAGTATTGGAAAATTATGCATGTGAGTTCTCTCTCTTGTAGTAAATTTTCGGCGAAATTAAGTACCGCGGTACCTGCGAGGACCATCCTAGCAAATGTCAGGGAGTAAATGCAAATTAGAAAAAAAACAGCATAAGGGTGAAAATGACAGTAGTCATCTTTTTCTCTTTACCATAATGTTTTGGCAAGCTTAGCTACATGTATCTTATTCAAGATCTATAAACATACTGGATCATTTAGTAAAGGGTTGTTAACCTTTTACCTGGCAACAAAATTCTACACCCGTCTGTATTGAAAGCACTTGGAGATGACAAATTCAATGTCGCTAAAATTAAGATATATATTTGCTTGTGACAGGATCAAAAATATTATGGGAAAAGGGGAAAATGCTACCAGCAGTTCCTCCTTTTCTCAAAATGTTTTCAGAAGTCTTCTTCTTCAGGGTTGTTAAAACAAAGGGTTATTTCATAAAGGTTTCAATTTATTTCCTGGCACTATCATACGCTAGTACAGATAACTGTCCCCAAAGGTGATGTTACTTTTTGACTGGTCGCCTCTGGGTACAGAGACGATCAAGACAAAATCAGCTGAAAGCTCCACACAGATTTTGTGCGCAAGTTTGAACTCTTAAAATTTTGCAAATACAGCACAAAACTAGGATTTAAACATACCTGTTGCTTGCGTATTTAATAACCCTTTGTTTGAAATACAAATATTTTCAATTTAAACGCTGAACAGAGAAAACCGTGCATTTCATGTTACTCGAGTTGTTTACGTTCCCGAAAACATACAAAATGGCCGCCACACACGATAAAGTTCGTCAGTGATTTTTCCGAGATTTACATGTTATAAACGACTTTTACAAGCTCTTTATGTAATGAAGGGTTTAATAATTTGTCTTTAGTCATGTTTGTTACTAAAAGTTAATTGCATTTCGCTGCAATACAGTTTAAACCGACGAAACAGAAAGTCAGTATAGCGCTCTATCTTTGCTACCAGAAAATTTACGATGGACTTGAGATGGTACGGTGTACAATAAATGTCCAAATATGAAAAAAATCACCGTAGCATCTCATTATTGTGACTATATCATACGCCAACTAGTGATGTTTCACCTGTACCTATAAATATGTAGTATACCTACCAGGTCACTGGTTGTATTCAGCTGACGAGTAGTTGATCTGTGTCCAGTTTTGGTAATACTATGAAAATCAATTGGTTTTTCTTCTTGAATTTCTTTCCTCTGCTCATTGCAATCTAAAAGTAAATACATGTACTTATTGTAAGGATGACATGGATTTCTAGGATTATCTAAATATAAAGCAATGCTATCTAATGTCTCTCCAACTGTACTACCAACCCTCCTTCATAATTCCAGGGATCGTATATACACAGGGATAGGCAACGCAACTGGAGTTAAGACCAATTATCGATTTTTCACTGACTTACCTGTACGGCGTCCAATAATCCGTTGTCGTTCCTTGCGAGTTATTATCTTCCTTTCAGATAATATAATTCCTTGCCGATTCCGACAATTTTTATATCTGCCAAAGAAGCGTTTAGTATGAAATGCGTTTCAATGTTTATGTCAATGTTTTTCTATTATTGTTTTTTTCAGTTAAAGTGTTATTTTTTTTTATCTGGAAAATTTAAAGTGTCGACTAACTGGGCGTTTCAGATATACAGGTCATGTTGTCAGTCTTGATTTCACACGAAGTGTAAATTGTGAATGGAGATCAAAACGGCCCGGTGCCAAAACGACCCATTACCGAAACAACCCTCTTTTTCGTAGTAACTTAAAATATTTTGATATTTCTGCAGTGGATATCTATTGCAAACAATTCGGGAAAAGCACACATCGCCTGTTGAAGGATTAAGTCCGTCTAACGTTTCGGAAGTGGGCTGCTTTTGTCCACTCCCTGTATTTGACATGATCACAAGTGGGATATATCAAGTTGTGTATCTGTCATGACACATCTACTGTTAGTAGTGTCCTCTTCTGTTTATAGACAATACGCATCATTGAAATTAAATATGTATTTTCTGATTTTCTTCTCCAAATGTTTCAATTTGGTCAGGTCAAAAGCTTCTCATGTTATCAGGAGTGACAAACATTTCACTTGTATGTAGTACAATGTATTAGGCCAGTAAACACAGAGATCTGTTAATAGTTATATACCCATTTTTCAATAGCAAACTACACAAAGGGCATATAGAACCAGACAATTGCCTTCACTGCCCATTAAATGGACCTTCCAGTACATTTTCAGTTCAGCTTGCAGCTACTCTTAAATCACTGTCTTTGACAGAAAAAAAGGAGAATTTCCTGCAAAATGGAAAGAATTAGTGAACTTTCTGAAAAAGTAGACTGGTGAAGTGTGAGGACCTGTCTGCAACTCTGTTCCTACTTTTATACTTTGGAATCAATTACATACACCAGTGGCCTTCACAATTGCATCATTTCGAATTAACCTGTGTACCTTACAACCTTGTGTGTTTGATGACTTCGGAATATTTAAAGCTTTTTGAAAAATATTACAAAATTTTGGACATGTCTAATTTGAAAGCATTTGCAGACGACAAATGAAATGCAACTGAAATGAGGAGACTTGTTTTTCCTGGGGAAATGAGAAAATGTGACATGTACTTACCGGTAGTTTCTTCTTTGTTCACAATGTTTTCGAAAGTATGGATATTCCCCAGGTTAGTGAAAACTTGGGATTCAGCAATACTAGCATTTGTCACAGATAATTAAATAACTCCATACTTCTAGTGGCTTATTGAGCTATACATACTAAATATACTTTGGTGGTAGAAGAAGCCCACAGCTTTCATATTCAAATATATTAATTTCACTTTAGCATTTTTCTTGCAGGTTTGTACGGTTCACAGCTGATTTGGTCTTTAATATTCCAAGTTTTCAAGCCCAGCTTCAGTTTTATACTAGCCCACTTTATGCAGAATTACAAAACCATCTTCAATGTCATTCTTCTGTTCACAGGATGCATCACAACAGTATGTTGACAGCTCTTGAAACCATGTTTTGAAGTGTTTGTGCTCTCACAATACATATCTGGAAAAAAAAATATAGAACCAACTGAATTTCAAATTTCTCCTTTTTACAAAACGCAACATTTTAATTCTTCAGTTACGTTGCAAAATATGGTTTTATTTTCACATGGTTAGGCTATAATGAGAATTTGTTCAGGATATGGCCAACTATCAGAGATCCAATCATTTTTGAGTAATGTGCGGTACTGCGCTTCCACCTTTACTGAAATAACCCCTTTTTAGGCTGCCATCTTGCAATTAAGACCGAAAATAGCCAAGTATTTGAGCCCACAGTTATCCAACCTTGGCATCGAAAATCACTAGATTTGATTTAAAAACAAAAAGAAATACTTACTGCTTATAAATATGTCAAAATCTGAACAAATTTACTTCTAAAAATAAATTGAGAATGCTACAACTATCACTAGGGTCCCGCCAAATTCACCACATTGGTCCGCCATTTTGTGATGAAATACCGAAAATAGCCCAGTTTTGAGCCCATAATTATCTATCTTAGGAATCGAAAATCAGCACAAAACTAGCTTTAATACAAGGAGATGTACTCTATGTCGTGACTTTTACCAACATGTTGCTATTTGGACGCTACTTTATGTACTTAAAAAGTACTTTTGCACGTCACTAAATCCTCCTGCCGAACATCCCCTACGGGGCAAACATGATTAGGTCATGATTTTTTAACGCCAAAATAAGCATATAAAACAAAATCTCCGAAAAAAATTGATGTTACATATATTCTAAGCATGTAAATATTCGGTAACTTACCTGTTGAGAAGGACGTATGGGATAACCAAGCAAAACGTTGATTAAAACAGTGACCGTCGTATGCCGAAATTTAAGATGGCCGCCGTTTTTTCCTTTGCGGTCAATTCGAAAGAAGACAGTGAATAACCGGAAGTTATACCGCGTTTCCTATCCCTGTATATACGATCCCTGATAATTCACCATTTGAAGAGCAACAGATAAAAAATCATTTCTTGAACATTTATCTGTTAATGCTTTTGATTGATCAATATACCTTTGAAAATGTAATAAGATGCTAGTTAAGCAAATTCAGTCAGTCGAATCATAGAGAAACTTGAAAGTACGGACTCTGCTCAATCTAAATCACAAACAGTTGTTTTCTTAATGCAAAAGCTTTGCCGCTCTGGTTTTAAGACAAAGCTTAATGAAATTTAAAAATGAATAGGGTGAAACAACCTCCTTTGAGAAGAGTATCAATTAAGACTGGTATACACCATTAATATTACTGGAATGTAAAATGTTTCAAAATTTCACGAAATGTAGATAGCTGAATACCGGAATGTAACGAAACGTGGAAGCGGCAATAACAAAATGTTATGAATTGTAATTTTAAAGGCCCAAATACTGGAATGCAACGAACTGAAGAATAAATTTAGCTAATACACACAACACACACATGCAAGTAAGCACGCATTCACGCACGCCGACAAAACAGCCTCAAAATGTAAATTGTCACTAATGGAACATAAAAATAGTAAGATTTTGGGGCTGGGGTGGCGGGAAGAGGAAACCAATTTTTGCCACTCGTCACAACTCGGCCGATTCCGTACCTACATCTAATCCCGGTCGTTTCCATTTAAACTGCCAATCACGTGACCTTATACATTGCGGCGCCACTGTAATTCGTTTAACAATGACATAAACAACCTCGATCAAGTTATTCACATCTATCTATCTGTCGGTGAAAACTTCAATCGGAATTGATAAACCACGTTAAAAAATGAACATACGGACTGTTTGTCAACTGAAATATAGTTAGAAAGATTTCGATAGAAAACTGAGAGTCAAGTTTTCTTTTTTAAGAGGAGCCCTACAATTTTCAGAACGGTGAACCGGCGTATTTCCGGCGAAGAAATGTACCGTATAGGTGCATATCAAGCTGCCAGATACAGCCGAGGGATTTGATGGCTTCCATCACCCGAGGTATGCCGAATGCAATTTTTGCCTGAGCTTTTTTAATTGCTCTCGTACATTGTGTAGAATATTGGGTGTAGTAAGAATATGTAAGAGGTTTCATTGCCGTGTAGAACCTTAACAATGTGATGTTACAATTTGTTACAGATGTTGAAAGCAGGGCAATCAATCAATCAATTCTAGAGCTTGCACTACCTAAATGTAAGGGTATACTTATCACCGGAATGTAACAAAATGTGCAGCCTATACTCCGGAATGTAACAAAATGTATATGCTACAGCACCAGAAGGTCATTTTAAGAGCCTAAATGCTGAAATGTAGTTCACAGAAGAATAAATGAAGATTAAAATACGCTCGTACACACGCCTACACAGACAAAACTGGTCCGAAATGTAAATTTTGATCAATAGAACAAAAAAAAATATAGTAAGATTGAGGGAGAGGGGGTAGAACCATTGTTTACATGTGCTTCTTTGATTGCTCCTGTAAAAGAAGTGAAAACTTTGGTGAACGAGTGTGCAAGAATTTGTATTGTCGTGTACAGCATAAAGGCTGTGATGCAACAACTTGTTCGGAAATAAAGAAAGTGCACCACCAGAATGCAACAAAATGTAATCTCAGAGCCTAAACAATGGAATGTAGCGATACTTGTATTTATGTACTAATTAAAGAGCAAAATAGCAGTACCGAAATGTGATTCTTGATCAATAGGTCTACATTAAAAAGAAATAAGCTCTTTTTAGATGCAATTATGATCGCCCTGTTTCAAAAGGTGGAAGATCTGACCAGTGTATAAAAGTGTAAAAGTAAACCAAGGACAAAAATGAATAAGCAAGCTGTCGCCGTTACATGACTTAAATATTGTTGAAAGCGGCGCAAATATCTATCAATCAATCAATCAATCAACCAACAAAACCAACCAAATACAATTGCTTTCAAAATGAATTAGTCGAAAATTTTGTCACATACAATCATTGTAAGGAATTAGTCGAAAATTTTGTCACATACAATCATTGTAAAGATTTAAAACAGCTACACATGTTGCACTAATGAGCTCTTCTTTCTAATTTATATGTAGGCCTCATTCTAATGTATCCATTTGTTATGATTTATTATGACGAAATTTAAGCTAGAAACCATAGATCTACATTCAAAATATGCACAGCATGATGCATATCGAGTACGACCGACATAAATTTATATTGATGCAATGTAAATGAGCCGAGTGTATGTATACAACGGGTTATACAACTTATTTTCCGTTCAATCCATCACCACCTTCATGAAGACGAGTTTTATTTTCTTTTTGCAACAGACCACTCTAAAAACCATCCTGAAAGACGGAGAAATTGCTCTTAACCTTTTTTCAAACGATAACATGAATTCTAGACTTGTCCAACGTGAAATCATTTGCAGACGACAAACAAATGTGCCGCAAACAACAGAAACTTTTTAAGAGTAGAAAACTTGTGGAAAAGGGAGACTGAAATGCAGGTTACCAGTATTTTTTTCATTTTTCCACAATGTTTTCAGAAGCAGTTTCTTTCACAAGGTCCTTAAGAAACGGGCGAAGGTTTCAAGAGCATTTTCTCACTCGAACAAGCATACATGTATTGATCAATATTTACTTCTATTTATTCATATATAACAAAAAGATTTCCAAGTTGCCCGGGGCAAGTTTGCTTCAAACTCTGAGGAAACACTTCGAAAATGAACAATATTCGTGCGTCATAAAGTAAAATCTATATCTAAGTAAACGAACGACTTTTAACGTTTTTTTTTTTAATATAAAGTCATTTAATATGAATCTCATTTAGACACATCCGTCAAACATTGCTGTGAGGCAGGGAGTTGTGAAATCTCTCTCTCTCTCTCTCTCTCTCTCTCTCTCTCTCTCTCTCTCTCTATTCCTCGCTGTGCAATAATAATAATTTAATTATTAGGAGGAGGAGTTAGTTACATGACAAGCTTGTTAGCTAGCTAGACCGACAGAGAGACAGACAGACAAACCAAAGATCAGGCTGCACATTCTGTTCAGTCTGATCTTGATCCATGCTGCCTGTTGAAGCCCCCGTTTTTGTCCATTGCGCTGAAAGACCGTTAATACTGCATCAATTTCGTGTTTGACACGGCAAGGTAAAAATCACTTTTACAAGTGCCGGGTATCTAAATATACACATACACTTAAAACTTTTAATTTACATATTTCAATAAAAAGCACACCGGGACTTAATATCGTATGACTGATGACGCAACCATTTCATGACTGATCAGTCACTTAACAACCTAGATTGGTATACTCCCCTGATACAGAGTAGGGTTGTAATACCTGTAAATGTACAACAGGGACCAGTTTATCCACCCTTTGGCTGCTAAGCGCGACTTAAGGACCTTTTGCGGACAGTTTAGATCAAGATCAGACTGCACAGAACGTGCAGTCTGATCTTGGATCTACACTGTACGATATGAAGATGTTTCTCCTAAAAATAACTTTAAAACGACAACATTTGGATTTTTACAACAGACTTGAAGGTGTCGTTTAATTTATTCAACAGGAAAAGGGTTAACAGCCCCTTTCCCCCACCCAGTTACCTGTTTTACTCATTTCTTATTATTCACTTAAAAATAATGGTAAAATGACAGAACCTTCAATTTTTTTCTTTTATGCGATGCTTTTTCTCGGCGTATCTGTTTGAGCTGGCTTTGGACCTACTTCTTGCTATTGGTCACAAATGAATAAATAGTAAATTGGTATAAAATGTGGACATGTTTATTTTTTCTGGCTTCTGCGGACCTTTCTGTGGGCTTATTTTCGGGACCAATTATGACACCAATTTAAAACCACTGGTACCGTTAATTGATACCACGCGGTGCTTACTCACGCCATGATATGAAAGGGGAATACTAGTACATGTAATCCTTTTCTTGTACCAGTTGGTATACCTTTTTTTTCTAATTACCTAGTATTTAAAAAATCATTCGTTACCCTACACCCCATTATTATACAGTAAATATGTATTTTCAGTCATGCCATTTTTAGCAGCAACTGCTCCATTTTCCATTGATGAGTACGTATTATTTAACCTTATCTTGAAATTTGTATCTAATTGCAAATTTCAGTTTTCAATAATACGCAAAACAGTGAGGAAAAGATACAATTGCCGGCGTAGTCATTTTTTTTTTTTTTTTTTTTCATTATTTTCTACATAATGACTACTAGACGGTTTCAATATTCAAATTCCAGTACCTCTCAGCCGTCAATCTTTTTTCAAAATCCTTTCTTTTTGGTCTTGGTGTTACCTCAGTCTTTTGTAAAATACACACGTTCTCTTTAAAAAGACGGAACGCTAATTTTCCAAATGATTTCATCAGAAACATGGACCTAACACAAATATGACATTTATACGCCTTTTTCTAAGAGTTGAACGTATTCTGCATTTACCAGTCCTTGAATTGCTACGAAAAATGAAAATGGATATTAAACTTTTTCAGGAAATCGTCGATTTGTTCTCTGGCGGCGGTGGTCACGTGTGTGTGTGGGGAGGGGTTGTTGAGGGCGGGGATGTGGGTCGCACGTGATCACGGTCTAGTACTGATGAACTCAGCTGAGAGTGTAAGACATTGAACAAGACAAATTTATGATGCATGGCATCATAGAAGCCGCAATCTTTTGGTGGACAATTTCAGAAATATTGACTTTCTAGAAAAAAATGTGATGACATTTTTGTATCTGTTTCCCCCCCCCCCCCCATACTAACGGAAGATCATGACAAATGATACTAAAATGCAGGATAAAAAAGACAGAAGTTAAGAGAGGAATCTTAAATTATCTTGTACCATTATTATCATCATAATCATCATTATCATTTAAAGTGATGATGCGTATGTGAGAAGACATGTAAAAGCATTGGAATTCTCAAAATTCTACTCAAAGTTTGAAAATGGAGAAATTGCGCATGAATTCAAGTACAGAATTTTTCATTATTAAATGATTTTAAAAAACAAACTTCTGTAGGGGCATCAAAGGCGACACTGCATAATTATGTAAGTTAGTAATTCATTATTCATATTTAGATCGTTATTCACGTAGATCTACATGCATTTACACTTTTTAGTGGTATTTTCTTTGTGTTTCATTTTTTTACAAATACAAAAAAGAAAAAAAATATTCAACAACTTTCTTCTAAAACATTGTCATTTTGCTTGTCAAAAAGAATCTTAGCCTGCTTGTAACAAAGTGAATCTTTACATTTCTACTCCAGAATTACAGACTTTTGCATAGTATTTCCAAAATTCTTCCAATCATAGCCTTCACAGTTGGCGCAAACCACTAAAAAAAATCAAAAATTATTTTTTAAATCTTTAAGGATCTGGATATATTCAACAACAACATAGTAACTTTTACTATATATATATCGTTTAGTAGAAATTAGTTTGAACTAATTTCTGCAAATGCCTTGTACAAAACCTATAAAACTTCTAATGTAAACTGCAAGAGCCATTCAAAAGCCTTGACCAGCAGCGACGTAAAAAGTTGTATAAGCAGTGATAGGTTTAGTAATAACTTTATCCTTTCAAGTACACCGAATGAAATAAATATACTGAGTAATTAAGGAAAATGAAACAAGAATTTTTTACGTTTACAATATCTTATAAAATATTTAAAAAATATTACACAGGTTTATGTACTGTCTGATCTTGATCTATTTCTGTCATTTTCGAACAGTTTCAACCCTGAGAGCACTATGCACCACTTTGGTAATTTTGTGGACAACGTAAATCACGATCCATACATTTTTCACGGGTATTGTAGATCAGGACCTTACTGTACAGAACTAAAAGTCTGATCATAACAGCTTCGACACACAATACATTAAATGCTAAATTTTATAGGGCTCATAAGGTATATCGTCCATGTTACAAAATTCCATGAGGCTAAAGTGTCGACGAAGGGAAGAAAAAGGGTTATCTCTTCACAAGTAGGCCTATTCTATAAATAGCTGATGTCAGCTCTTAGTATTGATTGATTGTGTGTAGGCAGGTAACCAATCTATACCTTGATCAAAGGTTAACCGCCCTATTATCTTTACAGATTAAAACTGCACGAAACACTTGTACATAAAACTGCTTCTGATTATCATATTCTAAGATGCTCTCCATCTCATAATTGTTATTAGCTTGTTTTGCAAAAAAGTAGACAAATGCGAAAACCGTTTAGAGGTGGGAGAGCCTATGATAAACGGAAAGCATTATAATTTCGTTTGGGAACAAGGAAGGAATCCTTTAAGTTGGAAAAGTTCGAGGGACTAGCCAATAAAAGGAAGTCTATTTTTCTGTATTTTCATTGTTATTTGAGAATGAACATATATTGCAAGAAAACCAGACTTGATGTTCATGTAGGTCTGATTGAATATTTGAGAAAGAGTCATGTGGAGTAATTTTGTAACACTAACACGACATTATTAGGAAATTTCCAAAAATAATAACCAGTCGAATAATTACTGATCATCTACATGGTAAATAGTTTAGGTACATTCCTACTGGAAGCCGCTTTCGAGCGGCTTCCAATAAATGAACTGTCAGCGTGATATGACTTAGCTGATACTGAATGTTACGTAAAATATCATATTAAACAGCAATAAAAATCAAAAGAGACGATAACTAAATAGCGATATTGTACTTTGTATGTATTTATTCCATACCGTTTCCGCCTTCCGCGAAATATTCCTCTTCTAGGAGGCTAAACCCTTTTCCGGTTGATGACATTTTAGACTGGTTCACATTGGAAACATTTGCAGAAAACAAATTAAATGAGGGTCAAATGATAGACGTCGTTTCTGAAAAATATAGAAAACATTGTGGGTAAAGGAGAAAATCCTGTTACCAGCATTTTCTCCTTTTCCCACAATGTTTTCACTCTTTCCTCATGGTCGTTAAAACATGGGATTGGTTGGTAAATGGTTAAAGAGGCTTCCTTATTTGATAAACTTAGATCATACAACAAGTTCATTGTACCAGTGCATGTCTCTAAGATTTAACTTAACTGTTCGGTTCCACGTAAACAATTTCTACTCAAATAACTATTTGAGTGTTTATCAACCCTTACTTTGCGTTTGTGGACAGTGCAGATTAAAAGCAAACCCTATATAACGTGCAATCTGAACTCTATCCTGTTTGATATTTTGTTAAATATTCAGAAAAAAAAATAGCCATGACATTACAGTTTTAAAGTATCATTTATTGTCCAAGACCGAAACTGTCCATTTACTTGATGTTAACTGTATGGACTTGCTAAGTGTCCGCGTGGTATCTTTTGTTCAGTTTTAGCTGTATAATGTAGCTTTTGACTTCTTGATATTGTTTTCAACTGAATAAATACTAATATCCGATTGGTCAAAAATGTTCAGTTTTGGCTGTATAAGCTACCTTTTGACTTCTTCGTTATATTGGTCTCAAATGAATAAATAATAATATCCGATTGGTCAATATTGTGGACATGTTTAATCTGTAGTTTTTTTTTTTTTGCCGGCATATTTATGACATCATTATAATGTCTAATTATATCAATACGTTCTGTTGAATATTTCATATGAAAATCTAAACATTCCCTTCCAAAAAAGGTCGAAATCACTATAAGTGGGTCTTCTTTTCAATATACATGTACATGTACTTAGTTGAAAAATACATTTCATTTATAAAAGCTGAGTGTATAAAGTAACTCGAGTCTGTCTGTCTGTCTGTCTGTCTGTCTGCATGCTTCTCTCTCTCTCTCTCTCTCTCTCTCTATCGTTTTGCACGTGTATTTTATTGAAAAAAAAATTAGTTCATGTATTTAAACCGTTATGATTTACGACCTATCGACCTACAGCCTATTATAGTAATCAAGCGCGGCCATCCAAAACAATAGACAGATAAGACTACCATGGCATGTGAATAATAGCAATAAACTGTTTTATGGCGTAATCCATAACGTGAATGAACTATTGAATACCACACATAACTTACAATCAGTTATAGCTCACACAATTTTATCCGTCCTTCACTCGTTCACTACCATTTCAAAAATCCACTTTTTTCTTCAAAATTTGAATCTAAAGTCGATTTACTGAGAACGACTATGGTCATAGCTTAGTACAAGATACCGGACGGTATCGATCCAATATCAGACCGAACATTTTGTGCTGTCGGATCTTGGTCTACATCGTCTGCAAAAGTCGCCATTGGTAATGAAAGATTTTATTGAATAATAAACTCTACCGTTGATCTTCTGACCTTTCATTTTCACAGATGTTGGACCATACTGACATTGCTTTTGCGGAAAGTGTTAATCTAAGATAAGACTGCACAGAACGCGCAATCTGATCTTAGATCTTCACTGTCCGCTACTTTGTTACAAGAACATATTTTGGCCGTAACAACATTGACAAAGCAATATTTCAACTGATATTTCGACCTCAATTAACAAATGCACCTTTATCGTCGCATTTCAGTCCCTTATTTATTTTTTTTGAAAACAGAAAACAAATGATCACTTAATACAAGACCATATCTACATTTAATTCATTTATCCTGAAAACTAATACTTTGTTTGACCCAGGCTGCTAAGCAGGGCTTTGCAGATAGTGTAGATCAAAGATCAGACTGCACGAAACGTGCAGTCTGATCTTTATCCCACACTGCCTGGTCTGGTGAGAAGGAATAGATAATCGCAGAATTGTTTTTTTTTTAACTGTTTGCTTGAAATTCGCATATATTTATTTAGCAATGTAAGGATAAGAGTCCGATGGGTCTAAATGGCACCATTGGTATCATTAGATTTCGTTACAACTCAATCAACATTTATTTATAATTCAGGCCTATGGCCCAAACTACAATTAAAAGTTTGTTAAATATAACACACAGCTGATGTGCTTGGTCTTTAATTTATTGAATTTCTTTTATTTATCGTCGCCAACGGTTGCCCATATGGGGCGATGCCTAGAGTCTGTAAGTCTGTTAGTTATGTCACGGAGGATAGTGCAAGATGGGGGGGGGGGCGCGAAACCCATCCTATGTTACGCCTTGTTCTTCAACCTGCTCCGCGTATAGCGTCGCCATACAGGACTAAGGTTTAACGTCTCACCCGAAAGACTATTAGTAATATTAAATTGCTAGCTTTGGGAATCGAACCCAAACCCTCGAATGGCCCGAGACTTGCCGTTTACAAGTCTCATGCTCTATCACTTGAACTATTCGGGCTAGTCGAGGATCATTTATGTTTGCCATTGTCTATGTTTATGACAGAGGACATCAATGGCAAGTTAATATTTGTATGTTCAATTTTTTCGGAAAGGCCGGTTGGATAGTTTTTGCAGCGACATAATTATTCTTTTCAGCTCTTTAACCCTTAAGCTGCTAAGCGCGACTCACTGACCCTTTGCAGACAGCGTAGATCAAGATCAGACTGCACAGAACGTGCAGTCTGATCTTGGATCTACACTATCCAATAAGGAGATAGATTTCCTCCAAAAATACCTTTCAAATGGCAATATTTGGATTTTTACTATCAGATTGAAAGTTTCGTTTCTTTTATTTAGCAGGATTACGGTTGACAAAGAATCACACGTTTTCATGATTCTGAAATCAGCAACTAAGGATGTGTTCAAAGTCGCTGGATGAAAATTTTGTTAACGATGTATTTGTTTATTTGTTTGATTGAACGGTGTTTAATTCAGTTTACGATGTTATTTCAGTTATATTGCGGCGGCCAATGCACCTATCCATGCTTTGGAGTTTTCTTTGTACCAGTCCTTCGCAGGATGTTCTTCCCAAGCCATTAGCTGCTTTCACGCATAATCTTCGTCGAAACAATGATCAGCGGTGAGAGAGGAATGAATCCTGACGCAAAGACTATCAGCAATCCTCGAAGAGAAGTTGGCCGAGCTGGGGATTTGATCGTTTCGTGATGTTAACAGTTACTATCAAATACAAATGGCGTTTTTAAGTCTCCATACATTTTGATATCTATTTAGAACGCGAGTTAGGTAGTAAATATCTGATAAATGATACATATATACGTTTTATCCCTGAACACTACTTACCAAATAATCATGCTTTAACGACCCAGGGGAAGAGGCCTTTTGAAAACATTGTGGAAAAGGGAGAAAATGCTGGGAACCAGCATTTTCTCCTTTTTCCACAATGTTTTCTAACCTTTCATAGAAAAATACCACCATTTGGGCCGCATATAATGCGCCGTTTGTGAATGTTTTCATCATCGGACAAGTCTTATACTGTCAAAATATAGTAAAAAGTAAACTTTCAAATAAATTCGGGGAAAAGTTTAGCCAACAGTACCAACACAAATACATGTATTCCAGTTTCGACGTTCTTTTCGCCGACAAAAAAATCTCATCGCATCGGACAGAATAAATAAAAGATCAGACTTCACGTTCTGTGCAGTCTGATCTTAATCTACACGGTCCTTAATTCTTTTAAGCGTGTTGAGTCGCACCTAGCTGCCTAAGGGAAGACCAGTCCCCTATTTACTCGTATATTTACATAAGATCTATACCCAAACCTTAAGATATCATTTTTCGAATTAAAACAATTCAGAACTCTTCCGGGTTCTTTTTTTCATTAACCCCTGCATGGGTCAGTGGTAAAATGTAGGAATCGTGATCTGAATGCCCTGCGTTTGAGCTTCACTGGAAGCAGTGGCTTTTTCGTAGGAGTGTACTTAGGCAAGGGCAAGGCACCTTAGGGCTCTAGTCTAGTACCCATGAAACCTAGGACAAACATAAACAGGCTAGCTATCGCCGTGATACGACAGAAATGGCGTGAAACACAGCTCAATCTAACAATCATTCGTTAATCCCAAAGTTATTAAAGGTGAATCAATGCTGTACATGTATATAGCGGACAACGTAGATCAAGATCAAACAGTTCGAACTTGCAGTCGAATCTTGGATCTATCTTGTCCGTTACGGTGAGATTTTTCTGGCAGGACAGGAGTTTGATATAGCAAGATCAGGGTTCGTACTATCTACCTAGAATTTTGATACGATTAATTAAATAACAATGATATGAAGATTTCTGAGTTCAGCCCATTGGCACTTGTGTTTCGACAAAATTTGCCAGACTTAGCCTTATTATTCAAGACATAATAATATAGCTTGCAACACGCGAAAAGGGGCATTCGGACATTTGCGTAACGTGTCGTCACGGATCAGCCTGCACAGCGCAGGCTAATCCGAAACGACACTTTCCGTTTTTATGTAATTTTCTGTTTTGCACAAGTCTACTGTAGCACAAATTCTAATGTAGTCGTAAAGTGCCGTCTCGGATTAGCCTGCGCGGACTGCGCAGGCTGATCCGAGACGACACTTTACGCAAATGTCTGAATGCCCCTTTTCGCGTTTTGCAAGCCATATTTGAGCGGCGCTCACGAAGTTTAATGCATCTCTATGATGCACTTTACCAAACAAATCAGCACATAATCATTGATCCATAAAATCCATTCTGTCCAACAACCGACTACAATTATGAGATAGACTGGTCCTTTGACTTACAGAAAGTTGACCGATAGCAAGACGTTAGGTCAGCCTGTGCGGAGTTCGCACGCTGACCCGAGTCGATAGGTTTTTTTTTAAGAGGCATTAAACCCCCTTAATTTTTCTTTGATGAGGTAGAAAAATTATAGGAAAAGGAAAATGTTTTTTTTTTTTCTTATAAAACAACACTTGCAGCTGCGCACTGGCACCGGTATACTGCGTTCTTGCTGTGATTCTTTTTCTCTGTAGTTGTTTCTGAACTCTAGGGGGTCCTGCATGGCCCTGTGGTAATGTGTAACACTCGTAACGGGGAGGCCGCTGGCTCGAACCTCACTGGAGGCAGTGGGTTTTTCGTGGGGATGATTTAGGTAGGACACTTTAACAGAGCCCTAGCCTAGTACTGGTGAAACCCAGGACAAACATGAATGTGTAAGCCTTCGCCGTGATATGACTGAAGTAATGTTGAAAGCGGCGTAGACCACCATTCAATCAATCAATCACTTCTGAACGCAAGGAATACCTGGCACAACTGTAGTTTCTTTCTTTTCTTTTCTAGACAGTATAGATCAAGATCCGCCTGCTTAGCACAGACAGTACGATCTTATATCTATGCCATCACTATTATCTTTATCTCTTTACCAGACAGCAAAATTCTCGACTTTCCTAATTGAAAGCATTTACAGACATGAAATCAAATGGTGCTAAATTGTTGGAACTTTTCCCTGACTGGGTATAAAACATTGTGGGAAAAGGAAAAAAAATTTGGTTACCAGCATTTTCTCCTTTTCTCACTGTTTTCAAAAGGTTTCTTCCTAGGGGTCGTTAGCATTAACTCTTTCCTCACAATAGACGATACCAGAAGCTTTTGTGGCCAGTGTAGATCAAGATCAGTCTGCAGAGAACGTGCAGTCTGATCTAAGGTCTAAACTGTCTGCTGCTATATTCTAGATAATGACGAAACTGTCTCAAGATCTTGCAGAGGAAATGTATTTTCAGCCTTTGAGAAAATGCAATTTATTTATTCAGTAGTGAAAGAGTTTGTTTGTTGGTACGGTGTTTAACGCCGTTATCAACATTATTTCAGTTATATCGCGGCGGCCAGTGCACCTACCTGGCGTGCTTTTGTAGAGTTTCTTTTACCATTACTCCGTACAATATTCTTTCCAAGCCACTGGCCGCTTTTCCACATAACCATCGTCGAAACAATGATCAGCAGTGGCAAGGAAATGAATCCTGTTGCATTGCCTCTTATCAATCCTCGGAAAGAAGCTGGCCTAACCGGGGATCGAACCAGCAACCTCCTGTTCTCAAGTCCTGTATGCTACCGGCTGAGCTACCGGGGCTCGGCAGTGAAAGAGTTAAACATTACCCATACACTTTCAACGTTTAGGTACAAGGGTTAACGAAGGGTCACATTATTGATAGCGTGATTAATGTTGTATTTGACTTTATAAATTCTTTTGAAATACTTAGTAAACATTACCTGTACATTTCGTAAGGTCAACTTTTCCGCTCGAGTGACCCACATCGTGCCCATGCGACTCATGCCGACCCGAAATTCCCTTTCTCGTCCCGTCCAAAGTTCGAGACCTTGCAGCAAGAAGCAGGGAACTCAAAACTAAAATCCGAATTATCATGGCACATACGGAAGAAAAAAAGACCGGTGCGATTTAATCTCCCTGATTTTATATTCACGACGAAATTGACACTAAATTATGGAATATACACCGCATGCGTCCTTTTCAACTTGTCAACCAAAATTAAATCGTCTGTTACGTTGTTTGGTATAACATACGTGGGCCATTCATAATGTTCAAAGTTGGACGTCTTTAACTTTTTACCTCGTGCAGACGACATTTAAACCCATAAAACTTCATCTGCTAGCATATGATTTTTGAAAACATTGTGAAAAAAAATAGAAATTGGTCTTTAGAGACATGTGATCAGCTTCAAGATGAAAACAGTTTCTTGTGGGACACTGTGTATGATATCGGAAGACTTTCGATATAATTTTAAGACACTGGTAACAGCTCGGCGGTTTCCGTAACTACATCTAACCTCATCCGTATTAAGGAGGTTTTCCATTTTGATGTTGTCTGCGCATGTCATATTTTTCGAAGATTTCAACTGTCTGCTATTACGGATCACTATCCTGTACAGGATAAATATTGATACGCGGTGTGTAAACTTAATCTCCGCCGCTAAAATGTAGCAATGAAGAAAATTGCAATGAATATTACTTCTGTAGAAATATCTTCACTGTTTTTCGCTCTTAATTTCTTAAAAATTCAATTACGTAATAGATTATGTGCTAGCTAACCATGGCGAAATGAATCGTACCAAGTAGGTTGTTTTGAATAAACGAATATTTAACTTTGACATTCGCTGAATCGATTGCCATTTTCAAAAGAATTCCGGTTCTTTTTCCAAGAATGCCCGAATCAGAAAGGTATGTATTGCAAAAATGCCACCTAGCGGTCCAAGATAATGCCATTTTTAAACATTGTCTGTCACATGATTTTAACCCTTTACCAAACAATCCCTGGTTTTTACGACCCTGAGATAGAAGCCTTTTGAAAACATTGTGGGAAAAGGAGAAAATGCTGGTAACCAGCATTTTCTCCTTTTCCCACAATGTTTTCTACCCTGCTTGAAAGAAATTTCAATTTTTGAGTTACGCTTATTTTGTCGTCTGCAAGTGCTTTCAATTTGGATCAGTCTAAAATTTGTTGTTTGGGAAAGGGTTAAGCATGGAGGCGCCTATGAAATTAAGTTAGCAACGACAGCACCGACCGCAGTGACATTATTCTCATCAGTTTGTTTGTCAGTGAAAAAAAAAGTATAGATTAACCTCGTTAAAAAAAGATTTACGAATTGTTTGTCAACAGAAATCTATTTAATGAGATTACGGTAAAAATTGTGACTCGTTATTTCAATTTGCAAGTGGAGCCTTACGATTTTAAAGACGGTAAAGTGGTCTACTTCCGGCAAAGGGATAGCATTGCTGTGTAGGAACATATCACTATTCTTATTACAACCGAGGAACTATATCGATGTATCACAGAGATTTGCGGAATGAACTATAAGGGTCTACCCAAAAATCTACCCTTATATATCTACATTGCTTTAATTAAAGTCAAATTTCCAACCGTGCCCTGAACGTCCCGAGTCAAAGGGATTCTAGTATCCCTGGATCAGATAACTGACATTTTTATATAGATCTGCCTAAAAATCATTCGGCTCAAATACATGTATCGCACGCGGATAAAATCAAACACGACGATTCCAAGCAGAAACCCAGTACAGACAGTGTCAAATATTGTCTCAAATATGGTATGATGACGTAACTAGCGTTCTGACTACTTTTGAGTTTTAATCACCATTTGTTTTAACTTCTAATCCTTTTCAAGTAACATTGTCAACAACTGAAATATTTTGTTACCAAAGTTTGTATATGCATGAACATAATGAATATTATGTTAAAACTTTCTTGGTGCTTGCATTTGCTTCTTGCTGTGATGGAAAATATTGACATCCGGCTCGACCAGCGGTAGCAGGAAATTTCAAATTTTCTTATAGAGCTCGAAGCTAATCAATCTGCAGGAAAGCTACTAAAACATAACACTCCGTATATAATGGTGTTAGAAATACGCCATAACTGTCACGACTTTATTTATGTGAAATATGTAGCCGAGTGACAGTGGCTTTTGTGAAATTCCAGGAATGCATAAGTGGGTGTTCTGGCCGCCATGGTATAACAGAATAAAATCTTGAAAACAGTGTTATCTAAACACCAAACAACCACCCCTCCCCCACAAACAAAAGAAATAATAATAATGATACATGTAATAATAATAAAGATAATGATAATAAATGTATGATTAATATAACAAAACTACTAATCATAATAATAATAATGATGATGATGATGATGATGATAATGAAAAAATACAACTTGTTACACCTCTGCACTAAAACAGCCCTTTGAAAATATAGAGAAAAAGGAGCAATTGCTCATTCCAAACAAAAGCTCCTTTTCCCTCGATCCTTTCAATATCACATTTGCCCGGCCTCCTTTCCCCCAGCCCCCCCCCCCCACCACCTCAAATGTTATTGCATCACCTGTTCTAGTTTTTTTGGCTAGGATTAAAACTAACCTGTACAGTAAAACATGCTTGATTTAATCATCCGGTTTAGGGGTTTAATCCTTTCGGCAGCCCTAGGTGAAAAGAACAGTTTTTGCGGGCGGCACATATCAAGATTAGACGGCACAGGACGTGCAGTCTGATCTTGGATCGAAACCGTCCGCTTGTTTTGTCATGGCTATACGATAAATATCATTGTGTTTTGAACAGTGGATAATATTTTCAGCGGTCAACAGAGGTCGTGTGTATATTTGATGATCAAAGAGTGTAGTGTAACCTTACCGCTCGCAAAAATTTTTGACTACCTTTTTGAAAATTTCTTTTTCTAACATCGTTGAAAAAGAAGTTATTGATCGATCCCATTCGAGCACTTGCTCCTTTCCCTTATGCTCTCTATACCTTTTGAGTGTCATCTTTTTTTCCTTCTTTGGCCATGCATTGCCTGTTAGGTTTGATTTGATTCGTACCAGATTTTGGTTTCCCGGCTCAGCCTTTAACCAAACAATCCAGTGTTTTAACGTCCACGAAGAAAGAGGCATTTGAAAACATTGTTGGAAAAGGAGGACATTTTGGTAACCTTTCGAAGTCAACCCTCATCATTTGAGCCATATTTAACTTTTTCGTATGCGAGCGGTATGAATTTATACAAGTGTAAAATTTTATCGTACGGTAAAGAGTTATCTCTGTAAAAGGAATTGAACGGCCCTCACAAGAAAACGAGGTTAACGCTTTACCAAACGATAAAATTTTCGTCTGGTCCAAATTGAAAGTATTTGCAGACAACAATTTAAATTCATACTAAAAATAATTATCTCTCGAAGAGTAGAAAACATTTTGGGAAAAGGAGAAAATGCTGGTTACCAGCATTTTCTCCTTTTCCCAAAATGTTTTCAAAAGCCTTCTCCTTCAAGGTCTTTAAAAGGCCGTGCTTGTTTGGTAAAGGGCTCACATAACCCCTTTCAGTCTGAGTAACTTCAACTTTTACATCTCGCGATAAACATAGAAAGTTAATACTAATTTAAAAAAAGATAAGACCCCGAAAAACAATGTTTTGTACTTATATGGATGTCCTTTTGTTTTTTTTTTTCTTGTAGGATAATGGTTTATTGCCGGCTGAAAAAAAAAAGAAAGAAAAAAGCGGGAAAAATGAGGTGAAATTGGCAAACGAATTACCACGAGTTATTTTGTTTTCTGACAGACCGTGTACTCTTTAAGCAACCTGACGACATAATTTGAGACCCTTGTGCACAGTAATTCCTCCATTTCCCAATCTCTTTCCTACTTTTTCAAAGACGAATCACATTAATTGATCCCCGCTAAGTTCGTTATCTACAAACTGCTTTGAATTTGGACAGGGCTAAAACTTTGTCGTCTCGTGAAGTGTTTAAGTAAATGAAGGTGTGTATATTGACGTAAATTTCATTGAAACATTCGGAACACGTGATTTTATATCTTACGATCAAGTTTTGTCATGTCGGCATGTTTGTGTTTGCATTCAGTAAAAGTCAGGTCAGGTCATTTCTTTTCATTTGAGCGTCGCTCTCTAAAAGGACGGTTTAATGTATCTGTTCGTGCATTATACATGTATCAAGCGAGTCATCACATAAATACGGATGTACAAGATCTATTTTGTCTAACAACCGATTGAATCATGAGATAGAACGGTCCCTGTACATGCACAAAATTTACGAATAGCAAAAAGTTTCAATTCATGTCAGCCTGCGCGGACTGCGCAGGCTGACATGCTCTATACTTTTTGCAGATGTATTCAAACATCTTTCCACAGTGCATGACTAAATATTAACTTACCGGTATACTCGGCTTATCCAGCGTCGGTTTTTAGGCTCTCGATGGGTCAGTGGTGAAGGCGTAGGATTTGTAATGGGGAGTCCCTGGTTCGATGCCCCTGCTAGAGGCGCTAGTCACGTTTCAGTGTCCTTTGGTAAGGTTTTACAGAGCCCCGGTCCTGTTCTGATGAAACAAATAAAACATATGAATTTGTGAGTTGTCGGTGTGATGTGAATGAGTTTCATTTGAAAGAGGTGAGAAGTCCTATGAAAACAAATTCTTTGGCTTAAAGGTAAATAAAGAGAACCTCAAGCAAGACATGAATAGGTGAACTGGTCAGTTAAATGTGAAAACAGCGTTAAATATCAAGTAGGCAAATGCCATCGTCACCGTTTTTCTGTAGAGACACTATATATAACATATAGGACCGATGATACATGGGCTGTTCTCATCAACCATTCCTAAGAACATTTTTCTGGTCTAATTCTCAAGAGTTTTCTACATTTCAAATTAAAGGAATTTCTGATTGCCTAATCAACTCTATGGCCTGCAAAAGAAAAAAAAAAAGGAAGGAGACTAGGTGAGATGAGGGAAGAAGAAAGGAAGATGGAAGAAGATGGAAGCGGTAGGCGGACGCAGAGAAGGAGTGTGTTTCTCTCCTGGAAAGTTGACGTAGTAGTGGTTGTTGTGATCTTCGTCCGAGAAGAAGAGGCAGAAGAAGAATGAGAAGAAGAAGAAAAAAGGAGGGTGGAGGAAACAGGAGAAGAGGAAAGGAGGGTGGGGGAGGAAGAGGAAGAGGAGTAGGAGGGTACATTGTCATTCATTGCTTATCTGACAGAAATCCTCCATAGATACTGATTATTTCTCAAAATATCACTTCGAAACGCGTTTATTTGTCATTGGTTCAGTTTTTCAGTCAGTATTTCCGCTATTTTTAATGTCAGCGCTGTTTCGACCTTTCAGACTCTCTCTTAGTATTTATCCATTGTACCAGATCGAAGATAAATTACCGCAGAACAGGGTAAAAGTAATGACTTTTTCTGTTCAGGTTTAGAATAATGTTGAAATTACCGACAAATAACTGGTAAACACTAATGAAGGCATCATTGGGTAAACTTTCATTAGGAGTAATATTTCTTCGGTCTTTCTGTTGTGAATCTGTGAGGCACTGTTTCTCTTAGTCATTTATTTGACAATTGTCAATTTGGCGTATCTGCCGATGCGCAAATACGCAGCAACGTAATGAAAAGTTCCCAGGAATAGACTTTTTATCCATAGGGGCATCTGCCCTCTTTACTCCCACTAGCGGATGACACTCAGATCCCTCCTGGGGTCCTGTGTGGCTCAGTGGTAAAGTGTAGGACTCGTGACCTGGAGGCCCTGGGTTCGAGCCTCGCTGGCTCCATTATGTTTTACACAGGAGTGTCCTTGAGCGAGACACTTCAGAGCCCTAGCCTAGTACTGGTGAAACCCAGATAATACATGAATATTTGAGCTGTCGCCGTGATATGACTGAAATAATGTTGAAAGCGGCGTAAAACATCATTCAGACAAACAAACAAATCAGATCCCTCCTTTCACGTATAATTCAAAAAGGGCTAGTTACGCCCCTGATTGTGTTTATTCTGTATAACGGAAAATGCCGCATTTCAGGATATGGTAAAAACAGATCGTTTGTAGATGAAAAATAACTCTTTGTGCTTCTTTCTTTGGTTGTATTAAGAGTTGCTTCCCTTAAGTGCAATAGTTGTGTTTGAGTGAAGAACATGTAATATTTAATGAAGGATATGGTTTGAAATGCGACAGTTGCTTATGACAAGCAATTGTCCATATCATGCTGTATCTTTCTAAAATGCTTCCTAAAGCCGTCTACTTCAAATGAATACCGTTAATGGGTTAGTCATAGCACGGGAGGACAAATAAAAATTTCTTCAAATGTCCTTTTCAGGGTCTGGTAAATCAGATCTACGTACGTACCTTGATGGGTTAATTTGTCATATGAGAAATAATTCTGCGTGTTTCTTTCTGATATACATATCAAGATTTGTTTTCCTGTGTTATACTGTGATAATTCGATTTTTGTGTAGAATGTTGGGTAGTTAGTGGTGGACAAAATTGTGGACTTGTCCAATTCCAAGGTGCGTGCAGACGTCAACTGAGATGTTTCTGAAATGGTGGCATTTGTTGTATGTGTGTGGGAGGGGAGTGACCAGTAATTATAATACAGAGACAACAGAAACTATGCAATAATATTAATAGTTAATAACAACACAAACATGTAGCCTGCTTGACCTGACCTTTGATAATCCTCGCGAAGTGAGCCGACTAGGATCAGTTTGTTAATGCGCCCACATTTTGGTAGTACCGTAGTCTTTTGTCGTAGATACGGCAACCTTTGTGTAGGCAGGGGGGGGGGGGGGGGAGGGCTGTTATAATGACTAAGAGTATTTATTAGACAAAGACAATGGTTACAGAACTGCGCAATAACCTTATCAGTTTCTCACAACACATTACCTGCTTGACGTGACATGTTCTTGGCAAAATGAATTAGGATCAGCCTGCAAATCCGTGCACATTCTGGTAGTACTTCTGACCGTTATCACTGGTACCAAGTCAACTGTCTAAGTTTTACTCTAATCATTTGAAATATACAGATGAATCTTGAAAAAAAAAATGTTTTTTTACTAGTTAAATACCGTAGAAGATTAACTTTAAACTCTGTCAGCGGACAGTATAGGTCCATGTTTATACTGTACTGCCTACGTTCTGTGACGTCCATAAAAGCCCCGTTTTCGTTTATTGGTCTTGAATGGGTTTAAGCTTTTATAAAAGAAATGAAGATTCTCAGTTTCGAAAACACACTGAAGTAAGTCTATGCCAGCATATTACACAAACTAGAGACACTGCAGATACAAGAAAAGACCGGGCCTTTGATCTACTCTGTCTGCAAGGGTAGCCTAATCTCGACCTACACTATCTACAAAAGTAACCAAAAATTGTGAGTAGCGCTAAAAATTTTAACCCTTATCCGGCTGAGTAAGTGATATAAAACTTTTAAGCCGATGGAAAAAAAAAACTAAATTTTTGCCATTTCAAAGGTATTTCTTGAGGGAAAATATATCCTTATCGGACAGTGTAGATCAAAGATCAGACTGCACGTTCTGTGCAGTCTGATCTTGATCTATACCGTGCGCAAAAGGTCAGTGAGTCGCGTTTAGCAGCCTAGAGGTTAAAGTTTCGAAACACTCTATGAATACCTGCCAAAGCTGAAGAGATTCCGGGTATAAAAGTCAACTCGCGTGGCAGAAGTAAACAAAGATACTCTCCATTCATAAGTGGGGGGATTTAAAGATGCATTCATTGGTTCAGGAAAACTTTGTGTTTACAAACATTGTGTGAGAGAATTTGTGAAACCAGGTAAATTATGTTTACAACTTAAACGTCGTTCTTGTTTAAACTGTATACAATCAAAAATTCCAGAAAAACAACACAGAAAGTAAATTATGAATTTGAAATCATTTTCATGTGCATACTCAGTGTTTGGGAGTGCATATACGAGTATAGGTAGTTTGTTTATAAGTTTTATATACGATTTGTTTTATAATGTATATTTCATTAGTACATCTGCCAAACTGCGTCACTTTGTACGGACAGAACCAAATAATTGTTTGGTACAAATATTTAAAATAAAACTTAAACAAATCTTTCAAACGATACAATTCATTCCCAAATATATATTTAGGCTATAATAATTCCAAAATTCATAATACCCATTTTTGATTTTTTGTGTATAAACAATTTGACACAACATCGACGTTTACTTTTTTTTTTTTATATCGAAAAAACATTTCAAGTTACACACTTATACACTCTGATGGAATTCTGTTTACAAATCGCGAAAATGAAATAATGGATTTGAAATGAATATGAGACTAAAGTGTTGCTTTAAATCAAACTATAGTTGCTTTGCGATACTAACTTGGTACAAAACAATGGTTTTATCAACTGTTTATTACACAGTCCCGAGTTTTAACTACCTTAACACAGAAGACTTTTGAAAACATTGTGGGAAAAGGAGAAAATGCTGGTTACCAGCATTTTCTCCTTTTCCCACAATATTTTCAACCTGTTAAAGAAGACATTTCAATTTTTAACTTACATTTATTTTTTCGTCTGCAAAGTGCTTTCAATTTGGACAAGTGTAAACTGTTGTCGTTTGGTAAGGAGTTAAAACAATAATTTATCATTTCGTGTTGTCAGTATGTAAACAAAATTCCACCTGATTGCTGTATAATTTATACCCCTTAGGCTGGTAATCGTGAAAGATCTTTTGCAGACAGTGTAGATCAAGATCAGACCGTACAGAAAGTGCAGTCTGATCTTTGATCTACACTGTCCGATAAGGAGATATTATTACCAAAAACATAACTTGGAAATAGCAATAGTTAAGTTTTTTCTATGCACTGAAAATTTATTTTAGCTATTTAGCAGGATATGAGTTAACCCTTTACAAGACGGCAACATTTTATATTTCTCCAAATTGAAAGCATTTTCTGACAATAAATTAAAATAAAAATAGGAGACTTGTCTTTCAAAGAGGAGAAAACATTGTGGGATAAGGTTAAAGAGCTTGTTACCGCCGCCTTTCCCTTTACGTCTATGTTTTCAAAAACCCTTTTCCTCAGAGTCGTGAACGAACGCGTTTGTTGAGTAAAGGTTTCATTTATTACCCCTTGGGGCAACTTATTAAACACGATTATTAGATATAGGTAATAAACATGAATGAGGGTTTAATATAAATATGAAAACTTGATAAAACAATGTTGCGAAAGGAAAAAATGCTGACATAGATGAAATATACTTTCTTACATTTGTTTAAAAAGTTTGAATCACATGTTTTATAGATGTTCTTTTCGTCAAAGGCATTAGTGATGATACGAATGTCTGTTGAGTAATTAGTACAGTCTAAAAATTCGAAATTTTTCTCGTTCTCTATGAATATTCGACTGGCTTTTTTTTAATATTCGTATCACAGGCGCTTGTTTTGGGACAAACTTCGTCATCTTTGTAACGGTATAGGCCTATAAGACTTGTTATATATCATTATGTAGACGGCGAAGTTTGTGAAAAAACGAGTGCATGTGATTCGTACATTCTGAAAATTCGAACTTAATATGCTTGTTTCCTATTATAATGATCGATATTTAACCTATTATTTCTCGCAGACTACCCTTTGGGTCTTGCAGCAGACAACGTTTGAAAACGATGGGCAAAAGGAGAAATTGCTTACAACGAGCAATTTCTCCTTCGAACTGAATGTTTTCACATAAATCTTATCAATGTATCAATACTTAAGAAATGTCAATAATTGATCGAATTTTGTTTCCAAAATTGTCTGTTTAAAATTCGTTTTAGGGTGTAATGAATGGTGTTTCATGCGGCTTTCAACATTGTTTCAGTCATATCTTGGCAACAGCTCACCTGTGACTCATGTAATTTTTCGGTTTTTACAAGTACTTGGCTAGGGCTTTGAACTGCCTCACCCAAAGACACAGACACGAAACCCCAGTACTTCGAGTGAGGATCGACCCGGGGCCTCCAGGTTACGAGTCTTACAAATTACCACTGAGTCTATAGGACTCATCCAAAGCTATGTATATATTTACGTCGAAATGTCTCTTTTTTGAGTAATAACGTAAGATACAGCTGAACTAGCTCAATGTAGGGTACATTCCTTGAGATCTGGCAGAAGTCACTTGTTCAAATCTTAGGCTCGTCCAATTCCTTCTGAGGGCTGATGATAGTCAAATTCGATGTGAACGGATTCATTCCATTTCTCAGCGTTGTTTCGAAGATTGGAAAGTAGCCAGTGGCATTGGAAAAATATTGTGCGAAGTAAAGGTAAAAGAAATTCCAGGCAAGCATAGATGGATACACTGACCGCCGCTATATAACTGAAATAATGTTGAAAACGGTTTTGAACGTGCATGTAAACAAAAGTTGAATAACTAAGATACCACTGTAATAACACGGTCTAGGCAAAGCATTCCCTTACTCTGTAACAGAATTCAAGGTATTTTAGACTTCTCCACAATGAAAGAATTTGCAGACGACAAATTAAATCTGGCTAAATTGAAGGGCACTGAAAGGCCAGAAAATCATTGTTGGAAAAGGAGAAAATGCTGGTAACCAACATTTTCTCCTTTTCCAACAATGTTTTCAAAAGCCTTCCGGATTGTAAACATAGAGAGTTGTTTAGTAAAGGATTAAACTACGTCGTATTTATATTTTCAGGCAAAATGCCATCACACAAAGGTAGTTCTACTGCAGTAGATATTTCTACACGCAGCGTGAGTAAGCCTGCATTAACGAGCAGCTCGCCGCCATCACATGGTTTACATAGCTGTGCTGTACATAGACTTAACAGCGAGAAAAAGATGGCGGCCAACATGGGCTCGGCAACACCGGATGTGTTAACTCAAAGGACTGTTATTGAGGGAATGTTTGAACGAAGACTTGTAGAAGGGGAGTTCTGGTTTGTAGTGGTGGCCGAATGGCTCGAACAGTTAAAGAAATACCTCGGAATTCCTAGTTCGCGGAAAATGTATCATCAGCGAGTCCATCCTGGGCCAATTATTACGCGGAGAGATTACGCACACGCCGTCGAAATGCTACATGAGGACGCCTGGAAGCTGCTTTCGCAGTGGTACGGTATCTCCGATGGACACAGGCCCATAAAGCTTGTAGTTTATAATTATTCGAGAGCGCCTGAGATCGAACACAATCTAAACAATTGCAAGTTAATGATGACAAATTCTGTAGCGGAAGATTTTCATAACGCTAAATTCAGTAAGATGGAGAAAGTCGGCCATATTGAATGGAAACTACGTCACTTATATAACATTTCTATGACGTGTAAATCTCGACTCTGGGCAAAACCGGATACAGACGCCTCCTGGCGGCCGTTGCTCGTCCGAGATAAAGCTGTCGGTAAAGTTCTAGATATAGATTCCGATTTCACAAGACCTCATTTTGCTCTAGAAGTTATGGACAAGACTGGAACGTGGAAAAATCAACCGGAAGGAGAGATATCTACTCAGGACACGCCGATAGGTATTCTTTATGATCACGATATTTTTGAGGACGTTACAAGCACGTGGGAAATTGATATACATGATCAGATCGACCATATTGGGAGAGATTTTTTGGACAGGCTTCACGTTAATTTCAGTGGATTCATGCAAAGAGCCAAAGACTATGTAGAAGAAAGGGACAGCATTCTCCGAGAACGTGAAAGAAAGGTAAGTGCAGAAAAATTTCGATAATCTGTACATGCGATTATTCGAATTCATCGGTAATACAGTGCATTAAATTAATTCTTATGTCGTAAAATTAGACAATAAACTTTTATCAAGATACGAATCTAGCTCTGTGAAAAGGGGGTTTAATGCAGAACTGCAAAGTATCGAATCATGTCAGAGTGCGCAGACAACACAGGCTGCATTGGTCGAAACATTTTGATATTTGTAAGGTTTCTGCAAGTTCAAGGACCATTCTACCCCATGATTCAGCCGGTTGCCAGACATGGATCAATGATTATCCGAAGACTTGCTTGGTATAATGTATCACCCAGATGTAGTAAATCCCCTGTTGCCAGTGCGCCACTCATATGTGGTCAACCAATTTTTACTGTTGACTGTTGTCTTGACCGGACATGACATTTGAGTAAAGCTTGACCCGGTTTGTCACGGGACTCGAACCCGAAACCTCAGATGTAATGGGCCGGTGCTCTACCCCTACAACACTGTCACCCGAAGACGGTAATTAGTTGATCACATGCGAAATAAACCTAACAGGCATTTCAATATTGAATGACAAATAATAACAATATCGATGTTGCTGTTGTTCAGGATATCTCAGCAAACAGTGTTCATAAAAGATCAGACTGCACGTTTTGTGCGGTCTGATCTTGATCTACACTGACTGCAAATGCAACTGTTGTTGTATAGGTGCTTTAAGGGTTAACTCATTACCAAACGACAAAATTTTAGGTTTGTCCAATTCGAAAGCATTTGCAGACGACAAAATAAAAGTGACTGAAAATTTGAAATTTGTTTTGTGAAGGGTAGAAAACATTGTGGGAAAAGGAGAAAATGCTGGTTACCAGCATTTTCTCCTTTTCCCACAATGTTTTCCAAAGGCTTCTTTCTCAGGGTCGTCAAAAGTAGGGATTGTGTGGTAATGGGTTAACCATGAAAGTATTATTTGAGCCATGCGCTGTGAAAAGGGAGCTTAATGCATCTGCAAAAATATCGACCCAGGTCAGCCTGCGCAGTCCGCGGAAGCTGACCTGGGCCGAAACTTTTTGCTATTGGTCGATTTTCTGCATGTCAAAGGACCCTTCTAGCCCCATAACCAGTCGATTGTTAAACAGACTGAATTTTATGGATCCAAAATTACGCAATGACTTGCTTGGTATAACGTATTATGGAGATGCATTATGCCCCTTTTACGAGAGCGCGGCTCATATATGTTTCATCACTAGGTTGACAGTAAAGAGACACATATCGACCGAGTCCGAGACGAGCTAGAGTTAGAACACCAACGTCTAGAGGGAGAGACTGAGGCTTACATGAGACGGAGGCAAAACTACGAAGATAAAGAACTCGAGTTAGAAGTGAAGTATGACAGAATAACACGTGAGCTGGAAGCGGAAATGACGAAACGCCGAGAAGAAATGGACGCGGAATATGCAATTTTCGTCAAAGCAAAAGAGAATTTTGATCTGGAGCTCAAGGTAAGTACAAATGGAA
This sequence comes from Hippopus hippopus, assembly GCA_946811185.2. Taxonomy (NCBI): domain Eukaryota; kingdom Metazoa; phylum Mollusca; class Bivalvia; order Cardiida; family Cardiidae; genus Hippopus; species Hippopus hippopus. The sequence continues at coordinate 31,691,779 of OX328106.1, forward strand.
GCTTCCATGTTTGATTGGAATTTGGAAAAAAATATCGTATGGGCAAAATAATGGCACCCCATAACACATTTCCGGTATGTAGGTATGCGTTGTGTCAAACTAGAGGGTTATGATGGCCCTGTGTCATTCAATTACCTAACTTGATGACTGAAATTATTAAAACCGAAGTGGAGAGTGAGAGTATAGGCAAAGGTCAGGTGGCACGTATTCCTACGTGCACGTTGATCTTGGTCTACGTACCTTGCAAATGCATGCAAATTAGCGTATGGGAGGTTAATTACACATGGTACAAGTTCGAACAAAAAATTCGTTATTTTTGTTCTATTACTTACTTTTCAGAGAATGTCAGAAATGTACAAGATACAAGAAAACAAAATCAAACTCGATATTGGCGGCCAGCAGTTCACCACATCAATGTTGACATTAACTAAAGATCCAAATTCTATGCTAGCCGCCATGTTTAGCGGCCGCCACAGATTACGTCAAGAGCATGACGGAAGTTACTTCATCGACCGGGACGGTGCACACTTCCGGTACATACTAAATTATCTCCGGGATGGTTGCATCAAAGAAGGTACCTTGCCACAAAATGAAGTAATGTGGGGAGAACTGTTGAACGAGGCTGAATATTTTCAGTTAACTGGACTCATAGAGTACCTACGTTCTTTAATTTCGAGAAATAACTCCACAACCTGTTCCAGATCCAGTAGCACAATTGACGAAACTTAGTTATCTTGTGACACTCTGGAAGAAGTGTCCTGCAGGCGACTTCGAAGGTAACCATGTGCAATAGGAATGATCAACATGAATAAAGGTTTAACCCTTTACCACACGACAGAACTTTGGTCTTTGAAGGAATCTACAGACAATAATTCCTTTTTCGTCAAATTATAGTATTTGTCCTTTTAAAGTATTTGCCCTTTAATAGGTAGAAAACGTTGTGGGAAAAGAAGAAAATGCTGTACACTATTACTTTCTCCTTTTCCCACGTTTTCAAAAGCTTTCTTTCTCGGGTTCGTTACAATTCGGGATTGTGTGGTAAATGTTTAATAGATGAATGCATGTGAAATCGTCGTTCGAAAAAGAAAACTAGCTCGCTTACAGTCGATCTCCTTTTTCCACTATGTTCAAACAATGTGGTCTACTGTAAGACACGTCATCTGTTTGTATTTCGATAACTTTTCTGGCGCATATTTATGTGACCTTAACGGTATAACCATTCTTTTTTTCATTATCAAACCTTCAAAACAAATACAGCAATCCAAAGATATGGCTAGAATGAAAAAAAAAATCTTAATAAACGACGGTACAATCCTCTTGATGTGTTTATTTTTTGGGGGGAAGGGGTGACTAGTACTGGGGTGCGTGAAGAGTGTCCATTTGGGCTTTTGTAAGAGATCAATATTTTCAAAATTTCATTTCGTCAATTGTCAAGTTTTGAGAGTTTTCAGTTGCATGTCGAATTATGATAACAAGACTGCTTTTTATCAGACAAAAATTTTAGACAAAAAAAATTGGTTAATCAGACTTGTGTTGTAGTCTTGGAAAGCAGAATTTAGAACTGTTGATGAATTCAGCTCTGGATTTTCGAACATACAACTAACGTCTACTTTGTTTTTTACCAAACGACAAAATTTTAGACTGCTCCAAATTTAAAACATTTGCAGACGACAAATTATAAATGGCTCAAATCATGAGATTTGACTGTGATGGGATAGAAAACATTTAAGGAAAAGGAGAAAATGCTGGTTACCAGCATTTTCTCCTTTTTTCCCAAAATGTTTTCAAACGGCTGTCCTCCCCGAGTCATTAAAAGTCGGGATTGTGTGGTCAAGTGTTAATGCCATTTTCAAGGTTATTTCAGTTACATCGCTACGGCCGGTGCACTTATCCCTGCTTTCCTCGAGTTCATTTTCCTAGTACTTCGCCAGATTCTTTCCAAGCCGCTGGCTACTTTCCCTTGTAAACAACTGTCGAAATAATGTTTAGCAGAAAGGAATTAATCCTGTTGAAATGGCTATCATCAGTCTTGCAAAAGAATTTGGCTAAGCTGGGAAGGGAGCCCTCAACCCTGGGATCACAAGGCCTGTATGTTACCCACTAAGCCAATCTTCTTTGCTAAAATAGTTTGTATTAACTCTTTACTAGATGACAAAACTTTAGACCTGACCAACTTGGAGGCATTTGCAGATGACAAATTAGATGTATCTCAATGAATTCGAATCGTCTTTGAAAAGGTTGAAAGCATTCTGGAAAAAGGAGAAAATATGAGTTATCAGTAGTTTCTACTATTCGAACAATGTTTTCAAAAGGCCTCCAAGATCACTAAAACATGGCATTGTTGGGTAAACAGTTGACCCCATACCACTGTCAGAGATCCATTTTTTTCCTATATCCAAAAATGTTCTCTTGTCCTTTGTACAATACATTTTTTGACGTTTGTATTTTTATTTTATAACACTCTATTCATTTTTGTCAATACAGAAAAATTATAAAATTTAACTGTCAGATCATTCAGCCCTGCACAGCCCTGCACAAAATACTGTAAAAATAGTATAAGTCTGATCTTGTGGCTTCTTTGCTCACTGAATCAATTAACTGTCTATACATCAGAAATACAGGATCTCATCTTTATGTGATAAAAAAAACCTGACATTTTTTGGCATCTGAGATACAATTTTAGGAGTCTAGAAAAACAATATAAAGCAAGCCTTTGGCTAGTTTTTGTAGACGAGTTTAATAAAGTTTTATCTCAAAGCTGGAGAGTATCAAATTCTTTCTATCATAAGTCAGAATGATATTTCTCGAAATTCAGATCAGAATATGCAAAACCACACATGCACACATGGTAATTTTGATCAATGAAAACCCCATTGATGTCTCTGAAGGAAGTACAGAATGCCGTCACATATGATGTCAAACAATGGTTATATCTCAAACATGTGTAAGATAAGAAAATCTGTGATGGCTCTATCACATTTAAAACGAGGAAGGTCATGTGATAGATCAATTTTTCTGTTTCACAAGTGATATTCTAAACTCTGTTCATATGAATTCAAAAGATAAATTATTTGAATGCACACTTTTTTTGTTAACACAGACAACCTAACCTTGGTAAAGGTGGAATTACATGTAGGTGCCGGACTGAATGTGTACATAAAAATGAAATATGTCTCTTCAAAATTTGTTTGCAAGTTAAGGTTTATTTCTTCTCCGAGTCCTTTTTATCCTCCTTTTTAGCAGAATCTTTTAAAGAAGACATGGCATTTTGTATAGCCTCACTGTTAGGATCAACACCTGGGAGATTTTCAAGCACTTGTTGTAGAAACTCAGGATCATTCATTACTTCTGAGTAGTCTTCATCGACCTGGAATATCCAACAATGGTATAACCTTAATTATGTCTAACAATGGTATAACCTTAATTATGTCTAACAATGGTATAACCTTAATTATGTCTTTAAACAGGCGACAAAATTTCAGTCTTAGCCGTAAGTGTATGCCGGTACATACTAAACACACTTACAGCTCAACATGCAGAATTTCTCTTTTAAGTGAATGATTAATTGATCGATTGATTGATTGAACTGTTGATTGAATGCATAGTATTTTAGTCATATCACGGTGACAGCTCTCTAATTCATGTACTTGTTTTCAAAGGTACTAGAATAGGGCTCTGAAGTCACTTGCCCAAGAACAATCCCATGAAAAACCCAGTGCTTCCAGGTTTTAAGTCCTACACTTTACCACTGAGCCATGTAGAACCTGATGAAAGGGTAGACAGCAATGTAAGGCTAAGAGAAAATGCTGGTTACCAGAATTTTTTCCCTTTCCAATATCAGTTTAAAAAACTTCCTCTGTTGTTTAAGACATTGATAATTTTGGCAAATAGTTGATTGAATACGAGGTTGTATGAAAATACTAATGCATGTACAAATTTTGACTGAATCAGGAACGTCTTTTAAAAATAGTTAAGATTTTATGATGATTTAACCAAACCTGTGAATGACTTCAAAAGAAACTCAAAACTGCCAAAACTTGGCAAGTTCATGAACAGAATGGCATAGGCACAAATACTACTGTCTCGAAAAAGGTGACATTTATGACTTGATTTAGCCATGAGCTGTGAAACGAATAAAATGAACTAAATGAATAGTATGGACATTTCACTCTCACAAAAGCTCACTTGTTTCCTCTCTCAAACTGTTTTGTAAACAACATTACCCAAAAGACCCAAGACAGGTCAGACCGTCCCAGCTATAGACTGATCTTGTTCTACACTACCTTTAAGTGTATCAACAAGACTTCCTCTCACCAATGGGAACAACTCAAGTACATTTATGAAAAAGGGGCTCAACGCATCTGCAATAAGTATCGACCCATGTCAGCCTGCACTGTCCATGCAGGCTGACGTGGGTCAATTATTTTTTGATTTCTGTGAATTTCATGCATGTCAAAGGATCATACTACATCATGATCCAGGCAGTTTTCAGCCAAAATTATTTATGTCGATCCCTATGTGATGACTTGCTTGGTATTATGCATCAAAAAGATGCATTAAACACCCTTTTTGCCAGGACACTGCTCACATGTATTTGTAGGTTTGGAATCCATGCATACAAGAGCATGAAGATGTTACAAGTTACATTACAATGTCTTTGACGAGGATTGCAAAAATTTGCCATACATTCACCAAACTGCAGAGATGAAGACTACACATAATATGTCCCACAAAAATGTTGCTTTAAGTATTCCTACAGTGCTCTGTTTTATAAATAACATGTGATTTAAACCCTATACCTTGTTATCTTTATCAGATTTCTCTGCAGAGCCGCCTTCTTCAATCTCCATGGGTGCTGGGGTATTGGAACTAGAATTATCCGCTGTGAAAATAGTACATAAAACATGATAATAATGCTCTGCAAAAAGGAGTCTTAACGCACCTGCAAAAAGTATCGACCCAGGTCAGCCTGTGCAATCCGCACAGGCTGACCAGGGCAAAAACTTTTTGCTAGTGATCAAGTTTCTGCATGTCAAAGGACCAGTGCACCTCATGATTCAGTTGATTGTGAGACAAACTGGAATTTTATGGATCCATGATAATATACTGTGATGACTTGCTTGGATCATGCGTCACAGAAGAGCATTAAGCCCCCTTTTGCCAGAGCATGGCTCCTAACTTTCTTTGTGCTTGTATTTTCTCCTAACTGTGCGGGAAAATTTGACATTTTGCAAGAGCAAAGGTCAAAGGAGATGTGAAAAAAAGATTTCTACACAGCTGATTCAGTGGCCAATTACTTCTTGATAAATAACCTTGTAGCTAAAATCACAGGACTTGTTTCTAGGAGGTAAACTGTATTGTGACAAAAGGAGAAAATGTTGGTAACCATGATTTTCAATTTTTTTTTTTCCATAAAGTTTTTGGAAGACTTCAGAGTTCTCAGAGTAGTCATATCATGGGATCATATGGTTACAAGTTAATCAACTTTCAGCCTTACCAGAATTTGCCATTGACATTTGAACAGCATAGGCAATCTGGTCCTCTTCTGACATACTAGCAAAATCTGGAACACTGGGTGTTTGGTCATTAGAGGGCTGGCCTATAGACATTGAAATTGCCTGCTCTAGCATAGCCTCATCCGTCGTTGCTTCCACTCCACCACCAGCTCCTGCTTCCTCTGCAGACTCAGCCTTTACTTTACGTGCCTCTTCTTCCTGCCTTGCTCTCTGTTCTTCCATGGATACTCTCAGAGCCAGTGCCAGTTCTGGGTCTTCATTCGGATCAACTCCAAACTCGAACCCAGTGGTTTGCATGGCCACTCCAGCACCATCCTCACCTACGATCACAGGAGAGTTTACCAGAGCTTCTGACAGAAGTGGGCCCGGTGGGACAGTCACAAGATGGGAGCTGTCAAACAATAAGGAAGAAGAGAAACATGATCAACTATTTTTGGTTTTGATACCTTGACACTGTTTTCAATATTGTTTCAGTTATATCACAGCAGCTATTGCACCTCTCCAGGGTTTTCCTTGATGCACGATTTTGTGCGTTTTGACGCATTTTTATGGAAAATGACTCGCAATTTTTTCAACAATGCTTCATTGTTGATGCACAAATACAATAAGAGTTACTAACGATCGTATATGCTACTGAAACTGGTACATCACGAGTAGATGAAAAATCTGGAGTACAAAGAGAAAATGGGACGAAACACTGGGCTGTGTATTGATTTTACTAGAATACCGTCCGTCTTTAAACGGGTCTAAACTAAACCAGTCGATCTCTAATGCAAACAATATGGCTCTGTCTAAGTCGACGTCATTGTTGCTGTCTGCAAGGGAGAAGAGCCCTTAAACAAAGATCAGATGATACAACGCCTGGTAAGAGCACCCAGAAACACATTTCAAGGTCTCCAGGCCAGTTTTCTGTAAATTAGCTAAAGAGATACATTTTGTTATTTGTTGAAAACAGCGGCATGAACGCAACCTGTGTGTCGAAACACAGGAATCGGCCATTTAATTGGTGAAAATAGTTTATTTTCGGCCAAAACGGATAATCTCTATCAAGGAAAATAACAGAGACTTCCCAATCCGGCCGACAACAAGCTATTTTCACAAAAAAAAAAACGGTCGATTCCTTTGACAAAAACAAAATAACCCTTTACCACAGAGAAAGGCTGCACATACTTCGAAAATCAACCCTTGTGCATCATCAAAACACTAGCGGCCATGACGATATCCTTGAAACATTAAAATTACTTAGAGATATGACAGCTTGTCTGTAGCAAGAGCATATTTGCTCGTTAAGAACAGGCTTTCAAAAATAAAGCATACTCCAGATAGTCTTTATGAAAAAGGTGCCACCTAGGCTGTAAGCTCCCTCTATATAGAGAATCTCTGGTGTTATTACGTATCTACCAGCATGAAATAATACATATATAGGGTAAACAAAGATTTACAGTGAACAGAAAACACAAAAAAAACCACATACTTTCACAAATAGTAGCTTTTGTTTAAGCAAATTACATTTTGTTGTGACCCCCAAAAATTCCAAAATGACCACCATTATTTTTGACAAGGGGGTCACAATGACCCCCTATTTTTGTGGCCAAGGGAAAACCCTGTCTCTCTCTGCTTTCCTTGAGTTTTTATATTTTAATCAGCTTTCCCAATATAACATTCCTTCAAAGCCATTGGCTGTTTTTTACTTATCAAAAATAAAACTTTAATAATTCCAAAACAGTATTACATAGCTACAACTTGGAGCAGAGAAAATTATTAAATACAGGCCAACCACCATAGCAAACCCATAGTTTTTTTTTTGTTCTTTTTTCTAAAGACTTAGATCTCTACCAAACAATTCTGTGTTATTACAATACCAAGGCAGAAGGCTTTTGAACCTTTTCCGACGCTGTTCTCTACCCATCCAAAGATAAATCATGCCAATGTAGTCACATTTAGTATGTCATCTGCAAATGCAAAATTTTGCTCTTACCCTTCACCACACAGCAAAAAGATAAAGAAGATAATTCATATGTTTTTTCAAACAAAAGTATTTGTCATCTATTAGGTAGAAAAAATTGTGGGAAAAGGAGAAAATGCTTGTTACCAGTATTTTCGCATTTTCCCACTACCCTTTTCAAAAGGTTTCTTCCTCTAACTTGTTCAGATTGTGAGGTAAAGGGTTAAGGCATAGATTTAAATGCATTACCATAAAAAGTTCTTTTTTTTGACTTTGCAAAAGTTATTATTTAAAAAAAAAATTGGAAACTGTATCACTTGTTTGAACCGAGCAATTGCTCTGTTATTAATCCCCCATCTTCTTGACATAAGTCAAACTGGGAAAATTTTTTCCAATCACTCCTTTTACTTTCATGCAATTTGTACTTTTTTCCATTGTGTGTAATTTTCAGTAGTAATCAGCTTAGGTGATGGTCATTTATAATCTTAATCTATTTCTTGGATATTTTATAAATAATTCTTGTTTACCTTGTGCCATCTTTTCCATTGATTGTATTGACAAATTCTGTTAATTTTTCTGTGTTTGTACTCTGAAAAATATTAGCAATACATTTATGTTTGAATAGTACTTAATGCTGCTTTCAACATGAATAATACTCACTTGAAACCATAATGACAGCTCACTTATTCATGGGCTTGCTTGGTTTAAATGGTTAATATTAACAATAGGACCCTGCAGTGCCTTGACCAAAGGCACTACACAGCACTCTTAGCCCTATGAGCTGTAGAAAAAAAAGATCAGATTGCTTATCAACATTAGATAATACATTTTGGATCTATAATGTCTGTCGTTTTGTGAAATACTCTTGCAAAAAGAAAAAGAACAAAGAACTTTAAAATTGCAGCTCTTTTGTCCATCTTTCAGATATTTATTATGAAAAAAGCAAACTTTAAGTAATTTTAACTTAACTTTCAAGACACCAAGGAGAAATAATATTCTCAAAGCCCATGTAAAATTGATGTCTCAATTCAATAGAATTAGTTTGTCACTGCATTGGGTTAATAGTGATACAAGGTGAAGTTCAAACAAAACAATACCCATACCTCTTCACCAAAGTTGATAACATCTACGCTAACTTTCTCTTTCTTCAGCTTCTTTGCAAGTTTCACTATCTGAATTGGAAATCATATTTTGGTATTCTTTTTTTTTCTTTCCATCAATATTTCAGTTTTAATTTTTCAAATAATTTTACTGTCTAGGACATGTATGGTCTCACTTGGGTTGCTTAACTCTGTCAATGATTAATGAAAGAAGTAACCCTTTACCATACAAGGCTGTAAATTGACAACTTTGAGAAAGAAGCTTTTTGAAAACACAGTGGCAAAAGGAAAATGCTGGTAACCACCAATCACTGTTTTCCACACAATCTCATATTCTGACAACTCCAAGGAAGAAGCTTTTTGAAAACACAGTGGAAAAAGGAAAAAATGTTGGTAACCACCATTGTCTCCTTTTACCACAATCTATTCTACCCTTCCCTTCCAGAGAAAAATCCTATTATTTTAACCTTTGTCATTCAATCCTGTATTCTTGACATGAAGGCCATGATGGCCCTGTATCGATCCACTGGCTGATAAGTAAAACCCCTACATGCCAATGTTAAAATTCTTGGCCAATTGATTTAGAACTAGAAGACATACACAATTTTCCCTATAATATCCCATGAGAAAGTTATGACCCCAGTGCAAAGCCACAGAGCTATAATTACATGAATCCTGGTACAGGTCCAAAAGATAAAGCCCCATACCAAATAATACAAGTCTAGAATGTATTGTTATAAACAAGAAGACTGTCAGTCTCCTCAATAAAAGGCCCTGTAAAACATGAGATCCCCAAGACAGGGCTACTTTCATATCACAGTTGCCAGTGCACCTATCCTTTTTCTATCATTCCCTAATCCGAAGATTTTCTAGCAGAACTTCCACAAAACTCTATCTAATCCACTGGCTACTTCCATACATAATCATCAAAAAATGTCCAGCTGTTCTAGTAACAAGCATCTCTCCGCAGAAAGAGTCTAGCAGAGCTGGGATTCAAACTCATGACCCTCGTAATTATTAGCACAGTATGTTAATGATCTACCAGGCTCCTCAGGTATTATTTGAAGTCAGCCAGTATTGTGTTACTTACCTCCTTCTCTTCATCGTCAATCGGACTTCCAACAAATACAACAATCCTCATACGATGGTTTTTGCCCTGTCTGTGCTTTAGTGCCAACTGTAATATACATTATTTATGGATCTGCGTGAACTTGTAAATTGATAATTACACATGTCACTAGGTTATGTCTCTGCCACAAATTTTAGACTTGTCCAAGTTGAAAACAATAACAGATTTACAAAGCAAATGTAGAGGAAATCATCATATGTCTTTGAAACTGTAGAAAACATTGTGGAAAAAGAAGGAAATGCTGGTAACCAGCTTTTTGACCTTTTTCCACATTGTTATCAAAGCCATTTTTCCTAGGGTTGTTACAACTTGAGACTGTGTCACTGTGGTAAAGGGTAATATATAGTCTCATGTTGACTGTCACACCAGTAAGCAGTATTTGACCCTCAGAGATCAAATCATCATGCTTCCGAATAATAAACTTGACTAGGAAAGAGATAAAGACTATTTCAGATTTCTTTATCATTATTTTTTCTTGAAAATGACTTTCTTTTTCACTGCTAAATACATCAAAGACAAAACTATGAATGATCTACCCAGCAAGCTATCATGTGAATCTCTATCTAACTATTCCCCTGCCCCTACCCAATTCTAAGCCTTGTGATGCAAATAAATACATGAAATGGACATTCTCAGTCAGCATATAAATGTCAGTATCTGATGCAGATATTGCACTGATAAAGCTGTATTTGGGCAGAAAATCTGGCAAGGAAACAAAGTAGTTCTGTGCTGTATGGTCTTCCTCTGCAGTGTTCGTATAAGCTATTAACTCTTTACCATACGACAAAATCTTAGACTGGTTCAAATTGAAAACATTTGCAGACGACAAATCAAAGGTGGCCTAAATGACGAAATTAGTCCCCGATAGGATAGAAAACATTGTGGGAAAAGGAGAAAATGCTGGCTACCAGCATTTTTTCCTTTTCCCACAATGTTTTCAAAAGGCTTCTTCCTTAGGTACATTAAAAGTCGGGATTGTGTGGCAAAGAGTTAAATCCTGGTTCAGTGCTACAAGGGTCAAAAAAGATGTTTCTACAATTTTACTTACATGAGCTACTTTGACAGCTGTACAGAACCTGATGTTCCCTTTGGGCTGAACCTGGTGTAGTTTGCTGAGAATCCGTCCAACGTCAGCAGTAAGGGTGGTGAGGACCTCGACACTAAAAAGTAAAATTGTCATTCCTGCAAACTTTATAAAAATCCTACAAGTAAATTAGGCAGCAGTTACAACAATGTCACCAGACACCATTTCAAATTCCCATCAAAATTCTTAAATACTTTCATCAACAACACAAAAGTTGCATATAATCTTGCAAGATTCCTGCTACCTGATTAGCAGCAATATACACAGGTAAAAATGTTGAATCTCTAAAATAGTTTCCCTGAAAACTCAACACAATTGTAGAAATATGAAACCTGCTATGGTGATATGTGTTTTTACCGCTATCAAAATTGAATATAGCTAAACTTATCTTGTTTGAAACTATATCTTTATAATCTCTCTGTTTTACAGCCAATAATCCAATATTCTATTTCTCATAGAAGCCATTTCTATGACAAGTATGTAGGTAAATTTAAAGTAAAAATTTGACAGGACATAATTATTTGACTTTAAGGAACAGAAGTCAGGGCTCATCAAGTATTTATTTTTCTCACATGCAACACTAGCTTGAGAAGTATGATCTTCATTACTTTTGACAAGCTAATTGAACACAAACTCTAGCTCTTGCAAAAGGAAATGCCAAATTAACTCCTTTTAACCCAAGCCACAATTTACATGTATTACCTGGTCATCTTCATTTTCTCCTTTTCCTACAATGTTTTCAAAAGCCTTCTTCCTTAGGGTCGTTAAACCACAGGATTGTTTGTTACAGGGTAAAGAGCTTTAATTGTACACTTTGAGGTTCAAAAAGGAGTACAAATAAACAACAGTAGTAAAATTACTGTGGTCTTACTTTGACATAACAATGAGTCCAACATTATTTTCTGGATTAGATCTTGTTTTGGAGTGGCAGACCAAGTTTACTGCATCTTGCTGTGCTTGTAGTCTAGTTGGCACAAAGTCTCCATTTCTCATGTAATCACTGTTGTCAACACTGTCAAAAGAGAAAAATCGGAATGCATAAAAATACAATAACATAGTAAAACATCAACACTTATCAGACATTAATGCCAAACAATACATCCTATCATATTTTAAATAACCCTCCACATACCTATCCATAAGCCTTCATTTTAAATGTGTTACAATATTTCTATGAGAGTTTTCCTGTAGTTGTACCTGTAGTGAGTTTAGTAATTTCAAAAGTGTTGTGGTATAAAGTTTCTATGACTTTGTTCCAGTAATTTTGGGTATCATATGTTCCAGTATTTTGAAATGTGTTCTGATACATGGATTTCTATGCACTGGAAAGATTGTCTAATCTCAACTAATGTTGCTTTCACTGCCAGTTTAGGTCATTGTCAGATCTAAACAGTAAACAAGAGCACCGCATATGGGTGCCAAGCTCTGCTGTGGTTACTTAATTTTCAGTTAATTCAAAGTCAAAATAGGGGCATAACTTTGTCAAAAGTGCTTTGATAGTTACCTGCCCATGTTTTACAAATTCCCGTTTTGATAGCAAACAACTTGTCCAAGTTTGAAATAAATATCTTAGTAATGACAGAGGTATTACGAAATGTCAATGGTTTTGAAAGTGTCAAAGTTTTTGCATAGCAACACAGATGACCTGGGCTACTACAATAGCATGACGTTTTCTTTGAAAACAGCAGAGCTAAAAAAAACAGGCAGTAAATGTCTTTGTTTTGTATGTATTATGTGCAAAATTTCCAGAGTTTTAGTACTTTCTGTGTTTGCACCAGTATTTAACTGGTTGATAATACTCAAAAGTCAGAGTCCTACACTCACACTTTACTTCTCAGAGCTGAAGAATTCATTCAAGTGAGTCCTAGAACTAATCAAGATCACAGCACTGCAACAGAATAATGCAAGTTGGACTCATTATTTTCTGGTTGGACTCATTGAGATAATGGGAGATTACCGACTCATCACAACTTGATTGATTCCATAAGCTTGTCTAGCCTGCTTTGTATCAAGTAGATTTCCACTGAAACTATTATCAGTCACACTGATCACATTTATACAATACTTCCATCAGCACAGTCTGTAGCGGTATGTAAAATTACAGGACTGTGTCGCGATTTTTTCAAATTCCTGTCGTGTAGCATTTAACAATATTTTGTTAACGACATTCGCAACAGTTTCCATTGTCACGCTTCGTGTAACTGTCACGCTATTTACTCGAAATGGTGGGCACCTAACACAGTTGACCTTGCCACACTTGTCAATGTCTGCAGAATGGATAAACCAAGAACTAAAACGGATCGTTTCATGTCAGCAAAACGAAGAAAAAAGTATTTGAATCAAGCCAAATATATGCGAGGCAAGAATCCGAAGGTAACACTTTCAAAAGATCGGACTGAAAGTCGAAGAGAATCACCGAAGTATGTCACCTAACAACGGAAATATTGACACAGATGCCACTACTAGCGCTCTATCTGGGAGACGTATCGTCGAGCTAAAGCATCTTTTCAGGTGCAGATGCTTTCAGTTTGGTCTAGTCCAAAATTATGTCACTTGGTAAAGACTTACAGAAAACAAGGGGCTGTAACTCTTTCTCCTTTACCAGGTTATCCTTTAGCTTGATGAGTCTGCAGCAAACATCATTAAAAAAAATTAATGTCAATAGGAGAAATGGCTCCTAATGATTGATTTCTCCTTTTCGCACAATGATTTCTGACCCATCAAAGAACTGTGACACATGAATACCAGGTATTGGTTTAGCGTCTGCCAACGCGTCAAATTTTGAAGGGTCTAAAATTAGTAGTTTGGTAATGGGTTAACCCTTTCTCAAACGACAAATTTTAGACTCTTCCAAACTGAAACAGTTTGCAGACGACAATGTTAAATTTTATAAATATGGCAGAAAGTTCTCCAATAGGGTAGAAAACATTGTGAGAAAAGGAGATATTGCTTGTTACGAGCAATTTCTCCTTTTCCTACAATGTTTTCAAAAGAGTTGTACTGCAGACATGTAAAAACACGGATTTGTTTAGGAAAGGGTTAAATGCTAACATCAGTATTACATTTATATGCTATAGATTGTTTTATTATGACCAACAAACTTGATTCTTATAAACATTGTTGTAATGTTGAAAAAAATTGAGATAATTTACTTCATATAATGTCTTTGTCTTTGACAAACCCTACATTTACTAATTAGTTGGTGCCCCACCCACAAACTTAAAATGTATTTTCTTAAGAAATAAGGCTGGTGACCTATTTGTTTTAAGCCTGGTTCTTTTAGTTTAGTACCTGAATATTATTTATAGAAAAAGTAAGAAAAATCTGAATGTTAGAACATTAAAAAATAACTTTATAAGATAACAGGGCTCAACATTAACTTTTTGATTTACTGGATCAGTCGGACAAGTACCTTGCAAAACCACTTGTCCTTACCAGGTTTTCACTTGTCCTATTATATGATGGGAATTCGGGAGTAAAAAAGAAACTACTCAAAATATGTTTTCAGATTGCTGCTTTTGTTATTCTTATAACCTCCCAAATTGTTTTTTCCATTCTTCTTTAGTCACTGAACTGTGACCTTCTAGCTCTCTCACTCTGAAACCACACATTCAAAGCTCTTTCACAATTATATGAATCAACTTGTGGTCCATGTATGGATATAGCCATTAAATAATCCAGCATTTCAGGGCTAGGACTAGCTCGCCAATCTGATTTTATTCTTGCCATGGCTGAAAACCCACGTTCACACACTGCACTAGAAACTGGTATACATAGACTTAAGACTCACAGTATCGCAGCTATGAAAACTGGTCTAACCAGCTGTGTACAAATTTTCTTTTTCTAGTATTTTTTTCATACTTTTCTTGTGTTTGGCTCGCCATTTTAGTCTTTTCTGTCGTGGAATCGGCGGACGACTTGAAGCCAAACTTCTCTAGAAGCGTCTGCATTTTGAAGTGAACAGTTCGACTCCTAAGTGCACGATATATATTAATCGAATAATTTCAACTTTGTTTGACACATTTACTCTATTTTGTTGAAATAGTTTTCAAATTCGATTAAATGGAATATTAAAATAAATGTCCATTTATTAATTTACGGTTAGTTGGGTACATCATTTCATTTTACTAGTAACAGTTAATGAAAGTTGAATACAAGTGGAACATTTCAAACACCGACGAAAATGCTATCAAATCGGGTGGAACCACTTTGCTATTTACCAACCTCCTTAAGACTATAGTAATCGACATATTCTGGTCTAATGAGATAGGAGGAGTCATTTTTGCATGGTTTTGTGACTAAGTGGGTGGGACTTAATATGCAGTATGTTTCCAAGTTATTTCTTTAAGGTATAGATAAAATCGGCAAGTGAAGCCAGCTGTCAAAATGACACTATTCCGGAATTCCGTCGTCGACACTCAAATTATGCATTCGGAAATTATTTTTTTCACCTCAAATTGAATTTTAAAATGCACTTGTCCGATCGGGCAACCAGATTTAAAATTTAGTTGTCCGAGGCAACTTTTCACTTGCCAAAATCCATCGGACAACCGTTAATGTCGAGCCCTGAGATAGTCTTGTTTTTTCTTTGGTTTTTTCCAAAATAAAGCTGTTTTAGCCGTAAGGGTTTTTTTTTTTTTTTAAAGATTGATACTCAGTATACTCTACATAATTATTTTTCATTAAATTTGATGTTCCAGCAATACAATGACATAAAATTTGCTTATAATTGTTGTCATTTAAAAAAATATACATGGACTTAGTTTTCATAGGTGAAATTTCATCCTGAACTGCCACAATGCAGGGTTTACTATAAGAAATATTCATAGAATTTTCCCAAATCTGGTGACCCCCCTTTTTTTTATCTCCTATTTTCGTAGATCAGATAATATACTATCACCAAACAAAGTTTCATGAAATTCTGAATGTTTTTTAAAAAAATGGTGAAACTGTAGCAATTGTCTTTAAGCAGTCTATATGCATCATGGTGTGTAAACATCGTCAGCTACGAATTTCCTATGTTAGGAAAGTAAAGTGGGGAAATTTGACCAACATCAACAACAACAACGAAAGTAAAGCTCTCAAAATAAATCTTGCTTTAAGTCCAAAGAGAAAAGTAAGAAATTTTGGGAGCAGCCGGGCAAATTCATCTAGTTACGAGTGAATGAATCCAAGGAGTGTATGTCAGGTTTGTTGCAAGTCTGCTTTGAAACCTTCCAAACCATTTGTTTGCAGTGAGGGTTGTAGTAATATGCATACAAGTCTACTTTACAACTCTGCTTTACTGGTGTCCCCCAATATTTTTGGCCTGGGAACAACACTGTAGAAGTGAAGTGGTCTGTTTCCAGTGAGGAAATGTAATGTGTGTGTACTCAATGTAATATAGCTGAGAGGTTTAATCAATGGATTGTAACTGTTGTAGTTGACATTAGTAGACTCATGACCAGATGCCCAGCTAGCTAAGTTGGTAGAGCTGCAGTGCTAGTGTTCCGGGGGTCACGGGTTCGAGTCCCATGTCGGGCATATTTTTCTTCCTTGATTTACTTCACTGGGGACAAGGTCAATTGGTGAGTACGGGTTAGCGGCACCAGAGGTATGTTAGGACTGGAGGAGGGAGTTGGTGACTCCCAGAAAATCAATAGGGGGAGGAGTGATGTAGTTGACGTTCCAAGTAGACACACGATCAGATGTCTGGCTAGCTCAGTTGGTAGAGCTGTGGTACTAGTGTTCTGGGGTTCGTGGGTTCAAGTCCCATGTCGGGCACACTTTTCTTCATTTACTTCATAACCACGGTTTACTGAATGTGAGATTGCATGCAGAGGGTCCCTGGACACAAAAACCACCCTGTAAGTATATTACTGTGTGTATTAACTTGAGCAGACACAAAAAGCATATTAAATTTTTTGTGGCATGCACAGTCAAACCCTTGTCATATCTAAGATAATGTAATGTCACACATACTAAAAAAAACAATCACGTCACTCCACCCACCGGTTGATGCACTTTATTTCTGCTTTGTCACATTTTTCATTTGGTTCTTTCGTATCATTTTTGGCGTATACAATGAGAAAAATGTTGTAAACAACTTATACTATAATCAAGGTCTATAATTTACTCATGAGAACCAAGAAAACCACCTACAGTGGTCGATATAACGTTTTCGTCTCGAATTTAACAGTTACTCACCAAACTATAGTACTTTCGAGCACCATTTTGTTGTTGATCGCAGTAAATAACTGGCGTGCTTTGATTGGGTAAATATCTTTTTCGCGATATCTCAGCTCGCTCCTAAAGCTTTCCGTCCGATTACATTTCGCTCCATGAGTGTTATTATTTTCTGCGTACCCATGCTCACCAACTCGCTTTTCACTATTTCGCATAGAGTAGACGAAGATAAAACAGTCTTTGCAAAAGCAATTTTGATGATAAGGCGACGACTAGCTTTCTCTAGTTTTCACATACTAGTTTTTTCAAAGACAGTCTGATCTTCACCCACATCTCGTAGTCTGCGTAAACAACTGAAACTGTGCAGCGTTAAAATTTTCTTTGACAGTCTTATGACAGAAAAAATATGGTGTGACCGCTACGAAAACATTACTGAAAAGGAAGCAAATGTTGGATTCAATCACATTTTTTTCCACCATGAATGTTAAAATCTACCCTTTCATAGGCTGAATTGATTATTCAACCCACATTTACTGTCGTCTGCAAACACGTTCAATATGGATGAATAAATAGTTTTGACGGACGGTAAGTATTAAAGGAGTGATTTTCATACCCATTTTATCGTGGAGCAGAATAGGATTTAAATCGGGGTACTAAGTACTGGCTTTCAGAGACATGATTTTCACTCTGAATATATAAATATATATAACGTTCTAATTCTAAAGCCTAAGACTAGCCACTCTAAATTCATCATTCTAAATTCACCATTCTAAATTCCAAGGATTTGCAAACTGGTTGGCTGGGTCATCAGTTGGCCAAATCGGAGGCCGAATACACCAACCATCCTTAATTTAGCATCCTTTGCCTATTTCAAAAGATTTTTCTAAATGTGAAAGTTAAACTAATCAGAAATTTAAGTGGTTTTAAAATCTCCAAATGTAGAATTGACTAACAATGCAAGTTAACACTTTACCACACAATCCCGAGTTTTAACGATCCTGAGAAAGAAAGCTTATGAAAATTTTGTGGGAAAAGGAGAAAATGCTGGTTACCAGCATTGTCTCCTTTTACCACAATGTCTACCCTTCCCAAAAAATTTCAATTTTCCAGTCACATTTATTTTGTCGTCTGCGAATGCTTTAAATTTGGACTAGCCTAAAATAATGTCGTTTGGTAAAGAGTTAAAAAAGTTGGTGAATACGGTCTCTGATTGGCTGCTCAAGGCTTTCTGTTCGGCAAGCTGATGTCTAGGTCACTTGGCAATCAGTTGGCATATCGTGGAAATTGTAGAATGATGTTAGTATTTAGAATGGTTAGGACAAACAATCAAAGCAAATTCCACTCTTCCTCCCTTCCTTTAGATCCTGCCAATTTATCACTTAACTAAACGACAAATTCTAAACGGTCCGGCCAAAGTGAAAGCATTTGCAGACGACAAATTCAGTGTAGCTTAATGGATGATTTCTGTCTTTGAAAGGATAGAAGACATTGTTGGAAAAGGAAAAAAATGCTGGTCACCAGTATTTTCTCCTTTTCTCATAATGCTTTCAGGGCCGTGCGAATACGGAATTATTTAGTACAGGGTCAATATGGACTTTTGAATGGTTGAATTGATTTAATGTATGATGTTTAACGCCGTTTTCAACATTATTTCAGTCATATCGCGGCGGCAAGTGCGGTAATACATGTATGTATGCTTTCCTAGAGTTTCTTTGACCAGTACTTCGTATAATATTCTTCCCAAGCCACTGACTGCCATCCCACCTTATCATCGTTGAAACATTGATCAGTGGTGAGAGAGGAATGAATCCTGTCGCAATGTCTATCTTCAATTTGAGACGTTGTAACAAATACTTACATTGCATTATTTATTCGTTGAGCGCGAAGCGTAAGTCAAGTTGTATTTGTAAGCAGCCTAGATCAATCTGTCTTTCACTGACAATTTAGATTATGATCAGACTGCATTGAACGTCCAACTCCGTGATCGCTTTATTTTTCCTTGAGATTTCTAGATTTAAGCCTTTACCATTTGATCTCGTGTTTGAGGGACCCGGTGGAAGAGGGCATCTGAAAACTTTGTGGAAAAAGGAGAAAATGCTGGTAACCAGCATTTTCTCCTTTTCCCACAATGTTTTCCACCCCATCGAGGTCAAAATTTATCATTTTAGCCACACATACGGTCCATGTTCATACCACCGACATGTATATGATGGGCTTCGAATTATACAGATAAGATTTTGAAAGTGGATCAAAAAGTTGGAGTCTGTGGAAGTTTAAAACATAGCCCTTTCCAAGATGACAAACTTGTACGTTATCCAATTTGGGAGTGTTTGCAGATGACAAAAATGGATATTTTCAAATGATGCGAGTCTCTCAATAAGCAGAGATCAATGTGGTAAAAGGAGAAAATGCTTTACCATCAATTTTCTTCCTTTCACACAATGGTTTCAAAAGCCCTCTTCTACAAGGCCTAAAAAAAATCAGGATGGTTTGTAAACTTGTAGTAACGGGATAGTTTGTGTTTATATAATATATCGAATGCAGTCCGTGTCTTTGCAATTGGAACTCCAGACAAGCAATACCGTCGTTATTTGGTAGGTTAGTTTGTTTGGTTATGCATAATTACGACCTTTCAGTCCAACTATGGAGGTTTGTCTTTGTTTTCTCTGGTTTGGGTGCAGGCGCCAATAATCTCTTAGCCACTCCTTATCAACATCTCCTTGTCTTAGTCTATAAAGATCTTTGGCTATAGTTCGTAAATCGCACGCATAAATATTGTCAGGTTTGGCAAAGCAACGTCAGATTTATAAGTATAGAAGAAAAAGCGATCAGACCCACAACACAAACTAGTCTTGCATAACTTAAGTGATGTTTTTTTTTTATTAAAGGAAAATAAGCAAATTGTAGCTTAATATTGCCATTTGAATGATACCTAACCTATTTATTACAGTTGATGCTACTTTATCTTTGTAGGGGTCCAGCCTGGCTCAGTGGTAAAGTGTAGGACTCGTATCGTTTCCGGGCTTGAGCCTAACTTGTAGCACTGGGATTTTCGTGGGATTGTCCTTGGGCTGGAACGTAGACATTTCAGAACCATAGCCTAGTTCTGATGAAATCCCGGACATACAGGAATATGTGAGCTGTTGCCGTGATATGACTGAAATGATGTTGAAATGGACGTGAAACACCACGATCTGCTGCATATCAATACCTTTGTTACGTGCCAGTAAGATAATTCGATTTAACCCTTTGCCTGCTGAGCGCGACTCACTGACCTTTTGCGGACAGTGTACATCAAGATCAGACTGCACAGAACGTGCAGTCTGATCTTGGATCTACACTGTCCGATGAGGAGATATTGTCCCCCACAAAATAATTTCATCATTTGGGTTTTTACTATCGGCTAGAAAGTTTCACTGAAGTTATTTAGTAGGACAGGGGTTAAGCAGTTCAGCACCATAAGCGAAAACAGAGAGTTTGGCGGACGATATGGATCAAGATCAGACAGCACATAATGTGTGGTCTGATCTTTGATCTATACCGTTCTCTTGTTTAACCAGGCCTGTATGACAAGAAAATACATTTGAGTTTCAGTGGATTGTAAATTCAGCCCTCGAAAGAGGTCGATACCAAACAATCCCGACTTTTAACAACCCTGAGGGAGAAGACTTTTTAAGGTCTACGGCCCCTAACTCTTATATTAAAAGACGGAAGCTGCCGAGATTTATTGAATAACCTTTACGAAAACGTCGATGTTCACGATACTTACCGATGATTTAGTGAGTCTACGGCCCCTAACTCTCATATTAAAAGACGGAAGCTGCCGAGATTGGCCGAATAGCCTTTACCAAAAGGTCGAGGTTACACGATATTTACCGATGAGTTAGGGGTCGTAATCCTTAAAACATTTGTAAGAAAAGGAGAAAATGCTGGTAACTAGCTTTTTCTCCTTTTGCTACAATGTGTTTTACCTTTTCAAAGATAAGTCCCATAGTTTTAGACACATTAAAATTGTCGTCTGGAAATGTTTTAAGTTTCAACAAGTCTAAAATGTCTAAAAGAGTAACGGTGTGGAAGTATTTGGATGTATATAAATAGACTGATGTAGCTTCGCCAGAACCATTGCCCCTGAAATATAAATGACTCGGTATATTGTCTACGTTTTTGGCTTAGGACAGTAGATGCCGTTGTTTTTGGCTGGTTTGTTTTCGTGGAAAGGAAGTTTGGGCGATCACTGGTCATAAGAAGTAGCACTGGTGACTGGTGTTCACACTGGTGACAGGGTCATGCACTATATGTGAGCACTCTACACTAAACACAACTTCTAAACGGCCACTTTTAAGCCGGAAATCCCGGTATACCTCTTCTGGCATCCGCTGTCCAGATAAGAGGCAGTTCATTTAGTTTGATGTTTTGGAGAATAATTGACCAGCGTAAAAGCATACTTCAGTCTAAGTTTGAAAAGAATTTGTTGACTTGTTCTGTTGAAATGAAGTTATTAAACATTCATTCATTTAACATTAAAAACTGAAAAAATCATTTTTTTGAAAAACTTCACTGTCCTCCTCTCAGTTTATATTCTATTTGCAGAAAATAATTTTCATGTTTTTCCTTATTGCCGACAAATTTTTAGTAAATATATGCTTATCTTTTTAACCTGGTTTGTCTGATAGACACCACGCATGCGCAAACCATATGTTTTCCCTTTTTTGAAAAAGAGATGCCTTCTATCTGCAAAATCGAGAATCTTTTCATTACAATACCATGTCTAACGTCCAGATATATGTTATAAGTTGTTTTTGTTTACCTGTCTATTACTTGGTCAAATTTACAGGAGAAACAAAAGAGGTCGGTTAGAAGTTTTGCTGAGTGTACTTTTTGAACATTTACCTTCCCAAAAATCCTGAACAAGTTTTGCAGCAGAAGACCTGTATTATGAAATACGGATGATCAACATGAATTTGGATGAATACATGAATCATGTGCAAACACTGGGGGGAGGGGACCAGAAAATTGCTGTTTATAAAAAAATCTTCGTTTGCCTAAAAGTCTCGACATACAATTGCACAAAATATGGGCCAACATAGCATTACGAAAAATCCACAGCGTTGTTTTCGTCCAATATCATAATTTTTTCCAGAGCAGCACAGTACACATGTATAGTTATAAGACTAGAAAGAGAGAGACAGAGAGAGAGAGTGAGTGTGAGAGAGAGAGAGGTATTCGGCATTCAGCACATATGATATAAGACCATAAAGCTTCTCAGTCATTTTTTGATGTAAACTGCAAACACAAAAATAAATTAATGATAGTGGTGCAAATATACAATGTATAGAAGCAAGTAGCCTAATTTATAAGACATGGCTATGAAGTATGCAGACAGCCGCTTTTACAGAATTTCAGCTGAGTGGTCTGTTATCTATAGCAATCAAAATATATTGCTGTCAGACTGGCATGCATAAAAGTCATTGTCGTATTAACATACTCGTCTATAAGACGCATATCCTACTAAACATTTAAAATTCAAGTAAAGTTGCGTCCTACAGGCGAGATATCTTAAAATCGAGTGCATCGATATAAAGGGAATCCACATGTGTTCTTTGTTGCTCAGTTCCCGGAAATGATCCTATGAAAATCTGCAAAAACAGCTGACTGTATAAGAATATCACAGAAAATGGTAGCTCTTCCTTAGCAGCTATTTGATAGAAATCAACAACATTGTATTAAGCACTGTAAAAGTAATTCAGCTATCAGAGTACACTTCATCCGACACTGGAAGTCATAATCACGTGACTACCAGCCCATGGTGATGAGTTCTCGTTCCATCTGTCCGAGAGCACAGCAATGACAGAAGGTCATTGTGGTACAGTCACTACAGATATTACCCTGAAGAAAATAATGATAATAGTAGTAGTAAAAACAATAACAACAAAAACAGCAATAATAATAATAATATCATTAATAATCGCAGTTTTTCAAAAAGCTGTCGACGACGAGGGTACGAAAAGTTGTATATCTGCGGTAAAAAGTTAAATAAAGGAATTATAAGAGGTACCTGTATGCCTCCCAGAGTACGTATACGAGTACGAAAGTTAATGATGCCGCCAGGCACACAAAATGGCACAGCAGGATTTTCTTGTAGTTTAACCGCTATCTCATACCATGCAATACATGGGCAGATGCAATTCAAGACCCCTGTTAAGAAGAGAAGTTTCAACAATTAGTTCATTACCCCACGCAGACAATGGTATGCTTCATATCGCAGACCGCTTTTGAAAACACTGTAGCAAAAGGAGGCTACAATGTTTTCACATATACATTGCAATAATTTATCAACTTTTACTTCATATCGATTATCCAAATCAATTTAAGAAGAATCTTTTCAAAGTATTTTTTTTTTTTTTGCAAATTTGTTTAAGAAAAAGTGTTTTATCGCATGAAGCTGCCTTGTTTACAGTGTAATATATCAATTACGAATTTTCTTGTCTCACACACATTTTAGATTAGCATGTGTGACGTCATATCTGACGCCATTTTAGACTTCATTTTTCTTCATGGTTTTGCCCATATTTTAACCAACTATTCGTGAAATATTATGTGATAAAAGGAATCTAACATTCGTTGACTTATTGAAATAAAATTATTTCAAATTCGTCTACAAAAATATTATTAAGCCCGCCAGGGGCTTGCTAAATAGCATTTTCCAGCCTCGTTTAATACCGTTTTATCTCAAAGCCAACTTGTGTCAGATCCTATATATAATATCATAGAATACAACCAGAACGATCGCATCCTCATCAACATGTAGCCAATGTGCAATAAGTCGGTATTCGTGGCATATGTACCCTTTACCGAACAGTCCGGTGTTTTAACGACCCAAGAAAGCAGATTTTTGAAAACATAGGGTGAAAAGAACGAAAAGAAGATAACCAGTCTTAAAGTTTGCAGTTAAAAGATTTAACTCTGTACAAAACGGCAAAATTTTAGACCTATTTAAATTGAAAACTTGAAGGCCTTTGAGGACAACAACTGACTGAAATGAACTTTTCGCTCGGTGAAAACGATCGGAGAAAAAGGAGCTGTTTACCAGCATAAACTATTTCCCTTACTCAAAATGTTTCCAAAAGCCTTGTTTCCAAGGGTCGTTAAGTTCCGGTTCGTTTGGTAAAGTGTCATTGTCTGCTAGATAAGCGAAACATATTAGGCCTAATTAGTGCTTAAGTAGGCCTCTAAAAGTGTCTTGCCCATGGGCACTCCCACGAAAAATCCAGTTCTTCTAATTGGGATCGAACCCGGAACCGGAAAGTCGACATTACGGTTCTACAATTTACCACTGAGCCACCCAGGACCCCTTGAGAAATGGAAGAGGACACAATGGTTACCATCTTTTCCTCCTTTTTCAATAATAGTTCAAGTACCATCTTCTAAAGAGTCGTAAAAAATACAGAATTTGTAGTAAAGGATTATTATTTCTCTCTTCCCCCCCCCCCCCCCCTCCCACCAACACACACACATCCATTGTTGCCAGTCATTTAGAAGTCTTATGACGCAAGGAATATATTCTATCCGCCATTGACTTTACAACTAAACCCTTTACCAAACGACAAAATTTCTAGACTTGAAGAAATTGACAGCGTTTGCAGACGACAAATTACATATAGCTTAAATGATGGAACTTGTCATTGCATGGGTAGAAAACATTGTGGGAAAAGGAACAAATGCTTGTAACCGTCATTTTTCCTTTTCTCACGATATTTTCAAAAGCATGTCTTCAAGGTCGTTAAAACATGGATTTGTTTGGCAAAAGTTTAAGCGGAACTAGAAAACTAGTAATAGATCTTCAACCTTTAAACTGAAAGATTTACCTAGAAAGAGACAAAAGAAAAAAGAAAATGTATAAAAAAGTTGATGCTAAATTTCTACTTTTTAGGGAAAGTAAAACCAGGAAAGTATGAATAAGATTAAATGATTTTGACTTCTCTATTCTTCTGACAAGATTTTTTTTTCACTTTTTTTTCTGGCAATTGTTCAGTCAAAAGCTGTTAACTTTTCAACCTATCTGTCCACCTAGAAGTGCCGAAATTAGGCCTTACAAATTTCGGCTCTCTCCGAAAATGTAAGGCAGAATAGTTTGGGTGATTTTTTTTTCAAAAGCCAAGGCGAAAAATGTCATTTTTGTTCTTTTCATACGAAAAAGTTATCTCGTTATGTCGAGTTTTCTACTATCGTGTAGGTCGAGTAGCTGATGGCTGGATGAGTATTAATCCTTTACCAGACGACCAAAGTTCAAGACGCCTCCATATTGAACGTATTAGCAGACGATCAAATAAATGCTGTCCAAATGATAGATTTGTCTTTGAAAAAATATGAAATATTTTCGAAAAAGAGGAAAATGCCAATTACCAGCAATTCTGTTCTTTTCCCACAATGTTAACAAAAGTCCTCTCTCTGGATCGTGAATATTCGGATTTGTTTGGTACAGGGTTGGCCCTTAACGCTTCACCGCCCAATGCCGCCTTTAGGCAACCTTGAGAAGTAGGCTTTAAAAACATTGTGGGAAAAGGAGAAAATGCTGGTAACCAGCATTTTCTCCTTTTCCCACAATGTTTTCTACTCTATGCAAGACAAACTTTACGTATTGAGTGACATTTAATTTGTCGTCTGCAAATGCTTTCAGTTTGGACAAGGCTAAAATTTCGTTGTCTCGTAAAGGTTCAACCAAACAATCCCGTGTTTTAACGACCGCGAGGAAATAGACTAAAAATAAATTGTGAGAAAAGAAAAAAAAAATCTGGATACCAGCATTTCTCCTTTTCCAATAACTTTTTTAACTCTTTCGAAGAAAAATATCTTGACATGGACATATGTCGTCTGTAAATGCTTTCAATTTGAACAAGTGTGAAATCTTATCGTCTTGTGAAGGATTAATGGGACTTGTTTTGCTTCTCAGAACAAGTTAGTACAAAAAAAAAGTTGTCAGTAAAGTCTGTGCAGTGTACAGGTTTGAAAAAAAAATGGCAACAGATATACATAACAGTATACATGTACATACAGGTACATACAATTTCATACACATAGTCCTATTTATTGTTACACTATCAGACAGAGATTTCGGTGGTTGGAGAGAGAGAGAGAGAGAGAGAGAGAGGGAGAGAGAAAGAATTTCTGTAAACAGATTTATGGTAAATCGAAAAATAGTAAAATTGTGTGATACACAGACATGTATGAGCAGCGCTTTGGCAAAAGGGGATTTCTCTTCTTTGATGCATTATACCAAGCAGGTCATCACATACATGTAATTATGGATCCGTAACATCCATTTTGTCTAAAAACTGACAGAACCATGAGACAATATGGTCCTTGGACATGCAGAAACTTTATAAATAGCAAAAGGTTTCTGCCCATGAGTCAGTACTTTTTGTAGATGAATTAAACCCCGTTTTCACACAGCAGGCCGTGTTTCTTTTAACTTACATGATGTTTGGTCATTACAACAGTCCATGATGTCATGGCTCCAAGAGCGATGTCCCTCACGAGTGGTCACAACTTTTTGTTGACCACCCCCGGGCTGTTGAATAACAACCGTTGGCTGCATGATGGGTTGTACAATAGGTTGAATGCTCATTTAGCACCGAGTGATATTTGCTTACTGAAATAATAAAAATTCGGTAGAATTTCGATGGAAAAAATAGGCCAGGATATGGCACCATGTTCAAAAATCAAAGTACTGAAAGTGCTGATGGAAGGTGATGGTAGAAATTTGCTAGCAAATAGATTTAAACAGTGGACCGTTTCATTAAAAATGCATTCATCTGACGCTTTTTTTTTTTTCTCCTAAGATTCAGATAGCATTATCTCGTGACTATTTTTAACCCATATCCTGTTAAATAAATGAAATGAAAATTTTAAACCGATATTAAAAACCAAGATGTTGCTATTTCAAAGATATTTTTCGGGAGGAAATATGTCCTTATCGGACAGTGTAGATCAAAGATCAGACTGCACGTTCTGTGCAGTCTGATCTTGATCTACACTGTCCGCTAAAGGTCATTGAGTCTCGCTTAGCAGCCTAAGTGTAAATCAGATATGGCTATCTAAGCGTTTTGCATGCGTTTTTAGGTGTTAGGAAAGTGGTTTGAGGTGTAATGACAGTGGTTTGGGTTGTTTTTTTTTTTTCGAGTGGTTTGAGGGGTTTGGCGGTATTGCTTTTACCTATTCATCGGCGACGTAGACCTTTGTCGTCTGGTAAAGAGTTGATCAAATTAATGTCAAACTAAAACGTATCAGATCAGGAAAATTTTTTCATCTCTTGATTTAAATCTTTACCACACAATCCCGACTATTAACGATCTTGAGGAAGTTAGCCTTTGAAAACATGCCGGGAAAAGGAAAAAATGCTGGTTACCAGCATTATCTCCGATTTCTACTTTCAAAGAAAGAAATCGTCTTTTAAGCTATATTGTATTTGTCATCTGCAAAAGCTTTGGATTTGAACAAGTCAAACATTTTGTCGTTTGGTAAAAGATCAAATGACATTTGGCAGCAATGCCCAGCTCAGTGTGCTTTTGCGTGAAGTGTAGATCGAAGATCAGACTGTACGGAACGTGCTGTCTGATCTTCGTTCAACACTTTAAGATCAATATTTTTCAATCGTAATATTCGGATTTTCACCACTGCCTGTACTACATAAATTTTATTTGATTTTTTTTTTTTCTAAGCAGGTTTTTGGTTTTAAAAAAAAACAAAAGTAAAATACCTGTTTTCAAAGTAAATCCGTCCAAACTACCCAATATAAAAGACCCAGATTTTTGTTAGAAATACAGAGATCCGTGACGGTCCTTATTAATCAAACACTTCACCACGTGACAAAATTACAGACAACTAATTGATGGTAATTGCAGACGACTTATCAAATATGTCTCAAATTATTGGGATTGTTTATGAAAGGGTAGTAAAACGATGTAGAAAAGAGAGCAAATGCCGGTTATCAGCATATTCTCTTTTTCCCACAATGTTTTCACGCGTCGTAAAAACGATGGGACTGTTTTGTAAAGGATCAGCCCTTAAAGCGCTGAATTAATTACATGACCCTTTTTCATTAGGAATTTCTAGGTTGTTATTACAGAAGTATGTAACAAACCAGCGGACGGTGTAAGTCCAAGATCAGACTGCACGTTCTGTGCAGTCTGATCTTGATCTACACAGTCCGCAGAAGCAATTTGTCTGCGTCTTGAAAGCGTTAAGGATTCAGTTATTCACCATTCAAGCGTCGCCGAGATCAGATATCAGAAAAAAAACAATAGACCGATACACAGCTATACCAAAAACAATAGAGAAAAATAACTTCACTTAACCGTTAGGCTGCTAAGAGCGACTCAAGGGCCCTTTGCGGTCAGTGTAGATCAAGATCAGACTGCACAGAACGTGCAGTCTGATCTTGGATCCACACTGTCCGATAAGGAGATAGTTTTTCACCAAAACATAACTTTCAAATGACAACATTCAGGTTTTTACTATCGGCTTGAAAGTTTCATGTAAATTATTTAGCAGGTTAAAACTAAAAAAACAAACTAAAATCCCTGTAGCTCGGTAAGTAATGCACAGGGCTTCAGACCAGTGGGGTCACTGGTTCGAATTCCTAGTAGGTAAATTTCTTTCTGAGGATTGATGATAGTCATTGCAACAGGATTCGTTCCCCCTCTCACCGTTGATCATTGTTTCGACGACAGTTATGTGGGAATGCAGCTAGGGGCTTGGGAAGAATATCGTGCGAAGTATCGGTAAAAGAAACTCCAGGAAACCGTAGATATGTGCACTGACCGCCACAGTATAACATGAACTAATGCTGAAAAGGGTGTTAAACACCATACAAATAGATTTAACCCTTTACCACACAATGACGCCTTTTAACGCCCCTAAAAAAGAGGCCTTTTGAAAACATTGTGAGAAAAGGAGAAAATGCTGGTAACCAGCATTTTCTCCTTTTCCCACAAAGTTTTCTACCCTATCAAAGAAAAGTTGCGTCATTTGAGCCACTATGAAATTGTCGTCTGCAAATGCTTTCAATTTGGATAGGTCTTAAATTTTGCCGTGTGGTAAAGGGTTAAACTAACTGAAGACCTTGACAGACGGCACGAACTAATAAGCATATTGCTTGATTGCATGGTGTTGCACACCCCTTTAAACATTATGCCAGTCATATCACGGCGATAGCTCACTAATTCATGTATGCCCCGGGTTTCACCAGTTTTATGCTAGGGCTCTGATGTGTCTTGCCCACTGAGCCACGCGGCAAAGGTTAATGAGAAAGAAGTACATTATATGTATGGCCAAATTTTCTTGATCCCAGTAATGTTGTGTTTGTTTTCCTTATCGATCGAAATCCTTGTTCATCGTCGTTTTCTTTCCTTTTTTCTTTATCTTTTTTTTTATTTTCTTTTTTTCGTCATTGTTTTGTTAGTATGTTTGTCTGTTTTATGTACAGGGTTAACTCTTTACCAAAGACATAATTTTGAACTTGTCCAAATTAAAAACATTTTCACACGACATGTTATATGCAGCTCAAATTGTGGAAAGTGTCTTCGGAAGGTTAAAAAACACTGTTGGTAAAGGAGAAAATGCTGGTCCTACATAGTGTTCATAAGCCGTCTTTCTCAAGGTCGTTATACCCGGGAATTGACTGATAAAATGGTAAACGAACTAATCAACAGTTATGAAAAAAGATCTAATTACATTTTGTAAATACTAGGACAATGGTCGTCAAAACAGTCCTGACCCTACAACTGTACAGTGTAACATGACCTCTCTATTAGAAGACACGATTTTATACTGTTCTGTGGTCAAAGCCTGTGCAGACGACAGAGAAAATGTAGTTCTGACACAATATGATATAACACAATACAATGCGATACGAATGATTACATTAAACAAGCACATGCTGATAGTAATTTACAAATACATGTAACATATTATGATTAATCCCTTTATCAGCAGCAAACTTCCCAGACTTAAGTCCAGATTGATAGCATTTGCAGACGCCATTTTACATCTGGCTCAGACTTGTTTGTGAAAGTGTAGAAAACATTGTGTGAAAAGGAGAAAAATGCTGGTTACCAGTAGTTTCTTCTTTTCCCACAATGTTTTCAAAAGTCTTTTTTCCTCAGGGTCATTAAAACCCGGGATTGTGTGGTAAAGGGGAAATATGACAACTGCTTTATGACATAAAAAAAACTAAATAGCTTCCTTTAACAGGATAACTGATAAGATGATGGGATTTAGTCACTGACGGGGGAGGGGAGTGTTGAGACATTGAACATCAAATTGGTATTGTATTGGAGAAAATTGTGGGGTGTAGTTACCATAGTTTTCTGTTGATTTTCTTGGTAGTAAAAACATTCATTCATTCATTCACTAGTTCCTGGTAGGTTCGAAATTAGCCACTGTAGGTTAAGTTATTTCCTAAAATTGATTTACATGTATACCGATAGTTGGGCTGTACTGTACAATTTTTTACAGGTTTCTTGAATGTGAATTTATAAAAAAAAAACAATGCTAACTATTCCTGTTGTAAAGAAACAAAGGCATCCGTAAAGGCTTTGAAATAGTTATCATAAGGACTTTTGATTATCAACCTACCGGACATTTTGATATCAAATACCGGCACGTGAACAACAAACCATTGGGGACGCCATTTTAGTACCGTTTGGTTGGTCTTAGCCTGGTCCTTTTCAAGGATTGACACTATGTCCTGAGTTACAGCTGCTAATTCAGTCCTTCCTCACCGCTAAACGCTGTTTCGACCATTGATATGTTTAAAAGCGAGTAGTTGCTTAAAAAGAGTGTTTTGGTAAAAGAATTACAACGAAAGTATGTGGATAGGTACATTGGACGCCGTGATATGACTGAAGTACGTTTGAAAATGGCCTAGAATATCAAATGCCTTACACCACCACCAGGACAGCCATATTCTCAGGGGAAGTATTCATCATTTGTATGAGGCATTGACTAATCACCGTCTTAAACCTTCAACATCATAGAAGAAAACAAGGCAATATCAGACTACATGTATACAGAACGTGCAATCTGGTCTTGGATCTATATCGTTCGCTTGTTTATTCAAGCCTTTACGACAAAGTGGGTTTCAGTGGATTGTATTTACAGCCGTCCAAAGAGGTACTGAAAGAGTATTAGCTAATGTGAGTATCAACGTCTCTCTAAACAATGCAATAGTTGACCGCTATTGCTGGCGAAAGAAAAGAATACAGCGGCAAATCACATTGATCTGTAACTAGTATTGAAGTCGAGAAATCTCGACATGTTGTACGCCAATCGCTAGATACATATTTAGTACGCTTCTTTCCAATGATTATATTTGGACATCAACTTCATGCGACAAGTTAGCCAATTAAAGTTTGTATTACTTTTGCCCCTTGTGACATTGATGCTTTCATTTCATTGGTCAGTTATGTAATACAATAGCAGAGACATTGCGTTGAATTACTCTAGCTTCTGCAATTATCCCCTTTGCTACATAGAGATGCATGATACGGGAGGGATGGTACAAATTACTGCAGGGATGGATTTGTTTTTGTGATGTTTACTGCAGTTTTCAATAATTCTTAATCATATCGCGGCGGCCAGTGCATCTATTCGTGCTTTCTTGGAGGTTCTTTTTACAAAAGGCTGCTTTCTCACACAACCATCATCAAAACAACGATCAGTATCGAGAGAGGAATGAATCCTATCGCAATGACTGTCATCAATCTCTGGACAAACAATTGGCCGACCTGGTGATTCGAACAACACATCCCCTTGTTTTGAGCCCCATACGTTACCAACTGAGGTACCGTGCCCGGCTAAAGGGATAGAAAAACACGTATATGTGTGGTAAATGATTCAACGGTACGACAGGGGGGAAACAAACGTCTTGGAATTAGAACACAACAAACATTAAGACTAACATGTAATGCTGAGAAAAAAGAGTTCACTCATTAATATACATGTACAACAAAAATCATCTTCAACGTGCCATCATTATCTTGCACATAAATCAAAAGCTTTTGTAAGTGATACCATTGCATTAATATACGAGCCAAAAGGAGTCTCTCATGCCATGTCGAGCAGAGAACTCTTTTATTCGACTTGCCGATGAAGTTCCTTGTCATATGCGCAGTATATTTCCTTCGCTACCCTGTCAAAGCCAGGTTTTATAATTTGTGAAACATTAAATTTGTCGTCTGCAAATGCTTTCAGTTTGGACTCCTCAAAATATTTGATTCTTCACACTTTTCAAATAAAAAACTGAAGAAACTAAGCGGTTTAACAAGAAAAAGTATAGTAGATAATAAACAAAAACAAGACTGGGTTCCTGCTTGGCTCAGTGATAAGATGTAGGATTGGCAATCAAGAAGCCTTGGGCTCAATCCATCCTGGAGGCGCTTAGACAGGATGCTTCAGAGTCCTAGCTCAATATTATGGAAACCAAGGACACAAATATATCAACTTCGCTTTGACAAAAGGAGGCTTAATGCATCTCAGTGATGCGTTGTACCAAGCTAGTCAGCAAATGATTATGTATCCTTGAAATCCATTTAAATTAGCAATCGACTGAAGTTGCACGTAGAATGACATGCAGAAAATTTACAAATACCTAAAAATTTCAACCCACGCGGCCTGAGCGGACTGCGTAGGCTGACATGGGTCGATACTTTTTTTAGATGCATAAAGCCCCCTTTTCACAGAGCATGGCTCTTTTTCACAAATAAGTTGGCACGGTGATATGATTGAAATAATGTTGAAAGAAACGTAAAACACCGTGCAATCTTTCGACAAAAACAAAGGTGCTAGTCTTTGGATTTAAAGCTACTATCGGTAACCACTTTCGTAGAATTTGTTTGACTGTCTTGTGATGTCCGTAGAGACTTACTTCTTTCTGTAAACATTGACAGTGTTCTTGCATTGCAAGTAAAAGACAACATTATAAACAAACCCTGACTGCCGTTAAGAATGATAAACAGGAAAGAAAACGCCATTATTCCAGTCCACATATAGACAAAGCCAAACAACCAGGTCGCTCCAGTAATTGTGGACAATTTAGCAAACACGATAAAATAGCTTCTTTCATGTTTGACATTTTTACTGACAGTAGGCGCTCTTTTCAGTTTAATTACAATCGTCGTAAACATCGAAATATTTGCCGTCACAACAATGGCGGCAGGAATACCAAAAGTGACTTCAACCATTCTTTGTGCGGATATATAACAGCGACCTCCTCCATAACCTATATCGGAGTTATTACTCTTCAGCATACTTACAATTATGTTAGTTATTACAAAGACTGAAGACAGTACGAGAGTATACACGTGATAATGAACATGTTTCTTTGTGGATGCTGACCTGGATAGGTCTCTTGTTTTCAACAAAACACGAAACATATGAAACGTGCAAGCATTCATCCAGAATACGGACAAAAGCCAAAAGAAGTGGGTCAACCCGCCGACTAGTTTACACGAAAATGTGTCCGTGTCGAGTCTGCCATAACTGCTCAATAGATACAGACTTTGAGCGGCCAGGAGTGACGTAATCAGCGCCATGTTGTTTTTGCCGGGAAGTGTGCGTAGCTGAGTCAAAAAACAGTACGTAAACAGTGTTACAACCAAACATGTGATTGAAATTGAAACAGACACTATAGAAACGATCGTCTCTGCAGAATGACCATCCATGTTATCTTGACCGAAAAGTTCTCGAAAAGTGCTCTCGTATGTTTCAACACAGACTCTAATAACTTCAGCATCTGATTCGTCTTTTACGAAATCAGAAAGTCCAAGAACCTCTTTCTCTTTGAACTTAAAACCGTTTGCTGTTTCTACAAGTCCGAAGTCTAACGTATTTATAGAAAACATAGGACATGACCTCAAAGTCAGAAGCCGATGAAAAGTTCCAGGAAAAGAGCACGTGTCATAATTTTCGTTCCAGGTCAAGTATGGTATTGCGATACCTCCGTTATCGACATACGAAAAATTAAGAAGTTCGTCAAGATCGAGAGGTGTGTTATCAGGTACTGTCCAGTTTTCGTACAAGTTGTACGGTATATAGGCTGCATGATTAATGACATCGTCTTTAATGAACAATTTAAATGTAAAAGTTTGATTTGATTTAGTAACCCAAGTAAAATTTAATTCGTCCAATTTAAGTGTGTTATTAACAAAGTCCTCAAGATTCTGGTCGGAAAAAGAAACTATATCGAGCATAAAGTCGATTTTGTCGATCGTTTCGATTACGTCACTTTCCCGAGAAACGTTGTGTGATACCATTTTCATCCGCTTTGTACACATATATCCAGTTGTGAAATTTATTAAGCGGTCTTGAATTATCGATGTTAAGTTTGGCATAATCTCGTACATATCTTGTAATGATATCTCCGCTGACGGCTTGACAAGGGAGGAAACCCTGTAACCTGTATCGCCCAACGTTTCGAAGAGTTGTTCACATCGGCCATCTTTAAATGTGCGATGGAATGCGCATATTACTTTCCGACATTGTATCTGAAAAGGGCAAAATAAAATCGTTCAATGCATTATTTAGAGTTATTTTACCTGTATTGCAACTAAGACTTGAGCTATGCTTTGTGAAAAGGGGGCTTAATGCATCTCCTTGATGCATTATACCAATCACGCCATTACACTATTGTAGATCCATAAAATTAAGTTTGTATACCATCCAATTTGTCCATTCACATGCAGAAAATTTACAGAAACCAAAAAGTTTCGGTCCAGGTCATCCTGCGCAGGCTGACCTGGGTCGATACCTTTTGCAAATGTGTTAAGCCCCCTTTTCAAAGAGCATCGACCATTTGTTTTTGGGCTTGGTGGTGTAATTATCTCGCCGCCATGGGAAAATAATCATTGCGGACGGCGTAGATAATGATCAGGATGCACTGATAGTGCCGTGTATATAAAAGATTAAGGGTACTTTTCACTAAACTGCGTAAATTTACGCATTTTTTTTTTTTTTGGGGGGGGGGGTATACGCACGTACGATCCTTGCTTTACCCAAAGACATGGACTGGCGTTAAGCTATGCAAATATTCACCTTGATCATAGAGTGAAACTTGTTTACAACGTTTTTGAAAAAGTGATCACTGAACCATGATTTACGAGGAAAGAATTCTTTTGAAATGCATGCTTTTTATTTACTTCAAATTATAACTTGGGGCCTTCAGTTAATGACTCATGAATATCTTGATTTGGCCTATAAGTATGTCTTAACATCTTCAGAGCAATACCGCCGTTTTTCGGCGTAGCTGAATGCGCTGGCTTTAGACCTTCTTCTTGGTACTAATAAAAAATGAATAGATGGTAATTTGCAATTAGTAAAAATATGCACATGTTTTTTTTCAGCGGGGTCCTGCTGGCATACTTGCCCGCACATTTATGGAACCACTATTAAAAGCGTTGCTACCGCTAATCGATACCATGGGGCCTTGATTCACACCATAGCAAACTAATGTAGTAGAGAATGATTCTTTTCTTGTGCTATTTGGAAATTTAATATCTTCGTAAGCGTAACTCAATAACCCAATAATTCTTTCAACAAAATGAAAAACAGTGAGAAAAAAGAGGCAGTAGCTCGAGAGGCTACGTTCGTTATTTTACTTCATATTGAGTGCAGAAGTTTCAATATTTATATTCCAGTATCTCTTACGCCGTCTATCTTTTTTAAAGATATTTCTTGTTTCTCTTGAAGAGTTTTTTATTTCAGAAATTATCTCATTTTGTAAATCAGATCGTTCAAATGCGCTTACCGTTATGTTATCGAACATTGAATCAGAACCACAGGATGCATCTCTTGATACCTCAGTGTTGTCAAGAGTTTCAGTGCGAAGTAAACCGGAGAAGCTAAATGCTCGTCCAGCATCATACGACATAATGTCGCAATAGTAGTTCGAAGGTTTCATTCCATTACAAATAGCACAAAATGGATTCCTGAAAGTATAGGTCACAAAATCCTCTTCTACATTTATAATGGCTTTGTATGCATTGCATGCTCGATAAACGTCGGGATCAAAGCTATTCCAAAGACCTGTGGTATTACAATCAGATATGACGTCATCACAGTATACGACTTCAGCCGAAATTGGTACTTTTAGGTTCAACTCACAGTCTGCTCTTCCAGCTAGTATCGTTGATACTAGTTGACCGATTGACGTAAAAACAGGAGGAGCATTGCAACTCAAGCCTACTGACCACAGTATCAAACGATCTAGGTCCGCACCATTACACACAGCACAGTGTTTATTTCGATACGTTTTCATTGTTTCATTATCAGTCAATGGAATGACGTCATCACTTGTTAGATTTGGGAATACATGAAACTCTCCTTCGCATCGGAAACGTAGATCTTGGTCAACATTTAAAGGACAAGCTTGGTAGGTAAGAACATAATTAGAGAGACGCGAAATGTCACTTTGTACTGTGCCATTGGCCGGCTGGTGCCGAATATCAGTTAGCATGCATGTCTGTAAAGCTTCCTCGCTCGCCACATCCTCGGACA
Source organism: Hippopus hippopus (assembly GCA_946811185.2). Classification (NCBI taxonomy): domain Eukaryota; kingdom Metazoa; phylum Mollusca; class Bivalvia; order Cardiida; family Cardiidae; genus Hippopus; species Hippopus hippopus. The sequence goes on from OX328106.1 coordinate 31,728,269, forward strand.
TGGGGAAATACATTGTTTTATAATCGGGACAACAGTTTCCGTGTATTTCACAGCCAGCGTTACATTCACAATCTGAACAACACTTAGCCTGCGATAGTAGGACAAATGGCGACGATTCTAATCCAAAGGAAAAGTTACAAAGGTTCGTATACGGACAATAACGCAACGTTTCCTGCACTATCAACCTTTGGAGACTGTCTGAGAAACTATTAAGGTATTCCTGAGTGTCCGGTCGTTCGAGATACATTTCAATATCTTTCGGGGTGGGATCGGAAAAATCAGGTAAAGTTAAATCAGAATAGTACGGGCTGGTAGTAGGTATGTCTCCCACTGTGTAATTACTGTCCGACTCGTTTGTACTGCTACAATTCCACGTTTCGGGTGAATCCGAGCAAGGAAATGAGTCTGTAAAATTCGATAGGTCGTGACTTGTATTCGAATTTCCCCACGTGAAAATCGACAGAAATTGAATGGATAAAAACGCCTGTGCACAACACATCTTCATTTTGTCGTTTTGGTGTTGTTTTTAGATTGAACCTTCAAAAACCATTTCACGCACAAAACAAAATAAAATAGAATAAAAACTCAGCTCCACAAGAATATTCTATTTCCCAATATGAGACATATTATAACTAACACATCGTCTGCATTGATAACAATGAATCAAAATAATTCTCTGATTTCTTTCCCCCGTTTTCCCTTGAAAGTTCACGCTTGACGGAGTTACTCTTAATTCTGCAATCCGACTAGAAGTTGCCATAGGTATCCTATAATAAAACAATAAAAACAATAATCATTTTTAACTCCTTTCCGAACGACAAAAGTTTACCCTCGTCCAATTTCAAAGCGTTTGCGGACGTTGTTCATTCACCATTTTCTACTTATTATTTTCTCCTGTTTTACAGATCTTTCAAAATCTCGTTTATATAGATGACAGCAATAAAATAAATAAAAATGTGGTTTTTTTCCCGAAAAATATGGTGTTCCCTTTTCTCGACCAGGTTGGACCTACAAATACCACAGAAATCGTAACTAAACATATAGGCCTACATTCGACTCCGTCCCGCGGCATATTTCGATTGAGCGAGCAGCTTTCCGTTTCATTAGAGAAATAACACGATTGACATTTCACCCTTGAGACTTGAAACCCAGATTTAGTTGCTTGTGCGGACAGTGCAGATCCAGATCAGACTTTGATCTATGATCTACACTGTCCGCTTTTTCTTGCCTAATATTCGGACATAAACGGCATTGAAACTGCTAATTTTGTGCCTTTAGTATTGACTGAAAATGTCGATTTCATTTATTTGGCACTGCAATGGTCTCTGTATCAACCAATGATAGGGAACCAGTCATTAGAAAAAAGTAGTCCGTATTACATCTTGCTCTAAAAATTATTTGACACATTTCCGAGTTATCATAACAATTTTTTTATCTCCAAGTCTAAAAGAGGTCCCTTTTCAAGTTTTTGGCTGTGAATTAAAATTTCATGTTAAACACTCATAGACACTACAAAATACCTACAATTTTCTCTACAAGCATAAAGAAAATGAACGGGTACATTCAATGAAAAGGTGCAGTTTTAGCGTTTTAACCCTTAGGCTGCAAAGCGCGACTGAAGGACCTTTTGTGGACAGTGTAGATCAAGATCAGACAGCACAGAACGTGCAGTCTGATCTTGGATTCACACTGGCCGATTAGGGGTTATTTTCCCCCCAAAATACCTTTGAAATAGCAAAACTTGGGTTTATACTATCAGCTTAAAAGTTTCATTCAAGTTATTTAGCAGGTTAAGGTTTAATAAAGGGATAGCCGTATACCAATCGAAAAGTCCATCTGTTTCTGTAAGATCAGATATGACGTCACATTACCTAACTGAATACGTTACGACATACGAGTAATCGACCATTATCTTCCGCTAGGTGGCATTTTTCAAATACACATCTGGGTACAGAACCGGACTACTTTTCAAACCGACAACCGTTACTTTGAATGTTAAGATAAAACAAGTTGGCTTCTTTACAAAAGAAGCCAGTAGAGGTTAGCATCAATGTTTTCAAATAGTTTATTGGCTTTTAATTTCAATTTACTTTGATACATGTAAACAAACAAATAAAAAAGCCGCCGCGCAGAAACCTCATATGCTTTACATGACGGTCATTTGACCTTCTTGCCGCGTTTTCAAGTCGCATGATCTTGTCCAGCGGTCTTCTTTCTCCTTTTTAACGAAATTCTTCTTATTTTTCCTTCTGCTTAGATTTATTTGCTAAATAAAAAATTACAATTATTTGAGAGGTCATTTGCAGCCATGGCAAATTAATATAACAAATATTTTCTGAAATTCGTCATATAAAAATAAACCACGTCTATTTCCTGTTTCGGTTTTTTGATTTCGCTTTATTTACAAAACCATGACGAAACAGACAGTGTATCAGAACAATTTCGCAAGAAAAATGGATTTAGACAGCAAATTCTGTGGCAGTCTGCCTTTTAAACTCACCACTGTTGGAGAGGTCTGATGACCTCTCCAATAAAAGTTTACTCGATAAAACGCTACCTGTTACGATTCATTCAGCTATGGTCGGCTAGCATGTAACAACTCGTCACAACTCGGCCGATTCCGTACCTATATCTAACCTCGTCTGTATAACGGTCGTTTCCATTTGAACTGCCAATCACGTGATCTTATACACGGCGGCGCCACTGTCAGTCGTTTAGCAACGACATAACAACCTCGATGAAGTTAATTACACCTATCTATCTGTCGGTGAAAACGTCAATCGCAATTGATAATCCACGTTAAGAAATTAATGTTTGAACTGTTTGTCAACTGAAATATAGTTAGAAAGATTTCGACAAAAAATTGAAACTCAAGTTTTCTTTTTTTACGAGGAGCCTTACAATTTTCAGAATGGTGAACCGGCGTATTTCCGGCGATGAAATGTAGAGTGTAGGTGCATATCAAGCTACCAGATACAGCCGAGGGATTTAATGGCTACCATCACCCGAGGTATGCCGAATGGCATGTAACCTGTGCACCGGCCATTTATAAAAACAAGCCTTACAGGCTTGAGTTTGGGTAATAGCTTCGGTATAACCCCAGACACTTCTGGTTGATATGTCTGTGGAAAAACCCTGCACGAATCCTAGTTTCCCTTAAGTCTATATTCAGAAACGTGTATTCAAAGATGTGCAGTAAACCAAGAGTATTTGTGAAAACTATTTTTCCCTTTTGAACAATTAAATTTTCAAGATATTTGGATCGAAAAACAGGCTACATTTTTCCACTGATGTATTATTTACAGCCATTTTTCCCATTGCTACTTTATTAGCGGCGTATTAATGTTATCTCGTACAAGATGGTGTGATGCGTAATAGCAGACAGGTCGAATCTTCGAAGAATATGACATGCGCAGACATCGCATAATCGACGCTTATCATTGAGCACGTGACATTAAAAAAATATTTGCGTCCCCTTCCCCTTTCGTGGCAAGACATGGAGTTATTAAAAAAAAAAAGATAATAAAGTACCAGGTAGATCTACCTAACATTCACCATTTGGTAACACATCATTACAAAGATTTATCTCGACTAGACTTTTTAAAGCCACAGGCGAAAACAAGAGCTTGGAAAGACGGTATAAATCAAGATAAAGCTGGCAGACTGGCCTTGGGCCTTCACAGTCGGTTTGATTTGGCCATGCCTTTAACCCTTGTCCTGCTAAATAAGTAAATTGAAACTTTCAGACCGATAGTAAAAACCCGATCAAAGTTATTTCAAACGTAATATTTTGAGAAAAATAATCTCCTTATCGGAGAGTGTAGATCAAGATCAGACTGCACGTTCTGTGCAGTCTGATCTTGATCTGCACTATCCGCAAAAGGTTGGTGTGTCGCGCTTAGCTGCTTAAGGGTTGAAATAGAGATATTTGTGAGTGTCAGTGGAATGTATATTCAACGGGGAAAGTTGCTGAGTTTGTATATTTTAGTGTTGAAGGATTTCATAGGTTTTTTTTTTCTATAGATGCATAATCAGAAGCAGAGTAATTGATTTTCTCGCTCATGAAAATGGTTGTAAGTTAATGTAAGTTTGGAATTCGGAATTTGGTGATTTACTTCTGGCCATTGATTGTACAGTCAGTTCTTCTGGAGTCAGAATTTTATCACAATACACAAAATTTACCGTCGATGATTGCTTAATCCTATCTGTATTTCATATATCAATGTTTAAAGTAACAACAGCTTCCAGAAGTAAACAAAGCAGGTATTAAAATGCATTTCAGTTTAATTCATACCATTTAAATGCACAGAAATTATTGTAAAGATGACAATCTGTTATTGTACGGTCGGTCTCAGTGTTACTAGTCGTTGGCAGAGAAATAAATTTCAAAACTAAGTTAAGGTCTACGGCCCCTAACTCTCAGATTAAAAGACGGAAGCTGCCGAGATTTGGCCGAATAGCCTTTACCGGAAAACGTCGATGTTACACGATATTTACCGATGAGTTTGTGAGTCTACAGTCCCTAACTCTCATATTAAAAGACGGCAGCTGCCGAGACTGGCCGAATAGCCTTTACAAAAACCTCGATGATACACGATATTAACCGATGGGTCGTAGACCTTAAATCCTGCCAGGTCACTCCATCTTTTGTTTACTTTTTGCCTGATTTTGAAATTCATTTTTCTGTCAGCGACTAACTCTTGGACAGACCACACAATTACAGTTTGTCATCTTCACAGTAGTTTCCATACTTTTTAATTGGAATGATTTAAATTAAAATGCATTTTTAACACATTTCTTTGATTTTTTAACCGCTATTGTTTTAAGTGTACAACAGAATGGAGGAATTAAATAAATACTAAAACGATATCACATGTATCGGGGAAAAAACTAGCCACAAGGGCTTTTAAATCCGTCACAATCAACAATAATAGTTATAGACGAGATATCTTTCAACGCCTGAAAATACCATCCACTGAAACTCAGAAATATTTTTCTAAAATTTCATAGGCTTGACTTAACAAGCGGAAGGCATAGATCCAAGATCAGACTGCACTTTCTGTGCAGTCTGATCTTGATCTATGCCGTCCGCAAAAGCTATCGTCATCACCCCTGGCGCTGAAAGGGTGCAATCAACTATTGAAGTAAACAATCAAGCTGTCCAATTTTATTGTAATACATTTAACGTGCACACAATCTAGATTCACTAACTGATAAAAGATATCTATCGATTTTGAAAATGCACAAATGAAAGGGACAGCTGATATTCTGCAACTGATTCACATTATGCGCCCTTCGAACTTTTACATATGAGGGAGATGTAGATGTAGTGATATAGATATGGAGAGTCGGCCTGCCACATGAAAGGTTTCAGGCTTCAGACACTACCCAACAACACGACGCGAGAAATTGTTAAAAGGTTTCGACGAAACAGCTGTCGAGAGAAATTATCTTAACTTGAAAGGGACTAGTTTCGCATTCGTTATGAAAGTAAACAGTTTTCAATTAGGTTTGTACATTTTAAAGGTATTTTCTAGGGCCATCAGTCTAAAAAGAAAATAATCTATTGGTTAACAATATTTTCTCCGTGTCCTAGGATGTTTTTTACCTGTATAACATCGATAAACTCGTTCTCTTGAGACGGCTAACAGTACATCCGCTGAATGTCAAGTTTTTTTATATATATATAATCTCATATTCTTAACTAAACAAGCGGACGGTATAGATCCAAGATCAGACTGCACGTTCTGTGCAGTCTGATCTTTGATCTATGCCGTCCGCAAAGGCACCTGTTTTCGCCCATGGCCCTGAAACGATTAATCAAATATTTGAGGAAACAAAACAACTGTTTAATTAATTGGTATCCGATTATTCTCACGAGAGCACGCCCACATTATTTTGTACTGGTTCAAACACGAATCCAATAATTTAAATCTGTCAGTGCTAATCCGTACATTACAGAACAGAATTTTACTGCTGTAAGTAATCTAAAATACTTTTAGCAAAATATATAAAGAAAAAAGCAGTAGTAAAAAGATTTACATCAAGAAACTATTTCGTTTATAAATAATGTGGTATAAATTTAACTACTTTTTTAAAAAATAAATGAATAAATAAATTCAGTCCCTTTCGATGGCTGAAAATATAATCCACTAAAACTCAAATAGAATAGCTTTGATCTCATATGCTTGGCTACTTAAAGCGGACGGTACATGATACTGTTTCAGACTACCCGTTATGTGCAGTCTGATCTTGATCTATGCTACCAGCAGAAGCCACTGTTTCGCCCATAGTGCTGAAAGATTTTTAGGACAGATATGATTTATCGTCTGCAATTGTTTTTCAGTTAAAACAGGCCCGAAATTGTGCAGTCGACAAATGAGTCTCACACAAGTGGGGTCGCTGGTTCCATTCCGAGCTCGCCAATTTCTTTTCGAGGATTGATGATAGCCGTTTTTATACTAGTGTTTCGCCCAGCATATTTGCCAAGCTATCGACAGCTTTTCTGCATAAACATAATCCAGACAATGCCCAGCGGTGAGAGAGGAATGAATTCCAAAAGGAATTTTGTGTCAAAATCTTTTTCAAAGCCGCTTTAAAGTTGAATCATCCATTAACTCCTAACCAAACGACAAGAATTTAGACATGTCCAAATTCAAGGATTTTGCAGACGAAAAAATAAATATTACTCGAAAATTGGAATTCATCATTTAAAAGATAGAAACATTGTGGGAAAAGGAAAAAATGCTCAAGCTCAAGCATTTTCTCCTTTTCCTCCATTTCCTCAGGGTCGTTTAAAGTTGAACTTGTATGGAACAGGGTTAGGTCTAGTCTATCACAACTCACTGATTCAATCATTCGAATCAAATTACGGGATGAAATTCATGATGGAATTAGACATGAAAGAATTTAACCAGTCAGGTATTGTCGCTGCACGGTCGTTAGTATAACTCGAAATTATTTACATCAAATCTAATCTCTTTCATTTATCCATTTACCAAACGATCTCTTGTCATAAATGTAAAAAAAGAAAAAAGCTCTTTAAAACATTGTCGGAAAAGGAGAAAATGCTGGTGACCAGCATTTTCTCATCTCTCCACAATGTTTTCTATCCCATAACAGACTAATCCTATCGTTCAATGCTTGTTTGATTCGTGGAGTGCAAGTGCAATTAGGATGAGGACAACTTTTTCCAGACGTCCTGGTCAAATATGGACAAGCATGAATTTAGGTTTAAAACATGAAAAAAAAAAAATTATTAATTATTGTTGTAAAAGGAGACTTATTCGTAACGAGCACACGATGTTTTTAAAAGTCGTCTGCAGTTAGACATAAAATATCATCCATTGATAGTAAATGTGTTATCAAATTTTAGCATGACAGAATACAGGGACTTTTGCAGGCGGCATATAGTCAAGATGAGACTGCAAGATCTTGGATCTATACCGTCCGATTGTAAAGTCAAGCCCACGAGTATGAGATAGAAAATAATCTGAGCCGTACTCTGTGAAAAGAGGGCTTAATGCATCCGTGAAAAGTATCGACCCAGGTCAGCCTGCGCATTCCGCGCAGGCTGACCAGGGCCGAAACTTTTCGCTATTGGTCAATTTTCCGTATGTTGAAGGACCAGTATACCCCATGATTAAGTCGGTTATTAAAAAAATGCTATTATGGATCAATGATTATGTGATTTCAGGCATCAGTTATCAAGGAGATGCATTAAGCCCCCTTTTGCCAGAGCATGACTTGAGTTAGTTATATTTTCAGCCGTCGATATAGAGGTCGAGTTTTATATCACTGGCGCTGAACGAGATAAGCGCTGTATTCCGGTAGTGGTCCGCTAGGATTAGGTGCTTCGTTTATTATTGATAGATCAGTTTGGGTGACAGTAGAGCAATTATCATAATTATAACAATAACAACAATTTGATATGATTCTTTATCGCATTATTGTATAGCATATGTCTATCTGAGTACTTAGCTGCTTGCTTACTTGGTTTACTTGCTGGCTTGCTTACTTACTTACTCACTTACTTACTTACTTACTGGCTGGCTGGTTCCCTTCCTTCCTTACTTCCTTACTTACTGACTCACTGACTGACTGGCTGACTTACTTACTGACTCACTGACTGACTCACTGACTCACCGACTGACTCATTGACTGACTGGCTGTGACTCATTGACTTACATTTCACTCACTGACTCACTTTTCCACTCACAGACTCACTGACAGACTCACTGACAGACTCACTGACCGAATCACTGACCGAATCACTCACTCAATCACTCACTCACTCATTAGTTTCAATGGATTGTATTTTCAGCCGTCGAAACAGGTCGAGTTTTATACACAGCTCTGAATGGGTTAATTTTTAGAAATTGCAATCGGAAAATTAAAGAACAAAATGTGTACGAGGGTTGTTCGATATGTAATGTGTATTGTACGATATCTCAAAAGCATTCGACTCAAATAGTGAAATGAACATTACATCCCTTCAAAATATTCTCCGCGGTTTGAAATACGTAATTTTAATCTCTGAATCCATTTCTGAAATGCGCCACGGTACGCCGATTTAGGTAGACCTCTGAGGCACTGACTGATGGCTGAGCCAAGGGCTTGTCGGGACTTGTAACGACGACCAGATAAGAACTTTTTAAGTTTTGGAAAAAGGAAAAAGTCGCATGGGGCTAGATCTGGAGAGTATGGTGGGTGTGGCAAGACAGTAACCTTCTCCGATTTCAAAAATTGTTAATACCGACCTGTAACAATTTTGCCCTTCGGCACCGGAATTTGTACGGCTATACCATCACATGAGAAGAATATGCAATAAAGGACCTTCTTTTGGCAACTACAGGCCTTCTATCGTGTTTAGTTAGCCATATTTTGTTTCCAATTTTTCTTACTGGTTCGAAATAGTGAACCCATATTTCGTCACCAGTAACAATGTTTGCAAATTGTCTTTGATTGAATTTGGGAAACATTTTGAGCAATTGCTTAGCGGTTTGTACTCGTACCCGTTTTTGGTCATCTGTCAATATATGCGGTATCCATCTGGCAGAAATCTTTCGTACTTTCAAAATACGCTTCAAAATGAAATGCACCCGCGATAGCGATATGCCAACAGCGTTGGCAATATCACGAATCGTGTATCTGCCATCACTTTCAATTATTTCCCTGACTTTTGAGACATTTGCCTGCCTGTTACAGTCACAGGTCGGCCAGATTTTGCTGCATCTTTGACAGACTCTGTGCCAGTCAGAAATTTCTTTCTTCACCTACGAACTGTCTCATAAGATACCTTATCAGACCCATAAACTTCCCCCAATTCAGTAAAAATCTGCAATGACCGAGTTTTGTGCGAACTTTTATATAAGCTCTAATTTCTTCAATATTCTTAATCCATTTCCCAACCATTTTTACAACAGTGGTCAACGACTAGCTCTAATGAAATGACTATAAGTTTAAAACTATGTGGAGCTAAAGGCTCGTGTTTATACCGTTGGAAAGGTATTGAATAGAGCTATTCAAGCGTATCACCATCCACGAAATCGTTGAAAGCGTTATCGCGCTGTGGTACAATACACATTACATATCGAACAGCACTCGTACAATCCTTTTTTCCTGTTGTATCTGTCAAGTTGAGGGATGTAGCTATCCCTCTCCTGATGGAGCTTCATGTTTTAGCTAGAGGGATGCCAGGGCACAACCCCCCACCCCGCGCGAAACTATTGAAAACGATGACGCGATCTTGTACATTCTTGGTGTTTTCAGTTGCCTTAGTTCCTTAGTTTAAACTTGAAATTGGCAGTTAAACTCTTCAATACCCGACGAAATCTTTGGCTTTAAAGCGTTTGCAGACGACAAATTAAATGTGGTTTAAATAGCTTTTTTCTTTGGAATTGCAGACCACATTGTAGGAAAAGGATAGAAAGTCGGTTGCCAGCGTTTTATCTTTTCTTCAAGATGTTTTCGAATGCCTCTATCATATGGGTCGTCAAATTCGGACTATTTGGCGACAGGTTGAATTTAAAGGTCAGATTTTTAAAGTCTAACTAAACTTGAATAATGTAATTATGATAGAGTTAGCATTTAAGTGTGGATATACAATTTTGGTTCAAGCATTTCTGTTGAAACATTGTCACCATCGGTTTGTTGTGTGCAAAATTTGTTATATGTATTCTTGTACTTCTTGTTTGTTGCGATCGTTGATTGTAAAACGAGGGTCTAAAAATTTGTACATGAATGGGATTAGCTTGAAATGCCAACAGTTGATATTTAGACAGAATTAAAATAAATTCTGGTATTAGCTGACAAAATTTTTGTTTCATCTATATTGATAACATTAATTTTGTAGACAGCAATTCACATTAGATCGTAAATGCCAAATGATAAAATCGCTTTTTTAAATGCATTTCCGTCTTTAACTCGAAATCATTCGGCAGAAATCGAAAGGGTGGTTGCAATCCAAGATTTTGTTACCCACGTATCAATATAGATATATCTAGCCATGAAGAATTACGTAAAACTAAGTTTCAAGAAAGATGGAAGAAACATATTCTACTAAAAGATTATATTTGGTATAATATAAGAAAACAGTCGTACATTCGAAAACAATTAATAAAATATCCCGTTAAATAAATAATGATTTTTTATAAAAAGCCTTACAATTGATGTTAGTGGAAATTAGTAAGACACCGGTTGGGCACCACTACGACCGTACTTTACTTTATTATACATATTCTGTACTGTCTCCATTGTCCTCTATTACATTGTACACGTATATAGGTTCGTCTAAATCCAGTACAGTTGTTTTTCGGTAATTCCCGCCCCCCTCACATAACAACGCATCAAAATATTACGTAAAGCGCGAGAAATGTAAATGCCCGTAAATTACGTCATATTTCCCTCTGGTTGTATGGTATGCGCTGTTTACCGTGGTAACTAGTGCGTGGGAACTACTGTTTCCGCCGTCAATTGAAGAGGTAGAAAATCTGAAATCGATATTTTTCACTGGTCGTAACCGTAAAATAGCAAACCTTAATCCACCATTATTTCTCGAAAAACTACCGAAAAGCATAAAATAATTAAGTGCATTCTATACTATGAGAGCTTGACGCCCATAATATCCAGCACGCAAACTTGTGCGTTATGTACAAAAAAGGGGGAAAAGAGGATGTTTTTTGTAACGTTAGAGACACAGATCTGCCATTTTTGTTAAAACCCTCTGCCAAGGAATCATGTCTTTTCGACCCGAGGAAGATGACTTTTGAAAACATTGTGGGAAAAGAAGAAAATGCTGGTATCCAACAGATTCTCCTCCTTCCCTACAATATATTCTACCTTTCACAGACAAATACAATCCTTTCAGCCACACTTAATTTGTCGTCTGCTCATATTGGCAATATGGACAAGTATAACATTAAAATCGTCTGGTAAAGCATAACTAGCACGTTTGATTCCGGGCACGAAATAATTCCATTGACCTGTTTACGTCCCCTGACAACGGCTCGTTCTGTTGATCATTCTGGTGTCACACCACTGGTTTTTGGCCATATTGAAAATAGAGTGAAATTGGCCATCTTTGAAGCTTCGCAGATCGGTTAATGGCAAACCTTTTGCTTTTCCGTCTCTTGCTGTCTAAAGTACGTCCTTAGTCCTTCAAAATAATGCATTAAAAACAACATGTCAACCGATTGCGTTTTTCGCTAAATCCCAACAATTACGGGCACCCTAGAATTTTCCCTCTCAAAAACACCGGTTCACCCCCATGACCCCAATTTTTTGTTCCTCCAGTGACACAAAAGAGTCCACTCAGTATACAATAAAAACACATCTAAGCGGTCCCCCACTGCCTAAATTTGAAGCAAATCTAAATTATATACCACTAAGCCCTCTTAGCTCCATAGAACTGTGCAACAAAAGCGCTACTGCAAATTTTCACATGGGACTACTTTTGACACTACGAACCGGAAGCAGTCTCGCAGTGGTGCGACACCTTCTACTACGACAAAGTATAGGTCATATTCCTACGCCGCTAATAATATAGTTCCGACCCTTTCTGACGGCTGATAACAGTTGAAAATACAGTAAAGCTACGAACCAAGAAATAGTGTTGCCTAAGGTCAAAATAATTTTGAAGTAGATCTAAGATCACGTTCTGTGCAGTATGATTTTTATTTAATCCGTCTGCGTATAGCACGTATGTCATTTATGGCGGTGAATTGGTAGAAACACACACACACACACACACACACACACACACACACATGCGCGCGCACCATAAATTGAAGTTACGAAATGGTAATATGGATAATTACATGATCGATGCAGGCTGACATATGAAAATTTCGTAATTATTTTTTTCCCCATGCTCTATGAAAAGGGGGCTTAAAGCAACTACAAAAAGTTTCGATCCGTGACAGCCTGCGCACTCCGCACAGGCTGACATGGATCGAAACTTTTCAATATTGACCAATTTTCTGCATATCTAAGGACTATTCCATCTCATGATTCAGTCGCATATTAGACAAAATGGATTTTATGGATTATATAATGACCCGCTTCGAATAGTGGATCGAGGGATGCATTAAGCTCCCTTCTGCCAGAGCACAGCTCAATTGCATGTTCGTTACATAACAACCCTGTAAGAGCCCAAATGGGAATTGTTACGTGTTCGTTCGGCTATGTGCACTGTACATAACGTGCGGACTCTTTGGGGGTTTTAAAGCGCAGAGAACTTGTTACATTAACTTTGCGTATTGATGTGAAAAGGACTGCCATTGTAAAATACTGTAAATGCATTCAATGATTTTATGCATATTCTTTCTTAAACTAGTACCATACTGTTTTATTCGGGATCAAAACAAGTGAAACAAAAATGCAAGATAAATATCTTTTTAAAATTGTAACTAGTTTTGTAGTTTTCTTAAGTATATTTTCAAACTCAAACCAGGACCATGAAACTATTACTGAGATGTTGTCATGTGATATCGGTATAGCTGACGAATGTGGAAATTGTAGCACAGCATGGCCAAACTGGAGGACATCAAAACTACCATCGAGAGAGCAGCAGGTCTTAATACCATCCAGGTTAGATGTAGAAATGTATTTAAACAAGTCGTGCACCAAAGAGTATTTGGGAAGTTTCGAAAACGATTTTCAGAGATTGGTGGTTCGAAAAACTTTACTTGCATGTCCGTTTACAAAACTTTGTCATTTTTCTTTTGGATGGAATCGTTCGTTGTCTTGGTCTCTGGGACATGAACCGTGTTGTTCCGAGTGTAGCTGCACCGCAGGATGTGAAACAGAGAGAACCTGTTGTCCCGATTACGACGGTCTTCAGCTTGATATAACTCGGGAAATGAAAGTTGAGGAAACATGTATGTGGACGGAATTAAACCCGGGTGTAGGTGCATTTTCAGAGAGAAAACGGATTCGAGCTTATCAGACTTGTTCTCGAGCTACAGACGCAGATGTTCAGTTGATGTGTTCCGGCGATTTTGAATCGTTCTCAAACATTGAACCAGAGGATGTCGTTCCTTTTACTGATACTGATGCCTCGAAAACCTACAGAAACATACATTGTGCTAGTTGCAATGGTGCTAATTTAAGTATGTTGCAGCCATGGGAGATCAGGTTCAACTGTAAACAAACTACGAGATTTACCCTCACTGGCAAGCTAATAGCTCTGGTTTTGGATGGAACCCTCTCATGCGGCATGCAATTCCTTCCTCCAAAGGGCGTGCAAATCGAATATTGTGATCATGTGACCTCAGACTGCAATCTTACTGGACTTTGGGAGAGGTTTGATCCAGTTGCATACAGCGCATGTCGTTTATATGAGACCAAAATTAAGGTTGAACACGACATTGGACATTTGTATTTTAAGAACCCCTTTTGTGCCATCTGTAATGGTATCAAGCCCAACAGTTATGAGTGTAAAGTTTATGACATGGCCCCGCCACCGACCTACCCTTTCTCCCACTTGTTCCGAGTAGGTTCCTCAAACAAACAAGAGTCTGCAGAAAAGATAGTTTGTGGCCAGGAATCATTGTACGACGACATAACTGTAAGTACTGGGGCAATTTTAACTCAAAATACTAGCAATAGAAAAACACAGAATAATGGTTAAAAAAATATTGGTCTGAAAGGGGCAAATGTATATTATAAGCAAGTACTCTTTTTCCCCCGTTTTTTTTTTTTCAAACCATTACTTCATGTGTAAAGAATTGGCTTAGGACTTTGTTTTCCATATCTTTCAAGACCGATACTTCATTTCGTTCATTTGATTCTCTTTGTACTTGCTTACGGAATTTCATTTTAAATATAAAGTACGACTATAAAATACATAAAATCTCTATCATACTAGCCAGTATTTTGCTCTTCCATGAGCATTTGGGAAACCTAGTGTGATCCGTTGATCAAATCTCTCGGCTGTATTTCGATGGGGCATATTTACACACGTGCACATATACAGATAACATTTTTTCGCTGAAAATAGACTGCTTCACTGCTCGTGTAGTAATAAGACTACTTACAAAAAGAAAACACGAGTCATAGTTTTCAGTCGAGGTCTTCCTAAGTGCATTCTCGTCGACAAACAGTTGTAAATCTATTTTTAATGTGATTCATCACTTTTAATGAATTGATAGATATGATATCTTCCCTGCAGGTGTTGTTTTCGTTGATCAATGTTTTTCGTAAGAGCCGCCATGTTTATTATCGTGCGGCTGTAAAGTATTTCAAAGTGGACGCCCACTTGAAAAGGACGAGCTAAGAAAGAGTTAAGAAATCCTCCAAGTTGTGACGAATATTCCATGCTATGTTATGCCGAGAATCGGGGACCCGATAATATGTTTCATTGTAGCATGTACATGTATTTAGTTTCAATGGCGTTTTGGGAAAATTGAGGTTAAATGCATCTTCGTAATGCATTATACCAAGCAAGTCATCGCATAATATGGATCCATTCATGTCTTAATATGGACAAAATTATGAGAGAGATTGGACTTGCCTTTTGACACGCAGAAAGTTTAGAATTAGCAAAAAGTTACGACCAAAGTCGTCCTGCGCGGACTGCGCAGTCTGACATGGGTCGATACTTTTTGCCGATTAACCGCCTTTCACACAGAAGGTCATTTATTACTTTCATTGACAAAAGTAGTTCATGCATGTAGAATTTAAGCCAGCATATATGCTATATCTACAACTATTTTGCTTGCACCGCATGTCTAGTCAAGTTCCCGGAAAACAAGACGCCCAATATTGCCGGAGCTCACCGCGTGATATACATGTATTAAGTGAAATGAACTCTTCAAAAATTTGAACATTTTTTTTAATCTAAGACAATTTTGATTGTTTAGAATGTTACGTCGTCGTAATATTCATATGCCATTTATTTAAAAAATGGGGGGGGAGGTTGGAGAAAAACAGTTCTCATGTACTTAATCAGCATTTGTTTTCATTTTTTTTTTTTTTTTTGTCGTTTTGAATTGTCAATATTTTTTCGAAATCTTACTGTTAAATTTTGTAGGTATATTATTAAAGAAATACCATATTGTAGTTGTGTTCTTGAGGCTTGCATTGACTTCTCGTTGCGTGAGAAAAACTGGACATTTAACTCGATCTTTGATCTTGCCAGATTTCAAATTTTCCAGCGCAGCGAGAAGAAAACAGAAGCCCCAGGAAAGTTACTACGATATAACATTACAACTTTCCTGGGGCTTGATTTCTGCTTATAGCCGCGTTAGAAAAAAAATGGGGAAAAAACTCGATCTTCTGTCTCTCTAGATATAAAATTTTCCAATGCAGACAGACGCAAATACAAGTCCAAGGACAGTTTCGACAACATAACATTCTGCATTTATTTTTCAGAAACGTTGTCGGGAGGTAACATGCTCCTATCATAGAACCTTCGAAAATGGCGTCTGTAAAGCGTTTATGGAGGAATCATATATGAATGGATATAGAGTGGACTTCCGAGCAAGACCGTCATCGGAACTACTGGTAGTGGATCTGCTCGAACTCATGCATCATTTAAGGTCAGGCCTTGAAGACATCATCAATGGTTTAGAAGACGTAGTCATCTGTGATAGGTCTATCCTTATTAGCGCAAAAAATGTTTCAGGTGAAAATGATCTTGATCTGGTTGTTGAGAGTATAGACTTTAGACTTGAAATAATAGCTTGGTACCAAAAACAGATTGCCGAGTTGGTTAATGAAACGTTGTCTTTAGACGGTATGAATATCAATGTCAACACAGGAAGTGGTGCAGAAGTCCAAATTACTTTCTACTTGATGGATAATGTCAGGAACTACACGGAATACATACCGTTTGAACTGTATCGGAACTTTTCAATCATTAATGACAGTTTGGTAGACCTAAAAGAACTCATGTATTTCTCTGTTTTTGAAAACGATCGTGTTTTAATTCCATACGTTGTGTGGAACGAAACCTCGATCCCTTGTTTCTACGAAGGTGAGCAACATCATCTTCTTGCCTTAAAGCCATGTCCAACATTTTCTGTAGAAAAGTTGCAGTTCGGCTTAATCGAAACACCGGACGGTCTCAGGTATAAAAATGGACAGAAAATTATTTTAGGCTTATCTGATTACGTTAATGACGGGTCAGATCCCAACTACATTCGAGTGTGTGTTGATACTTACAGACTTGCATTGAAGAGTTTTAACAGTAACGAGATGCATGACAACACTGCCGAACTATTAGTATCCATTGTCGCTGTATCAGTATCTACAGCTTGCTTAGTAACATCGTTGGTGACGTATTGCTATTTACCTCAGTTACGCACACTTCCTGGTAAAAACAACATGGCGTTGATTACGTCACTTCTGGCAGCTCAGTGTTTATATCTATTGAGCAGTTTTGGCGGACTCGACACGGACACATTTTCGTGTAAACTAGTCGGTGGGTTGACCCACTTCTTTTGGCTTTTATCCGTATTCTGGATGAATGCTTGCACGTTTCACATGTTTCGTGTTTTGTTGAAAACAAGAGACCTATCCAGGTCAGCAACTACAAAGAAACATGTTCAATATCACGTGTATACTCTCGTACTGTCTTCAGTCTTTGTAATAGTTAACATAATTGTAAGTATGCTGAAGAGTAATAACTATGATGTCGGTTATGGAGGAAATCGCTGTTATATATCCACACAAAGAATGGTTGAAGTCACTTTTGGTATTCCTGCCGTCATTGTTGTGACGGCAAATATTTCGATGTTTACGACGATTGTAATTAAACTGAAAAGAGCGCCTACAGTCAGTAAAAATGTCAAACATGAAAGAAGCTATTTTATCGTGTTTGCTAAATTGTCCACAATTACTGGAGCGACCTGGTTGTTTGGCTTTGTCTATATGTGGACTGGAATAACGGCGTTTTCTTTCCTGTTTATCATTCTTAACGGCAGTCAGGGTTTGTTTATAATGTTGTCTTTTACTTGTAATGTAAGAACACTGTCAATGTTTAAGGACAAACCTAGTTCAGTACAAACATCGTCTACAGGTCGCACCAAATCTACGGAGGCAACTAAACTATGAAGTACTGATCGCGAAAGAGAAGTAAAGCAGCAGTTACTTTTGCCCTGTTTCTTATGTATATGTATCAACTTGTATTATGCTCTGTTGTTGTTGTTGTTTTTGGATATTTACGTCTGTCGATATTTTTCCTTTGATACATTTATCAAGGAAAAAAAATTACATTCGTTTTTGCATGAATTCACGAGAATTAACCCGCATGCGGTTATCACAAAATTAGCAAATGTTTTTTCTCTCTTTCTTTCTTCTGAGAACGCAACGGAAATAGAAACAGTTGCTTTAATCATTGAGCTCTGTCACTTTGTCATTTCTTTCACTGCTGCGATAAATGTGATGGTATGTGTATTGTTGCACGCTCGCTTCGTTTCTTTATAAAATATCCAATGATTTGTATCATAGAATTGAGAAAGTGACATTCAATTTAAGTAATTTGTTTCGTGTTCGGCCACCAACAATTACTACTTTCGAAGGAAACCTTTAACTATTTACTGTTGTATTTCTTTGTAAATGCCTCGCTGAATTAAAGTATAAAATGTCATTTTTAAATCTGATACAACGTATTCATTCACTCTGATTTCAAAAAATCACCTCAATACTTTATTGGGACTGTTTTCTTTCAGCCCTTAGAGCGCGAAATAACCCAACGGACATATTCAACCAAATTCATTCCATTTGATGGTTGCTATTTCTATAGTATTTTACACAAAGCACACAGGATAGATCAATCTCTCTCTCATACACACACACGACACAATATCACGCACAAGGGATTATTTTTTCGCTCTATTAGGCTGAATAAAAGAATTACTCAAATATTTATGATATATTTATTGCTCATTAATGATAACCGTTATAATGTCGAGTCTGTTGGGATATTTTCTCTAACCTTTGACAACACTTATACAACTACAATCAGTAAATATATTTTGCGCGACTGTTTTTGCCAACCCGCTCACCTCAACTTAAGCCTGATATTATTTTGATTTTCAACCGGAAGTTACCGACGGATAACTGTCAACAAAAGTAAATGCTGCAACGAAAAGTAGATCGTTTGCGCCATTAACTCTTTACCAAACGACAAACTTTCAGACTTGTCCAAACTGAGAGCTTTAGCAGACGACAAGTAATTCTTTTAAATTAAATAATTGTGCCTCAAAAGTAGAAATTGGCTTTTGGGGGCTGGAGTATAAACCATCGTGGAAAAAGGAGAAAATGCTGGTTACCACCATTTTCTTTTTTCTCACAATGTTTTCAAAAGGCTTCTTCCTTAGTGTCGGTAAGACTCGGAATTGTGTGGTAAAGGCTTAAAGGAATGAAATAATTTCAAAACGTTTTCATTGAATTTTTTTGTCTTTGTTCCAATACTAAAGATAGTGATTGGCTGAGATGGAAACTCTCAGCCAATCAGATGGTTTGTCTTGCTTTAAATTTGGGACAGTCTAGATCAAAATTTAGTGTTGCTGAGGAATACGAGTCCAACTAGAAATGTTAGCTATAAAAAAGTGACTTGTAACATCATGTCTGTTTATGTTTCATTCCCACAGCTTGCTTTTAGAAATACCAATAATACCGATTTAGATCTTTGAAATACCTTTTAATTTAGTTTTCTTTATATCTGTCTCAAGCTAAAACACGCAGCTGCCACATTTGTTGGGTGTCAAAAGTTTCTTAAGCGTCATTCACCGTTTTTGATCTTACATCACGGCGACTTGTACACCAGTCCGCATACAACTACATATCAATTTGTTTTGCCAAATTGGTATTTGAGCTGGCAACCATGGCGGTACGTATTCGTATAATAGCCCTGTGAATAACAGATAAAGCTAATGAAGGTGGCGACGACAACAGCGATGATGATGATGATGATAATTGTGATGATGACGGCGAAGAGGAGGAGGAAGGCGGTGACATAGAGAAATAGAGGACAATCAACTGGTTGTGTGTGATATTAAAAATCTGTCACTAGAATGGGGTGTAATGTCGTTGAAAAAACGAGTCCGAAAGACGAGTTTTTTAACCGCATCAAACCCCATAGGACTGACAGATTTTTAATATCACACACAACCAGTTGATTGTCCTATTTATCATATTCCTGAGTCACCATTTTTTGCTCTAATAATTCTCAAGAATGGTACAATATGAGCAATTTAGGAATAAAGTAGTTCCCCCAAACATTCTAAAATTATATAGTCACTAGTGATGATACCATAATTATCATCACAAGTGGTGTTTTTCACTACGAAATCCCACTAATTCACTGATAGGAATATAATAAACACATATAATGCAATTTCAAGACTGCTTTACCAAAATATTTCCAGAAATATCGCAGATCACATTCAGACATCAAGTTTTATAGAGTCTGATCTTGATCTTCATAGCAATTCAAGTCATGCATTGCTCTCTCTGAGTCAAACTACTGTCTCTGTCTCTCTGTCTGTCTCTCTCTCTCTCTCTCCTTTTCTGTCTGTCTGTCTGTCTGTCTGTCTCTGATCTCAATTCTGCAATCCTCATTAAATCACATTATTTATACTATTGCACAATTGCTCTTCTCTTCCCTTACATCATGTTATAGCGAAAATATTGTATAATTTTCTTATAATTTTCTTATATTTGAAATGTTTTAATACAAAAATTAATCTCTGTAAAGAGGAAATAAAGAGAATAATAATGATAAATAGTCTATGATTGTCTTGGCTGATAATTATTATAATAATGATGCTTTTTTCATTATTCTGCCTGAAGCAGCAATTTCTATATGACTTTTTCTTCTTTACCCCAGACACCCATTTACCCTTAGGCTGCTGAGTGCGACTCGCGGACCTTTTGCACTGAACGTGCAGTCTGATCTTAGACTACACTGTCCGAGGAGGTCTCCCTCCCCTCCCCGACCCCCCCCCCCAAAAAAAAAAAAAAAAAAAAAAAAAAAAAACGATAACTTTGAAATAGCAAGTTTTGGGTTTTGAATATCGACTCGAAAGTTTCATTTCACTTATTCAGCTGTTAAAGAGTTAAAAAAGTAAAATGAAAATGATGAGAAGAAAGGAACCAAGATGTTTTCATTGTTGGTTCCCAAAATGTAATCGCAGTATTTCGGACAATGTGCTCTTCCAAGATTAGGCTTTATATAGGATCTGATTTTGATCGACGGAGTTCAAAAAAAGCTCACAAAATTTCCCTAGAAATTACTAAAGGTCAACGCCCTGGGCTCCAAATAAACATGATTATGATGGCATTATCATGGGTGTCATATGGTAGCACTTGTAGCTTTAATCTTTTACCACACAATCCCGTGTTTTAACGATCCTGAGGAAAAAAGTCCTTTGTAAACATTGTTGGAAAAGGGGAAAATGCCGTTTACCTATTCTCTTTTTTTCAAAGACAAATTCTGGTCACATTTTATTTGTCGTTTGTAAATGCTTTCAGTTTAGACAAGCCTAAAATTTGTTGTTTTGATAAAGGGTTACTGTTTATTTCATTGCCTCCAGTAGCGGTTTTAAACAGTTCATACAATATTTATTGTAACCCCAAACATCCGCAATATAATCATATTAACGCGCATTAACTCTTTACATGACGACAAAACTTTAGACATGTCATATTAGCACGTGCGGGCGACATATCAAATGCTGCTCAAATAATGAGTTTTGTCTTTAAATGCACAAAAAACATTTTAGTATAAAAGGAGAAAATGCTGGGTAACAGAAGTTTTCTCCTTTTTAATCAAAGATATTTTTTAAAAACCGTCTTTTCCGGGGTCGCAAAAACTCTGGATTGTGGGTTACGGGGTTGACCTTTAAGCATCTAAGGGCGGCGACTCAATCATGCATGCTTTTGAGGATAATATAAATCCAAGACCAGACTGTACAGAATGTACAATCTGATCATGTATCAACTTTATCCGATTCGTTGAGACATGATCAGCAAAAAAAAAAAACTCTTTGAAATCACAATATTTGGTTTTTGAAGTGGGGTGCGCAACATCCCAACTCAAATTTACCATACGGGACATCGAGCTCAGGAAAAATGATTCTGGGGTACCTAACATCGCAATATCATTACCTGGCAAACTAGTGCCATTTAGAATACATTCCATTCAGTTTGGTATCAATGCAGCACTTAAATGACGTTAATAGTAGGGTAAGTTACACGACTTGCGCGATAAATATGTCAACAAATACACTGAATCATTACAAAATTTAAAACCGTGCTTTGGAACAGTCTACTAAACTAAGATGCGAGAAGCAAGCGTAGAAATACGCGTTTTTATATCGATCCCACCAAAAATCGGTACGCAGCATCAAGAACTGCTATAGAAAGACCAAAAGCGTCAAGGTAAGACTAATAGCCACATTAGATATCTTAGGCTGATTTCTTTGAATATGATCAGTCTATTTGTCCACATATTGTTCAATAATGTTTTTCCACATCATTTTGTTATAAAATCCTTTGAAATACCCCCTCCGCTCTTGGAAAAAAAAAAAAAAGCCAAAACACACTCTGCCCTTAGGGACTTTCTTCTGAATATTCACAGACAAAGTAGGACCCGAATAATCATGTTTATGTGGAAAAACTTCAAAAGGTATTTGAGAGCAACGACGTTTTCAGTCTGTTACAATTAATTTTTCAAACTGAAACCTTTGATAATGACATAACAATGCAGCGACAAGAAAAGTAGAGTAGCAATAGCGACAAGCTCCCTTTAGATACATTTAAATAAGGCTCTAAGTATGTTTATATTTCTTGCCAAATAAAGATAATCATTGAAGTATTTGAAGGGCAAGAAAATTGAATAAGAGACACTTTTGTCTCAGACCTAACCCCCCCCCCCCTTTGATGTTTGTACCAAAGTTTTCAGATTTGGTCCCTGCAGAAAACATAGAAAACGGTCTCCTTCTTTTCCGAAAAAAAAAAAAAAAAAACGAAGATTAAACGAAAAGCATAAATTAACCCTTTTCCAGACGACAAAATTTTCTCCTTGTCCAAATTGAAAGCATTTGCAGATGACAATTTCATTCTTTGTTAGGGTAGAAAACATTGTGGGAAAAGGAGAAAATGCTGGTAACCAGCATTTTCTCCTTTTCCAACAATGTTTTCAAAAGGCTTCTTTCCCAGGGTCGTTAAAGCCAGGGCTTGTTTGGTAAAGAGTTAACCAAGAAGGACCGTGATGGGCCTGTATCGCTTTATTTCTGAACAGATAACTGAGCAATAATTAGCTCAAACAGAGAACTGTCTGTAAGAAGCATGTATTACAATAAAATTTCATAGAGAACAGCCAACCTTTACAAATATCACTTTTTACAAGGTAAGATATCAATCGGTACAAAGGAGGTCTACTCAAAACAGTGTTTATACAAGATTTCCAAACAATTTGCAGTTGAAGAAATATTTTGTTTGGTATTAAATGTAAAGTTTTAGAAAACTAAAAATTACACAAATCTTGCTTCATTTTGAATATTCAATATATCTAACCATAACCGTTAACATCAAAATAAACTGCAAGGTAGATTATTCTTCTCGTCAAAACAGACGTCTCCCCACAGAGATTTGACTGTTCTGTTAATGTAACAAAGCATGATCAGATCAAGTGCCTGTGATCCTTAACCCCGCACTGCGACCTTGATTGGAATGCGGAGCCTCCAGTAAGTACATAGTCTCATAAGGTGAACATGTCAAAATTCCAAGAAAATATCAAGAGCTCAAACATTTCTAGTGCATAATACCTTTGAACAACCGCTGTCAACTTGATTTTTATTCTTGTACTCGTACCTTGTACATGGAACCTCCACATCAGACTGAATCTGAACATTTTTTTCACTTATAAAACTTGTACATAAAATACCAACAATGTTATGGTGTAGTTTGATAATCTAGACAGATAAATGGTAACAGATATCTGTCATGAAAAAGAAACATGAAACATTTCCATTTTATCATAACAAGTTTAAGTTTCTGTGTGGATTCAAATTGTAATGCTGAAATGTATACCAGAGTGAATTTAACAGAAGCAAATAAACCTTTGAAGAGCATTAGCTTTAGTCATAAATCAGAGGATCTTAACAATTCAGTTTAAATATTTACATGCTTGATATCTTGCGTCCCTGTGTATTTTATAAAATCAAGAAGATTATATTTTATTTCAATTGTGATAATTTCTTACTCACATATACATGTAGCTCAGTCATTTATGCTTATTACATCGGTATAGCATTTTGATTTCAAGTTGAACTTATCCCATCTCAGCAGGGCTTTCAGTGCTTTGATTTTTCTATCTAACCCATTCCCTCCATATAAGTTTCAGACTCTCCCAAATTGAAAACATCTGCAGACGACAAATTCAGAATCAATACAAATGAGCATAAGTTCTTTGATAAAATAGAAAACATTGTGGGAAAAGGAGAAAATGCTGGTTGCCAGCATTTTCTCCTTTTCCCACAATCATGTTTTTAAAAGACTTCTTCCTCAGGGTCGTTAAAACAAGGGATTGTTTGGTAAAGGGTTAAGTGGAAAATTTTATATAATTTACCAAGTAACTTCAGAGGAAACTGATATCTATGCCAGATTAATAAATTGGACATATTTTCATAAAAAAAAAATCAACCGCCGCGAACTTTTGGCAATTAAGTCAACCGCCGTAGGGTTTTGGTGCTTTGAGGACGCCAACTAAAAACGAAATGGACTATTTAAGCTAGGACAAAAAAAAAAAGGTCAATAACCCTTCAGCCTGAGGCTGCTAAGCGCAACTCAAAGACCTTTTTGCGGACAGTGTACATCAAAATTAGACACAGTACCTGCAGTCTGATCTTTGATCTACAAGGTCCGATACGGGGATTTTGTTTTTCTTCCAAAAATGGTTTTGAAATAGCAACATTCTGTTTTTTTTTCTATGGGTTTTAAAGACTCATTTAACTTATTTAGCTGCTTAAGGGTTAAATAGAGTTTATTTCATCAGCTTGTGGTTAATATGGGGAAATATTTGCCTCAAAAGGGAAAGGTCCGCGAAAATAACGCGGACCTTTCCCTTTTGAGGCAAATATTTCCCCATATTAACCACAAGCTGATGAAATAAATTACATATTATATTTCCTCTGATTATTTTGTCAACGAATGCCACTTTTAAGACTTAAAAACTTAAAAAACTTAAAAAAGTAGTTCCAGATTTTCGGCAGGAGGAAAATATTCACTGTGACGGGGAAATAATCCCCCCCCCCCAGCTTAAATTACGACATTTCTTTACCAATAACATTTCTAAAAATAGACACATGAAATATAAGAAAGAATGCTACTTCAATCTTGGTTTTGGCCAGAAAATCTCAACATTGTAGACGTATTCTGTGCATCCAGATTTTGACCTACACTAACTGTATTAACAATCACCACTAACTTAGTCTAGATTGTCTGCAGTGCTGGGCTCGCCGTTGGTAAAAGATTTGTTGAGAGAGAGACTGGGCTAGGCAGAGAAAAGCAAAGGAGAGAGAGAGAGAGAGAGAGAGAGAGAGAGAGAGAGAGAGAGAGAGAAAGAGAGAGAGAGAGAGTAAATCGGATACATCCAAGCTGAAAGGTATGGCATCGTGAGAGAAACAGACAGGGAAAGAAAGAAAGAGACAGACAGACGGAGATGGAAAGAAAAAGAGAAACAGAGTGATACAGAGAAAGAAAGACAGACAGAGACAGAACCAGATAGAAAAGGTAAAAAGGTAAGGGAAAGAGAGAGAGAGAGAGAGAGAGAGAGAGAGAGAGAGAGAGAGAAAGAGAGAGAGTGAGTGAGTAAAGGTATGACATCGCCACGGGGAGAGACAGACAGGGCAAGAAAGGAAAAGAGAGACAGAGACAGACAGACAGAAAGACATACATATAGCAGGGAGAAAGAAAGAGAGAGACAGACAGAAAGACAGAAAGAGAGAGAGAATGACAGATGGACAGACAGACCGACAGACCGAGCTTCTTAATGCTACACGAGTTCACATGTACTGGTCTGGTATTGTCTGGTGAGTGTTCGATCAGTGAATGTTTGTAGCAATAATGAATTTCTAAATAAATAAATTGATTAAACTGCGCGATGGTGAGGGCAACAATCCATATGAGATTGTACTACTTACTAGAGGCGTAGCTGGGACTTTTTATGAACTTACCCTAATGTAGAGGGGGGGAGGGGTCTTATCGGCTGCTCGTTGTGAAAGTAGATCTCTTGATATCTGGTGTCTCTTGCTAGATAGAAAATATGCAGTTTGGACATATGCAAATATTTTCCTGATTCAAGTCATTGACATAGTTTTATCTTTTATTCAGTAACCAATGAGATTCGTTCTTTACCGAACGACAAAATATTGGACTTATCCAAATTCAAAGGATTAGATCTAACTGTACCTTAAATAAAGAAAGTGGTATTGACAGAACCAGAGAGTAAAGACTGCGGATTAAGAGGAAATACTGGTTAACAATATTTTATACTTTTCTCACGATGTTTTATAAAAAGCTTTTTTCAGTAGGGTTGTTTCAGGGTTTAAAAATAGAGACTGCAACCGGTTGTGCCGAGGTTCGCCCCGGTTTTGTACAAAATTCTACAAGGGTCAAACTGAAGATAAATGTTTTTGAAAAAACACGTAATAACGTGAATTTAAAACACGTAATAACGCAAAAAATGTCGCACTAACGCGAAAAATCTCGTAATAACGTGTTTTAAAACACGTAGTAACGTGTTTAAAAGTCGTAGTAACGCGAAAAATCTCGTTATAACGTGAATTTAAAACACGTTATAATGAAAAAAAAGTCGCACTAACGTGAAAAAATCTCGTAATAACGTGTTTTTAAACACGTAATAACGCGTTTAAAAGTCGTTGTAACGCGAATCGAAAACTCGCAGTAACGCTTTTTTTCCTGCTGTTTTCGTTATGATTGAGTTTCGTGAAGTCCAATCGAATCTCCCAATGCAAATTTGTGTGTTTTGATGGTGCATTACGCCGCTTTCAATGATATTTAGATCACATCACTGCTTTAACTCTTTTATTCTCGATCTTCCTACGATTCATCAGTGTAAGTCTGCAGCTTCTCTGTTCCCTGCCATCAGACGTGACTATTGCCCGCAGCAGAGATCGAACCAGGGTTTCTCATTACAGGCTAATAATCCGGACCACTCAACCACGGAAGATTATCCTATGAAAGCTACGTTATGAAACAAACAGTGCAACTTTTATAATGTCTGAGTGTTGTTTCTTTTGAATTTACTCCGTTTTCATGAGTGTTTAAATCATTGAAAATGCATTATTTTCTGCTGATTTTTCCTTTAATGAATACCGACTCTATAAACATCTGGTCGAGACCTCGCTGAGCTTGGTAGGTCAGTTTGTAACATACAATGCTTGAAACAGGCGGGGGAGGGGTAGGGTTCGATGGCTCGATTCAACAGCTCAGCGAAATTCTTTCCGGAGATTGATGATCGTCCTTGCGAAAGGTTTCATTCCTCTTTCACCGTTTGTCATCTTTCAAAGATGTTGATGTAGGAAAGCAACCAGTGGCTCGCAAATAATGTTTTGCGAATTATTGGTAGTTATTGGCAAGTTTTTGGTGAAAAAAAGAAACCAGCAAAGTAAAGATAAGAGCACTCCCGCCGCCAAATTACTGAAACAATGTTAGAAAGGATGTGAAACATCAATTGAACAAACATTTTCAACAATCTTAGGATAATGATAGAGAAATTCTACTGTCATTGCTGGAATCCATGTTCGATCTGCACTGCCATTGCTAACCTCATCTGACAGTTGCAAGGCATAGTAAAGATGCAGACTTAATACTAGTGAATCCTAGAAAGGTCATGAATAAGAAAGTGGTTGCTGTGATGTGACTGAAATAACGCTGAAACCAACAAAAAACACGACACAGTTCAATATTTATTGGGAAATTCAAACGCATGTCAATGAACTTATTGCACACACATGTAAACTGTTCTCATGTATTGTTGATAAAGTGAAAAAAACACGTTATTACGTGTTTTAAAACACGTTATTACGAGATTTTTCGAGTTAGTGCGACTTTTTTTGCGTTATAACGTGATTTAAATTCACGTTATAACGAGATTTTTCGCGTTATTACGACTTTTAAACACGTATATTACGTGTTTTAAAACACGTTATTACGAGATTTTTCGCGTAAGTGCGACTTTTTTTGCCTTATAACGTGTTTTAAATTCACGTTATTACGTGTTTTTGAAAAACATTTTATCTTCACTTTGACCCTTGTAGGCTTTCGTAGTTTTGGTAGCGAGTTGTCAAAATTAATTTGTTCCCAGGCTAAATGGGGGGCTCTGACTTCTTTAATCGACGGTTTGCATTGTCTCAAATAAATATCGCACTGCAATGAAGTAGAAAATTGTTTAATCGTTTACCAAACAGTCCTATGCTTTAGCGACCCGGGGGCGGAATACTTTTGAAACAAAAATATAGGGAAGGGAGAAATTGCTCGTCACTAACATTTTCTCCAGTACCAACAATGTTTTTAGATGCCTTTAGATGGTCGTAAAGCGCAGGATTGTTTGGTAAAGTATGAACTAAATGCATGGACGTTACGGGAGAAAATAAAATCGGCAAGAAGAAAAGAATATTCCTTTCTTATATATAAAGTAGTTTTGGTCAGACTCTCTGTGTTCACGTGATTTCCTGTTTCAGTTTTCACAGCATCCGTAAACAAAATCCTACTGATGGGTAATTAATGATTCTACAAATATCATTTCTTTTGTAACATAACATCTTTGATGAGAGACACATGCATCTCATGACTTGCCTAGTTATTTATATATGTTATGCAACACGTATCCATTGAATCAAAATATTCGAGTGTGCGAGATGTATCTTGATGGATAAATTAGAGAGTATGGTACCCCAAGCTAACATATACCCGGATGCAAAGTTTATTTTAAATATTTGACAGAATTGATGTCACCTTAAGCACTTCTTAATTTTGGTATCTCTGCAAACTATTTAGCATTGCAAATGTTAACTAAAAGCACATTTTAATCAAAAGCTCGGAAGCTTGGCATTCTCCCCATTTCACGGAGTATTGAGGGATTTTTGTAAAACATTAAATCACTGAATTTTCATCATATCCCAAATTAAAGAGCATTGTCTGCATGAAGATTTGTTTTAAGTATACACTAAATTTAGTGTATGTGTTCTTTAGGTAAAGTTTGTAAAGCAAGTATACATGTATTGGTAAAGTTTTTAAAGCAAGTACATATCACTACATGCGTAGACGGACGTTTGTGTAAGAGGACACTTTAGTACAGATAGCTGTCCCCAAAGGCGATGTTACTTTTTGACTGGTCGCCTCTGGGTATAGAGATGATCAAGACAGAATCAGTTGAAAGCTCCACACAGATTGTGCGCGCAGGTTTTAACTCTCATAACTTCGCAAATAGAGCACAAAACTAGAATTTAAACATACCTGTTGCTTGCGTATTTTATAAACCTTCGTTTGAAGTACAAATATTTTCAATTTAAACGCTGAACATCGAGAAAATCGTGCATTTCATCTGTTACTCACGTTGAATTTTATTTAAGTTCCCGAATACACACAAAATGGCAGCCACACACGATAAATTTCGTCAGTGTTTTTTCCGAGATTTACATATTATAAACGACTTTTACAAGCTCTTTATCTAATTAAAGGTTTATTAATTTGTCTTTGGTCATGTTTGTTATGAAAAGTTAGTTGCTTTTCGCTGCAATACAGATTAAACCGACGAAACAGAAAGTCAGTATAGCGCTCTATCTTTGCTACCAGAAAATTTACGATGGACTTGAGACGGTACGGTACATAATAAATGTCCAAATATGAAAAAAATCACCTTAGCGTCTCATTATTGAGATTAGAGGACACTTATACTGCCATGCCATGATAGAGCTAGCTTTTGTAGCGATGTGGTAGAGCATTCGCCTAGGGACTTGGAGGTCCTTGGTTCAATCCCAGCCTTGGCATGCTATTTTTCAAAACTGTGACCCTTTCATAATGAATCTTTATCTAATTTCAACATGGTTGACTTGACTAAGCTAGGGTCAGCGTTATCAACTTTGCTTTTGTTAAATAGGCAAAGTTAGAAAACTTTTAGAAATAGAAAACTGAACCTGAACTCTTTACTGGACAAAAATTTTTAGACTCATCCAATTTGAAAGTAAGCATTACAGGAGAAAACAACAAGATTAGCTTAAATGGTGATTTGTACCTATGAAAGGCTAGAAAAAATTACGGAAACATTGTTTTTTTTCTCTGTTTTCCACAATCTTTTCATATGCCTCTTTTTCCATAGGGTCATTAGAACATGGGATTGTTTGGTAAAGGCTTAGATAGATTTGTCACATAGACAAACAGAGTATGACCTGCCCTGTATTGCTTTTAAAAGACTGGATTTTAGAATTCTTTTCTATATAATAAACAGGAAGAAACCCTCAACAACTTTATCTTCCTGATTAGTAGCTCATAAATACACAAGCTTGTGCACTAACTTTCCATTCAACACATACATTTTTTATGTCTGTCTAATTTGTAAAGCTTAGTACAATTATCCTTCAAACTGCTTAATATATTAAAAATTGAAGCCAATAGTACAAACCATAGTGTTGTGGATGCAAAACTGTTTTTGAAATATATATATATATATCCAAGGGAATCCACATTCTGTGCAGCCTGTCTTTCAGTTTGGGTCCACTTATAAATTATCAAGGGGCAAAGGGCCCACCTCAGACAAAGTCTGAAATAAACCCTGGTCTGATCTTGATTGACACAATGTATGTAACCAGCATTTTCTCCTTTTCCCACAATATTTTCTACCATTTCAAAGATTAATCATTTTAGCTACAATTGTCATTTGCAGCTACTTTGACCTTGGATAAGTCTGAAATTTTGTCATCTGGTAGAGAGTTAAAACATGTTTAAACATTATGGTAGTGGAGAAATTACTTGTTTCCAGAAGCATCTCTTTCTTTCGACAATGTTTTTAACCCATTATCACACGATCCTGAGTTTTAACGACCTTGAAAAGGGAGACTTTTGAAAACATGGTGGGAAAAAAGGAGAAACCAGCATTTTCTTCTATTCCCAAAATGTTTTCTGTCGTGCCAAAATCATTTTGCAACTTCTGAGTCACCTTTATTTTGTCATCTGCAAATGCAATCAATTTGGACAAGTCCAAAATTTTGTTGTTTGTTAAAGGGTTAACAGAATGTGCTGCAAGAGAAGAAAACTTCTCAGCAGGAGGTAATCTGATATTGCTATATTTAGGTTTCTAACTGGGACTGACTTGGGAGATGGAGTAGTCAAGTTAGGAGAAATTTGGCCATGGCTACTATAGAGAAGCTGATCAAGGCTTTTGAAGCCTTGAAGGTATTTCAGCCTGCTGCTTCTACAGTGGAGGAAGTTGTGAAGTATGATTCTTTTCATTATTTCTTAAATGCTGTACCTTTTAACATCTTTACTACACGATCACGAGTCACGATCAACAACCTCCAAAGATGAAGCCTTTTGAAGACATTGTGGGATAAGGAGAAAATGTTGATAATCAGCATTTTCTCCTTTTTCCCCACTAAGTTTTCTACCCTATCAAAGACAATCATCTATCGTTTGAGCCCTGTTTTTGAAGTGTCATATGCAATTGCTGTCAATATGGACAAGTCTACAACGTTGTTTGCTAAAGAGTTTATTTTTATAAATTTACCTGTATTTTTGAAATACGTGTTCACTTGGATAATTTAACTAATGTGGCATGCAACACGAAAAATGGGACATTCGGACATTTGTGTAAAGTATCGTCTCGGATCAGCCTGGTCAGTCCGAGCAGGCATACCCAAGACGGCACTTTATGACTACATTAGATGTTGTTCCACAGTAGACTCGCGTGAAACAGAAAATCACATTAGAATGGAAAGTGTCGTCTCGGATTAGCCTGCGCGGACTGTGCAGGCTGATCCGAGACGACACTTTACGCAAATGTCCGAATGCCCTTTTTTGCGTGTTGTGGGCCATGTAGTGTCATAAAGTATTCTTTAAGTCTTTACCATAATGACAAAATTTAAGACTTGTTGATATTTAAAGCATGTGCAAACAATAAATTAAATGTGGCTCAGTTGTTGGGATTTATCTTTGAAAGTTTGGAAGATATTGTGGAAAAAGGAGAAAATGCTGGTTTTTAAGCATTAAAGAACTAATCCTGTCATTTGAGCCATATTTAATTTACTGTCTAAAAATGCTGCCAATATTGACAAGTCTCAAATGTTGTTGTCCCATAAAGAATCAACCCTTTACCAAACAATCCAGTATTTTGATGACCCTGAGGAAGAACGCTTTTGAAAACATTGTTGGAAAAGGAGAAAATGCTGGTAACCAGCATTTTCTTCATTTTCCACAATGTTTTCTATCCTTCCAAGATAATCATCAACATTTTAGTCATATATTTTTGTTGTCTGCATTTTATTTTTTTCATTTGGCTTAGTCTAAAATTTTGTTCAGCTGGTAAAGGATTAATATTGTCCTTTGTTAACTCATAATTATTCCACTAGGATTACTATTATGACTGAGGGTCTAGAACACAATTCAGTGAAGAACTGAAGTGATACTATCTTTGAAACCAAAATTACTGGTACCCCTCCTGTCTGTACTTCTATTCAAAGAATTTTTATGCTTTTTTAAGGAAAAAGGAGCAGCCACTGAGTAAAAAAGACAGGATGATGAATTGTAATCTGATAGCAGACTGTATTTGTTCTCCTAGTATGAGGTTAGTTCATTTTGCCATCTTTTGCCAAGCCTGGTCGTACTAGTAGTCTTAGAGTCACAATTAAAACTCTAGCTGGGCCAAAACTTGCTAAGGGGTTGACTAAAGAGTGCATTATGTATGGTACTATTTGTAAATGTTGAAAATAGGGTTTGGTCACCGAATATGTTTTTCAAGTTAATTTACTAATTCATTTAACATGAATCAATCTAAAGAGCTTTCAAGAAAGAAATTACAAAATTGCGAAGTCTGTGCTGAAGATGATACATAGAATTCAACAGAAATGCCTGTCTGTGGTAGGGGTCCTGCATGGCTCAGTGGTAAAGCATGGGACCTTGACCTTGACTAGTGGCCCGGGTTCGAGTCTCTCTGGATCTACTTGGTTTTTCATGGGAGTGTCGCTAAGCAAGACACTTCAGAGCCCTGGCCTAGTACTGATGAAACCTAGGAAATACATGAATATGTGAGCTGTCACCGTGATATGACTGAAATAATGTTGAAAGCAGTGCAAAATACTATTCAATTTATAGATTATCTTTGCTATCTTTGAATCACACAATCTAGAGTGTTAATAACTATGAATAAAGAGGCTTTTGAAAATGATGTAGGAAAAAATAAAATATTGGTAACCTGTACTTTCTCCTTTTCCCACAGTGCTTTTATCCATTCCACCATTTCAGTCACACTTGTCTTCTATAAGTGCTTTGGAATTCTGTCATTTGGTAAAGAGTCAAAACTGAAACAATGTTCAGATTGAGTTATAAATGCAGCCTCACATCTGTGGGTTTTACCTTTCTGACTTATTACAGTTGTGAAACTGAAGTACTGGGTCCTAAATGTGACTCAGAAAATTAAGTTTATTTAATAGTGAAAGGGCAAAATTTATTAACCTTGGGAGCAACAAAGAAAAATACTTAACAGACATTTTAGTCTAGAAATTAGAAACAATTAAATACAAGCTATGCTTTGAAAAAAGGAGGTGAAATCTATCTGCAAAAAGTATTGACCCATGTCCGTGCAGGCTGAGCTATTTGCAAACTATTTGCAATTGATAATTTTCTACAAGTCAAAGGACCACTCTGCCTCCTGATGTAGTTGCTTGTTATACAAAACAGATTCTGTGGATCCGTAATTATGTGATGGCTTGCATGGTATAATGTATCACAGAATCTATGTATTAACCCTTTACCGCACAATGCCGCCTTTTAACGACCCAGGGAAAGAAGCCTTTTGAAAACATTGTAGGAAAAGGAGAAAATGCTGGTGACCAGCATTTTCTCCTTTTCCTACAATGTTTTCTACCCTGTCAAAGAAAAATTGCACTATTTCAGCTACATTGAAATTGTCGTCTGTAAATGCTTTCAATTTGGACAAGGCTAAAATTTTGTTGTGTGATAAAAGGTTACCAATTTTTGCCAGAGGGCTGCTCATGATTTCAAGCTTGCTCTTGACTAGAATGTCTCAGGAAAGTGGACATGATGGATAAGAGACCAGACTTCATCTTTTGTGCAGTCTGATTGTGATCTACAAGGGTCTGCATAGAAACTAAAAGTGTGAAATGGTACAATTTGTGAATTGATTTTTATTGTAGAACTGTTGCTGATTTCCCAAAGTTTCTTGGGATTGCCATGGAAACATTTTTAACTTTGACAGATGATCCAGAATCTGACATTCGGATGGTTGTGGATGAATGCTTGAACAGGTCAATTAAAGTGAGAAGGACATTTTATTTTTATTGAATTTCCCTGGTGTACTTCAGGCGATTAGCTGCCAGTAGAGCAATGCAGGCCCTTGTGGGCCTCTTTTTGGAAGTCGCCCTGCCACTTATGAGCAAGTAAAACCTGTATTTTAGCCCAATCATCATCATAAAAAAAAATGATTATGTTTTGTATGTTTGTCCAAGTTATTTAAGCTGGCATAGTTTTTGGTTTTCATCATCAGGTAATCTGACAGACAGTTACATTACAATTTGTTTCTCTGTTTGTCTAGGGTGATTGTATGATACATGCTGTAGGGAGAAAGTCTGTTAATTTTTTTACAGTCATTTTTGTTGAAACTAAATGGGAACCATAATAAAAAGTGAAAGTTTTACTAGACTAACTTTCGTGTCATGATGGCCCATGAAGAACTGGAACATAGTTGGTCTTCTCTATCTTGGAATTTTACCATAGAAATGGAAAGTTTGTGTCGTTTACTATCGTTTTTATTGAAAACATATTTAACCCTTTACAATCCAAAGTTTTAACAACTCTGAAAGAGAAGCTATTTGAGAACATTGTGGAAAAAGGAGAAAATGCTGGCAACCAGCATTTTCTCCTTTCACCTCAATGTTTTCTACCCTTTCTTAAAACAAAGTCCATCATTTTAAATCTCATTTAGTTTTGTAGCCTGCAAATTTTAATACTTTCAATTTGGACCAGTCTAAAATGTTGTCGAGTGATAAAGAGTTTACACTTTGCATAGTCAACCAAACAATATCATGTTGTGTTGACCCATAGAAAGAAAGCTTTTGGAAATACTGTGGGAAAAAGAGAAACTGCTTGAAACTAGACACAATACATCAAATCCTGTCCAGACTACTAGCTAGGCTTGTTTGCATATTGTATTTTTAGACATTATTGGAGACAAATCTGGGAAGACTTCAAGTGGAGCTATACAAGGAAATAAAAAAGAATGGCTCTCCTAGAACTCTGAAAGCGGCACTCTGGAGATTTGCAGAAATGGCCCATCTGATCAAGCCCCAGAAATGCAGGTAAAACTTTCTTTATAAGGAGCTGTTCTGATTTTTTAGCTTGGCTGCTTTCAAAGAAAAGTCCGAGGTATTGTCATAGCCCTGGTGTCAACTGCATCTTGCAAAATATTTGACTTTATACTATATCTCATTACAAAAGATATTTAATTCGAACTCAGATTAGGTATTCACTATCAAGACAGGAGTCCATACAACAAGGGCAGGCAACCATCATTGTATTTTGACATGGTTATCCCCCTTTTTTGTCTGAGAAATTTCACTGTAAATCAAGAAACTGCAGTGGTACGTTGGCATCTGCAAGTGGTGCTCTTGTAATCTCACTTAACTTCAAAAATGGTTCAACACTGAATTAATTTATGTGATTGTAGGTAAACCACCAGGAAGACAAATGTAAGAACAAAAGATTTTTCAGTAGTATTGTCCGATTAGGCTACATAGCCTCTTAACCCTTGACCACACAATCCCGAGTTTTAATGACCCTGAGCAGACAACCATTTGGAATATTGTGGAAAAAAAGAAAAAATGCTGGTAACCAGCATTTGCTTCTTTTTTCCACAATGTTTTCTACCCAGCCAAACACATATCTTAATTTTTGAGTCACATATATTTTGTCGTCTGCAAATGCTTTCAATTTGGACGAGTCTGAAATTTTGCCATTTGGTAAGGTATTTTCTGTCCCAGAATTTTAGAAAGGGTTGTAGGAATGTTATATGATCAGTAATACTTGCTTATGTGGGATTGTATTAAAGTATGTATTATGACATCATTGTTTGGTCTAATGAAAATAGATGAAGTTAATAAATTGTTACATGTATTTCAACACTAAATGCGCATCTCTGTACTGCATGCAGCTGATATAAGGCCCTAAAAATGGTACGTGGCTTACTTCCCCTGATTCGCTTATCTCCCGTGCATGTGTGACGTCATTGTTGAGTTAGTCTGTGTATACCGTCAGTAGACATACAGTAGGAACGCGGATGATTGTATGCAGATATCTGAGTATTAACTGAGAATTGAGCCGAAAAAATGGTAAATTGTGCAGCCTATGGCTGCAACGTCGATTCGGGAACTCATAGAATTAGTATTTTCAAATTTCCGAAGGAATTAAAAAGGAGGAAACTATGGATTAAATGTTAAAACCTGGGCCGGACAGTAGCGACAGATTTTTTGCCATCGGTACATTCGAAATTGTGTCTGAAATACTTCGATGATAGTCAGTTCTTAATAAGTCCAAAACTCGCAAAAGAAGTTGGTTATAGGAATTTTTGGCTGCGGTTAAAACCTGACGCTGTGCCGACATTATTCGAAACTCCGAGTCGAAAGGAGATAGGCCTTAAACCGAAACTCCGAAAGACAGACATTCCGCAACGGCAATTTCCAAAAAGAAAATCCAACATGAAGTAGGTAATTTCTTTTTTTCTCGAAATTGGAATACATGAATTGTTATTCGTACTATTTTACCCTTTTCTACATTATCGCTTCATTCTGGACAAAGGAGAAATTGCTACCGTTTTCTCCCGTTTCCAAATGATTTCAACATTTAACAAAATTATAGATTCATCCAAATTCATAACATAAATTTTGCAAATAACAAAGTCGACATTGTTCAAATGATGTAAACTTCTAAGGGATAATAATCATTCTTTGAACAGCAAACATCGTTTTCTTCCCACACAGTTTTTCAAACACTCTTTCTTTGGGTATTGGAAACTAGATCTAGGATTTGTATGGTAAAGGGTTAAGTCAGTATCTGGCTACCCCTAGTCATGGTCATAAATGTTAATCCATCACCGACCAGTTGAAACAATACAGGAAATGGTTACATAACATTTGCATATCTCACCCCTTTACACTGTAATGTTTGTGTAATGCATTTTGAACAAATTTTGAATTATATCTATACAATTTTGATTTGTGGATATTTCCTTGTTCCTATCCATATTATGTCTTCTAGACAGGCTACTGAGAAAAGTGTTTTGAACATGTCAGTATGAAAATTTTGAAATTGCACATTTGACACAGGTCATTTTCTCTGATAATCAGACAAAAGTGAGGAAATTAAAAATAACACATTTTTTTTTTAAATTAGGAAACTGAATGTTTTTGACCAGGCTCACACACCAATTCTTTTACCTTTTACCTCAAAATTCTGACCTTCAACCACCCTAATGGAGAAGGCTTTTGAGGACAGGGTGAAAAAAGGAATAAGTCCTGATACCCAGAGTTATCTTCTTTTCCTACAATATTTTCTACCCTCAAACCTATTGTCAAGGCCACATTTGATCTGTGGTCTGCAAATACTTTCGGTGTGGAGTGGACAAGTCTAAAGTTCTGCCATCTGTGTAAGGGTTTAGCCTAACCCTAACCCAAATGATAAAAAAATTAGAATATTTCAAATCCAAAGCATTAAAATATGACCGATAAAATGTGATTGTTTATTGGAATTTAATTTAACTTAGTTTAACCCTTTACCAAACAATCCTTTGTTTTAACGATCCTGGTGAAGAAAGAAAAACCTTTTGAAAACATTGTAGGTAAAGGAGAAAATGCTGGTAACCAGTATTTTCTCCTTTTTCTACAATATTTTCTACCCCATTAAAGACAAGTCCAAACATGTGAGTAAAATTTAATTTGTTGACTCCAAATGCTTTCAATTCGGTTGAATCAATAAATTTGACGTTGGGTAACAATTTAAACATGTATTTTACATCTCTTGAGAAACAAGTTCATACAACTCGTACTAATCTCTTCAGATACTGCTTCCTGGGAACTAAACCAGAACTCGTGCCCAATGTATGGGATTTATATTTAACCTTTTACCAATCAAATCCTAGTCTTTACGACCCTGAGACAGAAGCCTTTTAAAAACATTGTAGGAAAAGGAGATAATGCTGGTAGCCAGCATTTTCTCCTTTTACCACAATGTTTTCTACTCTGCTGGAAACAAATTTCAATTTTTGAAATATTTAACTTTATTTTGTCGTCTGCAAGTGATTTCAATTTGGACCTGTTTAATATTTTGTCGTTTGGTAAAGAGTTAAAAATAGAAAATATTGTGGATAAAGGACCAACTGATAGTTACCAGCTCTTTCTATGTTTTTACAATGAATCTGAAGTCGTCTATACTGCAATTTGACCGGAATGTCAGTATTAACTGCTCAGTTCCTAGTAGACCAATTTGAGACTTACCCAAATTGAAACAGTTTGCATAAGACAAACAAGAAGTGAACAAATTTACACTATCCTTTCCCACGGTTTACAATTCAGAGTTTAAGACTTTCAAAGAGAAGCTCTATATGGAACATACAATAGCTATACATGTATGATAAATTTTTGCATTGAATGTTTCATGTGGACAAGGTAAACACAAAAAAGTATTTCACACAGGTAGATCCCATCTCCCTCTCTCTGATGTTCATGTATTTCTGTATGGTAAGAAATACAACTAAAACAATTTTCAAAATAATTTTGAGAATTAACTCTTGATAATCTCGGAACATATTCTTTTATCAAATTTCATGCTGGTTAACAGCATTTCAAAATATTCTTATTCTCATGAAAATCGTGATTTATTGTGGAACCCTTCACCCATGAGGGAATAAACTTGTACCCGTCAATGTTTACAGAATTCTTTACAAGGTACAAATATCAACAAGGACCCATTAACAAATAATTAGAACTAACATCTCACGATTATCAATCGTAAAAGTCAAGAAAAAGGTTATTTGACATGAAACTAAAGTGTCGGGGAACTGTCTTGTCGTGGAACTGTCTTGAAACCGTCCTTTTTTTTTTTTTTTTTTTTTTTTTTGTTTAATTCCGCCCGTTAATCAACTGAAAATGCTTCACGTGAAACAAAGTTTATGCCATACACTTAATTCTATCATGTATAGAATATTATTTCTGTAAGCGATGTTCGCCATCGCCCTGTAATAGACGTATTTCAATAGCGCGCGATACTCATCACATTGAAAAGTCCGACACAACATCGTCATTTTTGTCAACAGTGGGCGAAAAGTTACTTTTATCCTCATCACCAGAAACTTGATAAGTTTCTTTAAAAATTGGCTCGTAGATGTACGGCCTTACCGGCGCAGAATCGTCTATTTCTTCGTCTTCAATATCGCTCAGTTCACTATCGTAGACAACGTCCATATTGAAACAAGCTCTCCTATGACGTCACAAATCAAGGGACGCAACAATAAGTAAGGGAGATAAGCGATGCAATAAAAATTAATAAGCAGAAATATGAATTGAAAAAAAGTACTTTTACTAATTTTTTTTTTTCTAATTTCAACATTACCAGGTTACCATTTGATAAGTGTAGATTTGAAAATTAACCATATCTGAAACTTGTTGATTTGCCCTTTAATCTTTTCACCCTTTACAGACAAATTCCATTAATTGTACTATTTTTACTATGTTACCTGCATATACCATCACTTTGGATGAGTCTAAAATTTTGTTGTATGATAATTTTCAACTCCTTTCTAGATGGCAAAATTTTAGACTCATCCATATAGGAAGCATTTGCAGACAATAAATCAATTTAGACTTAACCCTTTCCCAAACAATCCCTGGTTTTTACGGGTCAGGAATAGAAGCCTTTTGAAAACATTGTGGGAAAAGGAGAAAATGCTGGTAACCAGCATTTTCTCCTTTTCCCACAATGTTTTCTACCCTATCATATAGAAAAACCATCTTTTTAGCAACTGTTAATTTGTCATCTGCAAAATGCTTTCAGTTTGGTCTGGTCCAAAATTTGCCGTTTGGGAAAGGGTTAAATTTTGCAATTTGTCTGTGAAACGGTAGAAAACATTGTAGGATATGGTGGTAAGCAGCGTTTTTTCTTTTTCCCCACCATGTTGTTAAAGACCTCGTCTATGTGGGTCGTTTAAACTTGGGACTGTCTATAAAAGGGTTGAACTCTTTACCTTTTGAAATGGATTTTAAAGCAGGTGACTCTGAAATATACGAGGGTCATCCAATAAGTTTTGATAATGGCCTTACATATAACAAACTACTACAAATAGCGGCATCAGCATTTTTTATTTAGGGAATAGGTCATAGTCACAGAGACTAATGTCGGGAGAATGAGGCGGATATGATAATATTTACCGTGCCTAAACCCTTGTTAGTGACGTCACCAAGTCTGATCTATGTGGCGTTGCATTGTCATGAATCAGCACACTCCCGCATTTAAGAATCCCGGTTGCTTTTTACGTATAGCTGGCCTCGGTTTCTCTTACAAAAACTTTGCATAATACATTTCGTTAACTGTCTATCCCAGGGGAACACAATCCGTAGCCAATAAACCACCATTATCATATGCTACAATTGTCAGCTGTTTCAGTTCTTCCTGTTTTCGTCAGAATCAAGCAGGCTTTGGTGACCACGGAGTGTGCCATTCGGAAGATTGCGATTTCAATTCAGGTTCATAGCTATGTAACCGCGTCTCATCTATTGCAACAATATGATTTAGGAACCTATCACTGTCATCTTTATATCGCTTTAAGTGTTTTTCTACAACTTTTACCCTGTGAGTCATTTGGTTTCGATTCAACTGATGAGGGACCCACCTCGCAAAAACCCTCTGCATTTTTAAATGCCTTGTAAATATCGTGTAAACTGATCCATGAGAAATTCTAACAACCTCAGCTAACTACTCATAAGTATAACGTCTATCTTCATCCAAAATTTCCTTTATTTTTTCAGCATGAAACTTGTATGTGGCTTTTATTGGCCATCCACTGCGGGAGTCATTGGAAATGTCAAAATTTCCACTGGCAAAACATCTGATCCACCTTTAAACTTTACAAAATGACACTGCAGATCCATTACAAGCTTTTGATAGATTTTCGTGGATTTCCTTTCCTGTTTTCCCTCTCAAAAACTCATTTTTTATGTACGCACGTTGTACAGCTTGACTTAACGCGTCCATGACGCTAAAATGATGTCTAGATGACGTCACATCATGATGAAGTCAAGTGTTGCACATGCATGTATCCAGCATTAATCAATAGCGTAATAGTTAATGGTCATGCATGCCAAGTTTCATTATATTCCGATATAAGATAGAAAATATATGGGGCCATTATCAGAACTTCTTGGATGACCCTCGTACCTGTAAGAAAATGGCTAACAGTCTGAATTAAAGTTGAATACAAAAGAAGCATTTTTTTCCTTTTACTAGAATGTTTTTACCAGAATGTCCCTCAAAATATAGGAGAATGTTTATCAGTGATCAGACTGTATATTCTTTGTAGTCTGATCTTGATCTATACTGTCCATCAAAGCTTATCATTTTACATGTGGCATTTTGAGATTAAACAGTGGAATTTTTGTGTGTATTCAGGCCTTACATTGTAAATCTACTGCCCTGCCTGGTGAAAATATGTAAGAGAGAGGATGAAGGTATACAAGAAACTTTACTACAGACAATGTACAAGACAGCTCCAGCTCTCATGGGATTTGGGCATGATTCAGAAATCAAGGTCAGTACAGTCTTCAAGCATGTCTTATTTAACCCTTTTGAAAACAGTTACATTTTTAAAATCCTTAGGAAGGAGGCTTATGAAAGGGTTGTGGCACAAAAAGTAATTGTTGGTAACCAGCATTTTCTCCTTTGCAGTTTCCAGCATTCTGTGTTTTTCCCAGATTTTTTTGCTACCTGCTAAACAGCATTTTCTCCTTTTCCCTCAATATATTCTATCCCTTCAAAGACAGATTTCATAATTTGTGCAACTGTTGATTAGTTGTCGGCAATGCTTTTGATACGGACCTGTCTAAAATTTTGTTTATTGATAAAGAGCTAATTGCAAATCACATAGTATGAGATACATTTGACATCTGCAAATGCTTTAAATATTATTAAGTCTAAGTATTTGTGATAAAAGTATAAATTTCTCTTAAAAAGTGATCAAGACAAATATTGTGATAAAAGGAGAAATTTCTTTA
Organism: Hippopus hippopus; assembly: GCA_946811185.2. Classification (NCBI taxonomy): domain Eukaryota; kingdom Metazoa; phylum Mollusca; class Bivalvia; order Cardiida; family Cardiidae; genus Hippopus; species Hippopus hippopus. Next base: position 31,770,286 of record OX328106.1, read on the forward strand.
AAAAATGATCAAGACAAATGAAAAACATCTACAGGTGGACCAATTTGTATATATTTTTTTTCAGATTTTATTGAAGGCATTTATACCCAACTTGAAATCTAGCATGGCGTCCTGTAGAAGAACTGCTGCAGCAAGTCTCACACTGATATGTCAATATTCAAGAAGTCCACCAACATTCCTGAACTTTCTCCTCACAAATTTGCTCGGTAAGACATTTTAGTATTCAGTTTTGCATGGCAAGGATGATGATACACTACTCTCCTTTATTCATATTGGCTGATCCAGTGCACTGTTACAAACAGTAATCATGATAAGACTGAACAGGATGTGCAGTGAGATTTTTTAGAACCCTGAAATTCAATTGTTCTGGGTTTTACCACTGACTAGAAAATTTTATGTAATGTCTTTAACAGATATAGCTTTTGAAATGTTTCAGATATAGTGTTACCAGTTGAGATGGATGTGGACAAGAATACACTGGTGGGTGTTATACTGTGTATCAGAAACATTATACCTCAACTTGTTAGTGAAACCAAGGATGGAGAAGGGATGAGGGGAAGTTTTGGTGAAACAATACAGACAAAAGAAGAGAAAATATCTATTGAGCAAGTTTTGACAGTAAGTAACAGCAAAAAAATGTGATTTCTTTTCTGTAACAGCTTCCCCCCTCTTTTTTTTTTTTCCTTTTCAAAGAAAAGAAGGTTATGTTGCTATGCTCTTGTTAGTTTCTGGGTTGGTATTAGGTTAGTAAGTCAAACCATGTTGGATAAGACACTGTGTAGGTGTAGACCCTGCATATTTTGTAAAGATATTGGCCATGATGTGGAAATGCTCCGTTGTGATTTTGAAGTTAGTAGGTTAAATATAAAGCCCAAAAGTTGCCAAATTTAAATAATTTGGAGGTCAAATTAAAGACAGATTTAGTTCATGCCATTTAATAGTTTGGTTATTGTTATGAGTTTAATAATGTGTTACAGTGGAATCTGTCAAAGTTCCAGTTGCTGACATGAAAAATGTATAATTGTAAAACGAGATCAAAAGTTGCCAGAGGATAAAGTTTTAGTCCAAATTAAAAGCATCGATTTGAACAAATGATGAATGAAAGATGTGTTTTGTCTTTGAAAGGGTAGAAATATTGTGGGAATAAGGTTAAAATAATAATTTTTAAATCCAAGGCTCCTTTTTGGCTCTGACAATAGTTAAAGCTTTTGATTTGTGATCGGTATGTTCTAGTTTGATCCTCACAGGCAACGGAGAGTATTCCTGGTCAAAACAGCTTCAAAACCCAACCTTGATTCTGATTGTTGTACTGTGATTTAATATTGAGATATATGTTACTTCAATATGGGTTAGAAAGGCAACAATATGATAAGATAACTGCATGTTTCTTCACTGTAATCCCATAAATATGTGTCCCTTCTTTTTTATCAATACGTGAACCATCTTCTTCCACATCATGCAGGGTGTGTAAATAATTCCTGTCTCTATCAGTAGGTGAACCATTTCCTACTGTATCATATGTGTTGTATAAATAATACTTTCTGTCTCTTCCCTCTATCAATAGGTGTATCAGTTTTTACTGTATCATACTGGGTGTGTAAATAATTCTCTTCAGTCTGACACAGATGTACCAGTTCCTACTGTATCATACAGGGAGTGTAGATAATTTTATCCTTCCATCAGAAGGTGTATCAATTCTTACTGTATGATACATTGTGTGTTTGAATTGGTCCCTTCTTTCTATTGTATCATACAGGGTATGTAAATATTTCCCTTCTTCCTGTAAGAGTTTGTACCAATTCCTACTTTATCATACAGGGTGTGTAAATGATTCCTGTTTTTCTATTAGTAGGTTTACCAATTCCTACTGTATTAGACAGGATGGATAAATAACACCCTTCTATCACAGGTGTACTAATTTCTGCTGTATCATACAGGATGTGTAAATAATTCCTCTCTGTTTGTCATAGGTGTACCAATTCCTGCTGTATCATACAGGGTGTGTAAAAAATTCCTGTCCTTCTCTGTATAGGTGTACCAATTCCTACTGTATCATACAGGGTGTGTAAAAAATTCCTTTCTGTTTGTCATAGGTGTGCCAATTCCAGCTGTATCATACAGGGTGTGTAAAAAATTCCTGTCTTTCTCTCTGCATGTGTACCAGTTCTTACTGTATAATACACGGTGTGTAAAAAATTCCTTTCTGTTCGTGATAGGTATACCAATTCCTGCTGCATCATACAGGTTGTGTAAATAATTGCTGTCTTTCTGTAGGTGTACCAATTCCTGCTGTATCATGCAGGGTGTCTAAGTAATTGCTTTCTCTGTACAGGTGTGCCAGTTCCTACTGTATCATACTGGGCATACAGATCATAACGTTGTAACTGCTGCACTTGAAGCTCTGCTACAATTGTTGCGTTCACCACCAGCTAGTCTTGGAGATGTTCTGATTTCCCTGGAAGGAATTAAAAGTACCTACATATTTCAGAAAGATGTGCTATCCTGGAAAAAGTCAGAAGGTATGTGAAGGTTTGCAAATCATAGGGTATGGTTTGACATATAAAGATTGGACAGAAAATTGTGTACAACACGGTACCAAATAATCCCAAGTTTAACAACCCTGAGGAGGAAGGCTTTTAGAAACACTGTGGGAAAAGGAGAAAATGCTGGTAACTGGCATTTTCTCTGATCCTGACAATGTTTTCTTACCTTTCAAAGACAATGTCCACCATTTTTGCCACATTCAATTTATTGTCTGCACTTGCTTTGGATTTGGCCAAGTTCTAAATTATTTTGTGAGATCTAAGTTTTTTTGAGTTAACCCTTTATAAAAATATGTTCTATTTTTATGACCCTGAAACTATCAGAGAGGTGCTAGTTCTAGAGGTTTGATTGTTTGTATGAGAGCTGTATAGTGGTTGTTTATCAATTCAAATTATGTCCATGAGGGTCAAATATGGTGCTGTTTTTTATTTGACTATGTTGGATAACTCTAATTTCCTTTAATGTGCTATGTATGCATGGGTGAAAGTTTTCAATATTATGACAGAATTCTGTTTTTTTTTTTTTTTTTTTTCAGAGTCCAACTAGAACATTTAATGGGGGTGGGGGGGGGTTTGGTGTTGGGGTACCCCATGAATCTCGTATCTCCGGCATATTGCAAGTCAACTGCTCTCCAGGTGCCCTATCAGTAAAGTTTATTGCCTGTGCATTTCCTTTGTTTGATGCTATTCATGTTCATGTATGGCTCTCATCAAACATTTGAAAGAAATTCCGATATGGAATCAGCTGAGTTTAGAGACTGTGCATACATGTACACAGAATTTTATAAAAGCATTTCCAATGGCTTATTTGAAAACATCTTATGATTTGACTTAAATATATAGGTCAACTAATAAATACTCATTTATTGGAGAAAGTTCATACTGTATTGTAACATGGCCGCTGAGTTACAAAGATTGTCACTGTTATTAAAAGAAGTTCTTACCCTCGGTAAATCGAAAAGGACGTGAAAAATTAATGGTGCTGGGAATGGCTACATGAAAGAGATTTACACGCGTGCCTGTAGACATAGGATATTGTAATTTATAAATGAATGTGAGTAAGTTCAAAGGGTAAGTTATTATAAGAACCATGTGCTCGAGAGTATCAGTGCCTGTTAGCCTGCCTTGGTATGACACTACTTTATAGACAAAGATTTAGGTTTTATGTTAACTAAAAATGAAAATTGAGAGTCAAAATACTTGAAGTCTGTTAGGAATGGGGATGTCAGGAAAAGGGTGTTAACATGAACAAAATAGAACTGTTTCTGGAGCTTCTGGAAGCCACTGACCCCCTGGACCCCCTGCCAGGGCATTGCTATGGACCAACTGGGGGCCATAGCAGTTCCCTGGCCCCCAGCTAAAATTTTAGAACATCTGTTTTCAACTTTTGTAACTTTCAACCATGTGTATGGTTTAAATGTATACCAGTCAAGAAAATACCAGACTAGTTAAAATTGTAAAGCATTTGCAGAGGACAAAGAAATGTGGCCCAAATGGTTGGATTTGCCTTTATTAGGGTATAAAAGATTTTAGGAAAAGAAGAAAATGCTGGTTTCTGGCATTTGCTCCTGGTCCAACAATAATTTCAAAAGTTATTTTTTCCATAGAGTTGTAAAAACATGCGATTGCTTTGAATAGTGCAAAATAAGACCACTAAAAAGTTTATTTTTGCTTTCTTATTATTCAGGTCTATCTGAAGTTCCCTCTTCTAGTCAGCTGTCTGTTGCCTCTGAGGATACCGGATTGGATGAAGAGTCAGAGTCATGTGATATCAAGAGCCAATCAGGTGTCTCAGTTTCTTCATCGTCTGCATACAGTTCAGAGACTGATCCTTTGTCAGTGCCAAGAACTGATTATAATCAGCTTCAAAAGGAATCTTTTACTGAACTAGAAGCTGACCAAGATGATGGGCTTCTGTTTAATGCTGATCTAGAAACTACAACAGGTTACTCTAATGTAGAGATAGGGGATATTGAAGAAGATAGATCAGAGAAATCTAGTCTTTCAAACGTTAATATTGGGAGTCAAGAGACATTACTCAGCATCAAAAGCCTCAGTCCCTCTCATCAGGCTGATGCAAGGTTTGAGGTAGGCAAAGATATGAATGGCAACCCAGAATTGATTGTCGAAACTGAAGTTCTAGAGCCATTGTCACCAGCACTTGATCTAACGGAAAGTGATATCTCTACAGCCATTGGTTCAATGACGGAAGGACTGCCGCTGTTGTATTTTATTAGGTTGATTACTCGGAGATTTTTATTGACTGGAGTCAAAGATACTCTTATACCAGATAGAAAAGTTCGTGTAAGCATAAAGAGTTTGGCTCTCAGTAATATCGGAAGTGCTGTGTGTATTTGTCCGCAAATTTTAGTGGAGTCATTGTTTCATACAGAAGTCCAGGGTAAGTACAACCACAAATCTATGTTGTCTGTACTCTATCTAATCTGCCATCTTGGATAAAAATCAAGTTTACTGTTCTTTTTCTCTCTTTATAAAGGTGAATATTGAATTATTGGGAATGAGAGTGGCTTATCTACTTATTTTTCTTGTGGGATAGTTTAATAAGGTCTTCTAAAAACTATACTCATTGCAACACAAATAGAATTAAGAAATAATCTTCTTTCTATTGTGGTTTATCTTTCAATAAACCGCTGTTGTGAGTTATGAGGCACAAAAAATAAGCCACGAGGGCGATAGCCCGAGTGGTTTATTTATTGCACCTCATAACTCACAAGCATGGTTTATTGAACGATTAACTATGACAGAAAGAACATTATATCGATTGTAACATGACCAACTCTTGATCAAAGGAAAACAAGTTCATACTTAGTGTACAAGAGCCAATGCGGATCAATTTCCCTTGAATAAACCTTGGCTGTTCCAGTTACAAACCAAAACAAAATCCCGCTGCCCAGTTGGTAAATTTAAAAAAAAATCAAATTTTCAATAAAATTAGGCATCAAACACAACATAAAAAACGCACAGTTTTACTATTATATTTTCTTCCTTTCAAATGACAAAGAAGAATGAATGTATCGTCAAGCATTAGAGTCACAGTCGCTTCAAATGCTCTGAATATTACTCCACCCACTTCCAATTCCATTTCCAATGCAACGACAACTAACCTTCAACGTGAACAGACTCTTGGTTTATATATGTCTACTGGTAACATTTCAAATAGTTCAATCGTTGTCAATTTTTATCAAAAAAAACAGTTAATACTGGTAAATCTTTGAGTTTTTCCTTCCTCCTTGGTCAAGTAGGGGAAAATGACTTTTTGTTTACGTCAAGCAACTTCCATTGATAAAATATCGGAGTGTGGAGACACGGAACGGCCACAACTGACTTACTTTACATAGAACGACATCACTTCATATAGAATAACATCTATTTTACCAGGCTATCATTGCACTATGTTTATGGAGCCAAAATTCATGTATCTTGGAATATAATATTTGTGCTTAAAAATATCAATGTTCTCTATTTCTGTTGTGAGAAATAATCATGACATGGTGAGCTGTGTCATTATGAATTCTCCCAAACTTTTAGATAGAATTGAATTGTTTGATACTCACATACTATTCACTATTACTGTTGCAGCAATAGGAAGTCCTCCTACAATAAAGGATGTTCTGTTGTATGGTAGCCATCCTGACCCTCAGTTACGTGGGGCAACTGCCATTATTCTGGGAAACTTTCTCGGACAAGTTCTGTCAGCTGGAAATGGGGACTTTTCTAAATGGTTAGCGACACAAGGGAAGCAGGTTGCAGGTAGGTTACCAGGCTACTTTTTGGTCTACAATAAACCATTAAGCCATTTTCAATCATATGAAAAGTTTTATGGGAAAAGGAGCAACTTTAGGTTTGTCTCAAGCAATTATTTCTTTTTCTATGTTTTTTTTCCCAAAGCTGAATGAATTATTGGTGTGAAAAAAGGCTCATTTCAGTTAACCCTTTACCACACGGCAGAATTTAAGGCCTATCCAAATTGAAAGCATTTGCAGACGACAATTTCATAGTGGCTCAAATGACGCAACTTTTCTTTGATAGGGTAGAAAACTTTGTGGGAAAAGGAGAAAATGCTGGTTACCAGCATTTTCTCCTTTTCCCACAATGTTTTCAAAAGGCCTCTTCTTCAGGGGCGTTAAAAGGCGTCATTGTGTGGTAAAGGGTTAAATAACAGAGTGTAGAAGCTCTCTGAAACATGCACATATTCTAAATTATTGCAACATACACAAGGTAGATCCTTGCTTCGATATGTTGATTTATATGCGGAAAGTAGAATAATTTTTACTTCTTTACCAAATGACAAAATTCTAGACTTGCCCAAATTAAGAGCTTTAGCAGACGAAAAAATTGAAACTATCTTTGGAAGGATAGAAAACATTGTTGGAAAAGGAGAAAATGCTGTTTACAAGCATTTTCTTCATTTCCCACAATGTTTTCAAAAGTCATCCTGTTCAGGGTCATAAAATCTCAGGATTTTTTGGGATAGTGTTAAGGGAATTCAGGTTTATTGTTTACTATGTGACAAAATTTAGCCTTATCCAATTCCAAAGCAGTTGAAAACAACAAATTGATGCTCAAAAGATGAGGCCAGTCTTTCAAATGGAAGAAATCATTGTGGGAAAAAGGAGAAAATGCTGGTAACCAGCATTGTCTTCTATTTGCTTTAAGTATTCTACCCTTTCAAATCTCATTATTTTAACTGTATTTGAATTTTTGTCTGCAAAGTTTTTGCAATAGACAAGAAAAAAAATTTGTTTTCTGGTAAAGGGGCTGTGTGACTTAGCATGATTCAACATTTCAGATGGGTTTACCCTGGATAAACTGATGGACATTATCCTATGTCTAACAGAGGATGCTTCTTCTGTGGCTGCTAGAATGGGCATCTCTGCCCTGGGGACGTGTATTGGGCCTTTAATACAGAGTACCCATGGAGATGTCGCGCTCACAGCTTTACTTAAACTACTTTATGTGAAAAACAATTCATATTGGCTAGTGAAGGTATTGTTTTGTGAAAAATTAAGTTATTGTCAGTTTTTGAAATATGTTCATTACATTTACATTAACTTGGCTGTTGTAAATTGGTATGTATCCTCATCTAGTGGCTGTTTATCAAATTTTTACTGAGTTGTGACCCAAGGGACAAAGATGTTCTACCACCCTAGAGTAGTATGTTTTATCAGTTATGTATAAAACTCTTATTTGAAAACATAAAGCATGGGATTTTGCCATTTAATAGTCATATATACATATATAAACATACAGCAAAAACACTAACAAAAATCATAATAATCAAGATGTTTAGATAACATATGAGGTAATATTAAAGGTTTTTTTTTTTTTTTTAAAAAAAGGGGGGGGGATAAAGTGTTAAAAGGAGAGAAAGAAAAAAATAGATAAAACCAAAGGACAGAAATATATTTTTACATCTTTTGGCTCATGGGTGTCAAGTTATTTCTGTCAATCTTCAACTTTTCTGTTGATCTACAAATGTTCAAGTTGAAATTCACTGTTTTTTAAACCATTATGGGAGTTTTTTTGATTTGCTTCTACAGCAATTTTAGTAAATCTCCTATTATTAAACCAAGTCTAGTTTATTGATCTGTTTATAAGATCCTGGAAGCATGGTTTGATGATCAATTTATAATGAGTGGTCAACATTTCTCACAGTTATCAAAAACTATTCTGTATCAGAGGCATAACATATTTGTAATCATAGAAGTGTTAGCTGGTTTCTTCATTTGCATTACAATGTTTTCTCTCCTTTCATAAATAATTTCCAGCATTTGAGCCACATTTAAATTGTCTTCTAGAAGTTCTTTCATATCCAACAAGTCTAAATTTTTTTCATCTGGTAAATGAGTTGATTGATTGTTTCTTTTGCTTACAAAGCATGTCTCTGCGAAAGGCCCCAGTTAAATTTTAACTTTTCATTTAACATCCTGTGCTTTTACAACCTTGAGAGATATTTAAAACCTTGCAGAAGAAAGGAGAAAATGCTAGTGACCCACATTTTCTCATTTTTCTTAACTCTTTCCCAAACGACAGTCTTAAGACCTGTCGAAATTGAAAGCATTTGCAGACAAAAAAATAAGCGTGAATCAAAAATTGAAACTTGACTTTGGAAGAGTAGTAAACATTGTGGGAAAAGGAGAAAATGCTGGTTACCAGCATTTTCCTTTTCCCACAGTATTTTCAGAAGGCTTCTTCCTCAGGGTCGTTAAAACCAGGGGTTGTTTGGTAAAGGGTTAAAGCGTTTTCCTCCCTTTTAACTCTTTACCACACGACAAAATTTTAGACTAATCTAATTTTAAAGCATCTACAGACAACAAATTGAAGGTGGTTCAAAACATGGAGTTTGTCTGGGAAATGGTGGAAACATTGTGGGAAAAGGAGAAAATGCTGGTTACCAGCATTTTCTCCTTTTCCCACAATGTTTTCAAAAGGCTTCTTACTTAGGGTACTTGAAATTTGGGATTGTGTGAATAAGAGTTAAAGGCTAATCTGATAGCGTGCAAGGCAATTTATTTGTCATCTTTAAATGCTTTCCTGATTCTTTTTTTTCCTGATCCATGTTGTTTTTTTTGAATGACTCAGCTCTGTTTGTAAACTAATGAAGGCACTTGAAATTTTGGCATTTTTATTTTTCAGGTTGAGCTGTTAGAACTGATACAAAAACTAGATTTTAAGATAGTTTTTCATTTGGAACAACTTTGTACTCCATCTGGCAAGAAACATAATTTTCTAGGGGTGAGACATTTTACATTAAGTCTTTGCTTTCGTTCTTCTTTTTTATGCAGATATCAAGAAATTTTTTACGATAATGACTTTAAGGTATAGTTGAATCTTAAGGTTTTTTAGCTCACTTGAGCAAAACATGCAGACATTAGGTCTTACATGATCGTCCAGTAATCATTAAATGCTGGTTATTAGTTCACACCTACATCATTAAGGTTGGAAGAATATACATGTCCACATTTTTTACTGCTCTAAAATAACCATTTATTTATTTTAGACTAACGTTGCAAGTCAGATATTACTGACACATGGCTAAGAGTTTTAAAAGTCTTGTTCAAGCCTTTACCGCACAAGTTTTAAGGACCCTAAAACAGAATCCTTTTGAAAACTTTGTGAGTAAAAGAGAAAATGGTTACTAGTGACATTAAATTTGTCGTCTACAAATGCTTTCAATGAGGACAAGGCTAAAATTTTTTGTTTTTGGTAAAGGGTTAGATAATGACCATAAGTAAACCTTTGACTTATTTTTGAATGGTCAAAATTTTTTACTTTGTTCTAGAGTTCTATAAGGAAAACTTTCAATCAAAATCTTCGGTGCTGAAACACAAAAGGCTAAAGCTTTGAAATTTTGTATATTAACCCTTTACCAAACAATCCCTGGTTTTAACGACCCTGAGGAAGAAGCCTTCTGAAAACACTGTGGGAAAAGGAGAAAATGCTGGTAACCAGCATTTTCTCCTTTTCCCACAATGTTTTCTACTCTTCGAAAGTCAAGTTTCAATTTTTGAGTCACATTTATTTTGTCGTCACATTTATTTTGTCGTCTGCAAATGCTTTCAATTTGGACCAGTCTAAGATTTTGTCGTTTGGTAAAGAGTTAAATATTTGTCAAAAACCATGATTGTTCGAAATTCATCCATGGCATGAAACTGTTCAAGCCTTAAGAGCTTATCTGCTTGATTATGGGGAACATTGAAAAAAGTCTGTTCGGTGGAAATTACAAGATTTTTTAGACTTTCTGTTTTCTATGCCGATGACTATGTGAGGCCCTTTGGACATTTAGGAAAATCGTTTTGTTCCTTGGCTCCGAGTTAATCAATTTCTAGGGTCAGATATTTGATATAGGGAAAACTTGGGACTCATGTGATATGTTATCTCCAAATGCTTTCAGTTTGGACAAGTTCAAAGTTTTGTCATCTGATAAAGAGTTAACTCTTTACCACACAATTCTATCTTTATACCCCAGCAAAACGAATGTTTTTTAGGGTATACTGGAATCAGCCTGTCTGTCTGTTTGTCCGTCCGTGTGTCCGTCCGTGTGTCCGTCTATGTACAAATAATTGCCTGTTTCTGTCACATTCAGTGACAGCTCTAGTTTGACCACCCTGAAGAGGTAGACTATTGAAAACATTGAGGGAAAAGGAGAAAATGCTGGTAACCAGCATTTTCTCCTTTTTCCACAATGTTTTCTACCCTAGAACAGACAGGCATCATCATTTCAGATACATTTCATTTAATTTGTTGTCTGCAAATGCCTTCAGTTGGTTTAAGTCCAAAGTTTTGTCATTTACTTTTGCTTAAGAATTTATTTATTTTCTTTTACAGAACATGTCTCTACAACAACACATTCTAGAAGATATTGTGATGCACTACTTAGATGATGATGATAGTAGAGTGAGATCAGCTGCTGCTCAAACTTTAGTCCAGTTAGTACATCTGATATTTTGCCCTTTTTTTTCCCCTGTCTTTCTCTTTTCAATCTTCGCTGGCTGAAGACAAGAATTCATGTAGCTTAAGTCATGGATGGTTGTCATTCATCTGTCCATCCACCCATCCCTCCTATCATCCCGTATCCCTATCCTAGACAACACTTTTTTTAGACTTGTCCATATTGATGGTGTAATTTTAGTGAAAAAATTGCATCCTTGTTTATTTATTTTTTTTTTTCAATTGTATTTAGTCCATATTTCATTAGCCGTCATACCTAATCAAACATGTCTGTTGAACTATTTTTTTCTTTGTCAAGTAAAGTTTAAATGGTAATCAGCCTTCAGAGAGGAATGAATCCTATCATAATGACCATCATTAGTTGTGGGAAAGAACTTGACCGTGCTGGGATTTAAATTCTCAACCCCTTGATTGTGAGTTCTTATGCAACTTATTGAACTAATTTAAACTCTTCCCGGGCAAATAGAAAAAGAGCAGCTATACTCTGTATTTCCAGTGCATTTTATCTTATTCTCAATATCTGTTGAAAAAAGAATTAATACTGTGTTTCTTTCCATATGGTATTTCTTTTTGTCATTTAATGAGCTATTCTTCAAAATCAGAGTTTCAAACTTAATTTCAGATTGGTAAATCAGCTGTTTTACAGTCTAGACTACACACATCAAGATCCTGTGATAGCTGTTGCAAAAAACTTTACAGACCACTTCCTGTTTCCTGTTATGCATGACTGGTGTCAGACCCCTCCCCCACCTGTACAAGGATTGGTTAAGCCATACCATGTGACCCCGAGACTGGTTATCAAGCCAAGTGTTGAAAGTTGTCTGTCTAGACTTGTAATGTTGTTGCTGAATAAACTCAGTTTGGCTCAGACTAAACATACTGTTGTAAGTTCAAAATTTTGCAATACTTGACATAATAGAATGTTGTTATTTTTTCAAACTTTGAATTTCAGACATGGACTGAAAGAGACATGCTTTAATGCAGTTGTAGCCCATCTAAAAAGAAAATATTTGAAGAAAATTATTTTTTTCTAGGGTCTTTATGTCTTTTTATATAAGCCTACTAAAGACTTGTTTTACTTTGCTTTAAGAATCCAATTGATTTTTTAAACCGGTATATTTTGTTGTTTGAATCTACAGTCAGGCTGTTGTCAAGCAATGTATATACTGTCAGAGAACTACCTTACAAGCTGTCACTCACAGGCGTGGGGCTGTGGTGCCCCGGCCCCCTTGTTACCCAAAGAGTCAACAGGAAGATATAGACGCCCTCCCACACGTTCCTTGAGTGGATCAAGGTGGGTAGATAACATGTTATGTCTATGTTACTGTTTTGTTTATTGCACATTCTATGTTTACCGGTTGCTATCCAAATTTGACATTTTGCACGTAGACTTTTGAAAAAGTTGCATCTCTCAGACTTTGAGACATTATTTTGCATTATGAATTATCCTAAGTGTAATTGTAATAATCTTCTTTTTTACTTTCCTTAGTATTGTTGTTATTCTCTTGTTATTACGAACAAAAGACTGTCTGTAAAAATATGTGATTAAATTTTAAAATCTTTACAATGTTTCACTCTTTCCTATTGTACAGTTGTTTATGTAATGGTATGTATTACAGTTATGTACACTCTGAACATTCATCTTATCCTATGTTGCTGTACTGTTACAAGGTTTAGGTTATTGCTGAAGATAGGATTTATAAAAAAAAGGGAAATAAATAGTTGGCTTTGATAACCAATGGCTCCTATAACTTCATGTTTTTTTATATGGTTCATTGTATGGTTCATCATAGATATTTACCTTTACTCTATACTGGTATTTATATGGTCAAATGACTCTGCATTAACTCTTCACCACACGACAAAATCTTAGACTTGTCCAGTTCAAAGCATTTGCAGACAAAAATTTCAGTGTGACTCAAATTATGGAATTTGTCTTTCATAGGTATGAAAACATGGTGGTAAAATGAGAAAATGCTGGTTACCAGCATTTTCCCTTTTTCCCACCATGTTTTCAAAAGGCTTCTTCCTGAGGGTCGTTAAAACTTGGGATTGTGTGGTAAAGGGTTAATGGTGTATCTATAATTTCAGTACATTCAGTTTGGATGAACTTACAGCAGGATCAGGCGGTGGTCCATTGTCAACAGTGCTATCTTTACTGACATCCTCATCAGTCACTCTAGACTTGACCACACACCAGTATGCTCTTCAACTTGCTGGCAATCTTATTGCAGGTACAACTAGGCTTATGTGACCTATTTAGCTTTAGTGGAAAGTGTAGGCCAAGATCAATGTGCATGACAGTAGCTTTTGCTTGAATGAATTGTTTAGTGCCATACCTTAGTGAAAGTTTAGCCAGATCTTGAATTTGTACATTCCACATTTTGGAAAAAGAGAGAGTCTCCTTTTATGTAAAAATCTAAGTCTCTACAAAAAAAAACAGAATTTTAAAATTGTCCATATTGAAAGTATCTGTAGGCAGCCAATTTGCCACACAATCTTATCTTTTTGACAACCTTGACGGAGAAAGATTTTGAAAACACTGTTGGATTGATTTTTACCCTTTTAAAGACAAATCCAGCCAGTTTAGCCACCTTTTATATGTTGTCTTTAAATGTTTTCATTATGGATGGGTCTAAATTGTTGTTGTGCAGTAAAGGATTAAATGTGGACTGTGTAGAATCAAAAACAGTCTGCATGTTCTGTACAGACTGATCTTAACTCTTTAACACACAGCAAAATTATAGACTTATCTTTATTGAAGGAATTTACAGACAACAAATCAAATGTTTTTCAAGTGGTACTATTTGTCCTTGAATAAGTAGAAAACATTGTGGGAAAAGGAGAAAATGCTGGTTACCAGCATTTTCTCCTTTTCCCACAATATTTTCAACAGGCTATCTCCTCAGGGTCATTAAAATTCGGGATTGTGTGGTAAAAGGTTTATTTAAACTATCAGCAAAATTTATATAACTTTTCATTCTAGGAGTTAAAGTTAAGATTTGAATTTGTTCATGAAGACCTCAGCATCATCATGTTTCAGATTATACTCAACAATTATCTATGACAGTCATCCATAGAAAAATAATTACAAAACGTCAATATTTGGATTAAGTATTTTGCTTATTTTGGAACTGTTTTGTCTCCACCATATTGCATTGACTCTAGCTGCAAATACAAAGCTATGATAAAAACCCTGACAAAGATCTTGTGGAGTGGTAGTTGCTTCTTTGTTGTTGTTTTATGATGTTTAATGCCATTTTCAACATTATTTCAGTTTAATAGTGGAGGCCAGTGCACCTATCCATGCTTTCCAGGAGTTTCATTTACCAGTACTTCCACATATTCTTTCCAAACCTCTGGCTGCTTTCCCACTTAACCGTCGTCGAAACGATGGTCAGCTTGCTCAGTTGTATTTACTAATACTTCATTATTTCATAAAAAATTGAGCTGCTATGGTGACATGACAGATATTTTTGATAGAGGCTTAAAACCATTTCAACAAATTATGTTTTTCTGAAAGGCTTGTCATTCCCAGCCAGTAATGTGAGAATCGACTGATAAGGTAATTATTATCTTTTTATCGTAAATATTTCACTGATTCAGCAAAACTTTTAGTACTTTTGCTATTTTGACAACAGTGAAAGATATAAAATGTAATTGTCATTGTCATATACTTAGGTAGTGCCTATAACTGTTTGAGGACTCAGGAACTTGACACAAACAAAGCTGAGAACCAGCAAGAAGAAAATACTTGGCCAGCTTTATCTAACAGAGTTCTGGTTCCACTCATAGACCAGCTTCTAACTCATGTCGCAAGGTAAACAATCTTAGCTAATATACCTCCTTTGTCATATACTTTTACTTATTGCTTTTGTGCTGTTACACACTTAGATATCTTTTAACTATTTTTGCATATTAAAGCTATTTGAATTGCTGACACTCTTCTTTTTTCCCTTGGTACCATTTTTTTCTACCTTCTGAAAGACATATTCCATATTTCTACCTAATTTTTAATATCTGCTCTGCAAATACTTTCAGTAAAGACAAGTATGGTCAAGTCTAAAACTGTTTTGTTTGCTGGAGCATTTGAGAAAATCATATTATTTCTTTCAGAGTGTTAAATGCATTTGCTCATGTAATAGATGAACAACAGCCAGGACCTCCACAAATGAAAACAGCCCTTCCCTCTCTCCCTACTGCTCCAAGTCTGAGTCCCATCAAGAGGAAGACCAAAGGAGAAAAAGAGGTGGGACCTAATCAGACAACACCCACACAAGAGAACAAGGCTGCCCAGAAAGCTGCTCAGAAAGGTTAGTATTCTTCCCCTCCTTCAAACAAGAAATAGTATATTGCTTGGCAAATGTTGACCAGCCTGATGGTCTGTTTGTACACAGAACATTGGTTGGATAATTAGCATATGCAACTTTTACCAAGGTTCTCCAAAATTGTTTATACAGAGATTGATATAATAAGATTTTTGGTCTGGTCAGATTTGAAAGGATTTGCTGCATGAATGCCCAAGGTGATGGTGGTACACAGTCAAGTTACAAGCATCATGCATATCCTCAATTGAACAAGTTGATTGACGTAAAATCCCAAATTCTATTTTCTGTCGATCATAATCTATGCAAACTCCCAACTGCCACAGGTAATGTTTGTTATGAAGCCACAAGAATGACGATAGTTTGATAAAGTCGGAACAAAATGGATTTTGAATACTTTAGACACTTTAAATATTTCTTCACTATCAGCCCGTAGAACTTTGAAACAATGTCATGGACATTTTCCATCTAGTTGGGTAAAAAAAAAAAGACCAAGATATTTCAATTTTAATATTACCAAGGCAAGAACATAATGCATTGTATATATGGACAAAGTACATATCATGATCAAGTGGCAGGTTTGATGCCAAACAACAGAAGTTTAGACTTGTCCAGATTGAAAACATTTCTAGATGACATATTAAATGTCACCCAAGTGATGATTTCAATCCTTGCAAGGATAGAAAACATTGTGGGAAAAGAAGAAAATACTGGTTACCAGTATTTTCTCTTTTTCCCACAATTTTATTAAAAGGCTTCTTCCACAGGGTCATCAAAACATGGAATTGTTTCGTAACGGGATAAGGACTAAATTATGTGTCTAAAAACTCTTTTTTCCTTTTTTGCAGAGAAAGAATTAGAGAAAGACAAAAGCAAGAAAGAGGGCTTAGGAACATTTTATACTTTCCCACATTATGTCAAATTCTATGAAGTACTGAAAGGAGCCTATTCTAGTTATAAGGTATATTTCTCAAAATTTTAATTTAGAATATTGCTTTTCCTTGTTTTTCAACTAGTTAAAATATTATTGTAATTCTGTATTATGTATATTATGTAAGAAAGAATCAGATGGATGTGAAAATTTAGTGAGATTTCAGAATTACAGGAAAATTACTACATATAAACTCTAATAACGTAATAGTTTTATCACAATTATGGACTTGTACTTAAGAAATAATCTTCTTTTTATCGTGGTTTATCGTTTAATAAACCAAGGTTGTGAGTTATGAGGCATAATGAATAAACCACTCATGTGATAGCCTATGTTTATTTGGTTAACTCTTTAGCAATCAACAAAATTTAAGACTGGTCCAAATGAAAAGCATTAACTTTTGCTGACAACAAAATAAATCTGACTCAAAATCTGAAAACATTGTGAGATAGGGAGAAAATACTGGTTACCATTATTTGTGCCTTTCCTCACAGTGTTTTCTAACCCTTCCAAGACTGATTCTACTATTTGAGCCACATTTGATCTGTCCTCTGGAAGTACTTTCACTATGTGCAAGTCAAAATGTTAACTTGTACGGAGTTAAGGCGATATGAAAATATTGCTAAAGAATATATTGTATTAAAACTGGAACAAGACTTCGAGCATGTAGCACTGAATCAGTGGGTGAAGTGATATTTCTTTTATTTCTATGCAGATATCTCTGGACCTATCCAGTGCTGATAAATTCAGTTCTATGTTAAAAACAACACTAGCTGTGTTTTCACAAATTCTTGAAGTGGCCACTCTACAGGACACTGGAAAGTATGCGGAAGAGTTCTTGAACTATTTAAGAACTACTGTTACACTAAAACCATCAGACACTGTGCTCTGTGTGCAACAGGTAAGGTTGTTGATATGCTGGCTCTCTCTGTCTCTCTGACTATCTGTCTGTCTGTCTGTCTGTCTGTCTGTCTGTCTGTCTGTCTGTCTCTCTGTCTCTCTGTCTCATTCTCTCTGTCCCTCTCTGTCTCACTCTGTCTGTGTGTGTGTCTCTCTCTCTGTGTCTCTCTCTGTCTCTCTGTCTCTGTCTCTCTCTCTCAACCTCCCTCCAAGCCAGTGGCTCAGACAATTGTATTACAAGGTATTAAACCAGGGGCTAGTTTGATTTCCCAGCTAGGCCATTGCTTCGATAATGTTATGTGGGAAAGCAGCCAGTGGCGTGGGAGGAATATCATATGAAGTGCAGGTAAAAGGTACTTGTGCTGCCACAATGAATCTGAAATGATATTGAAAAGGGCAAAATTACACCATGCAAACATACAATCTCACCTGCTCCACCCACCATTTCAGGTCCAGGGCTACCCTATTGTGTGTTATAAATAAAGATTCTCCTTTGTATCTTACAGACAATACTAGTGAAACAAACATTTTCAGAAATTAGGTTCTTTCCTGAAAAACCATCCAAACCTTCAATTTTGTGTTTTATCCTTTACCACAAAATTCGAGCTGTAACAAACTTCAGGAAATGGGGAAATGGCCTATTGAAACTATTGTGGAAACAGGAAAAAATGCTATTAACCGGCATTTTTCCTTTTCCAACAATGTTTTATACCCTTTCAAAGGTGACTCCTATTATTTGGACCACATTTATTGTGTTGTCTGTGAAAGATTTCAATTTTGATACATCTAAAATTTTGTCATCTGTTTAACACTTTACCAAACAGTCTCTGCTTTTAACGACCCTGAGGAAGAAGCCTTCTGAAAACACTGGGAAAAGGAGAAAATGCTGGTAACCAGCATTTTCTCCTTTTCTGACAATGTTTTCTACTCTTTCAAAGTCAAGTTTTAATTTTTGAGTCACACTTATTTTGTTGTCTACATATGCTTTCAATTTGGACAAGTCTAAGATTTTGTTGTTTGTTAATGAGTTAAGGGTTAAATGATTGATAAATATTGGTTGGGTAATTTTGTTGGACTTTCCAGAAATATGTGCACAACTTCAATGATTCTTAAATCTTGATTTGAAATATTTTAATGATATTTGAACAATACCATTATTTGTTTGTCAAGTTTGTCAATGTCTGGATGTTTTTTTTTTTTTTTTTTTTTTGGGGGGGGGGGGGGAGACACCGACGGAAATCTCTTGAATTGGACATACAGTATGTGTAATCTGAGAACTGCATATGGTATAATGGGGTAATTCAAATGATAAGAGTGCAGATATTGTATTTAAGCAACTACTTTTACTTGCCAGTTTATTTCTGAAAGTTACCGTTTTCTCTACAGTTACTGAAGTCACTGTTTGGGACCAACCTTTGTAGTCAGTGGGAGGAGAATCAGATACAAAATCTAGCCAATAGGAAGTCAGGAAAAACGACACGCCTCTCGGGTAACAGGGACGGTCTTTACCAGTCGACATTCACATTACCATATTCTCAGTTCACACAGACCCTTGCAGCATCAACAATTAAGGCTGTCAGTCCTGATCTTGAAGATACATCAGGGTGTGTTACTATATCTGTTTCTACTCTACCATACCACAAAATTTTAGACTTACCCAAACTGAAAGTATTTGCAGACCACAAATTAAAGATTTTAGACTTGTCTTGAAATTATTTCTGGATGACTGATTACATGTGGCTTAAAATATTAGATGTACCTTTCAAGGAATAGAAAAGAATGAGGGAAGAGAAAAAAATGATTGAAGTTTTATGTGGCTTTTAACCTTATATCAGACACTGCGGCAATAGCTGGCTTATTCATGTGTGTCCTGGGTTTCATCAGTACTAGATTAGTGATCTGAAGTGTCTTGCCAATGGGCACTCCCACGAAAGAGCAAGTGCTTCATTTAACAGTCTCCAGGTTTTGGGTCCAACACTTTACCACTGAGCCACTCAGGACCCTTAAGTCTGTAAAAATTTCACTTTTTCTTGCTTGTAGAGTAATTACCTGGTTGAAGAAATGTGTTGAAAGAAAAGTACCAGCAATTCTCAAACCAAGCAGTAAAGCAGATAAGGTAAATATCTGTGGTAAAATGTTTTTTTGGGCATCTTTGGCTGAATTCTCTCCCAGACAACAAAATTTTAGACCTGTCCAGACTGAAAGCCTTTGCAGACATAATATTCATTGTGGCTGACATGAAGGGATTTATCTTTGAACATTTAGAAAACATAGTATGAAAAGAAGACAATGCTGGTTACCAATATTTTCTCAGTTTCTCACAATGCTTTCAAAAACTTGATATCTCAGAGTCAATAAAACCTGGGATTGTTTGGTAAAGGGTTTACTGGTACAGTAGGTGAATATGGTTTCCTAAGAAGAATTTGCCCATCCAGTATGTGTCACTTAACAAATTGTCATACAAATATGGGTCATGCTCTGGCAAATACATGTATAGGTTTAACGCACCTCTGCGAAACATTATACTAAGTAAGTTGTCACATGATAATTGATCCATAAAATTCATTTTTTCAGACAAAGGACTTAATTATGGGGTAGAACGGTTCTTGGAAATGGAACAATCTACTGTTAACATTCCCATAAAAACAATCCATTTAATTTTAAATTTTCTTTGTCTTTCTACAGGCATCTGTCCTTTTTTGCATTGTATCACTTGACTCAAATTAAAATTTAAAACGTTCCAGTGGCAGATGGAACATCAACATAGATTAAGTTTTGACACATGAAAAAATGTGACAACATTTTGAAATATACCAATATGTATGAAAACATTGTAGCAAAAGGAGAAATTGCTTGTTACAAGCAATTTCTTCTTTTTCCCACAATGTTTTGAAAAGTGGTTAGCTACAAGAGCAAAAAAAAAAAAAAAATTAGAATCAATCAGCAGAGGTAATTTCTTGCCTTTCCTAAAAATAGCATCTGTCTCGATAGTAGGTTTTATTTTTGCTGTATATTTCAGACTGCTATAGCATCTTACATACGTTTATTTGAGCCACTGGTAATAAAAGCCTTGAAGCAGTATACAGTTACAAGTTCCTTGTGCCTTCAACAACAAGTGTTAGATTTACTTGCCCAGCTTGTTCAATTACGAGTGAACTACTGCCTGTTAGACTCGGATCAAGTGTTCATTGGATTTGTCATCAAACAGTTTGAATATATTGAAGAAGGACAGATAAGGTGAGATGATGCAACGTTTGATTCATTACTGCAACACTTGTTGCTTTTAATTCTTTACCAAACAGTAAAATTACTGACTTGTTCAAATCAGAAATTCATTACTGCAACACTTGTTGCCTTTAATTCTTTACAAAACAGTAAAATTATTGACTTGTTCAAATCAAAAGCATTTGTAGACGACAAATCAAATGTTGCTCAAACAAGGGGGATTTGTCTTAGAAAACCTAGAAAATATTTTGCGGAAAGGAAAAAATGCTGGTCACCGTCATTTTCTCATTTTCTCACAATCTTTTCAAAAGACTTCTCCTTTAGGTTGTAAACATTTTTGAGTGTGTGGGACAGGGTTAAAGAAATTATCAAGTTTTGGAACCCGAATCAATTTATATTTTTTACATATGATAAAAAGGAATCAGCCAAGGTCTATAATTCTGAATATTGTTCAAACTCAAGCCATCTGATTGGCTTGGACAGAAATTGTCAGTCTGTTAACTCTTTACCAAGCATTAAAATTTTAGGCTTGTCCAAATTGAAAGCATTTGCAGACGACAATATAAATCTATTTTAAAAGTTGAAATTTGTTTTGGGAAGGGTAGAAAACATTATGGGAAAAGGAGGAAATGCTGGTTACCAGCATTTTCTTTTCCTGCGATGTTTTCAAAAGCTGTTCTTTCTAAGTATCGTTGAAAGTCGGGATTGTGTGGAAAAGAGTTAACTGTAGTTTTCCTGATTTGTCATCAGATTTCGTGTCGGAACTACTTTGCAGAATAGAATTTTCTGTGAAATCTTTTTTCAAATTAGTAATAAACTGCAAAATGCCTCTGTTAATAAAATAATCAAGAAACCTTGAAAGTTTTATCCAAAACTCTTAAATGATATTGAAACTTGGCTATGACAGTCTGGGAGTACATGTACTTCAAAATATGTTCAAATGATGACCTTAGGCTAACTCTTGAATTACTGTTGGATAAGTGTAACTTTTTCACAAAGGATTTTAGAATGCTGGTAATGAAAGTAATTATTCCTTCTTTCCACAGTGTTTAACTCTACCCAATGACAATTTTTTTGTACTCCACCAATTTGAAAGTGTTTGCAGACGACAAAATAGATGTAGCCCTGGTGATGATTTCTGTCTTTGATAGGGTAGAAAACATTGTGGGAAAAAGGAGAAAATGCTGGTTGCCAGCATTTTCTCCTTTTTCCACAATGTTTTTAAAAGGTCAAGGTTAAAACTCAGGATTGTGTGGTATAGGGTAAAAAAGAAAAAAAACAAAAATGTACAGGAAGGGCTTTTAATATTGTGTTAATACAATTACGGATTGAGGAATGAACTGTTCTGCAGTTGTTTTTTTCTGTAATTCTTGCAGGAATTCAGAGATACTAGTGCCCAACATCTTTAATTTCCTGGTGATGCTGTCCTACGAAAAGTTCCACAGTAAACCTGTGATCACTATGCCAAAAATTATCCAACTCTGTGATGGTATCATGGCTAGTGGTCTTCACCCAACAACTCATGGTAACTTAAGCTATTCTTGGAATATACTCAATTTTTATTAGCACTGCTCTGGGAAAAGGAGGATTTAATGCATCTCTGCATGATCATTTAAGCTGAGCCCCAGTAGCTCAGTCTGTAGCGTGCAGGACTTGAGAACAAGGGGTCATGGGTTCGATCCCTGGCTCGGCCAATTTCTTTCCCAGGATTGATGATAGTCATTGCGACAGGATTCATTCCTCTCCCACCGCTGACCATTGTTTCGATTATGGTTATGTGGGAAAGCAGCTAGTGGCTTGGAAAGAAAATTGTGCGGAGTACTGGTAAAAGAGACTCCAGGAAAGCATGGATAGGTGCACTGGCCGCTGCAATATAACTGAAATAATGTTGAAAACAGCGTTAAACACCATACAATCAATCAATCAATCAACCATGATCATTTAAACCAAGCAAGTCATCACATAATTATTGAACCATGGAATACATTTTGTCTTGCAGCCAACAGAATCATGAGGTAAACTGGTCCTTTGACAATGCTGAAAATTGACCAGTATCAAAATGTATGAACTCAAGTCAGCCTGCGCAGGCTTTCCAGGGTTGGTACTTTTTGCAGATGCATTAAACCTTCTTTTCACAGTCTTAACTTGGAATTTTTATTACAACACTCCAAAAGGATTGTTGTTGGGAGTTAACTGGGATTCAGGTGCCTGTTTGCAGACACAGAGAGAGCTTCAAATATTTAAAAAGCATAACAATTCTTTGCACTGAGGAAGAATGGTTTTTCAGATGACATTGTTGGGAAAAGGACAGATTTTCTCCTGTTTCCCAATTTTGGTTGTTATATTTTCTTTGAAACAATGCTGTCATGTGAGCAAGATTTAACCCTTTACCAAACAATCCCTGGTTTTTACAACCCTGAGATAAAAGCCTTTTGAAAACATTGTGGGAAAAGGAGAAAATGCTGGTAACCAGCATTTTCTCCTTTTCCCACAATGTTTTCTTCCCTGCTGGAAACAAATTTCAAGTTTTGAGTTACGTGTATTTTGTCGTCTGCAAGTGCTTTCAATTTTGTCATTTGGTAAAGATTTAATTTGCTTTTGTGTGAATACTTCCAGTATTAATGAAACTGACGTTTTTTTTTTTTTTTTTTTTTTGTTTGGTCAAGAGTGAACCCTTTTACCAAACAAACCCACGTTTCTACATCCCTTAAGGAGACGACTTTGGAAAATATTGTGGAAAAAGGAGAAAATACTGGTAACCAGCATTTTCGCCTTTACCCACAATCTTTTCTACCCAATCAGAGAATTTAAGCTCATCCCAATGTAAAATATGTTGTCTGAATTTGCTGTTATGAATGTAGAAATGTCTAAAATTTGTTGTTTGGGAAAGGGTTACATTATATTTGAAATTCCAGTACAACAGCCAGTATAACATTAAATATGATTTGTTTTGCAGCAATACCTGCCTTGCAGCCCATAGTCTATGATCTTTTCTTACTGAGAGGAACCAATAAATCTGATATCAGTAAAGATCTAGAGACTCAAAGGGAGGTAATTGTGTCCATGCTGTTACGACTGACCCAGTACCATCAAGCCATCGACATGTTTGTGGTGATTTTACAGCAATGTCACAGAGAAAGTGAGGAGAGATGGAAACGGCTGTCAAGACAAGTGACAGATACAATTGTACCAGCTTTAACTAAGTTACAGGTACTGTTTACTCTGATGTAACTGTACAGGCACTAGGCCTGTATATCTCAGTTTAATTTCTCTTTTAGAATTATTTAAGGTCATATGCAGGATTTATGATGGCATTTTTGTAAGATTTTATTCTTTCTCCACTGATATTTGTTTCGATTTTGAAAAAGTGTAATGGGTAATGCTGGTAAAGAGAAACACACATGAATGGGTGCATTGGCAACTATGATAATATAGAAATACTGTCTAGCCATTTACCACATGATCCAGAGTTTAAATGACCTTTAGAAAGAAAGCTGTTGAAATCATTGTGGGAAATGGAGAAAATGCTGTAACCAGAAATTTTCTTCTTTCTGACAATGGTTTCTATCTTGCTAGTCTTAGCATTTGGGTCATATTTCATTTGTTGTCTACAAATGCTTTCAGTGTGGTCAAATCTAAAATTTTGTCTTCTGGTAAAGAGTTAAAAGTGCATTTAACTGTACCATTAGGTTGTTTAAGTGACAGAAATCATTGTATATTTTCTAGAAAATATACATGCCTTTTTGACTGATAAGCAAAACATGTAAGAAAAGGAGGTATTGCCTGAACTAATATTTATATATTCCTTTTTTTTTTTCAAGGGTATTTCTAAAGTGTTTTAAAACTGCATGTCCTTGTGTGGGTGTATGTAGCACTCAGATGACACATCTAGTGTTGCTTGTGTTACTCTTGTGTTATTATGTCTTGTTAATGTTGAAAGCCGCTTAAACACCATTCAATTTTTTAATTAATTAATTAATAATTAAGTTATGTCTTAAGTTATTGTGTTATGTCTCTTGTGTTAGTTCTCTGGTATTATGTCTACTATATCTATTGTGTTATAATGTCTGTGTTATTATGTCTCTTGTTAGCTCCACTGGCTGAAGGCCAGTGGGCTTATGTAATGGCCTGTTGTCCGTCGTGCGTCCATCCGTCCGTGCGTTAACTTTTATTTTAAACATCTTCTTCTCTGAAAGTACCCATCCAATTTTGATGAAACTTCACAGAAATGATCCTGCCATGGTCCTCTTCAGAATTTCTTGAAAGAATTTGATTCCTTCAAAAACCCTGGTTGCCATGGCAACAAAACTTAAAAATATTGGAAATCTTTGAAAATCTTCTTGTCTGAAACCATAAGGCCTAGGGCTACCAAATTTGGCATGTAGCTTTATCTAGTGGGCCTCTATCAAGTGACCGGGGGTCACAAGTTTTACATGGGCTTATATAGAGAAAACTTTAGAAATCTTCCTGTACGTAGCCATGAGGCCTAGGGTTACCAAATCTTGCATGTGGCTTTATCTAGTGGGCCTCTACCAAGAGTGCCCAAATTATAGCCCTGGGGTCAAAATTGGCCCTGCCCCGGGGGTCACAAGTTTTACATGGGCTTATAGAGAGAAAACTTAAGAAATCTCCCTGTACTTAGTCATAAAGCCTAGGGCTACCAAATTTCGCATGTAGCTTTATCTAGTGGGCGTAAATTATAGCCCTAGGGTAGACTTTGATTCATCCCCAGGGGTCAGAAGTTTTACATGGGCTTATATAGTGAAATCTTTAGAAATCTTATTGTTACCAACCATAAGAACTAGGGCTACCAATTTTAGTCCTGTCTCAGGGGTCTTATGTTCAAAACCAATTGGCCAAGTATTGTAATGTTTGGCATGTAGGGATTTTACGTATTAGCCAGTGGATGATGCAGGGCCATAATGGCCCTCTTGTGTTATTATATGTTTTATGTTAACCGTTTTATTATGTCTGTGTTATTATGTCTATTGTGTTGTTAGGTATTTGTTAGTATTTCTGTTGTATCATGTCTCTTTTCCTTTCAGGTGAACCTTGACTGCCAAGTTGCCTTGGATGTTGTGCATCGTTTATTTGAGTCTGTTGCTCCCATTGTATTCAGGCCGGTGGACATCCTGTTGAAAACTTTGCTCATGAGACCAGCAGACATTGTAAGATATGCAAAAATTTACACTTTCTTTCCTAGTTCTTGTCTAGCAATGTTTAGCAAATAAATCTGTTTGTGAATTAATAAACCTTGGATGTGTTCAAGGTTGGTGAAGGTCATGGGTGCTGTGTATGGAGAAAGTATACTAAAAGTATGTCATTAGGTGTGTTTACAAACCTGAATTGTTACAGCCTCACCACCCCCCCCCACACACACACACACACACACACACCATGTAGTGTGTGTATGAGGGTGAGAGTTAACAGGCTATCCATGTGCTTATGGGTGCAATTTTGATATCTCTTTTTCTACTTAAGTTTTGATCTAATTTCTTTGAAATTTTATTGGAAGCCTTCCTACTACGGGCTACTTGTGCACCTGTAATTTTAATTATGATTGGTGAAATATTGCAGGAGTTATGGTCCTTTGAATGTCAAGGCAACTACTAGGAGTAATTAAAGATCTGTGACAGTTTTATTTAATTTTTAGTCTTTCTCCTTGTATATTTGTCTTGTAGTGTTTAATAGTCTCGATGAAAGCTTACTAAACCATCTATCTCTTTCTCCCTCTCTCCCTCTCTCTTTCTCCCTCTCTCTCCTGGAGAATTGGATATGATAGAAATTGATTTCTTCTTCTCTCTCACCTGTGATCATGTTGAGATTCCATGTAGATGAGAAAACAGCCAGAAGCTTGGAAAGTGTGTTGTGGAAAGTACTGATGGGAGCATTAGGAACGCTTGACCAGGTGTGCTTGTCATTATAATGTAACTGAAAAACTGTCATAAAGGGTGTTTGAATAAACAAGCACATCTTGTTCCCATGCAATGTTGTTAGGATTTCCTTAAATTTTTCAGAGCTCAGCTATTGGTTTACAGAGATGGACATGTTTAGTACTTGCTATTTTACGAGTGTTAATGGCCCAGTCAAAGGAAGAAGTGGTTCTGTCTCGTATAAATGAGCTTGGGCTCAAACTGCATGTCTTCAAAACACAGGATCAAGAACTAACAGAGACAGAGAGAGATCTTGTGAATGATTTATCCCCAGAGGAAGCTATGGCAAGGTAACTGTAATTGTGTGTGTTCTTTGTTTTATGCTTAACGCATTACTAGATGGCAAAATTTAAGACGTCTTATTACAAAGTATTTGCAGATAAGGAGTAAGTTATGGCTGAAATGATGAATTTTGCCTTTGAATGGGATGAAAACATACTGATGACCAGCATTTTCTCCTTTTCCCACAATGTTTTCAGAAATCTCCCTCCTCAGGGATGATTCAGTAAAGTGTTAACTTTCTACTGTAGAAAGGCATAAGATTTAATCTTTAAACATGCACTTCAAGTTTCACTAATCTTTCGTCATGTCTTACTTGAATTGGTACTTGGGCAATGGTGGGGTTAGTTTCAAACGTTGAATCATGTACAGCTGTCCATTAACTCTGTACCAAACAAACATTTAGACATGTCCATATTGAAAGCATTTGCTGATGCCAAATTAAATTTGGCTCAAATTATGGGATTTACTTTAACCCTTTACCACACAATCTGGAGTTTTAATTACCTGGAGACAAAAATCCTTTTGAAGATGTGGGAAAAAAAGAAAATACTGGAAGCAGCATTTCCTCCTTTTTTTATACAATGTTTTCTGGCCATTAAAAGACAAATCATATCATTTTGTTTACATTTGGTTTGTGCAAATGCTTTCAATTTGGAAGTCTAAAATAAAGTTGTTTGGTAAAGAGTCAAAAGGGTACAAAACGATAAGGGGAAAAAAGGAGTATAACTATCATTTTGTCTTTTTCCCTCAATATTTTTAAAAGTTTTTTTTTTTTCTTAGGTCATCAAAATTAATGGACTGTATGCTTAAAAAGGGTTCACTCATTGACATTTTCTTGTATTTCTGTTATTGCTGAAAAAATTTACTTCGATATGGGCTAGTTGTTGACTGTCGAAAAGGAAATCTATACCAGAAGGGTACACGACCCTCAGAGTTTTTTGACTAAGTTATACCGCTTGTTATCCCCTACCGAAGGTGGAGGGATATAGTTTTAGCGTTGTCCATCCATCCGTCTGTCCTTCTGTCCATCCGTGTGTCCGTCCAGGACAATATTTAATAATCCTTAATACCATTGGACAGAATTTTGTGAAACTTTATACATGTGTACAATAACCTATTCTACCGATATTTTGTTTTTCTTTTTTTGATTCGATGCAAAATGGCCGACTGGGAGTGATTTTGAGTTTACATGGTCGCGTAAATTTTTTAAAAGGTCTTTTTTGGCGGGGATATCATTTCAACGAAATTGCTTGTTTTGAGTCAGAATTTTCACTGAAAAAGCAAATTCGACCAAGTTGTGGTAACCAAATAAGGTGCTGTTGTTTTTTTTATCTAACAGATTTTTCTTGCAAACCATAGGCAAAATAGGAAATTCTCTTACCACCTTGAGGAATGTGTCACATGATCAGTCACATGACTTTCTCTGCCAACAGCTATCTCATCTTCTGATGTACATCACTCATATGTTTCAGTCAGGTAAGTGAGTTATAATGTCTGCAAATAGTTTATCACTGTCTAAATTTATTCTTTCACCCATCCTCTATTCAAGCTTGCTTTGCAATTTCTTAAAGATTCAAGCAAATGCAAAGCAGGGAGATACTCAAGCTCCCTGGTATGTTTCGTACCAGCTCTACCTTATAAATATAACTGCAGATCAGTGGCCATTACATTGAAAGGCACCTTATTGATAATGTTTTATTAACCCTTTACCACACAATCCTGATTTTAAATGACTCTCAGCAAGAAAATATTGTGGGGTAGGTAGAAAATACTGGTAACCAGCATTTTGTCCTTTTGAACAATGTTTTCTATTCTTCCAAAGGGGAAGTGATATTTTTGAGTCACATTTGTTTTATCATCTGTGAAAGTTTTTAATTTGGACATGTCTGAAATTCTGTCATTTGGTAAAGGGCTAGTCAAAACTCAAAGACTAACTTTTCTTTTTATTTGAATAAGCAGGATAAAACCAAATTTTAATTTACTTGGTTGGGCTTCTTTGATTTTCAGCCCAATATACCTATAGATCAAGGCAGTTCTTTGGTACCTTTGCTTTTCAGGTTTCTGTGACGGTAAGTTAGTTACTTTCCAAATACATGTATGAAAAAGAAGATATAATTCATCATTACTAGGCAAGCACATGTGATGACACACTTTAATTATCCTTCAGCTTCTCTCTCAAAGCAGATGTGGCTGTAATTGATTTTTTTTTCCACTTGGCAGGGTCATTCAGGAGGGTAGCCAATGCCTCAATCCACGCAGTGAACCAACCAAAGATGGCATGTTTCTATGATATACAGGAAATTAATTCTTATTTCATGGAGCTGGGTATCCATCAGCCAACCTTGACCTTGCAATGGTGTAATGTGTTGATTCTTCTGAACTTTAGTGATCAAACATTTTGGAGTGGAATTATGAAAACACCTAAAAAGTACATCATGGCATCATCAAGGTTTGTAAAGATTGGATATAAAAAGAGGATCTTACATGAGTGTTTATGTATTATCATTTTTATCAAACTCGTTGACTAAAATGTATATGATGCTCACCAAGGCTCGTGTCATATAGTTTTAGTCAACTCGTTTGATAAAAATGATAAAATATAAACACAAATGTGAGATTCTATTTATCACATAAAATGAATGACAGACAATTTGTGCCCTGCAATATCACTTTCAACCTCTATACCATATACCATACTATACCATACGCATCAATGTTTACAGATGTAGTTTGGTTTAAAATGTGCACATGCACAAGAAAATAGCTCTGTGACATGCACATCGAAAATGGAATGAAACAGTCTAAAATAGGGGGTAAATTGAACTATTTCACAATTTTTTTTAATTTAATGACTTACGCTGCATTTCTTATTTTATTGAATGTGAAAATCATAGTATTTTTCCTCAAATATACGTCTCAGCAACAGTGACGTCATTTTCCCACAAAATGGCGCTGTAGTACAAATTCCTGCACGTGCGGCAAATCACGCTCATAACTACAAAACTAACCAGAACCCAAAGAACGATAATACACTAGTATATTATTATAAATTAATCATCGGTTTAATACACTGCTGGAGGTGGTTTTATGTGATAAAAAAATAATATTTCTTTAGCTCTTTACCAAACAACAAAAGCCACCTTTTGTGGCAGTTCTAGGCTGCTACCATTGCAAAGTGGGTAGCATAAAGGACTTGAAACCAGGGGGTCAGTGGTTTGAACTTAAAGTTTGGGGAAATTCTCTCCGAGGATTGATGATAGTTATTGCGATAGGATTCATTCCTCTCTCACCCCTGATCATTGTATTGACAAATATGGGGGAAAGCAGCCAGTGGCTTTAAAGGATATTGTGCAACATACTTGTAATAGACATTGTATGAAAGCATGGATAGGTGCACTGGACACTGCAATATAACTGAAATAATGTTGAAACAATATTAAGAACTATGCAGTACTACCAATTTCTGTTCAACTTGTTATAGCACTGATGGTACAAGTAACACAGGGTCAGCAGATGGTGGAGGAGAGAGAGAGCAACAGTGTATTAATCAAGAAATACTAAGACGGGGTGGGCTGATCCTCTTTTGTGATTATGCTGTAGGTAGTTTTTTGTTGTTTTGTTTGTTTGTTTGTTTAGAGGGTTTAACATGGTTTAGTTGTGATTGGGTTGTGATTGTAAACAGGAAAACTGGAGGTGCTGGCTTCATGGCAGTGTCTTTGAGCAAAGCACTGTAGAGCCACATTATAGTACAGATGAAATACATGAAAAATTGAGCAGCAAGATTAATGTTTGATGCATATGAGCCATGTGATGGGAAAAGGGGGTTTAATGCATCTGTGCTATACATGATACCTACCAAGACATCACATGATTTCGGATCTATGATAACATCTGTTTTGTCTAACAACCGACTGATCATGAGGTAAGCTGTTCCTTTAACATGTCAAAAATTTACCAAAAGCAAAAAGTATCAACCTAGGTCATCCTGCTCAGGCTGACCTGGGTTGATACTTTTTGCACATGCATTAAGCCCCTGTTGACAGAGCTTGGCTCAGAATACTAATGCAAAGACAGTGACTAAAGGAGAAATTGTTTTCTCCCAATTTATTTTTTTTAAAAATTGATACGCTTTGAGACATAAAAAGTTCTCCATTACAAGACAACAAAACTTTAGACTTGAGAAATTGGAGGCATTCACAGACTTAAAATCAAAAATGGCCCATATAGTTGGATATAGCATTTTCTTTTTCTGCATTGTTTTCAAAAGCTTTTTTTCTCAGGGTTGTTAAAACTCAGGATTGTTTTATAATGGGTAAGTCGTACACAAGTTTATAGAGTAAAGTACTAGCACTCATGGGTGACAAAAATATGGCCAATTCTAACAACTTTCTGCTCTATCAAATTTATCTTTTTTCAGTCATTTTGTCTTTTACCTTTTTTGCATAATATGTGTATTCTTTCTATATTCAGTGCGAGAATTTGAACGACTCGGAGCATATGACTTGGGTTATAATAAACCATGTGAGAGATTTGATTGAATTGTGTGAGGAATCACCTGTACAGGACTTCATTAGGTAAACAAACAAGAAATTACTACCAAATAACATAATGACACTGTTTCAGCAAAGACAAATACAGTTCTGCTTTTTAGTGACACAAGAGAAGGTCATTTTTGAACATCTGGTCAAAAACAACCTTGATGTGAGTCATTGAAACAGGATTCATTTTTCTCTCACAGCTGGTAATTGGTTCAATTGTAGTTATGTGGGAAAACAGCCAGTGGCTTGGAAAGAATGAATAAGTGTATAGTGCATAGTGCATAGAAACTCCAGAAAAGCATGGATAAGTACTTAGACCTGTTCGTATAACTATACTAATAGTACCATTAAAATGGCATTGAACATGCTACCAACAAACAGGTCAAAAACAACCATGTTGGGCTTCAGAATTTTTCCACAAGTCCTTCCTTGGGACTTATGAAACCCATGGCTTTATGGGCTACTTTTAGACTTATTGCTCTAGTGTTGTCGTGAAAAATGAAGAAATGCTTGTAGACAGGAATGTGATTTTTTTATTGAAATGGGAAACAAGCAGCCAGCAGATAATATTGTATGGTAGTCAGTGAACAGAAAAGATCATGATTACAGATTGTGAAATAAGAACAATTTAATTCTTTACCAATTTTTATGACCCAGAGGAAGACAACATTGTGGGAAATGGAGAAAATGCTGGTAATCAGGGATTTCTCCTTTCTTAATGGTTGTTCCCTTCAAAGACCTGACTTAGTTCCGATATCTGAGCCTTATTTACTGCTTCTCCTTCAAATGCTTTATTATGGACTTGTCTGAAATTTTGTAGTGTGGTATTGACTTAAAGAAAGAAATACATGTATATGAAATGAAAAAGACATCAACAGGCAAAAAGTTAAAGTTATGACTATTACAGATATTATTATTATCATCATCATCATCCTCATTATTATGCTCCCCTTCAACGAAGTGGGGGTATATTGCTTTGCTAATGTCGGTCGGTCCGTCGGTCAGTCCGTCGGTCAGTCCGTCGGTCGGTCAGTAGACCTTACCTTGTCCTGATGATAACTAGACGCAGAATTGACCTAGGTTCGTCAAATATGGCACAGACATGCGTCTCGGAGTGTAGATGATCCCTATTGATTTTGAGATCAATCAGTCAAAGGTCAAGGTCACAGTGACCATCAGCATGTTGATATATAGACCAAACCTTGTCCGGATGATAACTAGACACAGAATTGACCTAGGTTCGTCAAATTTGGCACAGACATGCTTCACTGAGTGGAGATGATCCCTATGGATTTTGAGGTCAATCGGTCAAAGGTCAAGGTCACAGTGACAGTCAACATGTTGATATATAGACCAAACCTTGTCCGAATGATAACTAGACACAGAATTGACCTAGGTTTGTCAAATTTGGCACAGACATTCATCTTGGAGTGCAGATGATCCCTATCGATTTTGAGGTCAATCGGTCAAAGGTCAAGGTCACAGTGACTGTCAACATGTTGATATATAGACCAAACCTTGTCCGGATGATAACTAGACACAGAATTGACCTAGGTTCGTCAAATTTGGCACAGACATGCCTCTCGGAGTGTAGATGATCCCTATTGATTTTGAGGTCAATCAGTCAAAGGTCAAGGTCACAGTGACCGTCAGCATGTTGATATATAGACCAAACCTTGTCCGGATGATAACTAGACACAGAATTGACCTAGGTTCGTCAAATTTAGCACAGACATGTGTCTCGGAGTGGAGATGATCCCTATTGATTTTGAGGTCAATTGGTCAAAGGTCAAGGTCACAGTGACCGTCAACATGTTGATATATAGACCAAACCTTGTCCGGATGATAACTAGACACAGAATTGACCTAGGTTCGTCAAATTTGGCACAGACATGCCTCTCGGAGTGGAGATGATCCCTATCAATTTTGAGATTAATCCATCAAAGGTCAAGGTCACAGTGGCCTTCAACTTAATGATATTTAGACCTAACCTTGTCCAGATGATAACTAGACACAGAATTGACCTAGGTCCTTCAAATTCTGTACAGATATTCATCTTGGAGTCTAAATGATCCCTATCGATTTTAAGGTTAATCCGTGCTGAAAAGAAAATCGATAATCCAGTCTGTGTATTGGCGACTGTTTACAATCTTGTATGTATACACATGGCGGTGTGTATAATTATGTGAACTGTTGACAGATTATCACGTTTAACAATTGAAGTGGGCTATAAGTCAAAAAGATGACATCGATATTTCCCAATCAATTCTTTTGATATCAGTTTATGAACTGTGTCACTTCCTGTATCAATGTGGCAGTAGGGGGGCATGACTGTTTTACAAACAGACATCTTGTTATATTACATATCGGCTTCCTCATGTTTTATTTTTTTATGTGTAAAAGTTTAAGTAATGGAGATCCTAATGGAGATCCTCTAAATAACTTTTTCATAAGTATGTTGTGGTAATGTTGAAAGTGTGTTAAAACATTTTAAAACAGTTTATTTATTTGACTTATTTCTTCTCATTTAAGTGCCATTCATCGTAATTCAGCTGCAAGCAGTCTATTCATTCAGGCTATCCATGCTAGATGGGACGATATCACACCACCCTCCGTTGTGAAGAAAGCTCTCAAATGCTTGGATGCGATTCATTTTTCTCAGAGTGGTGCCCTGTTAACTTTGCTGATCGACAAGTTTTTGAACACACATCATTTGGCAGTGGCCCGGAGTTGTGATAGTATAGCATGCAGAAGGGTGGAAATGCTGTTGGCCGAGTCGCCACAAGTAATACAAGTTTTATTGTTACAGCTTCAAATAAATGATGCGGACATATTATATTAACCCTTATCCTGCTAATTAAATGAAATGAAACTTTCAAGCTGACAGTAAAAACCAAAATCCTGTCATTTCAAAGGAATTTTTTGAGAGGGGAAGATATCTCCATATCGGACTGTGTAAATCCAAGATCAGACTGCATGTTCTGTGCAGTCTGATCTTGATTTACGCTGTCTGAAAAGGTGCTTTAGTCATGCTTAGCAGCCTAGGGGTTAAAGGGGCATTAAACCAGATTTTGACTTGAGGTCTTTTGGGGGATGTATCATAAGGATGTAGGATGACCCTTAGTTGGAGTTAAAACAAAAGGAAACTGTTGAAAAAAATGTTGCCTCTGCTGGGGCTCAAACCCAAAATCTTCAAAGCAGTTCACCAACAGACCTAGAGGCAGCTAATTTGACTGTGTTATAAATGTATTTATCTCGTGTT
This sequence comes from Hippopus hippopus, assembly GCA_946811185.2. Taxonomy (NCBI): domain Eukaryota; kingdom Metazoa; phylum Mollusca; class Bivalvia; order Cardiida; family Cardiidae; genus Hippopus; species Hippopus hippopus. The sequence goes on from OX328106.1 coordinate 31,804,697, forward strand.
ATGCAATAATGACTATATCGTTATCTGCTGAATGAAAATTATACCATAAAATTACAAAAATAGCCTTGGAAATTCCTCTTGTTTTTTGCATGTATTTCTATCTAAGTTTTAGCAGGTGACAAATTTGTTCTGGCACAAGTAATGAAAACTGTCATTGGAAGCTATGGAAATATTGTAGGAAAAGGAGAAAATACTGGCTACCAGCATTTTCTTCTGTCCCCATAGTGTTATCATTAACTTTATTCCAAGAAAAATCCGTAGAACATGGAATTGTGTAGTAAAGGGGTGTTACCAGGATACTCTCCTTTTCCCCCATAACATTTTCAAAAGCTTTATGCCAAGTTGTTTAAACACTGATTGTCTGGCACAGGGTTAAGAATTGCTATATTTGTAAAGATAAGAGGCTTATAGAAACATCAGACAGAAGTATAGCATATGTAATTGGTGATAGAGAGAAAAATTGTTTTGGTGCAAGATCAAAATATGACCATAATGAGTGAACACTCAAATGAATATTTTCATGATTGACGGAGCTGTGAGTGAAAGTATTGAATTTTTGTGTTCACAAGAGAAATTTTTTCTTGACTTCATATCAAAACAAACAATTCTCTGTTTCTCATTCATGATAAAAACAGACAAAAATGAAAATTTTAACTTTCTATGTAATGTATTCCCATGGGAAAACGTTCCATATATGGCAAATGAGTTGCCTGACAACCTCAATGGATTTCAACCCAGTGTCAAAACAGCCAAATTACAGTGCTGCATTGTACATCGATACAAAACTGTACAAACGGTTCTGATAACTTGACAATGTTTTGAAAGACAAAATTTTAAACTGTTACAAAATTTAATTGAAAGTAACTGCAGTTGAAAAATAAAGAGTACCTCAGATGACTGAAATTTTCTATGAAAGGTTAGAAAACATTGTGGGAAAAAGGAGAAAATACTGGTTGCCAGCATTTTCTCCTTTTCCCCACAATGTTTTCAAAAGTCTTCCCTTGGAGGGTCATTAAAAGACTCAGGATTATGTGGTAAAGGGTTAAACAGTGAAATTATCAGGCTATTAACCACTGTTATTTTTCCACAATTTGAATTGCAAATAAGAAAATCTGGTTTCTAATTGCAGGAAAAGATGAAACAGTTGCCTCTGGATGACCTGGATAAACTTTTGACTTTTATAGCAACAAACAAGTTAAACAAAAAGTGAGTACACAGATATACGAAAAGTGTAGAAATGTTTCACTTGTTATATCCTGCAGATGCCTGTTTGTGCCATGCTGATGACTTTAAACCTTTTATAGGACAACTTAACCTTTTAACTCTTTACCACACAATCCTGACTTTAAACGACCCTGAGAAAGAGAGCTTTTGAAAACATTGTAGAAAAAAGGAGAAAATGCTGGTAACCAGCATTTTTTCCTTTTCCCACAATGTTTTCTACCCTTCCTAAATCAAAATTCAATTTTTGAGTCACATTTATTTTGTTGTCTGCAAATGCTTTCAATTTGGACTAGTCCAAAATTTTGTCGTTTGGTAATGAGTTAACAGACAAGGAATTGTCAGGCTTGTCCACAGTTAAAGCATTTGCACAGGATAATTTGTATATGTCTTAAATGATGCAATTTGTTTTTAAAAGGGTAGAAAAGGGTAGAAAACTTTATGGGAAAAGGAGAATATGCTGGTTACCAACATTTTCTCCTTTTTGTACAATGTTTTCAGTAGCCTTTTTATTGAAATTACTTTATACTTTTGCTTGAGAAAGAGTTAATGTGTTATGATAAAACAAGAATTTGTTTTCAATAAGCAATTTCTATTTTTGCCAGGGATCCTGCGTTGCTTAGTGGTAAAGTTCTAGGATTTGTACTACAAGGTCCTGGGTTCAACTTAGGCTCAACTTGGTTTTTTTTGTGGGAGTTTCCATGGGAAAGATGCTTCAGAGACCTAGCCTAGTACTAGTTAAATCCAGGACACACATAATTTGTTGAGCTGTCTCTCTGATATGACTGATATATTGTGTAAAACTGCAGAAAACGCTATTCAACCAATCAACAATGATATATCATGAATACAGTACATGTATTTGTGAATGTTTTTACTCTTATTATATACCAATAAATTGACGAGCTCAAATACATACGCTAAAATCAGATAAAATTTGACATGATGGAAAAAAAATTCAGTGTCAGATACGGTTCCAAATAGTGTGTGACCACATGCAGACTGCTTTCAGGTTGGTTTCTAATTTGATTGGTTGATATGTTATGTAATAATATTCATCTGCTATTCAAAAAAATATTTTTCACCTTCTTAGGTGATATTTGTTTTTTATTTATTACCATTTTGGAATGAAATTATCCATAGTTACAATTTTGTTGTAATAGTTTGTAGATAAATATAATAAAAGGAATGTTATGTTGTAGTAAATTTCTTGTGGGTGTATTTGCTTCTGGCTGGGTGAGAAAATATTGATATCTTACTCAATTGTTAGTGTCACCAAATATAAAATTTTTCCATGCAGTTAGAAGCAAGTGCAAGCCCCAGGAAAGTTACTTTAACACAATATTCTGTATTTATCATCCACAGACATGCCAGATTACTCTCCCTACTGCACAAGTTCCGAGATTCTATCAGTATTGATAAAAAAGGAGCGGTTGTCGTAGAAAGTTGTCATCCATTAAAACAATTGTTTGCTGAGTCAACAGAAATGCAGATGGACAAGGTGAAAAAGGTTTTTTACCCTTTACCAAACAATTGAGTTTAAAGACCCGGAAAAAGAAGGCTCTTGAAAACATTTTGGGAAAAAGAGAAAACCACAATGTTTTCTTCTCTTCCAGAAACAAATTTCAATTTTTGAATTGCATCTATTTTGTCATCCTCAAAATGCATTCAATTTCGACAAGTCTAATATTTGGTCATTTGATAAAGAGTTGAGTATATGTCTCTTTCATTCATTTTGAAAAAATATAACAATGATCATGACAATAATGTCTATGTTAGACTTTGATTTGATCACATCACCTACATAACCATTACAAATTTTCTTTTGTGACACTTTTTTGACATCATCATATTGTTATATGACATTTGTTAAAGCATTTTTTCCATCTCATGATTTCCAAACTACTTCAGATAAGAAATATCTGACATCCCTTGGCACTGGAGATGAAATTTTATTAAACATTTAGCATTCTATTAAATTCTTATCCAAAGAATGTTTTTTAAATAAGCATCAAAACAACCAAACTACCCTATAATAATTGTATTGTACAGTGTTATAAAACTGCACAGGCAGTGAAGTCATAAGATTCTAATCCACTGATATTTTTCTATATTATGTGGGGTGATCAGAAAGAACGTGGACCAGTGCCTTAATTGGAATATTGTTATAAAAAACAACTTGGAATGTCAACTGTTTTTGAAAATACCCTCCTTCGAGTTCTGTGCACATATTTATTCTTGATTTCCATGGGCGAAACATGTGCACGAGTGCGTCACGTGACGTTACTCTCAAGAACCTGGTCATAGTGAGGGTTACTTCCTATATGCCCTCGTAGTGTGTGCCACATAGAGAATCTTTCAAAACATGAACTACCGAAAGGTCACAAGGGGTCAGGACTGAATTACAGGGAGGATTGACCAGTGTTTCTGTGTTTAGTTTTTGCAGAGTTTTCTGTACAAGTGTAGCTTTGTGAGCTAGGGTGTTATCTTGGTGTAAAGTGACGTCACTCCGCAGCACTTCTGGCTGTTTTTTTCGTATGGTGTTTGTGAAATTTCTTCGAATAATTTGGGCATAAAACTCAGCATTGACTGTTGTGTGTATAGATACAACATGATTTAGAAGAAAAAAGGCGTATAGAAAAATATGGTGCACATAACTTTACCGAGTGACTTTTGGCTTTAAATGCGGAAGGCAATGTGAATGTTTCTGTTCACTGCTTTGATGTTTAGTTTCAGTCTTGTTAAAGTGTACCTATGTTTCATCGCATGTTACAATACAGTCACTAAAGTTTGACCCCTCTACATTAATGCCTTCTCAAATTTCTTAACAGATTTCAACCCTTACCCCCATTGGCTCGGGCGTCAATAGTCGAGGTACCCACTTTTTGCAAACACGCGACATTCCAATATTGTCAGTCAGAATCTCCTTGGCACTTTTATATGAAATGCTAAATGTGTCAGCTATTTTCCTGATAGTATCTTGGCTATCTTGTTTTACATGCTACTCTACATCTGTAATGATTTTGTCAATGACTGATGTTGATGGATGGCCAGATTTAGTGTCATCTTTAACAGTATCGAACTCATGTCTAAACCGGTCCGATCCATTTACGAATATCAGATTCCTTGAGTGTAGATTGCTCTGAATCTTTTTCTAAATCAGTTCACACTTTACCTATTTGAATAAGACTACATTTGAAAGCTTAAGTCGGTTATCAGATAGTTAATGCTCAACTGTGCATTTTTTGGTAATCCTACGTAAAGTAGTTTTCAAAATAACGAGGTGGTCCACGATCTTTTTGATCACCCCTCGTACATAGCATAGTTTGTTTGAAAATTATTAGTAATAATTAATCATCTGAATGTTTTACAATTGTAGATGTATGTAGCTTCTGGTTTCAAGTGCACACAGTTTATAGATTTTCAAACTTGTTTCAGGAGTTTTACCTGGCACTGGTGAAGGAAGAGTGTTTTTCTCTGACTCCCAATATTCAAGAATGTGCAAACTTGTTACAGTATTTAGAATACTCCAGTATGCTCAATATTTTAATGTCTAAGGTAAGATACATGTACAGAGCTCCAGATAGAGGGAGTGTTTTTGATTTCAAAATTGAAAATATTAATTATTCTCAACTAAACCCTATGTTGTGGGTACTCATTAGAATAATCTTGTTGAGACAATTCTAATGAGTACCCACTACATAGGGTTTGGAAGAGAAATAATGTATTTAGAATACCATCACTCCGTCTAATCTAGAGCTCTGATGTAGCTATGTTTATTTTGTTGAAATTCAAATTTTTTTCAGTTTTACACTACTACTTAACCTTGTAACCTTCAACAGTTCCCTTGAGCACCTGCAATTTTCATTATGATTGATGGACTATTACAGGAGTTATGGCCAGTTGAATTTTTCCTGATTTAATAATAGGACAAGGAGGGAGGCGGGATTGTTTGTAAGCCTGCAACAGTTGTAGTTGCATCTTTTAACCCTTGCAGTGCAAAATGAACACTATTCTACATGACAGAAAAAGGTCAACTTGTGGTGGTAATTAAATTTATGATTATTGAGGCTGAAATACAATGATTATCTGTCTATTGCAGGAGTTTCATTTATCTATACTTGGTGAGTGCATGTCACTAGGTGGACTGAAAACTTTGCAACGTTATAGCAGAGCTATGGACATTTCCACGGAACAGACACATCAACTTGAATGGACACTTGATCCTCTGTTCCAAGCTTCTCAGTTGACCTTGATGAGACACATAAATAATATAATAAACATACTGCCTGTACCACACCAGATTGTGAACTTTAGTGCTAATACAAGTGAAAAACTGGCCACTTATTATGAAAAACTTGAAGACTTCTTTTCAGATAGCTCATCTGTTGAGATTTTACTTCATTTAGTTTCAACCTTAGTGGAATATTTAGTCTCTTTATATGAGTTTCCTTGGAAACCAAAAGTGCCATTAGAATCTCAAAGTGATGTATGCAGGTTTTGTGTTTTCAGCATGGAGGTAAGATTACTTTTTATACGCCCATCAAAGACGGGACATATTATGGGATCACCCATGGCGTCGGGGTGGGCGGGTGAGTGGGCGGCGTCCAGTTTTTTGTCTGGAGCATAACTTTGTCATCTCCAGTCCGATTGACTTGAAACTTGGCATTTGTGTTTGTTGCAATAATACGGAGTGCAGTGCGAAAGAACCATAACTCTACCTCATACTGTCTTTGAGTTATTTCCCTTCGATCATCATCATTTTTACAGCATTTTCTGTTTGTCTAGAGCATAACTTTGTCATCTCTAGTCTGAACATCTTCAAATTTGGTATGCATGATTGTTGAAAAATTACGGAGTGCAGTGCACAAGAACCATAACTCTATCTAGCATGAATTTTGAGTTATTCCCCCCTTTGACCTTCATTTTTATAGCATTTCTTGCTTGTCCAGAGCATAACTTTGTCATCTTAAGTAGGAATGACTTGAAATATGGTATGCTTATTTGTTGCAATATTTGGAAGTGCAGTGCACAAAAATTGTAACTCTACCTCGTGCTGTCTTTGAGTTATTTCCCTTTGATCATCATTTTTACAGCATTTAGTGCTTGTCCAGAATATAACTTTGTCATCTCAAGTCAGAACAACTTCAAACTTGGTATGCATGTTTGTTGCAATATTATGGAGTACAGTGCGCAAGAACAATAACTCTACCTAGCGCGCATTTTTAGTAATTCCACTTTGATCTTGATTTTTACAATATTTCTTGCTTGTCCAGAATGGAACTTTGTCACCTCAAGTCAAATTGACTTGAGACTTGGTAAACATGTTTGTTGCAGTTACGAAAAGTGCAGTGCACTGGAGCCGTAACCTTACCTAATGCCCTTGTGGAATTATTTCCTATTCATTATTTTTTTTTACAGCTTTTCATGCTTTTCTACAATATAACTTTGTCTTTTCATGTTGGAATGACCTGAAACTTTATATGCATGTTTCCTTAACATTAGAGGAGACATTCATGCCTATTTCAATCACTTACATTATTTCTGCTGCACTACTATTTTCTTCTACCTGCCCTTTACGATTATTATCCCCCTCGACAACTGGCGGTGGGACGGGTGTATCTTGCGACAATTTGCCGCTCTTGTTAGGCTTTCTTTTGTTCTTTTATGTTCTCTTATACCAAACAATTCATAGTTATACCCCCACAAACGAAGTCCGTCTGTCTGTCACGAAAAGCTTGTCAGAGGCATAACTTCCAAAGTATAAACACTAGTGACTTCAAACTTCATATATAGATAGGTCTTATGAAGGAGAAGTGCAGTGTACAAGAACCATAACTCTATTCCAACTCTGCCTTCAGTATATTCAGAGTTATTGTCCCTTTTAAATTTTTAACTTTGGATTTTTGTCCAGGGCATAACTTCGAAAGTATAGAAGCTAGTAACTTCAAACTTCACACACAGATAGATCACATTAAGGAGAAGTGCAGTGTACAAGAACCATAACTCTATTCCAACTATTTTTGGGGTTATTGCCCTTTGTAAATTTTAACTTTGGATTTTTGTCTGGGGCATAACTTTCAAAGTAAAAAAGCTAGTAACTTCAAACTTCATATACAGATAGGCTACATTAACGAGAAGTGCAGTGTACAAGAACCATAACTTTATTCCCACTATTTCTAGAGTTACTGCCCTTTGTAAGTTTTAACTTTGGATTTTTATCTGGGGCATAACTTCCCAAGTATAAAAGCTTGTAACTTCAAACTTCACATACAGATAGACTACATTAACGAGAAGTGCACTGATCAAAAACCATAACTCTATTCCCACTATATTTAGAGTTATTGCCCTTTGCAAATTTTAACTTTGGATTTTTATCTAGGGCATAACTTGCAAAGTACAAAAGCTAGTAACTTCAAACTTCATAAATATGATGGGCTTGAAGCTTTTGTTACAATGTAATGATTTTTCACCCAGCTAAGGCATTTTGATGATATTTTTTTCTTTAAAATGACACCTGTTCTGTGACAAGGCGCTGTGTGGGTGTATGCAGCACTTTTGTGACAGTTCTAGTTTTGACTGACATCAATAGAGCCCTAGGCAATACTTCGGTGGTTTTTACAGACAAGCTAATGATGCAGGTTGTAGACTGTGCAGATCAAGATCAGGCTGCATGGAATAAATTTTCTTTCTGTCTATCAAATACTTTTTTGACCAGCATTTTTGAAAGGAAAGATCAAGATCAAATCATACTGATTTAAACAAATATTCAGCTGCTCAGCACTCATCAGAACACATCATATTCAGTGACATGAAATAAATGTTCGAAATCCTATGGATCAAATTTCAGGCTTTAATCCTATCCATATGACAAATTTTAGATGCCTCCAAATTGAAAACAGCAGCAATCAGCATATTTTTAATCAGTAGAAATGAGCTTAATATGTTCTCCGACGTAGCAGAAAACATTGAGGGAAAAGGAGAAAATTCCTCCTTTTCCCACAATGTTTTCAAAAGCCTTCTCCCTCAGCGTCTAACCCTTTACCAAACAATCCCTGGTTTTTATGACCCTGAGATAAAAGCCTTTTGAAAACATCGTGGGAAAAGGAGAAAATGCTGGTAACCAGCATTTCCTCCTTTTCCCACAATGTTTTCTACCCTGCTGGAAACAAATTTCAATTTTTGAGTTACGTTTATTTTGTCATCTGCAAGTCCTTTCAATTTGGACCAGTCTAAAATTTTGTCGTTTGGGAAAGGGTTAAAACACAAGATGGTTGGGTAAAAGGTAAATTTTTGAAGACTTCATTTTCAGTGTATCTGCTGGATGATATGTCAAGGTCAGCCACCAACGACAGAACAGTTACACACAAGCTTGAAATTTGTCAGTCTGGTTCTACAAAGTCAACAACTGTCAGCTCTGATTGGTCAAAAGGATCATGTGACCTGGGTCTGCTCACTTACCAACTCTGTTCGACAAATTGTATATGCATGTAAGTTTTTAGCTCATTGAAATGTGATTTGAAATAATTTTTTGCTTGAATGGATCCACATTTTCTCACTTCAGTATTGTTCTTATTTAAAATTTAATATCGATTCATCTGATTGGATAATATATTCTAGTTCAGCAAGTCAGATGGTTTTATTAGCTCCACTGGCTGAAGGCCGGCGGGCTTATGTCATGGCCTGTTGTCCGTCGTCCGTCCGCCCGTCCGTCCGTGCGTTAACTTTTTTTTAAAACGTCTTCTTTTCTGAAACTACCCATCCAATTTTGATGAAACTTCACAGAAATGATCCTGCCATGGTCCTCTTCAGAATTTATTGAAAGAATTTAATTCCTTCAAAAACTCTGGTTGCCATGGCAACAAAACTGAAAAATTTTGAAAATCTTTGAAAATCTTCTTGTCTGAAACCGTAAGGCCAAGGGCTACCAAATTTGGCATGTAGCTTTATCTAGTGGACCTCTACCAAATTTCTTCAATTTATAGCCCTGGGGTCAAAATTGGCCCCGCCCCGGGGGTCACAAGTTTTACATGGGCTTATTTAGGGAGAACTTTAAAATTCCTCTTCTACCTAGCCATGGGGCCTAGGGCGACCAAATTTGGCATGTAGCTTTATCTAGTGGACCTGTACCAAGGGTGTCCAAATTATAGCCGAGGGTCAAATTTGACTTCGCCCCGGGGGGTAACATGTTTTACATGGGCGGGCTTATATAGGAAAATCTTTCGCATCTAGCTATAAGGGCTAGGGCTATCAAATTTTGCATTTAGCTTTATCTAGGGGGTCTCTATCAAGGGTGCCCAAATTATAGCCCAGGGGGTCAAATGTAGCCCCACCCCAGGGGGTCACAAGTTCTACATGGTCTTATATAAGGAAACTTTAATAATCTACTTGTACATAGCCATATTTAGGCCTAGGGCTACCAAATTTTGCATGTAACTTTATATAATGGGCCTCTACCAAGAGGGCCCAAATTTTAACTTTGGGGGTCAAGTTTGACTCCACACCAGGGGTCACAAGTTTTACATTGGCTTTTATAGTGAAAACTTGATAAACCTGTGTCATGGATCACATATTTTACAGGGCCTTTTATTCAGCAAACTTGTTTTACATTACTTTTTATTGGGCAAGATTAAAAAATCTTTTTGTTTATAACCACACATTCTAGTTTCATATTGTAGGTCTGGGGTCAAAATTGCCTTCATTCCAGGGATCGCAAGTTTAACATGGGCTTCAAAATATTGTCACTTCAATTTAAACATTAATCAAGGGAAATAACTCTTTTTATGAAAGATAAAGTTCGTTACTATTTACCTCCCTTGATCATCAAGCTGCAGTGATACATGATTGGTGCTAGACAAGTTTTTTAGCTCCACTTGCCGAAGGCCAGCAGGCTTATGTTATGGCCCGTTGTCCGTTGTGCGTCCATCCATATGTTAACTTTTTAGCTCACTTGAGCACAACGTGCTCAAGGGGAGCTTTTAGGATCACCTGGTGTCCGTCGTGCATCGTGTGTCGTCAACAATTCTTTAAACATCAACTCCTCCTAAACCACCGGGCGGATTTGGACCAAACTTGGCTGGAAGGTTCCTTGGAAGGTCCTCTTTAAAAACTGTTCACAGAATTTGATTCCATCAAAAACTCTGGTTGCCATTGCAACCAAATGGAATTTTTTAGGGAATTCTTTAAAAATCTTCTCCTCTGAAACCACGGGTCAGATTTTGAAATAATTTCACAGATATGCTCCTTGGGTGACCCTTTTTTAAAAATTGTTCGTAAAATTTTGATCCGTCAAAAAATGTGGCTCTGGTGAATGGGGGCTTCTTGCACCATATAGAAATGAAGGAATTCTTCAAAATTCTTCTTCCCTGAAACCGCTGGTCAGATTTCGAAATAATTTCACAGGATTGTTCCTTGGGTGACCCTTTTCAAAAACTGTTCGTAAAATTTTGATCCGTCAAAAAACGTGGCTCTGGTGAATGGGGGCTTCTTGCACTATACAGAAATGAAGGAATTCTTTAAAAATCTTCTCCTCTCATGGGTTTCATGTTTTACAGGGCTTTTCATTGAGAAAAATTTGAAAATCTTCTTGTTTATAACATTCAAGAACTGAATTATTTGGTATGGAGCTTTATATTGTGGACCTCCACCAGGATTCAAATAATTATAGCTTTGCGATCAAAATTGGCTTTGCCCATGGATCACAACTTTCTCGTAGGATTAGATAGAAAAATGTTTGCATGTCCTCGTGTTTGAAATCAATTTGCTGAATATTGTAATGTTTGGCTTGTAGTGTTTTTACTTAATAGCCAGTGGAGCGATACAGGGCCATCATGGCCCTCTTGTTTTTATAGTTAAAAGTACATGTATAGCATTATCCCTTCACTAGACGACAAAATTTTACTTTTGTCGAACTTGAAAGCATTTGCACATTATAAATGTCACTGGATTGATTGGGTTTGCTTGTCAAATTAGAGAAAACATTCTGGGAAAGGGAGAAAATGCTGGTTATCTCTTTCTCAGGACTGTTAAAAGTCGGGACTATTTGGTAAAAGATTAAGAATTATTGGTGAATTCAGCCTATTTCCTCCGTGTTGTAACCTTAGTTCCTCTATCTTCAGTCAATTTGTCAACACTTTGTTTACTAATACTCAATAAGTCTCATTGTTCTGTGTTTTCTTGGGAGGCCTATTCAATGCAAGGTTGAAAGTAAAAACTGAAACAATATGAAACATCAGGGAAAACAATAAGATAAGGTGCATGGGTTTAAGAGTAGGACCTTCTGTAAAAGTATAGTTTGGGTCAATTGATATGAAGAGAAATAGGTTCTTTCTAGAGTGAAAGGGCATTTCCCACAAAGGATACAGTAATGAAGTGTAAAAGCTTTTTTGTTTCCCTTCATTTTTCCATTTTTAAATTGATATATTTTTAGGACTCATATTTTTTTCTGTTAGTGGGATTGATTAATTATATGTTTTTTGATGCTGTTTTCAACATTATTTAGTTACATCATGGTGGCCAATGCACCTATCCATACTTTCCTTTATTTTCTTGTACGAGCTCTTTGTACATTATTGTTCCCAAACCACTGGCTGTTTTCCCACATAACCATTGTTGAAACAATGATCAGTGGTGATCATTGTTAAAAGATTTTTATTAGATGGGAATTCTACCTCTACAGATACTGTGTTGATATCATTTTGTAGTGTGTCTGCTCCCTGGTCAACAGCTGTGTGAACACTCTAGGTCTGATGACATGCCAGTCGATACTCAAAAGGATGGTAAGTAACATACAGAAATTGGCCATATACTAAATTACCTCTGACATGGTATGAGGACTATGTAGAAGAAGGCAAATGCTTTGGACATTTCTGAAAATTTGTCATTTAGTAAATGGAGATGCAGTTTTCAATTTCATTTTCTAACCCTAAGTACTAATTAGTATACCAAGACAGTATGTTTATTTTCCAAGTTTTGTCGTGCAAAATATGAAATTACATGTATTACCTTACTAAGTCCAAGAGAGAACTGCTGTAAGTGCCTGTATTTTTCTGAAATATCTACAAAATTGTAATTTCAGATTTACATCATCTGACCGCAGCCTGTGATGCTATCTCGGAACTTGTGCAATTTATTCTACAAAGTTGGTATCCCCCAACTAGCAGTTTGCATGTACATTTACAGCTGTCAAACAGTTTGTCTAGTCTTATTCACAATGTTGTCATAGGTGAGTTTAAACTTTGAGTGACCCTTTATTATGATAATTGGACTTTGATTTTTAGAATTATAAACAAATAACTGAAAAACAAGCAGTGACATTAGTTATTTAACTCTTGAAGTAATAGTTCTACTAAAAATGAGAACCGACCCTGTACCACATTATCCAGAGTTCTAACAAACCTGAGGAAAAAGGCTTTTTAAAACATTATGGGAAAAGGAGAAAATGCTAGTAATCAGACAAAATCAATCATTTGAGTCATATTTAATTTGTTGTCTGCAAATGCTTTCAATTTAGACAAGTATACATTTTTGTGTGTTGTACAGCATTAATCATGGAAAAGTTTTTCGTAGATATGAATAGTATGATAGGGCTATTTGTTAGTGTGTTGAAGAAGCAGTATATATTACTTTTCATTGTAATTTCTTGAGTGCTTTGCTTGTAGTTGTACAAAGAAATAAAACTATACATTGAACAAAAGTTTTTTGCATTTCTTAAAGCTTAAAATCATCATTCCTAAAGCTTTCTACACTGCTACAATAAAAATTTTGGCCCACAAAATTTTAAGTTTCCTCATATTATAAATTTTAGGGCTGTCTAGAATGCCCGTACTAAATAGTTATGCAAGAACACCTCCTGTTGTGTGGAAGATGGGCTGGATACCAGCCACAAGTGGAGAGTCCAAGACAAAGTTACCTCCCTTACCATTAGACTTGATGTCAGACCAGGATGTGTTGAAAGACTTTATACACAGAATTCATACCATTGGTAAGTAATTAATAGACAGGTAGTTCTAACAGATGATGATTTATTTTCCAGCCCTTCTGCAATTGTTACTGTACTAGTTTTTTTTTTTTTTTTTTTATTATATCTTTACAGAGCAGCTTGGAAAGCAAGATTTTTTTGTAGAATGCTAATACTTATTATGAAACTCCAGAAACACAATTTCTTTCCAAGAATTAAATATGGTCATTGCAACAGGATTCATTCCTCTCTCACAGCTGATTGATGTTTTAAGAATGGTTATGTGGGAAAGCAGACGTTAGCTTGGGAAGGATATTGTGCAAAGAACTGGTGAAAAAAACTCCAGGAAAGCATGGATAGGTGCACTGGCCACTGCAACATAACTCAAATAAACACAATACAAACAAATATAAATAAACCAGAAACAGGGTCATAAAACTGTTATGCTGTTTAAAATACATAACTCAAATAAACACAATACAAACAAATATAAATAAACCAGAAACAGGGTCATAAAACTGTTATGCTGTTTAAAATACTGTGGGGAAAGGAGCAGTAGTTTTTTGCTTGCAGAAAATTTACATTTGTATGATAGAGTGTCAAGTGAGTTGACTTGCTTATTATATTTTCTGCTTCTTTTGTGTTTTTTTTTTTGTAAGTGGGAGGGTCCAGCCAAACATTTTCTGATAATTTCACATGTCTGAGAGCACATTTATATGAACGGCACTATGGCAAAAGAAGGATTGATACATTTTCGTGATGCATTATACCAAGCAAGTTATCATAAATTTAAGGATCCATTATATCCATCTTGCCTAATAAGCTACTGAATCATGAGGTAAACTGGTCCCTTGACTTGCAGAAAAGTGACCAACAGCAAAATGTTTCTATCCAGGTCAGCCTGCACAGGCTGACCTGGGTTGATACTTTTTGCAGGTGTTTACAGAGCATAGCTCATGTATTTCTTAGATATTCATTTTATCGTATACCTTTTTTATTTTCTGCAGGATGGATATCCAGGCAGCAATTTGAAGAGACTTGGATGAGTTTGTTAGGCATGTTAAATCCAATGTCCTCTGAACAAGAGATTTCAGCTGAGGTAAGCTGTAAAGTAATGGACTTGTATTAAGTTAACAGAGCTAACTTGCTCAAGTTACATCTTCTTTACTCTTTTTCGATCATGAAATTTATTAAACCTTTTGACCCTGTACCACACAATCTGAAGTTTTATCAACCCTTAGAAACAAAATTTTTGAAAACAATGTTGAAAAAGGAGAAAACGGTGGTAACTAACAAATTCCCCTCTTCCCAGCAATGTGTTTAAAATTTTTTCTATGACGTTCAATAATTTGAGGGGAATATAAAAAGTCTCCTGGAAATTGAGCCGTGCTCTGTGAAAAGGGTGCTTAATGCATTTGTGAAAAGTATCAACCCAGGTCAGCCTGCGCAGTCCGCGCAGGCTGACCTGGGCCAACACTTTTCGTTATTGATCAATTTTCTGTATGTCTAAGGACCAGTCTACCTTATGATTTTGTCGATTATTAAAAAAGGTGGCTGTTACGGATCCATAAGTATGTAATGGTTTGCTCGGTGTGATGGATCACGGAGATGCATTAAGCCCCCTTTTGCCAGAGCATGGCGCTATTAATTTTGACAGTTCTGTAATTTTGGTGTATGGTTAAGAGTTAACGCAAAAATGGAAAATAATGAGGAAACTTTATCATTTGTTTATCAGCTTGGCTTTTTTGTATGAAAACATCAAGTTTTGTTACAGCCCTTTTGTCTGTGTTGTCATCATTTGTTTCATCTTTTGAAAACTTTCTCATATCTCTGTCATCACTGAAGATATTTACTTCAGACATATACTCCTCACAAAAAGTTAAGCAACAATGAGTTACCGCTGCACCAAAATTTTATTATTACACATATAGACAATTTCATTGTATAAATGTAATGAGTATCGAGTTAAAAACCAGTCCAGGCAATTCTGTTCTTCTATCAGATAATGTTTCTCACTTTCAGGCTTTTGAAGCAAGGCACTGTCTAAATCCACATGCAAAACAAGTGGTATACTACCCAAATTTTTTAAAATCTCTAAAATTCGGTCAATCTGCAACCGGGACACAGTCAGTACACGGTATGGCCACTATTAGCACGATTACAAGCTTGAACTCTTCTAGGCATTGACCAGATCAAGCCGTCCAGCTGTTGTTGTGGAATATCCTGCCATTCCTGACTCAAAAGTTGCTGTAGGTCTTGGAGGTTCTGAGGCCTCACATTTCCATCATTGACACGCCTTCCGAGAATGTCCCTTGCATGCTCAATCGGATTGAGATCTTGCTGGCCACTCAAATTGCCCAGAAGAGTTCGGGCTTGTATTCATGCTAATGGTGGCCATATCTTGTACTGTCTGTTGCAGATTGAACAAATTTTAGAGATTTTAAAACATCTGGCTAGTATACCACTTTTTTGCATGTGGATTTAGACAGTGCCTTACTTTTAAAGCCTGTAAGTGAGAAACATTATCTGATAGAAGTACGGATTTGGTTGGACTGGTTTGTAACTCAAAACCCATCACATTTATACAATGAAATTGTCTATATGTGTAAAAAATAAAATTTTGGTGCAGCGGTAATTTATTGTTGCTTAACTTTTTGTGAGGAGTATAGATTAATTGTTAGCCATCAAAAGGGCAACCCATT
This sequence comes from Hippopus hippopus, assembly GCA_946811185.2. Taxonomy (NCBI): domain Eukaryota; kingdom Metazoa; phylum Mollusca; class Bivalvia; order Cardiida; family Cardiidae; genus Hippopus; species Hippopus hippopus. Next base: position 31,820,579 of record OX328106.1, read on the forward strand.
AGGAAAGGGTAGGTATTCCTCAAAATATTTTTGACACAAATATGGCGCTTTTTGGATAGTTTCCCACAACAATATTTTTACTTGACTCCAAATTGAATGCTTTGCAGATTACAAAAATAATCAGACGTGGCTCTAATGATTGGATTTGTTCTTGAAAACATGAAGGAAGAAGGAGAAAATTCTGGTTCTCCTTTTCCAGTGATATTTTCGAAGCGTTTTTCCTGAGGTTGTTAGACACAGAATTGTTTGCTAAAAGGTTGAAAATAAGCCTGAGTGGTAGTGGGTTAAACCACATTGTGATCTGTTGCTTTGTGTCTTGACAATGTGTATGTGGGAAAGCAGCTGGTGGCTTGGGAAAAGTATTGTGCTAAGTTCTTGTTATGGAAAATCCAAGAAAGCATGGATAGGTGCACTTGCCACCTTAATAAAACCTACACACTGTTGAAAATGGCATTAGCTCCTTACCAAACGACAAAAATGTAGTCCTGTACAAAGTGAAAGCACTTACAGATGACAATTAAAACATGGCTTAAATGATGGAATTTCTCTTTAATAGAATAAAAAGCATTGTGGGGAAAGGAGAAAATACCGTATATCGTGTTTTTTCGCTTCCTAAAATCTTCGCAAGTCTGCTCTAAATAAATTTTTCACGTTTTTAATTTTCACAATTTCATTGGTATGTTTCTATTTTAGCAAAATTGTAGATATATGATAGCAACAAATCCGCCAAAAATATTTATCGGTATGTCTGGTATTACATATCGGACGCATTAGTGCATATGCAAATAAGGAAAAACAGCTAGAATCGCAAGATTTACTCTGATAGTCAGGCATTTCAGAATCTCAAAACTACTTTTCCCGGTGATTTGGATGGTATAATTAAATATATAAATAAGAAAACGATCTATTCAAATCTAAGACTGCCAGTATTAACTAGTTGGTTTATTACTCACAGTTCATAGTATCATTTGACTACAAATGACACTGGGAAACAACTTACCTACCGACACTGGAACATTATTACCCACCTATTCCATTGACAATAACCAAGCATGTCTAAGCAAAGAAATTTTTTCTCTTGATGTTTCGTATCAAGGGATGGATTTTCAGATTGTATGGAATATTTAGTGAATATAATTTTTGCAAGAATGACCCACTCGCGAAAATAGCGAAAATTTCCTTACAGCAAAAAAAACCTGATATACGGTACTGGCTACCAGCATTTTCTTCTTTTCTCTCAATGTTTTCGAAAGGCTTTCTCCTCAGGGTTATTTACTCGATATTGAGTTGTAAAGAGTTAAACACCATACAAACAAGCCTTTTGCTGTTATTAATATCTAATCTCCAATATTGATACAGGAGGATATAGAGAGAACTCACTGCATGGTTTTGACTGTCCGAGCTATTACTGGTATGTTGATGCAGACTATGATTGTACCATTGCCGGGTGATCCTGCTCACGGAGTGTTTGATGTTCAACCCAGAGATAAGCCACTGGCCTTCCTTCATACTAGGTAAAGGCATCAGTTGTCTTAGGCATCCAAACATTTGAGAAAACACAACTGACCTGTGAAGGAAAATTACCATTTTACACATGTTCAGAACTTGAATTATTGAAAATTTATGTAGCTGTGATAGAAACAGATATGCAGTAGAAGGTTTTAAAAGGATTCTCGTGAGGTGTCAATGTTTAAGGTTTAAATCTTTACCAAATGATAAAGTTGTAGACTTGTCAAAATTGAAAGCATTTGCAGACACCAGATTAAATATGGCTCAAAAGATGGAATATGTTCTTAATATGACAGAAAAACATTGTTGGAAAAGGAGAAAATGCTGGTAACTAGCAAATATTCCGTTTCCCACAACGCTTTTCAGACCCTTCTTTCTCTGGATCATTGAAACCAATTTTTGTAGTAAAAGGACAACACATGTATAGATGTTGCAAAATAGGCCACAAGGAGAAATTGCTTATTACTAGAAATTTCTTCACTTGCTACAATGTTCTTTAAAGCGGTCAACTGTAAACCTTATTTGATGTTGCTTATCCATATTCTATTTGGATATTTACATAGTCATGGGTAAAACCTTTTTCATGACAAGATAAATGCCCTTGTTCTCGTAGTTGAAAAAAAAAAAAAAGCAACACCAAGTGTCAATGTAAGTTAAACATGTATCTCTTTGTTTGATTCAAGAAATTGTGATAAAAGGTAAAACTGCTCAAAAAGAATTATTTCAATTTTTGTCATAATGTGTTCCAAACATGTTGATGGTCTTCACACCCAAGGAAATGAAATACTAAGTAATTCTGTTCTAGGTTCATTGCTGTTGGTTACTTAATTTCTTTCTTTCTCAATTTCCAAGGGAGAAAGTATTTGAAAAAATAGGAGGAAAAAGGAGAAAATGCTGGTGACAAGCATTTTTTCAGTTACCCTATTTCTTTCCTCAATCCTTACATAAAGAAATTTCATCATTTGTATGTCATCTGCAAATACTTTCAATCTAGAACAGCCTAACCTTTTGTCTTCTGGTAAAGGTTTATATCATTACCTCCTTGAAATTGATGCAGTTGACTTTAAAATATGTGTAATTAATATCTATGATGATTTTATACTTGGAATATGATTTAAACGATTTTAACAGTAGGAAAAAATGCTTCTAAAGCAGAATGTCTCCTTTTGCACTGAGGTTTCCAGAAGTGGTCTGTAGTAATGATACAGCATAACATTTTTGTTCTTTTTCTTGATAGATGTGGTAAAAAGCTCACAGTGATAAGGGGTGCAGTGGAACATGAGGTGCAAAGTTTGTCCACGGCAAGGTAACTCCAGACCTTTTTTATTGAAATATGTATTTACTCTTTGGTTTAATCCATTGCTGAACAAGCTATGTTTTATCCTACTTCAAAGATTTTGCAAATCAAAGAAACTATCTTTAACCATATACCCTGATTGTTGATCTTGAAAAACTTCAGATCACCTAAAAGACAAGCATTAAGAGAATGAAAACATTTTTTTTTTTCAACAGTCTGTTGGTCAATAATGATCAGTGATTAGTTACTTGGAATCTTTCTCTTGAGTGTTGCAATTTCTTATGTCCTTTAACTTTAGGAGTGGATAAATATATGCCTACATATCAATGCAGTTTAATCATCTTATCCTTACTTTATCCCTATTTTAGACAGGAGTCAGATTTACATGTATTTGACATTTTAGATGTGTATGTCCAAATTTTTTTCCAACAGAAATTAATTCAAACCTATTCTAGATAAAAAGCATTTGCAGGCTACAAAATAAATTCAACTCAAATGATGGGACTTGGCTTTTAAGGGGTAAAAAAAAAATGTTGGAAAAGGAGAAAACAGTGGTTACCAGCAGTTTCTCCTTTTTCCATGATTGTTTCAGAAGTCTTATTTCTCAGGATTGTTGGAAAACAGAGTTGTGTCAGAAAGGTGTTGAGGAACCACTGTTATAGATTTCCAAATCATAGTCTTTCATTTACAGTGTACCACATGACAAAGTTTTAGATTTGTCCAAATCAAAAGCATTTTTAGACAAATTTAATGTAGCTAAAAATGATGGAATTCCTCTTTGAAAGGTTGAAAAAAAACATTATGGGAAAAGAAGAAAATGCTGGTTACCAGCATTTTCTTCTTTTCCCACAATGTTTTCAAAAGCACTTTCTGCAGGGTTCTTAAAACACGGGATTGTAAGGTAAAACATTAAAAAGCAAATCTTATTACAAAAGCTTAAGAATGATTTGATTATACTCCCGTATAAAATGTCATTAAATGAGCCTTTGTCTGTGCTTTTCTTTTAGGAATGTCAGTTACAAAGGTACAGACACATACATGTTTGATTACAATTTAGAAAGAGAGGTTGCCGTGGACACCTATACTCTGGGACAGGTAATTGAATTCTGCAATTTTTTAAATACTTATGATGCCTTAAACTAACATTAATCCAATAATAGCAAATGCCATATAATTTTCAGACTTCTGCTGAAATAGTTAAAAAAGTCTTTGTTGATTTATCCATCAACAAAAACAAAATAGACATTTTTTGTCATTGCATTTTTAGCTTGGCTGTTTTTGAAGAAAATATCAAGGTATTGTCATAGCCCCATTATTGTCTGCGTCGTCATGCAAAAACTTTTACATTTTATAATATTTCTGTTATTACTGAAGATTTTACTTCTCGGACTAGTTGTTAGCTAACAAAAGGGGAACCAATACAACAAGGGAAGGTTACCATCAAAGTATTTTGACAGTTGTGCCCCTTTTTCAGCTCCACTGCAGCATGGTGGTGGCACTCAAATATGATACTTAGCTATGTTGGATAATTTTAATATTGCACATGTTCTGTTCTCAGTTTTTGATCAAGAAATATGATTCCACGTAGGAGGATGGAAATGTATACTCTTGTTGCAGGCGTCTATAGAATCTATCTGGTCTGTAGTTGGTGTCCTTGACCCTGTTCACTCGGAGTCAGACACCACCGACTCCATGGAAAGCCCAACCCACCATGAGAACACTCCGATTGCCATGGCGACCAGTCCAGGAGAATCAGTCATTCCAAGGGATCCATCAGTATCAGTGGCAGGACTGGATGTTCATTCCTGTTTGCAATTCTTGCTGGATCTCTACAGACAATGGTTGCTCCCTGGAAATAATGGAAAACCTTCCCTCATGCTGTTGAATGAAGTTATTAAATCAGTATGTGCATTTAAGAAATTTGATTTTTATATGTAGATTTCTTTGATTCTACTTTGCCTTAACTCAATATCAAATGTGTTTTAAAAAACCACAAGATACAGGCTTTTGAAAACATTATGAGATAAGAAGAAAATGCTGGTAACCTTTCAAATAATGTCTTCTAGCATTCCTACCCTTTCAAAGACAAATTTGATTGACTGAGATGTATTTATTTTGTTATCTGCAAATGCTTTCAGTTTGGACAGGACAAAATCCTTCTTGTCTAGTAAACAGTTAGAAAACTTTAAAACAGTATTTTGATTGGCTAACAGAGAGTTCAACTGAGGATGAACCTCTGTAGACCATCCTGAGATCCATACATGGACTGGGGCTGGTTTTGATAGGATTTGCAAAAAGGATAATTATACAGCACCCCTCCCCCATAACAACAACCTTCTTATGTAATCTTCTCCTCCTACGATTTTCAAGCAATTTTAGTGGAAATCTTGATACAAGCCTTCTACCATGGGAACTTTTCTGCAATTTTCATTTTGATTGTTTGAATACTTCAGGAGTTATGCTCCTTTCTTTTTTTTTGCTGATCCAGTGACTGGTGGGAAATATTTGTTTACCTGTAACAGTTGTAGTTAAAAATGTATGATTACAGGTTGTTAGTCTATCAGACTTGTTTGCTGAAAGAGAACAATTTGAATGGATGTTAGACACGATGTTTGAAGTGTACAAGGCCCACCCTGGAGAGGACGAGATAGCCCTTCAGTATTTAAATGTTGGAATCTGTAAGGCAGCTGCAGTAGTTGGAGTTGTAAGTTACATTTTTGTACCAAGAAGACTAGCTTTCTCAGATAATAGCTCATAAGTTAAAATAAAAACTGAAGTCTGAATAGCCTTGTTTTGATCACTCCTTGTTTGGAGCTTCAAAAAGATAGTAAAGCTTCCAATTTTTGAATGGTTTTATCACACAAAAGTGAGTTCTGAGGACTGGTTAACATTACATGTAGTTGCTAATTGCTTTGATGTTTAATGCCAAATGACTTTGAAAATGATTTTGTAATAAGTGTTGTTTAAGGTCAAAATTCTTTTGTTTTGATGTTGGTTGCTTGCTATCATCCATTTTTTTTCTGAAAAGACAGTGCATATTGCTGTTTGATCTCATAATCATCCATTATTCTTGACAATGTGATGTCGTGCAAATAAATTACCTTAAAAAAGATTTTCTGCAACACTGATAATCTTAGGGACTCCCTGTGACTTACTTGCTAAACACACCAATAGTAAATGCAGTTATCATTGAACTGCAGTCAAAATTGTCTCAAACCTGAGCAATCCTTTACTTCCTTCTACTTCTAGCAGCAACTGCCATAGGAACAAGCAAAGAAGCACAGCTATTCACTTCTAGATACTGATGGCAATCCATTATTTGGCACACTTCTGGTATCTGGTAGGGATCTACTCTTTAGAAGAACCTAGAAGTGTGCTCTGAGCTATTTTTTTTCTCATTGCATAGTATGTGCTGATTAGATTTTTATCCGCTGTGTTTCATTATGAGTTGTCAGAGAAAAAAAAAAACATGTATTGAATTGCAGTAAAAAGTTGCCTTAATACACCTGTCTTTTGTAGTATGTAAATTCTTCCATTTGGACAAGTCTGGAATTTTGTCATTTGGTAAAGAGTTAAAGTGTACCAGGTAATCTAAAGGCTAGGACCAGACCTGTTGTGTCGTAACTATGAAATAATGATTGAATGGTATTTGTGCAAGTTTTATAGCAAAGTCATTTTGTTTTTATTGTAGTTAAGGAATCAACAAGCCCCTGTATGTATTTGATTTCAGCCACCAAGCCTTTATTATAGTCCTTTCCATCCAAACTTAGTTTATCCATTTGTCCAAGTTTGAAAATAACCAATAAATGAGCCGTGCTCTGTGAAAAGGGGGCTTAATGCATCTGCGAAAAGTATCGACCCAGGTCAGCCTGCGCAGTCTGCGCAGGCTGACCTGGGCCGAAACTTTTCGCTATGGGTCAATTTTCTGTATGTCCAAGGACCAGTCTACCTCATGAATAAGTCAGTTGTTAAAAAAAGTGGCTATTATGGATCCGTAGGTATGTGATGGCTTGCTTGGTATGATGGATTACGGAGATGCATTAAGCCCCCTTTTGCCAGAGCATGGTTCAAATCTTTTTACCTAACTTCCTTATCTGTAACATCAATCATAAGTGATAGAAAGGTACATGTATTTATTTATGGAAGATAAGAAAATTTCATGAGTACATTTTGACTTTTCCAAATATGTGAGTAATTGTGTGTTGGGAAAGGGGGGAGGTATTATGGATGAAAAAAGGACTTTTTTGAAATTGCTTTCCAAATATTCAGTGTTACTATACTCCTCACAAAAAGTTAAGCAACAATAAATTACCTCTGCACCAAAATTTTATTATTACACATATAGACAATTTCATTGTATAAACGTAATGAGAACTGAGTTACAAACCAGTACAAGCAATTCCGCACCTCTATCAGAAAATGTTTCTCGCTTACAGGCTTTTGAAGTAAGGCACTGTCTAAATCCACATGCAAAAAAGTGGTATACTACCCAGATGTTTTAAAATCTCTAAAATTCGGTCAATCTGCAACAGCCAGTACACGGTATGGCCACCATTAGCACGAATACAAGCTTGAACTCTTCTGGGCAATTTGAATGGTCAGTAAGATCTCCAGATCTCCATCCAATTGAGCATGCGTGGGACATTCCTCAGAACCTCCAACACCTTGAGCAACTTTTGAGTCAGGAATGGCAGGATATTCCACAACAACAGCTGCCCAGAAGAGTTCAAGCTTGTATTCGTGCTAATGGAGGCCATACCGTGTACTGACTGTGTCCTGGTTGCAGACTGACCGAATTTTAAAGATTTTAAAACATCTGGGTAGTATACCACTTTTTTGCATGTGGATTTAGACAGTGCCTTACTTCAAAAGCCTGTAAGTGAGAAACATTATCTGATAGAAGTACAGAATTGCTTGGACTAGTTTGTAACTCAATTCTCATTACATTTATACAATGAAATTGTCTATATGTGTAATAATAAAATTTTGGTGCAGCGGTAATTTATTGTTGCTTAACTTTTTGCGAGGAGTATATTAATTTGTATAATGTTTCTGATTATAGTTTGTTTTTTTTTAATGAGTAATATGTGGTAGGCAATCTGTCATTTCATATAAGGTTTGAAAAAGAATCTAATGCCTTCGGATAAATCAATATACATGTACATCTTTATCAATGGGACAAAAATCTCAGATCAGATCTGGAATAAAGTCAGCCTTTCCTTTTATCATTTTGAGTGGTGACACCTGTTGAATGTATGTAAACTCTGTACAAAGAATTACTCATAATCTAACTGTAACCTAACTGTAAATTGAATTTTAACAATCTTATGGATTACTCCTCCTTTAAAGCCTTTGTCCTTTGAAATGTGTGATTCTTGATTTTTAGCTCGGCGGTTTTTGAAGAAAACGACAAGTTATTGTCATAGCCCTGGCGGCAGCAGTGTCTGCGGAGTGCAAAACTTTGACATTTTGTAACATCTCTGTTGTTACTGACAACATTTACTTCAAACTTAGACAAGTTGTTCACTATAAGGGCAGGTATCCATCAAAGCATTTTTGACACAGTTATGCCCCTTTTCCCACCTATAATTTTCACTGAAAATCAAGCAACTGCAGCCGAGCTTTCGCACCAGCATGTAATGCTCTTGTTTGTATTAAATAGTCATAGGACAACTATGAAACTATGGTTTGAATTTTCCCTAACATTACTAACAATAAATCTTGTTTCTTTAGCAGACAGTGCAGATCAAGATGGTAGCACAAAATGTGCCATCTGATATAGTACCCTCACTGTCTGAAATCTGTAGAGATATACATGTACTTGCCAAAAAAACCCTTTTAAAATTCTATATTTATCTGTTTCCTAGATTGTCCAATATTGTCCAAAATAATACTTATAACTACCTGAACTTTTCTTTGAACTCTCAAACAACAAAACTCTAGATTTGCTGTTATTGAAAGTTTGCAGAGGACAAATTATTATGGCACACATGAATACAGTTTTCTTTAAAATGATAGAAATATGGGGGGGGGGGGGTGGAGAGAGAAGAGAAAATGGGGGGGGGGGGAGAAGAGAAAATGCTGGATTTTCTCATATTTCCACTATGTTGAGAAAAGAAGTCTCTCTCAGGGTCATTTAATCTGGAGATTTTGTGGGAAGTGGTTACTGCTTTGAAAAAAGCACACCAATTTTGTAACTTGGATATCAGACTACAGGATAGCCTTTTTCATGTCCTCATCACCTTTGAAACAGCCTCAAAAAATCTAGATAACCGAGGTACATATATGACTAATATAACTTCAAAATATCAGCACAGTGAGTTAAGAAACTGATTTCACTTCACACTGAGAAATTATTGTTTAGGGAATTATAGTGTAATATAAGTTACTGAAAAAAGAGTATTTTGATTTACATGTTAGATAGCTGGTCAATTTATGTTTTCTTATTTTTTTCCCCATATGACAATTTTTAGATTCTTCAAGATCAAAAGCATCCTGTAGACTACAGTTTTGAAATGGATGTATGTATGACCTAAAGTTTTCTGATAGGGTCAAAAAGATTGCAGGGTAAAGAGGAGAATTATCTAGCTGAAAGAGGTGATAGGTTTTATGTATTGCATATGTATATATAGATTTTACTTAACTATAATAAGACTCATAATAGATTTGATAATTTGTTTGTTTTCAGGATAATACTACTGCGGACAGGCTCATCAAAATCATTGACAATGGTTACAGAAGTACACATCTTCCCAGTAGGACAGCTACATTACATGGAGCTCTCTACCTTCTGGAGGCAGGAATACCTGATGTTACTAAGCAATTGGTTCCCTTGACAACTGAGTGCATTTTGAAGCACATGACCCTAGCATCTAGGTAGATTTGTGGAGTTTTCTTGCAGGGATAGGGGAACTATGTTAATGATTGATTACCCCCTTTACAAAACATAATATATCATATAACATGAAAATTTGATTTTCCCAGATTCAGGATTTTTTCTTAACAAGCATGTTTTAGATGGATGTTTATGGATTCATCTGTGATAAGTGTTATAGAGGAACCAACAAGTTAGACAAGAAGTAACTTAGCTGTAAATGCCTAAAAATGACTGATAAGAGGTTAATCATTATTATACCCCTGCATAAATGAATGTTTTCGGGGGTATACTGGAATCAGCCTGTCTGTCCGTCCGTCCGTGCGTCCGTCCGTGTGTCCGTCCGTGTGTTCGTCTGTGTACAAAATACTAGTAATTTTGTGTCGTAAACTCCTACTGTTTTGCTGCTATTGTATTGAAGTTTGTTGATACATTGATTGTATACTGAAGTTGTGCAAGACGCAGTTTTCAATCATCTACTCCCTATGATTCCAGGGTAATCTCCCCTTGAACTTAGAAAATTTTTTGTTAAATTGCCTGTTTCTGTCAAAGCGCTGGCGGGGGTATTAAGTCACATTCAGTGACAGCTCTAGTTTTCTTAGTTTGGCGTTTAACACAGTTGTTAATATTATTCCAGTTCTGTTTTGTCAGCCCTTACGCTTTTCCATGCTTTCCTTGAGTTTCTTTTAATAGTACTATGCACTACATTCTATCCAAGCCATAGGTTGCTTTCTCACATAAGCATTTTCAAAACAATGTTCAGCTGTGAGAGAGGAATAAATCCTTTCACAATGAATATCATCTGTCCTCAGACACAATATAGCTTGGAGTTGAACTAGCAACCCCAGGTTTTCAAGTATTTTATTTTACAGGTTGAGCTACTAGATACAGTTATATATGTAAATACCTAACACCTTATAAATGAGGAAGGAGATATATTTTTCAAAGAGTTTCAGTTGATATGTTTTTGAATTTCAGACAGCCAGTTTCCAGTGAGAAGTACATCCTTACAATGTGGGCAACAGCATTTTATATCCTGGAGAATTACAACTTGGATATGAAGGACACAGAGTTTCCCCAGCAAATATTACAGGTATCTGTCACCGTTAAGTGTTTCTGTTAATGTCTGATCTGGGTCGGTATGCACCAACCATTCTTAAGAACATTCTTAGTCTTATTTTTCAAGATTTTCTAAATTGGAAAGTAACACATTTTCTGATTGGCTAAACCAAATGGTACTTTCAGATTTAGAAAATTCTGGAGAATATGCCTCAGAAAGTTCTTTAGAATGGTTGATGAATAAGGACGCTGTTTACCGTCATACAAAATTAATGTTTCACCTCTTTTTAGCAGCAAGCTTGTCTTAAGAGGCCACATGAAGCAAGCACCTACCCTTAATATGCACTTAATATCACTTATCCAATAACTTCTTGCTTTGCACAGGTAAAGCTGTATTTGTATCAAAGCTTCCTCTTCAGTCTCTTTGTATAAATTATTGAAAGTGGACAACTATTGAAAATCTCTACATGTACTAGATGCAGAATATATGGATGTATGTAAATGGTGAATCTGCAGGTCTAATTGTCTGTTGCGAATTTAGAGTTGCTTAGTGTATATGTCAAAGATATGTCTGTTCCAGTAAAACTTCAAATTAACCCATTTTTAGGCAACAAATAGACTTCCCCATATTTAAAGCAAATCGGGGTAATAAATGAATTAAAGCTCAAATGATTGGATTTATCTTTGCCATGATAGAAAACATTTTGCATTAAGGATGAACCTGCTGGTTACTGGCATTTTTTTCCTTTGCCCACAATGATTTCAAAAGTCCTTTTATTAAAGTTTTAATAATTCCCATTCACCTGCTTTTCCCCACAATGATTTCATTAGTTCTTTTGCTAAAGCTTGAATGGTATAAATTTACCAGTATATTTGTTTGTTATTTTATGCAGATGGCAATAACGATGGCCTCTAGCAGTGAAGACAGTGTGTCAACATCTGTTTATCTAACGATTTTGAAAGGTTTAGAGAGACTTCTTCTTACAGACGTTTTACTGCCAAGTGATGCTGAAATGATCGTCAAACTAAGTGTGGACAGGTAAGACAATTTTCTAATCCATTTGAGCTCAGCTGTTTCAGAAGATACATCAGGGTATTGTTGGAGAACTGTTTTTGCCTACGTCCTTGTAATTACCACACAGTCCCAAGATTTAGGATGAAGCCTTCTGAAAACATTGTGGGAAAAGGAGAAAATGCTGGATACCAGCATTTTCTCCTTTTCCAACAATATTTTCTATCCAATCAAACACAGAAAGCATCATTTAAGTAACATATAATTTGTTGTCTGCAAATGCTGTCAGTTTGGTTCAGTCCAAAATTTTGTCATTTGGTAAAGAGTTAAACCTTTCCCAAATGATGAAGTTTAGGGCCTGTATGTATTGAAAGCACTTGCAAACTAGAAGTTATATGTGGCTCAAAAGATAGGACTTATCTTTGAAAGGCTAGAAAGCATCGGGGGAAAATGAGAAAATGCTGGTTACTGGCATTTTCTCTTTTTCCCCACAATGTTTTCAATAGCCCTAGCTGCCAGGGTCGTTAAAAATTGGGATTGCACTGAAGAGAATTTATCAATATTTACTTCAGAGTGTGGATATTTGTGAAATATCAAAAGGGACACCTATACAAGAAGGGCAGGTAACCCTCAAAATACTTTTGACACAGTTATAGCTCTTTTTGGAGGTAGAATTTACTCTGAGAGAACAACTGTATTTGAGCATAGGCACTCACGTGCAGTGCTCTTGTGTAAGTCCATGTCTGCGTGATGTATGTGTAGTGTCCATGTTCGTGAGTTAAAGTGTCTGTCTCACAATTTTAAGGTCCCAATTTCATTTTCCACAAGTGTAGGTCAACTCTCAGACTGTTGATTGGCCCAAACATTCAGCACAAATGCTGGTGTGATTTCTGGGAAGCAGAATCTAGAGAGATTAGCATGAGTTGCATGAACTTGATTCTCAATCAATGTAAAATGAATATACATGTATTTGAATTGAATTTATGTCAGAAAGAGATAATAAAAATTTTTAGATATGGACAGTCTTAAATTGACATGTGTAAAAATGAGTAGACATTGTGGACTAATACACCAAAATTGTCTGTTTTGACAATGCCTTTTGCAAAGAACTTGTTTTGTCATGCAGTAGAGAAGACTCATGAAGTTGCAAAAGGAGAATTTGATCATAACAATTAATTTCTCCTTTTCGCACTATGATTTCACTTGTATTCTTGTATTAACTAGACAGCAAATTTTTAGACATGTCCAAGTAGAAAGCATTAAAATTTTGTGGACAAAATTTGGAATGTGAATCAGTTGATAGTATTTGTTGTTGAAAGGATAGAAAACGCTGGCAACCAACATTTCCCCGTATTCCCACAGTATTTTCAAAAGTTTTCCTTTACGTTGTTAAAGCACAGGAATGTTAGACAAAGTATAAACTTTTACCCATTTAAAACCTCCCTGCTTCCCAGGATAAGATGTTTTAAATACAGGTAAATTTGTTGTCATCAAACATTGAAATTTGAGGTCAACAATCATCATGGCCCTCTTGTTCATTTGTTTATCCCTAGACTGTGTTTGCCTAGCCCTCAGAGATCTCTTGCAGCATTGGGACTGCTGTTTACCTGCATGTATTCAGGTATGTGGTGTATAGTTTCCAGATGGAAATAAACAAATATGACATTTTATTATATACCTATGAGTGATCGAGTAATCTTACTTAAATGCAGGCCTGGTAGCTCAGTGGTTAGTGGTTTCAATATCCAATTGCAGCAAACTTTCTTTTGCCTCTCACCTCTGATGTGTGTGAGAAAAGTAGTCAGTTGCTTGGAAAGAAAGTTGTATTAGTACTGGTGTGTGAAATGCATACGTAGGTGCACTGAACGCCGTGATATGACCAAAGCTGTAAAACGGCGTTTAAGTAAAATACAAACAAAAGAATACAAGAGTGCTTATTTCCTTTATGACAATTTTTCTAGAAAAAGTAATCGCACTACAGCAAAATTTTATTACCCAAAATTTTAGTAACAAATTGTATCAGATTGCTAACTTACTCATGATGATAAGGTAAAATGCAATATCAGCATAGGAACAGGCATTAACATGCGTTCAGATGCATTTTATGCAATAGTTTCATGCTGTCATTGCCAGATTCTGGTTAAAGTAATAAAGACAAAACAATGAAAAATCAACATTTTTATTCAGTAACTGTTGAGTGTTAATGCAATCTTTTTGTGATTAATTATTCATAAGGCGTAAATGAGTTCCTGTTTGATAAAGAGTGTATATATTGTAATGCTGGCATATTCATAATCAATGAAAGCTGAACCCAACTAAGTTGGAGTGGGTCATGTACCTATCTTTCTATGAGAACTTGAATTCATTGACTTTCTCGCACAATCAAGAAAAATTCATAGTCCATGAATATTACTGGTTTCACAGTAATAAGAGATTTAACTTTTTTATTTTAGACAGCTTTAAAACAAATTGAGGGAAAACAAGCAAATGCTAGTATGAAGCAGTTAGGCCTTACAAAATTATTTCTTGACTCCACCTGCAGATGACAAATTCCAGTGATACAAATGAATTAAAGTTCTTTGACAGGGTAGAAATCATTGTCAGAAAAGGAGAAAATGATGGTTACCAGCATTTTCTTCTTTTCTGACAATGTTTTCAAAGATGTTTGCTTCAGGGTGGTATAGGGTTAATTTTTTTTTAAACTTCAAATAAGAAGTGGTCTCTTTTTTTTTTCTTGAAATGTGCCTTTTTTGTGTCATATTAGTTTCTGATATGCCAAAAATCAGCCTGTAAAAGGTTCATTTGTAGGGTATACGAGGGCTGTTCGATATGTAATGTGTATTGTACCACAGCGCGATAATGCTTTGCACGATTTCGTGGATGATGATACGCTTGAATAGCCCTATTCAATACCTTTCCAACGGTATAAACACGAGCCTTCAGCTCCACATGGTTTTAAACTTATAGTCATTTCAATAGAGCTAGTCGTTGACCACTGTAGTAAAAATGGTTGGGAAATGGATTAAGAATATCGAAGAAATTAGAGCTTATATAAAAGTTCGCACAAAACTCGGTCATTCGGTGATGCAGATTTTTACTGAATTGGGGGAAGTTTATGGGTCTGATAAGGTATCTTATGAGACAGTTCATAGGTGGAGAAAGAAATTTCTGACTGGCACAGAGTCCATCAAAGATGCAGCAAAATCTGGCCGACCTGTGACTGTAAAGGCAAGGCAAATGTCTCAAAAGTCAGGGAAATAATTGAAAGTGATGGCAGATACACGATTTGTGATATTGCCAACGCTGTTGGCATATCGCTATCGCGGGTGCATTTCATTTTGAAGCGTATTTTGAAAGTACGAACGATTTCTGCCAGATGGATACCGCATATATTGACAGATGACCAAAAACGGGTACGAGTACAAACCGGTAAGCAATTGCTCAAAATGTTTCCCAAATTCAATCAAAGACAATTTGCAAACATTGTTACTGGTGACGAAAGATGGGTTCACTATTTCAAACCAGTAAGAAAAATTGGAAACAAAATATGGCTAACTAAACACGGTAGAAGGCCTGTAGTTGCCAAAAGAAGCATAAGCACAAAGAAGGTTCTTTATTGCATATTCTTGTCATGTGATGGTATAGCCGTACAAATTCCAGTGCCGAAGGGCAAAAGTGTTACAGGTCGGTATTACCGAGATGTTATACTAAAAAAGGTCAAGAAATATTATCTTAAACGACGCCCTGTGACAGGATTTAGGCATGTTCGTCTACTTCATGATAATGCTCCATCACATACATCTGAGCTTGTGAAGCAATTTTTGAAGTCGGAGAAGGTTACCGTCTTGCCACACCCACCATACTCTCCAGATCTAGCCCCATGCGACTTTTTCCTTTTTCCGAAACTTAAAAAGTTCTTATCTGGTCGTCGTTACAAGTCCTGACAAGCCCTTGGCTCAGCCATCAGTCAGTGCCACAGAGGTCTACCTGAATCAGCTTACCATGACGCATTTCAGAAATGGATTCAGAGATTGAAATTATGTATTTCAAACCGCGGAGAATACTTTGAAGGGATGTAATGTTCATTTCACTATTTGAGTCGAATGCTTTTGAGATATCGTACAATACACATTACATATTGAACAACCCTCATACATGGATTAAATCGTCTCTGTATTCTCTCCTCTCACAAATAAATGTATTTGGCTGTATACTCAGCTAAGTTATTAACTGCCTTTATACTTGAATCAGCTAAGTTATCCATTTGCTTTACACTTGAATCAGCTAAGTTATTTGTTGCCTTTATATTTGAATCAACTAGGATATTTTTTTCACTTTATACTTGAATCAGCTAAGTTATCTATTTGCTTTACACTTGAATCAGCTAAGTTATTTGTTGCCTTTATACTTGAATCAACTTGAGTCAGCCAAGTTATTTCTTGGCTCTAAACTGGAATCAGCTAAGTTATTTCTTGGCTTTACACTTGAATCAGCTAAGTTATTTGTTGCCTTTATACTTGAATCAGCTAAGTTATTTGTTGCCTTTATACTGGAATCGGTTAAGTTATTTCTTGCCTTTATAGTGGAATCAGTTATTTCTTTGCTTTATACTTGAATCAACTTAAATCAGCTAAGTTATTTTTTGGCTCTATACTGGAATCAGCAAAGTTATTTTTTGGCTTTATATTTGAATAAGCTAAGTATCTATTGGCTTTACACTTCAATCAGCTCTGTTATTTCTTGCCTTAATACTTTAATCAGCTAAGTAATTTCGTGCCTTTATACTTGAATCAGCAAAGTTATCTATTGGCTTCATACTTCAGTCAGCTGAGTTATTGACCCCCTTACCACACAATCCTTGGGTTTAACAACTGTGAGAATAAAGGGTTTTGAAAACATTGCGGGAAAAGAAGAAAATACTAGTTAACAGCAATTTGTTCATTTCCCACAATGTTTTCTATCCTTTCATTGACAAATCCATCTTTTCAGCCACATTTAATTTGTCATCTGCATATGCTTTCAAATTGGTTAAGTCTAAAAATTTGTTATTTGGAAAAGAGTTGAAAACAAATGTAGAATGAAAACAAAGGTCTCTTGAAGCAGTAGGCTACTTACTTGATACAGGATGCCTCTAAGACAGGTTTGACTGTGTTAATCAGAAATTGATCACACACTTTTATGATTGAATGAGTATTTGTAGAAAAAGTTCATAAATCTATTTGCACTAAAAAACAAAGATATACTTACAGGAAAACAAGTGGATGGATACAGCCCTAGGCCAAGGGAACATGAGGCCTTTAATCTTGATGAGCCAGCAATTATGTATCAGGACCCTGAATCTTTAATAGTTGCCATGGAAAGAGTTACAGTTTTGTTTGACAGGTAAATTTGATTGACAGTCATTAGGTCTCCATATAAAGAATGTATATATGTCTATATGAACATGTACACAAGTACATGTATATTACAGTATTTTGTGTCAGAAACTCCTCCCCTAGTCTTACAGTCATTGTATGGAAACTCTACAAATATTAGCCAGAGACAGCAGAATAGAATTATACACCTTTGAATTGAGATGATTTTGCAAATAGTTCATGTTAGGTTAAAAATATTTTTTCTCTTTCAATCTTTTGGCTAGGTATTAAGTCATGTGGTAATAGCTCTAGTTTCTTTTACTCTTGTTCTAGTTAAGGTGAGGAATGTGACATTAAGTTAGAAAGCAAACAATCTGATCTTTGGTCTACATTGTTGTATTTTGTAAAGTAATATATCAGAGACAGCCTCAATATATGTGAATCTTTGCATTGACTGATATCTATCTTATTTATTCAGTTTGAGGTTTAAGTCTGTACCAATAATACATACAAATAATTCATAAAGTATTGGGCTGACACTTTACTACTCATATCGGAAGCTTTTTCAAACAACTAGTAAGATATTGCATAAACACTTGACTACACATTCCTGTGTTTTAACAAAACTGAGAAAACAGTCTTTTGAAAACATTGTGGGAAAAAGAAAAATGCTGGTAACCAGCATTTTCTCCTTTTCCCACAATGTTTTCTACCCTTCCAAAATCAAATTTCAATTTCTCAGTCACATTTATTTTGTTGCCTGAAATTCTCAGTTTGGACAAGTCATAAAGTTTGTTGTCTGGTAAAGACTTAAATGATGTAATTATTCCTTCCAAGACTAGAAAACAGTAAAGGAAAAAGAGAAAATGCTGATAACCAGGAATTTCTAATTTTCCCTCGTTGTTTTCAAAAACCTATTGCCTTAGGGCCTTAAAAATTAGGTAGATCATTAGGTAAACTGGTTATTTTTCCTAAAATGACAACATGTCAACTTTTGTGTTATTTATTTGCAGGATAAAGAAAGGCTACCCATATGAAGCCCGGGTCATAGCCCGAGTTTTGCCATCATTTCTGGCAGATTTCTTCCCCCCTCAGGACATAATGAATAAAGTGATTGGTGAATTTTTGTCTAGTCAACAGCCCTATCCACAGCTTATTGCAAAAGTTGTGTTTCAGGTAATTTTTTTATTAACCCTTTACCACAAAATCCAAAGTTTTGATGACCTTTTGAAATAGGGCTGATGAAAACATTGTAGGAAAAGGAGAAAAATACTGGATACCAGCATTTTCTCCTTTTCCCACGATGTTTTCTACCCTTTCACAGAAAGTTTCGTTATTTCAACCACATTTAAGTTGTCACCTGCATATGCATTCAATTCAGACAAGTCTAAAATTTGTCGTGTGGTAAAGACTAAACCTTTTACTATACAATCCTGAGTTTTAACGACCCTGACAGAGAAAATCTTTTAAAAAGATTGTGCGAAAAGGAGAAAATGCTGGTAACCAGCATTTTCTTAGTTTCCCAAAATATTTTCTACCCATTCTTAGACAAATCCCTTAAATTGAGGCACATCTAATTTGTCGTCTGCAAGTACTTTCAGTATAGACATATCTGAAATATCGTTGTTTGGTAACTAACTAAAAGTGCTTTCAACTTTTTACAGTCATGTCATCTTATGCATCTGTTCTTGCATTCCTCAATTTTTTTTGTAACTTATACTTTGCACAAAAGACTTTCCAAACTACAGGCTGCTTTTTCAAATAAATCATGTTGAAACAGTGTTCACTGATGAGAGGGGGATGAGTTCTGTTGCAATGATAACCATCAGTCCTTGAAAAGAGTTTGGCCTCGATAGAATTTAAACTTTTGAACCAAATATAAATAGCCCTGTTCATTATGGCTTGAGTTACAGAGTTTGACAATATTACAACAGAAAGGAGCATTTAGGCAAAGGAAAAGGAGATATAAAAACTTTTTCAGTTGGTCGTAAGTAGCATGCAATTTGCATCAACTGATGCATCAAGTCTATTCAGTTATAGTCCTTGTGCTAAAGAAAGGCTTTTAGAGTTAACAGTTTTAGAATTGTAGATGTCAATCAGATCAAATGCATAAATGTCAGTCGAGCAGTATCAGAACCATCATGGCCCTCTTGTTTATTTTGCAGGGACTACAACGACCACTTGAAATATTGTTCCATCTTCAAAAAATAGACCTCTGATTAGGTGAGATAAAGCACCTTGTCTAATCAGATTGCTGGTCTCTGAATTTAAAATTAGAAAATATGAAATGCTTGATGAAAACAAATCTTAATGTTTTTATGTTTGTAGGTATTTTCAAATTTACATGAACAGCGTCAACATGGACTACTTAAGGACTGGGTCATGTTGTCACTCTCAAACTTTACCCAGAGGACCCCTGTTGCCATGGCAATGTGGTCTCTAACATGTTTCTTCATTAGTGCTTCAGTGAATCCATGGCTTAGAAATCTGTATCCTTTACTTTTATTTGCTGAGACAGTTTGAACTTTTTAGTGGCCAAATAAATGGTCTTGGTAAATTTTATTTTTTAAATAGCTGAAGAAATATTTCCACAATGAGACATTCTGGTCATAGCTTGGAGTTTGAAGATCAGACTGCATACTCTGTGCAGCCTGATTTAAATCTATGCCTTTGACTTAACTTACTTATGTATATTGTCTGTTTGGGTGCAAAGGTTAACTCCTACAGAACAACAAAAGTTGTCCAAATTGAAAGCATTTGCAGATAACAAATTTAATATGGCTGAAGCATTGGAATTTTCATTGAAAGGGTAGAAAATGAGAAATTGCTGAAAACCAGCATTTTTTCCTTTCCCCACAATGTTTTCAAAAGCTGTCTTTGGGGTCAATAATACTAGGGATTATGAAGTAAAGAGTTAAATGCTTACCCCCTTGTGTTACTTGCATACATGTAGTTTAGGACAGGGTTATTGTGTATGAAATTCTATAATGTTGTTTGGTTGTAAATACCTGCCAAAGGAAAAGTGTTCTTAACCTAACAATCATGTGTTTTAATGACTTTTAGGAAAATGGCTTTTGGAAAGATTATGGGAAAAGGAGAAAATGTTGGGTATCAGCATTTTTTCCTTCTCTGAATATTATCTATCCTTTCAAAGACATACAAGCATAGCACCAGTGGACATGTTGTGTGCAACCCACAGTTTGAATCTGACTCAGATGATGGGATTTGCCTTTTAAAGGGTAGAAAACATTGTTGGAAGTGGAGAAAATGCTAGTAATCAATATACATGTATTCTCCTTATCTTTTACACAATGATATGAGAAACCATTCTTCTCCAGATTACTGTTTTGTTGAAGATTAAAGCATTAACATAATGATACAAGTATTTCCTTTGAAATAATTTTGAGTTTGTGTTACTCAGTCAAGTGATTTGTACTATGAAATTATCATGTGCGGTTATGATCAAAGAGCCCTGTGAACCAATTATTTTAGGTACTTAGGTAATGAGTGGCTACATTTTCTAAATGGAATATTTCAACAGTCTGCATTTCTATGCGGTAGAATCAGGTCGATTTGTGTATGTACAGAAGTGTGTATTGGACGAGACCCAAGGTTGAAATCTATGCGAACCTCTTTACACGCACAACGAGACCTGATCCTACCACACAGATTGCAGACCATTGTAATGTTCCTTTTATTATATACCTTGCCCCCATTACTGTAAAAAAAAAAAAAAATGAGAAAAAAAATGAGACAGCCGCATGTTTTCAGGAACTGACAGAAAGCGGAACATATTTTCAAAGAAGTAGTTCATGAACACAGAATACATGTGTAATATGACAAAACCTACACAGAGAATATGTGTGATATAGAAAATGTGTTCTGGTCTGTTGTAGATGTATTTTAGATAATATGTAATTAAGTCAAATCATTGAAAAGTATACAATAAAATGTTCTATCAGTTGCTTTCCTTAAGTCGGTAACAGATTATCTTATGTCCTCAGCAGAATGGGCAAGATAGATGCAAGTGACAAAAAGTTGTTTTGTGTTGCTGCCCTGGACTTCTACTCGCAGCTGTCGGATGACACACAGCGACGGGCCTTTCACTCAACATTCCAATCAGTGCGGACCATTCAGCCAGACTCGCCATATTCAGATTTACTGAATATGCTTGTGAAACCCCCAAATTAATTAATTAATCATTATTTGTATATATACTTGTTTTACTCTTTATCAAACAACAAAATGCTAGAATTTTCCAAATGGAAGGAGTTTCCAGACAACAAAGTAAATGTATCTCAAATGATCTTTAGATGTGTAGAAAACATAGGAAAAGGGGAAAATGCTAGTCAAGAGCATTTTCTCCTTTTTCCACAACATTTTCAAAAGCGTCTTTCCTTAGGGTCAATAACTCTTTACCACACAATCAAGACTTTAATGACCCTGAGGTACAGATATTTTGAAAACATTTTAGATGTAGATGATACCAGCATTTTCTACTTTTCCCATAATGTATTCTACCATGTCAATGAATTTCAGTTCATTTGCACCACTTTCACATTGTTCTTCTGCAGATGCTTTCAAATTGGAAGAGTCTAAATTTGGTTGTTTTGGAAAAGGCTAAAATTTTCGATTGTTTGGTAGAGGGTCAAAACAAATGTTAGAACTTTTTGCCCAGGATGACTTCATGTTAACAAATGTTTTAAAGATGCACCCTTACAGCCAGAGAGTAAACAAACGCTGTTACAACTTTACAATGTGTAGAATCTAGATAGCTGTGTAAACGTAGATAAAAAATCGATAGAAGGTGTATGTGATAAAGAGATGCCAGAGATTTGTCTTTGAATTAAACCAGAAATTGTGGTTGTTATGTCTATGGCTAGCCGTAATAGAATGAAATACATTTTCTATCTGTCGTAATCTTTGCAACCTTGCAACTGTCAGGGGCAACATTTGGCACGAAGGTACAAGAATGATTATAATTTCATAAAATAAAGATAAAATTGGTTACAAAACTGGATGAAAACAAGTAAAGATGCATCATTAACTCTTTACCAAACAACAACATTTTGGACTTGTCCAAATTCTACGTATTTGCAGACAAAAAATTGTATTCTAGTATAGCTCAGCTGATGTAAGATACCCATAAAAGGGTAGAAAACACTGTGGAAAATGGAAAAATGCTGCTTTCTAGCATTTTTTCTGTTTCCCACAATGTTTTTTAAGGCTTTCTTTCGTAGAGTAGTTAAAACTGAGGATTGTATGGTAAAGGGTAAAGAAGCTTTGTATGGATTATTTATTTAACTCTTTACCACACAACAAAATTTTATATTGGTCTGAATTGAAAGCATCTGCAGACAACAATTTAAATGTGACTAAAGGTAGAAAACGTAGTGGAAAAAGGAGAAAATGCTGGTTACCAGCATTTTCTCCTTTTCCCACAATGTTTTCAAAAGGCTTCTTTCCCAGGGTTGTTAAAAGTCGGGATAGTGTGGTAAAGAGTTAAACATTTATTGTTGCTTAGGTTTATCCCTGTACCAAATGATCCCAAGTTTTGTTGACCCTGGGAAAGAAGGCTTTTAAAATCATTGTGATAAAAGGAGAAAGTGCTTGTAACTAGCATCTCCTTTTCCACCATGCTTTTTGTTACAGTGTTTCCAAAAACGCATAATCTTGTTCCCTGAGAAATTTCTACCACTAACCTGAATTTTTCAGCTGGCTGTTCTTGAAGAGATATTGCCATAGCCCTGTTATTGTGTTCTAGTGCAAAAACTTTGACACTTTTTAATATCTCTCTCGTTATTTAAGATATTTTCATCAATCTGGGGCAAGTTGTTAACTGTTTGAAGTTAAACCTATACTTGTATTACTCAAACAAATTGACATGAAATGAATGACCTCTATTACCATAGATCACACGGTTGAATTAGTCCGAACTTAGCTTCAGCTATTGTCATCTGCTTGCGGAACTATGTGAACGATTTTCAACTCTGTATTTGGCTAATAGATTTTTCGTGTGTTTAAAGAATACGTAAAATACCTGAAATAAACATGATTTCGTTCGTTTACATTGGTAATACGTGCCGGTTGACATATATCTAAGATACACTTTCTGTACAGTCTGATCTTGATCCAAGTCATTCGCAAAAGGCTTCTTATCTTGAGTATGGCACTAAAAGGGTCAAATTCGACATTTTCTCTTAACAGAATTTCTGTACCGTCAGATTATACCCGAAGATATTAATATTCATTCTCTAATTATTCTTTGCATAGAGGTCAATTTCGGGTCAATTTGTTTCGGTAATACACGAAATATGATTAACACAGTTTTGCCCCCTTTTTTCTAACCCTCTACCAGATGACAAAATTTTAGCCTTGTCCAAATTGAAAGCATTTGCAGACGACAATTTCAATCTGGCTTAAGTGGTGCAATTATTCTTTGATAGGGTAGAAAAGATTCTGGGAAAGGGAGAAAATGCTGGTTACCAGCATTTTCTCCTTTTCCCACAATCTTTTCAATAGGCGCTTTCCCAGGGTCGTTGAAAGTCGGCATTGTGCGGTAAAGGGTTAATAGGAATTTTTACTATGTCCAAATGGCTACATGTAATGTGTATTGATCTATATGGGTTTAATCATACCATGATGTGTTGTTTGCTCGTTGTTGTGAAAAGATATTTTGTTATGCATTTTGAATGTAATTTTGAAAGAAATAGAATGTTAACTATGAATACATATTTCGTTTAAGTATCAGTTTGTTGAATGTTTGCAATTGAACTTTACTTAATTTATGATGTATATAAATTCAATAAAGTCATCATTGAATTATCCTACAATGTATCAGGTAATTCAAAGATTCAAGTGACACGTAAATGCAAGTTGGTAAAAGTTTTAAAGCAGTTCCAATTGCTCATGCTGTGCAATCAGAACTGCTGCTCAATAATTTTTCCCATGAAACAGAAAAACTGGATTCATCATACTAGTTGTTTGTAATAAGTTGAGGAATGATCTACTAAATATTGCAGTGTGACCTTTAACCCTTTCCAAAATGACAAATTTTAGATTCTTTCAAATTCGAAACATCAGCAGACAAGAAATTACCATTGGTACAAATGAGCTGAAGCTGTCTGATAGGACAGAAAACATTGTCAGAAGCCTTCTTTCCAAGGTCATGAAAACCCTGGATTGTTTGGGTTAAACGCTATACCAAAAAATCCAGTGTTGTAAAGACCCTTTGAAAGAAGGACTTTGAAAATATAGTGGAAAAGGAGAAAATGCTGGTCACCAGCATTTTTTCCTTTCTTCCACAATTTTTCTGTTCTTTCAAACACAAATTTCATCACTTGAGCCACATTAAATTGCATTTGTTCACTGAAAAGATTTTCAAATTGAACAATTCTGAAATTGAGTCATGGTGTTATGAATTATCTCCTATAAAGTATTGCAGCTGACAACATCTAAGAGTCCTGGTAAAATACAGTGTATTGATACTCAACACGAATGAATGTTTATTATGTATATGAGTACAGTTGTGTAATATTTGAATATCACCTTTTGCCAGAGTGATTTCTAACGGGGGGAGGGGGGGGGGTTAAATTATTCCGCCTGTGAAAGTTCTGGTCCAATCTACTATCTATATTAGTTTTAGACAGTACTTCATTATATTATTATTCCCACGCAATTCATTGTTCATGATCATGATCTAGTATGAATTGCATGTATGTAATCATAAAATAAAAACTCATGTGTATGTGTAATTGTAAAATTGTTTATCATGTTTGATTTCGTCTTTACAAACAATGCCTTGCTTTTGCTAAGGTAGATGGCTCTTAAAAAACATCTCCGGAAAAGGAGAATATGCTGGTAACAAGCATTTTCTCCTATATCTATTGTTTTCTATTGTTTTAACCCTATTCCACACAATCCCGAGTTTTAACAAACCTAAAGGAAAGGCCTTTTGAAAACATTGAGGGAAAAGGAGAAAATGCTGGCAACTAGCATTTTCTCCTTTTCCTACAATGTGTTCTATCCTACCCAGAACAAATTTCAATTTTTGAGTCACTTTTATTTTGTGTTCTGCAAATGCTTTCAATTTGGACTAGTCCAAAATTTTGTTGTTTTGTAAAAAGTACCATCATTTGAGCCATATAATGATGTCGTCTGCAAATGTTTCCATCATGGATGGGTCTAAAATTTTGCTATTTTGTAGAGAGTTGATTATGTTTTATGTTATTGTCATACAAGAACTATGAAAATTGTACAAAAGGTCAAGACTTAGTGCTCATTACTTTTAGTGATATATTTATTGTATGTGTTCACATTGTAAGTGTATCAGTAACACGATGCCTTCTGCACACTGTTTTTGCTTCTTGCAGCAGACAGCTTTTGAAAACAGTGGTTACAGGTAGATAACAAGAAATTTCTTGTAACTATCAAGTTTTACACTTGTCTTAGCTCTTTATCAAATGCAAGAGTTTTATGCTTGTCGAGATTTAAAGCATTGGCAGACGACAAAATAATTGTGGCTGACATGGTGTGGTTTGTAAGGCCAGAAAACATTGTTGAAAAAGGAGAAAATGTAGGTTACCAGCATTTTCTCCTTTTCCCACTATGTTTTCTAAAGGCTTTCTCATCATGGTTGTCAAAACAGGTGGTTGTTTGATAAATGGTTAATGTTTCCACTCGCAATTGCATGTTATCCCTTTGACCACACAATCAGGAGTTTTAGTGACCTTGATGGAGATGGCCTTTGAAAAAATTGTGGGAAAAGGAGAAAATGTAACCAGCATTTTCTCCAATTCACACAATGTTTTATACCCTGTCACAGACAAATCCAATAATTCAATGGAATATGAATATAAGTTGTGGCCTGTAAATGCTTTGAGACAAATCCAAAAGTTTGTCGTATGGTAAAAAGGTACACCTTGAGTCATAATGATTATATGACCTGCAACACGCCAAAAGGGGGATTCGGACATTTGCGTAAAGTATCATCTCGGATCAGCCTGCGCAGTCCGCGCAAGCTAATCCGAAACAGCACTCTCCGTTTAATATGATTTTCTGTTTTGCGCAAGTCTACTCTAGCACAAAATCTAATGTAGTCGCAAAATGCCGTCTTGGATTAGCCTGCGCAGGCTGATCCGAGACGACACTTTACGCAAATGTCCGAATGCCCCCTTTTGCTTGTTGCAAACCATATTTGAGACATGCCCTGGTAAAAGGGGGCTTTATGCATCTCCATTATGCATCGTACCAAGAAACACATGAACTAATTAGGGATCCATAAAATCCACTTTATCTGACAACCAAGTGAATTATGAGGTAGACTGGTCCTTTGACTTGCAGAAATTTGACTCTTAGCAAAAAGTTTTGGCCAAGGTCAGGAGTGGATAACTTTTGCAGATGCACAAAGCCCCCTTTTCAGAAAGCATGGCACATTTCATTTTACAATAGATGCTTTCAAAGTGGTCTGCCGCAGATTTCTTTCAGGGGGTGTTCAATAAACATTCCAAACGGTTGATGAGTGATTCTGTAGAGTACAGAGATATTTTATTGGGAGGACTCTCTTTGATGTAATAAACAGATGAAAAAAAAGCTGTGTCCAGAAGTTTCATTTGATACTCTATCATGTATTTTGTCTTCCCCTGTAGATGTATTTATTTGTTTATAAATACACAGTATTTAGCTACAGTGGCTCTTTCTTTCAAGATAACTGAGTGTTTTACAAGCCGAGCCACGGTAGCTAAGTTGGTAGCCTGCAGGACTTGAGAACAGGGAGTCGTGGGTTCAGTCCGTGGCCCGGCCAATTTCTTTCCGAGGACTGATCATAGTGGGAAAGCAGCCAGTGGCTTGGAAAGAAAATTGTGCGGAGTACTGGTAAAAGAGACTCCAAGAAAGCATGGATAGGTGCACTGACCGCCGTGATATAACTGAAATATAATGTTGAAAACGGCGTTATACACCATACAATCAATCCTTTACCAAACAATCCTGGGTTTTAACTTCTCTAATGGAGAAAGCTTTTGAAAACATTGGTAGACAAGGAGAAAATGCTGTTAACCAGCATTTTCTCCGTTTTCCGTATTGTTTTCTACCATTTCAAAGAAGTTTTGTTCGTTTGTAGATCTACCACTTTAAATTTGTCATCTGCAGATGCTTTCAATTTGGAAGTCTAGAATTTGCCAAATTGTTCATACTGAAACTTGCAGATGACAAGTCTTTGTAGCTAAAAAGATGATTTTTGTCTTTGAAATGGTAGAGTAAATGCTGGTCACCAAAGCCCTTTCCCTCAGCTAATCACACAATCGCGATATTTTCACGACCTTGAGGATAAGAGCATTTGAAAACATTGTGGGGGAAAAAGGGAGAAAATGCTGGTAACCAGTATTTTCTCCTTTTCCTACAATGTTTTCTACCCTTTCTGGTACAAATCCCATCATTGGAGTATCATTTCATTTGTCCTCAGTCGGTAGCGTGCAGGACTTGAGAACACGGGGTCCAGTGTTCGATCCCTGGCTCGGCCAATTTCTCTCCGAGGATTAATGATAGTCACTGCGACAGGATTCATTCCTCTCCCACCGCTGACCATTATTTCGACGATGATTATGTGGGAAAGCAGGCAGTGGCTTGGAAAGAAAATTGTGCGAAGTACTGGTAAAAGAGACTCCAGGAACGCATGGATAGGTGCACTGGCCGCCGCGATATAACTGAAATACGGCGTTAAACACCATACAATCAATCAATCATTTCATTTGTCGTCTGCAAATGCTTTGAAGTTGGACCAGTCTCAAGTCAAGTCAAGTAAATTTCATTTACATAGTCGGGAGTACATAATAAGAAACATAAGCTCTGCTGAGCTTTTCACAGCGACCTGACAATACATTATGACGTAAAACACACACAGACAAAAAAAAAAACCGCACCGTTTCTGCAAGGGAGGAAACTCCTGTCAGGAATGGTCAAAACTGTAGCTATTGTTACCTCCCTTGACAGGTTAAAAAACGAATGCAGCATTTATCAAGAAAGGTATTTGCTGTTTAAAAAAATAACAAGCATAGTCACAGATAAAAAATATACAAGAAAGCAAAAAACATTAGAATAATAAAGGACTACAGAGGATAAAAGCTTAAAAGCATTAAGATCAGCACCACACATTATATTGCCCAGCCAGTTTCACGGCTCCAGCTGCATGATCAACAATGCAGCATTTGCCCTCTCCCCTGGTGAGATTTTCTGGTGAACTGAGTGAGAAATTACAGCTAAATTTACAATAAATTCAGGAATCATGTAAATAAAAGCAAAATATACATATGCATTTAAATCTGATGTTAAAGCAAATGATGCAGAAAAAGCAGCAAAAAGAAAATAGCACAAATAGAAAGGAAACCAAACACATGAAAGCAAAAGCAGGATTAATTTTAGGCCCACAGCAGCAACTCTAGTTCTGTGAAAGCTTAATTTACTTGTGGCAAGTAGAACAATGATAATTTTCTCCCTCCCATGAGTTAATAAGATTGCGAAATCGATTAAAAGATGATGTTTCTCTAAAATGGCTAGGGAGAGAGTTCCATAGACCTTCTGCGTATCTACAAGATCTTCTACCATACCTCTCTGTCCTGGATTGTCGGATCTCTGCTATATTTTTGTTCCTAAAATTATAGTTAGAAATTAATCTTTGTATGTTATTAAACCATGGAGAATTCTGGGTTAAGTTGATGTGAAATTTTAAACGTTTGTGAGTCTAAAATTTTGTCGTTTGGTAAAGAGTTAAAAGTTTATAGTGGTAAAGGGTTAAGCGATACTCTCTGTAAATTTAACCAAGGCTGTGCTATTTTCAGTAAGAGTTAGCACACAGGAACCTAGCCAATCTGTATCTTTCACATGTTATAGGGCCTTACATTTTATTTTCAATTCAGTCACGAGAATAGGCGAGAGAGACGTCTGCAAACAAAATATGATAAGACACTTTCTATTATGAGCCAAGTTTGCATTTGACGCAACTAGTTTTCTGGATAATCTTAAGAGGTAGGCAAAAACTGTTCTAAGTTTTATACTCTTCAATAGTTTCAAAAGAAACATTTAGACCTGCTAGCTGGCCATGTGAAATTGGTTACCGGAATTAAAAAGTTTCAAGCGGTATTCTAGGCCTACCGGATGGACCTGGTATATGGAGATCTATTTATAAATTCAAGCGAAGTAACTCTTACAGATCGAAATCTGTTGATAGTAACTTGTGAGAAACATTCATAATCAACCTTCAACTTTGCGAAAAGAATGGCCTCGATTTTTAGCCATATCGAAAAGGCACCGGCGATTGAAGTATTCGACCTGATTAAAAAGTACAATGAGGACAATCATCCAGATAAAGTCAATTTAAGTGTCGGAGGTAAGTTAATGTTCGATCTGGAATTTAATGATTGAACCCGCATTTGACACAACGCTGGTTTTGTAAAGAGAATTGATAAACTGATTGCACATTTCACCATTTACAACTGAATTTTAAATCACTTAGAAGTAAGTTTTGATGATACGATTTTGATTTTTTAGGTTGACTTCGAAAGATTAGATCCATGTGAATGGAATTCAGCATTGATCTTTCATTGACATTGAAAGGTGAAATTTGACCTTCCTGCTTTACCCATTTCGTCATGAAACACATTTGCAGCAGTAGCAAGCGACTTTGAAACATCCTGAGATTAAACTTTTTAGCCCTTAACCAGACTGCATAATTCAACACCTGTCCAAATAGAAAGCATTTGCATGCAGCAAGTTAAAGGGCAAAAGTGATAACATTTATTTTGGGAATGGTGGAAAATATTGTAGAAAATGGAGAAAATGCTAGTATCCAGTATTTTCTTCTTTTTCCACACTGTTTTCAAAAGCCCTCAGGGTTGTTATCCACCACTGAAAGGCGGCGGGGGCTATGGTAATAGTAGCCGTCCGTCATTCCGTCCTCCATCTTTCTTGTTCGGAGCATAACTCAAAAACTATTAGAGTTGTAAACATGAAACTTCAAAGGTGGATAGATCTCATCCAGATGAGGTGCAGTGCACAAAAACCACAACTCCTGATTGCATAGTTTAGGAGTTATGACCCTTTGTTATTTTTCTTTTTTAAATTTTGTCCAGAGCATAACTTGAAAACTACATGAGATATAAACTTGAAACTTCACAGGTTGATAGATGATATTAGGGAGAAGTGCAGTGCACAAGAACCATAACTTTTCTTGACATAATTAAGGAGTTATTGCCCTTTGTTATTTTTCATACTTGAATTTTGTCCAGAGCATAACTCAAAAAAACTATTAGAGTTGTAAACATGCAACTTCACAGGTGGATGGATCTCATTAAGGAGAAGTGCAGTGCACAAGAACATTAACTCTTGATTGCATACTTTAGGAGTTATGACCCTTTGTTATTTTTCTTATTTAAATTTTGTCCAAAGCATAACTTGAAAACTACATGAGATATAAACTTGAAACTTCGCAGATTGATAGATGACATTAGGGAGAAGTGCAGTGCACAAGAACCATAACGTTCATTGCCATAATTATGGAGTTATTGCCCTTTGTTATTTTTCATACCTAAATTTTGTACAGAGCTAAACTCAACAACTGTTAGAGGTGTAAACGGGAAACTCCACAGGTGGATAGATCTTATCAAGGAGAAGTGCAGCGCACAAAAACCATAACGCTTGATTGCATAGATTAGGAGTTATTGCCCTTTGTTTTTTTCTTACTTAAAATTTGTCCAGAGCATTAAACTTGAAAGTTACATGAAATATGTACTTGAAACTTCATAGGTTGATAGATGACATGAGGGAGAAGTGCAATGTACAAAAAGCATAACTTTCAGTGCTATTATTTAGGAGTTATTGTCCTTTGTTATTTTTCTTACTTAATTTTATCCAGACCATAACTGAAAAACTACAAGAGTTGTAGACATGAAACTTCACAGGTGGATAGATCTCATCAAGGAGAAGTGCACTGCACAAGAATCATAACTCTTGATTGCATAATTTGGGAGTTATTGCCCTTTGTTATTTTCTTACTTAAAATTTGTCCATCACAGCTTGAACACTACATGAAATATAAACATGAACCTTCACTGGTTAATAGATGACATTGAGGAGAAGTGCAACATACAAGAACCATAACTTTCAGCCCTATAGTTTACAAGTTATTTCCCTTTGATATTTTTGTTACTTTAATTTTGTCTAGAACATAACTTGAAAACTGCATGAGATATAAACATGAAACAATTAGTGTCCATAAACAAGGAAAGTTCTCAACATGAAACTTTCTACAGGCCTAGCCGGATGTTTTCACATTCCCCAATCATTAACCCTTTACCACACAACCGCGAGTTTTAATGACCCCAATGGAAAAGGCTTTTGAAAATGTGGGATAAGGAGAAAATGCTGGTAACCAACGTTTTTAGAGCCGTCGAAAGAGGTTGAGTGTATTTATTTGGTGCTGAAAGAGTTAAACCTATTCAGGCAAAACAAGAAATTATTGCATGTAGTATTATGTATTTACATTTAGTATAAATCACCCTTTTCTTTTTCCATAATTTTTTCCCTTAATATATGTTAGAAACCTTACTTTTTGATTATGTATTTATAATTCAATATAATTAGAATTTCTTTTCTTTCAAAGTTAAGTGCTACAACTGATACTATTTAAAAGCCTGCACAAGGTGATCCCACTGTTTAGTATCCTAATGAAAAAGCTGAAAATATTGTGGAAAATGAAGTCTTTTGACCACAATTTTTTCAACTCGTTCATAGGCAAATCCCAATATTTGATTCAGTTTGATTTGTTGTGCACAAATGCTGTCAATGAATGCAAGATTTTTTGTCTGATAAAGAGTCTAGATAACAAAAAGAACCTTTGAAAATGTTGGAAAATTGCCAACAACAAATGCAAATAGGGTTTATGTACAAAATTGTCTTTTGTCCTTAGAAGTTATATTACAAAGGCAAACAGGTTAAAATTTGTTTTATGGGTCAAATTATGATTGCCTAAAAACTCAGCCGTTGATATGTTGATATTCCCTTGTGCTTTACCCTTTACCAAACAATAACAAGTTTTAACAACTCTGAGAAGGAAGGCTTCTGAAAAACCTCTTGGAAAAGAAGTAGGATAAAGACTGGTAATCAATATTTTCTCCTTTAGACCTTTATCAAATAATCCTGACTTCTTACGACCCTGAAAAAAGAATCCTTTTAAAAAAAATTGGTGGAAAAGGAGAAAATGCAGGTAACCAGCATTGTCTACTTTTCTCACAATGTTTTCCTCCCTATCACAGACTAATCCAATCATTTAGCCACATTTAATCTGTCATCTGCAAATCCTTTCAATTTAAAAGATCTAGTCTAGCATTTTTTCATTTGGTAAAAAGTTAACCACGTTTTTTTCTTTCTTCTCTTTAGAGAAATCCTAACATTTGAGCTTTATTTAAATATTTGTTGTCTGCCATGTCTAAAATTTCTATCAAAATGGGCAAGTGTAAAATTTTGTCAGTTGGTAAAAAGTGTACTCTTTTACAAAATAACAATATTATAGATTTGTCCATATTGAAAGTATCAATAGACATTGATTGTAGCTCAACAAGAAAGGCATGTAACTTTGAAAAGATAGAAAACATTGGGAAAACAGGATATGATGCTAGTCATTGACTGGCATAAATTTTCTCCTCTTTCAAAAATGTTTTAACTCTTTTCCAAAGGACAAAATTTTAGTTTGTCTAAAACAAATGCATTTGTAGATGAGATAGCCAAGGAGGCTCAAACAGAGGTACTTGTCTTTGATGAGGTAGAAAACATCAAGGAAAAGGAGAAAATGCTGGTCATTGGCATTTTCTCCTTATCCCACAGTTTTAAAAACCACCTCCTTAAGGGTCATTAAAACATGGCATTGTGTGTTAAAGGGTGAAAAGAACATTTTTGTCAAACTGGCTTGTGGTGAGCGAGACAAAGTTGTCACAATGGCTTTTCGATGTATGTGGATGCTTGTGTTAGTGCATTCATACGTCCATCAGAATTTGTCCAGACAAGAAATTCTTCATATATGGGTGGATTTCAAAATAGTTTGGCACAATAATTATTGTTCTATTCATGAGGAGAAGTGCGATGTGAAACATTTGTTTAGGTAGGTCCAAGGTCCAGGTCACACTTAAAGGTCAAATGATAAAGTTGTTACAAATAGAGCTTGTCCTAGCTACAACTTTTACAATTGGTGATGGATTTAAAAATAATTTGACACAAGTGTTCTTGTTTACCAGTAGAAGTGCCATTTGATTCATTTGTTTAGTCCAAGGTCAAGGTCACACTTTACAATCAAATGCTGAAACTGACACATAGAGCTTATACAACGAAGCTACACCTTCGACATTTATAGGTGAATTTAAGGATAATTTACACAAGTGTTCTCCTTTACCAGTAGAAGTGCCATTTGAATCATTTGTTCAGTTAGGTCCAATGTCAAGGTCACATGGAAAGGTCAAACGATAAAATTGTCATGTCCAAGCCATAAATTCTACATTATTCTCCTTCGTGATTAGATGTGCCATTTAAGATATTTGATTATATAGTCAAGGTCAGACTTTCAAGTCAAACAATAAACTTATCATAAATAGAATTAAGTTTCTACTTGTTCATAAATAGAGAATACTCCTATCCTTATGCTAATTTGAAAACAAAGGGATCTGAAATAAGATAGATGTGCATTGAGTAACATGTAACTCTATTCCCAAGACTTAGTGCAGCTTATGAGGTTTTTTTGATAACTCCCCCACAGCGGGCTTGACATTTTGCCCCTGGGCACTCTTCTAGTTTTCTAAGGGAATGTTTTGATATCTCAGTTAACCCTTAGGCTGCTAAGCGTGACTCAAGGACCTTTTGCATACAGTATACCAGTAGATCAAGATCAGACTGCATGGAAAGTGCAGTCTAATCTTGGATCTACACTGTCAGATATGGCAATATTTCTCCTAAAAAAATAACTTTAGAAATTGCAACATTTGGGTTTTTTCCACCGAATTGAATGTATTAAGTTACTCAGCAGGATAAGGGTTAAATTCATTGGTGGTTTAATCATTGCTGATTAAGCAACCTTGTCCAGCTGAAGTACCGGTAACTGACCTCTATTTGATCATTGAAAAGGTCACATAAGCCTTTACCAAAGAATCGGAGTGTTAATTGGGGTCCTGCATGGCTCAGTGGTAAACGGTAGGACTTTTAACCTGGAGTCTTCTTGTTGGAGCCTTACTGGAAGCACAGTGTTTTTATGGGAATGACCTCGGGCAAGACACTTCAGAGCCCAAGTGTAGTTCTGGTGGACAAATTTTTCTCCTCTTGTCATGAAATAGAAATTTTATCACTGTGATTGACCAGTACAATTCAGCAGCTTGTAGTTATTTCAAAAGCTTGTTACTGATTTTAATTATGCCCCCCCCCCCTTTCCACAATGAAAGGGGGGGTGGTAATATGGAATCTGGGCCAGTATTCACCTACCGTTCGTAGATTTATTCTTAATCTTACTCAAGATTTAGAAAGTAACACAACTAAACCAAATGGTTTAGCCAATCAGAAATTGTGTTACTTTCAAATTTAGAAAATTCTTGAGAGCAAAACTAAGGATGTTCTTAAGATTGGTGGATGAATACAGCTTTTGGTGTTGTCCATCGGTCAGTCTATCCAGCCTATGAGAGCAATTTATGTCCTCTTTCTCCTATATATATAAAGTTTTAAACTATAATTTGGCTGAAATTTTAATTGAAAGCTTTTCATATTCTCATAATGAATACAGGTTGAACTGCAATTTTTATTATGATTGGCCAGTTATTGCAGGAGTTACGGCCCTTTGAATTTTTTTTCCAATCCAACGACAGGCCTACTGGTGGGGGGGGGGGGGATTATTTTTCATCCTGAAAGTTCCAGTAATTTATGTACTATTTTATTTTTCTAGCCTATAGAACAGATGAAGGAAAACCATGGATCTTGCCTGTAGTTAAAACTACGGAGGCCCAGATAATTGCAGATCCAACACTGAACCATGAATATTTACCAGTGGCAGGACTGCAGGATTTTCGAGATGCTGCTGTCAAACTGTTGCTTGGAGAGGAAAGTAAAGCCATAACAGATAACAGGGTAATTTTGGTTATTCTTTGTAATTTAACTCTTTATCACACAATCCAGAGTTTAAATGATCCTGAAGAAGAAAGCCTTATCAAAACATTGTGGGAAAAGGAGAAAATGCTGGTAACCAGCATTTTCTCCTTTTCCCACAATGTTTTCTGTCCTGTCAAATGCAAATTCCATCATTTGAGCCATATTTAGATTGTCTTCTGCAAATGGTTTCAGTTTAGACAAGTCTGCATTTTTGTTGTGTAATAAAGAGTTAACGGGCCCTATTTAGAATTTTTTTTATGTGGATCAAAATTTCTGGTAAAACTCTGATACTTACAACAAACTGTAATTTTCTGTGCAACTATTTAGTAACTGGATAATTACAATCAGTGAAAGATAGGATCTGACATGAGTTGGCGTTTGAGATAAAATTTCATTAAACAAGAATAGGGAAAATGTTATTAACCCTTTACCATGTCACAAAATTCAGCCTTTGCGATAACAACTTCAATGTGGATCAAATGGTACCGTTTTTCTTTGATGGGGTAAAAAACATTGTTGGAAAAGGAGAAAATGCTGGTTACCAGCATTTTCTCCTTTTCCCACAATGTTTTCAAAAGGTGTCTTTGCCAAGGTCGTTAAAACTCGGCATTGTGGGGTAAAGGGTTAAGCGAGCATTTGGCGAGCTTAATAACATTTTTTCTTGACGAGTTTAATGAAATTTTATCTTGAACGCCAACAAATGTCAGATATTTTTTATCACATAACAATATTTCACAAATTATAGATCAGAAGATGCAAAATCATCTGTAGATCCACCCTTGTTTATATTCATAAAACGCATTCACTTCTATGAAAAATGTACAATATGGCGTCAAAAATGACGTCACACAATTGTGATATCAAACATGTTTAAGATCAGAAAATTTGTAATGGGTATATTACACTGAATACAAGGGAGGTTATATGAAATAAGGTGAGATGTTCCCTTTGATATAATGGGATGGTTATTGTGCAATGGGTAATCTGGTCAATATTTATGACATCAGAAATGACATCATCATACATATTTGAATGCCATCTCACATGGCCGGAACATGTTATTAATCATGTGACATTCTCACAGTCCTTTGAGAAATTTTGGCGCATAATCTAATAATACCTCAAGAGGCTACATAGCTCATTAACGCTGTATGAAACAACGAAATTCTGTACTGTATCAATTTCAAAGCATTTTACAGAAGACAAACTGATTGTAGCTCATATGATGACTTCTGTCTTGATGGGGTAGAAAAAATTGTAGTTAACAGCTTTTTCTCTTTTTTCCACAGTGTTTTTAAAAGCCGTCTGCATCAGGGTCATCAAAAGTCGTGATTGTATGGTAAGGAGTTAGGGAAATATCTATAAATACTTTTCCCTCTTTCATACTTGTTGATGGTTTGCCATGTATTCCTTTACTTAAATCAGAGATAATACATTTTTTAAGTTTCATCTGTTAATAGAAATCTTAATGGTCCCTATTAACCCTTTCCCACACAATTCCGGGTTTTCACATCCCTGACAGAAAAGAGACTTTAAAACATTGTGAGAAAATGCTGGTAACCAGTAATTTCTCCTTTTCCCACAGTGTTTTCTTACCTATCAGTGACACATTTCATTGTTTGAGCCACGTTTAATTTGTTGTCTGCAAATACTGTCAATTTGGACTAGTCTAAAATTTTGTCAGTCGGTAAAGGGTTAACATTTTATCAGTCAATCCACTGATTTTATGACCCAGAGGAACAAGACTTTTGAAAACAATCTGGGAACTGGGAAGAGGAGAAAATGCTTGTAAACTTTTAAAGACAAATTCCATCAATTTAATTTGTTGTCCATACATGCTTTTGATTAAGGCAAGTCTAAAACATTGTTGTCTCGCAAAGAAATAATTCTAATATTTCAGGCATTGCAACAGTTTTCATTTTGTTTCCTCCTATAGATAGACATGATTTAGATATTTATGGGAAAGCAGCTAATAGCTTTATTTATAAAAGAGAGTGCAGTTTGTCGTACAGGCACAGAAACTCTGGACAGATGTGCTTACCTCAACAATTGCAATACTGTTTAATACCACACTTTTACTAAGTACTGTATGTTTCAACTCTTTTCCACACAATTCAGTGATTTAAAAACCCTAAGAGAACAGGCTTTTTAACACCTTACCAGACGACAAAATTTTAGCCTTGTCCAAATTGTAAACATTTACAGACAACAATTTCAGTGTGGCTCAAATGATGCAATTTTTCTTTGAAAGGGTAGAAAACATTGTGGGAAAAGGAGAAAATGCTGGTTACCAGCATTTTCTCCTTTTTCCACAATGTTTTCAAAAGGCTTCTTTCTCAGGGTCATTAAAAGTTGGGATTGTATGGTAAAGAGTTAAAACAATTGGCAAAAGTAGAAAATGCTGGTATCTAGTATTTTTTTTCTCTTTACACAATGTTTTCTACAGTGTCAGAGACAGAAATCATCTTTTAAGCCACATTGTATTTGCTGCCCCTTGTGTAATGTCTGAAGGTCCAGACCAGGACTGAAACCAGTACCAAAGTACCAGTGTGTAGGGTTCAAAATCATGAGTTCCTGTTACCCTGTCAGTTAACTTTTTGTTTTCAGTGAGTGATTTGTTTCAGGTGGGAGGTATACAAGCCCTTGGCGGGACAGGGGCTCTCAGACTGTGTGCAGAATTCTTGAAGAAACAAATGGGTTATGACACAGTCTATGTAGCAAATCCAACATGGGGTAGGTGGCTTAAAATGAATTAAAGATAAATACAGAAAATTATATTTTGTAGTAATTTTCGTGGGACTTGTATTTGCTTCGAGGTGCATGAAAAAAATATAATCTTGAGAGATCAGGTGGAGCAAGATGCCAAAATTGTCTTTACACAGTGAGAAGCACATCTATACAAGCCACAGGACAGTAACTACAACACAATAATCTTCTTGTTATATTATACCTGCAAATTCTCAAAGAAAATGTAGCAAGTAAGGCCTTTGTTGTTCAAAAATGTGAAGAAATTAAAAAAAAATTATGAATGGCTGATGAATATTTGAGTGTAAAATGTTGACCAATCAAATCAGATACTAAGATGAAAGATGTCCGCTTGTGGGTTACTACATCATACCATATTTTGAACTGTATTAATTTTGACACTGTGTAGATACAGATTTTTTTCCCATTATGTTTGAATTTGTCCATATACACTGCATGTATTTAAGCCAAAAAATTTATAAGTACAGTATATGATAAATCCTTTTATTCGATCCATATTCTGTTTCTTGTCAATCTGTTCCATCCAGTCAAAACCACTTGAAACAAATTTACAAGTTACAACTTTGAAAACGCCCTTGTAAAAAAGGGCTTCTCAGCATGAACAAGGTATACTTTTTACCAAACAATGAAAATATGGACATAGCCGAATTTGAAGCTTCTGCACATGTCAAATTCAAGTATCTCTGGAGATTTGTCTTTGAAAAGGTAAAAAACAGTGTGAGAAAAGGAGAAAATGCTGGTTATTGGCATTTTCTTTTATTCACACTGTTTTCAAAAGCCTTCTTTATAATTAATTAGTAAAAGCTTGGTACATGGAAGATGAATAAAGATTAGAAATGGTGTGGTGAAAGGAGGAAAATGAAATTGTCAATTAGAGCAACAGTTAAAAATTGTGCAGCAGTTAAAAATTGTATCACATTGTAAGTTTTTAACTTTTTCTGCAGGAAACCACAAAGGAATCTTCAAGTCTGCTGGGTTTTCCAGTATTAAAGAGTATCGTTATTGGGATGCCTCCACTAGAGGTCTTGACTTTGAGGGCATGAAGGAGGATCTGAGAGTAAATATTGTTTTTTAGCTTGGTTGTCTTTGAAGAAAACATCAAGATATTACCATAGCCCTGTCGTCATTGTTGTCTGGGTTGCCATGCAAAATCTTTTGTATTTTCTGATATGTCTATTTTTACTGAGGTATTTACTTCTAACTCTGGCTGGTTGTTCACTATTAAGAGGGGAACCCATACCAGAAATACAAGTAACTCTCAACATTTTTCAATCCAGTTATGTCCCTTTTTTGACTTAGTTACAGGGGTTGGGGGTTATAGTGGAATTAGGCTGTTAAACTGTCTGTACAATGTAGACGTAATCTATGTCCTGAAAATTCCGAGAAACGTCGGAAAAAATGAGACTGGACGTTTTACTTATGTCCAAAATTTTACAAAAACATCCACAAATTCATACTTGGACATGTAAAATCTTAAGTTCTGAAGCATAATCAAGGATTAAACATCCGGTATCAGTAGGCTATGTAACTATCGACTTCGATACCTGTCGATTTGAGGCACACGTTTCGTCACCTTACAAACAATTTATGTTGGCCTTTCATGCCTATGAAGACATAAAAACCTACAGCTACCGTAAGTTTCATCTTCACAATTACATTTTTAACTGGACTTTTTCAAAGCAGCATTAAATCTACCACAGAAAATGTTGAATTTCGTATCTGTCAGTGTATGTCAAAACCCACAGATTTTTTGTTTTTCAAAGAATAATAGTGGCAGAAAAAAAAAACACGAAAACCCATGACAAAAAAATGTCAAATTGACCTTGCCTTTATCAAAGACCCTTCAGACGTCTTATACAGCCTTGATACTGGCTTTATACAGCTGACTTGCATATACTCCATACAGAAAGTAATGCAGGCACTTAAATCTCTATTCAGCCACCAGAAAAACAGTTAGATAATGAAAAGTAATAAAAAAAGATAAAGGACAATCTCATGGCTAAGAAAGGGGGGGGGGGGGTTTACTTATCTTGCAGCAAAGAGCACTGAAGCAAGTTTACAAGACAAATGAGTAGAACATTCATACAAAGAACTAAGACTGAAAAATTTGCTTGAATGGAACCAACTTTATTTTTTGTCTATAGTGATTCATGATAATGAAATACATGCTAATGATTCAAGTAAAACAAGATTGTACAACTGTTTTCAATTAATTTCACCTTGAGTATTCACATAAGAGAAGTATAGATCTATCAACTTGCTAATTATCCAACAAGATTTCCCTCCGCACTGGGGTTAACTCTTTGGTTGTTGGTACTTTATGAAATTGTCTCATTGTAATAATTCTGATGTGTTCCCACAACACAGGGTTTTTAGGAGAATTTTGGAATGATTCAAATACTTAAGCCAAAATACTCTCTATTATCTTGACCAATGATAAAACAGGGAAAATAGGTGTGTCATGTGATAGAGATATATGTACAACTTCCTGAATTTTCATAAAGAATTCCTAAAATTTAGACGTGAAATTTTAAAATTCCTTAATTTGCCCCTTAATGAAAGAATTGGCCGATATATAGCTGGTAACTCCATCTCATTTTATGTCATTAGATATGACATCATTGTATATATCTGAAAATGATCCCTTATAATAAAAGCATGTTAGTGATCTTGGCATTCCCACAAGCCATCTTGAAATTCAGGCAGGAATTTTGAAAATGTCTTAAGAGGAAATGTATCTCAATAGGGAATTACCAGCTTTTTTTTACGCATCTGTCTCATAACTGTTCATGGTTTGTCGTCTATTTGCTTAACTTAAACCTTTACCACACAATCCTGACTTTCAAGGAAGAAAGCTGTTGGAAATGTTGTAGGAAAAAGAGAAAATGCTGGTACCCGTCATTTTCTCCTTTTCCAACAATGTTTTTTACCCTATCAGGAACAAATTTTGTTATTTTAGCCACTTTTAATTTGTCGCCTGCAAATGCTTTCAAAAAGTCTAAAATTTCATTGTGTGGTAGAGCAATAAAACATTTTCAAAGTTTGATTTGATTATGAAATCTGAATACTCCCTTTCAAATGCTGCTCATGTAAATAAAATATTGAGGGCTGCATACGAAAAGTAAACCTGCTTTACATGAGGATTAAGACCTTAGGTCATAATGTTAGACTTGTCCGATTTGAAAGCATTTCAGTGTGACTCAACAATTGAAATTCATTTTTGGAAGGGTTTTTGAAAGGGTAGGAAAGATTGATGGACCAGCATTTTCTCCTTCTTCCACAGTGATTTCTAAAGTGTTCTTCTCAAGGGTCGTGAGACCATTTTTAGCTCGACAGTTTTACGAAGAAAACATGGAGGCACTGTCATAGCCATGTTCTCATTTGTGTTATTGTCATGCAAAAAGTCTGTCTCTCCCTGTTGTAAATCAA
Source organism: Hippopus hippopus (assembly GCA_946811185.2). Lineage (NCBI taxonomy): Eukaryota > Metazoa > Mollusca > Bivalvia > Cardiida > Cardiidae > Hippopus > Hippopus hippopus. Next base: position 31,862,047 of record OX328106.1, read on the forward strand.
TATATTCACTTTGCACCTTGTCTGAGGGTCTGTATTCACCATCAACTCTTAAGAAAATTCTAAGGCATATTCGTAAGAATTTTCTGATTGGCTTAACCAAATTTTTTAGCCAGTCAAAAGTTGTTAGTTTCTAAATCTAGAAATAGACATAAAATGGAATTAAGAATGGTTGGTTAATAAGGATCCCAATTCTAACTATCAAAAGCGGAACCCAAAACCAAATGGGCAGCTAACCTTCATAATATTTTCAACACAGTGAGGCCCCTTTTTCACCATAGAATATTTTACCGCAAAAGAGGAGAGAGAGTGCAGCCAGGCTTGGCACTAATATTACTAAGCAGGGTTTTTTGTTATTTCAGGGTGCCCCACCAAAGTCTGCTGTTATATTGCATGCAGTTGCCCATAATCCAACAGGTGTAGACCCAACACATGATCAGTGGAAAGAAATAGCCCAACTCTGTAAAGAAAAAGAAATATTTGTTGTAATGGATAATGCTTATCAGGGATTCATTTCTGGTGATGTAGATGCAGATGCATGGTCAAGCAGATATTTTGCAGATGAAGGTTTTGAATTTTTTGTGGCCCAGTCATTCAGCAAAAACTTTGGCTTATACAGTAAGTTCTTTATTCTTTTGTCCAAACAATTTCAACATTAGAGAAAAAGACTTGAAATCATTGTGAAAAAAGGAGAATGAAAAAAAAATGGCTGCTTATCCTCCTTTTATTACAATGTGTTCTACCCTTTTACACACAAATTTCAATTTTCACATCTCACTTGTTGTGTCATGTGAAAATGCTTTCAATTTGTAGAAGTCTAATATTTTGTTTCATTGGGTTTAGAGTTAATTTGGCTATCCAAATAAGTATCAGCAGAGGTCAGGTTATTTAAATCTTTACCATAAAACAGGATTTTAGACTTGACCAATTTGAAAGCATCTGCAGACGACGAGTTAGACATGGCTTGCATGATGAGATTTTCCTTTTGAATGATAGAAAACATTGTGGGTATTGGAGAAAATGCTGTTTACCAGCATTTTCTCCTTTTCCCACAATGTTTTCAAAAAGAGTCTTCCTCTTTAAAAATTGGGATAGTGTGGTAAATGTGGTAAAGGGTTAACTGTGGTGAGGGGCTGATTGAAATTGTGGAATCGCTACGTTGGCTGATTTTAATAAAATGCCAAGTTACTCTCTGGGCCCTTTGTACGTATGCACTGTCATTAAACTGAAACTTGGACATTTTCTATTACCTGTGTCAGTATTTGAGGTATTTACCTGAACAATTAACAGAATACTTTACGAAGATTTGCTAAATTCAATGTCTATTTTTAGCCTTGCTGTTTTCAGAGAGAAAATTCAGTTATTGTCATAGCCCTGCTTTCATTTATATAGTCATTGTGCAAATATTTTGACAGTTCTACATGTCTCTGGTATAAGTGAAGATTTTCACTTCAAACGGGAACGAGATATTTACTATCAAAGGAAGAAACCCAAACTAAATAGGAAGGTTTTTGAAAACATTGTGGGAAAAGGATAAAATGCTGGTAACCAGCACTTCATCCTTTTCCCACAATGTTTTCTTAACCTTTCATAAACAGATCTCATCGTTTGAGCCATGTTTAGTATCTCCTCTACAAATGCTTTCAATATTGGTGAGTCTTAAATTTTGTTGAGTTGTAACGGGGTAATCTGATGCTCGGGATCAAATGGGCACAATATACATGTAGTTCGAAATGCAACTCATGAACTGCAGCTGAGTGTTGGCATTAACCATCTTATCTAGCCAAGTTAGATGATCACTACATTGCTCTATTAATCCTAGGCTGATACAGGTAATGTTTTTAATTCAGGCAGTATGCATTCATTGGTTGCAGTCTATTCTAATAGCATAAGTCAAATAGTGTGTTTCATTTGCTATCCATCAATCATCAGTAAAAGGTGAATACAAATAGGGTCTGCAGGAGAGAATTGTTGGATATGCTGGGAATCATTAAAATATAGACACATAATATTTACTTGAACATTCATTAACTTTTTCCCAAACGACAAATTTTTAGACTGAACCAAATTCAAAACATTTGCAGAAGACAAATTCAGTGTTGCTAAAATGATGATGTCAGTGTTTGATAGGGTAGAATACATTGCGGGAAAAGGAGAGAATGCTGGTTACCAGCATTTTCTCCTTTTCCATCTATGTTTTTCAAAAGCCTATTTCATCAGGGTTGTTAAAACTCGTTATTGTGTGGGTAAAGGGTTAAACATTCATTATTTGCATATATATAATCAAATGAAGTTTTAGGATACGCTCCAACACCAGATGATGGACTGTCAAAATATGTATGTGGATTTTGCTGAAAGGGTTACTTGACATTTGACTTGGGTTTGATGATGTAATTCTAGGAGTGATAACTATCAATATATGGCATGCAACACACGAAAAGGGGCATTCGGACATTTGCGTAAAGTGTCATCTCGAGTCAGCCTGCACAGGCTGATTCGAGATGACACTTTCCGATCCTGTCTGATTTTCTATTTCACACAAGTATACTTTGGGACAAAATCTAATGTTGATGTAAAGTGTCGTCTAGGATAAGCCTGCGCAAACTGCGCAGACTGATCCGAGATGACATTTTATGCAAAAGTCTGAATGCCCCTTTTCGCGTGTTGCAAGCGATGTAGTAAGCAACATACTGCAGGGGTTACAAGTTTTGACTTAATCAGCCAAGGGTAATAGAGCAACATAGTAATCATGACCTTTTGCTAGTGGAGAGGGGCAACCACAAGCCATGCTCTTGTAAATACTTTCAGATGAGCGTGTTGGTAATGTAGCAGTTATTTGCAAAACTCCTGAAGCCAAGACTAACGCTCTGTCACAGATGGAGCTACTTGTAAGAACCATGTGGTCGAACCCGCCAAGCCATGGAGCCAGAATTGTAGCCACAGTTCTCAACAATCCTGCACTATTATCGGAATGGTTAGCAATGATTGCTCCTTTTTGCACATTATTTAATATTACATGCAGGGCAGGTGTCTCACAGCCATTACTTTACAAAATTTGGGACACCTCTCTGTCTAGGATTTTTTTTTATCTTTTACTGAAAAATCCAGAGTTGTAACAACTCCAAGGAATATTCTTTTTTAAAAATTGTGGGAAAATGACAAAATGCTGATAATTTTCTCCTTTCCCACAATCTTTTCTACCCAGTCAAAGGATGTCAGTTCATTGTGTCAATTTTGGATTTCTTGTCATCTTCAGATGCTTTCAAGCCGAGCTTGGTAGTTCATAGCATAGAGGACTTGAAAACGGGGATGCTGGTTTGAATCCCCAGCATGCTTTGTTTCTAATGTTTATTTAAAATTTGTATGATGTGTTAACCCTTTACCACAAAATCCCAAGTTTTATTAACCTTGAGGAAGGTTTTTGAAAACATTGTGGGAAAATGAGAAAATGCTGGTACCAGTATTTTGTTCTAAAATTGTTTTCTACCCTAATTAACCCATTACCACACAATCCCAACTTTTAACGACCCTGAAAAAGAAGCCTTTTGAAAACATTGTGGGAAAAGGAGAAAATGCTGGTAACCAGCATTTTCTCCTTTACCCACAATGTTTTCTATCCTTCCAAAAACAAATTTCAATTTTTCAGTCACATTAATTTTGACATCTGCAAATGCTTTCAATTTGGACCATTCTAAAATCTTGTCGTTTGGTAAAGAGTTAAAACATTTTTCATCATTTGAACCAGATTTAATTTTTTATCTGCAAATGCTTTGGATTTGGACAAGTACAAAATTTTGGGGTTTGGTAAAGAATAAATAGGCCTTTACAAGAAATGTGTTTTTTTATGAGGGTCTGCTAGGGGGCCGAGACTTCGTGAGTGTTGACCCTTCTTGTTATGTCATTCCAAAAGCACAATGTATTTGAGCCATGCTCTATGAAAAGGGGGCTTAATGCATCTGTGAAAAGTATCGACCCAGGTCAGCCTGCGCAGGCTGACTTTGGCCGAAACTTTTTGCTATTGGTCAGTTTTCTGTATGTCCAAGGACCAGTCTACCTCAAGATTAAGTTGGTTGTTAAAAAAAGTGGCTATGATGGATCAATAGTTATGTGATGACTTGCTTTGTATCATGCACCATGGAGATGCATTAAGCCCCCTTTTGCCAGAGCATGGCTCATTTTGATTAAGTCTAGTTTTAACCCCACAAATGAATGTGGCAGTACCATCTGTCTGTCCATAGACGCAATTTTGTGTCCTGTGGTTTTCAACCATTTTGACTGAAAAATTGAATGGAATCCTTTCTGTCATCAGAAATAGAGCACCTCTGATTTTTATTATGATTTTTCAACTGTGTAGGAGGAAATGCTCTTTGATTTTTCCCATTGTTGTTAAAACTCGGGATTTTGCTGTAAAGGGTTAATTTTCTACACTTCTGTTATAGTTTGCAAATGACTCTGATGTAGATTCCATATTGCAAATTTTTTTAAGATCTGTTTTCATTTCTTTTTGTCAGGAAAGAGAGCATTAAGACAATGGCCAATAGAATCCTGAACATGCGAAAGGAATTATATGAGAGGTTAAGGAAGATTGGCTGCCCTGGTACCTGGGATCACATCACCAACCAAAAAGGAATGTTCAGCTACACTGGCCTGAACGGTAAAGTAATTGTGTTGTTTAACCCTCTGCCAAACAATTCTGTGTTGCAACAAGTCTGAGAAGGAACACCTTTGAAATTTTTGTGGGTAAAAGAGAAAATGTTTTGATGACCAGTATTTTTTCCGGCAATGTTTTCTCGCTATTCCAAGACAAATCTCAGCATTTGAGATGGTTAGCAGCATTTTCGCTTTTTCCCCATGATGCTTTCAAAGACCTTTCTAGTAAGGGTTGTTAAAACTTGGGATTGCTTAATAAAGACTAAAAGAGTTAAGCAGGATTTTGTGCTGCATTTCACAGTATTTTAGTTATATAACAGTGGCAGCTCACATCTTCACAAAGCCAACCAACCATGTAAACTAGCACATCTGCAATTTCTGGTATGATTGATAGCCTATTTCAGAAGTTATGTCTGAAATGTTTCCCTGGTCCAGTGACAAGGCAAGTGGGGGAGGTATTCATCAGCCTCAAACAGTTTTACTTAACCCTTTACCACACAATCATGACTTAAAACAACCCTGAATAAGAAGGCTTTTGAAAACATTGTGAGAAAAGGAGAAAATACTGGTAAACAGCATTTTCTCCTTTTCTCACAATGTTTTCCACTGTATCAAAAAAAAGAAATCATCATTTGAGCCAAATTTTATTTGTCTTCTGCAAATGCTTTCAATTTGGTCTAGTCCAAATTTGAGTTGTTTGGTAAAGAGTTTAAGTTGAAATGCTTTTTGCCAAAAAATGTATTTATCCCTTATGCTAAAAGCTATAGGCTGTACAGGTTCATTTGAGCTCTGTTTAGAACGAAATTTTACAAAACATAATAAACCTCATGTAAATTTATTTTTCCAGTGCATACAGTTAAAGTAGATTGCTAATTGGATCTGTTTCTATGTCATGATTTCAGAACAACAGAGCAAAGAGATGATGCAGAAACACCATGTTTATATCATGAAATCTGGAAGAATCAACATGTGCGGTCTGACAACAAAAAATATTGATTACGTTGCAGCAGCCATTCATGAGGTTTTAGGAGGGGCCCAATCAGCTCAAAGTAGAATATAGAAAAAAAAAATTAGACTTGCTAACTTTCAGTTTGAAGAAGACTGCTTTGTAAGGAATCATGTAAATCTTGAGATATGTTAGGAGTAAGAGTAATGTACCATACCTCGTGCAATTGTGTGTGTTTTTTTTTTAGCTCACCTGAGCACAACGTGCTCAAGGGGAGCTTTTAGGATCACCTGGTGTCCATCGTCCGTCGTCAACAATTCTTTAAACATCGTCTCCTCCTAAACCACTGGGCCAATTTGGACCAAACTTGGCTGGAATGTTTCTTGGGAGGTCCTCTTTAAAAAGTGTTCACAGAATTTGATTCCATCAAAAACACTGGTTGCCATGGCAACTAAATGGAATTTTCTAAGAAATTCTTTAAAAATCTTCTTCTCTGAAACCGCTGGTCAGATTTTGAAATAATTTCACAGAGATGTTCCTTGGGTGACCCTTTTCAAAAACTGTTCGCGAAATTTTGATCCGTCGAGAAACATGGCTCTGTGACTGGGGGCTACTTGCACTATACGGATATGAAGAAATTCTTAAAAATTCTTCTTCTCTGAAACGGCTGGTCAGATTTTGAAATAATTTCACAGAGATGTTCCTTGGGTGACCCTTTTCAAAAAATGTTCGCGAAATTTTGATCCGTTGAGAAACATGGCTCTGGTGACTGGGGGCTACTTGCACCATACGGCCAAGAAGAAATTCTTAAAAATTCTTCTTCCCTGGAACGGCTGGTCAGATTTTGAAATAATTTCACAGAAAAGTTCCTTTGGTGACCCTTTTCAAAAATTGTTCGCGAAATTTTGATCCGTTGAGAAACATGGCTCTGATGGAGGGGGGGGCTACTTGCACTATATGGCCATGAAGAAATTCTTAAAAATCCTTCTTCTGTGAAACCTCTGGTCAGATTTTGAAATAATTTCACAGAAATGTTCCTTGGGTGACTCTTTTCAAAAATTGTTCACGAAATTGTGATCTGTCAGGCAACATGGCTCTGGTGGTGGGGGCTATTTGCACTATAGGGACATGAAGAGGAATTTCTCAATTCTTCTTCTCTGAAATGGCTGGTCAGATTTTGAAATAATTTAACATATATGTTCCTAGGGTGACCCTTTTCAAAAATTGTTAGGGAAATTTTTATCTGTCGAAAAACAACAGCCAATTGTTGGCACCTGCATGTGGTTCTCTTGTTGGACTTATGTTTTTAGTCGCTTTTGAGCATGTGCTGTTCTTCGAGAAATTGTCCGTGGGTGATCTATCCAAAAATTTATTTGCAGAATTCTGATTCATCAAAATCATTGCTGTGGTGACGAGTGTAGGGGTGGTGACAGATTTTGAAATGACTTTTACAGGTGACCTTTTCAAAATTGCTTGGCAGAATAATGATTTTGTTTCCAAAGTTTCAATACCTCAAAAAAAAAAAATGGCTATGGTCCTCTCAAAAATTCAGGTGAGCGATCCAGGGTCATCTTGGCCCTCTTGTTTCATAGAACTATCAAATCCAGAAGATGTATTTATGCTCTTTACATAACTGGTACTCATTACAAGATATTCATGTTACCGCCTGGAGCCCACAGTCTTTTACCTGTAACCCTAAGAGCCCTGAATTAATGAAATGGTCTTCCTAAAATAAACACAGCCAATCTATTGCTACATCTAGGTTGTTAATGACCAGAATGTGTTACAAAGTTGCTGAGACGGTAGATCCAAGACCAGACTGATTTGTCTGTCTAGTCTGATCCTGATCTACACTGTTGCAAATGTAATATAAGCCTTTCAAGAGCTTTATGGGTGAAGCTAAGTGGACATAGTTGCAACATGAGAAATGGCTGGTATCAAGCAATTTATCCTTTTGCACAGTTTTCTTACATGTATTTATGTAGTTTACCTTGAAGATTCATACAACTAGATTTCGACCAAAACCTTTTTTCAGAAGAGAGTTGGTATTTTGTGAGGAGAAATCATGAAGACTCTAATGTATACCATTAATCTTAGTTAGCAAAAATCTTGAAAATACCGATACTACAAAAAATGTTTTCCATCACAAGAATTAAAACCACCACCAAAACCAGCTGTACCCCGTAGTAGTGCAGTCGGTAACGCACAGGACTTGAGAACAGGGAGTTGCTTGTTCCAATTCCAAGCCCTGCAAATTTCTTTCGGAGGATTGATGATAGTCACTGTGACATGATTCATTCCTCTCTTAAGGCTGATCATTGTTTTCATGACGGTTATGTGGGAAAGCAGCCAGTGGTTTGGGAAGGATACTAGTACATGTATTATGCAAACTACTGCTACTAAAAACAACAGGAAAGCATGGATAGGTACACTGGCCGCCACAATATGAGTGAAACAATGTTTAAAATGAGGTTTAACTCTATACAGTCAATCAGTCAACCACCAGAGCCATAGTTTTAGACAGTGAGGACTGACCTATTATTATAATTAATTCATTAACATGTTTAAAGGCTTTTTATATTCCTTGTTACACAGTAATTGCTACCAATTGACAAATCAGGACAAAAAAGGTAACACAAATAAATACATGTATGTAATAAATGGATATGGTTGATTGGTGTTTTACACTGCTTTCAACGTAATAAATAGGACATTGCTTATATTTTCTACTAGTATTTGTCTAAGTTTTGCAGGGGATGGGAATTTCTCAAAAATTTTCTGATACAAAATCTGGTTGAAGACCAATTTAACCCCTAGGTTGCTAAGGGGAAACTCAATGTGCTTGTGCAGACAGTGTAGACAAGGATCAGACTGCACAGAACATGTGGTCTGATCTTTGATCTTCAGTCTCTGATTATGTAAGATTTTGTCCAGCAAAAAAAACCCTTTGATATTGTGATATTATGTATTTTAGAATTGGCTGGAAATTTTTCATCTAATTTATTCAACAAGTAAAGAGTTAACTCATAACCAAACAACAAAATTTTAAACTTCAACCAACTTGTATGCAGTTGCAAGCGACAAAATAAATGTGACCGATAAATTGAAATTTGTTTTTGGAAGGGTAGAAAACATGGGGAAAGGAGAAAATGCTGATATACCCTTTACAAAATGGTAATCAGCATTTCCTTCTTTTTCCACAATCTTTTGTATTGTTTTTTAGGATGAATTATACCACTTGCGCAACATTTAATGTGTCCCTTGCAAATGCTTTCAATATATACATCAAGTGTAAAATTTTGTCATTTGGTGAAGATTTAAAGGTAAAATGCTGTAGGTGTTAATGTTTGTGTGCTCTTAAAATAATGAAGTTTAGTTGTTTTTCTTATAATCTTTTTTTCCCATTGTAAGACTTAGTCTTTGTTAACCCATTTCCAAACAATTCCGTCTTAATGCCACCCTAAAGAAGAAGGCTGTGAGAAACATTGCTGGAAATGAAGAAATTGCTGGTAACCAGCATTTATTCCTTTTCCTACTGTGTTTTCTTTCGTTTCAAAGACAGTTCCTTTCACTTGAGCTACATTTGGTCTGTTGTCTGCAACTCCTTTGAATATGAGAGTCTAAAAATTTGTTTCGTTTCATAAAGATTTAAATAAACCTGAGCCAAGCTCCAGCAAAAGGGGATCTAATGCATCTCCCTGATGAATTATACCAAGTATGTCATCACATTATTAGGGATCCTATAAAATCTATTTTGTTAAGCAAATGACTGAATCTAGAGTTAGAATCATCCTTGTACATGTATAAAATTTGTAAAAGGCAGAAAGTTTCAACCCATGTCAGCCTGTGCAGGCCGACATGGATACCTTTTGCAAGTGCATTAAGCCCCCTTTTATCAGAGCATGGCTTATTTCTAATGTGCATGAACTCTATGTAAATATTCAGAATAAATTATATTAATTTATAACACCTTTTTTTTTGGTAGTTTGATGGATTTCAAGTCTTTACCTTTCAGTAACAAGTTTAACCCTTTACTACATAACAAAGAGCTAGACATCTATCCAAACTGAAACATTTGTAGATGAAATATTGTATATGTCTTGAATGAATTTGCCTTTGGTAGCAAAGAAAACATTTTGGGAAAAGGAGAAAATGCTGGTTACCAGCATTTTTTCCTTTTCTTAAATTGTTTTCAAAAGCCGTCTTCCTCAGGGTCTTTAAAACTCAGGATTGTGTGATAAAGGGTTAATGCACATGTAAAGGCATAGTGGCTGAAGGAGAATTTGCTAAATAAATCTTATTTGTTTGAATCTATTGTTGCAAAAGTAGATCTTGCTGTATATAAATGAAATTCTCCTTTTGCCAAAACATTTTCACATTCTTTTAAAACTGTATTCCTTTAACTCTTAACCAAACAATCTCGAGTTTTAACAATCCTGAGAAAAGGGCCATCTGAAAACATTGTGGGAAAAGAAGAAAATGCTGGTAATTTACAGACAATTTCTATCATTTGAGTCACATTTATTTTTTCATCTGCAAGTGCTTTCAACTGGGACACTCTAAAATTTTGTTGTTTGGGAAAGAGTAAATTGATCAATTTATTGATGGTGTTTTACATGGTGTTTTACGCTGCTTTCGACATTTTAGTCATATCACAGCAACGGCTCACATATTCATGCATTTCCTGGGTTTCACCAGTACTAGGCTAGGGCTCTGACGTGTCTTGCCCAAGGACACTCCTCGGAAAAACCCAGTGGATCCAATGAGACTCAAACGAGGGGCGTCCATGTTAGGAGTCCTACACTTTGCCACTGAGGCATGCAGGACCCCGTAAAGAGTTAGTATGTTTATAAAGTTGTCTGTGTAAGGAGATACTTACTTTGCATATTTGTAGTGATTTTCTTTTAACCAATAAATTGACAAAATTCAATGATTTATCAATTTTCTCACTGTAGAACCTCAACCATCAGCATATTAAACTAATGACATATTGTTGGTAATTCTTTAGTTTGTTATAGTTTTTGGGTTCTAGTTTTGGCTTATTTGTAATTACCAGCGTGTAAATTCATGGGTACAAACCATAACATGTGCAGATTTTGGTTCACTGACCCATTCCGCAGGAACATAATGTTATTGCATGAGGTTTCATGTAAGTTTCTAATGAATTACATGATTAACTCTTAACCAAATGACAAAATTAAGACATGTTCAAATTAAAAGTTATTCCAGATGACAAATAAAATGTGGTTCAAAGTATAGGTTTGTCATTGAAAGGGCAAAAAACTGCGGCAAGAGAAGAAAATGCTGATACTAGCATTTTTTTTTCTTTTCCGCAATGTTTTCATAGGTGTGCCTCCTTAGGGTACTGTATTTAAAACCTGTTAAAGAAATGAAAACTTCATGCAATGCTGCAGTAGTCATCGTAAGTCTCTAAACTTGTGCAAATACCTTGGTTCACACCTTCAAGAATTTATTCAATTCTAATGTAAATGTCACAGAACTATTTTCTTGTGTATGAACTATGAACCAAATTCAAACCAAACTACACTCATGAGCTTGGACGTGACTGTGCATGGTATATAGAGGCGAAAGGTAAGAATGCAGGGTGTTTCTTTGTCAGTCATTTGTTATATTTAAAAAAGAAATATATTAAATCTCACATTTGTATTTATTATCATTTTTATTGAACTTGAAACTGAAGTATCAGTATACATGTATGTTGCAATTACCAAGGGTCCCGTCACCATTTTGGTTGACTTGTTTCATAAAAATGATGATGCTTAGGAACACTTGAGTAAGATTCTCCATTTCTTTGTCCCACTCATATTCAAACAACCAGTATCCAGGGTAATACTGTTTCAAACCTAATTAATCGTTAACCAGACTATCCTGTGGGAGCAAGGCTTTTGATAAAATTGTGGGAAAATGAACAAATGCTAGTAACCAGCATTTTCTTCTTTTCTTACAATATTTACAATATAAAGGACAATTCCCATCATTTTAGCCATGCTGAATTTACCCTTGGCCTTTGGCAAATCTTTTTTAATTAACCCTTAAAGCGGTTTTCACAACTGTAGTTACCTTTGCAACCAGAGTAGATTAAGATCAGTCTGATATTTGACCTACACAGTCTGCTGTGCTAAGACATTATCAACAAAAGTAAATTTGAAAATCAAATTATTGGAGTCTTACTTCTAGACTGAAAATGTTGATTGGGTTTAACTCTTTACCAAACAACAAAATTTTAGACTGGTCCAAATTTAAAGCATTTGCAGACAACTTAGACATTGCTCGTAATATGAAAGTTGTCTTTGAAAGTGCAGAAAACACAGTGGGAAAAGGAGAAAATGCTGTTTACCAGCATTTTCTCCTTTTCCCACAATGTTTTCAAAAGCCATTTTCCTTAGGGTCGTTAAAAGTAGGGATGGTGTGGTAATGGGTTAAGGGTTAATATGGAATAGTCCTTGGTTTTGCTGTCTGGTAAACGTTAAAATTTTTGAGATCTCTTTTTAAATGCATTTTTATTTTCTGGTGGACTGTTATTAAAGAACTTTATTTTAGTATATTTCTTCTGTCATTAATCTGAATTCCCTTATGGTTCTGGTTAGAAAATAAATCATTTTCTGTTGAAACATGAGCACTGGTTGTGCTTAATTCTTTACCAATTAATCCCACAAAATTAATGACCCTCAAGAAATAGGCTTTTGGAAAAGATTGTGGGAAAAGAAGAAAATGCTGGTAACCAGCATTTTCTGCCTTTCTCACAATGTTTTCTACTCAATAATAGAAAAATTTCTTATTTTATCCTCATTCAATTTGTTGTCTGCAGATGCTTTGTATTTGGACAAGTCTCAAATTATGTCGTTTGGTAAGGAGTTAAGTCTCAAAATACCGGACTGTGCCTTGTTGATGTAACAGTTCTGACAAATACCTTCCCACGGTGAGTATTGAACACTGGACCTCTTGGTCCCAAGGCAAACGCTCTACCATGCCACTACAAAAGCTAGCTCTATGGCAAGGCAGTACAAGTATCATAATACAAACACAAGCTATACATTTACATGTATATCTATCTGTGGGATAGACCAGTATACTATATTGAAAGTTTTTCTATATGGTTTTAGACTGCAAGATCCCTGTTGTCAACCCTTTTCCAGACAGCAGTTTTTTCAACTAATCTGAATTTAAATTAGATGCAGAATTGAATTTTTGCTCAGATGATCATATATGACCTTTAATAGTAAAAAGCATTGGGGAAAAAGGAGAAAATGCTAGTTACCACCATTTTCTGAGTTTTCCCACAGTGTTTTCAAAAGACTCCTATATCAGGGTCCAACAAACATACAACTGTGTGGTAAAGGTGTAAACTAACAACCCCCCCCCCCTTACAGATAACTCATTGGGTCTTGAAGCAGTCCACTATTAAAACAAGATGGCCCTGGATTGCTCACCTGAATTTTTGAGAGGACCATAGCCATTTTTTTTTTTGAGATACTGAAACTTTGGAAACAAAATCATTATTTTGCCAAGCAATTTTGAAAAGGTCACCTGTAAAAGTAATTTCAAAATCTGTCAACACCCCTACAATCATCACCACAGCAATGACTTTGATGAATCAGAATTCTGCAAATAAATTTTTGGATAGATCACCCAAGGACAATTTCTCGAAGAAGAGCACATGCTCGAAAGTGACTAAAAACATTAGTCCAACAAGAGAACAACATGCAGGTGCCAACAATTGGCTGTTGTTTTTTGACAGATAAAAATTTCCCTAACAATTTTTGAAAAGGGTCACCCTAGGAACATATATGTGAAATTATTTCAAAATCTGACCAGCCGTTCCAGGGAAGAATTGAGAAATTCCTCTTCATATCCCTATAGTGCAAATAGCCCCCACCACCAGAGCCATGTTTCTTGACAGATCACAATTTTGTGAACACTTTTTGAAAAGAGTCACGCAAGGAACATTTCTGTGAAATTATTTCAAAATCTGACCAGAGGTTTCAGAGAAGAAGATTTTTTTAGAATTTCTTCATGTCCATATAGTGTGAATAGCCCACAGCCATCAGAGCCATGTTTCTTGATGGATCAAAATTTCTCGAACACTTTTTGAAAAGGGTCACCCAAGGAACATTTCTATGAAATTATTTCAAAATCTGACCACACCTTCCAGAGAAGAAGAATTTTTAAGAATTTCTTCATGGCCGTATAGTGCAAGTAGCCCCCAGTCATCAGAGCCATGTTTCTCGTCAGATCAAAATTTCGCAAACAAGTTTTGAAAAGGGTCACCCAAGGAACATTTCTGTGAAATTATTTCAAAATCTGACCAGCCGTTTCAGAGAAGAAGAATTTTTAAGAATTTCTTCATTTACATATATATAGTGCATGTAGCCCCCAGTCATCAGAGCCATGTTTCTTGACGGATCAAAATTTCGCAAACAATTTTTGAAAAGGGTCACCCAAAGAACATCAGTGTGAAATTATTTCAAAATCTGACCAGCCGTTTCAGAGAAGATTTTTGGCGAAGATTTTTGAGCAAGTTTACAAGTTCGAGCGAATGTATCAGCCAGACTGCATTAGCCACTGACAAACAGTTGTGTTTTTCTGGTAGAAAAATGTTTTAGCTCTAAGCTGTTGAAAAAATTAGGAGAATAACTGATGGGGTAGAAAAGATACATTGTTTTTTTGTAACCGGGGGCGAGTAACGGGCTGCATACAGTTAAATCCCTTGTTTTAGTCTATGGGTGACAGGAGTCAAACTACAGACCCCTATGCTCAGGTGAGCAATATAGGACCATCATGGTCCTCTTGTTTTCTTTTCCAAAACTCTTTTCTGCCCTGAGATAAATTCCATAGTTCTTGCAGCAACCTTTGTGTCTTCTGCAGGTTCTTTTAAGAAGGACCAGTCTAGGATTTTGTCGTTTTGAAAATAGTTAAATGAGAGGATTTGCCATAAAAGGGAAGAAAACATTGTGGGCCACCATATTTTCAAAATTCTTCTTCTCCATGGTATAAATTAAAAACTGTGTGGTAAAGGGTTAAGTAACTCTTGGCTTTCCACTGATAAATTCTTCATGACAACATAATTTTAGAATTGTCCATATTAATTTTTCAGTCACCAGACAAGTTTTGACCAGTCTAAATTAAAACAATTTGTAGATGTCAACTAAAATGTCACATAAATGATGAAATTAGTCTTCAGTGTAGTAGAAAACATCGTGAAATTGGAGAAAATCTTAGTTATCAGCACTTTCTCCTTTTCTCAATGTTTTCCATAGCCTTCTTCTACATAATACTGGATTGTATTGTTCAAGCTTAAGAGTATTTCTAGACAAAGAGTAGAAAACATTGTGCAGAAAAAAAGGAGAAAATGCAGGCTACATAAAATTTCCTTTTCTCACCTTTTTCCCATTGCCTTCAAGGAGGATTGTTTGAAATTAAAAGTTAAATATTACATTCAAATAGTGATGAAAGAAAATAACTACCAAGGCAACTGAAACAACAGTGAAACTAGCATTTTATTAAATTATGTTTATGTACAATTAAAAACACAAGTACACATACATGTATCCTTTCCAACACAATACTATTTTGCACTGGAACATGGCAATCCTCCATCATTCTTTATACATAGCAGTCTGTATTGAGTTATCACAAAATTCAATGGTTTCCCACCCTCAAATATAAAGCTTTCGAAAACATTGTTAAATAAGGAGAACATGCTGGTTACCAGCAATGATTTCTGACCTTAAGGAAGACAATTTTAATCATTTGAGCCATATTTTGGTGTATAAATGCTTTCAATTTGGACAAGTTTAAAATTTTGTAGCTTGTTAACCCTTTACCAGATGACAAAATTATGCCTTGTCCAAACTGAAAGCATTTGCAGACAACAATTCCAACGAGGCTCAAATGGTGCAATTTTTCTTTGATAGGGTAGAAAACATTGTGGAAAAAGGAGAAAATGCTGGTTAACAGCATTTTCTCCTTTTCCCACAATGTTTTCAAAAGGCTTCTTTTCCTAGGTCATTAAAAATCTGCATTGCGCTGTAAAGGTTGAAAGAGATAATGAAAAAGTTGTCACTTGACTGGACAAGAAGTCTGACCTTGGACTTACTTGCTCTCTGATGCAATTAACCCTATATCAAACTATTCAGTGTTTCTTCCACTGTTGAGGAAGAGGGCTTTTTATAACATTGTACGAAAAGCAGAAAATACTGGTAACCATTATCTCCATCAACATTTCGTTGCCTGGTACAGGTTTAAGTGTTTAGGCAGGTCCATAATTTGTTGGCCCAGGCTGAGCATAACCTGGTACAGGAAGAGACATTCCATCTTTGGCTTCAAAAAATGTGTAGGAAAGAACAATGTTATGTTCTTCTTCAAGTTCAGGGTCTGCATCATAGTCCGGGTCAATGTAGAAAAATACAGGCATATCGACTTGTTCATGAGGGTTTAGAATTTGCTCTTCAAAACAGAAACACTGTATCTTGTGAAAATATGTGGCTGCTTGATATGGAACCACAGAATAAGTTGCCACACCAATAATGGGTTCTTCTGTTGGGTTGTTGGCTGTATAAAATGCTAGAGCAGTTTCGCCTGGGGAGACAACAATTTTATCTTGTTGTGGTCTGAAATTCCACCGTAAACTAGCATGTCTGTCAGCTGCAAATGATACCGTAATTTTCCTGTCTGGAATTGTCTCCATACCTACGACTTTTTCTGCATTTTGTGCGCGGGCAAATTCAGCACTGCCACCAAGTCCCATCTGCTGACAAAATATCTTAAATAAAGGTACACCTGCATACGCCATTCCTATCATCGTGATTACCATAGCCACCACATAAAACAGTACATTACTCTTCTCCGTGGGTTGCGTTGACACGAACCGAATACAAACGAACTTGTTCTCGCTTAATTTTAGTTTATAACAGAACAGAGGGTGACCGTTTAAATCGAACCCAGACCTAACATGGTCAGTAAATTTCGCTTTTGAAAAGCGCACTGGTGTTCTAGATAGTCTATTTCCCACGACAGTATGGAAACTCGATGCTCCATGGCGCAAAGGTTTGTTCTTTAGTAAATATGCACATCGTGATAGAACCCTGTATTGTAATGTTACATTCCTTAACCCGAACGTATATGTTGATGCCATTATTGGAGTGAACGAAAACTTATGTAAAGAGCTTTTTCCGAAAGGCATGCCCACTTGTTTGGAAATCATTGTTCACCACTTACCCTATGGCAGTTTATATCTTGGTTTAGTAATAGCAGTCTATTACATCAGGAAGATAAATCTTCACAATCAACATATCCTATCAAAATCATAACAACCGATCTTTTCTATCCCCCCCCTTTTTTTTTTAAATATTTCAAGATTTTTGAGAATCCCATTCCGGCCATCCATTTAAAAAAAAAAACAAGCACGTCAAATTTCATAACCACTCGTCACTAATGACAGTCATTTCGACACCCGGTCATTTCGACACCCAGTCATTTCTACACTTTTTGGTCGATTCGACCCCTGGTAGAAATTTTTTTTGCAAAATTTGGTCATTTCGACACCCGATTTTTTTTTTCCGAGCACCTTTTTAGACTCGAGTTTCTACAATTAAATTGCTTTAATTTTTTGAGATGTCATATTATCATGAGTTTGTGTTGACGTGTGATCAAAATACGTTCTTAAATGGTTTGATTTGAAGCAAGTTACTCCGATTGCGGCTATGTCCATACAATATTCCGTATCTATACTTCGCCATTTTAAAAAGAGATTATGCAGTATAATGTTTATCACACCTTCACCTGTCTTTAACTGTGCTTGACCACGGATCGTATCGATAACAAATATACGATCCCAGGTTTGACAGATGTTTTCCTCCACCAGAATAAATCATAATCAATGAAAAGCTTACGAATGTCAAAACTACCTTGAAAAAAGAAAAGTTACGAAAATATATCCTTGACACATTCAAGACAAAAAGGTATCTACATACGTCCATTTTACCAAACCTGTCATTTACAGAAACCCTTTTAACCCTTTCGGCGCCATAGTCGAAAACAGTGACATGCGGACGGCATAGATTAAGATCAGACTGCACAGTCTGATCTTTGATCTATACCATCCGCTTGTGTAGTCAAGCCTAATACAATCAAAATCTATGTAAGTTTCAAAAGATTGTATTTAGAGCCGAAAGAGATCGAGTTTATTTATTTGGCGCTGAAAGAGTTAAATCCAGCACAGTCGAATTTTTCGTCGTGCAGCGGGTAACCTATGATAGCATTGTGACAGTGAGAGTTTTTAATACTTGTAAGCAAACCCCGGTGTGGACTTTGTGAGCCATTTGGACCAAATGACAAAGGATAGGTTGAAGAATGTTCGATTAATGGTTGAGTTCTACTTAATTACAATAATGACATCACTATGGTGGAATACTTCTGCCGCGAGATACGAGATAGCTATTGCGATAATTTAGGAGAACTATCGTGATAAAACAAAGTTTCCTGGAAATATTATCTAGATGATAAAAATTTTCACGATAAAAATATTGCGATAATTCTAACTGTTATTATGATTTTTTCTGCTTTCGTGCCCACAACTGACATTCACGGTACCTATAATTAGATACGGTTTCGGAACATCTTCGTCTACAAGGTTATGAATTTGTTTTTTCCCTGAATGGTTTTAAAGTTGTTCCTAGGAGGCATTTTGAGTCGTCTTTGTGATTTTACAGACTTCTGTTTATTTCGGGTCTTGTCAAATTTTACCAATTAATCTACAACTCATAATAATTCGAATTTCTACTTACTGCAATCATGTGAAGTCAAAAACTACAAAGCTCATCCAAGTGGTGAATTTTCTACTTATAGATATCGAGAAACAGATAGAACTATCGCGATAATTTTATCTCGAATGTCAGCTTCGTGCATCATTGAAAAATTTTGAGTTAAAATGTTAGGTTTATCGTGATATTTTTTTCAGGAAACTTTTCACTATCTCGATTAAATTTCCAGGAAACTTTAAGTTATTGCGATAGTTTTCTAAAATTATCATGATAGCTATCTCGTATCTCGTGGCAGAAATATACCACCATACATTACTTATATCAGTGTTCCCACTCGCGCAAATTATTGCGTAAATCACGAAATTCACATAACGAATTTTGATTACACGCGAGACCTCGCGTAAGAAAATGAATGGACAAAAAGGGCCATTATCCACTTATCTTGTTATAAATTACAGGTTTTGAAGTTACTTGTTACCCTTAATGACAAAATTTTGTCAAATCATGCGGAAATACCTATCCAGGAATAAAGAGACATGAAAAATTGATGGGTGCAAAAAAAGCGGAAACCCATGACACAAAAAAATATCTCTTTGACATTGTCCGATCAGAGTCACTTCAGACCGTCTTTTCAACTTTGTTAATGACTTTAAGCAATAAATTTACACAAATACCTTTAAATAACAGACTTTTTTTGTCGCAAATCATGAATATGGATTGCTTTACCTCTAGTTGGGATCCATTTATGTCATACCCTCTAATATGGAATCTTACCCCCAGATTTACAGCTTAGGAGGTGAATGTACCCTTGAAATGAAAAGCTAAGTATAGAGTAATTACGGCATTAAAATGGACATATCAGATATGTCATTGTCTGCAAAGAATAAGTGGTAACAAACAATAATAGCGGGATTACGCAGTTTATTAACATAAAATGCCTGCCTCGGCTGGAGAAGAAAATGAAAATCAAGCATAAAATTTTAAGATTCCTTTTCTTTTGTATTAATCTAGATCCCCAAGTTGACTGAAATGAGGAATTTCAACCATTTCTGAGTTTTAAATGTACCATGACACTGTGTTTTAATTTTTTATCTACTCCTTCTGCGGAGTTTTCATATCCATAAGGCTGTCGATTCGTTGTGCGTCTGTTCTGAGGGGTGAAATAGCTGTCCATCACAGTTAAACAAAAGTCAAGTTACGGTGTGAAAAACATTCCTACATCTCTTTTTAATTACCCTTTATAGAAACCTAAAATACGCTACAATTATGTCCTATTTGCTGAACTGAGGCATATACGTACATGTATATCATTAGTTTTCCATAGATATTTATTGAAATGAAAAAACTTCCCTAAAAAAAATTATTTCAACAAAGCCAGTGCACATATGTTGATCACACACTAAAACAAAATTACGATAATTTACGACAAATAAAAGTTCGAAGTCAATTTAATGTTAGGCCTACATCAATCAAATTAAGGATGATGATATAAACAGGGATCATATATGTGTATATACGATCCCTGATATAAACAACCAATGATCGGGTAAAAAATTGTGAGAAAAAAAATACACACACACATACAATCAGACAAATCAAACAATTTTTACTTAATTAACGTATTTCTGACGAACAAAAAAAAACGTGGACGGTCTCCTGCATTTACCAACCTCGGCATATAAATTTCCACCGACGTAGTGCTCAATCAACATAGTTGGCCACCTGCCAAAAAAAACGAAGAAGTTAAACACAAAGATCGGCATAGGCAACTTTCGTTATACTGCAAGAATACGTCTTTTGTAACATACTGCACAGCAAATGCCCTGTGTTTTCTCCGTTACTTGGCGGGTAAAAAAAAAACAGCGGGTGTCGAACTGACCATTTTTGCAAAAAAAATTTTTGGGGTGTCGAAATGACCAAAATAGGAGTCGAAATGACCAAAAAGTGTCGAAATGACCGGGTGTGGATTTGACCAGGTGTCGAAACGACTGGATACCCTCGGAACAACTCGGCCGAACCCGTACCTACTGGCTCCAATCACCCGAGGTATGCCGAATGATTTCATAACCATTCGTCATACCTCGGGTGATCCCGTTTGTAGGTACGGAATCGGCCGAGTTGTGACGAGTGACTTCATAATACGCTGGTACTCGGCTTTCGGTAATATGTGATCGAAACGAAACGTTCCCCATTATCTCCCTCTAGATGGCATTTTACAAATAGGGACATGTCTATCTAATTTGGGCATTCTGGGTACAGAACTGGACTACTTTTCAAAACGACAACCCTTACTTTGAATTTCAAAATAAGATAAACGTTTACTCAATAAAACGCTACCTGGTACGATTCATTAAGCTATGATCAGCTTGCATGTAACCAGGGATCTTATATACACATATATAGGATCCCTGATGTAACCTATCCACCGGCCATTTATTAAAACAGCCCTTACAGGCTTGGGTAATAGCTTCGGTATAAGCCCTACTTTTCCTAGTATATGGGAACGGTGATGCGTCATTGCAGACGGCTCGAATCTTCGAAAAATATGACGAGCAGAAAACGAACGTTCCCCTTAATTACAGACTGGTTCTTGTATACAAACTGGATCCCAGTCTGAATAATTTACAGAATGTCTACTTCCTGTAAATGTTAGACTTCCGGTTACAGTTTCAGCAACAAAAATTAATGAAAATCGAATCATTTTGACTTAAATGGAGTCTTATGATGTCATTGCAAACCAGCCTGTTGTCATCGACAATGTAAGAATTGTTAAATTGAGAAACTGACATCGGTCGAAGTCCTTTTTTGTAGTACAGCAGCAAGATTGTATTGGGGAAATGAAAAATGTAAAATAATGACTCATTCTGCAGCTGCTATTATGGTCTTTCAATACTGTACTGCACTTTTAATTCGTACGCTAAGTAATCATGTGTTTTAACGATCTTGAGATATAAATCTCGTGATAACATCCTTGGCAGGGTTCCCACTGGCTATTTTTTTTTCCGCCATCACTTTCGCCAAATGAGAAAGGTTTGCGCCAGATTGAAATAATTGGAGTCAGATTTAAAATGAAAGTACAGATGGGGGTGGGGGCTGGCATAATCAAGAATTGAGCAATTAATTATCATCTTATGGTTGCGTCACGAGCAATAAAATAAATTAGAAAACATTTATTTTTATCGGATTTTGGTACTCAAGTATGTTTATTGTATGAATACAGGGCTGCCACTGTCGATCTTCAGTGGCGCCAGATGCAACACTTAAGTAAAAATGGCACTAAAAATGAAGCACTGGTGAATGTACTGGCGACAAGTAAATGCCTATAAATAATCCTTAAAAGATCTTAACTCTGACATAAACAATATGTATCAGTGCGACGGATGCCCGCGGTACTGTTTATCACACCAAATCAAGCTGGCTTTCATTAACAGTTTTGTCTAATTACACACCATACTTGCATGCACATCACACAATGCTTATCAATCAGATTGATTTCGCCACGCCCCGTTGTGCACACAGAATTTTACACTGTATCTACTGAGAACCTATCAGAAATTCATCAGATACAAGATTTAGTCACCGCCCATAATTTCTAATGCCACACCTTGATTCTGCCTTACCTGGTATGCATCCTCTCACTGGCTAGCATTTTATTGTATGTATTTAGCAATATCATTAATGAAAAACGTGATAGTGGCATTAATCTGCTTATCTAGAGTTAAATGATAGATTTTGAAGTTAGCTGCTACCCTTAATGAAAATTTTATATCAAATCATGTGGAAATACTTTTCTGAAAATTAACTGACATGAAAGATGGATCACTTTATAGGCCACTGTGTATTACAGTGATAGCACTGTATTACCTGTCAGAGAAGGTATAGGACACTCATACAGAGAAAAAAGACCAGAATAAAAGGGCCCTTTAACAAATTTTTTAAGATAAAAAGAAATGATATATTAACCCTTTATCACACAATCCCAAATTTCTTACTGAGCTGTTTCACTGTTCAAATACTGTCCCTGCAGCTCACAACCTTGAAAACCCTTGGGGAGAAAGGAACATAAGTAAGCATGTACAGTATTACTGAGCAATGGATTTAGTAGCTTTAACATGGACCAACAAACTGAAGTGTCTAATGTACGATGTTGCTACCTCAGTTGGCTCCTACTGGCCCTAATTTTTATGAGCTGGCAAATTAGATCGCACAAAAATTTAAACTTGGAGGGGAAGCCCAGGAATATAGTTTGAAAACGATTTTTGTTAACAATGAAAAATCAACTTCTATTAGGTTTAAGCAGATCTATCATCAGTGTTTGTAAAACTTATGACAAAAGCAGAAATAGGTCATTGAAAACAATTTCTCCTTTTGTCACAATTTTCTGAAGAGAGACCTTTTTGAAACATATAGGAGTGTAAGTGGTACAAACCAAACAACATTGTTGAACAATAAAGTCAATTTATAAAAACATTGCTATAAAAGTAGAAATTTAGAGCAATTTCTTCATCTTGAACACAGTTTTTAAGAAGGGCTTAGTTACATTTTGAAACATACAGAAAATGTTGAAAAGCAAACAAGTTTTTCGAAAGGTGGTCGATTAATGGAAGAAAAAACGACATAGAATATTCCAAGGACAATAACATTAGCGTGCAGGTTTTAGTCAGTGCAGACTGTGACGCGTTCACCATTTTGGAAACCTGCTGTATTGATAAAGATTTTATTGATGTTACCTGAGATCATGATTCATTTGGGCATTTAGTAATATTCACGATTTATATGGGTGACTGATCCGTGACATTTTCACTTTCTTAAAGTCTTTTCATGTTAATTGACATACTTTGTCCAGCCGCAAGTTTATAATGTTAGGCCTAACAAAAAAATATCTGTGTTTAGGGTTTCGGTCTGAGATTCAATAGGTAGGGTAGGTAGGGATTTTTTTTTTTCAGAAACTTTTTACATGGACCATGTACAGAAATCACACCTGACACAATTTTTTTCTCAATCATAGTGTAAAAAGTTTAGGGTCCACAGCATTTTCAAGGTAGGGTAGGGAAACCCTAAACGCAGATATTTATTTTAGGCCTTATTGGAAGCCCAGTGGTTACCCTGCTTGGTGAAGGAGAAAATACTGGCAATTAGTTTTCTCCACCCTGCAAGTACAAACCCAATCATTCAAGACATGTATAGCTTGTCTTTCACATATGCTACCAAAATGAAATCAAAGCGTTGAGAATGCTGAAGTGGTATTTTTCAAGGAAGCCATTGTGTGGAATTAATAATTTGAAAGAAAAAGAGAAATATTATTCAAATATTGGCTTGAAAGTCAACCTACTAAGCAAATCAATATCTTTTTGGTTGAAGGGAGAGTACTCATGACAAAGTTAGGATTATTTGTGTATTGGTGGTCTCCCTTTGATCATTAGGAGGAGTCAGGAGTAACGTCCCTTGACAGTAGGATGCATGATGGATAGAGAGAAACTATGTGAATATATCTAATAAAATTAAGTTTGTACCTGAAAACTGTGATTTTGAAATATCTTTGGCCATTAACATTTAATTCCCAACATTACAATCTATTATTTCGATCTATAAATATTCATGCCCAATCAAATGGAGTAGCGCTCAATCATGGGACGAACAAGCCATAGGACAAACTGGTTTTGGAACGAAAAAGCCCAGGACCAAGTGATCAGTAGACAAATTTTGTATATATCATTGAGCAATAGAAAGCTATGAGCGAGTGCAGCTATTTTCAATCAAAAATTAGTATTTTTACGATCGATGGCCTCACTTAGTATATTTTAACATGCCATTTCCAATTACATATCTCTGTGCTACCGAAAAACTCATTTGTCTGAGAAAAACTGAGTTTTATTGGGTTTATTTCCTTTGGCTTTGTACAAAATACGATACATGGTCTTCAAAATTCAATATTGAACTCATAGTGGTATTGTCTTCGACAAATACCACAAAAATCTAAAATTTTGTTGTAGAAAATTCACATTACAGGGGCACATTTGTATAATGAGGTGAAATCCCAGAACTAGGGCACAAGTGACACCTACCTTCAGTCTGAAGGCTTGCTTCGATGTTATTTTGTTACTGTTTTTACGATCCCTTTCATGGTTGCCATGCTTCCAAACCGTTAAGTTGCTGTCACAGGAAATCACCCCTTTCTTGCAGCATACATGTATCTTCTTCCCGTATAAAAATACTTTAGGGAGAATTCTCTTTAGCTCAGTGGTTAGTGAATTGGCTGGCCTCTGCCTATTGGACGACCTGAGCGAAAAAGTAGCCTGATTTCTAGACTACATAATCAGTGTGTATCATACCTGATTCACAGCTGGTGTCCAATCAGCAAGTTCAATTTGTTTAGAACATATCAACAGTCTGATTTGTACAAGTAGTTGTTGATTAGTTTTTCCGATATAACTGGTTGTATGATTGTATGATGTTTAATGCCGCTTTCAACATTATTTTAGTTATATCGCTGCAGGCAGTGCACCTATCCATGCTCTCCTGGAGTTTCTTTACCATTACTCCGCACAATATTCTTTCCAAGACACTGGCTGCTTTCCCTTATAACCACTGTTGAAACAATGGTCAATGCCTCAGTAGTAAGAGAGGAATGAATCCTGTCCCAATGACTATCATCAATCCTCGGAAAGAAATTGGCCGAGCCAGGGATCTAACAAGTGACCCCCTGTTTTTGAGTCCTGTACGCTACTGACTGTGCTACCAGGGCTTGGCCTGATATAAATGGGATAATACCTATTTAATTGATAACAAACATTGCCACTGTCTAGCGCTTTCCCCTATTTTCTCTGTAAATACCTTGACTCAGATATCACACTTCCTATATGTCAACTTTTGTAGTAATTGCCACCTACTTGCATAACACAATTTACCCCCACCCTTTAAAATCCTTTATTATGCACAGTTTTACTAACAACCAAACATGATGACGGATTTAGATCATCTGCTAGATCATGTGGCAATATTTTCAAATCATGTGACCAGGAATTGGTGCTAATTGTATCATGTTACAATGATTGTTTTTCTTTGACGAATTCCAGCAAAGTCACGTGATTCAATTTCAAAAATGGCTGCAGAATAGGGATGTAGCTCATTTACCTTCCAACACTGGATGAAATTGAATGATACTATCTATTGACACTAACTAAAAGATAAAATTAGAGAGTGTTTGAATCTAGATCTAAACTCTGTCAAAATTTTGGCATTTTTCTTGATTGAACCATAACTACCCTGAACCATCGATCTACAAGGTGTTAATTGGAAAAGCTGTATGTCCTTAACTACATGTTCATTTACCCTTGATGTTTCGGTTTTTAAGACTGTATTCAGCATCATTGAGTGAAAATGGCAGCCAGTGCACCTATCTATACTTTCCACAAGTTTCTGGCACATCCCTTTATATTCTTTCAAAGCTACTGGCTACTTTTCCATGTCAATGAAGTGGAAACTGTGTACAAACAGGAGAGAGAAATGAAAACAGTCTCACTTGCTGATAGAGACATAATATTTTTAATTGATAGCCAGAACTCATTTTAATGTCTTTTCATCTCAGAATCTGGTTTTGTGCTGAATAATTGGAAAAATTCTCTTGGATTATTTGTGGAATTAATAATTTGAATTAATTTCCTTAAGAAAACCCTTTTTTTTTTCGATTTTAAGATTTTCATGTTCATTTCTTCAAACCTCATTTTTTTGTTGATTAAAGATAAGGCATTTGTGTGAATAAATTATACTTAACCCTTAACAACACAATCCTTAGTTTTAACCATCCTTAGAAAGAAGCCTTTTGAAACCTTGTTGGGAAAGGAGAAAATGCTGGTAACCAGCATTTTCTCCTTTTCTAACAATGTTTTCTTCCCTATCAAAGATAAGTTCCATTGATTGCGGCACAGTTGAATTTTTGTCTACAAATCCTTTCACTTTGGATAAGTCTTCATTTTTTTTGTGTGTGGTAAAGACTTAAATGACCATTCCAAGAAGTTTTAGTTTCTGTTTTCAGGGGTCCGGAATTATAAAGGCTGGTTTTGCAGGGGCTCAAGTTCCCAAATATCATTTCCCAAATTTGTAAGTATAGGCTTTGTTTGATTTTTTTCCCCCCACTTGTAGCTCACTTAGAAAACTGCTCACTATTTGTTATTTGCCAACAAAAATCTCCTGTAGAAATAGTTTTGCCATTCTCAGATTTCATGAACGATAAATATGCTTTAAAGAATTAACTCTTTACCAAGTAACAAAATTTTGGACTAGAGCGAATTGAAAGCATTTGCAGATGACAAAATAAAAGTGGCTCAAATGATGATTTCTACCTTAAATGTGGTAGAAAACATTGTTGGAAAAGGAGAAAATGCTGGTTACCAGCATTTTCTCCTTTTCCCACAATGTTTTCAAAAGGCTTCTTGCACTGGGTTGTCAGAACTCTGGATTGTGTGGTAAAGAGTTATGGAAAAACAAGTACCTGTAAATCAAAATCAAGACCACTATAATTCCCATTGCTGACAAAATATTTTCTTTCAGCCCCTTCCCTGCTGTTGAATGACATGAGTATTTTGGTCCTCATGTTTCTAAGACTTCAGGTTTTTTTTAGATATTATATGTGACCCCTCATTGGTTACTGGTTATGTTTAGACTTAGAAAATTTCAGCTTTGTCCATATTGAAAGTATTTGGTGATGACAAATGAAATGTAGCCCTGATGATGGGACTTTTTATGGGCGACTGTAGAAAAGAAAGTGGGAATAAAATGTGTTTGTGGACAGTGTTTACAAAGATCATACTGCTCAGAATGAGCATTCTGATCAGCAATGTACTTTATCTGGTATTGTGCGAGCTTTTCTAGTCAAACCACATAAATAGCTGTACAGGGTGGGCCAGTAAAATGTTATCACTTTTTGATCGTACACAAGTTTTTGAAATGAGAGCTTATTCGAAAATTTTATTTACAGACTTGTCACAAAAGCATCAAATTAACATTTGATACCAAAGGTTTCCCACTTTGTCTCTTGTTTTCTGCACAGTTCAATAATTGATGACATGTTCAATCCACGCTCCTCTTCATGGATTACAGCTGCAATTTGTGGCGTGCCCACTCTCCAGATCTTTTCCCCGCAGACTACTTCTGTGGGGGTACCTGAAGGAGAGAGTGTACTACAATAGACCGTTGAGGTCCTGAAGACCAACATCCATCAGGAAATTCGGGGAATCCCTCTTGAGATGTGTGACAATGTCATCACAAACTTCAATGTACGTGTTGCAGCTGTAATCCAGAGAAGAGGAGCATGGATTGAACATGTCATCAATTATTGAACTGTGCAGAAAACAAGAGACAAAGTGGGAAACCTTTGGTATCAAATGTTAATTTGATGCTTTTGTGACAAGTCAGTAAATAAAATTTTCGAATAAGTTCTCAATTCAAAAACTTGTGTACGATCAAAAAGTGGTAACATTTTATTGGCCCACCCTGTATATCATTCTTGTTTACTAACTGTAAATGAGCTATGCTCTGGGAAGAGGAGGTTTAATGCATCTCTGTGATCCATTGTACTAAGCAAGTCATCATAAAATTATGGATCCATCAAATCTGTTTTGTCTAACAACAGACTGTATCATTAGAGAGACTGTTCTGTGACATGCAGAAAATTGACCAATAACAAAAAGTTTCGACCAAGGTCACCCTGTACAGGTTGCCCTTGGTTGATACTTTTTGTAAGTGCATTGAGCCCTTTTTTCTTAGCGAATGGTTCAAGTATATAGCATTTACTTAGCAGTCTTGGCATGAAAAGTCTGATGAAAAAAGTTGAGCTTTTTAAAGGAGAAAGCGTTGTGATAATATCGAGGTACTACTGTAACAGGTTACAGTGAGATGAATTGGATAAATTACCACAGAAATAAAAGAATTGTATGCCTGTGTAGTTGACAGCTTTTGAAAACATTGTAATATAGGGAGCAGTAGCTTGGGTTTTTTTCCCCCCCCATCAATGTTTTTGGCTTCATCAAAAAAAAAAAATGTTTTCTTTTTATTCGAACATTATCCCATGCAGGCCTTCCGTCAGTTCTTTTGACAGGTCTGAAATTACCTTGTGCAAACATAAGAGACTAAGAATTGTAGAATTATTGAACAATATTTTTGGCACATTTCAGTATCGGACGACCAAAACATGTCCGAGTTATGGCGGGGGCACTTGAGGGGGATATATTTCTAGGACCAGAGGCAGAGGTAACTTGAACATTTTACACACAATCTTTTTCTTGAACCCTACCAAATAATCCTAGGTTTCAACAATAAGTAAGCAGCAGGCTTTTAAAAACATTGTAGAAGAAAGAGAAAATGCTGGTAACCAGCATTTTCCCCTTTTCCAGCAATGTTTTCCCTACCCTTTCAAAGACAGAAGTAAGCATTTGAACTAGACCTATACATGTATTATTTGTCATATAAAAATGCTCTTAATTTGTTTATGTCGTAAATTTTTCGTTTGGTAAAGGTGCTGGTTACCAGCATTTTCTCTTTATGCTACAATAGTTTCAAAAGCTTTCTTGTTCATGATCATTAGACCACGGTATATTTTGGTTAAAGGATTAAGTTGCAGCGTAGAATTTCATACCACCTGTGCAGCTATGGATGTGAATCCCATAGTAGGAATTGATTTATTTTTCAGTATATAACATCCTTTTCTGAAAAATGACGAAAAAGACTGATATCTGATTCAATGATGACATATCAGATGTGCAGAAGAATAGAAGGGTTGAATGAAAACTCAGAAAATGAATCTAGGTTTAAATCAAATGGATAAATCAAATTCATATTCCGTACATGGATAAATCATTTTACTAAAACTGAAAGGTCTATACTCATAGGAACATAGAGGCTTGCTAACCATTCGATACCCAATGGAACATGGTATAGTTAAGGACTGGAATGATATGGAAAGAATATGGCAATATATATATTCTAAAGACCAGTTACAGACCTTCTCTGAAGAGGTAAGTACTCTCCAAGAATTTCACTTTTTATTTACAGTAACTGTTGGTCAGCGTTTCACAGTCAGACACTCAAAACTCTTTACCAAATGACAAAATATTGGACTTGGCCAAATTGAAGGCATTTGCAGACGACAATTTGAATGTGGCTTAACTCTTTACCAAACAACAAAATTTTGCAGAGGACCAAAATGAAAGCATTTGCAGACGACAAATTAGATGTGGCTTAAATAGTGATTTCTGTATTTGATAGAGAAGAAAACATTGTGGGAAAAGGAGAAAATGCTGGTTACCAGCATTTTCTCCTTTTCCCACAATGTTTTCAAAAGGTTTCTTTCTCAGGGTCGTTAAAACTCGGGATTGTGTGGTAAAGGGTTAATTGATGGAATTTGTCTTTGACAGGGTATAAAACATTGTGGGAAAAGGAGAAAATGCTGGTTACCAGCATTTTCTCCTTTTCCCTCAATGCTTGCCAGAGGCTTCTTCCTTAGGGTCGTTAAAACTCAGGATTGTGTGGTAAAGAGTTAACTTAGTTAAACTCCTGGCATTAATTCACCCGTAACAAAGTTATTCCAATTCTTTGACATGCTTTGGCCTCAGATAGGTTTTGAAAACATGATGACAATAGGTGAAATTATTCACTGAGGGCCCAGCCGGGTAGCTCAGTGGTTAGTGTATCTGATGCGTGACCTGGTGGTTGTGAGTTCGATACCCGGTTGAAGCAAACTTTCTTTCCAACAATTTTTCACCTCTCACCTCTGATGCATGTGAAAAAAGTAGTCAGTGACTTGGAAAGAAAAACTGTGTTAGTACTGATGTGAGAAAGCTAGAAAACACATGCATAGGTGCACTGCCTGCTGTGATATGACCTTAGCTTTTAAAACGGCATTAAACTCCAATACAATCAATCAATCAGTGCTTACTGAGGTTTTTCACCTATTTACAACATATTTCACCAATTAAAATGAAGCATATTGTGAGTAATGTCCTATGTATATGGTTGAGCTAGTTCTGAAATGTTTGTTGTGTAATGATCCCAAAATGTACTTAACCTACCCTTTAACAGAGAATGTCATGAATAATAACCAAGGTTGAATTTAGTGAACGAAGTAAAACAGTATAAAAAATAAGAGACTGCTGACAAAGAATGGTCTAAATTGAAAGCATTTGCACACCACAAATTAAATATTGCTCAAATGATTGGATTTGTCTTTAATATGGTAGAAAACATTCTGGCAAATAGAGAAAATACTGGTCACCAGCATTTTCTCCATTACCCACAATGTTTTCAAAGGAGACCTTTCTCATTGTCATTAAAACTCTGGACTGTGTGGTAAAGGGCTAAGGTTTACTATATGGGTACATGTAAACATTGTTTCAAAAGGAGAAATAAGCTTGCCATAATTTTCTCCAGAATTGGTCAGCAGCGTGCATTCTTTATACAAGTTGCTTCTTCTTTAGGGTAAATTTTTCTCTCTTTTGTTTGTTTTCAGAAATTTTCTTTGAATGCGAGTTGGTGCTTCAAGGCCTGGCACGGTTAACTGAAAAAT
Source organism: Hippopus hippopus (assembly GCA_946811185.2). Taxonomy (NCBI): domain Eukaryota; kingdom Metazoa; phylum Mollusca; class Bivalvia; order Cardiida; family Cardiidae; genus Hippopus; species Hippopus hippopus. The sequence continues at coordinate 31,892,981 of OX328106.1, forward strand.
GTAGGAAATAAGGCATTCTTAGGAAATAAGACATTCATTCTATCTTTTCCAGCACCCTGTGTTGTTGACAGAAGCCCCACTAAATCCAAGAAGGAATAGGGAGAAAGCGGCAGAGATATTTTTTGAAACATTTAATGTGCCAGCATTGTTTATGTCCATGCAAGCTGTTCTTAGTTTGTAAGTACATTTCTTGAAAAGATGCAGCAAGAATCTATTATCTAGATTACTTAAGTTAGCCCATACCTTGAGTATTTACAATCAGAGGTAGCTTTTATGGATATTGTCGACAAATATCAGCCTGCACTTTGTCATAATTTACTAGAGGCAAGAATTAAATGAGTGTTTGATTAGTAAATTATTCATTATCTTAGATCCTTTTCACTTACATGACAAAAAGCAATACAATAGTCATATAACATTTTTATCAAGGCAAATGATATTTAGCCCATTTAGAGACATATAGACAATTTTTTTTCAAATTTGTGAATAGGGAATCAATTTCCATGTTTCAAACATTTCCACTCATGCAGTGTTCAGGTCTTTCCTGGGTTTCACATGTAAAACCTCTGGTTCTGCATTACATTGCCTAGAGCCACTTAGCCACTGTAATGTGACCATCACAGTCAGTGGCAATTTAAGGATTGTCCTGATAACATGTCAAAACAAAAACCATAGAGCCAAGGAAAACATGTCATTGTTTTGAACACAATGTGGGAAATGGAGCAGATTCATCTTCTCTCTTTTATGGCTTGCACATACCTCTGATCTCACATAGAAAAGATTTTTCCGTCTCTAGAAAATATATTTTTCCTTTGCATTGCCTTCTTTTGTTATGCCATAAATTGGCCTTTGTAGTCATGAATTATCCGAGCACCGGTAGCTCTGTCGGTAGCGTGCAGGACTTGAGAACAGGGGGTCGTGGGTTCGATCCCTGGCTCGGCCAATTTCTTTCCGAGGATTGATGATAGTCATTGCAACAGGATTCATTCTTCTCCCACCACTGACCATTGTCTCGACGATGGTTATGTGGGAAAGCAGCCAGTGGCTTGGAAAGAAAATTGTGCGGAGTACTTGTAAAAGAGTCTCCAGGAAAGCATGGACAGGTGCACTGCCGCCGCAATATAACTGAAATAATGTTGAAAACACCATACAATCAGTCATGAATTTACACTTTACCAAAATTCTACATAGTAGAATTTTATGTTAGCCAAAAAAATTCCAGTTGGGATACACTGGCTGTCTTGTCTGTCTGTGTACACGTCTGAGCCTCAAAATTTTTTGGCACACTAGGTATTATCCATTTATTTTACCAATATTTACGCTTTTACAGATATGCCACTGGTAGAACCACAGGGGTTGTGCTAGATGTTGGTGATGGGGTAGCCCACGCCGTACCAATATATGAAGGGTTTGCCATGCCGCACAGTGTCATGAGGGTGGATATAGCAGGAAGAGATGTAACAAAATATTTAAAATTGCTTTTACGGAAAGAAGGCTTTGATTTTCACACATCAGCTGAGACGGAAATAGTGAGACAAATTAAAGAAGTAAGAATCATTGTTTTATAGGCATACTTTTTTTCTCTCTTTTTTGAAAAAACAAAAATAAGGAATGTTGGTACATGTATTACATATTTAAAGATTGGCAGACCGGCATTGTATTCCTCTTTCAGTCATATATTTTTCAGTCATATGGCAGTGACACCTCACTTATTCATTTCTTTCCTGGATTTTACCTGTACTGGGCTGGGACTCTGAAGTGACTAACCCAAGGGTATTCCCTTGAAAAATGTAGGGCGTGCTTTGAGAATTTAATCTGTGACCCTTTGATCACCAAGATTACAAATTCAAAACAGAAATCTGGATTACCAGTATGCAATTACATCATTATATGAAAATAGATGTTACCTCATCAACTGAGTAGCATGTAATGTATGTAATGTGCGGCCCGACGGAGTAGCTCAGTGGTTAGCGTATCTGACTCGTTACCTGGAGGTTGCGGGTTTGATATCCGGTTGCGGCACACTTTCTTTCCGGCGATTTTGGCCTCTCACCTCTGATGCATGTGAGAAAAGTTGTTAGTGGCTTTGGAAAGAAAGTTGAGTCAGTACCGGTGTGAGAAAGCCAGGAAACACAAAGGTGCATCACTGACTGCCATTATATGACCTAAGCTGTTAAAATGGCGTTAAACTCCAATACAAACCAAGTATGTAATGCGATGTTTTGCAGAAATTCAGGTTTTTCAATAGAGGAATGAAAATCAACTCACTGTAATCTGAATTTTTTTTTTTTTTCAGAAATCTTGTTATTTATCAATAAATCCTTTAAAGGAAGAATCTATGGAGGTGGAAAAATCACCCTATATATTACCTGATGGAAGCAGTATTGAGGTAAGAGCAGTCTGAGTTCTAGGATTTATAAGACATAGGGATAGAAGGTTGGTGACAGGTCATAGTCGATGTAAAATGATTCTAGAATCATTGTATCATCCCTAAAGCAGGCATTTTAGGTACTCATGACATTTGTCTGAACCCCTTACAGCACAATGCTGACTTAAAGCAACACTGAGAAGGATGGCTTTTGAAAACATCCCACATTATTATACTGCAAAGAAATTTCTCGTGATCTGATTGGATGATATGCCCCGAACATATATATCATGTACACTGGCAAAACGAACGTAAAAGCAGTTTCCCTTACGGGAGCCCCGTATACATGACTACACTATAAACACAAAATACAAATTGGCGGCGTCGATCAAGATTAACATCAAGATTATGCGCCAAGCTGCATGTTTTAGCACGTATTACCAAGGTTTCAGTGACGTCAGTTCCCAGTGACGTCAGTTTTCATTGAATTGGGGCACTGAGAAGGGAAATTCTACTTCGTCAGCGTACTCAATTTTTTAAACCAAAAAAACAGATAAAATTCACTTAACAAACGTTGAAATGGTAAAACTTTGCAGTATAATAAATTCGTTGTACGGTCAGGTGGCAGGGGATTTGGAAACTTGTTCACGGCTGTGTTGAATCATGTCGCCCCGAGCCTGCCTTCAGCTCGGGGCGACATGATTCAACACAGCCGTGAACAAGTTTCCAAGTCCCCTGCCACCTGACGGTACAACTGATAATGTTTCTTACTCTATGAGAGACAATTTTTATTTTTTGAGTAACATTTAATTTGTTGTCTGCAGATGCTTTTAAAGTCAACAAGGCTAATACTTTGTAATCAGGTAAAGAGTTAAAGAGGACCTACAGCATACATGTACGTTTTAAAGACAGTATCACACAATGCTGTTGCAATCCTCAACAGTTGCATTACTCTGTTGTATGATCAACATAAAGATATTCTTAAACTATCATAATGTAGGGTAAAAGATAAATCCACCAATAATTGTTATTCTAGAGTCTTTCATGTTGGTCTTCACCTCTAAATGTGTTATCAAAGTGTAGAGAACAGTCATCTGTATAATGGATTGACTGGTTACAAGCTGAAACAAATTTGTAGCATTAAAAAATTCATGTTATAGGAAACTGCATGAATTATGTATGCTTTGATGGTGATTTTATCAGTTTACCCTTTCTCAAACAACTAATTGTAGACTCATCCAAATAAATAGTAGCTGCAGATGACAAACTTATACAAATGAACTGTAGTTCCTTAGTAGGGCAGAAAACATTGTGAGGAAAGGAGATAATGCTGGTTACGAGCATTTTTTCTTTTCACAGAATAATTTCAAAAGCCTTCTTTCTCAGAGTGGTTATATCTCTGGTTGTTTGGTAAAGGGTGAGACACAGGTTTTTTCATGGTTTCATCGAATTTTGACATTTTAAGACACATTGGAATATTGCTTTTATGAAGAAGCTCAGTCCTGTGCTAATCTGTATGCTCACAGGGTCCATATTTAGCAATATGGAATATTATGCTGTAGTAACACTCCTGGTGCTTGTAACTGCTTCAAGCTGCATGAGATAAGTTTATATCATGCAAAACAAAAGGTGGAATATGATTTAAAAAAGCTTTTTATGCAGCGAGAAGAAAATACAAGCTCCAGGAAAGTTACTACAACATAATATTCCTTTAGTTATATACCTATACATGTATATACAAGTTTCAACAACCAAATAGTACAAATATTTTGTATTATGTCATCATATCATACATTTATTTTGAAACATATTTGAATATGTGTAGATATGGATTTCTTTTCTGTTGTGTCTCATTTTATCTGTGTGTGATGCATGTACATGAGCTGGAAAATCTATATGTATAGATTAATTCTCTATATTGTTCCATAATCAACGTGATTTTCAGATGTTCATCAAATTTCACTTGTATTTAGATTGGACCTGCTAGGTATAGAGCCCCGGAGTTGTTGTTCAGACCAGACTTGATTGGGGAAGAATGTGAAGGAATACATGAAGTTTTAACTTACTCCATACAAAAATCTGATATGGATCTTAGGCGTACACTGTTTGCAAATATTGTCTTATCTGGTGGTTCTACATTATTTAAAGGTAAGACCTGGGACTGATTTGATTTGTAAGTCATATCAAATCATGCTTTGGGCACATGTTGACTGTGATTTAATCAGTAAGCTTTCAGGAGTCAATAATGTATAAATGCTTCTTTCTTACTCAAGCAAAGAACATAAGTGCAGTTTCATTCATCTTTCATGTTTGTTTAGTCTCTGATTACAATCTATTTTTATGATATGTAAACATCAATTATTCTTTTATATTTGCTGTAAAAAGGTGGAATCCTTGCACTTAATTATTGGGATAATCAATGTTTTGAAGTTTGATATGATTATTAAAGCAACCCTTTACCAGACAACCCCATGTTTTATGACCCTTAAGAAGAGGGCTTTGGAAAATACTGTGGGAAAAAAAGATGCTATTTGAAGGTTCTTTTGGCCAGAATAAGTAATTAAGTACCGGTAATGCAAAGCATAGATCCAAGATCAGACTGCATGTTCTGTGCTTCACTGTCAGCAAAAGCAACTTGAATTGGGTTCAGTGCTATAACTCTTTATGACACAATCCAAAGTCTTAATGACCTTGAGGGAGAAGCCTGTTGAAAATATTGTGGGAAAAGGAGAAAATTCTGGTAACCAGCATTTTCTCCTTTTCCTGCAATGTTTTTTACCCTATCAGAGATAAATTCAATCACTTGTGCCACATTTTAATTGTTGTCTGCAAATGCTTCCCATTGGAACTAGTATACATATTTGTCATTTGGTAAAGAGTTAAGAGATAATTTCTCCAAAAGTAATTTTTATCCTTCTGAAAAACGCCAAGCCCCAGTAGCTCTGTCAGTAGCGCGCAGGACTTGAGAACACGGGGTCCAGGGTTCGATCCCTGGCTACGGGCCCTGGCTCGGCCAATTTCTTTCCGAGTATTGATGATAGTCACTGCGACAGGATTCATTCCTCTCCCACCGTTGACCATTGTTTCGACGATGATTATGTGGGAAAGCAGCCAGTGGCTTGGAAAGAAAATTGTGCGAAGTACTGGTAAAAGAGACTCCAGGAACGCATGGATAGGTGTACTGGCTGCCGCGATATAACTGAAATAATGTTGAAAACGGCGTTAAACACCATACAATCAATCAGTCCTTCTGAAAAAACGAACTTTTCACATAGAATAGAAAAGGACACATGAAGAAGCAGGCTGTTTTATGGTATTTGGGCAGAGATGAAAATATGTTGCAAATAAAGAACTGGCATATTTTGACTTATTTCTCTTAACAGCAGTCTGTAATAGAAAGTTACTTGCTCCTGACTGGTGTGAATATGTTTGTTAAAGTTTAAATAAAAACATGTACTTGTTAAGTTATATCTCAACTTAGAAAACAAAAAGATTTTGTATTTAAGAAGATTTGTCTTTTCTTAGAAGACTTGACTGCATACTGACTTTCTCATTATTACTGTGTTTTCTCTATTATTTTGCAGGTTTTGGTGATAGACTTTTAAGTGAAGTAAAGAAACTTGCACCAAAGGACATTAAAATTAGAGTGAGTTGTTTTTCTTAAAGTAGTGGGGATGGGGGTGGGATTTGCTAACCGTTTTAAGTTCAGTTGTTATTTTATTTTTGTGGCCTGCATATATTGTCATCATGATTGACAGATTGTTTTCAGAAAATAACAAACACACCATTTTGCAATAATGGCTTTACTTAAATTGAAATTCTAAGTGCTACAAGTAGTCATATAAAACAATGAGGTCTGGAAAGGGACTGTGTCTCAGGAAGTTGTAATTTTCTTGTGACATTTATTTAGTTGTTAACTCTGAAATAGACAACAAAGTTGTTGACTGATCTATTTAGGAGACAACAAATCGAATAAGACTCAAATGGTAGGAATTGTCTTTGAAAGGGTGGAAAACACCTCCAAACAAGGTAAAACGCAGGTTGCCAGCATTTCTTCTTTTTTCCGCAAAATTTTTGGAAAATTCTTCTTCTATGGGGTCGTAAAATCATTGGATGGTTTGGTAAAGAGGCAAACACTGGACAATGGCTAATGTTCTAGACACAGATTAAATGGTAAAAGTACTATATGGGTTGCAACACGCAAAAAGGGGCATTCGAACATTTGCGTAAAGTGTCATCTCGGATCAGCCTGCACAGGCTAATCCGAGATGGCACTTTACGACTACATTAGACTTTTTCCTACAGTAGACCTGTGTGAAACAGAAAATTACATAAAAAAGGAAAGTGTCGTTTCGGATTAGCCTGCGCGGACTGCGCAGGCTGATCCGAGACGACACTTTACGCGAATGTCCGAATGCCCCTTTTCGCGTGTTGCAAGCCATATCTGATCTGTAACTAAAACATTTGTCCTTGCAGTAAAAACTTTGGAGCTGTGCTCTGGCTAAATGGGATTTGATGCATTTCAGTGATGTGTGATACCAAGCAGGTCATCACATAATTATGGATCCATAAAATTTAGTTTTTCTCTCAAGAATCATGAGGAAGTATGGTCATTTGACACCGAAAATATACAAATAGCAAAAAGTTTCAACCCATGTCAGCCTGCGCAGGTTCAAATTGGTCAATACTTTTTACAGATGCATTTAACCCCCTTTTCACAGAGCATGATGCACATTTATTGACAGCAAAGGGAAAAAGCTAATGTCCCATAACATAATTATAGCCTAATTAGATTTTGACTTTATTACTCATGCTGAAAGGTAGAAGTTGCTATGTAGCTAAGAGCACAAAAAAAGACTAATTCATGATTATAATCTATTGGTAATGTTTGTTCACTATATTACAGATTTCAGCACCACAAGAAAGGCTATATTCAACATGGATAGGGTAAGAACCATTGTCTGTTTCTCTCATTACTTTTATATTGGATCACAGGCCTATGATCCACTGAATAATAATTTTAAGCCATAGCATGGTTGTCTTGTAAAGATACAACACAGTTTGAAACTCTCTTCTTGGTATCCATTGTAAAATGGATTCAGCCTGTTGATCTCTTTGTCCACTTGTTATGCACTCAGGTACGAAAGTTTTCGTGCCTTGAACTTCTCCCACACTTCAGCTGTGATTGTGATGAATCTTTACATAACTTTTAAACTAGAAACTGTAGAAATGCAAGACGAAATATTTGTATATGTCTGAATCTGGAGCCAGAATGTTCTTTTGACATACAGAAAATTTATGAATAGCAAAAAGTTTCGTCCCATGTCAGCCTGCTCAAACTGCAAAGACTTACATGAGTCGATACTTTTTTGCAGATGCATTATACTCTCTTTTATTCAAACTTAGCTCAAATATTTTTCAGCTGATTGCTCTAGGTTTGTCACATCTGAATTTGACAATGAATGCTTGATCATTGTTTGAAATACATTACTTAAACTGCTTGTATTTTATAATTGATTTTGATCCTTTACCAAAAACTCCTGAGTTTTAACGATCCTGGAGGAGAAGGCTTTTGAAAACATTGTGGGAAAAAAGAGAAAATACTGGTAACCAGCATTATCTTCTTTTTCCACAATGTTTCCTATGATTTCATGGAAAATTCCTGTCATTGGAGCCCTGTTTAATTTTGTTGTCTGCAAGTGCATCCATTTTGGATTAGTCTAAAATTTTGTCGTTTGGTAAAGAGTTAATAAATTTGATTTAATTTTTTTTGCAGGGGATCAATTTTGGCATCATTAGACACATTTAAGAAGATGTGGGTTTCAAAACGTGAATATAATGAGGAAGGTGTGAAGGCTATACACAGGAAAACATTCTAAACTATTTCCAAAATAAATAAGATCTATTGTACAATCCTCAGTGCTTGATTTCAACCAGTGGAAATGCACCATAATGTGGTCAGCTGTTTATTATTATGTTCACACAAGATGAAAGAGTGATTTAGTTCATACAAGACTGGATTCCTGAAACAACCAGTGCTGAGAGAGATGTATAAGATGTATCCTGTTCCAGTATTTAACATCTAGATTTCAGTTGTAATAATAGATTTGCTAATGTTTGAAACCTTTATTATTATTGGCTGACTCAAAGGGCATCGTTCTTAGCTCTGAGGCTGCCAAGTGAGACTCAAGGATCCTTTCGCGGACAGTGTAGATCAAGATCAGACTGTACAGAATGTGTAGTCTGATCTGTGATCTACACTTCTCCAATAAGGATAAGATATTTTTCCCCAGAATTATATAACTTTGAAAAAAAAAATTGGGTTTTTACTACCAGTTTAACCCTTTACCAAACTATCCCTGGTTTTCATGACCCATAGAAAGATGCCTTCTGAAAACATTGTTGGAAAAGGAGAAAATGCTGGTAACCAGCATTTTCTCCTTTTCCCACAATGTTTTCTACTCTTCTAAAGTCAAGTTTCAATTTTTCAGTCACGTTTATTTTGTCGTCTGCAAATGCTTTCAATTTGGACAAGTCTAAAATGTTGTCGTTTGGTAAAGAGTTAAAAGATGTATTGAACTTGTTTAGCAGGATAAGGGTTAGCTGAAGTTGCTTTCACAGACAGTGTAGATCAAGAACAGGTTACACAGAGTGTGATCTGGAATCTACATTGTTAGATAGTGAATGTCAGAGATATTTTGACCAAAATAACTCAGATACTAGTAGTGTATTTGAATGGCTGTTTTGCTCTAAGTATCATCACTGAATATCCAAGATCGAATTCCATGTTCCATGCAGTCTAATCTTGCTTTACTTTCTCTGCAAAAGTAACTGAAGTTGGGCATTAAGGAATGCTAAATGTGTCCATAATGTGTTCTTAAATCCTTCTCTCTTTTGGGCAGGGTTTTTGTTTCTTTAGGTTTTGTGGTAGTAAATACATATGAAGTGCAGGACAAATAAAGCTACCAGACCACAAATTGCATGCATTTTTTTCAATACATAGGGGAAAGAAGTCACATGTTTTATAGATTTGAGCCATGCTCCGTGAAAAAGGGGTTTAATGCATCTGCAAAAAGTATCAAACCAGGTCAGCCTGCACAGTCAGTGCAGTTTTAACTCAGTCAAAACTTTTTGCTATTGGTCAGTTTTCTGCATGTCAAAAAGCCTGTTCACGTCATGATTCAGTCGATTGTTAGACAAAATGGATTTTATGGATATATAATCATCTGATAACTTACTTGGTATAATGTGTCAAGGAGATGTATTAAACCCCCTTTTGCCAGAGTGCTGCTCATTTACTTAGCTCTTTACCACACAATCACAACTTTTAATGACTGAGAAAGAAGCCTTTTGAAAACATTGTGGGAAAAGCAGAAAATGCTGGTAACCAGCATTTTCTCCTTTTCCCACAATGTTTTCTATCCTTCCGACAACAAGTTTTAATGTTTCAGTCACACTTATTTTGTCGTTTGCAAATGCTTTCAATTTAGACTAGCCTAAAATTTTGTTGTTTGGTTAAGAGTTAAAAAAGTTTTTATCAGACAACAAATTTTCAGATGTTTCCATGATGAAAAGAACTGCGGACCACAAATTAAATGTTCCTTAAGGATAGGACACCCTAATTCGATTCATGTAACATTGCCTTTCATCGCCAAAATCGTATCGATTTGGCTAAGACTCGGGTAATCCGTAATTGCTGCGGGGAAGTGGAGTCTATCGGCCGATCGATTACGGATTATCCGAGTCTTAAACGAAACCGTATGTTTTTTGGGCGATGTTACAAGAATCCCATTAAGTTGCCCTATCCTGAAATGTTTGGATTTGTTTCTAAATAGCCAGAAAAGGTTACAAAAAGAGACAATACTATTTACGAACATTTTATTCTTTTCCCTCAATGTTTGGAAAAGCATTCTTCAGGATGGAAAATACACAGGGTTGTTGTATTAAGGGTAAATCAATCAGTCTCTTTTTCCACTAAGATCAGATGAATACCTTACTCAGGAAAGAATCACTCATGTCTGCCAGTTTCCTGCTGCTTCCAGAGATACCTTCAGTAAACTATAAATTGTGAAATAAAAGTATAATTGAACTGTACTTTGTAGACATTACTGTTTGGATTATGTTTTCTAAACTTCCCAAAACAAATTTCAATTTTTGAGCCACATTGTATTGCTTTCAATTTGAACTGGTCTGAAATTTTGTTGTTTGGTAAAGGGTTAAATGAAAAAAGAAGAAAAAAAAAAAAAAAAAAAATCTCTGGTTCTCAACAGAATGTAGAAATATTAAAATGAACCATTGTGCTCTGAAGAAAGGGAAATGTTCATTGAATGATATGAAAAACATTGTGGGAGAAGGAGCAATCAAGCAACTGCTACTTTACCAACTTTTTATTGGCTACTACAGTGGCATTTACCAAACAATCCCAAGTTTTAACAACTCTGAGGAAAAAGAGCTTTTCAAAACATTGTGGGAAATACTGGTAACCACAATGTTTTCTATCCTTACGCAGACAAATTACATTACCGGAGGCAAATTCAATATGTTGTCTGCAAATGCCATCAATTTAGACAAGTCTTATACTCTGTCGTTTGGTAAAAAGTTAAACTGTATGAAATGTGAAATGGTTAAGAATCGCTAAGAAATTATGGACAGCTAAATTATTTTGCTGTACATTTTCATGAGTGTAATATCTTTGAAGAATGCAGATGTAGTTTGAGGGTTTTGTGTTGCAAATAACATGAAATCTTTACGAAACAATCCTGTGTTTGAATGACCCTGAGGAAGAAGCCTTTGGAAAACATAGTGGGAAAAGAAGAAAATGCTGGTAACTAGCATTTTATTCTTTTCCCACAATGTATTCTCCCCTATTAAAGACAAATATCATCATTTAAGTTACATTTAAACTGTCGTCTGCAAATGCTTTCAGTTTGGACAAGTATACATTTTTCTCATGTGGTAAAGAGTTAACTCTTTGCCAAATGACACAATTCTAGACTTACCCAAATAAAAGGATGTGTGGAAGACAAATCTGGCCCAAATGGTGATTTCTAACATTGTGGGAAAGGGAGAAAATCCTGTTCACCAGCATTTTCTCCTTTTCACACAAGGTTTGCAAACGGTCTCTTTCTCAGGGTCTTTAAAACTAAGGATTGTGTGGTAAAGGGTTATTCAAAGTTCTTAAGGTAAAGACACTGTTGTATGATTGTATTTACATATCTTACACTGCAGAATTTTCACTGCCGTGGTTGTGAGGTAGAGCGTCGGCCTCATAACCATAAATTCACCAGTTCGATATCCAATTTCTCGAGTTCAATTCACCATGTCAGCCTGTGTGAATTGCTCAGTTTGAGTTTGGTCAGGAGGGGTTGTCAACTTTGGAACTGATCATTGGCCCACACAGTTGGCGGGAGTACTGGTTTAGTTTTCAGGAAGTAGAATCGAGAGAGACTAGTATAAGTTGCAAAAACTGTTTCCCCATTGATGTAAAATAAATATGTTTAATTTTAGGCTCCAAAAGAGATCCAGGTGATGCAATTGATATACTTTTGCTTGTCAGAATTTTTTAAAAAATATATCAGGCACTGTAGATTATAAATCAAACTTTATGTACTGTTTAGATTGTCCCATGGATTGGTTTTGTATACTTTTGGATACTCATTTTTCTAACAGCAGTATGGGCTGCATGTAAAAATTTCGGAAAAGGTACTAAATACAAATCTCATAAATAAGTCTCCTGATTTACATGTAGTTTCAGCAAGTACTTGACTCACTATATCCCTTTGTAAAATCTCAAAAACAACTTGCCATTATGCTTTCAAAAGGAGTGTAAATCATTGAAATTACCTTATAGGGGCTATTTAGACTTTTTTGCTGAAACCAAATCTTTTTTTAAAATATGGTTAAAAAATACAAAACATATATTTTCCTTGCCAGCAGAATGAAACTTGAGGGGTACATTTAATGAAATGGTGCTATTTTGACATTAAAATAGCGAGATGGCCTTTAGCAGCCGGTAACTTGGTCTATAATTGTAAGAATGTCACACTTATTTTGAATACAATCAGACTTAAACAATTGACTGTTCACTGATCACATCATTCACTCAAGCCTTCCCAAAACTCTGGTGTAAAATATGAACATTTCTTAACCCTTTACCACACAATCCAGACCCTGAGGAAGAAGGCTTTTGAAAACATTGTGGGAAAAGGAGAAAATGCTGGTTTTCTAGCCTATCAAAGACAAATTTTATCATTTGAGCCACATTTAATTTGTCGTCTGCCAATGCTTTCATTTTGAACCATTCTAAAATTTTGGGGTTTGGTAAAGAGTTAAGCAATTACGATCAAATTCTTTTTTGACTGACCGTTCTCCTTTCTTATTCATTGACAGATTGTCAGCTTTGTTTCTACATTGTAAATTCAGCAGTAAAACCTGTTTCATGTTTGGTTTGATTAAAAAATCTAAATAGGCCCCTTTAAGCTATGGCTTCCTCTGATACTCAATGCATCTTTGTACTCTCTTTGATACAGAAATTTGCGGAATCATATGAATGTTTAAGCTGGTTGACAGAATTCTGAATTTAACACGAGACATGCATTTGAATTACAGGTATTGTGCAATAAAGATTTATTTCTAGAGCATCATCATGTTTCTTTTTGTGTCATTGAATCATTTTTATCTAATTTTTTGCCTTTCACATTAAGACAGCTTTTGTTGAGCTTTTACCTAACAATCCCAAGTTTAAACAAACCTGTCAAAGAAGGGTTTCGAAGAGATTGTGGAATAAGGAGAAAATGCTGGCTACCAGCATTTTCTTCTTTTTCCTCAATCTTTTGTATGCTATAAAAGACAAATTCCACCATTTTAGCAATATTTAATTTGTGGTCTGCATATGCTTTCAATTTGGACAAGTCTAAAATTTCATTGTCTTGTAAAGAGACACTGTGAAGATATGAAAATGGTTCTTGAAGCTTTTTGCGCCAAATCTAGAAAAAAGACCGTTTTCGACGGCTGAAAATACAACCCATCATACCTTTTATAAAGTTTTATCATATACAACAGGCAGACAGTATAGATCCAAGATCAGACTGCAAGTTCTTTGCTGCCGGATCTTGATCTATGCTGTCTCCAGAACCGCCCCCTTTTGCCTATGGCACTCAATGGGTTAATGCTTACAATAGCTGAAATATTTTTCATTTAAGTTTGTACTGTAGTGAGTGAAGGTTAGAATTTATATTTGTTGATTAATTTAATATTATTGTCTCAACATCCCCCACCCCCAATTATCTTGCACTGGCAGTAAATTTTATGATGATCTTCAAAGAAAAAGATGAGTTATTGCCATATTCCTGTTCGTCTTTGTGCCAAAACTTGACACTTCCTAGTATCACCTTCACTACTAAAAGTGTCAAATGGGTATCACACAACTGCGACTTTTGATGACCTTGAGAAAGAAGTTTTTTGAAAAGATTGTGGGGAAAGTAGAAAATGCTAGTAACCGTCATTTTCTTCTTTTCCCATGATGTTTTCTACCCTGTCAAAGACAACTTCCACAATTTTGCCACATTCAAATTTGTATCTGTGTATACATTGGTTTGGAAAGGTATGAAATTTTGTCATGTGGTAAAAGGTTAACTTCAAACTCGGGCTAGTTGTTCACTATCAAAACAGAACTCATACCAGATGGGCAGATAAACCTAAAGAAAATCTGACAGAGTTATGCCCCTTTTCATATAGGATTTTTTTTCATTTGAAAGGCACTGTAGTCCTGCATTAGCATCCACATGGGATATTCTTGTTTTTGTTGGTAATCACACGTAAATGTCTTTCCCAAGGACGTGTGGGGCTGATGCAGTACAAACTCTAGTCCCAAGGTAGAAAATTTCCTAACCATTTGGCACTGCCATAATTTATCTTTATTGTAAGAATTAATTGAAGAATGGTTCGTAACTCACCACAGTAGTACAGCCAGACCTGTTCAACGAAACACCTGTACACAGCAAGCAACTGCTTTTAGAGACAGTAACCTTGATTCTACATTTTCATAACCAGTTGAGCTTGCATTAAACGACCAAATGCAATTAAAGGCCACTTTTCTCATTTTCTGTTGGGTGATCTCTAACTACAGGTCTGACTGCATATGTGTTGTGGTTTTCAAATATTCATTTAACCAATCACAATACAGGCTGACAAGCAATTATTACTTTTTTGTCCACAATGTTTTTAAAAGGTGTCTGTAGCAGGAGCGCACAGAAGGTGTATATGTATGGTAACGAGTCAAATTAGATTGAGTTATAGCAATTTCAGTTTCTCTAGGTTGACGGGCTTAAGTTATTACATATGTATGCGCATTTTTTATTTAATGATTGTGAGTATATTGCTTCTTCTTGAAGATATATCATGACTTCTTTTAACTATAAATAAAATGTGAAGTAACACTGTGTGTGTTGTTATGCATTTGTTGTCTTTTCTCTTTTTCTATTTCTTTTTTTAATGAAGATTGCTCCAACCTTTTTAACACTTTCCCACACGATCTCTACTTTTAACGACCCTGAGACAAAAGGCCTTTCAAAACATTGTGGGAAAAGGAGAAAATGTTGGTAACCAGCATTTTCTCCTTTTCCCACAATGTTTTCTACCCTTCCCAAAACAAATTTCAATTTTTGAGTCGCATTTATTTTGTCATTTGCAGTTGCTTTCAATTTGGACCAGGCTTATATTATGTCATTTGGTAAAGGTTTAAGAGACCACCTTGTTAAAGAAAACACTGCTTCCAGTGTTATGGGCAAATATAAGGGCTTTTGAAGATGGCATAGATAAAGATCTGACTTCACAAATCTTGCAATATGATCTTTGATCAATACCATCTGCTTGTTTAGGCAAGTCTAAAAGGAGAAATCTATCTGATTTTCGGTGTATTGTATGATCAGCCATGAAAAGTGGACAAGTTCATATATTTGGAGCTAAAAGAGTTGACCCTTTACCAAACAATTCATTTTTATATGACCCTTAGTAGAAGGGTTTGAAAAAAAATTGTAGGAAAAGGAGAAAATGCTGGCCACTTGCTTTTTCTCCTTTTCCTACAATGTTTTCTACCCCTTTACAGAGAAAGTCCAATCATTACAGCCACAATTTGCTGTCTGCAAATACTTTTAGCTCGAACAATCTAAACTTTCGCCATCTTTAAAAGGTTTAGTGACCACTGTTTAAAAAATTGAACTTGTTTTGAAAGACTACCTGAAAAAAAGGGACACCTTTTTCACGTCCCTTGGTTGGCCTGATTGTATGTGTGGACTTTTTATAGCCAGGCATGTAACACCAACACAACAAAATTTTATGATTGTCCATTTTGAATGCTTTGATTTTGTAGACTTCAAATTAAAATTTATGACTTAGATTTTGAGATTTATCTTTCAAAAGGTCGAAAACATGGTCGGAAAAGGAGAATGTGCAATGTATCCTTTTCCCTCAATGGTAAAAAGTTTTCTCCGTCGGGATGGTTTGATATAGTGATAAAACTCCGGATAGTTTAGGAAAAGTTTAAAGTTGCTTAACCAAGAGCAGGGCCCATTATCATCTAAAACAAGAGTTTCAGGCATGAAAAGCTAAAGTAATTAACACACTTCATGAAAGATTACTGTATTTATTGAATTTAACATTTCAAAAAATTACTTTCTTGGCAGTGAAATAGTTCAACATTACCAACAGAAATAACCAGCGAAATCTTATTTTTCCTGTCAACGGCCGAATAACCGAAACAAAAAAAAAAAAACATCAAATTAATAACACAGCAGCTTTGAAATTGTTACCATCCGATGATTTAAGCAACTTGTTCACCGAATGTACAAAATTAGCACATTAAGGTACAATGTAACAACAAAAATACGTACGAAGCGGAAAGGAACAGAGCTTACAAGGTACGAAACGATCAAAATTGGGAACCAGTTGGAGATCTAGCATGAAAACAACACAACGTGAAAATTTCACAAAACTGAACAAAAATGATGAAAAAAATTTATTTTATCCCGAAATTCTAAAATGATGAAGATTTCTTGATTTCACAATATGGATCATAGAAAATTTAAGGTTGCTGGAGAAACAAAAGTGACGAAAGGAAACCACGACATGACACGACCGCCATCGGACAAGAATTCAGTTGACGTTGGGCGACCAAACATGCAAGTTTTACAAGAACTCGGCAACCAATTTCATGTAAAGGCAGAGAAAATGCGACTGCTTGCGAAGGCCGAAGAGGGTTTGCAAAGTGGAGATTTTAATCCGTATGCAACTGTCACTATATCGTCTAAGGATAAATTTATAGCTGCAGAGAGGTAATTGTTGAAACGAGATCGGACATGTTTCACTGTCACTGTAAAGGGAGATAACATTGAAATATGGGTTGGGAAGGGTGAAGGACAACTCGCCCTAAAGACAACTTGCCCCAAGACAACTTGCCCCGCAAAAAACTCATTCTAAGACAACTAGCCCTAACTTCAGAAGACAACTCGCCCCAAATTCTAAGACAACTCACCCCACTTTCAATTTTATTATTATTACCAGCATTTTCTTCTTTGCCCTCACTGATTTCAAAGGCCTTTTCTTTCAGGACCATTAAAACTCATGAGTGTATGGTAAAGGGTTAAACCGGTACTCCACATTTACTGCTGAATTCAGCAACCAGTTGATTTTGCGATATCAAGGATTATTTAAACCAAAAGAATTTGGATGTATAGTATCATATGGTCCAAGATCAAACTGCTTGTTTTGTGCAGCCTATTTTAATCTTCACTGTCACTGTGTATTTGGATGAACTAGGTTTCAAGTTCAAACTAAACCAGGTAAATTTGGGAAGAGTTGTCTTTGGTGTGGGGCTAGTTGTCTCAGGTTTGGGGTGAGTTGTCTTTGGAGAGCTGTCTGTGATTCGTAGGGAAAGGCCTGATAGGAAAATGATTTGCACGAAGGCTGTATTTCAGCAATATTTAGCATGATCCCTGGAAACCCACTGATGGAGACTTTGCTTGGTTCTTTTGGGAAATTATGCAAGAAATGTATGTAAGAATGGTGAATACAGAAGTCCTCAAGTATTCAATACTATTACAACATTCGTTCTGGACAGTTCTTGCATAATCACTCAATAATGCTAGTCAAAATCCACTGTTAGAGTTCCTGAGATTATGCCCTATATTCAAATTTCAACTCCTAGAGCACTGAATAATGCAAAATGACTTGGATTGGGGGAGGAAAACCTAAACGTTGCCATGTCGAGGGTCTTTCAGATAATTCTTCACTGTAAATCCAAGACCAGAGAGCACACTTGTGTCTATTTCTGCATAACTCACATTATGAAGTTTAAATTCACATAAATATTACATGTGACACCTCACATTTAGAACAAAATAGAAAAAAAAAATTGGGCGAAGAAGATCACTGTGGGATTTTCCTAATTGACTGTCCACTCTTACTTTCTGAATTCCCGTCACCAGTCTTTTTAAACACAACAGGCATAAACCAATACATTGATGATTGTCTATCGTACAAGCAGTATTGCCATGTAAACATTTGCAGTGCACACAGCAACATTTGCATGTAAAAAAAATTGAACCATTCTCCTCTACATCCAGGCATGGGGTGATGAAGTATGCTTTTGTCTTATTCGTAAATATTAACAAGATGAAGGTGACTTGTGACTTCACATTTTTGCAGGAAACTATCAAAATAGATCACTATACAACTAGTCTATAACCATTTTTATCATACACTCTAAAATGAAATCTTAACCCCAGATTATCAGTCCAAGGGGTGAGTGTACCCTTGAAATAATTAGCTATATAGTGGGAACACTGTCTGATCTTGATCTATACTGTCTGATCTACACTACCCTGGATAATAACTGAAATTGCATGTAGGTTAACATTCGTAGATGAAATTGTGGGAAACTTATCTGATCAACTTTCCATCCTGTCAACTTAAAGACTCTTAGCACATTTACTTGATACAAATTATATTAGTTTCCTTTATTTCTCCATTAAAACTTCCTTATACTATCAGTTCTTAGACAAATACAAGTACATGTATTACAAAGGAGAAAAGAGACATTTTAAAACATTTGGCTTATATGCTATTATAATTTCCGACTTTGTGGGTAAAGGAGCAATCATTTGTAACGAGCAATCCCCCCTCCAAAATGTTTTCAGAAAGCATTTCATAAAAGGGGTTTGAAATGTACAAGTAAGGGTATGATATAAATTTTGTCTGATAAATTAATGCAGATCATTTACTATCTTTTTTTTTTTTTTTTATTTTTCAAAGTCCTTTGGAAGGCAAGAAAGGAACCATTCAACCCCAGATTGACAGAATGATTGCTGTGCCCCCATCAGCTGCAAGAAAAAAACGCAGGGAACTGAAGTCTAAGGCAACTATGGCTCACCCATCAAGTGTCAACATAAAGCAGTATAGGCCAGGGTATACTTGGAATAAAGGTGGTAGAATGAAGGAACTCAGGATACGGTAACTTTGATGCTTTATACTTTAATTTACTATCTGCGGATGTTTGCTGTTGTAGTGGTACATATTTGAAAACATTGTAGTATCACCAGGAGTTGCCAGCGACAATCAATTGCCCTTTTGCTGCACTATTTTTATAGGTATTCACTTATAATGCAGTCACTCATGGTCATCATCCATATTTTACAAGCATGTTTTCACACAGTTTATTTCTTTCTTTTAATCAGATGAAAAATAAAAGAAATGAAAATTAAGCTGAGAAATTTTGACTTTTTTGTTTGGTTGTATATATAGCGTAGATATAGATCTAGATGTCAGCAGTTCATGATTTTTAACCCTTATCCTGCTAAATAAAAGAAATAAAATTTTCAGGCCGATAGTAAAAATCCAAATTTTCCCGTTTCAAAGGTATTTTTGGAGAAAAGGTATCTTCTTACTGGACAGTGTAGATCCAAGATCAGACTGCACGTTCTGTGCAGTCTGATCTTGATCTACACTGTCCGTAAAGATCAGTGAGTCGCGCTTAGCAGCCTAAGGGTTAAATCTTTACCACACAATCCCAAGTTTTAACGACCCTGAGAAAATAAACTTTTGAAAACCTTGTGGGAAAAAGAGAAAATGCTGGTGACCAGCATTTTCTCCTATTCCCACAAGGTTTACAATACTTTTACAGACAAATTTCATCATTTCAGCCCCATTCGATCTTTTATCTGCAAATGCTTTCAATTTGGCCCAGTCTAAAATTTTGTCATTTGGTAAAAAGTTAAATCATTTAGCCCAATATACTCACTGTTCTTGTAGTTGACTTGTTGATTGTCTTCCCTTTGCAGACATCTTGCTCGAAAGTTCCTATGGATGTGGAAGTACAAGGTGTTCGGTGGAGTGACTCCATCTCAGGCTCAGTATGTCTTGTTTTTATTTCTCACTTTTTCTTTAACCCTTTACAACATAATCCAAACTTTTGATGACCTTGAGAAAGAAGCCTTTTTGAAAACATTGAAGGAAAAGGAGAAATTGCTGGTAACCTTCAATTTGGACAAGTCTATATTTTTGTCATCTAGTAAAGGATTAATGGCCCACTAGCAGCCACATTAAACAATTTCGGGGTTAAAATGTAGGCAGGTTAAATTTATACCAATTAAAAATATCAGTATGAGTGTGACAATGTGTCACAGTACAATCTGTCAGAAATCCAGACTCTGGCAGAAAAAATGAATCCTAAAACTAGAATTAAAGGTGTCAACTTTAATTCTAGTTTAACAATTTATTTTTTTTGCTAGCAAATGAAACTTTGACAGACCATATTACAGATTGTCAGACTCATAAATCTATCCATACTTTTAAATGGTACAAATTAAGTTTGTACATTGAACCTATTAAAATATGTACATGTAGGTTGCTTTTAGACATACTGGAAATTCAGCACTAAGGTCACACAATCATGAAGATTGTTTTAGTTAATTTAATGTCTTTTTCAGATGGCCGTTTCAAATGGCATGCAAGTTATAGATTAATACCATTTAATTATAATTAAAGCTCGTATCTCTTTGCCAAACATTCATGAGTTTTAGCTACCTTGAGAAAAATAGAAAAATGGCTACTAGAAACATTGAAGGAAAAGGAGAAAATGCCAATTTCCCACAAGGTTTTCAGAAGCCATGTTCCTTAGGGTCTTTAAAAGTCGGGATTGTGTGGTAAACGATCAATTTATAACAGTGTATATTGGTTGTACCTTTCAGTGAGCATCATGTGAAGTTCTTGATGAAAAAATGCTTCAAAGCATGGCATGGTGTTTGGTGGGAGCTAAGAAAAGAATGGAGGCTTGTTGTTAGAGCTGAGTGTCATCATAGGTCAGTAGCCTTTGTTTCCTCCCTTTTTAGCTCGCCTGGACAAAGTGTGTGAAGAGCTTTTGCACTTCCTCTGGTGTCGCTTTGGTATTGTTGCTGGAGTTTGTGTCTCCATTTACATTAGAGTTTTCAGCCCATATCCTACTGAGTGAAATGAAACTTTCAAACCGATAGTACAAACAATAATTTTGGTATTTCAAAGGTTTTTTTTTTTTTTTTTTTTTTTTAGAAAAAGTATCTCCTTATCGGATACTGCAGATCTAAGATCAGACTGCAAGTTCTGTGCAGTCTGGTCTTGATCTGCACTGTCCGCAATAGGTCAGTGAGTCGCGCTAAGCAGCCTAAGGGTTAAGAGCCAGCATTTTCCATAGCATAAGATGGATTTTGTTCATATTTGGTATGATGATATAGATCCAAAGTTTATTTCAGCAAAACCACTCCCCATGATCATAAGGCCAACTTCATAAACTTTGATATTTTACATTAAAGTTTAATGTTTAAGTTTTTGAAAAGCTCAAAAATTACAAAATAACTGGTGGATTTGGTTCATATTTGGCTTGATGATGGATACAGGTCCAAAGTTGCATTGAACAATACCCCAGCCATGCCCATGGTCTTATCATGTTCTCAGATTTTGAAATTTCATTTTAAAGCTTTTCTAGAGCTCCTATTTTCCAGACCAAAGGATTGCCACCCGCAACATTTAATTTTTTTTCTGGGCAGCTGTGCTGTCTGATGACATCTATTGTTAGCAGTGTGTGTCACTAATAACAAAGAGTGTTGGACTTTATTATGGACCAGTAAATTTTTGGGCTCAAAAACATGCGCTGCACGCGGCTGAAATACCACACATGACAGAGAAAAAGTCCGTGTCTACACGCTGTGAAATACAGTTCCAAATATGGTATGATGATGTAATTATGACGTAACTTGGGCGCTGAATATGTATTTATTGATGTGCAATTTGATTGGTCGAAATTTTACTCTGTAGTATTCATCCGCCATTCATAAAAATGTAGTATTCATCCGCCATTCATAAAAATGAAGTGATTGGCTACTACACCATTATTTGTTTTATTTTGTTTACTGTTTTTGAATAAAATGTCGATAATTTGTAATATTATGTCTTTGTCAAGAAAATTTTGACATCTGGCTCGACCTTTGTTCTTGCGCAATATCAAATTTTCTCACGCAGCTCAAATCAAATACAAGCACCAGGAAAGTCACTACAGCATGATAGTATGTAGTGTTCAAGTAGAGCACATACACTAGTATCTAATCAGAGGTTCTGGATTCAAACACTGTAATGTTATGGGTCAGATGTTACAACTACCCACAGCATAGCACAAGTACTGGTCAAGTTTATATGAAGTAGTCATGGAGATGGATTTAAAGCATAAGTTATAGAACTTGTTTCCTAACTCTTTACCAAACAACAAAATTTTAGACAGGTCCAATTTAAAAGCTGTTGCAGACCTCAAATTTGATATATTTGTAATGATGAAAGTTGTCTCTAAAAGGGTAAAAACATTGTGGGAAAGAGAGAAAATGCTGGTTACCAGCATTTTCTCCTTTTCCCACCATGTTTTCAAAAGCCTTCTTCATCAGGATTATTAAACCATGGGATTATTTTGTAAAGAATTAATGGATGTAAAATAGATAGTATAACTAAAGGAATAAATGAATGATGGTAGGAAACGTAACAAGACTATCATCTGTAATTGTATGATTTATATGATAAACCTAAATTATTATTACTTTTTGAATGAAGAAAATATTGGTGGCTCCATACTAGCAGAAGATAAACATAAACTTTTGGGTTGAGGGAGGCTTCTGGAAGTTTCACTGAAACTTTGGAGATATAATCTGTAACTAGTTAGTACAAAAGTGCATATTTCATAAATGGGATAAAAGTGTGATTGTATGGTCTTTCCAGATTTGTATTGTTTACAAAGACATTCAGAGCTTGGAAGGACTTCCTGGTCATAGAAAAAGTGAAAAATGCCAAGATTGCTCTTGCAGAAAAGCATGGTGAGTTTGTTGGTGCTATGTGGTTGATTCTCTTGTTCAGACAAGTCCCCCTTTTTTTTCATGTGCCAATCTTGAAGCGAGTCTTCTGACTTATATGTATTATGTGAGTACCCCAGTTGTGGGTAGTGCTTTCTTCTGATGCTTGTCTGCTCTTCTGGATTCCACCACGCTGGTTTGTGAGCTGCACAGTGCTTTTCAGAAATGTCGGTAGCCAGCAAACAATTGCCGTTTACTTAATGATTTTTTGACAATCACAAAACCTGTTGACTGCTGTTTAGCCCTTTACAACTCAACAAAATTTTAGACTTGTCCAAATTGGAAGCAATTGCAAACTACAAATTCAGTGTAGCCCAAAATATGATGTCTGTCTTTGGAACTTTAGAATTGGTAAATTGATATATTATATGAATGACTGTGACTCAACAAAATTAAAGACATGTCCAAATTAAAAGCATTTGCAGATGGCAAATAAAATGTGCCTCAAATAAATGAATTTGTTTCTGAAAGGCTAGAAATCATTGTGGAAAAAGGAGAAAATGCTGATTACCAGCATTTTCTCCTTTTCCAACGTTTTCAAAAGGCTTTTTCTTATGGATCATTAAAACTCGGGACTGTTTGGGGAAGGCTTAATATACATTGTGTGGCTTTAAAGGCAAAATAAGAATAACCTTTATTTTTCTCCTGAACTTATCACATCTTGAAGCAAATTTGTCAGATATGGATAATCAGCACTGATTAAGTTTCAAGACATCAATACATGAGAAAACATTGTTGCAAAAGCATAAAATACTCGATGTCTAGCTACAAAAGAGGTCTGCTGCTCATTGTGAATAGTCATATGTAAATGGAAAATGTCTTGATGCAATACTATTTAGATATGATCATTTTTCAGCTTGCATTAAGTTCCAAAGAAAGTGTTTTGATGCATGGTTGGTATATGTGGAATACAGGCAGAAGAAATCTAAAAGGAAACAGCAGGCCCTATCACTGTACAACAAAAACCTTAAGAGGTAGGGAGATTTCCTATTACCCTACCAAACAACAAAATTTTAGACTTGTCCACATCGAAAGCGTTTGCAGACAAAAATTTAATTTAGTAAAAATTATGGGACTTGAAAGGATAGAAAATACTGTTGGAAAAAGAAGGAAAAAGGCTGCTTACCAGCATTTTCTCCTTTTCCAACAATATTTTCAGAAGATTCTCCCTCTGGGTCATTAAATCTTGGGACTGTTATAGATTGTTACTGCCAGCAGATGACTTGTTTTCTCTTGCCCCAGATCAATTTTGAAATCAACGTTGCAAAAGGGTATTCTAAAGCTTTATATGCCATGTCATTTGACATATGGGGTTGGTGGCCATCCCCAAACATATCCTACAATTCATTGCAAAAGGATATTTTTTTCTTTTGTCACACACTTACAATCATGTCTTAAACCATAATTTACACTTATTATACATGTACATATTTTATATGGATATTTTCAGAGCCCAAGCCTTGTACTTTTGATTCAAAGGAATTGCATAAACAGGTAGAGCTGTGCTAGTAATATGACTGAAATACAGATAGAAATCAGGTGAAACATTGCTCAAACAATTCAAACTGCTTACATTGTCTAGTCAATATATTGAGAAAATTAACCCTTACATGCATCATGTAAATCTAATGAACAGCTGACATTTTCTGCCAAGAAGAAGAAACTATGATTGCAGACTGCTTTTGTCCAGAGTGTTAAGCAAAGCAGATAGTGTAGAACAAAGATTAGACTGCACATATTGTGCAGTCTGACCTTAACCAACACTGGCCACAAGGACAACTGTATTTCTAAAAGGCACTGCATGGGTTAGGGTTTTAGTTTACTCTTCTATGAAATTGTATGGAACCTTCAGGAAGTACTGGTCAAGCTGGACAGCTCAACATGAAGTTATCTTACACAGACAACATATGGAAGTGGTGGCTTTACAGTTCTGGGCATATAGGCTACAAGCACAGGTGAGTAATTTGTTTTTATGTGTGCTTTAATGGGGTTTTGTGGCCCTTTTAACAGTGTTCCAGTCATATCGCAGCTACGGTTCACTTTGCCATGTATTTTCCTTTGTTTAAAAAGAGTAGATCAAGATCAGACTACACAGAATGTGCAGTCTGATCTTAATTTGCACCAACCAATATGTGAGTTCTGCTATGTGAAAAGGAGGTTTAATTTATTAGCAAAAAGTATTGCAATCTGCAAAGGCTAACATGGGCAGAAACTTTTTGTTTTGGTAAATTTTCTACATGTCAAATGACCGTAGTCTTTAATGATTCAGTCAATTGCTAGGCAGAATTAATTTTATTATAATCACGTTTAAGAGGTCGTTAACATTCACAGAGGCCTCAAAAATGGTTTAACGCCCGAATGTGAAGCACAAGGGCCTCTGCGAATGTTAACGACCGAAAAAAAGGTGAATTAATGCTATAATTGCATAAAGTAAAAGTTTTTTAGCAGTAATTTGCAAAGATAGCAAAAATATTTTCATAGAAATGCAAATAAGCGATCTTCAAATGTACTGTACCTAAATTGGTCAAAACTGGAAGTCGACAAAAAAGTTTTTGTTACGAGCAGTAATGCCAATTTCGATTCTCTCGGTGTAAAATCACTTCTAATGATTTGATCCAAAGTGGACTTTTATGGGATAAACTTGCACAGGTTTGGACGATTACAACTAGGATGAATGAGTAGATATGAATTTCTGTAACTGAAAGACGTCAAAGGGATAGATCTATATCAAGTGGTTTTTTGTTCAGATCTCGATAAGATTGAGATCCTGTGCAAAATTTTGTTTGTGGTGTACTAATATCATCAAAGACAAGCCATAAAAAAGGATCTAATGTGGTACAAGTTCGTAAAATTTGTTGGTCAGAGTCTAGGGAAGTTCTGACAAAAACAAACGTTGTTTGGAAGGTAGGCCCGGATCAAGGATATTGATAGTACAAAGCCAGGCGTTAACGGCGCTTAAATTTACTGATTAATACACGTTTTCTCCTGTTAATGCCCGGTTTTTACCCGTTAATACATGCTTGCAATGGCCCAGAACGGCACATTTTATGGAATAATGATCCATAATAATATGATGACTTGCTTGGTATAATGCATCACTGAGATGCATTAAACCCCCTTCTGCCAGTGCTTGGCTTGTGTATTTTGAAATATTCTACCAGGGAAAGACACCTCTCAAATTGCAATACTTGATGTGTTTTCCTGATTAATAATATCCACTCTATTTATGTAGTGATATGAGGATAAATGCATTAAGTACTATGCATCATATTTCCAGCATTGGTTGATATGGCAGCACAAAATGTCCCTTAAGAAGAAATCTGTACAGAATCATTATAAAGCAATAAGACATCACAATACTGTCGTAGCCAAACAGTGTTTTCAAGCATGGGTTAAGTACTGGGCAAGAAGAAGACAGAAAAAGCAAGAGAAAGGTATAACTAAATTTTTTTCAAACAATTTTCTGTTTTGAAAACACTGAGTAAAAATCCTTTAAAAAAATTGTGAGAAAAGGAAAAAATGCTGATAACCTTTTTATCCTTTCTACCCATAAATAAAACAATAACAGCAATGACTTGGGGATAGTTTTAGAGCTGGGTCAACTTCTCTTACCTGTCACAACTCATTTAACTTTTACTCATAAATTTAATTTTCTCCTTTTACTGTTATGTTTTCAAAAGACATCTTCAGTATCACAGGTGAAAAAAGGGCAAAAACAGGGCTTTTGCAAATGGCACAGATTGAGAGCAGACTGTGCAGAAGGTGCAGTCTGATCTTGGACCATCCTCTGGTTCTGGTATTTTCATCTATTGAAAGAAGTTGACTTAATGTTTGACACTAACAGAGTTAACACAGTAAAGGAATAAATAACTTTGGGTATGTTTCTACCCATTATCAAACAAGCCTGTTTCAACAACCTGGAAGAAAAAGACTTGAAAACATTGAAACATTGTAGGAAAAAGTGTCTTAAAATGTTTTCTACTCTTTCAAAGACAAAACCTATCATTTTAGCCACATAAGATTTGGTTGTCTGCAAATACTTGCAATTTGGACTCATCTAGAATTTTGTGTTTTGGTATAGAGTTAATGAAACTTGCACTGTGATACTTATTATTTCTATAACAGGAACTGTTCAAGTTAAAGGTGCATTTAAATCTAC
The DNA here is from genome assembly GCA_946811185.2 of Hippopus hippopus. Classification (NCBI taxonomy): domain Eukaryota; kingdom Metazoa; phylum Mollusca; class Bivalvia; order Cardiida; family Cardiidae; genus Hippopus; species Hippopus hippopus. The sequence goes on from OX328106.1 coordinate 31,919,925, forward strand.
TAAAATAAACAAAAATCAATGGCAACAAAAATGAAGTACAATCAAACACAGCCACCTGTAGTAACTGAGATACAATCCCTTGCAATACAATGTCTAATGAGTATGTAAAGGCCTTAATTTCTCATTTTCTTTATCCTTTATGGGTTAGTTAACAACTGACCAAACGACAGAGCTGTCGTTCAAAAACCAATAAGCCAATCAGCGATCAGCATTTTTGCCACTCACAGTGGAAGCAGTCTTGCCGTTATCAAACCTAGACATTCTGAATCATTAGAAGTTACAAGTATATATAAATGTATAGGAGATATAATTTAAAAAACCTGATGAATTACATTAAAATTGATATCAATAATTAATCCTTAGATCCAGGATTTCAAGATACAGAGTTACACCAGGTAAAACTATTGATGCAGATGAAAACTTCAATTAAAAAAAAAACACTAATGTTTGTAAACATACTTTTATATTGTCAAAAATTTTCCAGAATTTCAATCTTAGCTATAAATACCCGTTTTTTTACTAAAAAAAAAATAGTTACTCGTAGATCATATTTTAGACTACTGATTGGATTATATCAAGTTCATTTTTTTTTTTCCTTTTTCTTTTTTTTTTATTTGATTATATGCTTTTTAATTCAATTTCTTCCCAGATCAAGTTAACTTGCTATTTTGAATGCTTGTTATATCTGTTTTGTGGATTTTTTACCCAAATAATCCTTAAAGAAAATGTTAATCGAAAAATTCATGTCAAAATATTTTAAATTAATTTTCTTGAAAATGTTATTCATATGGTCTTTTTGGAAAGGAAAATCTAAACAGCCCTCCTGCTTTTAAAATAAAATGCTATGTAGGCACATTTTAGACGTTTGTTTAAATTTAAGAGAAATGTCACTTTCCTACATGAGTAAAATATTTAATTAAAACGTTGTTCACATTGGTCTCTGTATTTTAACCTTCTTATCAATGTAAACTTAAAGCCCATAAAAGACGATATGCCACCCAGTATAATACCACTCCCTTTGTTTTCAATTTTTTAATCAATATCCCTTAAACTATCATTTATTTATCGAAAATCAAAGGGGAACCAGTCAAGCTGTCTTCCATTTAGGACAAGATATGTTGTACATGTTGCCAACAGATTTTAAGCAAAAAGAGGAGCAAGGGTTTATGCAGTAAATATCCTTTGATATCGGTATGCCACGCCACAAGCGTCCGGTACTGTCCTCCTTGTATTTAGTTACATGCACGTGTCGTATCAGTGACTGTTTGTGACCGTCTTTGATTATTAGTGATTGAAATTTGGATTATACATGTAGAATGTGTATGTCAAGTTAATTTCTTTTTCGATTACTCTAACAGAATAGTATACAGAGGCGAATGCTTAGAAATATGCTCAATGCTCATGTTTCTATTCTTTTTATTCTTCTCCTCTGGTTTTTCTCTCGAACTAAAAAAAAAAATTGGTAACCAATTATTTGTTTTTGTATAAATCTTCCAATGTCAAGTCAAACATTGAGACATCATTTTACCCTGCTAAATACATGTATATATCGCTTGGTAATTTTATATCTTGCGATTCTGGTTAAATTATTCAGGAACACATTGCAGACTAAATAATGAAAAAATCTGTATAAGGGAAGTTTGAACTTTGAAAAAGCTTATTTTTGTCCATGTAAAAGTTAAATTATATCAGTAGACCAATGACTTTAGGATATGTTTAGGGAGTACGAGTTGAATGTATTACATTATCAAATGTAAGAGTTGTACAGTAAGACAGCATTTTTCAACTGACTTCTAAATAAACCAGCCTCTACTTCAATTTTAACACTCTATAACTTCGAAAAACCTAATCCAAAAGATGTGAGTGCCTTTTATTAAATTGTTCCCATACTTATTTTATCTAGAATAATTATTTCATGGTAGAAACATCTCCCGGTAACTTGCACATATCTCCCAGCTAAGCCCTAGTGTCTAGGTTGTTTGTCTAGGTATCTTGATTCGCGGACCACGTGACATCAGTGGGAGGAGCGATCTATCGTCTGTCGTTTGGTTAATTTGGTATGTTACGGCACCATGTAGATTCCATTAACCTTTTACTGCACAATGCAGACTTAACAATTCTGAGAAAGAAGCCTTTTAAAAACATTGTAGGAAAAGAAGAAAATACTTGTAACCAGCATTTTCTACTTTTCCCACAATGTTTTCTACCCTATCAAAGAACAGGTGCACCATTTAAGCCACACTGAAATTGTCATCTGCGAATATTTTCATTTTGGACAAGGCTCAAATTTTGTCTTCTGGTAAAGGATTAATATCACACTGTCTGGAGATATTTGTTTATTTTCCTACCATAATGCACAAGAGTGCACAAAGAGAGATAACTCTATTAGACTAGTGATAATAAGTATCTGCAATACCCTATTCAAACAGACAATTGAGTCATGCTCTGTGAAAAGGGGGCTTAATGCATCTACAAAAAGTATCGACCCAGGTCAGCCTGCGCGGACTGCGCAGGCTGATCTGGGTCAATACTTTTTGCTGTTGGCCAATTTTCTGTATGTCAAAGGACCAGTCTACCTCATGATTCAGTAAGGTGATAGACGAAATGGGTTTTATGGATCCATACTCATGAGATGACTTGTTTGGTATGCCTCGTGAAGATGCATTAAGCCCCCTTTTGCCACAGCATGGCTCAATTATTTTTTAAAACTGTTATTATTTTATAGTATTTGCAGTCAGAATACATGAAAGGATGGTAGTCAGCAGATGTTTCAAAAAATGGCTAGATTACTACAGATTTCATGTAGCTATATACGAGAGGCAGGAGAGGATGGAGGAACTGGCATCCATTTTCCAGAAAAGGAGAATGTTCTTACACTGGAGACATTGTATCCTTTATTCAGTTTCTCATTGTTCATACTACAGTTTAAAGACTATGATAATTAACTCTTTACCAAATGAAAAATATTTGGACTTGTCCAAATTGGAAGCATTTGCAGGTCACAAATTTAATTTGGCCTGAATGTGTCTTTTTTGTGGAAAAAAGATAAAATGCTGATTTCCAGCATATTCTCCCGTTCCTAAGTTCTCAATGGTGTTTTTTCCTGGGGTCATTTAAACTTGGGATTGCTAGGTAAAGGGTTATATGTCTACAAGGTGACACAGTTTTTGACTCATCCAAATTACTAGCATTTACAGACAACTCATTGAATGAGGCTCACATATTAGGATTTGTCTTTGGAAGGGATCCAAACTTTGTGAGAAAAGGAGAAAATGTTATTAATAATTTATTTTTGTTTATTTTCCTTTTTCCACACATATTTCAAAAATCTACTCCAGGGTTACAAAGACATCCTGTGAGACTCAGTGATGAAGGTGTAGGAACTGCAATCTGTTGGTTCTGGCTTCACTTTTCTCTTGAAGCGCTCAATTTTTATTAAGAGTGTCCTTTGGCAAGACACATCAGAGTGCAAGCCTAGTGCTGGTGAAACCCAGAACAAACATGAAGAAGTTGAGCTGTTGCTGTGATATGACTGAGATAAATTGACTGCTGTAATATGACTGAAATGGATTGAAAGCAGTGTAAGACACCACACTGATAATAGTGATAATAATGATAACAATATTCAGGGTCGTACAATCATTGGACTATTCTGTGTAGAGTTTTTCCTTCATGAGTATTTAGACATAGCACAGATTCGTGAAGAAAAGGTCTTGTTGAAAATAGCAGAGTCTCATCATCAAAAGAAATTACTAGTCAGTATTGTTGTCCTTATTGCAGAAGTGTTTGATTCATCTCGGTTTTTTTAGCTCAGGCTTGTTACGGATCAATAGGTTGAATTAATTGTATTTATCTTTTATTTATGAATATTTTAGACTATCAAATATTAAATCTTTGTCAGCATTGCATATTTTTCTGGAGGTTTGTTCTTTTATATTTTCTAATGGTTATATTTGAAATAATGTCCCATGTTTAATTTGTTCATTTTAACAGATGGCAGGTTTTTCTGCCTTTAGACTGAGTGTTGTACAGAAAAAGCTGAAACTGATGAGAGAAGAAATGGCTGATCAGCTTAGATATAAACAGGTAGAGACAAGATGTATCTCAGTGTTTTTAATTTTAGCTTGACTATTTTCAAAGAAAACAGATTGTGTTGTTGTCTGCCTTGTAGTCCTACAGAAACCATCTCTGTCATTAAGGTATTTACTTCAAATTTTGGGTAGTTGTTCACTATTAGAAGAGAACTCATACCAAGCAGGTAACTTACAATAATTTTGACACAGTTAAGCCCCTTTTTTTCAATTTAAGTAGTACTGTTGATTTGATTCAAGCATGCCCTATATATTTCTAAAAGCTGCTGAAGTTGAATGTATGAACCTGGCATGGTATACTCTTGGTTAACCCTTAACCAGGCCTGAGTTTTAACAGCCTTGATGTAGAAGGCTTTTGAAAACATTTTGGAAAAAGTTTTCTACCCTTTCAAAGACAAATCCCAACAATTTAGCCCTATTTAATATATCGTCTGCAAATGCTTTCAATTTGAACAAACCCAAAATTTTGTTGTTTAATAAGGAGTTAACTCATTACTTCCTGCAGTTTTTTTTTTGCACCAGACCACTTTTGAAAACATTTTGGCAAAGTGAGAAATATATTCTCTTTTCAGGCTAAATTTTCTCCTATTGATATGTAGTGCAAATGGCACAAAGGAATAATAGTTTAGGAAAGAAAAAGTGATAAACTAGTTCAAAAATGTGTGCCCTACAAGCTCTGTCTTTGATTTAGTTACTCAGATATGGATGGAACACATGGTTACTGAGATGTGAGGACAAGGAGGAACTTCAAATCATTGTTCAGTCCCAAAGGGCTTGGAAACACTACAGGTATGTATAGGTCAGGGGTACAAAAATTGAAGTTTTTCTCACCTGTTCAAGAACAAGCTGGAACTTAAGAAATAAATGTCTTCTTGCTTTCTTTTAAAATCATACTTTCCCTATTTCATGTACTAAAATTGGTATACATGTACATGTATTCTTCCTCTAAGACTTGTCTGTATTTAAAGCAGTTACAGATGACAATTTTTGTATTGTCCCAATGATAGGATTTGTCATTGGAACCATAAGAAATATTGTGGGAGAAGAAGGAAATGATAATTATCATCAATTTCTCCCTTTTTACAATGTTTTCAAGCATTCTTTTTCCAGGAGATTGTTTTAAGGGGGAACAATTAGACATATCTGGAGAGGAACTGTTGAATTTGACCTTATTTTTTCCTGTAGAAATAAATCCAAGCCAAACCCCTCTCCTAAATCATTGAATATCATCGCAGTGGGATTCATTCCTCCGTCAGTGTTATGAAAACACTATTTTGACTTTGTGTATTTGGTAATGCATCTATGCTTTGAATAGAATGTTGTATGATGTACTGATGAAGAAATTGTAGGAATGTATGGATAGATGCACTGACCACTGACAAAATTGTAGTACTGGTGAAAGTGGAGCTAAACACTAAACAAACACAGGAACAAAAAAAAAACCTGGATGTTATTGTTTTAGATAATTATGCTGTTATGCTTGTAGATCAGTCACCCTTAGAAAATGCCTACAACAGTTGTATAACTATGCTGTTTGGCGACAAAATAGAAAGGTAAATATGGCTGTTAAAACATTATTTCTTTGATGTATAATCTTTTTTTTTATTGCACTGAAATATCACAACTATATCTGTAGTATTAAGTTGATCTGCATTAAAGGGACACTCCTCAGACCTAAATTTCAGTTACTAGCAGAATTTTATTTCTAACTTAATTATTTCAATGCCTTTCAAAACATTGAGGCTTTGGGCAGTACTAGATTTCGGAAAGAAAGTGACAAAAATGATGCATTTGACACAGGTTAGAAATTTATCACCATGATGGTTTTAGTTACCAGTTGTTACCCTGAAACACAATGTCTTAACTAATATAGGTTGACCATACTTATCATATTTTTAAGAATTTTTCAGAAATATAGTAACAGTATCTCATCTTAGCATTCAGAACTGTTATTGCACTTTTATGCAGGCAAACAGATATTGTTTTTTTTATTTTCATAACAAAACTTGATAACTTGGTAAGATTTCAGGATTCTGCTAAAATATAACTTGTTAAAAGCCAAGAGACACATGAATATGTAAACTGTTGCTTATCATGACTGAAAGACTGACTGAAGGACTGAAACTGCATAAAACAACATTGAAACAAAATTGTTGATTGATTATTCTATCCAATTCTGTGGTCCTATCCACGAATTATCAAGTATATTTCTGAATTGTTATATCCTGGATTTGTTTTATTACAGGCCCAATATGCGAGAGCAGATGCCCATTTCTATGTAACAGAGATACCTAAATACATATTTGCATGGAAAATTTTTGTACAGTTGATAAAAAACAAAAGAGAAAATACAGAGAAAAGTCAAGACTTCAGAAGGTATAGTTGATTGGAATCTTTTCATATGGATGGAATCTATTTTTCCAAATACCATGTAGACCACTTTGCAGTTCCATATTTTGTTGATTCTAGCTATGATTGTAAATGAATTTTCAAAGCTTGATAAAAGAAGGGTACATCTTTTCATAAAAAAGATATGTAATTATCAAAAAGAAAAAAAACAACAGTGAAGATACTTAGTAATATGTTACAATATTTGTAAATTTATTAGTTTTGGAGTCCCTGTGTAGTCCCTGTGTATTGTATTTCTTATGATAACTCTTTACCATACAGTCCAGAGTTGAATCTAGGCTGCGGGATTCATGCACATGTATATTTCTTGGTGCAAAAGGCAAATGTCACTGCGGCACAGGTCACGCTAATTCAGACAGATTGGCACATAATTGAATCAATGGTGCGTCGGCAAATATGTTAGATGTGGAGGTCAACATCCTCGCAATATACCCAATAGAGCAACATATTTATCTACCCTCCATAGAAATTGATACTACAGTAGTACTATTCTATTTATAGCATCTGCTGTGGCCGAATTTCCTTATATGGACCTATGGTAAAGCCCGCCAAATGGGTCACATGATAGACAAGTATTCCCTACGCAATCAGCTAAGTCACGGACTTTAAGATCATGGCGAAGCAACCGAGTTTGTTCCATTTGTTCAGAAAAAATAAATGCAGACAATTCAGCTTCACAGAGTTCGGAAACTTTGACTCCTGTGCAGCCAACGGATGATTGTGAATCGACGATTAAAAAAACGGAAATTCGATCACACATTTCAAAAGACTTGGCTTGAAACCTATCCGTGGTTGAGGAAAAGTGACAAAAGAATGTGCAGTATGTAGCGCTCAAAATAAGAAAAAAACAGTTTCCCAACTGGATCGTGTGATAATTATCTAATGAATTTGCTAAGCAGACATGTTTCATCTCAGGATCATTGTGAGGCAATGAAAGAAGCAGCTCTTAGACAATGTACGACTCATGTAAGCCGATTTTACAACGAAGGATATCAATTTAAACCTATTTAAAAAAAATCACAAATTTTCATTATTTTTGAAGGATTTCAGAGTTGAAAACGTGCAAGTTTGAATTGTGTAAATTTCAGACTTATAGTGACTATAACGACACAACAACAACAACCAAAATTACGACACAGGAAGAAAAAAAGATCAACATTTAAAAGTGAATACAGTGATCATTAACTGTGTACCAGATGACACAATGTTGGACTTGACCAAATTCAAAGCATTTGCAGACAACAAAAATGACTAAAGAATTTATATTTGTTTCTTAAGTTAGAGAAAAAAAGACATTGTGGAAAATGAAGAAATGCTGTTCACCATTACTTTCTTCTTTCTCCACAAGGTTTTCAACTGTTTTTTCTTTTAGGGTAATTAAACCTCGAGACCGTGTGGTGAAAAATGGTGGCCCACCATTTGAAATATCATCGGGGAGTTGGCCCATACTTATGCAAACCTAGATTCAGCTCTGCAGTCCCAAGTTTTAATGACCCTGACAAAGAAAGCTTTTTGAAACATTGTGAGAAAAGGAGAAAATGCTGGTAACAGGCATTTTCTCCTTTACCCACAATGTTTTCTACCCATTTAAATTTAAGTTTTATCATTTAAGCCAGCTTTGATTTGTTGTCTGCAAATGCTTTGAATTTAGACTAGTCAAAATTTTGTTGTGTGGTAAAGAATTAAGTTACCAATTCATAAGAGTTTAAAAGTGAAATTATCGATTTTGTTGTATTTATTGTTGTAAATATTTGTTTTAGAGAGAATCTGCAGGCCAGATTTTTCTACATGTGGGTGTCACAGTTTGAAATCAGCAGGGATTACAGAATGAATGAGAGAATGGTAAGTTTATAATTTCTGTCTCAATTATTTAATGAGCTGTGTAATCAACAAGATATCATAAATGAATAGATAAGTTTCTTCAAACTTACAGGGAAAGATTTAGTTACTGATACATGTATTTATCAGTGTTTCTCAAGAAATTTGATGTGCAGTCAAAAAATCTAAATAGTCCTCTACAAATAGAATATGAACACTTTACAGATATCTGTGTTTAAGAAAGTTGTTGCAGGGTAAATGAATCTCTAAGTGTAGTATGTCATAATTTTAGGCAATTCTTCACTATGATGAACATCTTGCGAGAAGATTCTTCTCATGGTGGAAGCAGAAAACAGTGGATGTACACCAAGAGCAAGAAAATGAGGTATTTACTGTTTCTGTACCATAGATGAAAATGAGGACTTTTGCTAACAGGTTGGATCAAGATCATAAAGCAGATACCTACTGTCTGTTTTTGGAATAATAATGTTTTCTCGTTTAGTCAAGCCTAGTAGATATGAGGTATGCTTTGTGAAAAAGGGAGCTTAATGCATCTACAAAAATTATTGACTCATGTCAGCCAGCACAGTCTGTGCAGGCTGACATGAGTCAAACTTTTTGCTATTTGTAAATATTCGGCATGTCCAAGGCCCCACTTTTGCGCCGCTCATATAGTAATTTTGCACTGAAAGGATAACATGTAGAGCGATAATCTTAAGGTTTAAACTGGTGATTAATAAATGATTGACATTATGTGTTTTTGCTGCAAGTTACCTTGAAATTTCCTTGTAAAGTGTGGCTGATCCAAAGAAATCACAGGTTAATACTCAAACACATATAAAACATAATGGCAAAAAGAGAATTTGCTTGCTATGAGTAATTTCACTTTTGCTACAATATTTTCAATAGATGCCTGTCTTAACCCTTTACCACATTATCCTGAGTTGTATCGACCTTCAGAAAGAAGCCTTTTGAAAACATTGTGGGAAAAGGAGACAATGCTGGTAACCAGCATTTTCTCCTTTTCCAACAATGTTTTCTATTCTATCAGTCAAATTCCAGCATTTGAACCAGATTTGAATTGTTGTCTGCAAAAACCTTCTGTTTGGGTAAAGTCTACATTTTCATCATGTGGTAAAGAGTTAAGATGAAAACATGGCCTTCTGGAGGTAATGTGTTAAACAATCTTCACAATTTCAGAGACAACAGGAAAGACAGTATCCTAAATTTAGAGCTGTTTTGACCACAATATCTGTGACACAAAATATTGGACGTTGTTAATCCAAGATCTGACCCTTTGTTCTGTGCAATTTGATCTTAATAAAAGTTTTGCATAGTTTATAAAGTATTGATTATAAACTGTTCATGATATTATTAGGGGCAGTACTTAATTGGGTGGGAGGAGCGTGAGCTAGACCCAATTACTGTATACCTATAACTTTCAAGGACAATGTATTGCAATTCTTGTACATTTTATTCAAAAATGGTAAAAAAAAACAATGGATTAGTTGGTAGTAGCTTCATTTTTATGAATGGCGGATGAAAAGTATAGTGTAACATTTTGAGAAATCATAAATCAATGCATGCATATTCCCTGTGCGAGATATGTCATCATTCCATATTTGGAACTGTATTTATTTGACACAGTGTATTTATGTTTTCTTTGTTGTGTGAGATATTTTATATACATGCGACACATGTACTTTAGTCACAGAATTTTCAGGTATATATTTGAGTGTTATGCTTTTGCCTTTTCAGAGTTAATATCAGACTGGTATGATTTAAATCCTCGAAATATTATGTTGCTTTATTTGCAAGCTACATGTAGGTAGTACTCAGCTATTTGTTGAGATATAGTGTTGTTAGAGGATTTTCTGAGTTTCTTTGAAAAGGGATTGTACTATTACATTATTTCCAAAGTGTGCCTGAAAATAAAAGGAGTGCATTCAGTATCTGGGAGTGACCAGTGTCTTTCTGTATGGGTGGTTGGCGTGGGAGAGACCAATGGATACTAGTAGATGATTGCCATTTTTCTTTTGTCCATATTCTACAAAGATGCTTGTTTAACACACTAACAGTAAGTCCAGTTATTACCGGCAGTACCACCAGTATTGATTCATATCTTAGCAATCTTTCACTTGTTTCTACTTCAAGCAGTAAATTCTGCTGCCACAAGAATAAGCATAGAAACACACTGGTCACGGCCAAATACTTGTAGAGCTCCTTCTATTAATAACTCATTGCCACACAAGAAAATTTAGGACAAGACCAAATTGAAAGCATGTGCAGACAACAAAATAAATGTAACTCAAATGATGAATTCTGTCTGATAGGGTAGGAAACATTGTGCAAAAAGAAGAAAATACTGGTTACCAGCATGTTCTCCTTTTCCCACAATGTTTTCAAAAACCATTTTTCTTCATAGTCATTAAAACTCAGGATCGTGTGGTAAAGGTTGAAGCGCATTCGGAATTAATGCAATTCTGGTTACCAACATTTTCTCCTTTTCCCACAATGTTTTCAAAAGCCTGCTTTCTTCAGGATGATTAAAAGTAGAGATTGTGTGGTAAAGAGTTTAGCACCCTTTGGAATCAATGTAATTACAATATCCCTTTACAGAGTAACTCAGAAGATCCGTTACTAACATTTAGTTTCAACAAACAGCTGAGTACTACCTACATGTAGCTTGCAAATAAAGCTTCATTATACCTCGAGGATTTAAATCATATGAGTCGGATTATACTTGAAAAACTTTTAGTTCAACTTTCAATGTTTTCCTCTTTTTTTTCAGGAAATTGCAGCCATCCATTACAATGAAGTACTTTGCCTTAATCATTTTCATGCCTGGAAATCATATATTACACAATTGAAAAAGAGGTATTGTCTTTTCTACTTTTTAGTAGAAGGAATATTCCCACTATAAAATTGGCACAGGAAGACTTTGAAAAAAACTTTTACCAAACGGTCCATTGTTTTAACTACCCATAGGAATAAGACTTGAAAATATTGTCTGAAAAAGATAAAAAATTTCTCCTTTCATATTTGAAAAGAGCATTTTATTGGTTTTCTCTGCTTCAAAAAAAAAAGTGTTATCATTTCAAATACATCTAATTTTTTGACTTGAAAATTCTTTTAATATGACTTAGTTTAAAAATTTGTTGATTGGTTGGAGTAACTGGCCTTTTGATACTGAGATAGTCTTGAGGTGGAAAGACATCTTTATGTACACCTGTGATTGTTTTAAAACGATCAGGCACTTATTTGGATTTCTGAATCCAAATCCTGATTGGCTGAGACAGATGGCTAGTCTCAGAATCTAGAATCTAAGGCAATATTTTGAATGAATTTGTCTCTTGATGTAGAATCATTGAGAACCTCATAGGTCGGAATGATGTGAGCTCTCGCTGTTGTTCCATTAAAGTGCTTTAAAAAATCATTGGAAAAAGAGAGAAAAAAAATCAGATGATTTCATTGTAAATTAAATTTGGGATTGTTTGACTTTTTGCAACTTACAAAATGTAAATGATTAGTGATATTTTACTTTTTGTCCTTGTGAGTTGTCTAAGTGTCCAACTTTGTAACTCTTTAGCAGGTTAAAAAATCTAATCTTGTTCACTTTGAAAGCATTTGCATAGGACAAATTGAATGTGGCTCAAGTTATTGGGTTTGTCTTTTACAGGGATAAAAAGAGAAACTGCTGCTTAACAGTGTTTTCCAAACCCTTCTTCTTAAGGATTATATAAGTAAAAGATAGTTTAGGACAACATCAAAGCCTGTTCATATTTTTGCAACATACTTTGCAACCTTTCAAGTATAGTATGGATTTTGTCATTTTGAGTATTCCAATCCCAGAATCATTATTTATCTACTAAAACCTATGTTGTGGGGCTTATTTGAGACAATTCAAATGAGTACCCACAACATAGGTCATGAAGAAAAGGGATGATACTACTCTATAAACTCCAAAATACACCACATATCTGTACTGTCTCTTATACAGTCAAACCTGTATCAGTGATCATCTCCATTAGACTGGCAGCTATATTCAGCAAAAATCAATCTAGGTTTCGATAACAGTATTTTAAAGTGGAAGTCATGTTTTAAACAGTAAACTGCCTTACGGGGCCAGTATTTTTTGATGCACAGACTGGCTGGTTTAGGCAGGCTTGACTGTATTTTTTTGATACATTTGTTTCAGTCAAGAGCAGGATATTGAAGCCACAACACACCACAGCAAAAGGTTGATGAAAACATGTTTTCAAGCTTGGAAGCAAGTAAGATCTAGTTTCTTTAACCCATTAATAAACATACAGTGAGGAGGAAGGCTTTTGTTAACATTATTGGAAAAGAAAATGCTGGTAACAAGCATTTTCTTCTATTCTCACAATGTTTTCTGCCATATAAAGACATTTTTTTCCCATATGAGAAACATCTATTTTTTGTCTGCATATGTGTTGAATTTGGAAAAGTCCAGCATTTTGACTTTTGGTAAAAAGGTTACTTCCTTTACGGAAAAAATTTAGAGAAAAAATGTCAAAAAGATAAGTCTTGAATTCAGTTGGGAAAGTTTTGTTTTTTTAATGACATTTTTTGAGATGAAATAATCTATGAATATTTGCAAGGATGAAGCTATTTTGACAATTTTAGTTTTGGGTTTTAAATGCTTGAGACTTAAATTTGTTTTCTGTACTAAATGTCTTTTATGTAACTATTTACTGCAAAAAGTTCCTATCTATCAAAAGTGAATGCGTGATTTGAATCAATTGGGCCCAAATTTTTCACTTTTATAGCTCTTTTGAAATGTTGTAGAAAACATTTGAAGGAGTAGTTCTTATATTGTAGTCTGATCTTGATCCACAGCATCTTCATAAATAAATTGTCAATAATAACTTTCAAGACAAGTAAACTATTGCTGAGAAAGTGATTGATTGATTGATTGCATGGTGTTTAACGCCGTTTTCAACATTATTTCAGTTATATCGCAGCGGCCAGTGCACCTATCCATGCATTCCTGGAGTATCTTTTACCAGTACTCCGCACAATTTCCTTTCCAAGCCACTGGCTGCTTTGCCACATAATCATAGTCGAAACAATGGTCAACGGTGAGAGAGGAATGAATCCTGTCGCAGTGACTATCATCAATCCTCGGAAAGAAATTGGCCGAGCCAGGGGTCGTAGCCAGGGATCGAACCCTGGACCCCGTGTTCTCAAGTCCTACATGCTACCGACTGAGCTACCGGGGCTCAGCTGAGAAAGTGAGGTGGTGGTTGTGAGATGTGGGCAGTTGTTAAGAGTATATATGTTGATTAACATAATACATGTACCAACCACAGACAATCTTTTTTTTTTGTAGCAGATATTTGCTTAGCCATTGTGCAAAAATGTGAAACTGCTAATTACCAGCAATTACTTGTTTTCCACAATGCGCTAAAAAAAGGCTATGGGATAAAAAGTTGCATTCATTAATACTTTCCCAAAATGAGAAATTTCAGACTTGTCCCAATTCAAGCCATCAGAAGATGACAAAATCAAAAGTGATACAAGTTAACTGAAGTTCTCTGATAGGGTTGAAAACATTGTGGTAAAAGGAGAAAATGCTTGTTAACATCATTTTCTCCTTTTACCACAGTGTTTTCAAAAAGCCATGTTTGTCTGGGTATTTAACACACAGGATTGTTTCGTGAAAGATTAAGTTTAGGGTTAAATTGTTTACTGTGTTGGCTGGTAATAACTTTAACAAAAAAGACATCCATGAATTAAAGCTATTCATAATATTTAAGTTTGCTGTGAAACAAAGATTAAAGAAGCAGAAATCTGGTCGAGCAAGACTTCACTATCAGAGAGTATTGTGTAAAAAGATGATGGCCATGTGGTTACATTACGTGGACATGCAGAGGCTTATAAGTCAGAGAGTGGAAATAATGTACCAGAAACAGTGTACAAAATCTATGAGGTACTGTCTTATTCTTTGTTATAGTGCTTTGGTATAAAGGAAATCAATACACACCAGTACAAACATCCAATTTAAATGGACAGAGATACTGTATAAGTTTTTATTTTTTAGTGAACAAGTATTCTTCAACAATTTGTTTTACAAAGTATTAGCAATGATGATAAATTGTAGCTCTTATTTATCCATTTCTGTAAATGCTAATTTTAGGCAAAGAAAACGACCATAATCATGTTACAAACAACTGCTACATTTTTACAGTATTTGATAAAGAGTAAAGCAAACAGCGTTTTGTTTTCCAAAATCATAGTTTTCAATTCACATGGAGGACAGTCTGCATTTCTGTCTGGTCGGATCAGGTAAAGTTGCACTTGTAAAGATGTGAATTTCATATGATACAGAAGTTCGAATCCAATATACACCTTTTTACACATGCCACAAGACCTGATCCGACCACACAGAAATGCAGAGTGTTGTAATGTTCCTTCTATTATATACCTTTCCTTTATAAGTGCAAAGAAAAACATCACAAAATAAATTAGGTAATAAAAAGAACCCGAAAGTCACACACCTTTGGAATTTGACAGAAAGAGCTAAATGTGAATACAATGAAGTAATCCATGAAAATAATAGTGTCCTACACATTTTACATGGATGATATGGAAAAACCTACACAGAATATATGTGTGATACAGAAAACCGTATTCTGGTCTGTTGTATATGTGTTTTAGATAACATCCATTTTTCATTCAGATCATTTATAGGGATATAGTACATATAAGTCCATGTTAAACAGCCTTTTGTAGTCAAAGACCACTAGTAGTTTTGTTCCTTCCTTTCATGAGAGCATAAGACAAGATTTTCTGTACTTTTTTGCAATGATGATATTCTAAATCATTGCACAACTCAGGTATGCCTTTCTGACGTGGAAAGATAATGTGAAAGAGCAGATATCAGGTAGACAGTTGGAGAAAATGGCAGAGCGACACTATCAGATTGTGATCCTTTCAAAGGTATTAATCCTTTACTAAACTATTTCAGCTTTGGGATTTTTCATTGGCCCACACATTTGGCGCAAGTACTGGTGTAGTTCCCAGGCAGCAGAATCAAGAGAGATTAGCATAAGTTGTAAAAACTTGTTTCTCGATCGATGTAAAATAAACATGTTTAAACTTACCAAACTATCCCGGGTTTTCACAACCTGGGAAATGTTTTGGAAACATTGTGGGGAATGGAGAAAATGCTGGTTACCAGCATTTTCTCCTCTTTGCACAATGTTTTCTAAAGGCCTCTTCTACAGGGTTGTGAAAACCCGGGAATGTTTGGTAAAAGGTTAAATAGGTGTAGAAGGAGGACTAAGACTCTAATTTAACTCTGTGCATGACAACAAAATTTTATCATTTCCCGTTGACAAATTAAATTTTGCTAAAATGATTAAATTTGTCTATGTAAGGACACAATATTTTCTAACCTGAATATGACAAATCCCTTTATTCCAGCCATATTCAATTTGTCGTCTGCAAATGCATTTAATTTGGAGGAGTCTAAATGTTGCCGTCCTGTAAAGGGCAATATGTTACTAGGGTTTTCAAGGTGAGATGGTGAGCTGGAGCTCATGGTGGTGGAGATGACTTTAACGACCCTGAGGAAGAACCCTTTTGAAAACATTGTAGGAAAAGTAGAAAATGATGGTAACCAGCATTTTCTCCTGTTCCTACAATATTTTCTACCCTTCCCAAAACAAATTTTAATTTTTCTGTCACATTTATTTTAGGCGTCTGCAAAAGCTTTCCATTTGGACAGGTCTAAAATTTGTTGTTTGGTAAAGAGTTAAATTAGATGACAAAATTGTAGACTTGTCCAATTTGAAAGTATTTGCAGATGGCAAAATAAATCTGTGGAAATGAAAGGACTTGTTTAGAAGGGTACAAAACAACGTAGGAAAAGGAGAAAATACTGGTTTTCAGCATTTTTTTCTTTTTGTACAATGTTTTCAAAAGCCATTGTTCTCAAGTTTGTTAAAATTCTGGACTGTGGTACAGGGCTATCACTGTACAAAACAATTTCAAGTTTTGAGGACCCTAAGAAAGGAGGCTTTGAAAAACCTTGTGGGAAAAAGGCAACTAGCATTTTCTCCTTTTCCCAAAATGTTTTCTACTCAATGAAACACAGAAATCATCATTTGAGCTACAAATAATTTGTTATCTATAAATGTCTTCAATTTGTCAGAGTCCAAAATTTGTCATTTGGGAAAGACTGAAGAAGTTGAGCTGGAAATGTCCGTTAGCATGGCCTTTTTAGACTTAAAATTGAATTTCGAACGGTCAGTGAGTGTAGCCCCAGACCTCTAAGTTGTGCCACATGTTTTTTTTTTTCCTGATTGTTTGTGGTTGTAAATAAACACAAAAGAACTTTGTCATTTCAGGTGTTCAAATGTTGGCACAGATTTGCAGCGATTCATGCGTACAAGAAGTCTGAGACAAGACAATGGGTGAGAACAGCTCGAGACTATCTAAACTGCAGTAGGTTCTTCATTTATTTTTTTTTTTTGAGTACCATGTTACATCTAGATTTCTTTTTCATCTTGCTCCAGACCTCTTTGTAAAACATTGTGGCAAATGGAGAATTTGCTCTTTATTGACTATCTGTCTGTATTCTTATATTAACATAATGTTAATTGTCATATAACCCATGTATCACAATAGCTTATCAATGAATTCACTGCATCTCGGTACAAATTGTCAAAGTGTTGGAGTTACTTGTGTAGATGTATATGTCATTCATGTATGTTTGTTTCTATTTCTTAGAGATACTGAAGATATACTTCGATAAATGGATGCAGAATCATCAGTCACACAGAATTATGAGACAGAAAGAGGAAAAGGCTGTAGCATTTCATAACCAGAAAGTGGAACTGAAAGTGCTGAAACGATGGAAAATGTTTACACAAGAAAATATCACAAAAACTGTGAGTTGTGATTTCTACTACATTTGAGCAGCACTCTGGCAAAATGGGGTTTAAATGTCTGTGATGCATTTTGCCAAGCAAGTCATCAAATAATTATAGATCTATAAAAACCATTTTGTCTAAAAACCAAATGAATAATGAAAGAGACTTGTCCTTTGACATGCAGAAAATCTACCAAAAGCAAAAAATTTTGATTTACGTCAGCCTGCGTAGGCTGCGCATGTTTTACAGGGGCTTTATATTGAGGAAACTTTAGAAATCTTCTTGTTAAAACCACAGGGCCTAGACCTGTACTGTTTGGCATGTGGCTTTATCTTATGGACCTGTACAAGAATTCAAGTAATTATAGCTCTATGGTTAAAGAATGGCTTTGCCTTGGGGTCACAAGTCTCACATGGGCTTTTGTAGAGAAAATTTTGTAAGTCTGCTTGTTCAAAAACCATTTGGCCTAGAATTGTAAAGTTTGGTATGTATGGTTTGAGCCTATTGGCCAGTGGAGCGATACAGGGCCATCATGGCCTTCTTGTATAGTAGTGTTTAATAAATTTTTTGTGTGTTTTTACAGTTACTGAAAAAGCAGTCTGAATGGTTTCTGAGTGTAAGACTGAAGGCAAGGTATTTCATTGCATGGAAACATTCACTGGCAGAGATGGAGAGAGAGAATGAGAAAACAAACTTAGCACTATGGCACTGGTGTTTGACACTGCATAGAAAGGTGTGACTGGGTTTCATTTTCACATTTTCCTTTAGCATGCAAAGTAAATAAAACATATAGGGAAATAAAATAAAGAAGCGATTCTCTGGCAAGAGGGGGTTTGATGCATCTCCATGATGCATTGTATCAAGCAAGTCATCACATAATTATTGATCCATAAAAAACATTTTGTCTAAAAACTAAGCAGATCTGGAGGTAGAATGGTCCTTTGATATGTAGAAAATTACCAACAGCGAAAAGTTTCGATCCATGTTAGCCTGCACAGACTGCACAGGCTGACATGGGTCAATATATTTTGCAGATGCATTAAACCCCCTATTCAAAGAGCATGGCTCAAACATATTGGCTAAATGACTTACAGGGGAAAAAAAGGGCATCTCTGAAGTCAAACCTAGTAACAAGAAAATCTCTGTTGGTCTCTTTGCATCGTTGCAGACAAACCTATGTTATATGAAGCAAATACAGATATTTGAAGTCTGGTAGGTAATCTTCAAGGCTGGTATGCACAAGTAAAGCTCAAAATATCAGATGGTGATCGGGCACTTCCGTGCATTCTTATTTAGATCTATACAGGTTACAAAGCTCTTGTAGCCTTGAGCATCCTTTAACAGTGTTCTTCACACTGAAGTGTTATTCTGTATTCAGACTGGATCTCTTTTTGAAAACTTTCCTATGATTGTATATATTGTTGATAATCAACAATGTTTTAAATTTTGTAATGATATTTCCATGCCTGTCATTGCATTCAATTTTCACTTTGTCACCAGTATGTAGTGCTACTGTTTTTTGGTTTTTTTTGTCTCCAATAAATATCTTCTAGTTTTAAAGAAAATTTGTAAGAAAACTGTTGAAAAATAGTCGGAAATGGGGAAAATGCTGATTATTAGCATATTCTCCTTTTTGTGCAATGTTTTCTACCATTTCATGAACAGAAATCATATTTTGAGTTACATTTGATTAATGGTCTGCAAATACCATTGGCAAAGAGGTAATAGAAATTGATAAGTTCTTTTAAGTCACTACCTCCTGAATCCAATATGCTGCATCGGCAAATTGATTGCTTTGTATGTTGTACAGAATTGTTTGACATGATGTTTTGGTGTTTTCCATTAGGTTCTGATAGCATGGTTTTCATACACCCAACATCGTAAACACAAAAAGGCCCTAGTTGCTGCTGCAATGGACAGACGGAGAAAGCGGTTGTTGAAACAGGGTATATTTAAATGGCTGTGTGTTGCTGATGACTTATCAGCAATGAGGAAAAACTTTGCTGTTCAGCAACAGGCTCAAGTAAGTGTAAAAATGGATGTCCTTTGTGTTACATTGCAGAGCATGTACCCTTTACTAAACAATCCCATGTCTTAAATGACACTATGAAGGAAGAGTTTTGAAAACATTGTGAGAAAAGGAGGCAATGCTTGTAATAAACATTTTCTCTATTTTCTACTCTGATAAAGATAAACTCTTAGAGTTCTTAACCCTTTCCCTCACAGTCCCGAGTGTTAACGACCCTGAGAAAGAAAGATTTTGAAAACATTGTGGGAAAAGGAGAAAACGCTGGTTACCAGCATTTTCTCCTTTTCCCACAATGTTTTCTACGCTTTCACAGCCAAATCTTATAAATCCAGCCACATTTACAGTTTTGTCTGCAGATGCTTTCAAATTGGACAACTCCAACTTTTGTCGTTTGGGAAAGAGTTGATAAATGCTACAAACATTTCTATTCTAAGAAAAAGACCCTATAAAGAGCTAATGTTAAGGTTGCTTTTGTCCAAAATATGTCTTCAAAGTGGACAGTGCAGATCAAATATCAGACTGCAGGTTTTGTACAGTCTGATCTTTGATCTACGGTGACCACAAAGGCAACTATTGTAGTGAAAGGCTCTTTAAGGAGTAATTTTTACAAAGGAAATGTTTTGTATTTTGACAGGTTAAAGTTTTGTTCTCAGTACAAAGTAGTATAACGAATTACCAAATTGAATAACACAATTTTAACCCTTTACCACATGCCAGTTTTTTTAACCAATTGATATTCAAAGCATTCCCAGTTGACAAATTTCACATGAGGTAAAAAATAGAGTTTAGCTTCAGACAAATAGAAAACATTGTGAGAAAAGGAGAAAATGCTGGTTACCAGCATTTTCTCCTTTTCCCACAATGTTTTCAAAAGGTTCATACATCAGGGCCCCGTTTTACTAAGGTAGTTACGAACAAAATTTGCGTAAGTGTCACGTAGCTACAGTATAGTGGCATTAATCTGCTACGAGATACGAGATAACTGTCATGATTATTTTAGAAAACTATTGCAATAAATCAAAGTTTCTTGGAAATTTTATCTAGATAAAATGAAAAGAAAATTTCCAGGAAACTTTGATTTATCGCAATAGTTTTCTAAAATAATCATGATAGTTATCTCATATCTCGTGGCAGATTAATGCCACTATACTATAGTTACATAAAACTTACGCAAATTTTGTTCGTAACTACCTTAGTGAAAGGGGGCCCAGGGTCGTTAAATCTCGGGATTGTGTGGTAAAGGGATAAGTCAGTGTTCTCCTTTTATTCTACTGAATTGTCCATCCAGTCTGATCTTAATCTCTCTCCAAAAACTTGAGATGTAATGAGTGGATACTTGGTTTTATTAACCCTGTACCTGAAATCAAAATTTTGGACTTATCTGTTTTGAGAGAATATGTGTTTGAAAAATTAAATTTGGGTCAAATTTTGAGATATGTGGTTGAAAACTTGGAAAACATTGTGGGGGAAAAAGGGAAAATATTGATACCCGGCATTTTCTCTTTTCATACAATGCTTTCAAAAGCCTTTTTTATGGGGGTTGATAATATACTGGCTTGTTTGGTAAAGGACTGATACAGTTTCTCTCAGAGGAAAACAGAAAAAGGGATGAGATGCATTTTTAATGTTCTTAAGTAGATTCTGTCTTCAATTAGTGGATCAGTAGAATGCTGTGAAAAGAACCAAGCACTTTCAGTAGTTATGACCACACTATCTTGTCTAAAGACTATTTCAAAAATTATTAATTTTTGTAACTGTGTATACATTATTTTTAACACATTTCCACACGACCACAATTTTTTACATGCTACAAGTACATCGCTTTAAAGATCTTTGCAGGAAAAGTGACCCTTGCTCCTTTTTCCACAATGTTTTGCAAGTAAATGAAATAAGAAATCTTCCTTTTCGCCAATGTTGCTACTTATTATTATTTGGCCAAATTAGTTTCATGTAAGGAAATAGCCTGTAATGGTAATAGATGAATTGATTTCCCTTTCTTAGAGTGCTTTTGAGAAGTCAAGGAGGGTGCTGAAAATAGGTCTTCACTGGAAACGTTGGGCTGCAAGAAGACGACATAGTCGACTCAAGAACAGCCAAGAGACTCCACGTTCTCAGGTCTCCATGCCAGTCTTGCCTGTAGAAAGAGGAGATCTTTCCTGTCAGATTACACCCAGAAGTGTGGCATCAGAAATTGCTACCCTAGACCTTAACAAAAGAAAGGAGGTAAGTCATGGTATGGTTTAACCATAACAAACAAAGGGAGGCAAGTCAAGGTATAGTTATAGTTTCATGCACATGGATACAAAGAATTTCATACAATGATAAGTTGCTTTCCATGGGGGTTGGCATACTTCTAGCTTACAAAAAACAGTATTAGTTGCCTTTAAGGAAAATATAAATATGGGTCAAAATCAGAGGCAGAGAAAATGTAGGCTGATCTTCGATCTACAAGGCTTTATTTTGTAAAATATTGCAAGCAAAACTGTCTTGAAATTGAGACACTTAAGTCATTTCAATAGATTGTAATGTCCTTTGCTTTGTTGACCAAGGTTTAAAATTTAGAGCCAGTTATCATCACAACAAACTTTTGGCAGCAAGATGGCACTTTTCTTTATAGTGAATGTTTGAACAACATTGATAATAAACAGTTGCTTTTTATCTGTTGGAATTGCCCAGTCTTACAGTGTTGCATCCCGGTAGCACAGTCACGCAAATCTCATTATCTACACCTTTAATCCTACAACTTCGAATTTTTTGGGGTGACCACTCTTAGGGAAATGAACAGAATAACTGACTGAACAATAGGTGGTGCACAGTAAAATTACACTTTGAAAACAAAAATACTGCAGACCCACTAATTATATGATCCACAAGTTATATGTTTAAAACTATGCTAATTAAACTAAATTTGCTAAAAAACTGTAATACACAGATGTATTGGCCCTGGAAATACCCATATGAATGATGCAATTTGCATTATTTGACTTTGAAGAGGCAGTGGCAGCTTTCATGAAAATTGTCGTGCTAAACAAAGAAAGACGATAATTTCACATGTGTTCATGTGAGTAAGCTTATCTGTATGGTTGTGACACTTTTTGAAAAGTATGCTAAATTAAAGTTATTTAGGTGCGCTCAAACTTTTCACTCCCTCTATTTTGATTGTATGATGGGGATCTCCTCCTCTCTGAAAAGGAGAAAATGCTGGTTACCAGCTTTTCTCATTTTTATACGCCCGTCGAAGACGGGACGTATTATGGGATCACCCGTGGCGGACGGGCGGGCGGCGTCCCCATTCTTTGTCCGGAGCATATCACCAAAAATATGCTAGCTACGGTTATGAAATTTCATGGGTGGATAGATCTCATCAAGGCGGAGTGCAGTGCACAGGAATCATAACTCTCGCTTGCTTAATTTTTGAGTTATTGCCCTTTGTTGTTTTTCATACTTGAATTTTGTCCGGAGCGTATCTCCAAAACTATACTAGCTACGGTTATGAAACTTCATGGGTGGATAGATCTCATCAAGGGGGAGTGCAGTGCACAGGAATCATAACTCTTGCTTCCTTAATTTTTGAGTTATTGCCCTTTGTTGTTTTTCATACTTGAATTTTGTCTGGAGCATATCTCCAAGACTATACTAGCTAGGGTTATGAAACTTCATGGGTGGATAGATCTCATCAAGGGGGAGTGCAGTGCACAGAAATCATAACTCTTGCTTCCTTAATTTTTGAGTTATTGCCCTTTGTTTAAATTCATACTTGAATTTTGTCCGGAGCATATCTCCAAGACTATACTAGCTAAGGTTATGAAACTTCATGGGTGGATAGATCTTATCAAGGGGGAGTGCAGTGCACAGGAATCATAACTCTTGCTTCCTTAATTTTTGAGTTATTGCCCTTTGTTTAAATTCATACTTGAATTTTGTCCAAAGCATATCTCCAAAACTATGCTAGCTACGGTTATGAAACTTCATGGGTGGATAGATCTCATTAAGGGGGAGTGCAGTGCGAAAGAACCATAACTCTACCTCGTGCTGTCTTCGAGTTATTTCCCTTTGATCGTCATTTTTACAGCATTTTCTGCTTGTCCGGAGCATAACTTTGTCATCTCCAGTCCGGTTGACTTGAAACTTGGTATGTGTGTTTGTTGCAATAATACGGAGTGCAGTGCAAAAGAACCATAACTCTACCTGGTGCTGTCTTTGAGTTATTTCCCTTTGATCATCATTTTTACAGCATTTTCTGCTTGTCCGGAGCATAACTTTGTCATCTCCAGTCCGATTGACTTGAAACTTGGCATGTGTGTTAGTTGCAATAATACAGATTGCAGTGCAAGAGAACCATAACTCTACCTCGTGCTGTCTTTGAGTTATTTCCCTTTGATCGTCATTTTTACAGCATTTTCTGCTTGTCTGGAGCATAACTTTGTCATCTCCAGTCCGATTGACTTGAAACTTGGTATGCATGTTTGTTGCAATATTACGGAGTACAGTGCGCAAGAACAATAACTCTACCTAGTGCGGATTTCGAGTAAGTCCACTTTGATCTTCATTTTTACAGTATTTCTTGCTTGTCTGGAACGGAACTTTGTCACCTCAAGTCAAATTGACTTGAGACTTGGTAAACATGTTTGTTGCATTACCTGCCCTTTACGATTATTATACCCCATTGACAACTGGCGGTGGGACGGGCGTATCTTGCGACAATTTGCTGCTCTTGTTCTATAATGTTTTTAAAAGGCTTTTTTCTCATGGTTATTTAAAGTCAGAATTATGTGGTAAATGGCTAAGAAATGCCATTTTTAGACATACATGTACCTCATACTCATATGACTCACACAGATGGGAGATATTTAACAGAAAAATAAATTTGAGCCATGCTCTGGCAAAAGGGTGCTTAATGCATCTTTGTAATGCATTATACCAAGCAAGTCATCACATAATGGACCCATTAAATCCATGTTGTCTAATAATGGAGTGGATATGGGGATAGAATGTCCCTTCTACATTATGAAAATAGACCAATAGTGAAAAGTTTCAGCCCAGGTCAGCCAGTGCGGACAGGGCAGGCTGATCTGGGTCAGTACTTATCGCAGATGTATTAAGTCCCCTTTTCACAAAGCATGGCTCATTTCTTTTTTAAATGACACCCAAAACAATTGTGAGAAAAAGGCGCTTTTGCTTTTTGCAAGCAATTTCTCATTTTCACTTTATGTTTTTCCATTTTGTCTGAAAAAGGAGTAGTTGTTTGTTATATGCAATTTCTCTGTTTTTCTAATTGTTTTCTTTAGCATGTCTACTGAATAGGCTTGGAATATTTGATTTGTATGCTTATAGGTTGAGTAAGTTCTTTATCAAACAACAGACTTTCAAACTTGTTGTTTTACATTGAAAATATTTGCAGATGACTACATAAATTGACTCATTGGTTGAAGTTTGTTTTTGGAAGGGTACGAAACAACATGAGAAAAAGAGAAAATGCTGGTTCTCAGCACTGTTACCAGCATTTTCTCCTTTTTTCACATCATTTGGAAAAGTCTTCTTCTTTAGAGTCAGTAAAACTTTCGATTGCTTGTTAAAGGGTTAAAACCATAAATGGATCGTGACCATTCTTAAAATTTGATATACATTATTTCAGTTGAAGATAAAATCAACACCATTACCGGCACCCGCTCAGACGGTTTCTCCAGGAAGATCTGTTGTAGCTGTGTCGAGAATTTCATCAGCATGGGAACAAGAAAGGCAAGTTTGTCTTCTCATGTTTGTAAGTCATGTGTTTGAGTTGTTTTCTTTATTCTGAGTCCTGCATGTAAACTGTTTTCCATTTTAACCCTTGAACAATGACAAACTCGGCCAATATCAGAAAACTTGGTCAATATTAGAAAAACCGAGCCAATTTGGTCACTACCACATGACAAACTCGGCCAATATCAGCAAACTTGGCCAATATTAGAGAAATCCGGCCAATTTAACTCAGGCAGTGAAATCATCATTAATCAAGTCAAGGCCTCAGGCTCATTCCACAGACCTTTTACAAGTAACTCTTCCAGTATAAAATTACTTGGTCAATAACATTATAGAAATATTGCTGAACATCAAAAAAGTACTAATTCTTTGTATTTCCATTACAGAGTGAAAGTTCAGCAGAGAGCAAGACCAAGAAAACCTGATTTTTTGATAGATTCTCTAAAGAGGGCTGGCCTATTCTCTCCCTTTGTGAAGGACAACCTGTCTATTGGACCACCTGTATCTGTCCATTCTCAAAATGTTGTTGACACAACAGGAACAGATATGGAGGTGGACAGGAAAGTTGAAAAACTGGATTTCACAAATGTAGTTTCTAATCAGTCAGTAGTGTCCACAGATAGGACAGATCATGCTATACCAAGAAGGATAGAAAACAATAGAGAGGGAGTTTTGCTAAATTTAAATGGACTTGCCACTTTAGCTGAAAGTTTACCTTCTAACTGTAGTGAATCTCAGGTCATACCTCCTGCAGGATGGATGCCTTCCTCAGAAAGGGATAAATCTTCTCACAAAGCACCCAGTGTTGATTTAAGACTAGGACCCAAGCCTGTCATGCCAAAATCTTCTGATAATATTGTTTTAATGACCCCAGCTGATTTTGTTGGTTCTGCATCTCGGGGACAACAAGCTACATGTGATATTCAGTTTGAAACAGTCAGCGTAGCAAGTCAGTCAGTGGCCTCCACACCAAGAGTTCTGTGTCAGATTTCAGATCATGGACATCCTCTCTTGGAAACTCGCTCCTTTAAAGTGACAGACTTCAGATCAGGGGAAATAACTCCAAGATCCACTGTTAGCACTACAACACCAAGGGAACAATTAACTTCTCTTGGATTCCAGCCTATGGTCTCTAAACAGAAGGTTGAGAAAGAAATTGTGTTTATTAGAAATCGACTGAAAATATTTGATCAGAACAAGAAAAAGCTGAGGTGTGTTTATCCTAATTCGATAAATGAGCCATGCTGTGGCAAAAGGGGGCTTAATGCATCTCCTTGGTGTTTTATTCCAAGCAATTCATCACTCAATTATGGATCCATCACTGAGTCATGAGGTACACTGGTCCTTTGACATGCAGAAAATTGACCAATAGCAAAAAGCTTTGACTCAGGTCTGTCTGCGTGGACTGCCCAGGCTGACCTTGGTTGATTCTGCGTTGACTGCCCAGGCTGACCTTGGTTGATTCTTTTTGCAGATGCATCAAGCCCCCTATTCACAGAGCATGTCTCAATTTATGATTTTCTTCATCCTCGTAGACAGTCTTGTAAAGCATCAGAGAAAAGGGACTAGTTTAATGTTAAAGTATGTTATTATGACATTGTTTACACCAAGAGTATTTAATATGTACTTGTAAAATACATGTTAAATATCCTAACGGAGTGTCAAAAGGAGAAATTTACTTGTTAAATATGATTCAAAGTCAGCTACAGGCAGTAGTGTGTTGACATGATGTCCATATTTCGAAACATTGTTCAGATGGATATCTTTCATCATAATCTGACACTTTTAGAACTTAATCAATTATCAAAGGAGCTCATGTTTTTTATGACCCTAAAGAAGGGCCTTCTGAAAGAATTGTTGTGAAAGGAAAAATTGCTCTGGCACTAAGGATTTTTTTTCTTTTTCCGATATGTTTTAAATCCTTTCAAAGACAAATCCCATCGATAGAGTCACATGTAATGTGTTATATATGAGCATATTTTCAATTTGGACAGGTCTAAAATTATGTCTTCAGACAAAGGTTGAATATATTACACAACTTTTTTCTTTTGCAGAACAATGCAAAAACAATTGAAACAGTTGTCTGACTGGCTGCAAGATTTGGGGGTCAGAGGTCAAAGTGCAGATGATGTAGATGTTACAAGGGTGAAACAAGAAATTGAAGAGGTGAGAGCGATATTCTTTATAACATGAGTCATACTCTGGCAAAAGGGGGTTTAATGCATTGTGCTAAGCAAGGTATCACATAATTAGGGATCTAAAAATGCATTTTGTCTAACAAGTGCCTGAACCATGATGTAGACTGGTCCATAGACATGTACAGAATTTACCAATAGGAAAAGGTTTTGTCCCGTGTTAGCCTGCTTGGACAATGCAAGCTATCATGGGTTCATAGCTTTTGCAGATGCATGAAACCCCATTTTTACAGAGTATGGCTCATACTTTGTTTTATCCAAGTTGGATTTGAAATCTTTTTTAAAAAAATTCTTGTTAAATCCATTGCCATACAAGTTGGACCTTTTATGCTCTGATACACAGCAATTGAAAATATTATGGGGAAAGGAGCAGTTGATTTTTATACCCCCGCAAAACGAATGTTTTCGGGGGTATACTGGAATCACTCTGTCTGTCCGTGTGTCTGTCCGTGTGTCCGTCCGTGTGTCCATCTGTGTGTCCATCTGTGTACAAATAATTGCCTGTTTCTGTCAAAGCGCTGGCGGGGGTATTAAGTCACATTCAGTGA
Source organism: Hippopus hippopus (assembly GCA_946811185.2). Lineage (NCBI taxonomy): Eukaryota > Metazoa > Mollusca > Bivalvia > Cardiida > Cardiidae > Hippopus > Hippopus hippopus. The sequence continues at coordinate 31,947,657 of OX328106.1, forward strand.
CAGCTCTAGTTATTTCTAACCTGAGAATTTTCTCCAAAGCTACAGTGCAGGAGCATAAAAAGCTTCCATTTACATTGAAGCTAGAGCTTAAAATTAGCAGAGACCATTTAACTAGAGGATCTTACATGAGTGTTTAAGTATTACCATTTTTATCAAACAAGTTGACTAAAACTGTATGTTCTGAGCCTTGGCAACGAGTTTGATAAAAAATAATAAAACATAAACAGAAATGTGAGATTCTTTTTATCACATTATATGAATGACAGACAAACAAGTGTTCTGCATCATCACCTTTAGCCTATATACAGTTCAATGGGTGAGGGACATGCAGATGAATTACAGTTTGAAATGTGTACTTACACAAGAAAATAGCTCTGTGACATTTACATTGGAGGTAGAATAAAACAGTTTATTGCGGGAGTATATCAAGTATTACCACGATTTTGTCAATTTTAAATAACTTACACTACTAGTGTTTTTGTTATTAAACATGAAACCAGTAAAACTTTCCATATATATACATCTGAGCAAGAATTACCTCACCTTCCTCGGAAATGGCAAAGAAGTTCACATGCTGTCACATGCTCTTGATGCTTTTGCCGGAATCACACATCCATAACTGCAAAATTACCAGAATCGGATACCAAAAAAGGATACACACTAGTGTATTATCAAAAATAAAGTCATGGGTTTATACAGTGCTGGAGGAGGTTTTATGTGATAACTTCTTTTTCTATATACGAAAGAAAGTATACTCAAACTTTCATAAAACAGCCATGCAAACTGTCATCTCAAGATGGGTGGTTGTGCAACACAAATTTGTTTAAATCAACTTTCTGAATGTGGCAGCCTCATGCAGTTGGCTGTTTGCTGCAAGTGCCTGTTAGCACAGGTCTAATTCCATATTTTGATTCAATTTCAGCTGACCATGGATATATCAGTTTTAAGAAAGGCTGTGGAAGAAGAGAAAGGAGAATGTACTGGGCTGGTGGAGAGAGTCAAGATTCTTATGTCCCAGTTGAACACTGGTTGATCTCACTCTTCTTAAATTTAGTTGTTGCTCTTATTTTACTCTGACCCTTACTAAACAATCTCGAGTTTTAACAACTCTGTTGGAGAAAGCTTTTGAAAACATTGTGGGGAAGTAAGAAAATGCTGGTAACTAACATTTTCTCCTTTTTCCAGAGCATTTTCTATCCTATTAGGGAATCTAAGCTCATTTGCACAAATTTTGAATTGTCATCTGCAGATGTTTTGAATTTTTGAGTCTAAAATTTGTGGCGTGGGAAAGCGTTAATTCAACTCTTTTATTGCCAGTTCAACTCTTTTATTGCCAACGAAAAAGATTCAACCTTTTTAAAATTCCATTACAATTAAAGATGATTTTGGTCGTAGTATAATACCAGGTTGTGCCGGTGTTGATCTATTGTCAGACTGCACAAAAAATGTCAGACTGCACTTTCCATACAGTCTGATCTGAATCTGCACCATTCACAGAAGGTACATTAATGTGTATTGGTAGTGAAAGAGGTTGACATAATTATGTTACAATATTTATGAAAAAGTTCTGCTTTGTATTGTCAATCTTTCATGATGATTCTTTTATGGAAACGCAGCGGTGTTAATGGTAAATTTTTCTTTGCAATTGCCTCCTTGTATTGCAAGAAATACTCACCGGAAAATTTGTCAGTTCTGAAGTTTAACTCTGCTCATGGAGGGAATCAAACTTAGAACTTATGATAGTAAAGGCTGTGTACCACACAACTGTCTAGACAAGCCATATGACTGGTTGAGATGTTTTATGTCAACAAACCTGATGGCTACACTTTAATATCCCTCAAATATTCTACAATTTACATATTCAAGCAGGCAGTTATATAACCTTACATCTAGAATATGGACTCGCTATATGAATTGTGGTTCAATACCCAAATGAATGTGAAAACATTTGGTTACGTAGCAACTACTTGTTACGAGTTATTTTCTGCTTTTGCTACAATGTTGACAAACGTTTTCTCCAGCAAGACTAAAAATAGTATGCAGACTGTAATGCATTAATAGTAGTCTGTAGTCAATGACAGTTGGGGCGACATTACCACAACTATAGAAAGTAGAGTACAATAGATCTCTTTATTCATTAAATTATTAAGATTAGTGGCATATAGCTTACTTTTTGTGTAGCTCCACTGGCCAAAGGCCAGCGAGTTTATGCCGTTGCTGTGTGTCCGTCAAATGTGTATCCAGGCGTTCGACCATGTGTGCGTTAACCACTAATTTCATTAGAAACATTTCTGAAACTATTGACTCAACATGAACCAAATTTATACAAATATTCCTACCATAGTCCGCTTTCAGATAGCTTGGAAAAGAACATATTTCCATGAAGAATTCCTACTAAAATATGGCCACCATAGGCAAAGCTTTTTAACTCTATATGAGTTAGAGAGCAAAATCTTAAAAATTTCTTTAAAAAATCTGAGGTTTAAAGTTTATTCATTTGTACTCTCATGATTTTTTACAAAATTTCTGTCCGTCCACAAAAACAAGGCTTCCAAGGACATATCTTGTTTACAGTGTACAACTCGTAGAACAAACCTGAACTATTTCACATAAATGTGTTGGTTAGAATTTATTCATATTTGGCATGGATAATCCCGGGGTAGACCTACTTCGTATTTGATACTGGAATCGTGATCTGACAAAAAAAACCAAAAAAAACTGGCATTGGCTTCTATGAGATGACTGTCACAGCCTGTGCAAAGTCACAGCTCACATTTGTTATTAGATAGTGCCGTTTTCAGCATTATTTCAGTTATATAGCGGCGGACAATGCACCATATCCTTACTTTGCAGCCTTATTTCAGTTACATGTATATAGCGGCGTACAGGGCACCATATCCATAGCTTTCAATATTATTTTAGGTAAAGCGCCGGACAGTGCACCCTATCAATGCTTTACAGCATTTAAAAGTTATATAAAGGAGGACAGTGCTCCATATCGATGCTTTCCTGGAGTTCTTATACCAGTTTCTTTGCACTACACTCTTCCCGAGTCATTGCTTGCGATCCCACATGTCCATCGTCTAAACAGTTTCAAACGATGAGAGGAATTAGTGCTGTCACAATGGCTATCATAAGTCCTCGAAAACAATTTGGCTTATCTGGAAATCGGACCTGTACAAGGCCTGTACATTACTGGCTTTGCTAGTGGGCCTTCCAGGAGGTAACAAATTAACGAGTTAACAATACCGCGATTAGCGACCCTGATCAAGAGGGCTTTTGAAAACATTGTGGTAAAAGGAGAGAATGCCGCCAGCATTTTCTTCTTTTTTTCAGTGTCTTCGACCCTTTCAAGGACAAATCTCAACATATGAGCCACATTTACTTTTTCCTCTGCAAACGCTTTCAGGGGTCCTGTGTGGCTCTGTGGTAAAGTGTAGGACTCGTAACCTGGAGATCCCGGGTTCATGTCTCACTGGAAGCTTTTAGTTTTTATTGGAAGCGTCCTCTAGCAAGACACTTCGGAGCCGTAGCCTGGTGAAACCTGGGGCATACAGGACTCGGTGAGCTATCGCTGTAATGTGACCGAAATAATGTTGAAAGCGACGTAAAACAACTTTTTAGCAAATGCTTTCGATTTTGCCGAGTCCAAAATTTTGTCAAAAAGAATAGGATATAAGCATACAAGTTTTAATTACTTGTTTCGCGAAAAAACGGAATAGAGAGAGAAGACATAAAGAGGCCCCATTGGTTTGTCTTGCGGCATGGCGTTGGTAATATAACCGGAATAATTTATAACTGAATTAACTGACTATCAGAAGCTGCGCGTTTTTACAAAGATTGATAGCCAATTTTATCCGGGTCCTTTGTTTATGGACATCATCTAGTTATTGTCCTTCCTCCATTAGAAAATAATTGGGTCCTCCTAGGCTTAGTGGACAGGGCGTTGGATTGATTAGTTTGGTTTTTAACACCTTTTTCAACATTTATTTGAGTTATATGGAGGCAGCCAATACATCTACCCATGCTTTACCGCAATATCGTTTACCAGTACATGGCACAACATTCTTAACAAACCAACGACTGTTTACCAATATTAACGTCTACATGTGTTGTAAAATCAGACGTTCTCGGTTCGATTCCAGCGGGGGGGGGGGGGGGGGGGGTTGGGTGGCTTGCCGTTTGGTAGTGCCCCTAGGCAAGGCACTTCAGAGCCCAAGTCTACGCAAGAAATGAATAAGCAAGCTGTGGCCTTGATATGACTGTAAACTGTTGAAAAGCGGCTTTAACCATTGTTTAAGTATGTTTACAAACCACAAAAGATACTTTTAACCGTGTACGACACCGAATCGAGTTTTAATGACCCTGATAGAGACGGCTTTTGAAAACATTGTGGGAAAAGGAGAAAATGCTGGTATCCAGCATTTTCTCATTTTCCTACATTGTCTTCCATCCTTTCAAAGACTAATCAACTGAACCACATTTAATTTTGTCGTCTGCAAATGTTGTGCAATTGGCTTTGTCTAAAATTTTGTCGTTTGGTAGAGTTAAAACTTTTAGTATTCCCCTTAATTAAGATATATCATCGGTACCATCTTCTGTATGTTATCCATTTACTTAAGTTTGAATACGTATAATGAATCTTAACCCCTAACCAAACAACAAAACTTTAGGCTCATCCAAATTGGAAGCATGAGCAGACGACAAATTAAACATTGTTCGAATGATGCAATTTGTCATAAAAAGAGACTGAAAATTATGAGTTAAAAGGAGAAAATGCTGGTACTAAGCATTTGCTCCTTTTCCTACAGTGTTTTCAAAACTTTTCTTCCACAGGGTCGTCAAAGCCCGGGGTCGTCTGGTAAAGGCTCAATGCCATTTCGGAAAAGAAAAAAAAACTCATTTACTTTGGACCGGAACCCAATTGACGGTTGAAGAGATAGGGAAGAGATATATGTCAGTGCGCATGCCCAGCGGGTTGGACGGACGGCAAAGACACAAATTATCTCTTGTCTATATATTTTCTTCAATTGCGCGCCGAGTGTTTAAATTTTTTATGAGGCCACCATCATAAATTTGAATAATAACATCGTCATTGTGGCAGCTTATTAACTCGTCCGTTGCCTATTAACCCTTTACCGCTCAAAACCGACTTTTTTACGACCCTAGAAAAGAAGCATTTTGAAAACATTGTGGGAAAAGGAGAAATGCTGGTCACCAGCATTTTCTCCTTTTCCCACAATGTTTTCATCCCTATCAAAGAAAATATTGCACCGTTTGAGCCACATTGAAATTGTCGTCTGCAAATGCTTTCAATTTGGCCAAGGCTAAAATTTTGTCGTTTGGTAAAGAGTTGACTTTTTACTGCATAAGTCCGAGATGTAATACTAACCATAATAGAGTAGGTTGTGGGAAAAGGAGATTTTCTTATTTTTCCCTCAATGTTTTTTTTTTTAAACCTTTACAGTGACACATCCAAGCATGTAAGCTGTATTTGCCTTGACAGATGCAAATGCTTTCGATACGGTCAGGTCTTAAATTTTACTATCTGATAAGTATTAACTCTTTACCACACAATCCCGACTTTTTACGACCCTGAAGAAGAAGACCTCTGAAAACATTTTGTGACCAACGTTTTCTCCATTTCCCACAATGTTTTCTACTCTTTCTAAAACAAATCTCATCATTTTTTAAACTTTTTATTTCTCGTCTGCATTGATTTCATTTTGCACCAGTACAACTTTTTTTGTAGATTATAACTCTTTCACTACTAAATAAATAAATTGCATTTTCTCAAAGGCTACAAATACTGTTCCGCTTCAGGATCAAGAGACAGTTCACTCACAATCTTGAATAAAGCAGTGGACAGTGTAGATCAAGATCAGACTGCACAGAATGTGCAGTCTGATCTTTGATCTACACTGTCCACAAAAGCTTCTGGTGTAGTCTTTGGCATGGAAAGGGTTAAGGGAGGGAGGGAAGTGGAAACGAGTTTTCCTAAATGACTCTACAGGAACTGAGAGGTCCGTTTAACATCGAGTGCTTCCGCGGGAAACAATATAAATAACGACGTTTAGTAATGATAATTGAAAATTAGTGAAGATCTCGATGTAATCGAAATGTCATGGCAAAAATGGCTGGTCTTCCGGCCGATTTATTACCGTTAAAGAGGGCTATTCAGTTTTTTATATTCTCAACAAATTTAATTGAATTAAGTAAGGTGATAGCCGGTAAACCGTTAGTAAAGAAGACAGACAATTGTAAGAAAAAAATATTTTCAATGGTATGCCCTTGATAGGCCACGTAGCCGTTAAAATTATTTTTAGATTTTGCGCCAGGATTTTGCAAAGGTTTATGGGAATGTCACATGATCAGCAACACGCGTCGAATGTGTATTCAAATTAGTATAATGACGTCATATTTGAGTTCATAAGAATAGTCGGAATTACCGATTGCAAAGCGCACAACCGGTTATTTGAACACCAAATTTGCTTCTTTTTTCTGAATGTAACTTTCCACTTTCTTTACGTTTGCAGAGGAAGTCTATTTTATAGTATTTAACGGTGTTTAATTAACAAAAAAAATAATTTGCAGCAAAAAGTGTCAGTGCATATAAAACTTAAGTCTATGCTGAATTAGTTTGTACTCTCATTTATGCTTTAGACGGTACAAAAATTTGAAATGAAGACTTTGATCTAGGAGGTAGAAACAATGAAAAGCTCTAAAGTCCTGAAGTTACTCAATAAGGTTTATCAAATTACTTTTATACATATCTGAAATTTCATGATCAGCTGAGATGAGCATGAAAAAAGTTTTATAAGCATTGACCAAGATTTAAAAAGACCCCTTTAAGCTCAAGAGTTCACTCAGGGCATGAATCCCGGGGGTCATTGGTTCGATTTCCAGCTCGACCAAATTACTTCCGAGGACTTAGGATAAACTTTTTGTGCGGAAAAGCAGTCGGTAGCTTGGGAAGAATCTTTCGCGAAGTGCTGATGAAAGAAACCTTAGGTAAGCGTGGATAGATGCAGTGACCGCTGTGGTATTAATAAAATAATGTTGAAAACGGCGTTAAACAACCTTCAGACAATCTAACCACGAAGGCCTATTTCAATACAAAGCCCGCCCGGGTAGCTCAGTTGTTAGCGTATCGGACTTGTGACCTGGTGGTTATGAGTTCGATACCCGGTTGAGGCAAACTTTCTTTCCGGCGATTATTCGCCTCTCACCGCTGATGCATGTGAGAAAAGTAGTCAGTGACTTGGAAAGGAAGTTGTGTCAGTGCTGGTGAGAGAAAGCCAGGAAACACATGCGTATTTGCACGGACCACCGTGATATGACCTAAGCTGTTAAAACGGCCTAAAACTCCAATTCAATCAATCAATTCAGTACAAAATTCAGCTGTTGTTTCCTCCACGTCTTCTCACGACGCGGTCACGTCTCACGGTGAGAGACGAAGAGTGAGGCCGGTATTATAGGTAATATCGAAAATGAATGATAAAGTCCAAATGAGGTGGCTTGGATATGACATCTCTGTGAATTTATATTACAGAAAAGCTATTAACACACTCCGACTTCTCCTGTTTTTCAATATCTATCCATATAAATATTTGATACAGTTTAAATCAAATCTCAAACGAGCGAGACATTGAAGTCGGGGGGAAAAATGACTTAGAACCCCGGTGACATTTTCCCAAGATTGTTTTTTGATTTTTTTTTTATATTTTTATATTTCTTTGAATCTTTGTCTTTTTTCGGGCAGTTGAAATGAAAGTCTGAAAACCGCTAAAGATCGATCAGATAAAAATAAATCATGTCTTAGTCTATGACTTTTTTGTATTACTGAAATTCTGGGTTATCAACTGGTTCGTTTTACTCTTTACCAAACGTCATATTAGTTATAGTCTTGTCTAAAGAGAAAGCATATGCAGACGACAAATTAATCGTTTATTAAAAATTTGGAACTTCTATTTCAAAGGGTAGAAAAAATTGTGGGAAAAGGAGAAAATGCTGATTACCAGCATTTTCTCCTTTTCCCACAATGTTCTCAAAACCCTTCTTCCTCAGGGTCATTAAAGTCGGGATTGTGAGGAAAAGGGTTAACTCTCACTACCAAGTAAATAAATTACACTTTTTCAATGGCTACAGATATAGTTCCACTGCAAGATGAAGAGACAGTTTGGTCATTATCTAAATTGCCGAGCTCCGGTTGCTCAGTCGGTAGCCTGCAGGTCTTGAGAACAGGGGGTCGCTTGTTCGATTCCTGGCTAGGCCAATTTCTTTCCAAGGATTGATGATAGTCATTGCAGGATTCATTCCTCTCTCACTGTTGACCATTATTTCGACGATGGTTATGTGGGAAAGCAGCTAGTGGCTTGGAAAGAATATTGTGTGGTGTACTGGTAAAGGAAATTCCATAAAAGCATGGATAGGTGTACGGGCCCCCGCGATATAACTCAAATAATGTTGAAAACGGCGTTAAACACCATACAATCAATCAATCAATCAATCAATCAATCAGTCAGTCAGTCAGTCAGTCAGTCAGTCAATCAATCAATTAATATCAATCAATCATAATCTTAATAAAAGTAGTGGACTCAGTAGATCAGAGATCAGACTGTACGTTCTGTGCAATCTGATCTTGATCTACAAACCGTTTCTGGTGCCGCCTACGGTAAAGAAAGAGTTAAGCAATCACCGCCTGAAAACGGCTGTTTCCCCTATTTGCAACTGTGCAATAGACCATTCTTTCGTATAAAACAATATGGCGTGCGACACGCGAAAAGGGGCATTCGGACATTTGCGTAAAGTGTCGTCTCGGATAAGCTTGCGCAGTCCGCGCAGGCTAATCCGAGACGGCACTGTACGACTACATTAGATTTTGTGCTTCAGTAGACTTGCGCAAAACAGAAAATTACATAAAAAACGGAGTGTCGATCCGAAAGGCTGTTCCGAGACGACACTTTACGCAGATGTCCGAATGCTCCTTTTCGCGTGTTGCAAGCCAATTATGATTTAAAGAGAATTTGTTTTTTCCAAAGCACATTTGAATTGTTTGTATTAGAGTTTAACGCCGTATTAACAGCTTAGGTCATGTCAAGGCGGCCAGTGCATCTACGCATGTGTTTCCTGGCCTTCTCACACTAGTACTGATAAATTCTTTTCCAAGCCACTGACTACTTTCCCACGTGCATCGGAGGTGAGAGGCGAAAAACCACTGGAAAGAAAGTTTGCTGCAACCGCAGTATGGAATTCGCAACCACCAGGTCACGAGTCAACCACTTAGCTATCCGGCTGGGCTTTCAAAACCACATGATCATTGAAATGAGATCATGTACTCTCCCGATTAACCCGCCCTTTGTGTATATTGACTACAATTATTATCTACTATACTTGTTTACCGTCTTTAAAAAAAGTGTTCAGTGTAAACTGGGAATATTCATCATGAAGTCATTAAAATCCTTTACAAAACAACCCTGACTTTAAATGACCTTTTGAAAACACCGAGGAAAAAAAGAGAAATTGCTTGAAATCTGCATTTTCTCCTTTTGCTCTGAAAGTTTTCTACCCTTCAGTAAACCGTCCCATTGTCATCATTTAGGTCACATTTGATATTTGTGTCTGCAGATGCTTTCAGTCTGGACAAGTCTCCGATTTGTTTATATATTAAAAAAAAAAATCAGTGCAAAGACAAAATAATATTGTGGAAAAAGAAGAAAAGTATTTACATCATAAGATGAAAATTGACCTGATAGATACTACATGCGTCCCTCAAAAAGAGCTCGTCACGATAATCTTTGAGCTTCGGAGAATTCAAATCCAGTTTCAAACTTACAGGTAAGTTTCGTCTTCCTTTTCAAGTATATGTCAAGTTGTCGTTTACAAACGGATCATGCTTGTCGAAAAGGTGATTTGATTCATCTGCGAAAAGCATCGACCCATGACAACTTGCGCAGTCTGCACAGGATGACATGGGTAAAATCTTTTTGCTATCAATAATTTTTTTTTTGGCATTTCAAAGGACCATTGTACCTAATGCGTAGGTGAGTATTAGACAGTGTATGTACCTTATGCGATTACCTGCTTGGTGTAATGCATCACGAAGGTGCATGAACTCTTTACCACAAAATCCCGATTTTTAATGACCCTGATAAAGAAAGCTTTTGAAAACATTGTGGGAATAGGAGAAAATGCTGGTAACCAGCATTTTCTCCTTTTCCCACAATGTTTTCTATCCTTCCCAAATCGAATTTCAGTTTTTGATTCACATTTATTTTGTCGTCCGCAAATGCTTTCAATTTGGACTAGTCCAAAATTCTGTCGTTTGGTATTTAAAGAGTTAAACTCCCGCTTTCCGTGAGCGCCGCTCAAATGCTTGCAATACGGTCAAGGCCAAGATGGTGTTGTCTGGCGCAGAGTTGAACACATAACAAGCAGAGAAATCCTGATAGAATCTAGAGGACATTAGTTAAATCAGCGAAGGAGCCGACATTCGCCTCGAGGTGACAAGGTTTTGTACAACAGCCTAGGTTAAGTTTGGTTCCGAAATTTATGTGGCAAATAGGTCCTTCGCAGAAGAAGTAGGTTGGGCACGAGGGCGTGACGGTGAGAAAGAATATCTTGGGTCTTGGAAATGGTGTTACAGGTTATCTTTGACGTTATAAGCGTGCACCAGCCGGCAAACACTGAACACTGTATCCTTTCTCTGCGTCTTAAAAATGGTGTTACAGGTTAATTTGACCTTATAAGCGTGCATCAGCCGACCAACCCTGAATACTGTATCCTTTCTCTGCGTCTTTAAAACGGTGTTACGGTTAATTTGACGTTATAAGCGTGTACCAACCGACAAACACTGCATACTGTACACTTTCTCTGCGTGCTTAAAATGGTGTTACAGGTTTACTTTGACGTTATAGGCGTGCACCAGCCGACAAACACTGAATACTGTATCCTTTCTCTGCGTCTTTTAAATGGTTTAACAGGCTGCCTTTGACGTTATAAGCGTGCGCCAGCCGACAAACACTGAACACCGTACCCTTTCTCTGCGTCTTTTAGATGGTGTTACAGGTTAACCTTTTCGTTATAAGCGTGCACCAGCCGACAAACACTGAATTCTATATCCTTTCTCTACTTATTCGGGCTGTTGTGAAAGATACCCCTTTGAAATTAAATTTATCAAAATACAGAAAAATGACATGTGCACCTATTGGAAGTTTTTTCACTGTAGGATATTGAATTTTTAATTGAAAGTGTTTAAAAATTCCTGGCGCAACCCTGGTATAATAGTGAGAAACTATGTATACAGTTTTTATATATACGAGTATGAGTCATGCTTTGTGAAAAGGAGGTTGAATGCATCTTCAAAAAGTATAGACCAATGTTACCCAGCGCATGCCGCTCAGGATCGCATATTATATATGAGCCGTGCTCTGTGAAAAGGGGACTTAAAGCATCTGCGAAAAGTATCGACCCAGGTCAGCCTGCGCAGTCCGCGCAGGCTGACCTGGGCCGACACTTTTCGCTATTGATCAATTTTCTGTATGTCAAAGGACCAATCTACCTCATGATTAAGTCGGTTATTGAAAAAAGTGGCTCCTATGGATCCATAATTATGTGACGACTTGGGCTGGTATCGTGTATAACGGAGATGCATTAAGCCCCCTTTTGCCAGAGCACGGCTCATATCAATTTCATGCATCCATAATTACGTGGTGACTTGCTTGGTATGATGCATTACGGAGATACATTAAACCTCTTTTTGCCAGTATTATTCACTGGACAAAGATAGGGATTTAAATTAAGATGCGCAATTCTAAGGTCGTACTTACGGAGCCCCGTAGGTGTCACACGTTTTTTGTTGCATTATAACGAAATACCCCATAAAGTGAAATATTTATACCTTATAACCAAATTCTTTTCGATAATACAAAATGACAATTCATTATGTCGGAAAAGTAAAAACGCTATAATACTTAGTTAAGGGGAAAAAAAAGATTTGTTTTAAATGATATCCTGTTTTGATAAAACGAAATGACAATCCGTTCTCTCAAAATAAAATAATACGATATAATAATTCGTTAAAACGATATGATAATTCGTTGTAACGAAATCATATTTAAGTAAGACTATTTAAACCATACCCTATTCACATGCAGTCTATTCATTGCGGACGAAAAATAATGAATGTTTCGAACATACCTGTTTTTTCCCTTGAGATAGCATTTCAACAAAACGAATTAATGTTTTGATATATCTTTTTGAATTTCGTGAAAACCAATTTTATTATTTTGTTTTCAAAAAATAATATTTCGTTATATCGAATCATCACTTCGTTTTATCGAATAAGTGTACATATATCTATAACGATATAAAAAAAAATGTGTGACACGTGGCACCAACGGGTCTCCGTATAGACTTGTGCAAAAAATCACCGTATACTTTGTATTTTATAACTGTTGTCATAGGGGAACCTTTTCCTATGCACCTCCTCAATATATAGCTTACGTGCAATTACAAAACCAGCGGCAGACAATTTTTGTCATTTATCGGCGCACTAAAAGTTCAAGCTGGTTAATTTTACTTACGTACCTACATAGTCTAATACCTACCGAGGACTGATTTTGGAAACTTTAACAAGCAAAAGCGCCGCGCGGAACTTGTCCCATCGACATTTTCACGGCGCTATAATTGTCTATATATTCTAACCTATGTACTTAATCCTTTACCAAACGACCCCAAGTTTTATCGACCCCTTAAGAAGAAAGCTTTTGAAAACATCGTGAGAAAAGGAGAAAATGCTGGTAACCAACATTTTCTCCTTTTTCCCACAATGTTTTTAACCCTTGAATAGTCAAATCCCATTATTTGAGACATGTTTATTTTGTCGTCTGCGAGTGTTTTGAATTTGGACCAGTTTGAAAGTTTTGTCGTCTGGTAAAGAGTTAAGACGTTGTTTAGAATGGAGCTACTGATTTATGTCCAAATTAGGCAGTGCTCCCCGCGGGCCGCCGCCGTCTTTAAATTTGTCATAAAATCCGAGAGTATTCAATTTCCGAGTCGCAATTACCGATTCATATACCATTTTTATAGGGTCGATCAGCTGGCATGGGGCTCCGGATAATAACGCATTACCCTTCTTATCCAATTCTAACATTACTGAAGTTTGAAAGAAATCATCTTAAAGAAGCGGGAGAGAAAATTACATGCATAAGATAATTTAAAAAAAGTGTATGAATGAATGAATGAATGAATGAATGAATGAATAACTTTATTGACTTATACATCCTGTACATAGTCGGTTACAAGAAAAAATAATGTATGTAAAGATTTTTAAAACTGTCCATAAGTTTTGACTGAATTGATTGATTGATTGATTGATTGATTGATTGATTGATTGATTGATTGACTGATTGATTGATTGACTGATTGATAACCCTAATTAGAAACTCATCTTTCTGCAGAGAAAAAACAAAAGTTTTAGTCTATACCCTTTATCCTCCTGAATAGATATACTAGACGGAAACAAATCTTCCAAACGATCAATTTATTTTACATTGAACGATATGGCTTCACAAATGTAAAATAGCCTACATTCTATCTGCATCCGATACATGCATAGCGCAATCATTAAAGACGCATGATTTCAAAGAAATGCTTGCCAGACGTATATGTTTGACTCAACAGCCACATTATCACAATCTTGTATAGACCCAGGCTGCTAAAACTGCATTGAATCAATCTTGTATAAACGCAGGCGGCCAAAACCACATTGACGCAGTTTGGTATAAAAGCACTGCGACCAAATCGGCATTGACCAAATCTTGTATAAAGCCAGGCTGCCAAAACCGCATTGACCCAGCCTTGCGTAAACCCAGACGGCTAAAACCGAATCTACCTTATCTTATGTAAACGCAGGCGACCAAATCCGCATTGACCAAACCTTGTATAAATCAGGCTGCCAAAACCGCATTGGCCCAATCTTGTATAGACCCAGGCGGCTAAAACAGCATTGCCCCAATTTTGTACGTGTATAAACGCAAGCGGCCAAAACCGCATTGAGTCAAGCTTGTATAATTATCAGGTGGCCAAAGTCACACTGTATCAATGACAGCCAAACCCACGTTGAAACGATATACAATCAAACGGCTTCAAAATTTTGAAGCATTCTTGCAATAGATATCTTGAATAGACTGAAACGTATTTGGGCAGTTTTTATTAGGGTTATGCATTTTCAAACATATCTGGTAAATCTTGAACCATTTCAGGCGGCTAAAAACCTGTATACGAAAGCACTTTTGAACAAATTAAAAAAAAAAGTATGTTTGACTCAGACGACTGGAAGAATATAAACTATCACAGATACGGATGTATCAGTCATGATGCAAATTTGGAGAAAAAAAAAGTACTTTTGGACTATACGGTTAAAATAGCATTTTTGTTAGTGCGAGAATGCATTGAAATATATCGGACGTGAATATCAATATCAGACTGCACGTGCTGTTCTATCTAGTCCATAATCTCGATCGTTTCGGACAATTTAGATCCAAGATCAGACTGCACGTTCTGTGCAGTCTGATCTTGGATCTGCACTGTCCGCAAAAGCGGCATTAGTCGCCCTGGGTATCCTCATTGATTATTAATGGCCGGTAAAAAATGAACTGACCACCCAATTTCTCCGATGAGAAGATAGCCATAAATATTTATCAACATTCTCTCTAGGTGGCACGAAACACGGTAGCCATTGCCCGCTCTATTAACATATTAATTTAAACGCCATCATAACGGCGCGAGGGAAGAGCGCAATCAATTTTTACCGTCAGATTTAGGATGGCAAGTTATTAGAAATTGTTGGGGGAAAATTGTAAACATGATACTACGTTGAGCTTACGGAATTTTGTAATGTTTGATTGGTCATTTACTACTGATTAATTTGTGTATCCTGCTGAATCGAAACAATCAACATAATGAAATAATTTGTGGGAGACAGGGTTGCAGGGGTAGAGTGTCGGCCTCTCGTATGAAAGGTTTCGAGTTCAAATTCCGTGATGAGCGACGGTCAACCTTTTGACAACCCATATTCCGGGGTGAGGACTGGTTAAAACTTCCAGGAAGAAATCTTTGAGTTTGGTTAATGTAAAATGTTCTTTTTTTATTTCAAATCGACGTGAAATAAATACTTCTAAGCTAAGTACTTGTTCAGGATCCACCAAGATGTACATGTAGTAATTTTTTAATCAGTTATTGAATGTTATCTACCACATTTGATGGACAAGCAAGATGATCTCGCTCTACCCTCTATCTGCAAAGGAATCCGAACCAATTGAAATGTAGTTTAGCGATGAAGCTTGCAAATAAGTTATGAGTCTTTAATCACCTTTCCAATTACTACACATATCCGACTATTTAACGCCTTTAGAATGGGCAGTCCTCCAAAAATGTTGGGAGACGAGCAAAATTAGTTGTTAAAGGCACGGCTCCTTTTTGTCTATTACTTTACATAATGATCAGATTTCACTCCTTACTTATCAGTGCCAATAATTGTTTTTGTTACGTACATCAAAAGTATTTACTGTGGGTATAAAATTAACAAGATCATAATTTACTGCACAAGACTCTGTTTTCTTGGCCGCATGAAACCTTTAAAAACATTTTGGAAAAAGGAGAAAATACTCGCCGTTACGATCAGTTTATCCTTTTTGCCAAAAGGTTTATACATGTACATGTATCTTCGTATTTAACCTGAAATCATGTTAAATATCCCATTTTCACTCGTCTGTCTATTGAATTGTTAAAAAAAACTTAAGATTTGACCATTTACCTCACGAATCCGAGTTATTAACGACCCTGACAGAAAAGACTTTAGAAAACATTTTGGGAAAAGGAGAAATTCCGGCAACCAGGATTTCCTGCTTTTCTCTAAATGTTTTCGTACCTTTTAGATACGAATTACATTATTTTAGCCAAATTTAATTTAACGTCTGAAATTCTTTCAATTTGGACTAGTCTAAAATTTTGTCGTTTGGTAAAGAGTTAAAATTGACACATGTGTTGTCAGCGACTTTTCTTGACCGTTCACTTCTCTGACAAAAAAAACCCCAAAACGTTACACTGGTCATCTCTATAAATGACCATCATCCATCATGATTATTCGGCACGCTTTAAGACCAAGAATATTATGGCTCCCTGTGCAGCGGTCAAAGGAACACAAACGCTGGTCATTTACGATATAGCCGCTCTTAGATCTGAATTACCCGTCTAATTATACTGTCAATATTTCTTCGTCTTGCAGTAACGCTGTGGACATAGGGAACAATTTATTACCGCTCGTGCGCAGACCTAACATATTGTAGCATTTTGTAAGAAACCGGTTGAACTTTTTAGCCCTTTCTGTGCCAAATACATGTACATGTAATTCTACAAACTCGACCTCTTTCGACGGCTTTTGAAAACATTTTGGGACAAGGAGAAAATGCTAGTTACCAGCGTTTTCTCCTTTTTCCATAATGTTTTCTACTCTTTCACAGCCAAAATCTCATAATTCCAGCTACATTTAAATTGTCGTTTGCACGTGCTTTCAATGCAGACAAATCTAATAAAAGAGTTTATCTGGTAAAGGGTTAATTTCTACTATTTCGCAGTATTATTTTGTTATCTAGAGTCTCTTATAAAAACAATACACTGAAACCGAGAAAGATTTTTGACATCAAACATGAGATTGGCTAAACGAGCGAACGGTATAGGCCGAGATCTAACTTCAGACTGCATGTTCTGTGCAGTCTGATCTTGATCTACATTGTCCGCAGAAGCCTGTGTTTTCGGCTTTGGTGTTGAAATGGTCATTTATGTATGTTGCCTAAAACATAATATTAGTAGTAATCTTTAATTAATAGACGACAAATTGTAGACATTTCCATGTTGAAAGCATTTGCAGATGCCAAATTAAGTGTGACTCAAGTGCTGCATGTAAGTTGTCTTTGAAAGCGCAGAAAACATTGTGTAAAAGAGAGAAATGCAATCTTCACTGTGTTCAATACAGACAAAAAGCTATCAAAAAAGCTTTGGATAAAAATAGAAAAAAAAATACATAATTATGAAGACCAAAAAAAAAACTGAATATATGCAGAGGCCTCTGAAACTCCATTGGTCTATTAAGGGATAACGAAATTTTCATTATCGGACACTGTTACTATAAATAGCACATTGGCGATTCCCTCTTTATCGTATATATACGATATAGATGGGGTCGCCAATGTTCTATTTAAAGAAAAGGTGTTAATGAAAATTTGAGTATATTCCGTGATATACAGGCGATGCACAAATGTGCTATAAGTGTTCGATGTTCGACCAAGGAAAATTTTAATGTTCCGTGATAGACCAATAGAGCATCAAAGGCCTGTGATATATGCCTTTAATTTTTTTTTTCATGAGAATTCATCGCAAAATATACGACAGTGTAGGCACTCAAACAAACTGCATGTTCTGTGCAGTCTGAAGTAAATCTACACTGGCCTCAATGGCTGTGTTTGTAGTCTGTCGGACTTACAGATTTAACCCTTGGATTTCCTATCTCAACTTTAGTTGCCTTTGTGGCCAGTGTAGATCAAAGATCAGACTGCACAAAACGTGCAGTCTGATCTTTGATCTACACTGTCCGTATGCTGAAACACTAAAGACGTAAGCAACTTTAAAATTGAACTTAACTCTGTGTCATATCTGGACTGAAAATCTCTGTTTGGTTTATTTTGCGCCCTAAGGGTTAAGGGTGACTAGGAGAAGAAAATTTAACTTCATTATCCGTAATTGAGTTATGTCCCTTCATAATTTGGTAGATAGAAAAGGTCTACAAATTTGTAGACGACTTTTTCGTCCCCGCTAATCTTTGTTATTTCTGCCATTTAGGTAGAAAATTTGTCTTTTAATTTTTTCTTAATGTCTTCTTTTACCAAGCTTAATAATGTATTTCAATTTCTGATTTGATATATTACGAAAAAATTGATAATTTCTTAAAAATAACCCCACGGTATTCAGTTTTTGAATTTAATAATTGAAATTAATTAGTTATAAGTACACTTGTAAGTTGTGAAGAGAGAGAGACAGAGACAGAGACAGACAGACAGACACAAAGAGAGAGAGACAGACAGACAGACAGACAGACGACAGAGACAGAGAGAAAAAGAGACCCAGTGAGATAGAAACAGAGGTATGGAGAGAGAGAGAGAGAGAGAGAGAGACAGACAGACAGACAGACAGACAGACAGACAGAGATGGGTTCACACGTGCGGCCGCATCACTTTATCAGGTTATTTTTTCAGAAAGATATACTGGTCCAAAACCGCATTCAAAATTGGCATGATTTGTTTTCTTATTTATTTTCACTTCGCAAATTTCCATGGATTTCCTTTGTTTATCGTTGTAATGCGTTAATACGGAGTCCACGCTGCGGTCTTCATTAACAATTTGTAGATTACTATCTCTCCCCTTACGACAAGGTAATTTGAAAGTATCTCTTTTACGTAAATGTTCTTGTGACAGGAACGTGTCATCCCGTATTGTGACATCTCTTTTAAGCCAGAGGCTGCTAAGTGCGGCTCAATGACCTTTTGCGGACAGTGTAGATCAAGATCAGACTGCACAGAACGTGCAGTCTGATCTTAGATCTACACTATCCGATCAGGAGAAATCTTTCTACCAAAAAAAAAACCTTTTAAATAGCAAAATTTGTGTTTTTACTACCAGCTTGAAAGTTTCATTTTACTTATTTAGCAGAATAAGGGTTACACAGAACGCATAATTTTATAGGTTTTTTTTTTTAAATATTTGGTTGATGTTGAATCCTTCCGTTGCCATAGGCAAAAACAGGGGCTTTCGTGGACAAGATCAAGATTAGACTGCACTGTAAGTGCAGTTCGATCTTAAATCTATACATCTGTTTGTTAAGTAAACCATGTAGGATAAAATCTGTTTAAACTTCAGTAGATTGCCGGTAATGACTTGATGTAACAACTTAACCATTACCAAATAATTCCGGTTTTTAACAAACCGGTGGAAAGTGGCTTTCGAAAACATTGTGGGAAAAGGTTAAAATGCTGTTAATCAGTATTTTTTCCTCCCCCCTTTTAAAGACGTATAACATTGTTACATTGAGCCATTCTTTAATTGTCGTCTGCAACTGCTTTCAGATTTTGACAAGGATGATTTTTTTTTTTCGTATGTTGATGAGTTAACCGAAATTTAGGGTCTTGTTAGAAGGACTCGGCACATTGTCTTGACAGAAACCGTTTCTCAAAGTCGCCGCACAATTGTTTTAAAGATTTGTTCGGAGTGTGTTCGCTTACAGTAATTGGCCCTAAATATTTCCTCACCTACGCAAGGAGACTAAGCGTCAATATATACGAACTGATAGTACCAAAAAGGCCACGTGTCTGGATTGTGTCAAAAATACTTAACAAACACGGTGTGTGTGATTCTCACAGGGACACCGCCGGTTGAATGAGGTTTTTAATTTTCTGTCCTGTTATTTTTGCATTGATATGCCTGAATTCAAACCAGGCACTGTTAAAAGAAAAACTTTTTTGACTCCTGACAGTTGCTCTAGATTGAATCTGAACTCTTCTTCAGAAAGCACGTCTTTAGGGTGGCTATGGGTTGTACGGTTATTTTGTTTTCAGATTGCCTGCAGGTTTTAAACTGACAAGTTTTCTGACTGGCTGAAGGTTCTAAGTTTTCATTACAAGTTTTCTGATTGGCCCAGGATTCTAAACTTCCAAGACTGTTTTACTGACGTTTGCTTCTTAATTTTAGAAACAAGTTTTATGTTTGGCTGTGTGTTCTAAACTCCAGCGAAAAGATATCTGACTGACAGTAAGTTTTCTGAACTTTAGACTGAAGTTTTCTGATTGGTCAATGGGTTCCATACTTCCAAGACAAGTTTTTGACGAGTTGTAGATTTTTATCTTACTGGTTTGAATAACGCAGATTGTATCTAGAATGTAAATGCAATTTCATCGACACGGTAAAAAAGTTTCTAAAACAGCGCGATAATCTACTTGAACCATGCTCTGGCAAAAAGGGGCTTAATGCATCTCTGTGATGCATTGTATCAAGAAGTCATCACCTAATTTTGGATCTATAAAATCCGATTTTTCTAACAATAAACGGCATCTGAAGGTAGAATGGTCCTTTGACATGCAGAAAATTGACCAACGGCAAAAAGTTTCGACCCATGTCAGCCTGCACGGACTACGCAGGCTGACATGGGTCGATACTTCTTGCAGATGCATGAAGCCCCCTTTTCAAAGAGTATGGCTCAATTAAATAATTAATCTATGATAAAGTGTCAGTGTGAAAACAGACTGCTGTGTCACGTTTCACATCGTCGTCTGGGATGAGATCTGATCCGTCTGCTTGGCTCTTTTTCAGACCACGAAATTTTCGACTTGGTCCAATTTAACCCTTAGGCTGCTAATCGCGACTCACTGACCTTTTGCGGACAGTGTAGATCAAGATCAGACTGCACAGAACGTGCAGTCTGATCTTGGATCTACACTGTCCGATAAGGAAATATCTTCCCTCCAAAAAATCCTTTCAAACAGCAATGTTTGAGTTTTTATTTTCGGCTTGAAGATTTCATTTCTATTATTTAGCAGGATACGGGTTAAAAAAGGGGAATTTTCCGACTGTAAAGATCAAGATGATAAGGGTAGGTGGACAGGAGGTGAAGGTTGATCTTAGATCTATACCCTCCCCTTGTTTAGCCAAAAAGAAATGATAAAAATCCCTATAAGTTTCAGTGGATGGTACTCTTCAGTAAAAGAGACCAAGTTTGCTTTTTGGCGCTGAAAGAGCGAAAAAGCGCTGGGACAATTGGATGATAAAGGCTAAAACGTCAGAAGTTTATAGCTACTGTTCTGAGAAGTAAAGGCCCTACGTGTCCCAATTGTGAAGGTGTAGGAGGTCCCATTTTCGAACCTCACTCAATTTTATTGTTTTAACGCGGGAGTGTCCTAGAGCAAGACACTCTGTATTCCCAGGACTTTAGTGGTAAACTCATTACCTCCTGAAACAATTTTGCTGTAGTTTTAAGGTGTTTAACGCCGTCTTCAACATTTTTTTTCAGTTATATCGCTGAAGCCAAAGCACCTAACAATGCTTTCCTGGAATTCCTTCTACCATTAGTTTTCACTATATTCTTCCCAAGCCACTCGAAACAATGATCAGCGGTGAGAGAGGAATGAATCCTGTCGCAATGACTATCATCAATCCTCTGTAAGAAACTGGCTGAGCTAGGTATAGATGAACAAAATGACATTATCTGAAAGACGAAAGACCGAAAGCATTGGAAAGCAGATTACTAACAAATTATTGTATTGACGAATTTATTGTATAGTTAAGTTCTTATCATAATTAAATAACACAAATATACAGAAATATGAAGTAGCTTCAAATGAATGTACATAACAATAATAAGTGTAGATTTGAGAAATCAAATCAAACTTTTATTTTACGCGCAATGAAACCATTGGTAAGTGGGTGCGGGGGGGTGTGGAATATTGGGAAAGAGAGAGAGAGCGCGCATTTTTACGAAAATGTTTATTTGAATGGTCGAGAAGAAAAAGGGATACTAGAAGAAAAAGGGATACTAGAAGAAAAAGGGATATTGAAAGAAAAGGGGATACTGGTAGAAATGAATATAGATAGATTTGACATTAAATCACAAAACACAATCTGTCTCTCTGTCTGTCTCTCTGTGATTCTCTCTGTCTGTCTCTCTGTCAGTCTGTCTCCCTCTCCCTCTCTTAGATTTGGTTCCAGGTTTGATCCCTCTGGTGTGAATGGCGGGAATGTCCTTTGGCAAGGCAACTTTCTCTAGACAAAAAATAAGGCAGGGACACCGAGGTTGGATGAATGTCGTCAAAACGATCTTGTAAAAAGGTGTTTCTGGGTCAAATTAAACACAAACTTGGTTTTATTGATATATCCTCTCCGCGTAGTTTGCAGCGTTCAAACAAAAGGTAAGGAAACATATTTTCGTTTTCCTGTGCATTTTTTTTCATGAATATTATAAGCATAATTATGATAAATAAAAAAAAAACTTTCAAATAAATACACTACAGTATTTGGCACAAATGTTATATCATAATGAGAAAAAAAAAATTATTTACACATGTATTCAACCACGTTCTAAACTCTTTATTAGCAGACAAAATTTAAATGAGCCATGCTGTTTGAAAAGGGGGCTTAATGCATCTGCGAAAAGTATCGACCCAGGTCAGCCTGCGCACTCCGCGCAGGCTGACCTGGGTCGAAACCTTTCGCTATTGGTCAATTTTCTGTATATCCAAGGACCAGTTTACCTCATGATTGAGTCGGTTGTTAGACGAAATGGATTTTAACGATGTGTTTTTATGCAATGTCTTGCCTGGTATGATGCATCACGGAGATGCATTAAGCCCTTTTTGCCAGAGCATGGCTCAGTTATTTATTATCGCCAGTATTTTTGCAGCATATCAAACAAAGGGCAACAAAACATCTTTACTTCTCTTAACCCGCATCCGACTAAATAACTAAAATGAAATTTTCATTTCGATAGTAAAAGTCCAAATATTGCTATTTGGGGAATGATATCTCCTTATCGGACAATGTAGATCCAAGATCAGACTGCACGTTCTGTGCAGTCTGATCTTGATCTACACTGTCCGCAAAAGGTCAGTGAGTCGCGCTTAGCAGCGTAAGAGTTAAGCAAAAGTCTGTACCAATATTCTTTGCTGTTGCTGATTTTTCTGCCAATCAAACTATCTCACGATTCAATCAGTTTTTAGACACAATGGACTTCGTGGACCCATAATTATGACTGGCTTGCAACACGCGAAAAGGGGCATTCGGACATTTGAGTAAAGTGTCGTCTCGGATCAGCCTGCGCAGTCCGCGCAGGCTAATTCGAGATGGCACTTTACGACTACATTAGATTTTGTGCTAGAGTAGACTTGTGCAAAACAGAAAATTACATAAAAACGGGAAGTGTCGTTTCAGATTAGTCTGCGCGGACTGCGCAGGCTGATCCGGGACGACACTTTACGCAAATGTCCCAGTGCCCCTTTTCGCGTGTTGCAGGCTATCTGATTATTAGGATGGTACAATGCATCACGGTTATGTACTGAATCCCCTTTTTCAGAGCGCTGCTCATATGTACATTTTGATACATATATAATATCAATGCAAAAGCAGTGATATTCACGCATTCAACAACAGTCAAAACTCTTTTCGAGCTGATGAAATTTTAGATATGTCCATATTCAAAGCATTTGTAGATGACCAATTAGATGAGGCTCAAAATTATGGGGATTGTCTTTTATGTAAAGGATAGAAAATACTGTGAAAAACGTAGAAAATGCTGGTTACTCAAGGCCATTAAAACACATGACTGTTTGGTAGAGGTTTAATGAGCTGAGCAAGTGCTTATGAAATTCTTTTATGCATAATTCAGCTAAGATAACAACATTACAAGACTAAATAAAAAGATTTTGTGAATTATATAGCTTTTTTTACCCTATCCCTGAATTACGTGAACTGTTCTAACTGAGCATAATCCATATTGCAAATTTGCAAGTCCGAAGGCTGCTAAGTGCGACTCACCGATCTTTTGCGGACAGCGTAGATCAAGATCAGACTACACAGAACGTGCAGTCTGATCTTGGATCTACATTGTCCTATAAGGAGATGTTATTCCGTAAAACAGACCTTTGAAATAGCAATATTTGGGTTTTTCTATCGATTTGAAAATTTTGTTTTAGTTATTTAGCAGGATGTGGGTTAAGGGCTTTATAAATAATTCGTCTACGTTGTTGCTTTCAGTACTTTTAGCACTTTGATGATTGAATACAAACACAACTGTCGCTTAACCTTTGCCAAACGACCCATTGTTTTATCGACCCTTAATAAAAAGTCATTCTGAAAATATTTTGGGAAAAGAAGAACAAAACAGCATTTTCCCTATTTCTCCGTACAGTTTTCTATTCTTTCCCAGACAAAATTGATCTTTTCAACTACATTAGATTTGTCTTGTATTTAAATACTTTCAATAAGTAAATGTTTAAAATTTTGAAATCTAGAAAAGAGTTTGTTGCTCGACAGACACAAGTTATCAGGTTTTCGTTTTGAACACCTGGATGGACAAAAACAAAACCCTTATCTAATCATTACACAACCCTAACTATAATAATTTATTTTCCTAAAATATTGGAAAAGAGGCCTTTAACGAAGTTTGCAAATCAAGACCAGACTTCATTAAACGTGTGAAGTCTGATCTTTGATCTACACTGCCCGATAGTTTGTAATACATTCTAGTAAAACTGTCCATTTCAATAACTTAACCGCCAAAGGGTCATGTGTAAATCACAACCGAAGCAAGTAACAGATGAGCATAAAGTCCTGTTTTGCCCCCTTCTTTTTAATGACGAAAGCCCATCCGATTGTATTTGATTGTCACAATTTGAAAATGTTGAAATGAAAAAAAAAGTGTAACATGATGACATTCTTGGAAAGGTGCTAAGCCATAAGTATTCATAGTCAAATCTTTGAGCCACATTGAATTATCATGATGATTCAGTCTCACAGAGAAACTAGAAAGTATTTCTGTTGATCAGGCTTTTATTGACCTGGAGTACCCTTTACTAAACTGCGTAGATTTAAGCAAACTTTTTGGGATCAAAATATACATACGTACGATCCCTACTTTACCCCAAAATATGAAGTGGCGTTAAGTTATGCAAATTCTGAATCAAATCGTAAAGTTATTCAGTTCAATGAAACTTATCTTCAGACTTAATGCTTGCTTACAAAAACTGCGTGCGCAAATTTCGTGCGTACGCAGTTCAGTAAAAGGTACCCGTGGTCGACAGCATTGTGTGGAGTTATGAGCTGAGACAATTTATTTTTCTGCACATTGGTCGTCTATTCCCGTGAAGTCCCGTTTCATATGGTTTTACCAAGGTCAGATAGGATATTGTAACAATAGTTATAGCAAACGAGTCCGTTCGGAAGACGAGCCCTACCGAAGTCGGGTTCACGGAAGATGCAGATATCTGAGATGAGTCCAAAATAACCAAAATAAGTCGCTTCACAATGAAAAGAAAAAGTGATTAAAAGAAAAGTAACGATATACCGACTCCACTTTGGGTCAGAGTTAAATCACCGTCAAGTTCCGAAACATTGTCTGTAGTGTTTCCCTCTCTGTTCACACGACAGTATTTGAGCAATAATGAATCAGCTCGGAGTTCTTTGAGAATCTTCGACCCAGGGTTGTAGGTTCTGTAGAGCGTGAAGTGAGGAATTGCTCATACACAGAGGGTCTCTAATGTCGTAAATTGTTTTACTGGCTTCCGCTTGTAACGACATCATCAACCGGTTTGCGGCTTGTCGTTCTGCTTCCCTCTCTTCCGCTGTTTGTCGCCTGCATTAAAAAAATGTACTATGTTTGTCCAGTGTGTTCAGTATACTCTAGAAATACATATATTTTTTTTACCCCGTTTGTAACGCACCTAGATGCAAGGATAGTTCAGCCGAAAAAGTCACTGGACTTAGATCTCGAAGGTCATTGGTTCGGAGATATTTTTCTTTGTATTTAGGTGTGTACACACCCCCCCCCCCCCCTTTCCTCCCCCACACCCCCACCCCGCTCCCACTTTACTATCGGTGAACAATCGCGAAAAAATTTAACTGCCTTCTGAATTTTTTCTTTCAAAAGCTATTTTTGTTTTAAATGCAGCTTCAAGTATCTGCATTAAGTCGCTTTAAACTCCAGGCGTAGATGATTCCTGTTTCTTTCAAAGATAGAAATGACCTTCATACCCCAAAATAAAACTTTTTGCCCTTACGCAATCATAATGACCAGCGATCCATCACAAAACACTGTGTTAAAAGTGATCGTCTGCTAAAGTATGAATTATTTATCTTGACCCTTTAGAGATAGACACAACATATTTTCCTCTTGCGGACAGTGTAAACATGATCAGACTGCACAGAACGTGCAGTCTGATCTTTGATCCACACTATCCGCTACTTAATGAAATATTCACACACATAACTAATTTTGAAATTGAGACATTTCGGTTATATTTTTCTGTATTTGAAGATGTCCGTTTCATTAATTCGGTGCTGAAAGGGTTCACGTCTGGCCATACAAGACAATACAGTAAATGCCAATTACCTCCACTTTGTGCGTCTGTTTTGAAACCATGTTTTGACCTGGGCATCTGTCATTTTGAGGGATTTGGCTAGAGCGGACCTCTCGGCCGAGGCCAGGTATTTTTGGCGATGGAATCGTTTTTCCAATTCCATGATCTGCAGACGTGAAAATGAGGTCCGAGGTTTCTTCCGTTTTGGAGGCGTTCTGTTTTGGTAGGGGTGACCAATACGGCGGACAACTGAAAATATACATGTAAAAATTAACTATGACTGAAAAATATACGTGAGCCATGTTCTGTAAAAAGGGGCCTTGAGGTATCTTTAAAAAAGTATCGACCCAGGTCAGCCTGCGCGGACTGCGCAGGCTGACCTGAGTCGAAATTGTTTGCTACAGTTCACTTCTGTACATGTCCAAGAACCATACTACCTGTTAATCGGGTAGGTTGTCCCACAAAATGGAGCTTACGGATCCATAATATGGCCTGCAACACGCAAAAAGGGACATTCGGACATTTGCGTAAAGTGTCGCCTCGGATCAGCCTGCGCAGTCCGCGCAGGCTAATCAGAAACGACACTTTCCGTTTTTGTGTAATTTTCTGTTTTGCGCAAGTCTACTGTAGCACAAAATCTAATGTGGTCGTAAAGTGCCGTCTAGGATTAGCCTGCGCGGATTGCGCAGGCTGATCCGAGACGACACTTTACGCAAATGTCCGAATGCCCCTTTTCGCGTGTTGCGAGCCATATGTGTGACGACTTGCTTGCTATAATACATAACGGAAATGCATTAAGCCTCCTTTTGCCAGAGAGTCTCCCTTACGTGAAAAATGATTATGACTTATAGATTTAACTCTTTACCAAACGACAAAATTTTAGACTGGTCCAAATTCAAAGCACTTGCAGACGACAAAATAAATGTAACTCAAAAATTGAAATTTGTTTCCAGCAGGGTAGAAAACATTGTGGGAAAAGGAGAAAATGCTGGTTACCAGCATTTTCTCCTTTTCCCACAATGTTTTCAAAAGGCTTCTATCTCGGGGGTCGTTAAAAGTCGGGACTGTGTGGTAAAGAGTAAATTAAAAGAAAAAGATATATAAAATGAATGACGGGTAGAGAGTATGGATATAAAATTGGAAATGTGTCAGTATGTCGTGTGATTTTTAAACCGAAACCACAACATAGGTTTCAGCGGAGAAGTGATGTTTTTTAGAATATGATAATACCCGTCTTTTATCTGGATCGCTTCGAAGTTCGTATGAATATGAAATTGCCTTGAGCAAAAAAATAATGATACAAAAGTGAAATGGGATATTTTCTGAACCCTTATCCTGCTAAATAACTAAAATGGAATTTTCATTTCGATAGTAAAAACCCATAATATATTGGTATTTCAAAGTTATGTTTTGGAGAATAATATCTCCTTATCGGACAGTGTAGATCCAAGATCAGACTGCACGTTCTGTGCAGTCTGATCTTGATCTACACTGTCCGCAAAAAGGTCAGTGAGTCGCGCTTAGCAGCCTAAGGGTTAATCATATCACATAATGTTGGGAAAGAAGAGCAAGAATTATCTCCCTTTTCAAATAAAATTTTAAAACCATCTTTATCTAGAAGCTAGGATAGATTGATTGATTTTATGGTGTTTGACGCTGATTTCAACATTTTTTTTTTCCCCAGTTATATCGTGGGGGTCAGTGCACCTGTCCATGTTTCCTCGAGTTTCTCATAGCAGTTCTTCGCACAATATTCTTCCCAAGCCACTGACTTTGCCACATAACCATGATGAGCGGTGAGGAATGAATCCTGTCGCAATGACCATAATCAATCTTCGGAAAGGAATTGGCCGAGCTTGGAATTCGAACCAGCGACCTGGTTTAGAGTCCTGTGCGGTACCGACTGCGCTACCGAGACTCGGCCCTGGAGGTGATAAAAGTCGTATTTACATTGAGATTAGCTAAAGAGACGGGGGAGGGTTGGCGGAAGGAATCGATAAACATGTGCTTCTCTTTACTTATTCTATAGGGTCCTGTGCCCCACAGTGGTGAAGGTGTATGATTTGAAACTATGATGTCTCAGGTTCGATCCTCACTTGCAGAACTTGGTATTTTCGTCGGAGTGTCCCTAAGCAAGACACCTCAGAGCCCTAGACTTGTACTTGTGAAACCCAAGGCATACATGACTAAGTGAGCTCTCGTAATATTTCGACTGCGTAACACACCATTCAATTTACCGATGTTAAGCGCAACTCAGTTTGCTATTACAGAAAGTGTAGAATAAGATCAGACAACGCGTAATCTGTAGTCTTATCTTCATCTATTCTGTTTGAAAATGTGATTTTTATTTCTGGTAAAACGGTTGTTACCAGCTCTTTTTTCCCCTGCAATGTTCTTAAAAGCGTCTTTCTTCATTGTCGTTATTAAAGCTCGGTGTTGTTTGGTAAAGAATTGATAAGTTGTGGTGAGCCACAACATAGGTTGTAGTGGAGGAATGTTTTTTATAATATGATGATCTCCTCCAAACCCGCCCCCCCCCCTCTCCGTTTTACCTGGACCACTACATGGCTTGTAACACGCGAAAAGGGGCATTCGGACATTTGCGTAAATTGTCTTGGATCAGCCTGTGCAGTCCGCGCAGGCTAATCCGAGACGACACTTTACGACTACATTAGATTTTTGTCCTACAGTAGACTTGTGTGAAACAGAAAATTACATAAAAACGGAAATTGTGCGGAGTGCGCAGGCTGATCCGAAACGACACTTTACGCAAATGTCTGAATGCCCCTTTTCACGTGATGCAGGCCACATACAACATGGATTTAGATCCACAAATGATTATGTACAATTGCTCTGTGAGAATGCATATGAATTTAAAAAAAAATACATTTCTTTAAATTACAATGAAAAATGGTAAGGAAAGAAGAACAGCAAAAAGTTCCTCTTTTCGAACTACGTGTTAATATCAGATCTACGAAAACTTGTTTTATATGTAGAATAACATTATAGAACTATTTATATAGTAATGGGCGGACCGCATCTGGCAGCATCATGTGATTTCCTTAAATTTCATTTCGACTAGATCGCGCAATTTCTCAAAGAATTAGCAAAGAGAAGACGTCAATTTTCTGAATTTCTTTCACAATATTTTTTAAAAGAAGTAAAGCATAGAATTAGTAACTAAGTTCTACATTTCATGTTGGTGGCAGTTCCGCAAAAACCAAGTTAGCATTTCATAGAAATTTTCCACGAAACGTGCATTTGAATTTAAAGTGTTTTCTATAGAATGCGCCCGTAAATATTCGTTTAAATTCTAGGCAAAGAAAATTATTGTTGGAAACTTACACGATAACTAAACGACTTGTTAGCATGTTTCGATATCAATTTTTCCCGGAACTTACAAAACAAACAAGATGAAAAAAAATCTAGAGAAAGATTTAGGATACCTGACGCTGCTTCTGTATCAATATTTAGATGTAAATAGTTTACAATTGTCTCAATTCTCCCAGGATTTTATTTCTAACACACCTGAACCCTTATCCTTCTGAATAAGTGAAATGAAACTTTTATGCTCACAGTAAAAAAACCCAAAATTTGCTATTTCAATGGTAATTTTGGGGGAAAGTATGTCCTTATCTGACAGTGTAGATCAAAGATCAGACTGCACGTCCTGTGCAGTCTGATCTTGATCTACACTGTCAGGAAAAGGTCAGTGAGTCGCTCTTAGCAGCCTTAGGGTAAATTCTGTAGGTTACAACCCCGTATTTCAACAACTTTGAGTTACAGGGTTTTTAAAGACATTAAGAGAAAAGGAGAAAATTCTGGATATTGGCAGTTTTACACACCTTTTGTTTCTAACGTGTCTTCTTTCCTATACCTAACGATTCCGTCTTTCTACGACTTACAATACGTAAGTTAAGCCCTTGAAAACATTGATAGAAAAAAAAAAAGAAAAAAGCTGGCAACCAACCTTTTCTGTTTTATGCCACAATTGTTTTACTCTTTGAAATATAATTATATAGCATATCATTTGCGCCACATTCAATTTGTCGTTTACAGTTACTTTTTTTATTTTATGATATTGTCCAGTCTTAACTTTTATGGCCTGCTAGAGAGTTTACTGATTCTTAATAAATAATTTGAGTCTTTGAATCTCAACGGGCGACTTGCGCCATTTTTTCCCGACAGTATGGCAAGAGGGGATATTGCCCTACTGCTAGGATTCTAGAACAAGAGTTTAAAGCTCCGAAGTGCCTTGCTTAAGGGTCATAGAGCTATATTATTGTGTATGTGCACATTTCAGACCAAACTACATCTGTAAAAATGTACCAATGAACGAAATATAGGCTAAGGTGATGATGCAGGATAATTTCTTCCCATTCGTTTGATGCTCGCAAATGCTCGCGACATATTTCTGGCCCACTTGTTTGATAAAATGATAATGCATAAACATTCATGCAAGATCCTCTGTTTATCGCATAAAACCTGTGGCAGTGTATTAAAACCATGTCTTATTTTCATCAATACGCTAGCGTATTACCGTTGTTTGGGCCCCGGTTCAAATTAAGTTGTGGTTATGAGCGTGTGAAGCCGGCGTCTCAGCTCGCCAAGGCTCGCATCATACAATTTAGGCAACTCGTTTGATGAAAAGGATAATACATAAACAGTCGTGTAAGATTTTTCATTTCCTGTGTGCTCAGTAATTGACAGACCCCGTTGTCTGCGCATGTCATATTCTTCGAAGATGTAGAATGCCATCTAGCGGGAGATAATGTGACAGACCCTGCTGAAGTAGAGTGACCTATATTTTAGTTTAAACTTTATTTATTTATTATGTTGATACAAATACACATGTAAAATAAAAGAAATGATACATGGTATAACAAGTTTCAAAGGTTGATAGGTAGGATTGGAAAACAAGCTAAGAATAACTTATATTAATTCCTCTCCTAAAGATGTTTTCATACTTATTAAAAAATACCACATATTGAGATGCCATAGCTTTAAAGTAAAGAAAGTAGATATGATACCGGAAATAAAGACAAAAAATATAGAAATGATAACCACTTCCTGTTTTCTTCTCCCTTCACTTGGGAGTTCACAAAGCGTAATATACAGGTGGATTTAGGTTATTGAATCATAGCAACGGAGATTGAGATTGAGATGACGACTGGCTCCGGACACCCAGCCTATGAAGAAAATCTTTTTGACGCTAAAATAAAGTGATGGACACAAGCAAATATGTACTTGTTTTGTTCAAAGGTAAGGTGTTCGTTTCCATTTAATAAATTGGAGGTGATAAGCGGACATGGAATATCATAAAAATTTTGATTACGTAGCTGATGATACTTAGGACAATAAAGAAGGTAGTGATCTACAGTTTCGATTTGGCCACAGGAACATAATGGTGAGTCGATTAGAGATCGTCTGTGTAGATCATGGTTAAGCGAACTACATCCTAAGCGTAAGCGTGCATGTAAGATCTGTCCCTTTCGTGTCCCAAAATTAAGCAATGGAGATGATTTTTGTAAGGTGCGGTTTAATACTGATTTAAACTGTGATAAGGACGCGGCGTTTCTTGTACTTTGTGGCAAGGTATTCCATTCCCGAATTGTGCGAGGTAAAAAGGAAGAGCTGTAGGATTGGGTCCTTGCGTTTACACACCTGATACTCCTTAAATTGTATCTTCCAGGATCGGTTTGATCACGCCCAGGGATAAGATTTGACAGGTACGTGGGTGATAGACCGTTTAACATTTTATAAAGTAAAATGAGTCTATGTTTACGTCTTCTTGCTGCTAGTGTTTCCCACTTAAGATCGCATAGGAGTTTCTGGATGTTACAATATTTAGTAGCACCAGTAACAATTCTAGCTGCTTCGTTGTGTACTGCCTCGATTTCATGTTTCAAGGTTTCTGTGCAATTATCCCAGACGACATCTGAATATTCTAAGAGAGGTCGAATAAAAGAAAAGTACATTCGTTCGAGGCTAGACCTATTTAAAAAATGTTTGACAGTTTTCATCATTCCAATTCTCTGCCAAGCTTTCTTAAGTATAAAAGATATATGGGATGACCATTTCAGGTCTTCAGAAAAAGTAACACCAAGATGCATATGTGAGGATACATTTTTTATGGCCACATTATTCATGTAAAGGGAAGGATGTTCAGGTTTCTTTCGTTTCCTTGAAAATATAATAGACTCTGTTTTTGAAGGATTGAAAGAAACTAGCCAGGTTTTAGACCAACAATGAACAGCTTCAAGGTCTGTGTTAAGAGCTGTCGCTGCCTGATCTGGTGTTTCCACAATTACATACAAACTGGTATCGTCGGCAAAAAGACGAACGTTAGTGTTGATTTGGGACACTATGTCGTTTATATAAATTAGGAATAATAAAGGCCCTAAAATGGAGCCCTGGGAGACACCAGCATTGATAATAGACCAGTCTGACGAAACGTTAGAGCAAACAACACGTTGTTTCCGTAATGTTAAGTAAGAAGAAAACCATTTGAGGAGAGGTCCACAGATACCAAGCGAAGACAGTTTGTGGAGGAGACCTCTGTGCCACACTCGATCAAACGCTTTGGAGATGTCACAGAACACGGCACGGACCTCAAGTCCTTCGTCCAAAGCTCGGTTTATGTCATCATAGATAAAAATTAATTGGTTAGTAGTAGAGTCACCTTTGATAAATCCGGACTGATACTTCGTCAAAAGTCTGTTATCATTCAGGTAGTTGTATAAATATTTGTGGACACATCTTTCAAATAGTTTACCAAGACAACTAAGCAGAGAAATTGGTCGATAGTTAGATGGCTTGGATGGATCACCCTTTTTAAATATAGGTGTAACATTTGCTAGTTTCCAAGCACTGGGGAAGTAAGATAAGGCAAGAAGTGAATTAAATAGGTGAGATAAGACAGTACATAATTCTGTAGACCCTTCACACAGAAGTTTTGGGCTAACAAAGTCAGGACCACTAGCCTTAGAGGAATCAATGAGAGAAATTGCGTCTTTTACGTCGCATGGAGTAATAGTGAGATGCGACAAGGTAGATTCGATAAATGTTATGTTGTGTGGTAGTTGTTGATCGTGATCGTCCAGTGTCGATTGTCTAGAAAAATACGAATTCAAAAGTTCCGCTTTGGATATGTCTGTAGATGCTTCCATATTGTTATCATAAAGAGTTGGAATGGTGCATGTTGTTTGCTTTTGTGTTAGTCGTTTAGCGACTTTGAACCATGTCTTTGGTGAAGTACTGGATGAATTGATTATTTCAACTAATTTATTTTGGTAGTTTAATTTGGCTTTGCGTATATGTTTTGTTACAGTATTTCGCACTTCTCTAAACTTTGACCATGTTTCAACATTGTTTAGCCGTTTGGCTTCTTTATGTAATCTTTTGCGTGTTCTAATAAGTTTGCGTATTTCAGTGTTCATCCATGGAATATCGTTTGGTCTGACAGTGATTGTTTTGTTAGGAATGGTTTTAGAGGCGACTGAAATGATCTTGTCAGTAATATTTTGTATTGTTTTATCGGGGTCATTGTCATCTGTAAGCAAGTTCCAGTCTACGTTTCGTAGTTTATTTCTATATTCATCGTAGTTACCTTTGTCATAAAGCCAGATGTGACGTTTGAACGACTTAAATTTAGGTTTGTCAAACTTGAGGACAGCAACGACTGGGCAATGGAAACGGGTAAGTTCAGGAATAAATGGGTCGGCAACGAAGCTTGAAATGACGTGATTCTTATTTTTGACAAAAACAAGATCGATAAGCGAGCTTGATGTTTCTGTAAAGTGAGTCGGTGTGTCAATCAGTTGGTGTGCACTGTGTGATGCGATGAGATTTTTTATCTTATCTGAAGCCTGAGAGAGAAAGTGCATGTTAAAGTCTCCAGTGACGATTATGTTGTCATACGATTTGTCGAATGCTTGGTCTAGACTCTGTTCCATCAAGAGCCATTGGTCATTGTTTGAGTCAGGAGGACGGTAGAATCCACCTAGTAAGATTTTATTTTTACCCAGCTTCAGTTCAACCCAGAGTGCTTCTACTCCTTCAATGGACAAATCGTGTTTTTGTTCGGCGTAAATGCCGTCACGAACGTAAATAGATACGCCGCCGCCATTTCGACCCTTTCGATCACAGCGGAAAGGACACTGAAAATTTCTAATAAACAGATCGGCATTTGATACGGAAGGATTTAGCCATGTTTCTGTTAAGACAACAATATCGTAAGGTTGGGTTTCGACTTGCAAAATATCTAGTTTTGGTCTCAGGCTCTGTATGTTTAGGTGCATAACACTGATGCCCGATTTAAGTAATTCACAATACGAGGTAGTTGAAGAAGTAGAAGTATCAGAGGCTCCAGAATCCATACCTGGGTTAGGATGCACATCTCCAGAGGTAAGTATATATAAAAAGGGTAAGTAGATAAATGTAAGGAACTGAAGGTAAATACTGGTGTCGGTAATTGTGATATATGTATAAAATAGCGAGATTTGTATTTCCTGGCGATGTGGCTGGGGATTACGTAGTAAGCAAATCATCAAGGAGGGTGGTATCTGCATACAGTTGTGCATAGGGCCACTATGGCCAGGATTAGATGTGCTGGAAAACATTTAGGAAGGAGTGCGGGAGCCGAAGTCGCCATCAATCTACCGTTGCAGTAAAAGCAGAAAATAGAAACAAGAAGCAAGTTAAAAGAAATCGTAATAGTACTAATCATAGACTTGTACTTTATGAACGAGCCTTGGTTTTGTGGGTTTTCAGTATGCCTTTTCAGGTCAAGAACAAAAGTGGAGATCTCATATCTTTACGTGAGGACAAAGTGTAACTTTCAAAGGTGAGTACATCAAGACTTAGAGGTTTAACATGGAACAGGAAATGGTGGGTTCAAAATGCATTTAACAAATAGTATGACGTGGGACTCTCTTTTTCACACATTCACACACACACCCACACACACACACGCACACACACCCAGACACCCCCATATATATATATATATATATATATATATATATATATATATATATATATATATATATATATACACACACACACACACACACACACACACACACACACACACACACACACACACACACACACACACACACACACACATATATATATATATACCCACACACACATATATATATATACCCACACACACATACACATATGTATAGACGAGTAATATGGACACTCATACACATATATACACTTAAAGACAGACATACACATACATATACAGTATTAATTTTCTGCAATTACATGTCCTGCACTTGCATGCACATCCAAACTGATACATGGACATATTTACAAATACAAGTATAGACTTATACATACATGTATATACAAATCATACTGGGTCTCCACGACATGAGTCTGCGCTTGGCCTTCAGTACGAAAGTGTACACACACAAAAAAAAGAGATAGGTGGGAGGTGTGATTTTTCCAAAAAAAAAAATGGATTTAAGTTCTAATGTTAATGATATCTTGTGCTAACTCCTTTCCTACTGAATACGTTTAACAACACTTTCGAGGAGATAGCATAAACCCAAATATTGCAAAACCAGGGTTGCTTTTTTTTTTTTTTTTTGGAGAAAGTTAACTCCTTATCGGACAGGGCAGATTCGAGATCAGACCGCACATTCTCTGCAGTCTGATCCCGACCTACACCGTCCGCAGAAGGTCGTTAAGTCGCGCCTAGCAGCCCGAGGGTCAGCCTAGGAACTATAACATAACTGTGTAATACACGTCTAAAATTTCTTTTTCCACTATTGAAATATACTATGGGAAAAAGGTAAACCCCATTACGTTTTTACCTTAAGTAGCGAAACGCTATAACTGACAGCTTTTTGTGTGTGTGTGTGGGGGGGGGGGGGGAGGAGCAGGAATAGGCTCTCAAATCAATCACACTTTCTTAATGAAAATCTAATGAACCTTAAAAAACTTTTGGAAGATGGTAAGTATGGAGTACAATTTACAACAGAAGTTCCATTATTTGTACTGGTATTAAGCATGAAAATAATAAGCTGTAAAGAAAAACTTCTCAAAAGGTAGGAATGACAGACTCTCTCAACCTCTACTGCGCCAAACATAACTTTTGTTGTAATAGCGGCCAGAGCAGGTCCAGATCAGGCCGCACAGAATGTGCAGTCCGATCTTGGATCTACGCTATCCGCTATGCTAAGACAGCTTAGCAAAGCTATGATAAGAAGAAATAACATAAACTGCACTGAAATAAAAATAATTCTTTATATTTTCTCTAAATGGAATAGTCTGATTTTGTTTATAATGCGGTCTAAGACTTACGCAGAATGTAGACGTGAAAACGAAAAATATGCTTCATTGCTAACAATCCGTTTTTTTCGAAATGCTTTCAAGGGACTTTTAGCAGTCTTTTTCACAACATTCTTTGAAAGCCTCCATCCGCTTAGATTATATTTTACAGTGTGCAATACTGAAACAACACATATCTGTGTTGGGAACGAAAAAACAAAGAATATATTCCAACCGTTTGACCCGTATTGCTTTTAAGCGATATTTAAGAAAAAGCCTTAAGCAAGAAATACCTTTGAAAGAGATAGACTTTGTAAATTTGCTAGCAAATAGGCAGGGGCCCTTCAAATAAACATGTCTATATTTTTAACCAATCACACGTTTCTATTCATTCATTTGTTATCAATACCAAAATTAAGATCAAAAGTCAGCACGTTCACCTACGCCGAAAAGAATTAAAATGGATGAAATCCAAGAAAAAAAAAACAATTTGAATGTTTTACTTGTTTTGATGTTTATACTAAGAAGTCGCAGAACAGAATGACTACGTGTACCCATCTGCGCTATATTTAGGACGGAACAAGCTTTCGGTTACGACATCGTTGTTTTAAGGCAAAGAGGCGCCTACCAATCCAAACCCTTGTCGCTGGTATTCTTTGCCATTGCTTCAAATTAGTACCAACATAAAAATATGACTCTTTGCTACGCTTGAGAAGTTACGTTTGAAATCTATGATCCTCAGTCACTTGATTCTTGGCGAACTTCGTCCTCTATAACCTATGGTTGCAAATTTCTGCCACGAGATACGAGATAGCTATCATGATAATTTTAGAAAACTATCGCGAAAAATTAAAGTTTCCTGGAAATTTTATCGAGATAGTGAAAAGTTTCCTGAAATAAAATATCACGATAAACTAAATATTTTAACGCACAATTTCTCAATCGTGCAAGAAGCTGACATTCGAGATAAAATTATCGTGATAGTTATATCCGTTTCTGGATATCTATAAATAGAAAATTCACCATTTGGATGAACTCGGTAGTTTTTGACTTCACAAGATTGGTGTAAGTAAAAATTCGAATTAGTAACAATTTTAGCTTAATTGGTAAATTTTGACAAGACTCGAAATGAACAGAAGTCTGTAAAATCAAAAAGACAACTCGAAATGCCTCCTGCGAACAACTTTAAACCATTCAGGGAAAAGGAAATTGATAAGGATATTGACGAAGATGTTCCGAAACCGTAACTAATTATAAATACCGTGAATGTCAGTTGTGGGCACTAAAGCAAAAAAAAATCATGATAACAGTTAGAATTATCGCGATATTTTTATCGTGAAAATTTTTGTTATTTAGATAATATTTCCAGGAAACTTTGTTTTATCACGATAGTTCTCTTAAATTATCTCGTATCTCGCGGCAGAAATATGCCACCATAATAACCTAATATATAGATATATTTTGTCTTTAATTCTGAATAATATTGCAACAACATAGCCTAAAATTCATTCATTCATTCATTCATTTATTCATTCATCCATTCATCCACCCACCCACCGACCCACTAACCCACTCACTCACTCACTCAAGCCATCCAGCCATCAATACAGCCGGCTTTCCATCTATCCATCCATCCATCCATCTACGAGCTGTCCATCTAGCGAGCTATCCATCCAGCCATCCGTCCAGCCCGTCAGGAAGCCAGCCGGCCGGCCGGCCAGCCAATGAATCAGTCTAGAGGAAGAATTTTGCAAAAATCAAGTGCCTGTGCTTTGCACCCTTTCATTTTCCACTTATTAGTTCTTTTTATTATTATTATTCTGTAGACACGAATAAAATACAATAAGGTGCAATCATTTTCCATGGATAAGCCTCGCAGTTTCAGGTACAACTATTTTACATTAACGCTTAACTCTTAGGCTGCTAAGCGCGACTCACTGACCTTTTGCGGACCGTGTAGATCAAGATCAGACTGCACAGAACGTGCAGTCTGATCTTTGATCTACACTGTCCGATAAGGAGACATCTTTCTTAGAAAAATATCGTTTGAAATAGCAAAATTTGGGTTTTTTACTATCGACTTGAAAGTTTTATTTCACTTATATAGCGAGATAACGGTTAAAAAAAGAATCTCGACTTTGAAGAAGAATGCCTTGGAAAATGTTGTGATCATATATTATTTGCCTTTTTTTTTTCACTTGAATTTTTTTTTTTATTTTATTCATTTGGCGTTCTGTTATTTTTGGTAGTTGTTCGTCTTCAATTCGAATTAACCCCCCCCCCCCCGCCCCTACGCCCCACTTCCAAAAAAAAAAAAGCATTTATTGGTTGTGATTCTAAAAGGGGGAACAAGACAATAAAAGTGCGACCCCAATCATTTTCCGGGTGTCATCTTTGCAATTATAAGCCAAGTCTTTAACGCATTCAATTTTCAAGCTAGGTGTGATTCCCGCAATCATTTTGCATGTCAATTTCACGGAGAATTCCGCTTTTATCTCGTTTTCTGTTTTATTCTCAATTCTCAGTTAAATTTCCCATGTATAACTCTTCACCAGCTGACAGAAATTTAACCCATTACCACACAATACTGACTTTTAACGACCCTGGGAAAGAAGCCTTTTGAAAACATTGTGGGAAAAGAAGAAAATGCTGGTTACCAGCATTTTCTTCTTTTCTCACGATGTTTTCTACCCTTTCAAAGCACAATTGCACCTTTTGAGCCACATTGAATTTGTCGTCTGCAAATGCTTTCAATTTGGACAAGGCTAAAATTTTGGCGTCTGATAAAAAGGTTGAGACCCGTCCAAATTGAAAGCATTTGGAGAGATCAAAATTTAATGAGGCTCAAATGATGGAACTTGTCTCTGAGAGGACAGAAAGCATTGTGGGAAAAAGAAAAATGCTGCTTTCTAGCATTTTCTCCTTTACCCACAATGGTTTCTAAAGCTCAATATCTCAAGGTCGTTAAACATGAGATTGGTTAAAGGTGAAACCCTTTCAAAATGATGAGTTTTGTGATGATTTGCATAGTAAGATTCTTTAAATGTTTGAAAACACCATGACAAATTGAGAATTTCCAAAATCCATCAATTTTCCCCCTACGTCTAAATGCTGATTTTAACCTAACATAGAAACGTCTATGTTGCTATGCTTTCTACTCTCAATTTCTGTTGTAATAATATTTAATTTCTCTAAGAAAATGTAAAACAGAAAATGAATATGAGTAGACCCATTACCAAACAAACACAAGTCATTGTTCTCCCACAATAGAGGAATTCGAAAACATTGTGGGGAAAAGAGCAACTGGTTGTTACAAGCACTATTTCTTTTCACTCAGTACTTTGCATATCATTCCACAAAAAAACCGTTACTTTTCATCAAATATTCTCCATTATGCTATTTTCCGGTTGGTTATGTGTCTAGAAACTACGTGTATGTTCAAGGGGTTAGAGGTTAAAAGTACGCGAAGTTTGTTACAGCGACTCAAGAAATAACGACTTCAATTTAACACCTTCCGTCGCCATTATTCCGTGTTGACGACCAGTTACGGTAGCATTTTCACTGGGACCAATTTCACTTCGCTACGACATTAAATTATGAAATCTAATTAAACTTCCTTTTAAGTCAAAATGACGCGTTAGAAAGCGAGACCTTTTGTTCTTATGTCAATTTTGATTGTTATTCAATTAAATTAATTTTGTATGAATTGGCAGTATAGCATTTCCCGCGTATTTCCTCTTCAGCGTTCGCACTGGCGCTGGAGGACAAAATGGCGCCCGAGGTGACGACTTGATTCGAGGAAAAACTGTGCAGATTTGAATAAATGGGCAACGTTTGTGATATGTCTTCGTTAATGTACGAAACCTAGCACTTCCTATATCTGAATTTGGTTTCAAGATCCTGAGAAAAAAAAAAGAGGAGAGAAGATGAAAATCTGTGAATTTAACGAATGGAATGAAAAACATGTTTTCTGTGGGGAAAACTTTATTTTGTGTGTGTCAAATACCTTCTCACGCACAAAAAAAATTGTTCCCATGTATTTACGTTTCGTTTTCTAGCGTCATTGGCGAAACCTTGGTCTTTTGCGGACGGCCTAGATCAAGATCCGTCTGCACAGAACGGTCCGGTTGTTCATTCACGCTATAAAAATTGAAAGTTTTCTGAGTTTCAGTGAACTGTTTCTTTCAGCGTTTAAATTATTTTGTACAAAAATATACTTACCCTCTACCACACAATCCCGAGTTTTAACGACTTTCGGGAAGAGTCCTTTTTGAAAAAAATTGAGGGAAAGGAGAAAATGCTGATATCCAGCAAAAATTTGAGCCGTATTTAGTGTACTGTCTACTAATGTTTTAGAATTATAACGATACAAGACTAAAATATTGTTGTGTCTGAAAAGGTTAAACAGATAAAAAAAACGACAACCCGCTTGATGTTAGAACATTAATTTCGGAACCCAACAGTTTTTTTTAATCTTAAGCCAAAAGTATAGGGCGCATTACTGGCAAGAAAATGAGCCATGTTCTGTGAAAAGGGGGCTTAATGCACCTGCAAAAAGTACATTATCTTCCGCTAGATGGCATTTTTCAAATACACATCTATCTGATTTGGGCATTCTGGGTACAGAACCGGACTACTATTCAAAACGACAACCGTTACTTTGAATTTCAAAATGAAATAAACGTTTACTCAATAAAACGCTACCTGGTGCGATTCATTCAGCCATGATCAGCTAGCATGTAACCTATGCATCGGCCAATTATTAAAACAGCCCCTACAGGCTTGGGTAAAAGCTTCGGTATAAGCTACTTTTCCCTAGTATATGGGATAGGTGATGCGTTATAGCAGACAGATCGAATCTTCGAAACATATGACATGTGCAGACAACGGCAAAATGTATCGTACCATGTCAGCCTGGGCAGTCCACGCAGGCAGACATGGGTCGAATTTTTTTGGTTTTTTGTAAATTTTCTGCATGTCAAAAGACTATTTTACTTCCACATGCAGTCGATTGTTGGACAAAATTGATTGAATGGATCCATAAATGGCTTGCAACACGCGAAAAAGGGCATTCGGACATTTGCGTAAAGTGTCGTCTCGGATTATCCTGCGCAGTCCACGCAGGCTAATCCGAGACGGCACTTTACGACTACATTAGATTTTGTGCTACAGTAGACTTGCACAAAACAGAAAATTACATAAAAACGGAAAGTGTCGTTTCGGATTAGCCCGCGCGGACTGCGCAGGCTGATCCGAGACGACACTTTACGCAAATGTCCGAATGCCCTTTTTCGCGTGTTGCAAGCCAAATCATATGATGATTTGCTTGGTATATACATCACGGAGTTGCGTTAAACCCTCCTTGGCCATAACATTACTCAATTCTATTTCTACGATGAAAGGTAGCAAAAGGGGGTTTAATACTACTACAACCGGCTAAATCATGATGTAGACTGGTCCTTGGACATGCAGAAAATTGACGAATAGCAAAAAGGTTCGATACTTGTGAGCCTGCGTGGACTGCGCAGGCTAATCTAGGTCCGTACTTATTTGCACCCCTTTTCACAAAGCATGGCATAATTCTGAATATTCAGCAGACTTCAAAAAAAAAAACTAAAAACAACCTTGACAAACTATTTTGGATAAACACGGATCGAACAGCGATGAATGAGAAAAAGGGACATGAGATGAGATGAGAGAGAGAGAGAGAGAGAGAGAGAGAGAGAGAGAGAGAGAGAGAGAGAGAGAGAGAGAGAGTCAAGGAGTAAAAGAAAGAGTGCGAGAAAGAGAGAGGAGAGGCAGACTCACGGACGGACGGACAGAATGAATGAATGAATGAATGAATGAATGAATGAGAATGCTATTAACAAGTAGATGAATGAGTCAATGTAAACCAACGTTTGACCTTGGTTCCTCTGCCAAGTTTTCGTTCCTGAAAGGCAGTGAGTAGTGACAACGCATACTTGAGCTCTCGCCAAGCGATCTTTCATCCTGAAGCCTTTCGGTGCTATAGACGAAAACATCGGCTTCTACTGACGGCTTAGATCAAGATCAGACTGCACAGAACGTGCAGTCTGATCTTGACTTACACCGTCCGCTAAATTAGGCAAGTCTATAAGATAAAGATCTTTATGAACGTTAGTTGATAGTTTTTGTAGCCATCGAAAGTGATCGAGTTTATACAGCCTATTTGGCGCTATAAGGTTAAACAGTTTTTCTTCAAAAGATTTCTTTCATCAAGGTATTATAACAAGATTTTGCAAAAGCCGCTTTCCTCCATACCGAGGCTTATTCCAGAGACTACCCTTCCACATGTTGCAAAAAACGTAGAGAAATGATAGGTGTCTACATTCGTCTCAATGTTTTTCGTGACATCAAGATCGACATTTTGATTTGTCAGACATTTATAAATTTTGTCCCCCCCCCATTAACTCCTTATCAAAGGACAGCATTTTAGACAGGTCCAAATAAAAGCATATGCAAGCCACATATCAAACTTGGCTCAAAAAATGAATTTTGTCTTTGAAGGGTAGAACTCATTGGGGAAAAAGGAGAAAAGGCTGGTTACCAGCAATTTCTCCTTTTTTTCAAAATGTTTTAATAAGCTTTCTGTTTCGTAAAAGGTAAAACTTTTGCAATTCGATGAAAAAACAATCGCTTCATCTCGTCATAACCCTTTACCAAACAATGCCGTTTTGTCAGAGAGTTTTGAAGTCCATAATTTTATAGCTCTTTTGAATGTTTTGAATTTAGTTCAGGCATAAACTCTGCATGAAAATGGGATTATTTCCGAACTCTGAAGGCTGTTTAAAACTTAGTGGCAACCAGCATTTTCTCCTTTTCCCACAAATGTTTTCTACCCTCTAAAAACATATAAAATATGTTGTTTGCAAATGCTTTCAACTTGGAGAAATCATAAAATGTTGTTGTTTGTTAAAAAGACTTAGAGACTTTTTCCGTCGTACAGAGAACCAATTTGAAAGAAATTATTGATAGGAAAAAATTGAAAAAAAAAAACCGCAAAGACCAACGTTTGCATCAGACTTTACTTCTTATCGTTTAACCTTAATTTTCAATGACGTTTTCAAAGTTGTTTAGTGGTAATTTTTTTTTCTAGAGATAACGAGTGTTATTATTAAGCACATGGCTCTTTGAATCTGGGTGTCCTTCCTGCAGGTCAAATTATCTACCTTGCCAGATAAAGGCTTAAGGTAACCTATTTACAGATTGGTCCTTTTACCTGTATTCCTTTGTTATGAGATGTTGAGATAAATGTAATTTGATTTATGATATATCTGTAAGGTCCCAATGTAATTTTAAACCAAATCCTGATCTGAATTATCAGAGAAAAACTAACATATCGATTTGTAAACAATCTAGTCAAATTTTGTTGAGATATTATCTAAAGAGCATATCTTTGTAGTGCAAGAAAATCAAGAATAAAAACCAAGTAATCCCCTTAATGTAGCACTGGAGAGGAATCAAGGGAAATAACTGGAGAATGCCCCCACCTTGAGGGAGTATTGGCAATAATAAGTATGCGGGATATATAGGGTCTGACATAAATTGGTGTTTAAGATAAGCTGGTTTTAAGAAAGTTTTATCTCAAAAATCAACGAATGTTAGATTCTTTTTATCACATAACATGATCTCAATAATTACACGTTAATCATAAAATCTATGTGGAAACCAACATGTCCGTCAATGAGACCTTGTAACTGCTTGGGCAGGAGTGGCTGTTTTGGATGAAAATAGTCCCAAAGCAGCTGACATGAAACTACGTGATTGTCTAATAAAGCAAACCTTTGCTTTACCAAGATAATCAATTTTGACAGTTGAATTTTTACGGAAAATTTTTGTATGACGAGATTTGAAGATATCGGGCTGGAATACAATCCCTGAAAATGACGTCAGATAATTTTTATATGACGTGACAAAATCATAGCTCAGTGGTGAGTAATATTAGAATAATAATAATAATAATAATAAAAATTGAAATGACTATAAGTATCACACAGAAAACAAGGTAGATCTATGTCATGTGATAAATCTTATCATTTATAATTCAACTTTGAATTAGATGTTTAAAAAAGGACCATTGGCATGGTGTTCAATGGACATCTGGAATATTTTCAAAGTGTCGAAGCTACACTCATTTTTCTATTTTTTTTTCTAAAGAAGAATTT
The DNA here is from genome assembly GCA_946811185.2 of Hippopus hippopus. Taxonomy (NCBI): domain Eukaryota; kingdom Metazoa; phylum Mollusca; class Bivalvia; order Cardiida; family Cardiidae; genus Hippopus; species Hippopus hippopus. The sequence continues at coordinate 31,992,304 of OX328106.1, forward strand.
GATTCAGTTAGACTGGTAACCTTGCAATACTGGATCTGTATAATTATGTCCGTAGGCTGTCTCCACCAACCAGTCTAAAATGCAATTATTTTTAAAACATTTTCCTGTAGATTTCACGGAATTTTAAAGAATCAAAATTTCTGGCCCTCTGAAGCATTTTTTTAGCCAAGAAAATCTAGAACTTGTATAACTTTGCAAATTTGGAATTACACTAAAATTGCAGTGTAGCAGAGTTAGTGAACAGGGGCGTTGAGAGCCGTAAATACATGTATGGTATTACAACGTCATAAATGTTTCTGTTTTAATATCTAAACTTTTTAGAAAATATTCCTTAAGTATAGACTATATCAATGCATTTCTGTAAAGATTGAATAGCGATATCTCTCTGGAATTTCAAAAAGATCGTACATATACTATTATAGAAATAATAAAGGGGGATTAATTCGTCCGCAAAAAGTTTCGACCAAGGTCAACCTACGCAGTCCCCGCAGGCTGATCTGGATCGAAATTTTTAGCTTATTGTCAATTGTTTGCATTTCAAAGGACCATTCTATCTCATAATTTAGTTGGTTGTCAGACAAAACGGATTTTATGGATCCACAATTACGTGAAAAGTACCGCTGAGATGCATAAAACACCCTTTTGCCATAGGGCCACTTATATCAATCTTAACATTTCTGAGTGAATCGAAGATAATTTAAACAAAGGTGTGCAGATAAATAGGACCACTCTGCCAATTTTGTAACCTCTTGGTCTTCATCTGACAAGGGAGGTAAGCGGATTTTCAGCAATATCTATCCGTCATAATGCATTGCAGCGCTCACAATACGGAAGCTGTCTCGTAAATTCGAAGTTTTTAAGCGTCAACAGTGAGGGATGACCCAAAGAACCTTGTATTTATAGTATAAACATTGAATATTATATTTACATTTCTTTAACACGCTGTTTAAAATATAAACAGGGCTATCTTGAAATGTTTATGCGTTTCTGAACGAGGGTTTGAAAGATGGAAATGTAAACATAATCAGTTGATGTGATGGATCGCATATCATGTGTTTTGATCTATTACGGTTCCTTTACAACATCAAGTCATTAACACTTTTCTGTGGGGCAATTTGCTACTCTTCAGAGATGAAAATTGATAAAGTATGAAATGTAACAGAATGTGTTTTCGCGTTTTTGTGTAGCAATGGATATTGTTCCCAGCCCATCGGCTTTTGTCAGAAGAAACACATTTAGGACATTACGCCACTTTACACACTCTTTAGAAAAATTGAATTAAAAAAAAAAGTACTTGGCATGCCTGATTGTTTTTTCTGAGAAATCTGTTTTCAAGATGTAAATTTACAAATTTTGTTTTGGTACGTTCACCCTTTACAAAAAAATACCTGTTTAAACGACAATAAGGAGATTTTTTTTTTTTTGAAAATTGTTGGAAAAGGTTATCAGCATTTTCTCCCTTTCCAACCATGTTATCTACCCTGTGAAAATCAAATCACTCTTATACTTGCGGTAGATCTAGTTACAATTTGTCATGTACACACTATCGCTTTTTACCTGTTTTTTTTTTTTACCAGAACAAGTCTAAATCTATATTGTTTGGTAAAGTATTGATATACTCAAATATCGAATGGTGAAAAACTGATCCATTGACTAGAAGCTTTTGACCGTCGTTGTCTTTACCTGTACCACACACTCGCTAGTTATAACGACCCTGAGGAAAAACCTTTTTTGAAAACATTATTTGACGAGGAGAAAATGCTGAAAACCTGCATTTTCTCCTTTACCTGCAATGTTTTCTATCCTATCAAATTGAAATTACACCATTTAAGTTAAATTGTGGTATGTTTGCAGATTGTTTAAATTTGGATGAGTCTAAAATTTTATCGTTTGGTAAAGAGTTAACAAAGAACTTTTTTCACGTTGTTCCTTTGACGAGCTGGTACCATCTTAATTAAAATCTAGATGCATTCCCTTTCTGATTTCAAATCAGAATGCGGCCAATAAGAATTCTGATTTAAGTTCGTTTCCAGATTTTCACGACTCACTTTCTGATTGGCTTAGACGTTTAGCCCTCAGCCAATCAGAAAGCTAGTCTAGGAACTTCCGACATTTCGATCACTGGGTTGTTAAATGCGGGCCATGTCATAAAAACGTTTGTCAACGCTCTCTTTCTGTTTCACTTACTTGTGTCGGTTTAATTTGCCCCGAGACCTCTAGAATCGTTTGTTTAATATTTATAATAAACAGTTGACGATTACGCCGTATTTGATATAAAACAAACAGAAACGGAAGCGAGGCATTACTCATTTTTGTAACAGTAGCTCTGCCATTGATGTGTAGAGAACAAAGTCAGAGCGCGGGTGCTTTTGTTGAAGACGGAGTGAAAGGTTAAATAAGTGACCTTTTAGTAAACAAGTTTGATCCAGCTGGAAGATTTCGTTTAAAATCAAAAAACAGTTGCCCAACATTGGAATTTCTTTGACGAACTTGTTTTGAGCAAACGATTAATGGGAGGCTAGATTTACACGGTATTTTTAAAACAGGAAGTTTGTGTTGACTATGGTGATGGTGAAAAGAAAATAATGTATTTCTTTACATGTGTGATTTTCATAGAGGCTTTTGAAAAAAAAAAACATGACTCAATAGTTTATTGAAAAAAATGATATTTGCATCGTTGACCCCCTACCAGAGGACACAATCGGACACAATCGCAGACTTGCAGACGACAAATTTAATGAGGTTCCAATGTTGAAATTTGTCTTTGAAGTGGTAAAAAACATTGTGGGAAAGGGATAAAATGCTGGATACCAGGGACTGTTTGGTAAAAAGTTAAAAGATAACTTCTGCGCGTGCCCTTTCCTGGTCAAATAAATGAAAGTAACCGTTTTCGTCGACTAATCACACAAATTCATTGTACGTATATAACTAACCTCACAGTCGAAAAAACAACGGTACTCGTAGCTACAGGACATTCGTTGTACTGTTTTAACCCTTATCCTGCTAAATAAATTCAAATGAAACATTCAAGCCGACAGTAAAACCCCAAGTATTTCCATTTCAAACGTATTTCGGGAAGAAAGACATCTCCTTCTCGGACAGCGTAGGTCCAAGATCAGACTGCACGTTCTGTGCAGTCTGATCTTGACCTTCACTGTCCGCCAAAGGTCAGTGAGTCGTGCTTAGCGGCCTAGGGGTTAATCTACGCCGTCCTTACATCACTGTGTCATTAACAACAGTTAAAAGGTAAAGTCCTTGTTAAGACGAATAGTTCAATTATTGCCAAGCTTTCTTGATACACACAGACTGGAGTCTGTATATAGCAAACTTGTTTTACTTCTAGATATAAAAAGAAAAGCAATTTCTGATTCGCTGATAAAATTAATTTTAGCCAATCAGAGATCGTTTTCTTTTATGATTTAGAAAATTTTAGAGAATTAGAATCAGAATGCAATTTTGAGTGCTTGATGAAATGCGACCCAAGATTTCTCTATCCGGAAGTAATGGTATATTTCAAAGGTTCACTTTCGGTAAAGATATTAAATTGTGCCACTGTTCTTAAAACTGCATGAGGTATGCCTATCCATATTGAAAAGAATTAGGACACACAAGAGGTGACTAATTGTTTTATTTTAAAACATTTGTGAGATATTTTTTCTGCATCTACCTGTCGGTACTTTAAGACCGTCCTCATGCTTTCGTCTAGGTATATGTACATAATATTAGGATCCGTATCAACCAACCATTCTTAGTACGCTATTAAGTTTAATTCTCAAGAATCTTTTAAATTTGAAAGTAAATCAAATTTCTGATTGGCAAAAGTGAATGGTTAAGCCATTCAGAAATTCCGTTACTTTCTCTTCTAGAATAAGACTAAGGCTGCAAGTTAGGACTGCTGGTTTGTAAACAACGATCGTTTTATTGAACGCCGTTTGAAGCATTATTTCTATTATACATGCGTCCCTAGAGGCTTTTTTATTTCTAAACAGTCCCTCGAACGACATAGGTTTTAAGTCGTTGCCCTGATCTACAACGGTATCCAATACAGCCAAATAAGCTGTGTAGATTATTTGATAATTTTAGGAAACTAATGCTAAGAATTAAATCCCCTATCTGGGGGCAGACTAATATATTCGCACTATTACCCACATGGTTAAATAGATATAAATGTTTTAAGTATTCCGAGAAAAAAACGTAACACGATTACTTTGGTTACCTACATACGGGCAAATTATTTCGTATTAGCGATTTTGAGAGTCCATTGAAACATTGTAACAAATGACGAAATAGCTCAAAGTGAAATACATTTGAGCCACGCTTCATGAAAAGGTGGCTTAATGCATCTGCAAAAAGTATCGAACCATGTCAGCCTGCGTAGTCCGCGCAGGCTGACATGGGTCGAAACTTTTTGCTATTTGTAAATTTTCTGCATGTCAATGAGCCATTTTTCCTCATGATTCAGTCGTTTGTTAGACAAAATGGATTTTATGGATCCATAGAACTTATATGGTGACTTGCTTGGTATAATGCATCACAAGAGAATCATTAAAACCCCCTCTTTTACCGCAGCATGGCTCATTTACATTTATTACTGTCCCATTTTAGTGTATATGACAGTATGTGTAGTGTGATCTTGACCTGTTTAGTCTGGTCTTGATCTGTTGGAAAATCTATAGCACTAGAAGGGTAATAGATTCGCCTAAGAATCCCTGATAATTATATCCAGCTTGTGCACTGCACGAGACGAATAGAGTAATGCATCGATAATTTGACAAAAGGTATGACCAAGAAAGTTAATAAGTTTGCATTGTATAAGTTTTAGGGTTATCAGAAACTAACACAGAACTTCAGTCTGCATAAAAACAGAGAAAAAAATAATAATTACCTCAAGTGTATGCAGTCGCCATACATAATACTTAAATATGAATGAATTGCTTTGTCGAAAAAAAAATGTGGAAGGAGTTGTGAGTTATTAATTATGTTACCAATGCTTGAATAATAACATGTTCGAAAAATCAAGATATACCCTGAACCTTACACTAGTTTAAATAAAGGCTTTCAAAAATTTTGTTATGTAGATATTTTTATCATAGCATTCGTATAGTACTGTTTGACAAAGTTAAAATGAGACATACGTATATTTAATGACCTTGCTTCGGCATTATGCTTACAACCAAACAAATTGCACAGGAACAAAAAAAGATGATATACGTAAAGTAAAATATCTTAGTTCAATATTGCCACACAGTACAATAATAATTATCTAGGTACTCGTATATTCAGTTCTAAACATATACAGAAATTGTATCTCCAGACTTTGAACGTTGACCATAGTCCAGAAATTTAATGGTCTTAATAATGAGGAGGTCTTTCAACTAGCTGTTTGTTTGTGCGTAGGAAAAAGAAAGTATTTGAATCTGGAAAAAACGGTCTGAATTTTGAGATGGTCTTTAGATTAAGAATGGTTTCATTTGGTCATTTTTTTCTTGTCCACAAGCATCTCTGTATATATTTAAAGGTGAAACCGAACCTCTTAACCCCTTATCACACAATTCCAAACTAAAACGACCCTGCAAGGATATTGTTTTAAAAACATTGTGGAAAAAATGAGAAACCAGCATTTTCTCCTTTTCCTAAAATGTTCTTAACTTTTGAAAGAAAAATCCAGTCATTTGAGTCACATTAATTTTTTATCTGCAAATGCTTTCCATTTGGACAAGTCTAAAATTCTGTCGATCGGTAAAGAGTTAAGCATTATTTCCACTACCAAATTTTCACTGGTTGAAAGTCGGGAGAGAAAAATCATGCGACAATGAATAATTAATCAACAACTCTCATGAAGAAATAAACAACGGAATGTTGAGCTGATGACCTTGATTTGATTATACTGAAAATATTCGTTGAGACAAATTTAGCCTTAAGTTCATTTTCGATCGAAATTATTGCACTAGAGTTAATTGTCATTTTTTTTTTTTCTGTATCTCTACCGTCTTCGAAAATTGAAACAAAACCCACTTAATTTTATTTCAGTTTTAAAATTGTTTAATTATCATAAATCTTCTCAAACGTTTTCAACCCCTAGGCTACTAGGCTACTAAATGCGACTCAAAGACCTTTGGCGGATACTGCAAATCAAGATCAGGGTGCACAGAACGTGCAGTCTGATCTTAGATCTACACCGTCCGATAAGGAGAAACACAAGTCTATGGGACAGCATAACTTGGGTTCGGCTTGAGAGTTTCATTTCAGATTTTAAGCAGCTCAAGCGTTAACTTTTTACCAAACAGTTCTGCTAAAAGGCTTTTGAAAATATTGTGACACACCTGTGAGAATTAAACTTTTTACCAAAGGACAAAATTTTAGACTTGTCCAAACTGAAAGCATTTACAGATGACAAATCTTATTTTATTCAAAGGATGCGATTTGCCTTTGGAAAGGTAGAAAACATTGTGGGAAGAGGAGAAATGTTGGTTACCAGCACTTTCTCCCTTACTCACAATGTTTTCAAAAGCATTCACTGTAAGGGTCGTAAAAACTTGGAATTGTGTGATAAGAGACCTGGAACTTGAGTTCGTTTCAAAGTAGGTTTTGGGTTGTAGGCTTAATGAAAGTGTCAGCAGTTCTTTGTGGCAATCATATTTCATTATCGATTAGGCTAAACAATCAGATTTAATTATAGTAACCTGTAAAGCCAAGGCAAGTGGCTCAGTTGATCCAGAGTTTGCTGGTTCGAATCCTTAGCTCCGCCATTTTCTTTCCGAGGATCGTTAATAGTAATTGGGACAGGATTCATTCCTCTGTCACCGTTGATCACATTTTCGACGATGGTAGATGGTAATGTAGAAAAGGAGCCAGCGGCTTGGGAAGAATGTTGTACTAGGCACTGGTAAAAGAAACTCCAGAAAAGTATAGATATGTGAACTGACCACCACGATTTGACTGAAATAATTTTGAGCGATAAATACACAAACAAAAACAAACAAAGGAAGAAACAAACAAAGCACCCGATAACACGAAAATTCTGAAAAATCATATAATTGAGCCATGCTTTGGCAAAAGAGGACTTAATGCATCTCCGTTGTGCATGATACCAAAAACGCGACTACACAATTATGGATCCAAAACAGCCATAATTTTTCACAGCATACTTAATCATGACGTAGACTGAGCCTTGGATATACAGAAAATTGACCGATTGCGAAAAGTGTCGGCTCAGGTCAGCCTGCGCTGACTGCGCAGGCTGACCTAAGTCGATACTTTACGCAGATGCACTAAGCCCCCTTTTCACAGAGCATGGCTCATATATTAAAAGACCAAGTTTTAAGTGACTGTAAAAAGTCACATGACGGTGAAGGGTTAAGTTTGTCCTCACCATAGTCGACATATAAAGCAATGTAAATAAGAGTCAGACTGCACAGAACTTACAGTCTGATCTCTGATCTACACTATCCACTTTATTCTATATGGCCTGCAACACGCGAAAAGGGACATTCGGACATTTGCGCAAAGTGTCGTCTCGGATCAGCCTGCGCAGTCCGCGCAGTCTGATCCGGGACGACACTTTCCGATCGTGTGTGATTTTGTGTTTCACGCAAGTCTACTGTTGTACAAAATCTGATGCAGTCGTAAAGTGCCGTCTCGGATTAGCCTGCGCGGACTGCGCAGGCTGATCCGAGATGACACTTTACGCAAATGTCCGAATGCCCTTTTTCGCGTGTTGCAGGCCAATGATCGAACTGTCTCTTCATCTTGCTGTAGAACTACATTTTGTCGTCGGAAAAAGTGATTTATTTGATTAGTAGTGAAAGAGTTAAAACTTCACTAAACAAGCCAGAATTTAAACGACCCTGACGAAAAAAAGCTTTAAAAACATCGTGGGTAAAGGAGAAAATCCTTACAGTCAGTATTTTATCCTTTTCTCACAATGCTTTATACCCTCCTAATGAAGAATCCAATAATCTGAGTCACCTTTTATACCTTCAAACACTTTCTATTTTTAGAAAGTCTTAAATTTTGTCGTTTGATATAGAATTCAGGGCTTTTCGAAGCTTATGGAAGCATTCTGTGAGGAGGAGAATATGCCAGCATTTTCTCCTATTCGCACAATGCTTTAAACAATTACAAGGTCAGAAATAATCTTTGTCTCTACAAATAATTTGTCGTCTGAGCAACACTTACTGTTTATTTTTTTCGTTTTGTACCGAGAAAAAGGACGTTTGAGGCTTTTGAAAATATTGTGAGAAAATGACAAAATGGTGGTACCAAGTATTATCTCCTTTTCCAACAAAGTTTTTTACCATTTCAAAGATACACACCATCTTTTGTCGTCTGGAAAAAAATTCAATTTGGACAAGACAAAAATTTTGTCCTTTGGTAAAGTGTTAAGGATTGTTCGAGTTTCACAAGTTTAAGTTTTTCATTTGTAACCCGTGGCACTGTATAATGCCCTGGAGTTCGGCGATAATTTCGTTTTTAGGGCAAATGCGCCCGTAAATTAAACTAAGGGACCATTAGGCGTTAATAATTCATAAACCAGCTTTTAACTATCTTAGGGAACTTTCAATTGCTTCGACGCTCGCGCTTTATGGTGACATCTTCGTCGACTTAATTAATCATTCCCGTTCGAAAAATCTAAAATATTTCTTTTGCTTGCTGACACCCCCCCCCCCTTACACACACACCTTACGACTTGGTTTGACTTGTAAAATGTTCTCGTTACTTGACATGGTTTTTCCCCCGATGACATGTAGATAATGTAGTCATATAATTCTTTAGGGTTCACTACTTCCTGGGGGATGCTGGCAAGAGTCAAAGAGTTAGGAGTTGAATTAGTCATCTTGAGATTATGAGTTGGATAGTGGTAGGTTTTCGTTGAAGTGCCTCGGCAAGGCGTGCAAAAGCCGAGGCTAGTTCTGGGGAAAGGTTAAAAGCATATTGGTACACTGACACCGGGATATAAACGAGTACTTTTCAAGCTTTCAAGAATAGTCATCTGGTCCAAGACAGAACAGTTCAGTAAATTGGATAGTTGGTCTTCAAATATCAAATTAGAACAAAATTAAGCACTGTTGGCGAATAAGTCCACCGGATTTTCTGACAGTTTAAACCCCACCTTAATTCGTGCAGCAGTTTTAGTTGCACGCCTACATAATCTACATCACTGTTCTAATCATCTGCTCTACAATTATTGTTATATTGTGATGGTGGTTAGCATCAATGAATTTCTAACGATAAGTTTTTATTTCCATATTTTCATAATCTTTACAACCGTAGGTGGAACGTATTTCTATTTTGTGAGTTTATAATACGCGTCCGAAATCCGTCGTTTATTAGTACATTTTTGTCATACCTTAAGGGTTTTGCCTAGTTGGGAGTTCGAGAGCGCGGACCTTTACGAAAACACCTTTGAGGGGCCTATTTAAGAGCGCGGACCGAATCGAAAACACATCACAAGCGGTAGAGCAATGTTGTTTGTGCTGACAACACTTACTTAAAAAAAAGGCCAATTAAAAATTCAGATAAGTTTTCAATGCATGCTTCCTGACTCTGCGTCTTGCGTCAGACCACCTTTGAAAACATTGTTACTAACGGAGAATTAGTCCTTCTCCAAACAATTGTTTCAAGTGAATTAACGTATGCAACTTCAATTAATGTTAAATAAGTCAATTTCTACAAGGATACTATCAAAGTTTCAGAAGGTAATGACTGAAGAGGTCTTTTTGATATGGCCTGCAACACGCGAAAAGATGCATTTGGACATTTGCGTAAAGTGTCGTCTCGGACTAGCCTGCGTAGTCCGCGCAGGCTAATCCGAAACGACACTTTCCATTTCTATGTAATTTTCTGTTCTGCGCAAGTCTACTGTGGCACAAGATCTAATGTAGTCGTAAAGTGCCGTCTCGGATTAGCCTACGCGGACTGCGCAGGCTGATCCGAGACGACACTTTACGCTAATGTCCGAATGCCCCTTTTCGCGTGTTGCAAGCCATATCGTGTTACAATTATACCGAATAGAGGATTGAGATTTTAAGTATAAAGCACACCAGTAACTCAGCTCAAAAGGTTCCATCACATCAACAGAGACTGATACACGGTATATCCAGAGCATGTGAGGGAAAATGAAAGAAACGTTGATTTTTTTTGCACAACTTTAAACTACCAAAAATAGATAGATGAATAAATGAATAAATAAATAAAGAAAGAAAGAAAGAAAATAAAATAAAATGAATGAACGAATGAATGAATGAATGAATGAATGAATGAATGAATATTGCAAGCATAGTTTTAAAACGTGCAGCACTTTAGGCTACCTATCCCAGGGCATCCTCAGTGAGACAAGCACCAAACCGCATCTCTGACGGGCCTGAATGTACTCATTAAGTACAAATGGATTTCTCTCTATATAGACGACAAAATTGAAGAATTGAAAGCATATGCAGACGAAAAATTGGAGGTGTGTCAAATTATGGAACTTGTATTTGAAGTGGCAGAAAACTTTGAAGGAAAATTAGACAACGTCGGTCGCCAGCATGTTCTCCTTTTTCCACAATGTTTTCAAAAGTCCTCTTCCTTTTGGTTTTTGAAACACGGGGTTGTTTACTAAAAGATAAAGTGCAACTCACAAAACCTCTCATACTGGAAACAATCTGCTTTATAGCAAGCATAGATTGTGTTGTTTGACCACAGACCACCCTAGAATGTATAAATCATACGGAAATACAGGTATAAATTCTAAAATGTCAAACAAACTGAATTCCTTGCTGACAGACTAGTCCAGAAATATAAGGAATAAATTAAGTTGTAATGATTTATTGATTTATTATTTCTCTGTTAGACGGGGATAAATGTAAGAGAGAGAAAGAGAGAGAGAGAGAGAGGAGCGGACGAACAGTTGGACGGACAGAGAAGTTGCTATATTATAACCTCAAATTAATTATATTGTTCATGATATAAAGTTAAGAAAACATTCAACTGTGTTCAAGGCGACTTAGGCTCATCACATGTACGTTACTTTGCACTGTTGCTCACTCAGTGCGTTGTCTAATATTCTACCAACGAATCAACAACATCATTTCAGCGTTCCTCGTAGAAAATGATTCAGAGAGCAAGCAGAGAAAAGTCACAAAACGTTAGACTTTTGTTGAGAGATCGTTGACATTGGTTTTATACTTCCTTTGATTAGTTAAAATGTCGTTTTTCATATTTATGAACTCGTCAGTCTAATGTGGTTTCAAGTCTTCAGTTCGTTATGTTGTTTCCTTCTTTCTTCCCCCCCCCCCCCCCCCGAAGAACTTGTACGTATTAATGCGTATTCGAGCTTTGCACTTTGTTTACGGTGCGTTACCTCAATTCGTCATAGTGTAAATTGTGCCTTAACAAAGAAACGTAGGCAGACACAGTCCATCCGATTTATCTTTATGATTTCACTACAAGTTGAATATTGGCATTGCAGAATGTTTTACAATCGCCCTGGGACCCATACCGTCAAATTGACTATCAGTTATACATTCCTATATATAATAAGGAGAAAAGATACTGTCACAATATACAGAAATTACTCCGTAAAATCTTTGACCTAAATTCAATTTCATTCAAACAACGGCTTTTAAATCAAATTTCAATTTTCTATTCAATTTACAATCGACAATTTAAATCGAGATTTATCTTACGCAGCGAAAATGCAAGATGATTGTTTAAAAAACTACAGTATAATTCTTAACATTTCTCGCCATAACTATATTTCTCCTTTAAATTCAATAAGTTTGACTTCAAATCATTGTGGACAAAATGCGTTGCGGGCATTTCATCATTTTTTTACCCCTCCTTTTTTGTATCTTTTAGTACAAAATAAATAATCAAAATTTAAATTACAAGTAAAGCGTTTATACTAACAGAATGAATGAAGGATATGCTGTCAGGTAGAGTCCACCCGGTCGCTCAGTCGGTAACGTAAAGGGTTAATGATCCGGGGATCGTCGGCTCGAAACCCAGCTTGGTCAAACTCTCGTCAAACCATTGTACTTGCGGCAGGCTTGAACATTGCTCTCGCTCAGAATTGTTTCGAAGATGTCTATGTGTTAACCATTAATGATCCGAGGATCGTCAGTTCGAAACCCAGCTCGGTCAAACTCTCGTCACACTATTATCCTTGCTACAGGTTTCATTTCTCTTTCTGAATATTATTTCAAAGATGTTTATGTGTTAACATTTAATGATGCGAGGGTCATCAGTTCGAAATTCAGCTCGGTGAAACTTTTGTCAAAGAATTGTCCTTGCGATAGGCTTCATTCCATCCCCCTGAATATTGTTTCGAAGATATCTATGTGTACATGTAATCTCTTTACTACATGATAAAACTTTAGACTTGATCAAATCATAAGCTGTTGCAGACAAGACATCAAAAAGTGGCTCAAATGTTGTAAAATGTTTTTTAAAGGGTTAGAAAACATTGTGGGAAAAGGAGAAAATGCTGGTTTCCAGCATTTTCTCCTTTTCCCATAATGTTTTCAAAGCTTTGTTTTTCAGGGTAGTTAAAACTCGGGGTTATGTGGTAAAGGATCACAGCACTGAACCGGATTTAGCTGGTTGTGCAGACAACGTAGAGAGAGAGAGATTTGAAAGGCAAGCAAGGGTCGTATGCTTCAGTACTCAGTTGCTAAAATAGAGACATTCTTTTTCGATTCAGTCGACAAACGACTTCTATCTCATCTTGCATCGGGTAAATTTTTCCCTCCTTTTACCGCAATGTTATCACACATGCTGTGGAAATGGTTGAAATAATTATTAAGTCAGTCTATGAACCAATTTAATCAAACTAAATTAAATCAATCGAATTTTTTTTTTTCCAGTGTGTCATATGTACAAAACAGCTAAAGACGAAGAATTTACTACGGCTATAATGATGATTCTGGTCTCTGAAAGGGTAGAAAGCTTTATAGGAAGGGAAGGAAATGCTTCTTACTGGCTTTTTCTACTTTTCACACAATGGTTTTAAAGGTTTATTTCTTCAGGGTCGTTAGAATACGAGATCGTTTGGTAAACGGTTAAGCGCTAAACCGAAAATCATTACACTATAATTATAAAGAAATGAATCTAATCTATTCTAATATAGTCCTATCTAGGTCTAGAAAGTAGACCCAGCACAGTAAAGAAACCTAGCAGCAGGCACTTGGGAAACAGTACCGTCAACATACAATATAATTTGCAATTTCACTTTAATTCTTTAATTGCGATCCATTTCAATATAAAACAAGTGATTAATTATTAATCGAAAGTAATCTTGTCCAAATGATTGATCCATTCTCTCTTAACTTGTCCTCCGACGCAATGATACCTTATTCACAGAGATGTATCGCTAAATACCGAAATGTTAAGTACTACGATGTTTCAAATAGTGTAGCTTTAATCATAGCGAAAGAATCAAGGGCGGCCTTCATGGCGCAATAATTAATCAATTACCATAGTGTTAAAGAGCGCCACAAAGAAAGCTTTTGAACACATTATGGGAAAAGGATTCGTTTGGTGTTTTCGCCATTTTCAACATTGTTTTAGTTATATCGCGGCGGCCTATGAATCTATGTACTCTTTCCTGGAGTTTCTTTTACAATTACTTCGCACAATATTCTTTTTTAGTCACTGGCTGCTTTTCCACATAACCATCGTCGAAACTATAATCAGCGGTGACAGAAGAATGAATTCTATCGCAGAAATTTGACGAGCTGGGGATTCGAATCAGCGACCCTCAAGGTCTCAAGTCCTGTACTGTGCGCTATCGACTACACTTTCGGACTCTGCAGTACGGGAAAATAAGAAAATGCTGGTAACCAGTATTTTCTCTTTTTCCCACAACGTTTTTTACCCTATCCACGACAAATTCCATCACTGAGTCACATTTAAAATGTCATGTGCAAATGCTTTTAATTTGGATAATAGCACATTTTTGTCGTCCTGTAGAGATAAAGGAAATACTGATCTTGGTCTACACTCCCTACAGAGAGAGAGACAGAGAGAGACAGAAAGACAGACAGACAGACAGACAGACAAGGGTAAGGAAACGTGTATATTTGATGACGACATAGACTAAGACTAGATTGCACAGAATTAGCTGTCTGATCTTGAACCTATACCGTCCGCATGTTAAGTCAAACCCGTAACATAAAAAATCTTTTCTTGTTTGAGCGGATTTAGTGTCAGTCGTCAAAATGGTCGAAGATACACACTGCGCGATGAAAGAGTTAAAAAAGAAAATAAATTAAAATAAATATGGTTACTCCGTAGAGGAAATCAAGACATCTATGTTTTAACAATCAATACAAATTGCGAGTGAGATTTCTTCCCAAGTTATCCAGCATTGAAAAGTTTATAGATCCATATGAATCCCAATTTTTGAGAAGCCGGGCAATAAATGCTATATGGCTTGCAAAACGCGAAAAGGGGCATTCGGACATTTGCGTAAAGTGTCGTCTCGGATCAGCCTGCGCAGTCCGCGTAGGCTAATCCGAGACGGCACTTTACGACTACATTAGATTTTGTGCTACAGTAGATTTGCGCACTTTACGCAAATGTCCGAATGTCCCTTTTTGCGTGTTGCAGGCCATATAATAAACATGGTCGCAAAATTACGCCTCTACTGACTTAATCAGCTTGAATTTATTACAGTTTTTTTTTTTTTCAATTCAAGATTTTTTCTCATGCAAACACTTTCAGCGCCAAATGAATATAAAGCAAACCTCTTACGAAGATTTAAAGTATACTTAATCCATTGTAACTCCGAAACATCTTCATCTTACGGGCTAGACTCAACAAGCGGACGGTATAGAACAAGATCAGACTGCACGTTCTGTGCAGTATGATCCTGTTCTATGCCGTCCGCTAAACTCTCTTTTTCAGCTCAAGGCACTAAAAGGATTGAAAGCTGAGAAAGAAAAAAACTGTCTTCTTTTTAAATACCATTGGGACATACAGTTTTTTGGAAAGAAGAAATAAATAGAATTCACACAGAAACAGCTTTGCCCCTGTGCTCCGTGCCGCATTAAGATTTAAAAAAAAAAACTTTTTTCCTGTTTAAAACAAATTTGAAGCGGATGCCCTTAAAAACTATTCTCGTAAATTTAGATTTTGAACAGGAAATAAAGTTAAATATGAATACATGTAATAAAATTATAGCCGGAGGAGGACAGTGAGGAATTTCTCCTTCAACTACAAATGTTTTCGAAAATTAAAGTCTATTGCAAGGGGCACTGCTTAAATTCTATTTCCAAATTTGATTATTTTTAAGAGCCACATTCATGATAAAAGTTAGGACAACAAGAACGAAAAATGTTAAAGAGTCATAATATTTCATAGAAAGTTCATTTGTATTTCATTTACTGCATTACTGATGGCCTTCTTTAATAAAGCATAAGTTATTAGGAAGACACTTTGTTCCTGCGACATGTTTTCCATAGAGTTATAAAGAGCTTCTGTTTGCTACGGTCGTAAATTTGGCCAGCAATAAATCGTATAATTTGAACAAAAATTCCGGTAAGAATATTTGCATTTTGGACGAAGCAGACATGTTTAAAATATTAGCAGTGACAAGCACGTATAAGATTTTTTTACCTCGCATTTCTCCCCTTTTTTTCTCCGCTGTTCAATTTTACCTTATTAGGCATGCAGTTCATATCTAAACATCACAAAATTTGTTACTATCGGTTTTTCTTTTTCTATTATTTTAAGATTGAAACTTACAAGTAATTTGAATAACAACGATTTGTCCTTTATTTCGATAACCTTTCATTTTTTCTTTCTTCATGGAAAAGATCATAAATAGCTTTTAGCTCTTTCAGTACAAACAAATAAAAAACTTAAAGTTTTTCAACAGCTACAAATACAATTCCGCTGCAAGATGAAGAGACAGTTTGGTCATAATCTAGAATGAAGCAGTGGACTGTATAGATCGTGGATCAGACTGCACGTTCTGTGTGGCCTGATCCTGATCAGCAGATTCCTGAAAAGCTTATTATGTCGTCCATTGCCACTATAGCGATCTCTGCTATTTATCAGTATAATCTGAAACAAAGTACCACTTAAAGAACCATCCTTTTTTTTTTTTTTAAATTTCCATTAAACCGCTTTACAAATACATGAAGGAAAAAGGAAAAATTTGCTTACAATATATTGTATTACCAAGCTACAACGTTATCACGCTTTGTTTTAACAAATCTGAGGAAAAAAAGGCCATTGAAAACATTGTGGTAAAAGGAGAAAATGCTGGTGACCCGCATTTTCTCTTTTTTTTTTCAATCTTTTCCACCCTGTAATCGACATAGTTGATACTAGTACCTTAAGTTACATTCAAAGTTTCAGCAAATGCTTTAACTTTGCACAAGTCTAAAATTTTGTCGTTTAGTACAGAGTTAAACAACAGTCATGTTGATAATTCTTATTTTACTAGAAAGTTTTCAACTTTGTTAATTTTAAATTGTTTCAGAAAGTAATAAAATAAAACGTTAAATATACTGAAAGGGACATTTTCAATCATAGAAAATATTAAAACAGATTTTAAGCGTGCTCTATAGAAATTTAGTTCAATGCATTTGCAAAAAGTCTCGACCCAGGTCAGCCTGCGCGGACTGCGCAGGCTGACCGGAGTAGAGACTTGTTGCTATTGGTAGATTTTCTGCATGTCATTGGACTATTGTACCACATGATTAAGTCGGTTGTTGGACATAACTGATTTTATAGATCCATAATTAGGTTATTACTTGCATGGTATGATGCATCACAGGAGTGTGTTAAGCCCCTTTTTGCCTGGCTTATTTGGTCAAAGTATCTCACATGATGTCAATTTGGAAAGATACAAGAATGAGATGACATGTTTTGTACTACCTGGTCTTGACATACACTTAAAAGCAATAGACTAAGAGTAGATCTAATCCCTTCCATAGTTTAATCTTTATCCTGCTTAATAAGGGAAATGAAATTTTTTGAGCCGGTAGTAAAAACCTAAATTTTGCTATTGCCAAGGTACTCTTTTGGGGGGGACAATATGTCATTATCGGACAGTGTAGATCAAAGATCAGACTGCACGTCGCAGTCTGATCTTGATCTACACTGTCCGCAAAAGGTCAGTGGGTCGAGCTGAGCAGCCTAAGAGTTAATGCCTATTTTTCAAATATTCTCACTGTCTGAAGCATGTTCTCAGCTGAGCATAAAGTCAAGTTTTACAAGCCTGGTCCCGGTTCGATATCTTTGACACCAAAATAAGCTCTGTAACACCAGTCTGTGATCGAAAACTGGATTTTAACCCTCTACCACACAATACCGTGTTTTAAAAGTTTTTGAAAACATTTTGGGATAAGTAGAAAATGGTGGAAACCAGCATCTTCTCCTTTTCTCACGATGTTTTCAACCCTGTTAAAAGTAGTTCGCATCATCTGAGTAACATTTAATTTGTAGTAGGCAGGTGTTATAAATTTGAAAAAAAAAATCTTAAATTTTGTTGTCTGGTAAAGATTTCAGCAAGATTTTAATAAATGTTCACTTAAAATCTTAATCCTGTTATCTTAATCTAGTTGAACTATTAGAGTTCTACCGACATAGAAATGCTTAATGAATGGACATACAGACACTTATAAAAGCGATAACAATACATGAATAAACCTTTAAAGCGCCTTTCACATGTACCGTTGCTTTTGCGGCCAGTGTAGATCAAGATCAGACTGCACAAAACGTGCAGTCTGATCTTTGAACTACACTGTCCGCTTTGCTGAGACATTCTTAACAAAAAGAACCTTGATATTGCAGATATGTAGGTGGTACCTCTGGCTTGAAAATGTCTGCTATGTTTACCTGGCGCTCAAAGGGTTAACACATAATCTGCGTAATTATGGAGTTCTTTTTGCAGAGATTCAACACTAAGTTCAGCCTGCACATACGCGCAAGCTGACCCTGGAAAACCCCCCTCCCCCCCTCGCTATTGATGTATTTATGCTATTCATTCTATTTCAATACGCAGACTCCTTTGCTTTTGACAGTGTAATATACCCATAACGGATTTTCTTATCTTACACACGTTTGACGTAAGCACTGAGTGACGTAATATGTGACGTCATTTCATACTTCTTTCAGGAAACTAAGTCGGGTTTTATTCAAGGAAATTCCCAAATGTCCATGCGTAGTTTTTCATATCCTGACCTATTTTTCGCTAGGTTTTGTTACTTGACTAAAAGAATCTGACATTCGTTTGCTTTTGGGTTAAGATTTTATTATACTTGTCTACAAAAATGTTATTAAGCTCGCCACTAATGTTTCCCTAGATTTGTTTAATACAATTTTATCTCATATGCCACCTTATGTCAGATCCTATATGTATTTATATATCATGACATGTCAATAAATCTGTAAAATATAATCATTGTGATAGTCAGCAATATCATTTTATATTCGGCGAAATGTGGGCTAAAGAATAAAGAGTATACAAACTGATTGATACAAAAAATGAAAAGATGTATGAGGGAATGAAAAACTTACAAAGCAAGTAATATTTGAGAAGAAAATGCAAAGTTATCGTATTTATAAAATACAGTGATACAAAAAGATGGATTGACTTTCATTAGAAAGGAAATCTTTATTATACAAACCCCCAAATCTATCCCGACGAAAGTCTACCCAGGGAATACTGTAGGGTGTAAACAACTGCATCATAGGATGTGGACGTTGTGCCGGCACCTTGATCACCCCATGAGGTCCCCTGTACAATCCACAACCAGCTAAAGGAAACATTGCAGACGAAGCCAAATCCAGAGGATAAATCGTAGGAGATTGTCCAAGACTACCGTCGAATTTCGACGTCGACAAAGATGGCGATGATGACGGCGATTCTGAACGAGTCTCTTCGACGTCATTTTGCTCGTGATCAGAAATGACATCTGCGTCCGAATCAACTACTTCAAAATCCGACGAGGAGTCTTTTCTGTCCTTTTTTGGAGAAAGAGATCGTGATCTTTGACGGCTTTCACCCAATATCCTTGTGATACCAAACGACAACCGTGGTTTGGAAGCTTTTTGTTCCGCACTATCAATGTCTGTATTATGTTTATTTTCACGTTGTGTTTCTTTGCTGTCTTCTTTCGACATTTTGTAATGAGTTATTTTCCTTCACAGAATATAAACAAAACTATTGTAATATTAAGTATTTTAATTTACACTGACGATCGCTATATTACTGTCATTACTACAAGCTAGCTAGTAAAAGAGCATCGCCACATTAAGTTGTTTCTAGAAAGACAGTTACAATCCAAAGGCCCCATCTAATATTATATTTCCGCACACAGAAAATCTAGGATCTATACTGAAAAAAAAAACTCTGCTCGATTTCGAAGATAAGTAAATAGATCCTTACATGAAATCTTAGTAAGCATATAGTTCATTTGTCAACACATTAGAGACAAAAAATGTGGCGCGGATCTACGTCACATTCTACTCTCATAGGATTGGTCATTAGCACCAGCGCGCGTGGTTCATTTGCATAATCCCGCCCAGACGTAACCACGACCAATTGTTATTGACTCTTTGTAATTTTCTTCCTTGTCACTTGGAATCAATAGACGACATTTGGTTTTTTTTCTCCTCAAGCAGATAAAGATCGGAAAATGAGAGAGAATTATTTTGAACATGTTTACATTTAATATCTGATCAGAGACTAGTTTGAGGAATAGCAGCAAGCATCAGCAGTTAGAGACTGACAGAGAAAAAATACACGTTTTATATGATCGCCTAACTCTCTCCCAATAGATCTACTTTTGTCAATCACAAAAATGAATTTTATGTTTTTTTTTTCTTTTTTGTATTTCGTGGGGATTATATATCCATAACCATTAGAAGGGCGGGAGAGAGTGTAGATCAAAATCAAACTGCATGTATGTGCATTATGATCTTGACGGTCTACAGTGTCTGCCAAATATATCGATAATCGTAAATACCGGGGTAAGCGTTGAAATCAATGGTTTTCTAAGATCGTAAATCGAATTAACGTTGTGAAGAGTGATCCGCGCCTTCTGTCCGATTGGCAGGATGCATTGCAAGTCTGTTTGTGGGTCTGAGTGTGGCTCAGTGGCTGAGATATAGGATCGCTTATCGATAGTTTGATCTGTACCCGAGGTGCTTGGACTTTTCGTTTGAATGCTCTAGGGCAAGGCAATGTAGAGTTCAAATGATCAGTAGATGTGAAACTTAGGAAATACGCAGTTAAATCAGTTGTCGATATGATATAACTAAACTTTGAATTTTGAAGGCGATGTTAAAATACACCACTGATTCAATCAATCAGTCGATCGACCTTGTAGATTAATAATTATTTTAATAAATAAATAAATAAATAAATAAATAAATAAATAAACAAATAAATAAATACATTTGTAAATAAATAAATAAATTGCAATATATTATTCTTTTACCAAACAACCCCTGGTTTTTGCAAGTCTAGGGCAGACGGCTGATGAAAAATTTGTAGGAAAAGGAGGAAATGGTGTTTCCAAATTATTACCCACCGTTTGAACCACATATAGTTTTACATCTGCCAATGATTTAAATATGGACAAATCTAAATTTTTTTTGTCGGCTGGTAAAGAGCTAAACAGCGACATTTTAATGAATTACAGGAAATAAAATTTCAAGTCTTAACCCTTTTCCAAACGACAACATTTTGGAATAGACCAGATTGAAAGTATCTCCAGGTGATAAGTTAAAAGTACAACAAACGATGCTTTCTGTACTTGATAGGGTACAAAACATTGTGGGAAAAGGAGAAAATGCTGGTAACCAGAATTTTCTCCTTTTTCCCACAATGTTTTCAAAAGCCTTCTTTCCCAGGGTCGTAAAAACCCGGGATTGTTTGGGAAAGGGTAAAAAAAAAGCAGAAATATTGCGATTTCCAACTAGTTTTTTTCTAGGAAAAAAAAAAACACTGTATCGTGACAGTGTAGATCCAATATCAGACTGCATGTTCTGCAAAAGCGCATTAAGTCATGCTAAGCAGCCAAGAGTTAAGATCTTTTTCCTTCAAAAGATAGAGCTTTTGCAAATGCTTTGTCTTGGCTGATTGAACGATTTTTTTATTAGGCTGCTTTTAACAAAATTTCTCTTATACCAAACCGACGGTCATTCCTAATGTCTCTCCAAGGTTTTAAGAGAACTGGGCTTGGATAATACAGTGCCTTGTCCGAGGACACTCCCACGCAGCCAGTGCCACTACCAGGGATCGAACCTTAAACCTCAGAATTACAAATCCAAATCCTAAGCCCCAAAAGACACCCTGCGGTAATTAAATTTTTGATTCTGTGGTGTCAGTTATCGATAGGTATGTTTGCCTGTCAGGTTCGCTCCCACTTCCAGGGCAAAGACCGGAAATGAAATCAAAACGTCTACATTGTAATGACTGCATACCATTGGTTACATTACGGCCGTCATGAAATTTTGCCAACAGTTCTCTATATTGTTCTTAATATAAATTTCAAGACTAGACATCTGATAGGCTGAGACGGAACGTGTAAGCCAATCATATGGCTAGTCTTGGAATTTAGATTTAGAACGGTTTAATGAATATGTCCTGCCGGTTTACATCGACTAACCCTGTCAGTCTGTGGTGTACAAACGCTGTATCAATCGCCTGCGAGATGTTTATTTATATTCCACAAATATTTTCAAATTAGATTTCTCCTGCCGACAGCTGCGCCATCTCTCGTGTCAAGATCGTGTTTAAAGTTGAGTTATCGTTCCTTATCTCGTCGCCCAATCTCTTTCTCGAGTTACTGTAGTGCTCTTTCAACGGGCCAGCACTCGACCCTTTACAAATTGTGTGTTGAAATACCTGACATCGCTTAATTGACAGTACTAAACCCTTACAACGCTTTTTAACCCTTTCCAAAACAATCTCGAGTTTTAACGACCCTGACGAAGAAGACTTTAGTGAAAAAATTGTAGAAAAAGGAGAAAATGTCTGTATCCAGCATCTTCTCCATTTTCCACGATGTTCTCTCGCGTATTGAGGACAAATTTAGTTACTTGAGCTGTATCTGATTTGTCATCTTCAAATGCTTTAAATTTGGACGAGTGTAAAATTTTGTCGTCTGGTTCAGGGTTTAATCTTTTCCAGACGATAAAATTTTAGAACACGTCCATAATGTTGGCATGTGCAGACGACAAATTAGATTTGCTTTCAGTACCGCCTTTTTTTTTTTTTCTTTTAAAGGTAGAAAATATTGTGAGAAAAAAAGAATATGCTGGTCACGAGTAATTTATCCTTTTATTACAACGTTTTCCTCTTTTTCGAAATCATTCTTCGGCAGGGTCATGAAAGCCCAGGGTCGACTGGAAAATGGTTTGATGAAAAAGCATTTTTTTTTAAAATAAAGCAGTGACTCATATATTGCAGAGGCAGGTCTGTTCTTCCCTAAATATATCGTAAACTAGCGTTAGAGTGAATCCAAGATCTGACAGAACGTTTTGTGGCAGTCTGATTTTGGACAGCACCATCACCAAAAGCGCCTGGTTTGTCATGAGCGTTCTAAGTGTTAAGGTGAAAATGTTTCTGTGGTTTGTTTTACTAATGAGTCTATTGTTTGTAAATGTGGGCGGTAAATGATGTGTTGAAACGGCCCTTTACCGTAATTTTTTTCCTGATGGGGGAAAGGAGAAGTAAACAATTGTTCGCATATCTTTTCTAGTAAAACGCATTGTTTTGCATGCTATTTGCATAATTCAGTGCCTTTGCGGACAGTATAGACCAGGGTCCGCATTCAACAACCATTCTTAAGGATATTTTTACTCTAGATTTATAAAGTAGCACACCACTTGCTTAAACCAGAAATTGTGTTACTTTCCAATTTAGAAAGTTCTAGAAAATAAGATTAAGAGTCTTCTTAAGAATGATTAGTGAATACAGACCAAAGATAAGACTGCACAGAGCATGCGGACTGGTCTGAGTCTACAATCTCCGAGAGGTTTAGAGAAAACTGGTCAGAAAATTCTTTGAAATACAATATTTTGTCCGCTACTTTAACTACCGACTGTCCATTTCGGCTGCCTCCGCTGCAAACAGTTGAAAGATGATATGTAGGAACAAGATTGGCGTGATATATGGCCTGCAACATGCGAAAAGGGACCGTTAGACATTTGCGGAAGAGTCGTCTCGGATCAGCCTGCGCAGTCTGCGCAGGCTGATCCGAGACGACACGTTCCGACTAAATTCGATTTTGTCCTACAGTAGACCAGCGCGATACAGAAAATTATATAAGAACGGAAAGTATCTTTTCGGATTAGTCTGTGCGGACTGTGCAGGCTGATCCGAGACGACACTTTACGCAAATGTCCGAATGCCCCTTTTCGCGTGTTGCAGACCGTATTATGGAATCTTTTGTCCGGTAAAAGTTACACTCGTACCTCTGATACGATTATTAGTGGTCTATGCTCTGGCAAATTGAGGTTTAATGCATCCCTGTGATGCATTACACCGCGCAAGTCGCCACATGATTACAGATCCATAAAATCCATTTTGTCTGACAATCGACTAAATCATGAGGAAGAATGGTCCTTGGACATACAGAAAATTTACTAATAGCAAAAAAGTTTCGACTCATGTCGGACTGCATAGGCTGAGTTGATACATATACAAATGCATTAATCCTCTTTTCCCAGGGCTTTTCACGACTATAGTTGCCTTTGCGGCTAGTGTAGATCAAGATTAGACTGCACAAAACGTGCAGTCTGATCTTAGATATACACTGTCCACTTTGCTGAAACACTGTAGACAAAAGCAACCATAATCAAAGCGCTGAAAGCACTGATGGCTAAGGGCAAATGGAAAGTGCATATATGCGTAAAGCAATTTGCATTCAATCATGGATTGTCCAGTTAAAAAGTAAAAGAAAAGAAAAAAAAAAAAAAAAAAAAATGGATGCCAATGCTCGGCTGCAGTTGCTTTAAGTGAAAATTGTAAGTCGAAAAGCCGGACATTACTGTGACAAAAATATTTAGATGTTTACATGTCCCTGATTTATGGATTCCCTTATGATAGTTAACAACTAGCCCAAGTTTGAAGTAAATATGACGGTTAGCAACTACTTCAAGCTTGAAGTAAATGTCTTTAGTAATGACAGTAATGACAAAGATATTGTAAAATATCAAAATATTTGAACATTCAAAGTCAAGATGGGCCATTTATAACTGTTTGAAAAATACTTTGATGGATACCTGTCCTTTTTGTTTAGGTTTCCCTTTTGATAGCTAACACCAGTCCCAGTTTGAAATAAATATTTTCAGTAATGACAGAGATATTATAGCCATATCTCTTGCAAGTTCCTATTTTCCCTTACATGAGTATCTTCAGGTTTTCCCCCATTCCATTGTCAAAAAAGTAAAATGTTGCTACAAGAGTTTACATCGTATCTTGAAGTCGATTCCGGTCCATTCCGGTATTTCTATGCACCAGGAAAACAACGACTCATCAACTGCCCAATTTGTACATGTATTACGGCTGACAAGATAAAGGGTTTTGTATGTTGACACACCATACGTGGATACACACCGTACAAGACTTATCAATCAAATGTCAATTTCGCCACGTTCCATCTGGATCCAAAGGTGTGCACACAGCGACGACCCAAGGTTAACACGGGTGTTGGTTCTGTCATGCTCTGCATGAGTATTTGGTGAAATTAACGGGAGAATTTCTTTCTGTTTTAAGCGTTCCCATTTAAAATTCATCACGCCAACAAACACTGTTAAAAATTTTTGCTTTGAATATATTTTCTTCATTATTTTCTCGGTAAATGTAGACACCGACCCCCTCTTTCAATTTCTATTTTACATCACGGATGAATAACTCGTAAGGTGTAAGGCGGTTTTGAGGGGTGTGTCGTTTCAAGCCAATTAGAAACGGCAGTTGCAGTTTCAGCTAATCAGAGACAGCGAATAGCGCGCATTTATACATGATGTTGAGAGTGGTTGCAGCTTTTATGCAAAAGTCTGAAATGTGGTTACTAAGGCTAGGCGCCATTGGCCCCTAGCCAAAAATGGCGGGAAAAAAGAAGAAATTTCTTTCAATTTCACATCCAGTCAGGGTTCGATTTCTTTTGATCGATTCTTTACTGTACAGTCCTATAGTTTAATGTCTCTGAGGAAAGCGCCTTCAGAAAACATTGTGGGGATTTTCCTTTTTCCCCTTGATGTGTTCTACCATACAACAGAAAGATCTCGCAATTTGCGCTATGTTTGATTTGTCGTCTGCAAGTGTTTTCAATTTGGACCAGTCTAAAATTTTGTCGTCTGGTAAAGAGTCAAGCTCTCTGTTCTCTAAGATCCAGTTATCAGCTTTTGATAAGAACAAAATGGATGTCTCTTTTACTAACAGGCCAACAGTTATGAGATGGTTTATGGCTCTATCACGGTGGTAAACTAAGGATTGCATGGCTTTTTGAAGTGGTGTGTTGACTAATTAATTGCCCGTTAACTAAATTGCATTTCCTCAAAGGCTAGAAATACATTTCCTCTGCAAGATCAAGAGACAGTTCGGTCATAATCTATGATATAGCAGTGGACAGTGTAGATCAAGAGGTCAGACTGCACGTTCTGTGCAGTCTGATCTTGAACTATACTGTCAACAAAAGCTTCTGGTGTCGTCTATGATATGGAAAGAGTTAAGCAAATGTCATCAACGCAGACAACTTCCAGACCAAAATTTGGTGAATGGGGAGAGTGGTTCAATCCTGAGATGTTTTACCTCTGTGATAACATTTTTGCCGAAAGTCTATTTCCATTAATAACCCTCAGGCTGCTGAGCGCGACTCAAGGACCTTTTGCGGACGGTGTAGATCAAGATCAGACTGCACAGAACGTGCAGTCTGATCTTAGATATACACTGCCCGACAAGGAGATATATTCCCCGAAAAGATAACTTTGAAATGGCAAAATTTGTGTTTTTACCATCGGGTTTAAAGTTTGAACTTGTTTAGGTTAAAATTATTAATCTTTTTGTGTGATAAGGACAGCTGTCAATACAAACTGTCTGTAACTAAATCACCGAGAGCGAAATAGAATAAATTGATAAGTAAATAAAGTTCATCGCATAGCCTCCCTTGTCCTCAGTGTAATGTTGCCATTACAAATTTTCTTACCTTACACGCGTTTTAAATAAGATTAGGTGACGTCATTGGGTCATTTCTGACGTCATTTGTTAAAGCATTGTACTCATGTTTCTAAACCAAGTCAGATACACACTTTTTCAATCGTGGTAAAGCTGAGGCTTGTTTTTTGTTAGATTTGAAATCAAATGGGCCATTCTCTGTGAAAAGAAGCTTAATTAATCTACAAAGAGAATCGACCCAGTCCGCGCAGGCTGACCTGTTTCAAAAATATTTGCTTTTAGTCAATTCTCCTCATGTCCAAAGACTCTTCTTCCTCATAATTTATTCGGTTGTTAGAAAAAATGCGTTTCTTGGATCCATAATTATATGCTGACCTGCTCAGTAAAGTGCATCATGGAGATCCATTAAACCCCTTTTGCTAGAGCGGCGCTCAAATAGTTTTGGACATCGTCTTCGGATTCATTTTTCATCACAATACATGTACACTCCTGTCGAAGCAATAGGTTTCATTTATGAACATATGCGTATGCTCCGCCTTTAAATCTAATCATTATATAAAAGGGTAATACAATTCTTGAGATGCAGTTATGTGATATAAGGAATCTGATATTCTTTGGCTATTGAGATATCATGCTGTTAAACTCGCCTAGAAAAAATGTTACTATGATCATGATTTAGGTTAGCCATGGGTAATAGGCAACAGCAAGTCCGTTATAATGCCATCCCTAAGAATTCGATAGTTATCAGAATTTTCAACAATAACATAAACTTAGCCGAGCCATATGTTTGAATTTGGTTTTCTTTACATGGTCGTTTATACGTAAATAACAACACTGTTCTCATAACGAGGATAGTATGAAGTCACTTCCATGTGGTGAAAATTTACAAAAAAATACGAAAAAGTGTATGTATGCAAGCTTTTGACGAGCTTAATAACATTTATGATGACGAGTTTAATGATCTGAAACCTCATAGGCCAACGATTGTCCTATTGTTTCTTATTGTATAACTTTATCTCAATTACATGTACTGTAGTTCATGATATTTTGAAGCATAGATTTTACATCACTGACTAAAAAAGATCGTTCCAAAGAAACTTGCATAGATCTACTGTATATTGATTCTGTTTGGAATTATAAGATGTTAAAATTTGCAGGTCTGTCATGATCGCCAATTAGGACAGTTAATTTCACAGATAAATCTTAGCGATGTTGAAGATATGAAGCCTATGATTACAGAGCTTTGACCAAATGCGACACTATCTGCTTATTCTAAACGTGTATAAGATATAAAAATTCGTTTTGGCTGTATTGCACTCGTTAAAGCACGGGTAGATATCTCATTTGTAGAGATTTTTTTTTTTTGCAGTGAAAGATCAAAATTTATTTCATCGAGTGAACATAGGTAATATTTTCACGAGTGGCGCAGCCACGAGTGAAAATAAATGTATTACCGATGATGTTCACGAGATGAATAAACTTTCGATCTTTCACAGAAAAAAAACCCCAAAGATTTTATTTAATTCATGCTTCTAACCTCTTTTTTTTGGGTGGGGGGACTTACATCAAAATCTAATACAGTTCTTTTCGGTAATTCCCCGCGGCGTACCCCATCCGCATAACAACGCATTACAATATTACGTGAAGCGTGAGAAATGTAGGGCAAATTACGTCATATTTCCATATTGTGTGAATGGCACGCGCTGTTTACTTAGGTAACTGGTGCGCGGGAACTACTGTTTCCGCCTTCTTTTTGAAGAGTTAGAAAATAAAATCGGTGTTTTTCACTGGTTGTAACCATGAAATATCGAAAAATATCTCACCGACATTTCTCGATAAACTACTGGAAAGCATGAAATAAAAAATATATCTTTAAACTATGTTAAGAGCCTTACCCATGTCTACCCTTTTCAAAAATTAAAGAGGGCAAAAATGCCATTATTTAAGCTACATTGAAGTTGTTGTCTGCAGATGGTTTCAGTTTGGAGAAATACAATATATGGTCGTCTGGTAAAGAGTACAAAGACTAGATACGAAATCGATCTGTTTCGTGAGAAGAATTGCCGACTGACCACTGACCATCCATATTTCACACTTATGGTTAGATCGTATTAAAACTACCGAAGATTTTGCACACCAACGGGTTTCGTGTGTGCTCATCCAAGTATTTCCCTAGTGCTTCAAAACTGAGAATCGTTTACCCTAAATAAATTGGACTGAAATAAAACCCACAATAAATTACTGTAGGTTTGTGGATAGTTACTGACCAATGTCCGTGACAAAGATAATGGTCAGTAGATTGACCATAGACTCTAGGGGCTTGATGGAAATGGTCTATAACGAGGAAATGGCATGCTGGTCTATTGGTGAGACATTCGACTCGTCTTTCGTCACTTAGATTTATTCTTATTCATGTTTATTAACACTTTATTGCTCGCCTGGCGAGATTAATTATGATCATAGAGCGACAAAAAAGGCGGACATTAAGTTTAATCAATTTCTTTTTTACGGTGAAATGATGGCAGTTTTTGCACCATATTAGATCAAAACCGAATATAACCATGATGGATTACAGTCTCAGGGGATAGTGTTTTTACTTCAGTCGTGTTATAATTGTTAACTGTCCTTTGATTCGGAACTTATCATTTGCCGAGTATGGACAATTAGTGCACACGAAACCTATAATCGAAATAAGCACACGAAACTTTATTCGTTTTATTGTATTCGTTTTATTTACTTTATTCAGATGCAAACCTCCTCAGCCTTCTCTCTCTCTCTCTCTCTCTCTCTCTCTCTCTCTCACTCATCTCTCTGTCGCTGTTTGTTTGTCTGTCTCTCTGCCGTCTGTTTGCCTCTCTCTCTCCCTTTCTCTCGCTCTCTCAGTGAAATACACGGCGTCTCACTGACATGATTCCGGTTTAGCAAACATTTTTTCAACATGTAAAGAAATTATTATCAACATGTTTTATATCAAATGTACTTCATTAGAAAAGTTTTTAAAAAAATCACATAATTATGTCAGCATGAACAAACTCGTAAAAAACTGGAAACATTCGTTTTCAACATATTGATAACATGTGGCTGTAAATAAGCAATAACTTCTTTTTCCAAAGCCACTTACTGCAAGAACGTAATCAGTTGTGAATATACATCAATAAAGTAATATTCCATTCACAATACTGTAATAGACACTTAGTACTTGTAGGCCTATATGAGCCGTGTTCTGGCAAAAAAGGGGGCTTAGTACATATTGGTGCATTATACCAAGCAAGTCATCACATGAATATTGATCCATTAAATCCATTTTGTCTAACAGTTGACTGGTCTGGATGTAGAGTGGTCCTTCGACATACAGAAAATTTCGACGGAGTAACAACGTACTTAAACGGGGATGGACGAGTTCTGAACGGAATTTCCCATACTTGAATAGTACTCGTATAAGAGACGTGCTACATAGTGGTGCAATCAGGCGTCAGTGAGCAATTAAGTGCACACACTAATCGGTTCCGCTTCTATACATAGCACGTTCATTTTGTTTACAGACACGACCGATTCGACCGGATTTAGTTCTTACTGCGTCGGTATTCCGTCTGAACACATGAAACAAAATTACAACTTCCGTACCAATTTGCATCTAGCGCGCAAAAAAGATGAAAGGAAAGAATAGCATGTAAGAATGTGAGTCATGAGTATATGATGAAAGATGTATTATAAAATGATACTATAATGGAAATAAAATAAAATAGATATACAGTGATAAGAATAAAATAGTCTGAATATGAATAAAAGGTATAAAAAAACGATATCACAATTTTGTATAAGGTCCAATTTCCTTGAGAAAAGCAATGTCCCTGTATAGATCGACAACCTTTCTGGTAAGCCTTGATCCGTCATTGGCGACAGTTTTGCTGGAATATATCTGTATTTTATAAAACTGATCCATTTGAATGTTTGATACTGTATACAGTATCCAGATGAAATTTTCAAACAGACGGATCTTACTAATTTGCAGTACGTTTTCATGGTGAGTACATGTTAAGTATGTTCGCTGCGTTCGTTTCCAAATTCGCGAAGTCCACTCGATCTATAGACCAACCTGACAAGGTATGTGATACACATAAGCATTTAACTTCCCGATTGGCCCTTGATGAGATGGTTGAATACCTCGGATTTCGTCTTTATTGGCTTCTGATTCTGTTCCACACGTTCCTCTGGTAGTTTGAGTTATCCGAAGGAGCAGGTCCCCAGTCCCCAGTCTAGTTTCCTATCGCCCCAATTCGGCAGAACCGGTACCCAGTGAAAAATCTGGTAAGGGTCAGCATTCAAGAATCATTCTTAATTTCAATCTAAATCTCATTCTAGATTTAGAAAAGTAACACAACTTCTGATTGACTAAAACATTCGGTTTAGCCAATCAGAAGTGGTGTTATCTTTGAATATAGAAAATTATTGAAAATAAGACAAAAAATGTACTTAAGAATGTTTGTGAATACGGACCCTGGAAGAACTCAAATTGAATACGCGCTCTTGGATCTTTTGATCGTGACTGCTTTAACAGGAACAGTCTGTCTACCTGTACCTCTCCTTGTATGCATAAGTATCATACGGTGGCACAAAAGTGACATGGAAGATATATTTTATACTACGTGCGCACGTATTAGCTACTGCGTGCGCACGTAGTATAAAATATATCTTCCATGTCACTTTTGTGCCACCGTAGCCTTGCCTATCATGCGCGGCAAATGGCCTTAGCTGTAGATGCGCCATAAAATAACCTTAGGTTCAGTGTTACAAACCTATTGATATGGTCTTGTTTGATCATTTAGTTGTATTTTGTACTGTTTTTATTGCGGTCAGAGGTCGTTCGTTATAGACCTGTACTTAGAAATATTCAAATGCTAATGCTCGAGAAGCCGGGAAATATGGTCGTATTTGGCCGTGTAGTTCTTAAATCACATTGTTTCTTGAGGCGGGTGGTCGTATTAAACAAACTTTTAGAAATCCTCGAACTTTAGTGGAAATATCACATAGACTTACTGAATAAAGAGAAATTTTCACATTCAAAAAGTATCTCTGTAAATCAAAATACAATTAAAACGTTAACGTTTTAAGTACGAATTTCATCAAGGGAGGCCTTATAGAGATAGAATAGTAGATTAAATCTCATTTAGTTTAAATCGTCTGTCAAATCAGTGTCGTAAATTTTCCAGCTTAACTCTTTTGCCTCTGTTGGGCAACATAATTCGTTTTTGCGGACGGCGTAGATCAAGGTCAGACTGCACGGAATGTGTAGTCTGATTCTTGATCTACACCGTCCGTTACTGCATTTCAATCACGATAAAAATGCGCTTTCATTTAAAATGCAATAGCCATCAAAAATCTAATGAATTTATACGGAAGCGAAAGATTTCATCCTCAGGATTTCAGGATCAGGGAAATGGAGACACTCAGCCAGTAACAGACCGAGACATTGCGATTTTAAAGCTGTGCCTCGACAAAAATATCTAACAAAGTATCATGCAGTGTACGTCCAAGATAAGATTACACATTTTTTGCAATCTGATCTTCATCTAGATCTACACTGTCTGCGAACAAACTTTAGATGTGTTCGGCACTGGAAGAGTTAATTCTTCTGAAATATTTGATTTCTTAACAGGGAGTACGGGTTGCGCCGTCTATTGAATTAGCCTCGCTTTGAGTATCGCGGTAGAGTCCCAGTGCGCATTTTGTCAAAGATTCCGTCTTGGAAAATAATACTTTAATTCATAACACACATTAATTATATTACAGACTTCAAAATTAAATCGTGTTTTAAACCGAAGGTTTTTGTTCTCGACGTTCGATTGATTATTTTTTTTTTTGTACAGCGCATGATTGTCTTGATTTCCGTCCAAGGATTTTATACTGAAATTTGTTATTTAGACTTTTTGTTTTGGTTTGTCTTAATTAACGGTGTTCGATTAAAAGAATAAATGGAAAACAATAGTGAGAAAGCCAATTGTAAAAAAGCCATTGGTAAAAATGTCATAGATAAAAAAGCCATAGATAGAAAAGCCATAGGTAAAAGCCATTGGTAAAAAGACCATAGGTAAAAGGCCATGGATTAAAAAGGCAGTACGTTAACAAGGCCATAGGTAAATAGACTATAGTTAAAAACCCGTAAGAAAAAAAACATAGGTAAAATAGCCAAAGATGTAAAAGCCATCGGAAAAAAAACCTAATGTCAGGAAATACATTTATTACATGTGTAATAACTTGATCTATATGCGATACCTACTTATTTCATACTTTTCGGTAGTTTATCGAGAAATAATGGTGGATTATGGTTTGTTATTATATACTTTGATATTGTCCCCATGTATTTGCACTGGATGAAAGTATGCAATATTTTTCCATATTGCATACTTTGATTTTACAAACTTTACAGCTTTTTTCACGTGCGTTGCTAAGTACGGAACTATTTTAAAACCCGCCATTTCTCTAAAAATCAAAATATGAACGGCCGCCATTATCATAAATTTCATCGTTAGACATCATGTTTTACGAACTTTTCAATGCATAGTACTTAATATAAATATGAACAATAAGCAGAATATTTGTTTCCCGAATAACAGTCATTACAAAGTTACGAAAAAATTGTCTGCCGAATATGTTTATCGACGAAGAAATTATTAAGCGATGAAAAAGGATCCTCGGTCGCCATCTTGTTTGTTTACATACCTTTAGCAACGGTGACGTCATCAAAAGCCAATGTTGAAAATTCCGCGAAACCATGGTAGGTCGACGAAACGGACTTCTTATAGCTTTTGAAATTTTGAAATAAACAAAATAAATCAAGGAAATTGATGAAAACACTTCTAAATCACGGGAAATTGTGTAAACAATATCAAAGTATATAATAAAAAGGTTATTGCACTTGCATGGGAATATATTGTGTTGAACGAGTTCTTTTGGTAGAGTTGCCCGATCTTGCGAGTCACTACAAAGTTATGAAAAAATTTGTCTATCGAAAATGTTTATTGACCATGAAATTATTAAGCTATGAAAAAGGATCCTCGGTCGCCATCTTGTTTGTTTACATATCTTTAGCAACGGTGACGTCATCAAAAGCCAAAATTAAAAATTCCGCGAAAGCACGGTATGGCGACGAAACAGATTTCTCGTCGCTTTTTGAATAAATAAGACTGTTTTTAAAAAAGATAAAAATGATGAAAACGATGAAAACACTGTTAAATCACGGAAAATTATGTAAACAATATCAATGTATATAATAAAAAGGTTATTGCACTTGTATGGAAATATATTGTGTTGAACTCGTTCTTTTGGCCTAGTTGCCCTCGCAAGCTCGGGCAACTCTACCAAAAGAACTCGTTCAACACAATACATTCCCATACAAGTGCAATAACCTATAATATTTCATGGTTACGACCAGTGAAAAATACCGATTTCATATTTTCTAACTCTTTAACTGAATGTGGAACAGTAGTTCCCGCGCACTAGTTACCAAGGTAAACAGTGCGTGCCATTCAACCAGAGGGAAATATGATTTAATTTTACGCGCATTTACCCTACATTTCTCACGCTTTACGTAATATTTTAATGCGTTGTTATGTGAGGGGAGTACGCCACGGGGATTTACCGAAAACAACTGTACTGGATTTTGACGAAAGTCCCGACAAAAATGGGGTTAGAAGCATGAAATAAAGAGACTATTTTTTTTTGTAAAAGATAGTAATTTATTTCATCTCTTGAACATCATTGGCAATATTTTCACTCGTGGCGTAATATTACAGATGATGTTCACTCGATAAAATAAATTTCGATCTTTCACCGAAAAAAAAAACAAACCCGAATATCCTAAATATATTTATGAATGAGACGGACCGACTGTTTGAGTACACATTTCGCAGCGAAATAGTTCCAAAGAAGTTGATATATAAATATTCAATTTGGAATCTAAAATTAAAACAGAACAGAACATTATAAGTTGTACGGTCAGGTGGCAGGGGACTTGGAAACTTGTTCACGGCTGTGGTGAATCATGTCGCCCCGAGCCGAAGGCAAAGTTTTATCATTCCAACGTGTATTAAGCGAAATTTCTCAGTTTTATGGTCTTAAAAATTGAGTACGCTGGCGAAATAGAATTTCCCTTCTGAGTGCCCCAATTCAATGAAAACTGACGTCACTGGGAACTGACGTCACTGAAACCTTGGTAAAACGTGCACTTTGGTGCATAATCTTGATGATTTCACTGCAATATACATTCGTCGTATTTTTATTTGAACATGGATTTAAACAACTTGAAGGTAAGTAACTATGCATTTTAATGATTTGTTGGCAAAAGTAAACAACCATTAGTTGCCTCAAACGACCATTAGGTTACCCTTTTAACGTTATGCACAATATATGAGTTTCGACACTTCACAATTTGCTTACCTATCGACCGATCGACGCCGCCAGTTTGGATGTTGTGTTGAAAGTTTCATATATACGGGGCTCCCGAAATGGTTACTGCTTTTACGTGGGTTTTGCCAGTGTACATGATATATATGTTCGGAGCGTATTATCCAATCAGATCACGATAAATTTCTTTGCAGTATAATAAATGTTTATTTATGACTTGTACACAAGATGCATCGTCAATTATTATGTTCTATGACTTGGTCACAAGATGTAACGTCAATTATTATGTTCTATTCTAATATTAAAACAAAACTTGGCTTTACCAAGATCATCATTTTCGACAATTGAAATGTTTGGCAAATTTGTGTCTGACACGTTTTGGAAATAACGGGAAACAATACGATTATTGATCAATTAAGTCAGATAGGATCTCATTAAAGTCAGATATGTGTTAGATAAGTAAACTCGTAATGGCTAAATATGTTGCATTGTAAAAAAGGGGGGTTTTGTGAAAACAAAGAGTTAAACATGTCTTGAGAAAATATCATTTAGCTAATAACATTTTTATCTCTATAGCCAACTTAAGCCAGATGTATTGAGCGAACTCTGGCAAAAGGAGGTTTAATGAATCTCCAAGACCCATCATACATCCTCATGATGCATTTTACCAAGCAGGTCATAATATGACAATGTTACCATAAAATCCATTTTGTCTAACAACCGATGGAATCATTAGGTAGGCTGATCCTTTGACCAGTAGTAAAAAGTTGCAACCAAGGACAACCTGGGCAGACTGCGCAGGCTGACCTGAGTCGATACTCTTTTGCAAATGAACTAAACCCCTTTTTCACCGAGCGTGGCTCATTGATCGTGTAAACCCTGACCCTACGCTGTCTATACACGAGCTATCACGTTTATGGGGGGGGGGGGGATTTTCTTTCTGCTACAACTTTCTCTTTTGTCTCTGCATTCAATAATTAAATATAGCAGCCCTTTGTGTAAGTCACTTTCTGTCTGCAGGTAATTAGATTGGCTGATAATTTTTTTTGTGTAGGGCACTCGAGGGACCCCGACCCCCGGCTTGTCTGATCTTTAACCCTTGGGCTGCTAAGCGCGACGCAATGCATTTTTTGGATAGTGTAGATCAAGATCAGACTGTACAGAACGTGCAGTCTGACCTCAGAAGGACACTGTCCGAGACGGTGAGAATTTACCCGGCAAAAAGAACTTAGAAATCGCAAAGCTTGAAGTTTCACCCTTGTTTTCAATGACGTAACCTAGCCAAAAAGATTAAAGATTTAAACTCTTTTTTCAGACGACCAGATTTTAGACCCGTCCGTATTGATAGCATTTGGAGATTAAGGTTCTGTGTATTTCAAATAGATATACAGATTTTAAAACGAAATCGAAAATGTTGGGAAAAGGGGAAAGCGATTGCTACCAACATTTATACTTTTTACCAAGATGTTTTCAAACGCTTTCTTCCTCAGAATTATATAAAAGAAAACCGCCAAGAGATCGTTTGGTAACGGGTAGACGTTTTATCACATAGAATGCATTATAATGAATCTTACTCGGTGAGTTGCTGGTTTAATGCATCTGTAAAAAGTATCGACCCATGTCAGCCTGCATAGTTCGCACAGGCTGACCAGGGTCGAAACGTTTCGCTATTTGTAAATTTGCAGCATGTTAAAAGACCATTTTACCTCATATTCAGCTAGGTTTTAGACAAAAAAGAACCGTAAGTATCACCTTGTTAAAATAGATTACTAAAATTCATTAACCCATAGGCTGCTAAGCGCGACTCACTGACCTTTTTGCGGACAGCGTAGATCAAGATTAGACTGCACAGAACGTGCAGTCTGATCTTGGATCTACATTGTCCGATAAGGAGATTTTTTTTTTCTCCAAAAAATACCTTTCAAGCAGCAAAATTTTGATTTTTACTATCGGCTTGAAAGTTTCATTTTTTTTTTTTAATATTTAGCAGGATAAGGGTTAAAACGGTGCCTTTTCCCCGAGTGCCGCCCATCATGTAATAGTCGGTTTTTGGTGGAAGAGGAGACCCGACATATCGCAATGAACAAAGCTGTTACATAGACTGGAATACAAGCATCTTGAACGAAAACGAACGTGTTAACAAGGCAATGTCTATATAAAATCTATAAAGTCAGATCTATATGAGCCATACTATGTGAAAAGGGGGCTTAATGCATCTGCAAAAAGTATAGATCCAGGTCAGCCTGCGCAGTCTGCGCAGGCTGACCTGGGTCGAAACTTTTTGCTGTCAGTCAATATTCCGCATGTCAAAGGACTGGTGTACCAGGGTACCTCATGATACAATTGGTTGTGAGACGAAATGGATTTTATGGATTCATATGTATGTGGTGACTTAAATGGTAGTTATAAATGGCCTGCAATACGCGAAAAGCGGCATTCGGACATTTGCGTAAAGTGTCGTCTCGGATCAGCCTGCGCAGTCCGCGTAGGCTAATCCGAAACGGCTTTTTCCGTTTTTATGTAATTCTTTGTTTTGCGCAAGTCTACTGAAGAACAAAATCCTATGTAGACGTAAAGTGCCGTCTCGGATTAGCCTGCGCGGACTGCGCAGGCTGATCCGAGACGACACTTTACGCAAATGTCCGAATGTCCCTTTTCGCGTGTTGCAAGCCATTTATTATAATGCATCACAGAGGTACATTAAGCCCCATAGCTCATATCTATTGTGTCGGAAGGTTCGACTTTGAGGTGTTAGAAGTTTACTTTCACACTTTCTGCGTCAAGTACAATGAACTCGACCTCTGAAAATCCAATCCGCAGAAAAGGCTTGACTAAACAAGCGGACGGTAAGATCCAAGCTCGGAATGTGCAGTCTGATCTTAGTCTATGCCGCCGGCAGAGGCCCCTGTTTTCGCCTTTGGCGCTGATAGGATATAATGTGAACATTCCCATGAAATTTGAACCGATATGGCTGAAAAACAAAAAAAAAAAAGCTATCAGTTTTTTTAATGGCTATTCTGATTTTGTTTGAACTGGAGTTTGTTAATTTAGAGTGAGGATACGGTAAACAATTTCGAAAGTAATGATGATGATGATGATTTCACAGACAAAATCTGGATCAGCAAAAAATGAGGCGTATGACTGCAGAAGCTTGACCGAATACGACACTATTTGCTTATCGTCTGTATGATAGGGAAAGTCGTAACGACTGTATTACACTGGAAATAAATGAGCCATGCTCTGGCAAAAGGGGGCTTAATGCATCTCCGTAATGAATGATATTAATCAAGACATCACATAATTTTGGATCCATAATCACCACTTTTTTAAATAACCGACTTAATCTTGAGGTACACTGGTCATTAGACATATAGAAAATTGACCAATAACGAAAAGTTTCGGCCCAGGTCAGCCTGCGCGGACTGCGCAGGCTGACCTGGGTCGATACTTTTCGCAGATGCATCAAGCCACCTTTTCACAGAACATGGCTCAAATATAGTTATGTGATATAAGATATCATAGCAAAGTGCCGTCTGGTAGTATAGAAGGAATCGAATTTGACATCGCATCAAATTGAAATTATAATCGAATTCGTTCAAAAGCCTTTGGTTTTGACTGACTAAGCTAAGGCAGCTGCACATCACAACAAGACACAAGCTCAAACAAAACAAATTTGCCCCATCAAACAAAACAAATTGTTAATTTCCCATCTCTTTAAGTGTCTTCCGCAAGGGGGCGGAGTTAACAGTAAAGCTGCTGGGATACAATGAGTTAGATCTAAACGATCTCTGAACGCTCATTAAAACTGATAGAAGTCAAGTCGTTGCGTGAAGAGGCCAAATTAAACCCGTTTTTCAATATTCGAAGAACACTGTAGTTTGGTGAATGGCCACAGCGGGTTAAAGAGAACTTGTTCATTTTAATTTGGAGAACAACGATTCCCAAATCCCGTGGGAGAATTTGATCCTTTACCTCCAGTTCGACTCGAATGATGTGACCGCTCGTTATGATTGCGTTTACATTTTATAAAGTTAGAGCATGTGTGACGTGAGACTGATTTCTTTCATAGACGACTTTTAATGATTGTAAGATTGAACAGTGCTTTGAGCCACTTTCAACATTTTTTTCAGTTGTATAACGACAACAGTTTAAATTATGACTGTTGGTTATTTTTTCAAAATAGTGTTTAACTCAATTAACAGAAGAATTGATCTACATAGGTTTTTAGATGTTCATTTGAAATATCTTTTTTTATGCCGTGTTAAAGCGGCTCAAAACTGAATTTCGGAGAAAAAAAGAAGAAAAAATAATGATACAAGAAAGTTGATACTCTTTAAGGAAAAATAATCAAGACGTTACTGTGAACTCTTCGTAGGGAAAGACACTAAGTTACAATAAAAAGTGAAATAAAATAAAAAATGAAAAATATAAATATTTGCCATTGCTTGGATTTGAACCAGTAATCTACAAAACCAGAATTCAGCAACTCTAACGATTGGGATTTTGCTTAATTTAACATCGGCTACCCTATGACAATACTAGATAAAAAATGCTATAGGAAAGAGGACCATAAAAAATGGAAAATTCCTCCTGTTCTTTTTTTACGTGTTTTTTTTTTTCCTGCAAATCTTTCCGTTTTAAAGTCATCTTTGCATGAAAATAAAGCTTGTAAGTTTTTGTTAAAACTTATTTATCAAAAACCTGAGAAACGACATCGACTTTCATGCCACTTTGAAAGATTTACGCAAAGGAAGTTTGATGATTTGCTGTATCTACCAATTATTCTAAATAACATTTTCTTAGTCTAGTTTTTAAGAGTTCAGGCAAATTTCAAGAAACGCAATTCCTGATTGGCTAAAACAAATAGTCTAACCAATTAGAAATTGTGTTACTTTCAAAATCTAAATCAATAATTACACCAAGAATGCAATTTAGTCTGACTTTTTCTTTGTCTGATAAAGATTAAATGGTTGAGTTGTAAAAATCAAGTAGAAAAAGATCATACGAAGCATGCTTTATTACAGCTACGTTTTTCTAAACAAATCAAAATCCAATTCTATTTCAAGACTAGCCATCTGCTTGGCTGAGACACAATACGCTCAGACGCTTTTGTTTGTCTGATGTTCAAAGCCCTGCGTGGCACAGTTCTGAAGGTTAAGAAATCGCGGTCCGGAAAGTTCGGGTTCGATCCTTTAACTCAGGGTGCTTTTTTGTAGAAGTAGTTGAGGACAAGATACTACAAAGTTCTTGCCTAGTACCGGTGAAATACTGAACACACATAAGTAATGGATAGGCCCACGCCTTGACATGACTAAAACAATGTTAGAAGAGGCGACAATTTACTACTACTACTACTAAAGTAACAATATCGTTTGAAGTTTCACGTCATTTTCTTGAGTATACTACGGCGGGCTGTGCACATATTTATGCCTTTCTAGAGTTTCTTTACCGCCGGCTGCTACCCATCATGAACAAAGGCGAATCATTCGCACATTATGTCCGAGCTGGTAGTTGAACTCTCATCCGCTTGACTACTAACCAAGGGCATTTTCCGTACTAGCTCCATAATGAAATGTGATGCGTTCACCACTAAACTGTTTACCAAACGGCAAAATTTTAGACTTGTCTAAATTGAAAGAATTTGCAGGTGACAAAATAAATGTGGCTCAAATGATCGAATTTGACTCTGCAAGTGTAGAAAATAATGTGGAAAAAGGAGAAAATGCTGGTTACCAGCATTTTCTCCTTTTTCCACGATGTTTTCCAAAGTCTTATTCCTTAGGGTCGTTAAAATTCGGGATTGTGTGGTATTGGGTTAAAGAGATAACCCTCCTATGTTTTGTGTGATAAATCTTCATCTCTAGAATCGTTTTAATATTAAGGTATTTAATTCCATCCTATAAAATCACAGATTACAAAAAAAAATAGAGGCTTTCGAAGAGAAGAATTTAGCCTTATTTAATTCCCCTATAAATTCTTCACGGTAATGAAGATGAATTTTCTACGGATTTTTTAAATTTTTCACTTTGAAGCATGGTAAGATTTGTCTTCATCCGACGCTATTTTGGACAGAATAACTCAGGAAATATGGTACAGGGAAGATCAAATATCAGAATGCACGTTCTCTGCAGTCTGATCTTGTTCTGCATTGTCAACAAGAGTCGTTACCTTTAGCATGCCATGGGATAAGTTCACATCCTGGAATACAGGGGCAATCTGCGTGGCTCAATAGTACAGGTTGTGAATATAACTCACATGTGCTTTGTTAGACCTGACCATGCACAGCTAGATTTTCTTGGGAGTGTCATTGGGCAAGGCACAGCAAAGCTCAAGACTGGCAAAATCTAGGGAGCACTAACATAAATAGACTGTCTTCATGACATGATATAGAAAAAAAGAATCGAAGCAGCATGAAAATCTCTTTGAACAAACATAGGAGCCATGGGTATAATGCATCTTTGTAATGCACTTTACCAATTAAGTCATCATGTAATTATGGATCCATAAAATCTATTTTATCTAACAACCGACGGAATTATGAGGTAGAATGGACCATGGACATACAGACAGAGAATTTACCAAAAGCAAAAAGTTTCGATTCAAGTCAGCCTACGCAGACAGCCCAGGCTGACTTGGGTCGATACTTTTTGCAGATGTATTTAATCCCTTTTCACAGAGCATGGCTCATATACGTATCAGCGAACTGTTGCCGCGATTTGACCTCAGCAGCCTTGAAAAAAACAAAAGAAATCTTTTTGTTTGTTTGCTGGTTCACACCGTTTGCAACATCGTTTCAGTTATATCACGGCGGCCGATGCACCTACCCATGCTTTCCTGAAATTTTCTTTTACAGAATTCTTTCTACGTTAGTGGCCTTTTTCCCACATAAACATCATGGAAACAATGTTAAGCTTTGACAAAGGATAATCATTAATCCTCGGAAAGAATTTGGCAAATCGATCGAGCGACAACTGTCCTTCAAACCATATGAGCATTGCTCTGTGAAAAGGGGGCTTAATACATCTGCAAAAAGTTTCGACTAAGGTCAGTCTGCGCAGTCCGCGCAGGCTGACCTGGGCCGAAACTTTTCGCTAAAGGTAAATTTTCTATATGTCCAAGAACCAGTCTACCTCATGATTAAGTCGGTTGTTAAAAAAAGTGGCGATTATGGATCCATTATTATGTGATGACTTGCTTGGTATAATGCATCAAGGAAATGCATTAAGGCCCCTTTTACCAGAGCATGGCTGATATGTATACGTTATTGACAGAGCTAACGGACTCACCAACAAATTAAAAACCGAGAAAACAAAGATCGAAAAAAACGATTCTACTCAGTGGCGTGTTAAACGCTGGCGCAGGAACTGTTTCCCAAAAGGGCAATGAACATAGAGAACCGATTATTGCTAATAGAAAGATGCCGGTTAAAGATGCACTAAACTACGGGTCCGAACGCCACAAAAGGTGACTTTGGTTATGTCTGAGGCTCATTTGTACGATCTGCGGAAGGTAATGCAGATACAGAATAATTCCGTTTATTCAATCGTGCAATGATTTTAATATATCTGATAACTTTAGGCCAAATACTCCCGTATTTCTACCTCCCTGAATAAAAAAAAGGCTTTCTGAAACATTGTGGGAAGTGTAGGAAATGCTGGTAACCAACCTTTTTTCCTTTTCTCTACGATGCCTTCTAGATCTACTCTTTCGAAGACAAATTCCATATTTTTTCAATGATTTTTTTACGATATTTGCTATTGCAATTTCTTTATGAAAATAATGTATTTTGTGTTCTGGTAAAGAATGACATTG
This sequence comes from Hippopus hippopus, assembly GCA_946811185.2. Lineage (NCBI taxonomy): Eukaryota > Metazoa > Mollusca > Bivalvia > Cardiida > Cardiidae > Hippopus > Hippopus hippopus. Next base: position 32,034,641 of record OX328106.1, read on the forward strand.
GATGTGAGGGACATTTTGAAAACAGTATAGAGGCTTGTACTCCCCCTCCCTCCTTCCCTTTCTCCATTTATTTTTCAATCTTACAACAATCTTCGTTTAGAGTTTTTTTTTTTGTATGAGATCGTATAAAGTAAATACAAATATATGCATATCCTTGAGAATATAAAAAGTCGATAATGCCAAAACAGTGATAATCCGACCATGTATTCTTGACCATATTCGTAATACATCACGGTAAATAGATCATTCGTATTTTCACCATAGAGTGCAGAATCTTATCTTAAAAGCCAACGAATGTCAGATCTTTTTTATTAAGTATTATTTAAAAAAAACATGCGATAGTCCGAAAATTATTCTTGGGCCTAGGTATCATTAAAATTTGTATTTGATTCATCAAAAGTTACGCTATAAAGGTCTTTCTGTTTTTTTCTGTGCGTGGTATAGATAAGATTCAACGCAATCGACATAAGAACTTCTTTTGACGGATTGATTTCTAAACAAACGCGTGATCATGGCTTACTTCTCGTTTTAATAATAATAATAATAAAAAAAAAATTAGGTCACCCACTGAACGCATCACAATTTCTTGTCCTTTTAACGAACGTTAAGGGCATATGTCACAGATTTTTCATACGGACCGATTTTTTTCATTTTCGTTCATATGAAAATATAATGAATGCTGAGTTAAAAATGGAAAGAAATTCAAATGTTGCCGTGCAAAGTACAAGGATACAGTTCTTTGTAGGAGATAACTCTTGTCAAATTTACATAAAACAGGCTTAAACTTCAAACATAAAAAAAGGTTCTTGAAGTAACATATACTGCTCAAATAAAATTAATGGTTATTCTTAGAAATGTGATGTTTGCCAAAAGTAAAAAGGATTAATCGAGAGAATTAAGGTACTTGACCGATCACCGATCACAGTAGCAATTGGAAATGTTCCTATGTGTCAACAAAGACTTATTTTCTGATCATTTATCTGCAATAGAAAATTTTAAGCGGACAGACTTTTTAAAACTTTAACAAAGAAATGGCACTGTCTAACACCTTGTAAAAAAAATAACAAAGTATACCAAGCGGTGAATTTTTGAGAGATATGGTGAATTTTTCAAAAGGTATTGACAAAATAAATTACCTCCCTTTATAATAAGGAAACTTGCTCAAACAGATGAGTGCTCACATACAGTACACTGTCAGCACTAGGGCTAGGCTAAGAGTTTAAGATAATCAACGGGCAAAAGTTCAAAACCAGGTCTGTATTCACCAACCATTCTTAATTTGATTTTAAGTCTAATTCTAGGTTTAAGAAAGTAACGAAACTTCTAATTTGCTAAATCAGTTGGTTTAACTAATCAGAAGTTGTGTTACTTTCAAATTTGGGTATTTTTTTCCCCGAATTAGATTAAGAATGTTGTTAAGAATGGTTGGTGAATACAGGCTCAGGTTCAATTATTGAATGCCGCGACTATATTCTCCACCTATCAAAGTTCATGAATAAAAATGACTTGTATCGGTCTAAAGTTGATAGAATGTCTAGCACGTCTTCCCATATTTATCAACAAAATCAACATTTTTATCGCTCAAACAGAACAGCTTAACGCCAAGATTGCTTTTCAAGTACGGCATAGGTAATGGGGAACAGCCATGGCTATAATTATTGATGAGATAGTCAAGAATTCGATGTCACTAAAAGGAATTTTGAAATAGTTTCATAAACTTAACCCTCAGGCTAGTGAGTGCGACTCATTGACCCTTTGCGGACAGTGTAGATCAAGATCAGATTGCACAGAACCTGCAGACTGACCTTGGATCTACATCTGTTAAGAAGATATTGTTCCCCACAAAATACCTCTGAAATAGCATTTTCTTTTTATTATTAGCTTGACGGTTCCATATGATTTCGCATATCTAGTAGGTTAAGGTTTTACCAAGCCATTTTTTTTTTTAATTTGCCTTTCTATTGATTATCGTCTATAATCAAAATAAGTACCAAATACCTCCTTTTGGTAAAAATTTAAAACAACACTTGATTAGCTAAAATGAATTTTTGAAAAAAAAATCAGCTGTCATGGATGAACAAAAACACAACTGCTCTATTTCTGTTCATTGATTCAAATAAAAAAAATATTTCCGTTACTGAGCTAGAAGGATTACACATGCCTTACTTATGTAATGTTCTTACACACAAAAAATGTTTCGATTACGATCTTTATCTGTCTACCAGGACATTTCACGCTGACGCATTTTGATACATTCACCAATGGTATATTAATAAATACCCTAGTAGACAATGAGATGAAGAACAGGTCCAAACGAATCCTAGTATGGTAATTTTTTGGTATACATTCACTCGTATTTTGTGTGACATCATAGTAATACAAGGCCTTATAATTAGAGGAATACCAGTATGTAAGACTGTTTACTATGAAAACTGTCCTAGCGGCCACCTCCATTAAGCAAGCAAGCAACATATGAAACGTGTTGAGTTAGGGAAATACACATATGTGTACGTTGTTATATATCTGGATAGGTGCCTATAAAACTTTATTCAAGCTCAGTTCTGCTGAGCATGAAATTAGAAAATTATGATACAGAATTAGTTTGATACACCTCACAGGGCCACTTTGTAACTTTTTGTACTTTTGTTTCCTTCTTGTCAGTAAATGACAGTCTTATTTCTCATTGTCATATTTGCAAAACCACTTATGAAATTGTAAGATTTGAGCACAAAGTTAAATGAGCAAGAAGTCAAGTTTTTATAGTACATGCCCTGTACGTGTCAAGTACATGTGTTAAGCAAGCACGTATTGAATTCCTCTTTGATGCTTGCTTTATACAGTCTGTGCGATATTTCAACCTTACAATGCGCCTTTGGTTTGATTGATTGATTGAATTTGCATTTACTTATCATTGCCACTGGTTGCCCATATGGGCGACGCCTCCCTGAAGACTGTTAGTTTTTGTTACGGGGGATAATGCAAGATATAGGATGAAACCCATTCTAAGTTACGCCTGTTTTTTTAACGTGCCCGGTGTATAGCACCATTTCACAGGAACCCGGTTTAACGTCTCATCCGAAAGACTTTGGTTTGTTGTTACATGTGTAATTCAATATGCACATCTACACAATTTACTGATTCGTCAGTTAGAAGCAGAGAATAATTAAATTTTAAATTCTAATTTGAATGAAGATATTACCTAATACCTAATAACAATATCTAATGATCTTTTTAATAAAGAAGTTGATTTATACTTTGTCTGACATTTGTCGAATCACTTAGATGCGGAAATTGTTTCAAGGATTAGTCTCTACTCAAAATATGTAAATACTATCATCTCATTTATTAAAGCGGGAGTATTTCTCACTTTGTCATACGGAAATAAACGGATTGAGAATCGAAAATTTCGTAAACGAGTTTGTCTGTAGATATAAGATGTAAATAAAAGGGCTGGTTTATAGATTAAAGTTATGATCATATTTACTAACGAGTGTGTATGATCAGTCAAAAGAAGTAAGTGATAATAACTAAGATCGACGAGATTGTACCGTGTTTAACATTAACCCGAACTAAGTCTACAGGGGAAAGAAAAAAAAAAAAGGGGGGGGGGTAACCAGCTTATATGTCGGATATACAGTACTGTATAAAGAAACTTTTTTCCTTTCGTCTGCTTCGACATAAAGGTTTATCTCATGAATTAAAGGGAGTTGATCTCTGGATTTGTCAAACGTCCTAGATTATGGGTATCTTCCGCGATTCTGTAAAAATAAAACATAATAATGAATGCTTCCAAAAGCAAGTTGTCATGAAACTCCTAAAGAGTATGATCAGTCGACAGATATAATTGCCCATTCATTTTCAATCTCTACCCACACCCTAGGGGGAAGGGGACAATACTTAAACACCAGAAAATGTACAATTCTGGCAAAGCAGTCTTTCTCCAATCTCGAAAAAGGAGATTTTTTCTATTTCCTTAGATCAATACCAACGTTGTCTACAACCCACCCCTCCTACTGAATAACCGCTGGATTCGTAACATAAATACATACTAGTATTATACATCTTTGCTACAACACATCTCACGTTCAAAAAGAGTCTATTATTTTTGACAGATATACTCCCAGAGAGTCCTTTAAACAGACAGCTAGTTTTATTTTCTAACCGTTTTTATTAGGTAATCCGAGAAAACGATTTTTTCCTCATATCTCTGCTCCCCATGCAGAATAAAACGCACTAGGAAAAAAGCTTTTGCAACATAGAAGAAGAAACGTCGAACTATTTTTATCCGAGTTAGTATTTTTGTTATTCAAATACGTAGATTTAAAAGCTTAGTACTCGTATTAACTCTGTCAGCGCCAAATACACATAGACTCCACATCTTTCGATGGCTGAAAATACAATCAGCTGAAACTCGGCACAATCAATTGAAGCTCTGCAAGATTTTCTTAAAGCTCGAAGGTTTGAATAAACAAGAGGACGATATAGATAAAAGATCTGACCGCACGTTCTGTGCATTCTGATTTTGATCCATGCCGTCCGCAAAAGTCCCTGTTTACGCTTATGGTAATGAAAGAAATAAACCTGGGGCATTCTGACGTTGTCTTTGAACATGCCATAAACAATTAAAACTGTAGGATACAGCCTAACATCCCTATCGAAGAAAAAAATATGAACAACCTCTCCTTTTGCCACTATGTTTTCAAGCGTAATCTGCAATACGACTATCTTCAAAATGTGTTTGAAACATACACACTTTAGAGCCGTTAAAACTAACTGACATTGCTTCACGTAAAGATTAATAGACTGTAAAAATACACAGTTCCTGTTTTTTAAACTGACTTAATTTTTCAATTTGGAAATACCAATTTATTAAAGTCTGACGAAAAAATTAATTGAGATTGATGCTCTCTTTTATTTCCTTCCTTTGATAATTTGTTGGCGTAATAGACCCCTATCAGGTCATCGCACGAGTCTGGTAAAGCAGCAATCACGTGACATCCACGTTGTGGAACGATGGTTGCCGAGTACATCTGAAGAACAAAATGAAGCACAATTATGTAATGTGCTAATTGGTCTGAAGAACAGACGAATTAAGATATCAGACACGTGCGAGGTAGTACACTCCCCTCCTTCGGTGCCAGCAGCGAATAAGTCGGCAAATAACACTGATCCTGTTTTAAAATGACCTAGAATTGAATAGTGGTCCTTTTAGATCGTGGGTATTAAGAATCCTTCGTTAACGTCTTATATCAACATATTGGGTTATCCTGTCAAGCTCTACTGTTAGTATGCATGTCTAACGTGCAATGGCATTAGCGTATTAGTAGTTTAGTAGAGAGATGTTCTTGTCCGTCCAGGTGGGCCTCAGCGTTGAAAGAGCAGCTACTTTTGGTGCAACTCGAGGTAGAATTTCAAGTTTAGAACCATCATATGTCACAATAGATCCGAGGAAAGCTATTACGGGTGGATACTAGGTTAGGGCATTGCACCAAGTCATTGAGTTCAAACATAGTTTCTGTCTGTCCACCAGTATCATCTATGCAGAGTTGGAATTTTTCTCCCTCTATTGGCAATTCACCCCATGTTCATTTAAGGCATCAGGCATGATTCTCTCTAAGAAAATATATGAGATAGAGGGCATAGAAATTTTCTAAATTTGAAGGTAACACAACTTTTGATTGGCCAAACCATTTAATTTAGCCGATCTGAAGTCGTGTTATTTTAAGAGCAAGACTAAGAATATTCTTAGTAATGGTTGGTAAATACGGACCCTGGATGTCATTGATGTCGTTGTTGGTGTGCTTCCTTATAGTTGCCCTTAATTTTGATGTAGATCTTGTCGATGTTTCATGTATTTTCACATAGAATTTTTAGGTTACTGATCCGTTCTTTGGTGCTGCGCACAGCTTTGAATCCTGCTTGTATCTCAGCGATGATCTCTTCTGCCTGTGGTTTCAATCCAATCAATATGACTTTCAGCATACCGGTAGTTCTAATGTAAACTGGGCTATTTGATACTACAAAAGGTAATTTTCCTCGGGAAGTTTTATGACCATCAACCAAGCCCTTCAGAAGAATATGAGTATAGTACAAGGTGACTGAATTGCCAATATTGGAACCACTTCATAGGAAGACTTGGGTGGTACACATTGCTTATAAGCAATACTATAACTCGGGGCTCAAGCCCCTTGTGTTTGCCACCCACAGCATCCTGGTTTTGACCAATACCCCGGTACCGCCTAAGCAATCAAGGAGATGGACTTGGCATAGCCTGGACGGTGAGTACCATATCCATATTGACTACTGATCAGAAACCACTTCCAAACAGGCAACAAAGTAGCAAGAACAGTGTACTTTCCTGGAGTTGACACAGGGAGCTATCATAACTTGTTGGCGATGTCATTCTAGCATCGTGTAAAAGATCAGAAACAAAAGAAAAAAAGGAAAAAGATCAAGTATGACACTGAAAATCTCTGACTTCCCAAGGTGGATAGATATTCCAAACAGAAATAGGCAGAAGATTTTATCCATCCCAGCTATGCTTGATGCTGAAGAGGCAGACATAAACTATTTTATAGCAGCATTTAATGATGAGACGGCTAGAACAGGTACCAACGGAGAACTATCAAGCACCCGTAATGCCTGCGTTTAAAGAAGGCCATGCGATGCAAAGAGGTCATATAAGAAGACAAGATGATGAACCAGAATTTTAGGGGCAGCTGCTGTCTCAATATTGAGAACAATCTGACAGGAAACAAAAAAAAAAGTTAAACAATCGAGGAAAGATCTTACCAAGAAACAAGAAATATCTTTGAAAAAAAGACAGACGACGTAAGAAATACCAGAGTGTCTAGATTTAGACTGTCTGGTAATTCAATATCAGGAGAGAAAATAAAAAGTAAACCCGCCTGAAAATAGACTAACAGGGGCCCGCAGAACGAGCATGCCCACATTTTTTTTCAATCGCATACTGTTATCCATTCATTCAGATATGTAAAAATACCCCCAAAAAACATGCTAGTTAAGACAACAACTGTAAGGAGCAAGTTAAGGATTTGCCTCACGAAGGAACAAGTTATCCTAAACAAAAGGACTGAATAACGCATGCTCTACAACCATCAGACAACTGGCTACCCAGGAGTGTTAAATTGTCAAGATATAGGTATAAACAATCCTGTGTCAATGTCTAGAGTAGAGGTAGACGTATCAGTTAAAGTACAGAGGGGAAAGGTACCGAGAGTTCATAAAATGCCGGATGAACTATGGCAGGTAGGTGGTTACTGTTACTATATACCCAAAGATACATAGATTTATCTGCGGCAAAATATGATAACTAATCTACAAACCGAATATCGTAGATTAAAACAACTTATACTTTCCTTTCTTAATTAACCTAAAAACCATCTTTATAGTAGAATGAAACATAGTGGACTTAAAAAAAGGAAAGGTCGACACTGTTCTGTTCAAGTCCAAAAGGGTTATATGTTAGAATTCCGTCTCGGCAGAATATCATGCCATGGACTGATAATAGTCAGTGCTACAACATTCATTCCCTCTTCCAGCGCTGGATGTTTATGTTTTTTAAGCAGAAAGAAATAGCGATAAACCGTTGTTTTATAACAAAAGACGTAACAGAAAGGAAACGCAGCGGCTTTACAATATAAAATCGAGAAAACTAGTCTATAACAGTACAAAGAACGTAGATCCTGGTTTTCTGACAATTTCTTGTACAACATGCGTTATGCTAACTAGGGAAAAACTTTTAAACACAGCCTAGGAGGCTTCTTTAAGGCATATTTTTTTTTTTTGAAAACTATCACACACATAACAAATGAGAATATTAAAGAAAGTTCCAGATATATATAGTAAGCAATCAGATGTTAATAAAGTCGATATCTAAAGATAACCATACTTGATCTTATACCAACACAGGGAAAAAGAACCTCTTAATACATACATGTACCAATTTAGGAAAGCCATTCGAAAGAAATTGGTGCGTTGTATTGGCAGATAAATTCAAGGAACGAATACACATGTACACTGACTGCCGTGATAAAACCGTAAAAAATGTTGAGAATGACTCGTAGAATTTTTGCCCGAGGAAAAGTGAGAAGAAAGAAAGCAAAGACAGATACATGTAGATAGAAAGAAAAACACAGAAAATGGTATGGAGGGAAAGAGAGACAGACAGACAGAGATTATACAAGTGTTAAAAGAAAAATACCAGAAAAAGAGAAGCTTTTAGCTTAATCATCTGCTAAAAAGTTTTAAAGAAGACATAAGAGAAAACACGTACATTTTGACCATCTAAGTCACTTTCGGATACAGAGGTTGTAAATCTTACTCAAGGTAATTATTTGGGCCCATAATGGCTGATAAATACCTCTCCGATCCTCAGACGGACAAATCGTTTCAATGATTGCTTTCTGACAAGTTTTGATTGCTTCTCGGTCATTTCTTCAACTCTTAAATTCTATCAAGCTCCGGGGAAAGCGTCTTCCACACCAAGACGCGTTAACGTAGACCGTTTCTAATAAAAATTTCATAACCACCAATCTAGTAAAAAGTATTTGTACGCGGTTTTCTTTCCTGGGCTATAAATTTTACTTAATGAAATGTGTAAAATTGCCTATAAATAAGACATAAAACATAAAACGTTAGGGTTTTAGGCATAAGTGATCGGTTGATGGACATTTTATGCCCCACCGTCAAGAAGCTTTTACGGAAGTTGCGAATTTATCTAAGGGAGGGAAGGCTAACGAATTTAAAAACAGGAATGGCGCTAAAACGGCGGCCTCGTGTCACCAGAGAATTGAATCGTCTGCGACTGCATGTCTTAAGAGAAAGTTATTGAATTAGGTCAGACGAAGTAGATTCTCGACCCATTTTGATTATGTTAGAGGCAATTTGCTAATTAATGGAAAATGAATGTTTTATCAAATGGCGATGGCTCGACTACGGCGATTCACAAATATTGCTATTCTGATTCAATCAAACGGTCCACAGGGGACGCTACTCTGGGTGGAAGAGAGGCGGTAGATTAGTTTAGTGACGATTAAAAGAAGTATTAGTGTGGCGATGTTTATGACTTTATTCGGGGATGTTTATGGACTGGCTACCGTCCCGGCCCGTAATGACACTCTTTACAGTTAATTTACTTTGAAAATGGTGATTTAGGACTTTTGAGAATGTTCCTTTAGCAAGAACTTAGCGTCTCCCTTACACAGCGTTTTTCGTGGACTTTTTACCCTTTGCCAAATTACAAAATTTTTGACTTGTCAAAATTTAAGAAAAAATTGCAGACGACGAAACTAAGTCTGGCTCAGCAAATGGTATTTGTCTCTCAAAAATTAGTAAAACATTGTGTGAAAAGGAGAAAATGGTGTTTAACAGTCAGCTTTAAAAACATCATTGTGAAATATTGATATTAGATTGAATTCAGGTTTGAGACCCCAAAACAAGTCAAAACCGTGCTGGAAAAGAAGGAACTGCTTGTTACGAGCATTCTCTCTTTTAACCACAATGCATTTTATCTATCTTTAAAGTAATCTTAATCTTTCGTCTGAGGTTTCTGTTGAAAGACTAAATCTTCTTGTTGGTTTTGAAAGGTGACTCAGCCAATTAGAAAGTTTATTGAAATTCTGGACTTTCGAAAAAAGTACATACCACAGAGTCCGTAGAGTTTTTTTTTTTCTAACACCGTGTAAATGTGACAACCCTTTACACGCCTGGCAGATTTTTAATGGACTTTTTTCATTAGGAAAATAATCGAAAATTTCAAGACTTTCTGTGCCAGAAAACCTCTGTAAATAGCGTGCGGTAGAGATCAAAGATCAGACTGCACGGGATGTGCAGTCTAATCTTGGATCTATACTGTACGCAAAAGCTGATCTGATCTTGATCTACATAGTCCACAAAAAAGACACTACCAAATTTGTGCTGAGCACTCTATGGGTTAATTAATTACCACTAGAAAGTGCATTAATTACGGAATGATCATCAATAAGACGTGGAAAGGTCACTCACCTTATTTGTGTCCAGTGATAAAACCTGAGTGATTGTGTCCAGCCTCGCGGAGACGTCTCGTCACACCTTTATCCGCTGGAATAGTATAGTGTGATGACGACGGATATTCAGCTCGGCCAATTTTCTTTCCGACGATTGGGGGTAGTTATCGCGACAAGATTTATTCCTCTGTAATCTCTGATTATTGTTTTGACGATGGTTATGTGGGAAAGCAGCCCATGGCTTCTAAGGAATGAATCGAAGCACCATACAAACGCCATACAAACAAGCGAATGGTATTCGAGGCCCCTTTTTAACGAGCATGCTGATTTTTAAAGGTCAAGAATTTCCCACGTATGAAAGTAACGTAATTTCTGATTGGCTAAACCAAATGGTTCAGCGCGCTGCTTCACCTGCATTTTTCAATAAAGAGTCTAATTCGAAAAAGGGCATAACTGGGTCTAATATATTTCGAGAGTTACCTGTCCTTCTGATATGGGCTTCTCTTCCTGATAGCCCAAGTAACGAAATTTCTGATTGGATAAAAAGTTTGGTTCAGCGCTAGGCTTCACTTGCATTTTTTCCCTTTTCGATGAAAAGGCTTAGTCGAAAAGGGGACACAACTGCGTCAAAATATTTTGATATTCACCTGTCCTTCTGATATAGGTACCCATGTAGATAGTAAACAACTGGCTAGAGTTTGAAGTAAATATCTGCAGTAATTACTGAGAAATCAGAATATATCAGTTTTCGCTCGACGACGACGACGCGGGTGAGGCCGTTAGCGTAGCCGATTACCCAGAGGACTTCTGTCGCTGGTTCGAGTGCCCAGCCCAGACATTTTCTTTCCGAGGACCAATGTCACTGGAACAGGAACAGGATTTATTCCTCTCTCAGCGCTGATCATTGTTTCAACGATGCTTATGTGGGAAAGCAATCATTGCCATAGGAAGAATACTTATGGGAAATACTGCTAAGTGAAACTCGTGGATAGGTGCACTGGCCGCCGCTTTTTAAGTGAAATAATGTTGTAAACGGCGTTAATTAAATACCATACAAGCAAACAAACGCAGGGTGTTCAGAACCCATGCTCAACGACCTTTCTTAATCCTTATACTGCTAAATAAATGAAATGAAAATTTTAAGCCGATATTAAACACCAAACTTTTGCTATTTCAAATATATGTTCATTCTGTGCAGTCTGATCTTGATGTACACTACCCACAAAAGGTCAGTGAGTCGCCCTTAGCAGCCTGGGGGTTAAGTTGCATGTTAATTCTAACGTTCAATAATTTTTTACTGGTTTCAAACTGCTGGGCTAATGTAGACCACAAAGTCCTATGTTCAATTATCACACGTTTGACAATGCTCTTTATTCCTTCGCCATTTACGACTCTAAAGAAGCAGGCTTTTGAAAACATTGTGGGAAAAGGAGAAAATGCTGTTTACCAGCATTTTCTCCCATTCTCACAATGTTCTTTATCCTTTCATAGACAAATTCATTTGTTTTAATCACATTTACCATGTCAGTCTGCAAATGTTCTACATATTGACGAGTCTTAAATTTTGTCGTCTGTAAAGGGGTGCATCCTCAAGAACACAAAGGAGAAAACTTTGAATATATTTTGAGCTATTTTAAACAAGACACTATTCCACTGTTAACTACTTTCTCCATGCTGTTTTTGATCGCTTTTAAAGCCATAGTTATTATAATAATTATGACTATTGGAGTTTTTCCTCTGAACTTTCAGTTTGTCCAAAGTACCGCAGTATTCTCCCCATGAGGCGATTGGTTAATAAGGAACACGTGACCCTGTAAGAGCTGACGGGTCTTACAATATGAATAATTGATATTTTTGCGAAATAAATCACACTTTAGCTTGACATTTAGACAAATGAGGTGCCGCCACTGGTAAAAAGATGTCGTAACTCCATTCCTTGTAATATTGCCCTTCAGAAAACCATCTTTGTCTTCCGATAATATTTATTTAACCTTTGTGCTGCTTTAACAACCAGTCTGCTATTTGAGACTCCGGGTACTTTTGCGGACAGTGAAAATCAAGATCAGACTGCACAGAACGTGCAGTCTGATCTGTGATCTTCATTGTCCGAGCGGGACAAATAGGCCACGTTTTGAAATTATGATATGAGGGTCTTTACCTTTGACTGGTAAATTAATTTTCGCTGAATTTGTTTGTTTTAGCCAATCTTGTTTAGGCAATCTTGTTTTCCTTTGAAGCATCCTGACAAAAGCATAAATTGCATGTCAGTTTCCTCATTATGCCACATTAAGTTCACATGCACTCGGGTACTAACAAATGTTGATATTCATATTTTAAAAAGTGGTTTTGAAGTAGCCTTCAGCAGATCGGTCACGATTTGTGTGATTTTGTTTATTGTTTGAATGTTGGTTCACACCACTGGAAGCCTTTTAGCACCACATACATGTATGTAAACACGACCTCATTCGATGGATGAAAATACGATCCAATGTAACTCAGATACATATTTTTTTGTCTTATATGCTAGATTAAAAAAGTGGACAGTATAGATCCAAGATCAGACATCATACTCTCTGCTACTTGATCTTAATCCATCCATCTGTCCCTCCGCAAAAACCCCTTGTTTCGCCAACGATGGTGAAAGCGTTGAGCAGCATAATATTACGGAGACAGCTCACTTGCTAAAGTTGCATCGTGTATTCCCTGGGTAACACCAAAGCTGAGCTGAGGCTCTGATTTTCCTTGTAAAAAGACACGAACACACACACACACATAGAAAAAGAACGTTTCAAGGGGCAATCAAAACTTTAAAAAAATCAGAAGAGAAAATAACTAACGGTTGGCAAAGAAAAAGTCAAAACACATTGAATCCCGTCGTGCTCTTTGTTTTGTTTGAATGGTGTTTAACGCCGTTTTCATCATTATTTCAGTTATACCGCGGCAGCCAATGCACCCTATCCATGCTTTTCTGGGGTTTCTTTTACCAGTACTTCGCACAATATTCCACCCAAGCCATTGGCTGCTTTCCCACATAAACAATGATCAGCGGAAGTCCTCTGTGGATTACGTCGAGTTACGGCTGTAGCTTAATAACTTAAGTAAGATGTAATTGCAAAGGACAATCGTATGTAATGGGAACGTGTCTTTGAGAGACAGACAGAAAAAAAAGGGGGAGAAACAGAGGGAAAAGACGAATAGATAATCTATGTAGGTAGAAAGATCGAGATACAAAGGGGAGCATGAATTACTAAAAAAAGAAACAAAACTGTACAATGACAACTAATCATCTGCTCGGACGGCATAGAATTTTGGCATATTTTGATAAAATCTTTATTCATAAATACAATGTTCACAACAGTATGATATAAGATGACTAAAATACAAAAACGGATTATTATCTGATAATTGGCTTGCAACACACGAAAAGAGGCATTCGGACATTTGCGTAAAGTGTCGTCTCGGATCAGCCTGCGCAGTCCGCGCAGGCTAATCCGAGACAACACTTTACGACTACAATAGAATTTGTTCTACAGTAGACTTGCGCAAAACAGAAAATTGCATAAAAACGGAAAGTGTCGTTTCGGATTAGCCTGCGCGGACTGCGCATGCTGATCCGAAACGACACTTTACGCAGATGTCCGACTGTCCCTTTTCGTGTGTTGCAGGCCAATATTATAGTATTATTACATGACTCATGCACTGTCAAAATTGGGTTTAATACATCTGCAAAAAGTATCGAATCAGGTCAGCCTAAACAGTCCGTGCAGGCTGACCTGGGCCGAATTTTTTTCTTATTGGTCAATTTTCTTCATGACAAAGGACCAGGCTACCCTAAGATTCAGTCGGTTGTTGGATAAAAATGGATTTTATGGATTCATAGTTATATGATGACTTGCATGGTATAATTTACCATGGAGGTGCATTAAAGTCCTATTGTGAGCGCAGCTTATATTTATTTTAAACTTTAGATTGAACATCGTACAATATCAAATAAACACAACAACAACTCACAAATCACGTTTCTTTTGTACCAGTATGTTTTGAATTTCCAGCGTCATAATTTACAATCTCAAATTCTAGAGCTGTTTACTTATTTCAGTTGGGCTGAAATAGTCCCGCTATAGAGGACAGGAATTTAGGACCCAACAAGGTTGGCATTTGACAAAGAACTTTGTAAAAAGAGTGATTTAGCGAGGCTTTGGCGAATTTTGAAAAAAAAAAAACCTTTACAAATAGCCAATTGACTTAAAATCTGGAAAAAAAACAAAGCGAATCGTTCCTTCGTGACGATCACCGATTTTTACATTTGAATTCACAGTAAAATCTAGGTTAGCGTTCTTTTAGAAATAAGGCGTATGAATACATCACTAAGACCAATTGACGTCACATTATGCTTATTTCAATTATGTGTAAAATAAGAAAATTCGTAATGGCTTTGTTACACTGAAATGACGGCATTTCACAAGTACAAGCTACATCTGCTAATCCTTTGGTAGCTAAACGCCACTGAATGCCCTTTTGCGGGCAGTTTTGGATTCAGATCAGAGTGCACTGAACGTGCAGTCTGACCGTAGATCTATGCTGTCCGATTTGATGAGATTTTTTCCAATGGAATATGCACTTTAAAATCGCGATATCTTGGATTGTATAATTGTAGGGAAATATCCAATTAAGTTCAGTAGCAGTTTAAGATATAAAAGCATTAATCTATATTAGCCATGCTCTGTGAAAAAGGGGGCTTAATGCATTTGCAAAAAGTATCGACCCAGGTCAGCGTGCACGGATACTGCCAAGGCGCCTAACTGAGGGACTTAACTCCTTACCAAACGACAAAGTATTGGACTGGACCGAATTGAAAGCATTTGCAGGACGACAATTGAAATGTAGATCAAATGATGGAACTTGTCTTTGATAAGGTAGAAAACATTGTGGGAAAAGGAGAAAATGCTGGTTACCAGCATTTTCTCCTTTTCCCACAATTTTTTCAAAAGGCTTCTTCTTCAGGGCCTCAAAAACCCTCGGGATTGTGTGGTTAAGAGTCAACGCAGACACTCACACTCAAGCATCCGTCATTTTAATAGAAACGCTTCAGACTGGTATACTTACACAAGGGCCCCAACATTTTGCATTATCCATGTCATTTACATCCACTAAAGGATTTTAATTGTGATAGCCATAACAAATATAATTATTCGCTTTTAAATTGCAATCTAGATGAAAAAACTACAACAAGAACGAGCCAAAACAACAGCCAAAAGAGTATTTCAAACATCAGCTGACCGCTGGTCCTGCCATCTTTGGAAATGACTAAGGCACACTGAATCTGATGGCACGCCGACTGACTTCCGGTGCCCAGATTCGGACTGAAGACTCAACAGCAGACGATTGGCTGCCTGTCGTTCTATTTCTCGTTCTTCGGCCGTCTGTCGTCTGAAAAAGAAGTGTAAGGACATCTTTATTTTTGATTTCAAGAATTTAATAATTTATTTTGAATATTTATAGTTTACCCATTATTGTCCAGATACGATTTTTCACGCTCCTTTCTCTATTCGAAAACGAAACCCCCGGGGTTCGTATCCACCAATCATTCTTAGTCCTATTCTCCAGAATATTCTTCAGTTGAAAATAACACAACTTCTGATTGGCTAAAATTCATTTGGTTCAGGCAATATAGAAATTGTATTACTTTAAAATTTAGAAAATCTCGGAAATAAAGACTAAGAATATTCTAAAGAATGATAGGTGAATACGACACCCGGAAAGTATTTTACATACATGATAGAAGAACACCGGAAATGGTTCTGAAGTAGGCTAAGACGGGCCGGTAAATAAACCCGGTGTACATATCAAATTGGCTCATTTCTCTTCATATTCTGAGTGGTAATGTCATCAACTATGTTCAATTTATATATGTAAATATTCAGTTTGTTAATCAACCGATGGAATGGTTAATTGATGAAATGAACCTAGTTATTTGTAAATTGGATTTATAGCTGGCCAGAAGGATTCCTTAAATCTTTCACAAGTTTAGCAAAAAGATGTACCAAGCGGTCGACATAAGGTTAGTCTTATATGCTTTTAAGTTTAGCCTTCTATACTTTTTTTTCATCAATTTTCTGCCTAAATTGTTTTTCAGATATAAACGAGTTATGTTCTATGAATAGGAATTTAATACATCTGCAAAAATATCGATTCATGTTGACATGGCTGACATGGGTCGACACTTTTTTGCCATTTGTAAATTTTCTACATGTTTTTTCCAAGGGCCATTGTACCTAATGATTCAGTCGATCGGTATAAAAAAAGGATTTTATGGTTCCATAATTATTAGACGTCTTACATGTTATAATGTATCACGGAGATGCATTAAACCTCCTTTTAGCCAGAGCGCCCCTCATTTTCCATTTTTTCTGCTTGCAAACTTTTTTTTTTTTACAGATATTAATGTTTTTAAAAGTATTGCTCTTTATGGTCGTAAAAGTGAAGGAGAAGACTTGGGTATGAGAACAACCGGTATACATATATTCGTATAGAAATATTTTCTAATGAGGAATTAAAGTTGTGTGTATAAAAAAAAAAACGATTTTTCTTTCGGAACAGTTGAACACAATGTCCTCATTTGTGTCTTTTCGAAGTAAACAAATATGTCATGTGGAATACTAGAGCAATGTACCAGAAAAATTTCCCAAGTGTTTCTTGACACCGTAAAAAGAAGTAATCGTAGTTGTCTCCCTTTACCAGTACCTAGCATTGCTCTCTCTTTTTATCTGACGTGATAGTATGTTTTCTTGTCTCTCCTTTCTGTTCAAAAGATTGATTCACTTGCTTTTGTGTAGATCAAGATCAGGCTGACAGAATGAGCAATCTGACCTTGAACCTACATTTTCCGAAATTTGGCGATATATTCTGATAGAAAGCTGCATTCGAACAGGAATACCTCGGCCCTTCTGACCGATTGAAGGTGTTTATTTTCCTTTTTGGCATTTAAAAGATTAGGGGAAAAAATTTAACACTTATCCGCAAAATATATAGACTCGTTCCTGTTCACCGGCTGAAAATATAATCCACTGAAACGCAGAAAGATTTTTTATCTTATGAGCTTAACTTAGCAAGCGAACGGTCCAGTTCGGAGATAAACCTGCATGTGGTCTACAAAAATCACCGAAGGTGTGCGTAGGGTTCCTTCGGTAAATGAGGGCACTGGGCAGGGTTGAACCCTGTTCCAAACGAAGAAATCCTAGTACTGATTTCTTTCATTTTTTTTTTTTCACATACATGTACTCTTTTTGGTTTTTATACTCCTTAAGAAATGGAGGAAAAACCACGTAGAGGACATAGGGCTTTAGGAAAAAAAAAAGAAACGTATCGAAGAAAACTTGATCCAATAGAGCCTAAGTCGCCTACGGTGAAGGGAAACGATCGTTTTTATTTGAACTTGGTAGCTATTCATTTTATCTCTTTTTCTCTCTCTAACTGTCTTTACAACCCCATGGGGACTGATTAGAAAGATGTAGCAATTCATTCCATGGATCTGGAAATTTTTATGATGCCCCAATCACCCGATGGGCCAGTTTGTGAACACGTCAAAATTCAAAAACAGCTCAGTTTTTGACTTTCCGAATTTTCGATAATTCAAATTAAATAGTGCTAAGTTCAATTCTTACTCAGATTGTTACATTATATTTTTCTTTTGTCTGTCCGTGCGTCCGTCCGTGAATCCATCCATCCATCCATCCATTATTACAAAGGAAAAACTTGCCTTACTACACGCATGTTTGTTGGCAATATAGCCCATTTAAAATCGCTTTTTTTTTTGATAGAAAACATCATGACTAAGAGAGAATCTAACAAATACTGTCTTACATGCGAAGCCATATTTGAAATTCTAACTCTTTTTGTGCGAATCGTATAAAATCGACCTTTATCCACTCATGCAAATACATTCCACTGGTACTCTGACAGATTTTCATTTTTTGAGCTTGACTAAGTGGACGGTTTAGGTCTAAGATCGGACTGCACGTTTTGTACAGCCTGATCTTGATCTATGCTGCCTACACGAGTCCCTGTTCTCGCCAATGGCATAAAAGGTTTCAAGATTTTTTTTTTCAAAAAAGGAAAAACTTGCCGAAAAGAAATCAGGGTCCGTTTTCAGCAACCGTTCTTGGGAACATTCTTGGTATTATTCTCAAGAATTTTCTTAATTTGAAAGAAGCACAACTTTTGATTGGCTAAACCAAATGGTTTAGCCAATCAGAAGTTGCGTTACTTTCTAAATCTAGAATTAGACCTAGAATTAATTTAAATATGGTTGGTGAATACGGAACCTGCTACCGTGTTGCACGAATGAACGGGAACGTGTTAATATTTTCTTTTTAAAGCGACATAAGATCTGACATAAGTTGGAGTTTGAAATAACAATTTATCACATAACCACCCTTGTTTTCAGTGTAATATACCCATTATGCATTTTCTTATCTTATACACGTTTAATATCACAATTTTGTGACGTCATTTTTGACGTCATTTTGTACATATTTTATTGGAGTGAATGGTTTTATGGATATTACCGCGGGTGTATCTATAGATGGTTTTGCACCTTCTGATCTATAATTTGTGAAATATCGTTATATGATAACAAGAATCTGACATTCGTTAGCGTTTGTGTTAAAATTTTATTAAACTCGTCAAGAAAAAAATGATGTTAAGCTCGCCAAAGGCTCGCTTAATAACATTTTTCCCTAAACTCGTTTAATAAAAGTTTATCTCAAACACCAACTCATGTCAGAACCTATATTTATTAAGCGAGTCCAGAAATTGTTAGTTAGCGAGCCTTTTGACAGCTTAGTTGCCTTTCTATTGCTTGACAAGTTTTATAAAATTGTCTCTCAAAAGACAACTAATGTTTGGTTCTTTATGTCACATACCTGTATAGATCTCAAGAATTACCTGTTTCATGACTGAACCTATATGCGACTCTCACATGTTCATGAATGAGACAGTCATTTCTTCGACAGGGGTGTACGTTCAGGACTAAATAGTTTCAAAGCAGCTGACATAATTACATCTACATGTACTTGATTTTGAAACTTTAAAAGAAAACAACTTTAGCTTTATCAAGATCATTAATTTTGAGTGATGAGATGTCCGGGATATTTTGTATCTGACGTGTTTTGAAAGTAAGAAACAGGAATACAATGCTCTAACAAATGACGTCACATAACATTCCCATGACGTCGAACATTCTTATCTCCTGTGTAAACGTTTGTGGGATAAATAGATCAGTAATGGCTAAATATTACATTAAAATCAAGGGAGGTTGTGTGATCAAAATATCTTACTACCTCCATTTTGTTCTTCTGTTTTGAAACCACGTTTTAACTTGTGCGTCTGTCATCTTTAACGATTTTGCAAGTGCGGAGCGCTCTGTAGAGGCCAGATATTTCTGACGTTCGAATCTCTTCTCCAACTCTAATATCTGTAATCTTGTGAAGGAGGTCCGCGGCTTCTTTCTCTTAGGCGGCGTTCTGTTTTGGTATGGGTGGCCCACCCGTCGTGCAACTGAAAAGAGTATTGTATGATTGTAAAATAATATGCATTAACTAGCCGTCTATTGGGTGGATACTGGGGAAGGTCAAGGTGATATACTTCTACGAAAACAAAATGGCAACAAAAATGCATTTCACGGTCCACCTCCGCAGACGTTGAGTTAGCTCCTATAGCATTACAAGAGGCAGCAGATCCATGGAACACTATAAGAATTAGAAATCTCACTGGGAGTATGAGACGTCGCTGTGTTGCATCCTATGACAATCGAGGTGGTCCTACCCGGTACAGACTTGGTGTGAAAATTGAAGTTAAATTATTATATTCTTAATGGTGATTTAACTTAAAACAACACTTTATTGAGGTTGGACTTAATGTAGTCTTAACTCTTAACATGCTGAATAAGTCAAATAAAAATGTTTAGCCAATACTAAAGTACAAAGTATTACAGTGTCAAAGTTCTATTCGTCGGTGAAAATCTCACAGCAACGGACAATGTAGATCCAAGATCAGACTGCACGTTCTGTGCAGTCTGATCTTGGTGTACACTGTCCGCAAAAGCCCACTGAATTGGCGTTTAGCAGCCTAAGGGTTGATAATGATTTTACTTACAATAACACTGTATTGAGTATGGCCTTAGGTGTTGCATTTCAACGAATATTACATGAAAATAAAAGATAACAGTTAATATCTTTTCATATTTTTCCCTTTGAAATGAAATATCCCCTGCTTTTTGTGAACAGTATTACAATGTTGGGCTACACTTTCCCTATGATGGTCTATAGCAGGATAGAAGTTGTTTCATTTGCTCTTAGAATATATTGTTTGAACTAATTGATCTGAAATGACCTCTGTGCAAAGAATACTTCGGGAGTGAATATTTAAATCACCGCGTATAATCAAACGGTGCAGAAATTCTATTAACAGTAAATGTCGGTTTGACCCTTTCATTGCCATAGTCAAAATAAGAAGTTTTTGCAGACCACAGGGATCAAGATCAGACTGTACTGAAAATGCATATTAGATCAATGTCTCCGGCGCATGTTACCAATTAAAAAAAAAATCATGTTTATGCGAGGTATTTAAAATACTCTTTCAAGACACGATAGGGGTCATGTGTGGCTCAGTGGTAAAGTGTAGGACTCGAGACCTGGAGACCCCGGGCTCGAGCCTCACTAGCTCCACTGTTTTTTTTTTTTTTGTTTTTTTTTCACAGGAGTGTCCTTGGGCAAGACACCTCAGAGCCCAAGCCTAGTACTGGTGAAACCCAGGAAATACATAAATATGTGAGCTGTCGCTGTGATATGACTGAAAGAATGTTGAAAGCGGCTTAAAACAGCATTCAGACAAACAAACAAGACACGATAAATCTAATAGCAAAAAAAAAGAGTTGCAATCGTTCTTAGTTCCGCAAGCAGACGACAATAGCCGAAACAAAGTTTGGATAGTATTTCAAGCGTGTAATATACTGTATAGGAAAAGAGATGATTTATTTCATGTCATTTTGTTCGAGTAATACCACTTTTATGACATGTCCTCCCTTGTTTTCAATGTAATATAGCCATTACGAATTTCTTACCTTACACAGGTTTAAGATAAGGTGTTACGACGTCCTATGAGCCTTACATGCCGTCATTCGTCAAAGCATTGTATTCCTACCTGTTGTTTTCACAGGGACTCGATCCAGTAATTTTTTTGGTATCTTGTAAGTAAATAAAGACTTTATTTACTTACAAGATACCAAAAAAATTACTGGATCGAGTCCCTGTGGTTGTTTTCAAAACACGTCACACATATACATGTATGTCCAGGTCAGTTCAACTGTAAAATTTGACTGTCTTGGTAAAGCTAAGGTTTGTATAATGTCTAGATTCAAATCAAGTAGTGCCTAGTCCCGTTTACCCAGTCGGTGGCTTACCGGACTTCAGAATAGGGAGTCGCTGGTTCGAATCCCCAGCTCGGCGAATTTCTTTCCGAGGATTGATGATAGTCATTGCGACAAGATTCATTCCTCTCTCACCACTGATCATTGTTTCGACGATTGTTGTGTGGGAAAGCAGCCAGTGGCTTGAAAAAAATATTGTATGATGTACTGTTAAAAGAAACTCCAGGAAAGCGTTGATAAGTACACTGACCGCCACTTTAGGACTGAAATAATCGTGAAGACGGCATCAATCAATCAATCAATCAAATCACGTAATTTCAGCTTCCCTGAAACTGTTTCAACCCGGATCGCACACGCCTGTCAAAGTAGAGAGTCTGTCTCATTCATGAAAATATGGGTTTCACATACAGGTCTAATCATTAAACATGAAGTTCTTGAAATACAGTTATATGGCGAAAATAATTTCATATTCGTTGGCTTTTGAGATACAATTTTATTAAACAGATTTAGAAAAACAATTTATTAACTGCTGAATAAGTTAAGTCAAGCCGACAGTAAAAACCCGAATCTACTATTTCAAGGTCATTTTTTATTGTTTGGAAAAAAAAAATCTCCTTATCGGACAATGTAGATCTAAGATCAGACTACACATTCTGTGCTGTCTGATCTTGATCTCCACTGTTCGAAAAAGGTCCTTGAGTCCCGCTTACCAGCCTAAGAGTTAAGCTCTTGAAGGCTCGCTCAATTATATTTTTCACTCGTTTAATAATTCTATCTCAGTTACGTATTTGAGATCATATATGACAATTTCGGTGAATGTTCTTTTTGTGCTGATAATGAGATCGAACGGAGATTTTATTTAAGCTGTTTGTTACTTACTTTTTAAAATTAAAGAAATTAGGCTACAAGTTGAAAATTACGAGACCAGTTATCTAACAATTTGTAATATCTACAGTATGCGCTTTTAGCGGTTTACGTCTCTCTGACATGAACGTTTATTAATGTAGTTTGAAAAGCCAAAGTTTGTCAACATGGCATTTCCTCCCTATCCATTACACTGCAGTAACATAAATAAATAATATACAGCACTTTTAAACAAAATTGCTCTTTAAAATTGAAAGACGGTGACTTTCGTCCTACCAGTGCTCTGAAGTTGAACATAATTCTAGAAGGCTACATGGGAGGGGGCGGGGATTGTGATATAATGACATGTATCAGTGTATTTTACGAAGAATTCCATTTCGGATTAGAGAAACTCTCTAGATAATTCAAACAGAAAATGTATTATTCCATAAAATTTATGACAATAATTTCTTAAATCGACATTGTCTCCGTTGCATCAGGACCGAATGCAGCGCCATGGGATGAATTTCGTCTGTTTTTACCACGGTAACCCCGTTCCAGCGCATAATGGAAACTAACTTTTTCCGAAAATGAAATGCAAATATAGTTCCCTCTAGATTAAATGTCACTTGGAAAACGCGAACTTACCTCCTTTTTTCTCTAACGTGACTCATGAATTATGTATTACAAGAGGAATGAAATTTGAGTCGTCACGTATACAATGTCAAAAATTAAAATGATCTTTTAGCAACCCGGAATACTAGAGTCGCCATCTTTATTGTATCCTAATTGGCTGGTGAAATATTTAAACAACTTGATCATGCCATCACATTCAAAGTTTTTTGAAATCTTGCTCGTGATAGATTTGATGGCATTTAAACTGGGCATTATTAAAAATAAACATCGCATGCCACAGGCTTTTCAAGTATCTGAGATAATGCTTCGTTAATAATATCCGTTGAATAAAGATGTATGAAATCTAACTTTGTATGCGATCTCATTTCTCTTGAAAAAGAGTTAAACCATCCTGGACTGACAGGGGAGGGAGAGAAGTTCCTCTCTTAGTCTATTTTTTTTTGAGAATTTTCTGAAATTTAACTCTTATCCTGCTAAATAAGTGAAACTTTCAAGCCGATAGCAAAATCCCAAATTTTGCTATTTTAAAGGTAATGTTTGGGGAAAAATGTCTACTTATCGGACAGCGTTTATCCAAGATCAGACTGCACAGAACGTGCAGTCTGATCTTGATCCACATTGTCCACAAAAGGTCTTTGAGTCCCGCTTAGCAGCTTAAGGGTTAAAGAAACGCAATTTCTGATTGGCTAAACTATTTGGTTGAGCCGATCAGAAATTATATTGCTTTCTTAATTTGCGAACAGTTTTTTATGCCCATTCTGCAGATACTCATAATTTTGAAGTTCGCGTTTATATTGCCTATGTTACTGTTAATTATTATTCCAGTTTAAAACAATGTGAAAGAAGGGGCATTACCTGTTAAGAGATCACGTGCATTAACGTGTCCAGAGATTAAGATTTTATAAAAGATTATTTTCTGCCGTTATAGAGCACTTTTTAAAAGCTGATATATTTCTGTTCAGCGATGAGAGAGAAATGAGCCATCAATTTTCAAAAAGAGCTTGATTGATTTGGAATTCGATCTCTCGACCCCTGTGCGATATTGACTTGCCACGCAAGCTAATACAAAATCTTATGTGGTTGAATCGATGTTGCTTATGTTCTTGACAATCAAAGAAATTAACCAAAGCGGTTGCCCGGTAAAGTTGACCTCCTTTAACCCTTAGGCTGATAAGTGCGACTCACTGACCTTTTGCGGGCAGTGTAGATCAAGATCAGACTGCACAGCAGGTGCAGTCTGATCTTTGATCTACACTGTCCGATATGGACAAATTTTACCCCCCCCCCCTCGAAAAAAAAAATACCTTTGAAATAGCAAAATTTCGGGTTTTTATTGTCGGCTTAAAAGTTTCGTTTTACTTATTTAGCAGCATAAGGGTTAATACAGAAAGATAGAAAACAAATGCAAATTGACATAGAGCTGTTACATAAGATGTTACATAAGATGTTACATAAGTTGTTATTTGAAATAAAGAGAACCACGCATGAGTTGGCGTTTGAAATAAAACTGAACTGCAGAAGTCTTATTATAAAGTCAGCCGTTGGCGTGCTTAATAATATATTTTACTGTCGGAGAATTTGATTTCAATAGCAAACTAATGCCATATTTTTTTTATCGTACAACTGTATATGAAAAATAGCGAGCATAACCGTTTAACGATCTGGGGTAACTTTCACTAAACTGCGTAGATCAACGCAAATCTTTAGGGGTTGTATAGATCTATTCACACATACGATCCCTGCTTTATCCAAAGGTTTGTGCTGGCGTAAAGGTATGCAAATATTTATTTTGATCGTTAAGTTATAAATGTTATTTTGTGAAACTTGTTTTCAGACTTAGTGCTTCCTTACCTAAATTGCGTACGCGAAGTTCGTGCATACACACCTTAGCGAAAGGTACCCCAGATTTGTACGCGAACCTACAAGTATATCCATGAATGAGATCTGCTTGATACTTTGACAGGAGTTTACCTCGGGATAAAAATAGTTCCAGAGAAGCCGAAGAATTACTTTTTGGGTTTAAATCTAGAAGTAGAGCAAACAATAGCAGTACCACAATCTTATTCCCAAATGTATGCAAGATAAAAAAAAAAAAAGGGGGGGGGGCAATGGTTTTAAATTACACTGAAAGCAAGGGAGGTTGTGTGGTAAAAAGTTTGATTTTAGTTTAGAAAATTGTTA
Source organism: Hippopus hippopus (assembly GCA_946811185.2). Lineage (NCBI taxonomy): Eukaryota > Metazoa > Mollusca > Bivalvia > Cardiida > Cardiidae > Hippopus > Hippopus hippopus. The sequence continues at coordinate 32,059,736 of OX328106.1, forward strand.
TAAGCCAGCTTTTGGCGAAAACGAGGACCACTAAATTTCTTCGAATTGTGAGTGAGGATTGATCATCGAAAACACACAAAAAACGAATACATGTAGATCTAGATCTATACTTTACCATTTACCAAATCTAGCTCGTGTTGTGACAACCCTGAGGAGGTGGGAATGGAGAGAAAAAGATAAAAATGCTAGTTAGCATTTTCTCTTTTTTTCATAAAGTCTTTTACCCTTCCACAGACAAGTCTCACCATTTTAGCCACATTTGATATATCTTAGAACTGCGGACTTTAATTAGGGCAAGTCAAACATTTTTTTTTTTGTCTGCTATTTAAAGAGTTTAACATGATCTAGATCTATGACTTAGATCTAGGTATTTAAATCTAGCCTTTGTACAATTTTAATAATTGCTTCCATGACCAATTTGTGCAGTAGTAGATCCAAAAGCCCTCATCGAACTAAAATCACACCTTTCTCGTGAAAACGTTCGTTCCAGTCGTCATTGCGAAGTGATTCGAATTCGAATTATCGCACATTTGATTATGCAAGATTTCTCTGTTGCATGAATAGTGTAATCAACACTTTGCTAATTCTTGTATTGAATTACGGACCTCGAGGAAAACGCATTTAAAAACATTGTGGCAAAAGAAGAAAATGCTAGTTGGGGAGTAGTTCTGATAACTGGAACTTTCTGCTAAAGAAAAAGTGTTTCTAGATCTATCCTTTCCAACGTACGTATAGATCATTTATTAGAGCCACAAATAATTTGTTGTCTAAAGATTTCTTTAATATAAACGTTTCTTAAATTTTGTCGACTGGTAAAGAGTCAAACTTACAGCCAAATCGATCCTTCCTCCCATCGGTGGTTGTGGCCGCAACAGACGGCCAGACGAAGCCATTTCCGGTATTAGTCACAGGGAATGAGTGTGGCGAGAAAACAGGCTGTTGTGCACTTCCGGGGCGTAGACAGCTTCCGGTGTTGTTGTTGAACGCTGAAAATCTTGTAGAATAACGAAATAATGCTAGACGAGCACGAGTGTTTTCTACCTCAAAATCTGAAGGTTTTATTCTAACATTGACTTCCGGTTCATCGTCGTCAGACGTGTTGTAAACTCCAACTAAATCTGTTTCATTATCAATATTGTGTGTTTTGTGGTTAAAATTCTCATCAGAATTTACATCAGAGGCGATTCTGTAAAGCTTATTATTGTCAGTATCAGGTTTTGTTTCTTCTCCAAGAATGCTTTCTATTCCGAACGTTAATTTTCGAGTGTCATTGATTTTATAAACATTGTTATTTTCACATATATTACTTTCACTTTGTTTACTTACGTCTGTAGATACACTTGGACTTATAGTGCTATCATTTTCGGACTCTGGATCCAAGCTTACACGTCGGTCTATTTCTACTTCTTTATCACTGACGTTGATATTTTCATCGTCATCTGTAACTTCGCCATCAAAATCTCTTGATTTCATATTCGTATTCTAGTTCAATAGCACATTAGCACAGTAATAATATATTCATGAAAATATACGGCATTAGATTTCGGAATTCGCCAAAATGAATTATATTTTAAAGGTACACTCTATAATTATTTGGCACACATGTATCTATATAACTTTCTCTAATTCTTTTTCAAATATAAGGAATTATTTTCGATTCAATAGTTCAGTCTTTGAAACAACAGTATCAATATATACACTGACTATCTTTTAGCAGCCTTAACAAGTGCTTTATATTGTAACGCTAAGTATCTCAGCGGGGTTGGATAATGAGCATTAATTTAAACTAATAATATGTCATTGCAGTTTTTTCTGTCTCTGCTGAACGGTAACTGTCACTCGTCTATGTTCTAAGTAAATAATTGGATAAGTGTGACGAAGACAGATTTTCCCTGTCTATCAGCATATGCAACCGTCACGAAATTAACATCCTTTTGAGTAGAATTATGTCTTTTCGGCTTTAAGTCTTTCGATCAGTACATTTTCTCTGCCAACTTTGTAAATTCAAAAGTTTTCGAAGTTTAAACATAGATTTCCAACCTCAGATAAAGAAAATTTTGGTCATATCATAGCATCGGGTAGCGGACAGTGTAGATCTAAAATCAAGCTGCACGTTCTGTGTGGTCTGGTCTTAATCTACGCCGTCTGCATAAGCTATTTGAGTCGCCATTGGCATTGAAAGAGTTAATTGTCAGTGCTTGGTAAATGCGCAAGTGTGACAGAGTACATCAATACGTCCTAAAAAGTAGTCCCATGACAGCGTAGGAGCACAAAACATACGAACACTCGGCTTTAATTGTCACTTGCGCTTAAATGTTAAATCTTAAATGTCGCTATTTTCTCGTAAAATAGTCCAAGTTTTAAGCGAATTAAATTCTTTTGTAAAATTTTGACAAAATTCTCTACTGATCTCGACAATTGTGATAGGGTTTAGATCATTCTCACACGTGAATAGCTGTTTTTGTTCTTTATATGTAGATCTATTGGGATATGTCTAGAAAATTAGACATTAACTTACTGTACAAAAAAAAATCTTTTGAATCACTCTTTGATCGTTCTATACCATGTAAATGATGTATGGAAAAAAAAAGAGAGAGAAAAGTCACTGACTTACAGAACAAACAAGAATATTTTCTTTCACAATACTTAAAATAAAAATATCCCGGAGATTTAACGAAAGCTTTAATTCACTGGTTCACAAATCTCCCTAAAAGTTTGTAATACAAGGACCAGTGCATTTAGCAAAATAAACAGAGTTTTTATTGAAAAATTTGTGGCAGCCCGGAAGACAGTTTCATTAATGAGGTTTAGCTCCACCCAGATGGCATTGTGGGTAATGCGTGTTGACATTGGGAGACATCTGTTAAGTTTACGGGACGTAGGGATCAATACGATTTGCCAGGCCAATCGTATTATGAGGGAAAACTGTAAATTTGGCAACGATGATGTCCGATTAAAACGCTTCAATCCTTACACCACAAAAATTTTCAAGGGGAAGAATTGTATAATGACAATGGAGAAGGAGGATTCTGAAAACATTGTTAGAAAAGGAGAAATCATTTCCATGAAGAAGGATTTTAGGACTATGAAGAAGAATTTTGAAAACATTGTTCGAAAAGGGGAAAAAAAAATCCGCTGAAAAAGAATGATTTTACGGACATTAAGAAGGAGGATGATCTTGTAAACATTGTGCGAAAAGGAGAAAATGCTGGTAACCAACATTTTCATCTTTTCGCACAATGTTTTCTAGCCTCCTTTCAAGTAAAAAAAATCCCTTCTTCAGTCATATTTACGAGTACTTTGTCGTCTAGTGGTGCTTTGAATATGGGCGAGTCTAAAATGATGTCGTCCGGTTAAGGGTCAGCCTATCACAGGCCTTAAAAGTCAGGCGTCCCTGGGAGATGATATCAGAAGTTCTTCGCGTCACAATGGAGAACTTTCAGAGATACTTAAATCTGTATCAGACGACAGAATGTTTAACTTGTCCATATTTGAAGCATTTTGCAGACGACAAAATAAATGTAACTCATATAGTGGGATTTCGCGGCCTCTGACATTCGTCTTTAACCAGCACTGCTCAAAATTCTTTTTTTCAAAGCCACTGCCTGCTTCTCCAGTAATCAAAGGACTCAAAGTCCTTAAAGCGGATTTTTGCCGGAGTATTAATGGAACAGGACTGATATGAACGAATCAAAAATAATTCTTAATTTCATTACACAACAACTTTCACGGTTGTCAGTTTATTATAGCTATTACGAATTTTCATACCATGCACAACTTTGACAGGAGCATATGGCATGCAACACGCTAAAAGGGGCATTTAAACAAAAGCGTAAAGTGCCGTCCCGGATCAGCCTGCGCACTCCGCGCAGGCTAATCCGAAACGACACATTCCGTTTTTATGTAATTTTCTGTTTTGCGCAAGTCTACTGTAGCACAGAATCTAATGTAGTCGTAAAGTGCCGTCTCGGATTGGCCTGCGCGGACTGCGCAGGCTGATCCGACACGACACTTTACTCAGATGTCCGAATGCCCCTTTTCGCATGTTGCAAGCCAATTATAGGGCCGTATTTTGTCAAAGCTCTGTTATCATACGCCTCATTTCTAAAACATTGCTGACCCAGATTTCTGTGTGATTTTAAGTGTCAAAACTGATGATCGTGACAGAGCTGCGAAGTTTATCATCTATAGATTCAAATAAAATCATCATATGCAAGTTTCTTTGGCACTAGTTTTCGTCTGTGAAATACACACCTAGCATAGAAGGGGATAGGCTTCATTGAATTTCAAATACATGTGTACATGTAAGTCTATGTTTTAATAAATTATGAGATATAAATCTTGAGATACAGAAATGAGAAAAAACAAATACTCTGACATCTGTGGCTTCTGCGGATTTTTTTATCAAACTCGTCGTGGCGTTTAGCGTTGTATGTGTTTTAACTGTAGTTTCGTTGTTGTTATATGTATTTTGATGATTTTTGGGAGAAATAATCATGAGATATGGCATTTAATCCGCGTTAGTTTTTTTGCTTATACGCAAATAATTGTTCATGTTACAGCAATAGTCCTTTTACTTCTGCGACAACCCTCATATGTTATAAAGCTCGCCAAAAGCCTGCTTAACAACGTTACTTTTTAGATTCGTTCAAAAACTTTTTATCTCAAATGCCAAATCATGTCAGATCCTGTACCGGTTGATTGAATTAGCGTTTATTTATCGTCGCCACCGGTTTCCCATATGGGCGACGTCCCCTGAAGGCTGTTAGTATTGTTACGGGGGATAGTGCGTATACAGGACGAAACCCATCCTAAGTTTCGCCTGGTTCTTTAACATGCTCGGTGTATAGCACCGTCACACGGGACCTCGGTTTAACGTCTCATCCGAAAGACTAATGGTAATTTTAGGTGGCCAGCCGTGGGAATCGAACCCACACCCTCATGATCACGAATCTTACGCTCTACCAACTGAGCTATGCGGGCTGGTCTCCTGTACCGGTTTATCTTTGGTGACTGTATGAACGACAGCCGAATGCGTAGAGCGCATGCGCACCTTGCAGTGTTTGTTTCTGGCCAGATATATCACTGTCAGCGGATTGCTAGGCAAATCCGCTTTTAATTGTCGAAAAATAGCTTAGTGGTGAGAGGTGACCATGATTTATCTGTATGATATCATTTGTGAAGAGGTAGACTAAGTTCAGGCTGCACGTCTGTACTGTCTGACCTTGGTTGCACTCTTCGATAACCAGTTGATAGATCAATTTTCGTCTTATCCAACTAAACCAATCAAGTTATAATGAACGGCTATTAATCCTTTACAAAACAATCCCCTTGTTTTGCGACCATTAATAGGAAGGCTATTTTGAAAAAAAAAAAAAGGGAAAAAAGGAGAATATGCTGGTAATCAGCATTTTCTTCTGTTCAGAAAATGTTTTCCATCCTTTCAAAGACTTATCCCAAAATTTAACCCAAAATCAATTCGTTGCCTGCACATAATTTGAATTTGGACAAAAGTCTAAACTTTTGTTATCCAGTAAAGAGCTTACCCTTTGGTAATTCTGACCTAGCAGGGGGAAGATTCAGCGCGTCCCACAATCGATCTTCATTAAATTAACCATAATTAGAGGGAATAAAAATGATTTCGTTTAGCCGATCGCTCATTTGTCCGTTCCTATTTATTCGTATTTATTTGGGACAAAGCAGAAGCCAGGCGACCGAATCCAATACGCCATGTAGCATTTATAATGGCGGGGGGAAATCGGGGCAATATCGTCACTTGTGAGTTCGCGTTACAAGCTTATTGAAAAATATTGACTCTTTAAACAAACGATAAAACAATTTAGACTCGCCCGTATTGAAATCATTGTCACACGTAAAATTTACTCTTTCACTGCTTATGGCAACTTATTGTTATTTTATTTTTATTATTATAATTATTATTATTATTATCATCATTATTATTTCGTTTACATAGTCATCTAGTAATGGCACCATTTTATATCCGTTAAATGTTCGGTGGGTTTGTATGTTGAAAATTCAACTAGCTGAATCAGTTAATACTGTACTAAATATGTCCATGTTTTTACGACCCTGTGGAAGAACGCTTTCGAAAACATTTTAGGAAAATTAGAAAATGCTGGTAACCAGCATTTTCTTCTTTTCCCAAAATGTTTTCTTTCCTTTCTAGGATAAATCATATCGTTTAAAATACACTTGATTTGTCGTGTGCAAATGCTTTCAATTTCGATGACTCTGAACTTTTGCTGTCGTGTAAAGGGTTAATATTCGCTAAATTACAAGTTGAATATCCCATTCCAGGCTCATTTTAGACCACAAAAAAGTCAAATGTTTCAAGGATTGGAAAATATCACTCTTTTACTCTCAACCAAACGGTAAAATTATAGACTTGTCCAAGTTGCAAGCATTTGCAGACGATGAATTAAATGTGGCTCAAAAGAGGCAATTTATATGATAGAAAACATTGTGAGAAAAGGAGAAAATGCTGGTTACCAGCATTTTCTCCTTTTCTTACAATGTTTTCCAAAACCTTCTTTCTCAGGGTCGTTAAACCTTTGGATTATGTGGTAATGGTTTAAGCACATGGAAAATATTGAGCAAAAGGAACAATTGCTTAAAAACAAGCATTTGGTCCTTTTCTAGGATTTAACAAAAAATGTGCAAGCGTGTGAAAAATCGTATAAATTTTTTTCTAGTAATGGATCGCTGCAGGTTAAACTGTATCATTTAAATTTCATTCGAGTTCGAGCTTCATGCTTTATTTGTTTGATTGTTAACCGCTGTCTTGCATCAATGTTTCAGTTATATCATTCCGAACCATGCAACTATTCGTGTGTTCCTGGGCTTTCTCTTACCAGTATATTGCACAACACATTTTCTAAGCCGCTGGTAGCTGTGCACGTAATTTACCGTCTTCACATTGTTCAGCGAAGAAAGATAAATCGGTTATGTTCAAAGACTACAATCCGTCCTCGAAAAGTGAAAAGTGTGTAGCTCAAACATATTTTATTCATCAATTTATTACAAACACTTAAAGACAAATCAATAGAATAACAAAAATAAATGACGAAATGGATTAGAACGAAAGCAAAGCTTATATGGTTCTTCTACAAAATTCCAGGTACACAGTTACTGGTTAATAATAATGTATAACGTAAGAAAAATAATAATCTGCTAATTTTCCTGTTCTTTTTTTCCCACGGTTTTCTCTCAGTGAAAAGTGTTCATGCCGCTTTCAACATTATTTCAGTCATATCACTGCCACTGGTCACATATTCTTGTATGACAATGGTTTCACCAGTATTAGGCAAGGAACCTTAGGTATCCAGCCCAAGGACGCCCCCGCGAAAAACCTAATACTTTGAGTGAGTATCAAACCCGGGGCCTCCAAGTTACGAGTACTACACTTTACCAGTAACCCTTTACCACACAATCCCAAGTTTTCACGACCCCAGGAGAGAAGGCTATTGAAAACTTTGTGGGAAAAGAAGAAAATGCTGGAAGCCAGCATTTTCTCCTTTTCCCGCAATATTTTCTACCCTAACAAAGACAGAAATCATCATTTGAGCCACATTACATTTGTCCTCAGGAAATACTTTCCACTTGAACAGGTCTAAAATTTTGTTGTTTGGTAAGGAGTTAAGCCACGCAGGTACCCCAAATTCTGGATTGCAAGTCCTGTTCGTTACAGACCGAGCTGCAGGACTCAGTTTGGGCTACACGTACGAACAGGTGACGGGACGGTTTAACATCCCAAATAATAACAACTGAAATTAAAATGTTATCAAATTTACTGATATTCAATCATAAAAGAACTCAATGATTCAAAAAGAGACGGACAGAACAATGAATTAACCCCTTTACCACACTACCAAGATGAGAAGTTTAGAAAACATTGTGGGAAAAAAGGAGAAAATGCTGGTTACCAGCATTTTCTCCTTTTTTCCATAATGTTTTCTAACCATTCTAAGACAAATTTCATTATTTGAACCATATTTTATATTTGTTGCTCTATACAGGCTTTCAAAATGTACAAGTCCAAAATTTTCTCATTTTGGTAAAGGGTGACGACCTCGAGAGAAACAAAGCCAGTTTGGACCCCGAGGCCAAATCATTTAACGTCATAACCAATTTGCATAACATTATCTTTAGAGGCGCCGTTGTGTTAGTTTGTAGCCGTATTGTTTTAGACTTTTCCCATAACTTAGATCTTCCGTTACAATTCAGTCAGCCTTGGTTACAGTTCGATCATTTTCTTTTTCTTTTACATATTCGGACGTTCCTTTTTTTTTTGACGTAATAAAAACGGAAGTGATTAACAGATAGCTGTTAAAGATCTAGAGCAGACCACGATTAGGAGAGCGTGATACGGGGTAATTAAGAAATTACCGCATGGACCCTGGCTTCCATGCAGTCTTCTCAATGTGCGTTGACCTTTGAAAGATAAAGCTAAGTTGAAATACTGATTTTCCCATCCTTCTGATAATGCCGGTTACTTCTTTAACTCTGGAGCTGCCAAAATGACACATGGCTCGTGTAGCTTTCCGGTCGTTTTATATAAAAAATCGGACAGCGCTTCCGGTTGAGTTTCTTGATCCACATTGTTCGCTACCTAAGGTTTAATTATGACCAGAAATATTGTTCATTTGTATTGAAAAGAACATTTTTTTTTTAAATCAGAAATTTCTCTTTTTTTTTGGGGGGGGGGGCAATTATTTACATGACAAAACATTTTTTTCTCTACTAACGTCCAGTGAATGGACTATTACATCTAGTAAAAAAAAGTGTAATCTTTGCTTCTAAACAACCTGACAGTCATTTTGCAATCGGTAACTTCTGTTTTCATGAGAGCAAATATGACGTCATCGCACTTATTTGAGTACGATCCTCAATAATCGAGACGAATGTTACCGCCAATTTTCTTTACTGTTACAAAGAAAAATACCTATAGTGGTATTTGTCGGTGTTTTTTAAACAAATCTTATTTCAACGCCAAAAGTTCGAAAAATGACCCTTTAAAATCATTATGTATGCATATTTTTTTTTCTTTCCCCATAACTGAAAATATCCATATAACTTATCGCTATAAGGATTAATTTTGATGGATATCGGAAGTGATTGGACGATACGAGAACGAATTGGGCCCTCTTTATAGATGTAATCGGACCGCACATCTGGTTCGTTTTGATCTGGACGGTCTTTTCTCATTCATGACTCAATCAATTATTTCTGTATTGAAATTGATCATTTTTATTATTGCTATTAAGGGGGTGGAAGAGGTAAAATTTCTGGTACGATCCTTGTTTGTTTTCGGACCTCTGCCAATTATACAACAGCATTGACGTAAACGTATTTGTTTGCTTTGGGCGGGATCTTAGCGGCTTTCAACAAAATTTTAGTTACATCGCTGTTGTAAATAACTTGATCATCTTTCAAGCGAGCCTCTGGCGAGCGTGATAAAATTTCATAGGCGATTTTAATAAAATTCTATCTTAAGAGCCAACGAATTACAGGTTCTTTTATCATATTTCAATATTTCACGAAATATCGATCAGAATATTTAAAACCATACATACACACGTGATATTTTCCATGAATAAAACCTGATTCCCCTCTCAGAAAGGAGTGAAAAAATGACGTCACGTCATCAAAGACGTGACACAATGCTTATCTCAAACGTGTGTAATATAGGAAACTTCGTTATAGGTGAAGACGCTGAAAACCAGGGAAGTTATGTGATAAAATTAACTTCCGAAGATTTTTTATACTTTTGAAATGTCGCAGATGAAATCGGGTTAGTAAGTGACTAAGTGACAAATGAAACAACGGACCCTAGTTTCTGATTTCCTGTATATCTAGCCTGCAGCAATTTCTATGGGTTTTAATTGCTAAAACTTTTCAGGATACAGACAACCAATTTAATGAAGTAGTGACTGTTTCAAAAATAGAAGTCGTTTGGCGCAGCATCCATTTCAGATTTCAAGCGTGTTTATTACCTTTAATTTATCTAATTTGTCTATATCGTCAAAGAGTGTTGCAACTGGGATTTGTTTTGGCTAATGTCGTATACATACTGTCTTCTCGATTTATTACCAACATTTAATGGATGTCTGCTATCTCTCTGTTTTTTTTTTTACCATGTTAGAAATTAATCCGAGAGATGTTCTCTGGTAGAAAAAGTACTTCATGATTAGACGGGAAACAGAAAAAAAATATGTCCCTCGACTTAGCTCTCCCGCCCCTTCAGAACTAGTAATGTGTTCCAATCGTAGCAAATATGAGCAGAGCTTTCTGACAAGAGTTTTTCTGATCGTTCAGTGTCCTTCGTGTGTCAGCGGTCGTTTGTCCCTTCGTTCGCATGCCAATTATTTCTTGAAAAGACTTCTCATCATAAACGAATGGACTCAATAAAGTCAAATTGTATATGCTGAATTCTCAGGATGCGAAAAAGAAATTTGAGTCATATGATCGTAAGATGGTCATAGAGCGAAAATAAATCACAGTCAACAAAAGCCGTCATAATAATTTGCTCAGAACCGGCAGTTCGACTGCCTTGAAACTTGGTATCGGTTGTCAGTATCGCCTACTAGACTTACATAGATTGTCTAAGCTACATCACGTCCTGTCCCAGGACTCAGACATGTATAAAAACAACTAAGAGTCTGAATAAAGTCCTTTTGTCCTGGATCAAAAGATTTGGAAACTGGAAAGTTTGTGTGCAGCATCATCTATTGAATCTTTGTCAAGATTTTGTTTAACTTAAAAAAAATACCGTCTATTAGAAAAAAATGTTTTCCGTGTAGAATTAGAGACGATGAAACCAGATGCTGAAATTTCAGATAAGCGATTTCAGGCTCATCGATTTACCTTGTCTCTCGTTTGTGTTTGTTTGTAGTCGGCAGGTGACTGGACTGTGAACATAACGTCAAAATTATAAATGTCAATAACTAATGTTAGTTTTCCAGTTGTTTTCAGGGTGGAATTGGCCGAGCGCACTCTATATCGAGAGCAGTTTTATAATTGATTTACTGGCGTTACTCTGTATCTTATTATAATTAGTCGCTTATTTCTACTTTCTTTAAAGTGCAGTCATCATTGGATGCTTATTGCTAACTATCTTAACGTACAAGCAATATTGGTTCCATATGGCTACTTTCCTTAAAAATCCTTACTGGTTTTATATGGCTACTTTTCTGTAGTTGCACGCCTTAGTGGTTCCATATGACTACTTTTCTTAATGTGCAAGCCCTACTGGTTCCGTAAGACAACGTACTTTTCTTAAAGCGCGAGCCTTATTGGTTACATATGGCTACTTTCCTTTAAGTATAGACCTTAGTGGTTCCATATGACTACTTTTCTTAACGTGCAAGTGTCAATGGTTCCTTATGGCTAGTTTCCTTAAGCTGCAAACCTTACCAGTTCTGTATTGCTAAGGTGCTTAAAGTGCAAGCCTTACTGATTCAATGTGATTACTTTCTTTAAAATGCAAGCCTTACTACTTCAAAATGGCTGATGTCTTTAAAGGCAAGCCTTAGTGGTTCCAAATGGCTGCTTTTCTTGAAGTGCAAGTCAAGCAAGTGGTTCCCTATGGCTTTTTTTTAAAAACAAGCCTTAGTGGTACCATATTGATACTGTTCTCAAAGTACACTCATAAACAGTTCCGCGGATAGTTTCCTTTCTGTACAAACCTTTTTGGTTTAATACGGCTACTTTTCTTAAAGCGAAATTTCTAATGGTTCCATATAGCTGATTTTCTAAAAGTGAAAATCATAATGGTTCTATATGTCTACTTTTCTGATGATGCAAGCCTTACTGGTTCGACATGACTACTTTTCTCAACGTGCAGATCTTAACATTTTGTTAGTACAAACCTTAACGGTTCCATATTTTTCTTGAAGTGCAAGGCTAACTGATTCAGTATGGAAAGTTTCCTAAAAGTACAATCCAAACTGTTTCCATGTGGCTAGTTCTGTTAAAGTGAAAGCCTTGCATGTTCAATATGGCTAGTTTTCTCAAATTAAAGCCATATGTCTTCTTTCCGTTTAAGTGCAATTCTAAGTGATTTCCATAAGGGTGCATTTCTTTAAGTCCGTGAGCGTAAGCCTCAGAGGTTCCATTTGGGCACATCCCTTAAAGTGCAAGCCTTTTTGGTTCAATATGGTTACTCTTTCCAAAGTGCAAGTCTTAGTGATTTCCATACGGGTGCATGTCTTATAGTCCATAAGTGTAAGCTTTAGCGATTACATATGGCTATTTTTCTCAAGTGCATGCCTTTCTGGTTCTATATGGCAGCTTTTCTGAAGGTTCAAAACTAAGTGATTCTATATGGCTATGTTCGTTAAAGTGCAAACCTTGGTGGTTCCATACAGCTACTTTCCTTAAATTGAATGTCTTAAAGGTTTAATTTAATATGGCTACCCTCATTTGAGCGCAAGCCTTCCTTGTTACTTGTGGCTACTTTCCTTGAAATACATACCTATACGGTTCAATGTGGCCCTTTTACACAAAGTACAAGCCTTAATGGTTTCATATATTATATTGCTAATTTTCTTGAAGTGCACGCCTTAAAGGTTCCTTATTTCTAGAAAGTAACAAGCTCATGTGATTCCATTTGGTTACTTGCCTTAAAGTGCAAACCTCACTGGTTCTTTACGAGTACTTTCCTCAACGTGCAAAGCTCAGTTTCCAAAAAAAGATTTTTTTTTTTTTCATTATTTCTTAACATGCTAGCCTTAACGATTCGAAACAAACCTTACTGGTCCCATACGCTCAGTTTTCTTGGAGTTCAAGCCGTAATGGTTCCATATGGTTTTTTAGCTATAAGTGCAAGCCTTATTGGTTCCACATGGCTACTTTCCTTTGCAAGCCTTTCTGCTTTCATATGGCTATATTGTTTATCGAAGTGCAAGCCCTAGTTGTTCCATATAGCTACTGTCCTTAGCTTGCAAGCCTTACTGATTTCATATGGCTAATTTTGTTAAAGTGCAATCCTCATTTATTACATTTAGTTACTTTCTTCAACATGTAGGTCTTGCTAATTACTTATGGCTAGTTTTCTTCAAATATATGACTTATTGGTTTGATGTTACCTATTTTCTCGAAGTGCTTGCCTGAAAGGTTCCATTTGACTACTTTCATTTCAGCGTAAGGCTTAGTGATTCCATTTGATAACTTTCTTTTAAAGTGCACGTCTAACTGGTTCCAGACTTGTGATTACTTTCCTTGAAGTTTAAGGCTTAATGATTCCATTCGGTAATTTTTCTTAAAGTGAACGTGTTACTGTTTCCATGTGACTGCTTTCCTTTAATTGTAACGCTTAGTGATTACATTTGGTAACTTTCCTTAATGTGTACGTCTTACTGGCTCCATATGGTTCCATATCGTTAGTTTGTTTGGGATGAAAGCCTTAAAGTAGCGGTTCTGTGTGGCTATTTTGCTAAAAGTACAGGCATAAGCGGTTTCATATGCTACTTTTCTTACATTTCAAGCCGACTCTTTCAGTTTGGCGTCTTTCCTGAAAGCGAAAGCCATGTACTGTTTTCATGTGGCAACTTTCCTGGAAGTTCTAGCCTTACTTGTTCCATATTACTACTTTCCTTACTGGTTCCACGTGTCTACTTCCATTAATGTGCAAGCCTTACTGGTTCCATGTTGCTACTTTTATCATAGTCCATGCCTTACTGATCCTTATTGACACTTTCTTTATTGCAGAAGAATAACTGGTTTTATGTGCCTAGTTCCTGAAAGTTCATGCTTACTGTTTCCATCTTGCTACTTTCTTTAAAGTACAAGCGCCACTGGTTCCATATTGCCCCTTTGCTTAAAGGACAAGTCTACCTCGTTTCATATTGCAAGCTTTCTTAAAATACAAGGCCTACTGGTTCTGCATTGCTACTTTCGTCAAAGTACAAGCCCTAAAGGTGCCATTATTGCTACTTTTCTTGAAGTACATGGACAATAATTATCACTTCTGTATGGTCACGTTCGTTTGAGTTCAAGCCTTAAGTACTGATTTCATATGGCTACTTGACAGTGCAGTCATTATCGCTTGCTTATTACTAGTTTCCTTATTAATGTGCTATCTTAATTGGTTGCTTATTGATACTTTGCTTAAAGTACGGTCATTATTGGTTCCTTATGGCAACTTTTCTTAAATTGCAATCATTATTGGTTGCATGTTTCTACTTTAGTTTAAGTGCAAGCATTGATGGTTGCATATTGCTAATTTTAACCCGGTTAGCGGACAAAAAAAAAAAAAAAGGTTTCTATCATGAATGACAGCAAGTCAGCTATCGAGGAACACTGATAAGAATTCGTATGTCTATTGACATGATATCTGTAAGTCTAGACCCTAGTATTGCAATTTTAATGGAATTTGTTCCTCGAAAGAAAAATGTCATTTAACATAGAGCCAGTGGATCGTTGATCAGACTGCAAGTTTTTGTGTATGTCAGTTTCAGCCGTGGAGACTGGCTTAAAATCAATAAAAAGTAATTTTATGTAAGATAACATCGTTGCACAAAAAGATAAAAGATATTTCGAATCAATGGTATCGAAAATACGGTGAGGAGAGGAAGCAATTTCGGCCAAGTCTAATAAGATTTCACTGGCATTAATATTTAGGTCAACAGATATACACCTGAGATAACTCAAAAAGGGGCCGCAAGAGGTTACTTAAATGTTTATACTGAAGAAAATGATAATTTTGTCAATATTTCAAACAGACATAATTAGAACTAAAGCAAATTGCATATGGGTATAGAGAATCGCAGCTTTACGACGTAATGATAGAAAATCGTTTAAATTGAAAAAAAATACTTTCCGCAGACCTATCTATAAGGTCTTGATGCTAACAGTGTTCGCTCCAATCAACAGGTGAAAAACTACGTTGGAATACGTGGCATCTTTCATTGCTCTTTAAAGCCTATATAAGAATGTACAGGATTTTGTTGTTTGTACTCCATCAGGTCCTCCTTTTTGGTGAAGCGGTGTGTTTATACGATCATATCTATCCAATAATCATAGCAGCAATTTCTTCCAGCCATCCCCTGACACCACTTTGGCTTTGCATTGAGAAAGCTCCGGTAGGGAGTGATTATTCGGATGGCTGTTTATTAAATTGAGCTTAAATCAACCGGTTGACCAATTGTCTTGAAGCCCTCCCAAAATGAATCAATTAATAGCGTTTATTGTACCGCCGATAAAAGTAGGAACCAAGTGTGTAAGCTTACAGTAGAATCTTAACAATCAATTTGCAAAAAGGGGCTATCAGATTGGCAATAACAAGATGGATTCCTCTTGATTCTAGGAACAAGTATTTATAATGGGGGAGGTGGGAAAGGGGTAACGCAGTCCAGTCTTGCATAAATCATTCAAACTTTTTTAATTTTTCAAAAGTTAGTCTAAATCCTGTATATATGTTGTAAAAATACCCCATTTGTCCGTTTAGGTAATGTTCCCTATATATATTTTTTAACAACTTGCAGTAAATCTCCTATTCGAAGTTTGCGATTGAAAATACATGATGTTTCTCAGACAAAGTATTGCCAGTATTTTAAATCTGTCGTAAAAGTAGAGAAGTGCCTATCCATGAATGTTAGTAACTGTCTCGAAAGGCGATGTTACTTTTTGACTGGTCGCCTCTGGGTACAGAGACGATCAATTAAAAAAGAATCGAAAGCTCCGCACAGATTTTGTATGCAAGTTTGAACTCTCATAATTTCATAAATAGAGCACAAAAGTGGGATACGACCATACCTGTTGCTTGCGTATTCAATAACCCTTCGTTTGAAATACAAATATTTTCAATTTAAAGGCTGAACAAAGGGAAAAAAAAAAGATTATTTCCTCTGTTACTCGAGTTGTTTACTTTCCCGAAAAACACAAAATGGCCGCCACACACGATAAATTTCGTAATTTTTTTCCCCCGAGATTTACGCGTTATATACGACTTCTACAAGCTCATTAGGTAATGAAACGTTTAATTTGTCTTTTCTCATGTTTGTTACTAAAAGTTAATTGCTTTTCTCTGCAATACAGATTAAACTGACGAAACAGAAAGTCAGTCTTTCCTACCGGAAAATTTACGATGGCATTGAGACGGTACGATACACAATAATGTCCAAATATGAAAAAAAAATCACCGTAGCATCTCATTATTGAGACTACCATGAATGTGTGATATATGTGCCAATTTTTATATCATATTCCAGATGTTACGTCAGTGTTTAAATACAGACAGTGATAGACGTTACAGTATTAATTACAATTATCTTTTATACAATTCATGTTAAGCTGGTAAAGCTTTGGAACGGAGAGACTTGATGGATTCAAAATACTTTAAAGCCTAATATATTTCGGCATACTCTCGTTCTATCTTGGCTGTATTGTTCGACCGCGTCGACGATATATTGGTTTATTTTAAACAAAAGAAATATCGATGATATTATAAAATATAAATATGCAATAAAACAGTTAACATAGCTTAAGTCTTGGTTTTCAAACAAATGGATTATATCTATTTGACGAAATAAACGATATTTCGAATCAATTTGAGACAAAAAATGTAAGAAGTAACCGCTGGTATGGAATCAAGATCAGAAAGTGCCTTCTGTGCAGGCCGGTGTTAATCTAACCATCTGCTACATGTGATAATGTCGCGTATGGATGATAGAAAATCGTGTCTGTACAAAATACGATAGTACTGTAGGACTGCCGAATATCGTTTTATGGAATTTGCCGGAAATTGAGCTCTCTAATCAGTATCGTATTGGACCATTGTCTGGTTCTTAATACACACTACAGTGCCCCGAAACCAATTTATTACAGTTAATTATGTAAACCCATTATTCTCAGTTTTCGCGAAAGTCTGTCTAAACCAAACCAAATGCTTTATTATTTGTTTTCTACATGTATTTGTTTGCGTGATTTTCGTCTTCATATTACGATGCTGTTATTTATCAGAACCCTCATTCAACGTCTCCATGTCATACTCTGAGTAGATTGAAAAACCCGAGTAAAAGTGCAAAGTACCGCTTGCAATGCAATTCACTATGCTTAGAAAAACCGACCCGTGAACATAAAGAAAGAAAACATTTTGGTTTGAACATCATTGTTAGGTTTAAGTTCACAAAAGACTTTGATAGATGTGCGATGTTAATCGTAAGAAAGTGTTTGATTTTTAGAATTTCGAGCCCTAATGAGCTTATTTACAACTGCAAATTAGTGCGCTGGAACATTGAAGGAGACATTCGGCAAACCTCGGGAGATCCTTTGATCAAATCATTAGATGTAGTTACGGAATCGACCGAGTTGTGACGAGTGAAGTTGCTGAACACTACGCGGAATCTTTCGTCTTTCCTACTTTTAAACACCATTTGAATGACAAAACGCAGACAAATGTGTTTATTCCCCAAAATAGCCATTATCTTCCGCTAGGTGGCATTTTTCAAATACACATCTATCTGATTTGGGCATTCTGGGTACAGAACCGGACTACTTTTCAAAACGACAAGCGTTACTTTGAGTTTAAAAATAAAATAAACGTTTACTCAATAAAACGCTACCTGGTACGATTCATTCAGCTATGATTAGCTAGCATGTTACCTATGCACCGGTCATTTATCAAAACAGCCCCTACATGCTTGGTAATAGCTTCGGTATAATCCCAGACACTTCTTGTTGATATGTCTGTGGAAAAACCTTGCACGAATCCTGGTTTCCCTAAAGTCTATATTTAGAAACTGTATTTAGAGGATGTGCAGTAAAACAAGAGTATTTGTGAAAACTGTTTTTCCCATTTGAAATAATTAAATTATCAAGATATTTGGAGCGAAAAACAGGCTACTTTTTTCCACAGATGTATTGTTTATAGCCATTTTCTCCGTTGCTACTTTATTAGCGGCGTATAAATTTTCTGCTGTATAGATTGGTGATGCGTCATAGCAGACAGGTCGAATCTTCGAAGAATATGACAAGCGCAGACAACGCCAAAATAGCTGTTTCAGAACCTCGGTAAGATGTATTTTGTAAAATTACTGCGCTGCTTGTATCTGAAGGTATAAATATGTATTTGACTGACCCAGCTTGTTCGATGCCTTACTTCTTCTTGTCAGAGTTGTCCGGGTATCGTTTGACATCTCGCACCATAACAATTTCGACCCATTATAAACTCGACAAACAAAATTAAACATTTAACGTTACACAGGGTATAATAGTTTGTAATATGAGCCATGGAAAACCAGTTAAGTAGACCTAAATGGCGGGCGTGTTATATCAAAGATCAGACATCACATTAACTGCTATCTTATTTTGATTGTTGATCTCGGGTATTTATCGGTAAGTGCAGACAAATTTTGACCTGAGTTTAGCAACAGGCGTTGGGCATTTTATATCGAAGACCAGACTTCTTACTACGTGCAATCTGATCTTGATCTACGCTATCAACACAGGATATTTAAGTATTAATAGGCAGTGAAAGAGTTGTGTTTTAAACACATTGCTTATGGGTATTTCACTGCCAGTTTTTGCAGACGAATTTGGTGTTATTTCAGTAGTAAAGTTACGGCATGCAGATGAACCGCACATTCCTACGAAAGCCTACAAGGGTCAAAATAAAGTTAAATTGTTTTTCAAAAACACGTAATAACGTGAATTTAAAAGACGTAATAACGCAAAAAAAAAAAAAGTCGCACTAACGCGAAAAATCTCGTAATAATGTGTTTAAAACACAATAACGTGTTTAAAAGTCGTTGTAACGCGAAAAATCTCGTTATGACGTGAATTTAAAACACGTAATAACGAAAAAAAAAGGCGCACTTACGTGAAAAAAATCTCGTATTAACGTGTTTTAAAACACGTAATAACGCGTTTAGAAGTCGCAGTAACGCGAATCGAAAACTCGTAGTAACCATTTTATTCTACTGTTTTCGTTATGATTGAGTTCTGTGAAGTCCAGTCGAATCTTCCAATGCAGATATGTGTGTTTTAATGGTGCATTACACTGCTTTAAATGTTATTTAGATCACATCACAGCTTTAATTCTTTTATTCTCGATCCTCCTAGGATTTATCAATATAAGTCTGCAGCTTCTCTGCTTCTCTGTTCCCTGCCAGATGTGACCAGTGCCAGCAGCGGAGGTCGAATCAGGGTTTCTTACTACAAAGTGATAATCTTGACCACTAAACCACGGAAGATTACCCTACGAAAGCTACATTATGAAACAAACAGTGCAACTTCCATAATGACTGAGTGTTATTTCTTTCTTTCGAATTTACTCCGTTTTCATCAATGTTTAAATGATTGAAAATGCATTATTTTCTGTTGATTTTTCCCTATATGAATACCGACTGACTCCATGAACATCTAGTCGAGACCTTGCTGAGTTTGGTAGGTCAGTTTGTAACATACAAGGCTCAGTTCAACAGCCCAGCCAAATTCTTTTTGGAGATTGATGATGGTCATTGCGAAAGGTTTCATTCCTCTTTCACCGTTTGTCATCTTTCGAAGATGTTGATGTAGGATAGCAGCCAGTAGCTTGCAAATAATGTTGTGCGAATTATTGGTAATTATTGGCAAGTTTTTGGTGAAAAAAAGAAAACCAGCAAAGTATGGATAAGTGCACTCCCACCTCTAAATAACATCAATTTAACAAACATTTTCAACAATCTTGTCAAGATCGAGGATAATGATAGTGAAATTTTACTGTCATTGCTGGAATCCATGTTCGATCTCCGCTGCCATTGCTAACCTCATCTGACAGTTGCAAAGTAAAGATGCAGACGTAATACTAGTGAACTATAGAATCCTCGAAAGGTCATGAAAAGAAAGTGGTTGCTGTGATGTGACTGAAATAAGGCTGAAACCAACAAAAAACACAACCAACACAAGTTAAACTTTTTTGGGAAATTGGAATGCATATCAATGAACTTAGTGCACATATATGTAAACTGTTCTCGTGTAATGTTGATAAAGTGAAAAAAAAAACACGTTACTGCGAGTTTTCAATTCGCGTTATTGCATGTTTCAAAACACATGATTACGATATTTTCACGTTAGTGCGACTTTTTTTGCGTTATTACATATTTTAAATTCACGTTGTAACGAGATTTTTTCGCGTTACTACTACTTTTAAACACGTTATTACGTGTTTTAAATTCACGTTATAACGAGACTGTTCGCGTTACTACGACTTTTAAACACGTTATAATATATTTTAACGACGTATATGACAAATGTTCGCGCGCATCCTACTGCGCATGTATTTTTGTCGTGGATATTGAATCAAAAGTGCACCTATGTATTTTTTGCACATAATGGTAATTCTATTGGTGCACTGAAGCAAGTGCACTTTCTTCGGGTAGTATTGGTGAAGAGAAAAAAATGGATCTTTGAACTGTCACCGTGAAATAATTTAAATGCTGCTGACACGGCGTTACACTCCAAACAAGGAAACAAAGGCAGGAAATTTTAAGCTGTGGAAGTATAGCTGTTTCCACTTTGAAAATTATTGTTGGAAAAGGAGAAATCGCTCCTATTGAGCAGTTTCTCCTTTTCCCACCATGTCTGCTGAGCTTTTATGCTATTTTTTTCCTTGAAAAAATAACTTCCACAGTGACCTTCAACCTTGTTTCCTGACGAAATAAGCACGGATAGGTGCCATTTTTATTTTTTCTTATTGTTTAGAATTATAAATATTATAAGTGTGAAAAGTTTAAGAAAAATCTGTCCGTTAGAAAGTATGTATTTTTTTAAGATTAACCCTTTATTCGATCAAATTATCTCCCTTTTTAACTCAATGGTCTTTATATAACATGCATATTTGTACATTTACCACGCTCAAAACCAGGCTTTTATATATTTTTTGTGCAAAAATATATGACTTTTCATTAAAATGATGTATATTTGTATATTTTTCCTGTAATTTTCCTGTTTAACTGACTATTAAAGAAAGGCGCTTTAAATCGAATATAAGCTGAATTTTGGAACTGTATATACCTTTTTCAAAGGCAAATTACTCAGAAACGAGCACGGTGACCCACATCTTTTTTTACTGTAATCTCCTAGAGACATGATGAGCTTTGTATGTGCAAAGTTTTAAAAAAATCTGTCCGTTAGAAAAATTTGTCATATACGTCGTTAAAACACGTTTTTGATACATCATCTCTAGACGAACTGGGAAAGAGGGCAGTCTTTGTGCAAAACAAAACATGTCTTAAATGAAAGGACGGACAATTATTAACTTTGCGAGTTGTCATGAGCTTAATTACACTGCTATTCACTCGAAAGAAAAGAAGAGCAGACTGGTATCTCTTATACAAAGTTCTTAATACAAAAAATAGCCCCCTTTCTGTCGGTGTTCTCAACATCTATGTACCGTAATTGTTAGGTAATGAAATGCACTTTTTTGATCTTTTGTGATAAACGGAGACGACACGGAAACTAAGGGACGTAACTTATAGTAGATTTCTGTGGTTTCGATTTAAGTTGTCTGCCTTAGAAAAATGATGTTTAGATTCTGTTCGATTTATACTGTTTTTCAATGGTATTGTTGCGCATATTTAAATCTCTTTCAAATAACATTTTATGATCGTCCTTGTAAGTTATATAATGATCACATTTTTTGTTCAAAGATTTTTCTGACAGGCGGACGACATACATCAGGATCAGACTGCACACAATGTAGAATCTGATCTTTGATCCACACTGTCCGCTTGTCTAGTCTATAAAATAAAATCTTTCTGTCAGTGGATTATATTTTCAGTCGAAAAAAGTCGAATTTATATGATTGAGCTATGCCCTGTGAAAATGGGGTTTAATACATCTGCAAAAAGGTCCGACCCAGGTCAGCCTGTGCAACCCGTGCAGGCTAACCTGGGTCAAAAGTTTTTACTATTGGTCAATTTTCTGCATTTCAAACGATCAATCTACCATACGATTCAGCTAGTTGTTAGACTAAAAAAACCCAAGTAGTCAACGTCTTTTCTTCGGAAAGATCTCACGGAGCCGGACAATATAGATCCTAGACCAGACTGCGCGTTCTGTGCAATCTTATCTTAACTCTTTACCAAACAAGCCCTGGTTTTAACGACCCTGGGAAAGAAGCCTTTTGAAAACATTGTTGGAAAAGGAGAAAATGCTTGTTACCAGCATTTTCTCCTTTTCCAACAATGTTTTCTTATCTATCAAAGACAAATTACGCCATTTGACCCACTTTTGATTTGTCGTCTGCAAATGTTTTCAATTTGGACAAGTCTAAAATTTTGTCGTTTGGTAAAGGGTTAATCTACACAGTTCATAAAAAAAGACGGACTACGAGAGAGAGAGAGAGAGAGAGAGAGAGAGAGTTAGTTTCGGATGAAACTGATAATGTTGATCTTCTGTGCTGTTTACATACAATACTTACAATAAAGAAGTTTAAACTCTGGAACGGTAGTTGTAAAAGACAATTGTTTCAAATATAATACAAGATATTTCAAAATCTTTTCCCTTGCCCTCATAGGACTCAAAAGCAATTTTACTTGTTTTGCGTAAAGAGTAGAACTGGATCAAACAGCACAGAATGTACAGTCTGATCTTGGATCTGTTCTTATTTTTTTTTAACCCAAAGAGACTTAAAACAAAGGGGACCAATATTACATTGACATAGATTGATAGGTTTGATCAACAACTTGGATATACATGTACTTTAATCCTTGGGCTGCTAAGCGCGACTCGGGGCACTTTTGCGGACAGTGTAGATCAAGATCAGACTGCACAGAACGTGCAGTCTGATCTTTGATCTACACTGTCCGATACAGTATTTCCTTTCCGGTGAAATCAAGTTTGAAAGCGCAATATTTGGGTTTTTACTATTGAGTGGAAATGTTAGTTTCATTTATTTGGCGGCTTAAGGGTAAGACAATTGAACATATTCTCAAATTAATCCTTAACAATAGAGAAATGCATGTTTTAAGGGCCCTAAGACAGTCACCTTCAAAGTACATTGTAGGGAAAGGAGAAAATACTAACACCAACATTTTTTTCATATCTCCACAATGTTTCCTTTCCTTTCAGAGACAAAACCCATTATTTGAGCCATATTTAAAATGTATCCTGCAAATGCTTCCAATTTACACAACTCTAAATTTTTGTCTTCTAGTAAAGAGTTAATTTAACCTTTTAACCCTTAGCTTAGCGCGAACTCACTGACCAACTGCGGACAGCGTAGATCAAGATCAGACTGCACAAAACGTGCAGTCTGATCTTGGATCTACATTGTCGGATAAGAAGATATCTGTCCTCCAAAAATACCTTTCAAAAAGCAATATTTGGGTTTTTTACTATCGGCTTAAAGATTTGGTTTCTTTTATTGAGCACGATAAGGGTTAAGTCATTACAACAAAGGCTAATCTAAGATTTGTATAGATCTACAAAGGAGAAACATTTGGAGGGATGAAAAGTATTGCCTTTAAATGTGTAGAAAAAGCGAGACTGCTTGTCTTTCCGGAATTAAAGAAGAGGTACACGATTTCTTAAATTACAAGAACAATCGGGGCGTTTGACATGTGAGCTTTCGGAGATTTTTGAGAAAAACAAAAACAAAAAACTGAAAGGTGGATTTTTCTTCAGTATTTTAAAACAATCAAGCCAAAAACTGTCAATTTGTATTCTACATGGAAGGAACAAAACGTTTTGGTTCACAACATTCGGGTGTGTTAGTGTTTTGATTTTATTGTGTAGGAGTGACCCACAGTATTTAACGGAAAAACCTGGTGCTCTAAATAACAATATTTCATATTTTGCTGTGTTAGATATAAACACTTTAGAAGAGGTTTTTCCTTCGAAAACCCATTGGAAGGAAGTGAAGCACTAATACAGAGTGCTAGGACGTACTGCTGAGTTCGCAGATATGGCGCACCGCTCACTTGGCGGAGGACCAAGAGGTCCGTCTAACTGGATGTGCACTCTTTGTCGTCAGAAGTTCAAATTACCCAAGATTTTGAACTGTTATCATTTGTTTTGTGAGGAGTGTTTGAGAGAGCACGTTTACAGGTACTGCAGGAATGGATTATTTCCGTGTCCCATCTGTAAAGTTCTGACTCCACTTCCGGTCTGGGGTGGTCTAGATGCTTTTCAAACGGTGCAAGTTCCGCTGCGAAGATAGCGATACATTTTTATTGTTGTTCGTGAAAGCAGAGACAATATATATTTGTGTGTGTATATAAAGACAAGTTTTCTTTTTCTGTATACTTTAAACAAGTTACCTTTGGTCTTGTACGCAATGAAAATTTATATCTGTTACTGTACTCGAAAGCGTAAGAAAACTTATTTTGTTCATACATATATGCTTAAACAAATCGACTTTGTTTATACGTTTTGGTATAAAAAATCTTTATGTATTCTTTGACCATTTATCTTTTCTCATATGCTATGGCAAGTCAAGCCTGTAAATGTATGTTTAAAAAAGGTCTTTTGTCTTATTTGTATGAATGCTTAGACAGATTTACTTTGTCCTTGTATGCCTATATAAGCTATGTCAACTTTGTTTACATGTAACAAGTCTCCTTGTTTATGTGTGACTCGGAATATTGACAATAGGAAAGTGCAAGGTACAAGTTGATAACAGGAAAGTGCGAGAGACAACTTGATGTGAGAAAATCGCAATAGACAACTTGATAAGATGTAAGCGCAAAGACAACATTATTGGACGCAAGTGCAAAGGACAATCCGATAAGGTGAAGGCACAAGATAAGCAAAGGCATCAGACATCTAAAATCTGACTTAACCCTTAACCTGCTAAATAACTTAAAAATAAAAACTTTCAATCCGATAGCAAAAACCTGGATTTGGCCTTTTCAAGGCTACTTTTTTTGGGAAAAATATCTTTTTACTGGACAGTGTAGATTCAAGATCAGACTGCACGTTTGTGCAGTCTGATCTTGATCTACACTGTCCACAAAAGGTCATTGAGTCGCGCTTAGCGGTCTAAGGGTTAAGTTGGCGTTTGATTTACAGTATCTGACAGAAGTTGGCACTTGAGAGAAAATTTTAATAACATTTTTGTAGTCCGGGAGTTTGATAAAAATTTATTTCAGATGCCAACGAATGTCAGATTTTTTTTAACATAACGGTATCTCGTGAATTAAATTTTAGAATATGCAAAATCATACATGCGCCCTTGGTAATTTCGACCAATAAAACCCGGTTTTATTCTCTGAAAGAGGTACAAAATAAGCCGCAGATCTGTCCCCATCATTTGGTACTCTGCTTCCAGCTGAGGAGGATTATCAGTCGCCATAGATCTCCTTCCTAAAGGACATACATGTAATTCACTTTTTAATCTAGGATCACCTCTCCGTACCTATACAACAATTAACTGCATTTGTGAAATAAGCAATGTGAAAGTCAACCAACTGTTGAAGGCATAAAACTGAGACTAAAATAACCTTTTGCATGCGTTAACCACAAAGATGTAGGTCATATGAAGACATTTCCATCGATAATAATTATGACTTATTGTATTGCAATGACAGCAATTATAAACACCATGGTGTACATTTATACAAAAACTCATCTACTTATACAAATTTCAACAGAGTGTAAATCCTTTGCCGAACAAACCTGTCTTCAAACGACCCCGAGGAAAAAGGGTTTTGACATTGTAAAAAGAGGGTAAATACTAATAACCAACATTTTCCCCCTTTTCCCGTGACATTATCTACCCTTTTGAGGGATAGTTTCCATCATTCGGGACATACTTGATATCTCGTCTGTAAGTGCTTTCAATCTGGACAGGCCTAAAATTTTGTCGTCTGGTACAGAGGTAAAGATGTTTGAAGCCAGTAGTATCACTTTTTAATGCCAAGAACGTGACATTTTATGTCCTGATGCCATTTATCCTTAACAGACAATCCCTAGTTTTGACGATCTTGAAGAAGAAGGCTTTTGAAAACATTCAGGTAACAGGAGAAAATGCTGGTAACTAGCAATTTCTCCTTTTCCCAAACGTTTTACACCCTTCAAAATACAATTCTTATCTTTTGAGCCGCACTGAAATTTGTTGTCTGCAAATACTTTAAATTTAGACCAGTCAAAATTTTTGTCGTCTGTTTAAGAGTTTACCTTCAAAGCGCCTTTCACAGCAATATTTGCCTTTGAGGACAGTGTAAATTACGATCAGACTGTACAAAAAATCGGTCTGATCTTTGATCTACACTTTCCGCTTGACTAAGACATTCTTGACAAGAGCGACCTTAAGAAATTACAATTCTTCTTTAGGGGTACTGTTAAAGGAAAAGGGTTGATTATATAACCCACGAATAAAATGTGGAACATAATTACGTCACAATGTTTCACTTCTCAGTATGACATATTACTGCTTTTTTCAAATATTCTAATATGCGCAAGTACCTACATGTAAATCATTACATCTTTCCTTGAACATTTTTACCACGTTCTAGCGACGTAACACAGTTTTCCACTGTTTTCGTCACGACCGACAACACCCGATTCAGAAATTCTGTTTTAAAAGGTCTAAATATCAGTCTGAAAAGACAAAAAGCAAAAAAGCAACAACACAATCTAAAACTGTCAGCATTTAACAATAAGCCATTTTCAAACTGTAAAATAGTAAGCACTGACTATATCAAATAAATGGTATGGTCCGAAAAACACGACAAAATAAACAGTTTTTGCCTATATTCAAAAATTCAAACAATCCATACCCTGGGCACTAACCTAAAAAATGCCAAGCTATATTGAAACTCGAAATATAAGATCCCTGCTCGAAACAACCGATAATCTGGGAGTAAAAATAAAAAGAATAGCACGTCACCACACCGCTTTTTCGCAATCATTCATGGCTTTACCCCACCCTCACTTTTGCGGCTGAAAAGAGTCACCAGCTCCACGACCTTTAAGTTTCGCGTTTAGGGTCAAAACTATAAAAAAGAAGAAGAAAATATCATGACTTCCTGTATCAAACACAATGCTTCTATTCAATATTCAAACATAATTCATGGGTGTAATAAGTACCCTTCTTGTCAAGATTGCGTTGAAAACCTACCTTTCTCCATTATTTCTAATTTTGAAAGTGGCCAATTCGAAACAAACTATTAACATGTGCCTCTCCTTTGTAGAGAATCATTCGGCAGTCCTCGGGTGATCCGTTCATCAAGTCCTTCGGCTGTATCACGTAGTTTGATATACACCTACACCGTACATTTATTCGTCGGAAGTACACCGCTTTACTGTTCTAAAAATTGTAAAACTCAATTTTGACATAAAAACACTAGTCACAATTTTCTGTGGGGATATTTCTAAATGCATTTCCGATGCTGAATACTTCGTACATTTATTTTCTGACTCGGTCTGTTAATAATGTTGGCATATTTCAGCGACAGTTTGCTTATCGCTGTGGCTGTTGATCAAACATTGCTGTTGCTAATCGATTCACATGGGCGCCGCCATGTTTAAGATCACATGACTGGAATATTTGGTTGATTGAATTTGCGTTTATTTATCGTCGCCCATATGGGCAACACCCCCTGAAGACTGTTAGTTTTGTTACGAGGGATAGTGCAAGATACAGGACGATACCCATCCTAAGTTACGCCTAGTTCTTTAACGTGCTCGGTGTATAACACCGTCACGCGGGACCTCATTTAAACGTCTCATCCACAAGACTGTTAGTAATTTCAGATGCCAGTTGTGGGGCTCGAACCCACATCCTCAAGTGACCCAAGACTTGACATTTACTAGTTATTCGCTCTACCACCTGAGCTATGTGGGTTGGTCCTGGCAATATTTCAAAATGGAAACCCATTTTGTATAGACGAGGTTAGATGTAGTAACGGAATCGGCCGAGCTGTGACGAGTGCGGATTGATTCAGTTGTTGGTGCTGGTACCTGCCTTGAGAATAATGAGTTTCGTCTCCGAGCTGTTCGCACTTACTCGTTCGTCACAACTTTTACACGTAGTACGGTGAAAATTACAGATTTGCTGTTGTTGTTCTTGTCGTTGTTTTCCGTCCGCCTCCAAATGGTTCGTCAAACTTCATGAATACTGAACAAATTGAATGGATACTTTGAATAAATTTCAAAAATGTATACAGTCTTTTATTCTATTCTATTTCTGCCCTTTTTCACCCATGCATTTAAAAATTAAAGTCTAAAAAGGAACTGCCCATTACTTGATGTGATGATTGATCCAATTATCGGTGAGGTGAATGGCTCGATTATAATGTCATCAGACGAATAAGATTTGTAAATTATATAGATCTATCAAAACACTTTTTGCACTGTCTCGGTTTTTTAATAATCTCCTTTGAATCGTTAATGCATGTAGTTTAATATATTTTATGCCTGTATTAAAATAAATATAGTTTTCCCTTCTTTTTCTTTTTCCTTTTCAATGCAGTAGGAAAATGTGTCGGTGAAATGTGTTTACAAATTTGGTGAACCAATAATTATTATCTGTCAAAGTCACTGAGCAAAACTAATAAACTACCACCACCTATTCTGAAGAACTGCAACATATCTAATACCGATGAGCAACATCAACATAGAGGATCTTACATGAGTGTTTATGTATTATCATTTTTATCTAACGAGTTGACTAAAATTGTATGACGCGAGCCTCGGCGAGCGTCAAATACACTTTAGTCAACGAGTTTGATAAAAAAAGATAATACATAAGCACAAATGTGAGATTCTATATATCACATAAAACGAATGACAGACAAAAAAGTATCCTGCATCATCGCCTTCAGCCTAGATCTCGTCCACGGGTCTAAGTTTACAGTTGTACGGTTCGGTTTGAAATGTATGCATACTCCAGTAGATAGCTCTTTGACATTTATGCCGAAAGTAGAATGAAACAGTTTCTAGAGGGGTTAAATTGAACTTTTTCCGCAATTCTGTTGATTCTAAATAACTTACGCTACATTACATGCTTCTATAAAACATGAAAATCGAAATCTTTCCACGCCTGTACGTCTCAGCAACAATGACGTCATATTTCCGCGAAATGGCGTAGTTGTACAAATTCCGGCAGGAGTAGTGGTTGGTTCCTCTGGCTTCACGCGCTCATGACTACAACAAATAACCAGAACCGGGACAAAAAAAATAATACACTAGTGTATTATCAAAAATAAGTCATGGATTTCATACACTGCTAGAGGAGGTTTTATGTGATAAAAATTGTTATTTCATTTCATTTTAATACTTTTTTTGAGTTTTGGAAGCAAATATTTGATAAACGTGTTACGTC
This sequence comes from Hippopus hippopus, assembly GCA_946811185.2. Classification (NCBI taxonomy): domain Eukaryota; kingdom Metazoa; phylum Mollusca; class Bivalvia; order Cardiida; family Cardiidae; genus Hippopus; species Hippopus hippopus. The sequence continues at coordinate 32,089,002 of OX328106.1, forward strand.
TTTTCACTGTTACTTGAGCATGTGCCAAGAAATCATATCTTATGGAATGGCTGTTTATAAGTTGTGTTAAGTGTATTTCTATGAACCAAAATTAACAAAAGTGTCGCGTTACTGTCAAGAGAGACCCTATTGGGGAAATGTCCGGTCAGAAAAGTGTCGTGATTCCGTCTAGGGAATCAGGGACCGTTAGCCTTGACAGCGATCGACATATTTTAGGTCCGTCCTTTTTTTTTAAATATATACATGTATATAGTGTCGTTTGTATTATCATATACCTATTCCACGAATTTTCACTTTGCTCGTATTGAGGCTTTGTCTTATTCTTATTAATCAAGTACCGATTTTCAGAATTTTTTCACAAAGTTGCTGCAGCTTTTAACGTTATATGTATAAATGCACGTTACCACTGTTTGTGATTTGCTAGAGTCGCAACCACCGTTTCTGATTGGCTTGAATCGCCTGACTAGTTATCCGTCCGCGGTGTAGGATAGCATGAGTTTACCTGAAAACCAGATTAGGAATATGATATTTTTGAACAATATATGCACGATCTATTGTCTTTCAGCTTCACTAAGGGGTGTGAAAATTTTACCGGATCGGAGCTGATTTCATCATGTCTCTTTGAAATTTCATAGTAAGCTGAGTTAACTTTTCACCAAACAATTCCGAGTTTTAACGACCCTGAGGTAGAATGTCTGTGAAAATATTGTAGAAATAGGAGAAAATGCTGATAACTAGAGATTTCTCCTCTTCCCACATTTTTCGTCCTTTCAAATACAAGTTCTTACGAACATGAAAGTTTGCAACAAATACATGTACATAGCTCGAATACAAACCGCACTAGGTGGGATTCGAATCCGTGCGGAAATGATCCTCGTTTATCGAGGATTAAAAGGCCAACCCTTTAACCACTGAGGAAAAGAACATTTTTTCCAACACAGTTGTTAGGTATTGATTTAATAAGGAAGAAGCTATGCAGTACGGAAGGAGTGATCCCCCGTAACAAAGTCACATCATTTGAACAATATTTAATTTGTCGCTTGCAAATACTTTCAATGTGGTCAAGTGTAAGATTTATCGCCTATTGTCAACGATTATAAGTTCTAGGCACGGTATACAAGCCCCGTTTGCTCTGGCTCATATTGGCATATGCTTTTTTTTTCCTTTTTCTCCGTCATCCCTTTCCCTAAATGAACAGACTATGGTAAAAACGTAAAAAGTAGCAAAAGTAATTGTATGGATTCTATAATCCTCTCATCGCCTCAGTCGAAAATAATAGCTTTTGCCAACGGCACGTATCAATATCGGAACACACGGAACTTGCAGTTGATCTTTGATCTATATCTTCCCCTTGTTTAGTTAAGCCTTTCAATGAAAATCTACCAGTTTCAGCGAGCCTTTTCTTTTTTATATGTTTTGTGCGGGAAGGATGAAACAGTCATTCATATCTTTCCAATTTTATGACTCAGGTATTTTTTGCACAGACCAAATAGTGCTGAAGGTTAGGTTATTCTGGCAAGTCTTATTGATGCTTTACCCTTTACCAAACAAACAATTTTATTGGTCGGACAGTGCAGATCAAAGATCAGACTGCACATTCTGTGCAGTCTGATCTTGATCTACACTGTCCGCATAAAGAGGAATGAGTCACGCCTAGCCGCCTACGGGTTGAACGATAAAACGGTTCATCTTATACAAGGTTACAGGACGAGATCTAGAACGTTTTATAATTTTTATGTAACTGACACAGTTGTTCCGTCATAGATACCTGGCGGGTGTCAGATCTTATTTGAAAATCTGTCTACCTAGGTCATAAAAAACAGCCATACAAACAAACGTAAGATATATTTCTGTGTATTTTCCCATTTATTTTCCCGCGGTATGATAGATTATTTTTTAAGTGGAATAGAAGGAAAAGGAGAATGGTTTTGGAAGTCACGTCTTCGTGCTTATCCCTTTTGCAAACAATCCCGTGTTATCACGAGCCTGAGGAAGGTTTTTGAAAGCATTGAGAAAAAATTAGAAAATGCTGGTGACCAGTATTGTCTTCTTATGCGTCAAAGTTTTCACTTTGAAGCAAATTCAATCAGTACGTCTCCGATTTGGACAAGACTAAAGTTTGTTGTATAGTATAGTGTTAGATCTAATTGGATTATATTGTTTATTTTAGAATAATGCTACTCCTGATGTCGATGGGGTCCTGCGTGGCTCATTGGCACAGTGTAGGACGGGTAAAACCCATAGGGGTCCGTAGTTTGATTCCTGGCACCCATAGACTATATACTATAAACAAGGGATTTAACTGTATGCAGCCCGTTACTCGCCCCCGGTTAAAAAAACAACGTATCTTTTCTATCCCATCAGTTATTCTCCTATTTTTTTCTACAGCTGAGAGCTAAAACATTTTTCTACCAGAAAAACACAACTGTTTGTCAGTGGCTAATGTAACCTATGCACCGGCCATTTATTAAACCAGCCCCTACATGCTTGGGTAATAGGCTAATAGCTTCGGTGTAAGCCCTACTTTTCCCAGGTATACGGGAATGGGTGGTGCGTCATAGCAGATAGGTCGAATCTTCGAAGAATATGACATGCGCAGACAACGGAGGATGCTAAACCTGAGAGTTGTACATGTACAAAGTGTCACACCGTGCAGCTTTAATCTGCACCGTTGAAAATAGAGTGAATATCACTTTATTTAGCTCTCGCTGTACTTAAAACGGCAAAGACGGAGCTTTGCTGTTTGTTTCTACCAAATGTTTAACCAAATGTATGTCCAGTGGCCTACATCAAAAGTTTATACGAAGTAGAGTATCTCAACCCATTGCTTTTTTTTCATTCGATCTCTAATACACGTACCCTTGAAAAATCAAAGAGCTTCTTGGTTGTCATCGTCGCAGGCACAAGATAATTCCTAAAGAAATCGTTGACTTGCACTTAGTCTCAACGGAAACTATCGAATTAACACAAGAAACAAATTTTCACCTGTCCCTCCACTTTCTCGGGTAAAACCGTGCAGCAAAAGTACTTACTGTCAAACTTTCAAATGGGATTACTTTTGACTATGTACAACGACCCGGAAGTACTTAACAGTGGTGTGTCACCATAACTAATTCAACACTTATCCTGCTAAATTAATTAAATGGCACTTTCAAGCCGATAGTAACAACCTGAATCATGCTATTTCAAAATTATTTTTAGAGAGAAATATCTCCTTATCGGACATTGTAGATCAAAGATCAGACTGCACGTTCTGTGCAGTCTGATCTTGATCTACACTGTCCGCAAAAGATCTGCGAGTCGCCTTAAGCAGCCTAAGGGTTAACATCCAAAAAGCACAGAAAAAGGACGAGTTCATTGAACTTTTCCCGCCTGTCTAAAAATCTCAAAGCAACGGCTTATCAAGGTATATCTTGTCATATATGAATTAACCTAACATTTTTGCCAGATTCCTATGTGTTAGCTTGTCTGGTTTTTACGCCACCATCAGGTGTCAGATCTCCTAGATGCTAGGACAGCATTTTTTCTTTTCAAAAGTCCTAATGGTCATGATAATGCAATGCTTCGAATTTACCAGGGGCATAATCAGGGGTTCAGAATCATTACGCACTCCGAATCTCGAGTCACGGTTATTTCACCCTAAGGCTGCTAAGCGCGACCCAGTGCGCTTATGCGGACAGTGTAAATCAAGATCAGGCTGCACAAACCCTGCAGTGAGCTTTTCCGTCGAAAAGAAATAGGATGAAAGAGCAATATTTGCCTTTCAACTATCGGTTGGAAATTAATAATTTTTGCCTCAGTTTTCAGCTGAATTATGATGAAGTTGTTCTTTAAGCAACGGAAGAAGTTTTCACAGTAAGTCGGCGGTCGCAACCAGGTGATTTTCGTGCACTATTTAACACTCTTCTGAGCATTATATCAATGTGAGAAAAGTCTTAAAAGACGTCCAAAGGGCTAAAGAATATTTTGGGACACGATAAAAATCCACAAAACCCTAGGATTCTCTTCCGGCTCTACATTTACCGTATACCGAAAATTGACGAGTTAATGTTCCTTTTCGTTAGCATATTCGTGGTTTATATAAACGCACCATAGGCGCTTGGTGATTTTTACTTAACAAATTTTGCCTTATATAAGCTACATGTACGAGACATAGATTGAGTTTAAGAGGAAAATACGTTTATTAAGGTTCTTACCTTTTTTTGCAAAATATCTATAAACTTTCCAAAAAAGAGCATTTGCTTGGAACAACCCACTTCTCCTGTTTTCTAGATGTTTTCAAAAGTTTCCACAGCAAGGACATAAAAACATATTTATTTACTGTTTAACCCTTAGGCTGCTAAGCGCGACTCAAGGACCTTTAGCGGACTGTGTAGGTCAAAATCAGACTGCACAGAACGTGCAGTCTGATCTTGGATCTACACTGTCCGATGATGAGGTATCTCTCCCCCTAAAATAACTTTAAAATAGCAACATTTTGGTTTTTAGTATCGACTTGATGGTATCATCCAACTTATTCAGCAGGATTAGCGTTTATATCCCTAACGATTCCTGGAGGTAGGGCCTATCGTTGGTTACCAGCATGTACTAAAAATTCATTGCATTATACACTATCTATGTCACGGCGAGAAGGGTGAGGGATGCTGGTACCTACCATTTTCTTCTACTCTTTCAAAGAAAAACCCCTTTATTTGAGTCATGTTAATTTTCATTTGACCTGCAACACGCGAAAAGGAGCATTCGGATATTTGCGTAAAGTGTCGTCTCGGATCAGCCTGCGCAGTCTGCGCAGACTAATCCGAAACGACACCTTCCGTTTTTATGTAATTTTCTGTTTTGCACAAGTCTACTGTAGCACAAAATCTAATGTAGTCGTAAAGTGCCGTCTCGGATTAGCCTGCGCGGACTGCGCAGGCTGATCCGAGACGACACTTTACGCAAATGTCCGAATGTCCCTTTCGTGTGTTGCAAGCCATTTTGTAGTATGCAAATGCTTTTACTTTGGACAAGACTTAACTTTTACCGTCTGGTATAACAGGGTTAAGTTAGTGTCTTCAAAAGTTCCACTTTAACATTTTACAGTACTTTTCACCAATGGAATGAAATCTTACAAATCAGTCGTACAGAAGTATTTTTTCTGGTAGCCCAGCCGGGTAGCTCAGTGGTTATCGTGACCTAACCGACTCGTGACCTGGTGTTGCGAGCTCGATACCAGGCTGAGGCAAACCTTCTTCCCGGCGATTTTTCGCCTCTCACCTCTGATATATGTGAGAAAAGTAGTCAGCAGTGGTGTGAGAAAGCCAGGAAAATCCATGCATAGGTGCGACATTTTTTTTTTATGTTAAAAGCCCCAAATTATTTGTCATGACTCAACTCCATGAGGAAGTGGTTGTAATTGACACATTGGTCTTTATTAAACGACAAACTTTTAGCCTTATGGAAATTGAAAAAAAAAATCACAGTAAATTAAACGTGAATAGAAATAATAGCACTTATCCTCCAAAACGTAGAAAAAAACATTGTGGGAGAAGGCGAAAATGCTGATTTCCAACATTTTATCATTCTCCCATAATGCTGACAAAAGCTTTCCTCTTCAGGGTCGTTAAAACTAGGGTTTCTACAGTAAAAGCTTAAGCCACGCCTCTGAAATGGAAGAAGTAACTTTGGTCAGCTGAGTTGAGCGAAAATATATGAGTTACGTTGTGTGAAAAGATGATTTAATGCATCTGCAAAAAGGATCGACCCCGGTCAGCCTGCCTAGTCCGCGCAGGCTGACCTAAGTCGAAACTTTTTGTCTTTGATAAATTTTCTGTATGTCCTAGGACCAGTCTACCTCTTGATTCAACTGGTTTTTAGACAAAAAGGGTTTTATGGATCCACAATTCTATAATGACTTGCTTGATATAATGCATCACAGAGCATGGGCCATGTGCTGTCCTTGTGCATGTGATTCCGTCTGACTCGTCCAAAAAAGCTCTTTCCTGGGTTTCTTTCTACGCTTAGTGAGTGTCGCTGCACGACATTTACGATACAGCTGTAAAAATTTTTGGAGTGCCATTTATCTCTTTTAAAAACGACAAAATGTTAGACTGATCCATATTGAAAGCAGTTGCAGACCACAAATTAAAAGTGTCTCGATTTATTAAATTTGTCTCTGAAAGGGTAGAAAACCCTGTGGGAAAAGGAGAAAATGCTGGTTACCAGCATTTTCTCCTTTTCCCACAATGTTTTCAAAAGCTTTTCTTCCCAGGGTCGTGAAAACCAGGGCTTGTTTGGTAAAGAGTTAAAGTTCAACCCCGTTAGGGCCATATAAGAAAAAGAAAATTTTGATGACGGCATAAATCAAGATCAGACCGTGCACCCTCTTTTCAGGTCAATGTTATACGATAAAGATCAGTTAATTTCAGTAAATTGTGTTTTCAGCAGTTAACAGAGGTCGAGTTTATATGTTAGTCGCTTGAAGGGTTAGCAAAAAAAAAGTAACTTATTTCATGCTTTCCGGTAGGTTATCAAGAAATATCGGTGAAATATTTTTCGATATTTCATGGTTACGACCAGTGAAAATACCGATTTTTATATTCTAACTCTTCAATTGAAGGCGGAAACAGTTGTTCCCGCGCACTAGTTACCTAGGTAAAATGCACGTGCCTCACAACCAGATGGAAATATGACGTAATTTACTTTACATTTCTCGCGCTTGACGTAATATTGTAATGCGTTGCTACGCGGAGGGGGGTACGCCACGGGGAATAACCGAAAAGAACTGTACTGGATTTTGATTAAGTTCCCCCAAGAAAGGGTTAAAAGCATGAAATAAATAGAATATTTTTTTTCGGTGAAGATCGAAATTTATTTCACCTCGTGAATATCATCCGTAATATTCACTCGTGGCTGCGCCACTCGTGAAAATATTACCGATGATGTTCACTCGATGAAACAAATTCTGATCTTTCACCGTAAAAAACAAATATCCTCTAAAAATTTCAATAATACGCTTCCAAAACCACTCTTGAGGTCAGATCATGGCGACTGCCCACTTATTCGTATATGTGCTGAGTTTCATCACTACTAGGCTGGGGCTCAGAAGTGTCTTGCTGAAGGACACTTCCTAGAAAAACTCGGTGCTTAGAGTAAACGTCCAGCCCGGCGCCTTCAGGTTTCGTACCCCACACCTTCACCATTCGGGTACGTAGAGTCCCCAGGTAGATGCTAAACCATAGTTTTTACTGTTTATAATTTTCATAAACATATTACATATCAGCCATGCTCTTGAAAAAGGAGGCTTAATGCATCTCCGTGATGCATGAAACCAAGCAAATCATTACATAATTATGGATCCATAATTAGACGGTTGTCTAACAACCATCTGAGTCATGCGATAGAATTGTCCTTTGACATGCAGAAAAATTGGCTAATAGCAAAAGTTTCGATCCAGGCCACCCTGCGCGGACTGCGAAGGCTTATCTGGGTCGATACTTTTTGCAAACGCATTAAGCCCCCTTTTCACAGAGAATGGCTTATATATATTTAGCTGGCTAACAGTCAAACCCTAGTGTACTGAGCTCGTATCAGTGTAATTTTGCTAACAAAGTAGATCAAGATTAGGCTGCACATAACTTGCAGTCTGATCTTAGATCGACACTGTCCGCAAGGGTTTGGTTGTTTTCAGCGAAAAACGACTTTCAAAATCGCAAAAACTTTGGGCTTTAAGTAAAGCGGTACTGTGAAAATTTCCAAAAAGTATAAAATCAGAAAAAACTTTTTTATTCATTTTGAACACTTTCATAGTAAACAAAACGGACTCTTAGAAAAACAAGATTTTGCATGCTTAAAGCTCGGTACATACAGTAAGATTAATCTCAGACATTTTTGTATCTGAGACAAATCTGACTGTCTGTACATTCCTAACACATGTATTATAAAAATATTCTGGAGTTTCATGAAACTGTATTAGGTTTATAGCTCTATTTCCTAAGATTTGTATTATCCAATCACAGCTTAGCATTTCCTAGAAGGTGAGCTACCTGTAGATTTGTTGATGCTGTAAAGTGTATACACAAAAATGGCAGACAGTGGATTTTCCACATACTGGTCAAACATCTTCGCACCAGGAATGGTCCGTCCAATTTTTCTAACGCAGTAGCAATAATTATCATGTATAATGCCATGATCACTTAATCATGCTCTGTAAGCACCGTTTTGACAATAGATCTAGGCATAATTCTGGCGGGGAAACCCGACAGGTAAGAAAAGTATCATAAGATTTGTATTTGTGTGTGTACAGAAGTGTATTATGACAAAAAAGTCTCTGAGATTAATTTCATGAGACAATCTTATTGTGTGTACCGGCCTAACTCTGTACCATAATATCCCATGCATTCAACGATCCCAAAGATGAAGGCTTTTGAAAACATAGTAGGAAAAGGAGAAAATGCGCGTAACCAGCATTTTCTCTTTTTCTCACAATCTTTTCTGGCTATCAGAAATATCTTGCTTTTTTGTAACAATTTTTGAATAAGTCCTTTGCAGATGTTCTCAATTTGGAAGAATGGAAAAAAAATGTTGTTTCGTATAGGATTAACTATTTCATCGCTAAGAGCGAGATAAGTAACCTTTGCGGACGGTGTAGACTCAGGTCAGACTGCGCAGAAATTGGGTCGAACTTTGATTTAATCCTGTAGAGTTATAGTTCTTTGGTGTTTTAACCCCGTAACCCTTATCTTGCTTAATAACTAAAACGAATTCTTTAATTCGATAGTAAAATTCCAAATATTGCTACATCAGTTATTTTTTTGGGAATAATATCTCCTTGTCGGACAGTGTAGATCCAAGATCAGACTGCACGTTCTGTGCAGTCTGATCTTGATCTACACTGTCCGCAAATGGTCAGTGAGTCGCGCTTAGCAGCCTAAGGGTTAAGTGAAAGTTCTTATTTTACCGACCCTGATTAGGACGGCTTTTGAAACTGTCGAGACAAAAAGGAGAAAATCATGTAACTAACTTTTTATCTTGCGCCTCATTGTTTTCAACCCATTTAAAGACAAACTCGATCATATGAGACAAATTAGTTCGTCTTCTGCAAATTTGGACAAGTTTGAATTTCTTTGAACATGTAAAAAAAAAAACTTTTTAAAATGCCGTAATATTAGTCTTCCGATTTATTCTGTAAAAATATCCATACACTCAATTCTTTTTGGTGTTTTATCATTGGCCGAAGAAACCAGCGCTTGCTCCTCCATGGTAACCGAACGTCTATTTTCATGGAACAACTCTCCCAAAATGTGTTTCTTAAACGAAAACAAACATCGGTCGTCTATGTCTTCCGTAGGCTTGGTGAACACGCTAACTATAGATGCGACCAATATAGTAACACTGAATCCTATAGCTGAAAACAATGTATAAGACAAGTTGTACAGAGTCTGTAAGGGTGTCAGAGCCATTTCTGTTACTGTGGGTAGTGACATAGTCAGATTAGGAGCTTCTGTTGGGACATCCGGGGTCGTAGTAACATGAACTGGCCGTTGGTTGTCGTAAAAGTCAGTGTTAGCGCCTGAACAATTATATGTAGGCCCCGGGGGTAGCTTTGGGTCCGGCGGAAGATTAGAAAAGGTCTGACCTAGAATAATCCAGAGACTGGTGACCATTCCGGTAATGGCTCCGATAAAAACGCCTTTAGTAGTTACACGCCTTGACATCATAGACATAAGAAACATAGCCGCCGTTGGTCCATCCATGCATCCTATAATGCTCGTAAATATTGTCGTCGCTGTGCCGGGTATTTTAGCAACCAGAAAGGTCAAGGCCATGCCAACCAGGCCGTAAAGAAGGACGACGATCTTTGAGACAAACGTGGCTTTCTTATCTGAGATGTTGACAAACCTGACTTTGACTATATCCTCGTACGTGATGGCTGACATACTGTTTAAACAACTGGACAGCGTACTCAAAGCTGCACAGGACAAGGAAGCTAGAAACAAACCGGTCATACCTTGAAAATTTTGGAACAGTTCTACCACGGTGACTGGCAATAGTTCGTTCAGGTTTTTAATTTGTCCTGATTCTAAAATATCGCATCCTTTTGAAGCATGAAAAGCAAAAATTGCAACACCCTGAAGCGCTGATAAACAGTATAAAATACCATAAATCGGCCCGGAAATGATGTATAAAAATCGTGCAGAACGTACTTCCGGCGTCGATTTGATCCGCTGCATTCCGGCGGGGGAGTAGGTTATGTACAGAAATGACGTGAAGCAAGCAAAGCCGAGATTCCAAAACGTATACCGCACTGTTGGATCGAAACTGAATGCGTTCAAGTCCAAACGGTCGTGGGCAAGTTTCCACACTGATGACATCCCGCCTGCCTCCATGGTCGAAAATACCAAAACGGCAATCACGCCTGTCGTCATGATGAAGAACTGAAATGTGTCTGTCCAGATAACGGCTTTTATGCCACCAACAGACGTGTATACAGAGGTAATCACGGTGTAGACAAGCACAGTGGCCCAGTATGGTACCCCAATGATCGCCTCGAGAGCCACACAGGTCCCATAAGTAACTGTCCCCATATAAAATAGCGTATAAATAAGTCCTGTTGACACTGCCAGGTAACGCACAACATTATTTTTGTACCGCAGTTCAAAATACTTGTAAATACTTGTGATATTCAACGGATGAAACACTGGAACAATTGTAAACCCTGCAAAGGCATAAGCTCCGGAAATGGCAATAACCAAATAAACGTATTTTATTCCATATGTGTAAACTTCAGCAGGTGAGGACAATATCAGCATTGACGACTGAAACGTCACTACAAACGACAAAGCAGCTGGAATCGTTTTGGACCTTTTGCCAGCGAGAAAATATTCCGTAGTCGATGCTTTCCTCCTATCAAATATTGCAAAAAATATCCCGATTCCAAACGAAATGCCGATGGATGCAAAAAAGATCAGATAGTCTGTGACTGGAAAATTATTGTCCGTCATTTTTTGAGTTTCCACGTATAAATGTCCAAATAGATAAGCGCTGTTTTCCCCAGTATTAATGCAACTGAACAGCGATCCCTTCGCGTCAAAGTTTACGAAACGTTTGTTTAGTAACCGGTATGTAAAAGTGTACAAAGGTTAACAAAAAACACAGCAGTGTTCGAGATTTTCGCTGGCTTCTATGGTGGCATATTTCTGCCACGAGATACGAGATAGCTATCATGATAATTTTGGTAAATTATCGCGATAAATTAAAAGTTTCCTGGAAATCTCATCAAGATCGTGAAAAGTTTCATGATAAAAATATCGCGATAAACTTAATATTTTATCGCAAAATTTCTCCACCGTGCTCGAAGCTGACATGCGAGATAAAATTATTGTGATAGTTTTATCCGTTTCTCGATATCTATAAATAGAAAATTCATCATTTGGATGAACTCGGTAGTTTTGACTTAAAGGGCAACTACAGCCAAAATCTCTTTTTTGGATATATGAATCCTTAAATGAAAACCATCTAAAAATAGAAAAACCGCATTTCAATGTCAAGCGTAGAAAGAGAGTTTTAAGCGAAGATGTGGTTTGCACACCTGTGCGAGTTTGTGAAATGTTCGATAAACCGGATGTGATGCCACTCTTATTTCGGCTTCTGTGTACTGTTAATTTGCTCTGATGCTGACTTTTTTTCTCTCAGCCTTATCCTCCCTCATGTCAGGAGACGACTTTTTTCGTCATAAAAATCGCTATCGTATGCCGGGTGCCGAGTTTAAGCACTATTTCGAGCCAAAAGATGACTATTTATTTGTCAGTCTGCTGTCTGTCTGTCTGTCTGAACTAAATGACATGGCTTAATATCAGATCTACCATTAATCCTCAAAAGGTTAAATAAACCTTCATGCCGATTGCAAAATTTCGAATAGTGCTAGTTTTTGGAGAAACAAAAATAGATGTTTCCGCATTGGACACTGTACATAAGATCAGATTGCATGTTCTGTGCAGTCTGATCTTAATATACACTGTTCGCAAAAGGTCATTGAGTCGCGCTCAGCAGCCTTGGGGCCCCACAGAAATTTAAATGGGGCAAGCAACAAATGGTAAATTCACTGTTGATAATCCATCTCTTTCATGAGAGAGAGAGAGAGAGAGAGAGAGAGAGAGAGTAGTTAGAAAAGAAATTCGACAAGCAGATTATGCGTTTTTTTTTTTTAATTTAAGATCGTATGAATGAGGAAAATACAAAAGTTATGACGTTCGACTTACCCATTTAACCTGTGTAAAATTCCAAATTCCATTTACATTATTTACGAAAAAGGGTTCAATATGGTCGTGAAAACAAAAGAGTAACTTTGTACATGACATGTTTATGACAAGTGCTTGTTAACCTCAAGCTGCAAGCCGGGTAAAAAAAAATATGTCAGACCACAACGGTGCGATATCATCACAAAAGAGGCACCGAATTAACCCTTTGTCCTTGTACATGGATGGAACACACAATTCTTTTCTCAAAATAAAAGGTTGGCGCACTAAAATTTTGTGTAAAGCTTGTACGCAGTTATAAATTTTTAATTTACGCTGCATTTTCATGGTCAGCATTTCTTATCTCGTATATGATTACAGGGAGAAACACGGGAGAAGACAGTTACCTTTTAAATTGTACGCCTTACATGTCTCAGTATTTAGGAAATGGACTGACCCTGTATTTTGCAGACGATCAAAAATGTTTACTGCATGATATGGAGGACAGGAAGGCAGGAGGCAATTCAGACAATCTTTTAACGTTGTTGTTGATGAAAGAAACAAATTTGAGATTATGAAAAAAAAAGCACGTAGGAAAATAAATGAAGATCGAGTGAAAAAAATTTTTTAACTTTAACAGCAAATTCAGGATGTGTGCTGGATTTAATGTTGTTCGTGAATGTTAAAGAGAGGATAAGATTTCTAAGGCAGATCAAGGCTTTTAATTCTTTCCAAGCTGAAGGAGACGTGTAAAATGCTGACACTGATGGTGTAGATCAAGATTAGACTGCGCAGGATTTGTAGACCGTTAAATGATCGATGGTGTCCTATATTTGGTAGAAACAGCCTTAGAAATTAACTCGAATGATTTCCTTTTCACATTACAACGTTCCTTCTTCCTTCTACGACCTAGTAGAAGAGACTTTTGGCATGATTCAATTATCTTGATTTATTATTTCTTTTTTTTTATATTTATCTATTACAACTCTTTGATTAGGTAGTGGTACAATTGAAATAACATCAAGAAATAAATTTCAAAATATTTATGTTCGTTACCAGAAGAATAACTATTCCTTTTTTATAAGTACTTTCTCCACTAAGCTAATTGGAGAGGTCATCAGACCTCTCCAACAGTGTTGAGTTTAAAAGGCAGACTGCCTCAGAAATTGCTGTCTAAATTTAATCTATGTATGGCAATTGTTCCGATACACAGTCTGTTTCGTCATGATTTTATAAAAAAATCGAAGTCAAAAAACTGAAATAGGAAATAAACGTGGTTTGTTTTTATATGGCCAATTTCAAAAAAATTGCAAAGATTTAATTGCATTTGACCTTTCCAACAATTTTAATTTTGTATTAAACAACTAAATCTAAACAAAAAGAAGAAAAGGAAAAAAAGAATTTCGTTAAAAATAAAAACGAACACAGCCGGAAGAATCACGCGACCTTAACTCTTTACCACACAATCCCTACTTTTGACGACCCTGAGAAAGAAGCCTCTAGAAAACATTGTGGGAAAAGGAGAAAATGCTGGTAAACAGCATTTTCTCCTTTTCCCACAATGTTTTCTATCCTTTCCAAATCAAATTTCAATTTCTGATTCACATTTTTTTTTTTGGTTGTCTGCAAATGCTTTAATTTAGACTAGTCCAAAATTTTGTCGTTTGGTATAGGGTTAAAACGCGGGAAGAAAGTCATGTGACTCGCATAAATTACAAGGACGGAATGTGTATTTGCGTATGTACGACTCAGTGAACAGATTTCAACGGTTGATTTCAAGATAAGTTTGCTGCAATGGTTATTTTCAAAAGGGGATCTATTCACCAAGGATCACTGAATTCATTTGGCCAGGGGTTTCAATGCACAGTCATTGCTTTAGTGGCTTTAATAGTTGTGTACCAGAATCAACATCATGAGAATGGAATAGATTTAGAATGGTCATCGCCAATCATAGATCGGACTGTCAGAGATGGAAGTAGAATTTATGACCGAGTTATTCTAACTTCCAGCAATCCTGTTCCAAGGTATTTGTCACACAACGAAATTCCAAATGCAATTGAATTGTCGGGCAACACATTCAGTATTACTGTTCACGACGAAATGTTTTATGGCATTGTTGGACAGGCAGGGTCCAGCGAGGCAATGTCTGTGTCATTTCCCACTGCTCTGCAGAATGCGTTTTGTGTATCGAATTATATATTGTTAACTGTCAACAGTCTATCAGTAAGCATCTTTCTTGATGGAAATGCTTATTGGCGGTTTGATTCACATGCACGCGACCAATATGGTTATCCAGACAGTGAGGGTACAGCGGTTGTGTTGCAGTTTTCAACCTTGCATGAATTAATAGACCATTTTACATGTACTAAGATATCTTTAAGAGCATAAAAAGTATTTGAAAAACAATGATGTTGACCTCTCCTGGCTTCTTTTTTAAAGAAGCCACTTGTTCATTCAAAATTTCTTTCCTATGATTGTAGATGTAAGAGCGATATACCCTCGTCACGCCAAACTCGTTCTCACTCTGTTCCGAATTTTTTTGCTGATAGACTGAAACTGTCTTCAGACGAAGTGGGCGTATTAGTATCCTTTTACGAAGGGTGCTCCAGAACTTTGAGCCAGCTCAAAATTTTTTGCCATCCATCCCGTCCTGTGATTAGACGGAGTAACAACGTACTTAAAGCGAGATGGACGTACTACGAACGGAACTGCTGTACTTCGATCCTATTAGAGACGCAGTGCGGTCAGGCAATAACCTGCAGTGCGTTTGCATTTTACCGACCGAAATTACATGTCCTATCCCAGCCAGTTCTTCGATTTTGTTCACCGGGTTAAGACTTTCTGGGAATAGGTTTGGTGAGATAGGGGCTTCAGCCATTATCAGGCCAAAATTATACGTTCATCCCCGACCGTAACCCGTTTTCCGATTATGTCAGGACGGGTTAAGACGTTGTAAGACCTAGTTTGGTGTGACGGGGGCTATAGAGATTGAAACTCTGCAGTACACAAGTGATTGAAACGTGAAATAGCGATTTATATCTTTATAAATATCATGCAGTTTTCTCAATTTTCTGTGTTAGTTCATATATAGCGACTATAATTATCTTCTCACACTTGTGAGATCACGGCAAACTATCGGAAGTCACGGTTTTTTCAGTTAGTGACTTTCACACAGGTGAAAATCTGAAAGTTTAAACCTCTATATCCCGTGGAGTAAGCATCACAGAACGCTAACAAGATTTTTGTTAACATACTCTAGTGTCGTTTTATCCGATTTTGAAATGAAAATTTTGGTGTGGAGTTACCCTTTAATAAGATTGCAGTCAGTAAAATTTCGAATCATTAATTAACAATTGTAGCTTAATTGGTAAATTTTGACAATGCCCGAATGACAGAGGTCTGTAAAATCACAAAGACGACTCGAAATGCCTCCTACGAACAACTTTGAAACCGTACAGGGGAAAGGAGAATTCATAAGGTTGTATACGAAGGTATTCCGAAACCGTATCTAATTATAGGTACCATGAATGTCAGTTGTGGGCACGAAAGCGAAAAAAATCATGATAAGAGTTAGTATGGTGGCATATTTCTGCCGCGAGATACGAGATAGCTATCATGATAATTTAAGAGAAGTATCGTGATAAAACAAAAATTTTCATGATAAAAATATCGCGATAATTCTAATTCTTATCATGATTTTTTCTGCTTTCGTGCCTACAACTGACATTCATGGTACCTATAATTAGATACGGTTTCGGAACACCTTCGTCTACAACCTTATGAATTCTCCTTTTCCATGGATGGTTTTAAAGTTGTTCGTAGGAGGCATTTCGAGTCGTCTTTGTGATTTTACAGACCTCTGTTCATTTCGAGTATTGTCAAAATTTACCAATTAAGGTACAAAAAAAAATTGTTAATGATTCGAAATTTTACTTACTGCAATCTTATTAAAGGGTAACTCCAGACAAAAGTTTAATTTCCAAATCGGATAAAACTATACTAGAGTATGTTAACAAAAAAATTTTTTTAGCGTTCTGTGATGCTTACTTCACGAGATATAGAGGTTTAAACTTCGGATTTTCACCTGTCTGACAGTCGCTAATTGAAAAAATCGTGACTTCCGGCAGTTTGCCGTGACGTTACAAGTGTCACGGAGAAGATATGGTCGCTATATATGAACTAACGCAGAAAACTGAAAAAACTGCATGAAATTCGTAAAGATATAAATCGCTTTATCACGTTTAAATCATTTGTACACTGCAGAATCTTCACCTCTATCGCTCTTACATCTTACTACAATCATAGGAAAGAAATTTTGAATGAATTAGCCTAGTGGAGATAGTACTTATGAAAAGGAAAAGTTATTCTTCTGGTGGGAAACAAAACTATTTTGAAATTTATTTCTTGAAGTTATTTCAATTATACCACTGTCTAATCAACGAATTTTAATAGATAAAAATAAAAAAGAAATAATAACTCAAGATAGTTGAAACATGCCAAAATTCTCTTCTACTAGGTGGTAGAAGGAAGAAGGAATGTTGCAATGTGTAAAGTAAGTCATTCGAGTACAGTTCTAAGGCTGTTTCTACCAAATATAGGACACCGTCGATCATTGAACGGCCTACAAATCCTGCGCAGTCTGATCTTGATCTACACCATCAGTGTCAGCATTTTACATGTCTCCTTCAGCTTGGGAAGAAGTAAAAGCCTTAATCTACCTCAGAAATCGTATCCTCTCTTTAACATTCACGAACAATGTCAAATCCAGCACACATCCTGAATTTGCTATTAAAGTTAAATCCATTTTTTATTTTTTCACTTGATCTTCATTTATTTTCCTACGTGTTTTTTTTTTTTTTTTTTTTTCACAATTTCAAATTTGTTTCTTTCATCAACAACAACGTTAAAAGATTGTCTGAATTGCCTCCTGCCTTCCTGCCTTCCTGCCCTCCATATCATGCAGTAAACGTTTTTGATCGCCTGTAAAATACAGTGTCAGTCCATTTCCTACATACTGAGACATGAAAGGCGTAAAGTTCAAGTGGAAATACCAACGTGGACAAAAATTATTTAACTCTGTTCTTCCGTATTTCTCGCTGTAATCATGTACGAGATAACACATGCAGATTGCTGACCATAAAAATGCAGCGCAATTAAAAATTTATAACTGCATACAAACTTTACACAAGATTTTAGTGCGCCAACTTTTTATTTTGCGAAAAGAATTGTGTGTTCCATCCATGCAAAGGGTTAATTCGGCGCCTCTTTGATGTTGGTATCGCACCGTTGTGGTCTCACATATTTTTTTTGCCCGGTTTGCAGCTGGGGGTTAACAAGCACTTGTCCTAAACATGTCATGTACAAAGTTACTCTTTTGTTTTCACGACCATATTGAGCCCTTTTTCTTAAAAAATGTGAATGGAATTTGGAATTTTACACAGGTTAAATGGGTAAGTCTAACGTCATAACTTTTGTATTTTCCTCATTCATACGATCTTAAATTAAAAAAAAATCCCACAATCTGCTTGTCAAATTTCTATTCTAACTACCCTCCAACTCTCTCTCTCTCTCGCGCGCGCGCTCGCTCGCTCCCTCTCATATGAAAGAGATGGATAATCAACAGTGAATTCACCATTGATTTCTTGCCTCATTTAAATTTCTGTGGGGCCCCAAGGCTGCTGAGCGCGACTCAGTGACCTTTTCCGAACAGTGTATATTAAGATCAGACTGCACAGAACATGCAATCTGATCTTATGTACAGTGTCCAATACGGAGATATCTATTTTTGTATCTCCAAAAACTAGCACTATTCGAAATTTTGCAATCGGCATGAAGGTTTATTTAACCTGTTGAGGATTAATGGTAAATCTGATATTAAGCCACGTCATTCGGTTCAGACAGACAGACAGCAAACTGGCGAATAAATAGTCATCTCCTGGTTCGAAATAGTGCTTAAACTCGGCACCCGGCATACGACAGTCGTCTCCCGACATGAGGGAAGATAAGGCTGTGAGAAAAAAAGTCAGTATCAAAGCAAATTAATAGTACACAGAAGCCGAAATAAGTGTGGCGTCACATCCGGTTTATCGCAGATTTCACAAACTCGCACAGGTGTGCAACCACATTTTCGCTTATAACATTGAAATACGGTTTTCAATTTTAAGATTGTTTTCATTAAAGGATTCATATATCCAAAATGAGATTTTGGCTGTAGTTGCCCTTTAAGTCAAAACTACCGAGTTCATCCAAATGATGCATTTTCTATTTATAGATATCACAATAGTTTTATCTCGCATGTCAGCTTCGAGCACGGTTGAGAAATTTTGCGATAAAATATTAGTTTATCGTGATACTTTTATCAAGAAACTTTTCACTTTCTTGATAAGATTTCCAGGAAACTTTTAATTTATCGCGATAGTTTACTAAAATTATCATGATAGCTATCTCGTATCTCGTGGCAGAAATATGCCACCATAAGTTAGCATTATTTTTATCGTGAATTTTTTTGTTTTATCACGATAATTCTCTTAAATTATCATGATAGCTATCTCGTATCTCGCGGCAGAAATATGCCACCATAGGCTTCCATTGGTTTCTTTTTTTTTTTATGTATATGAGTCATGCTCTGTGAAAAGAGGGTTTAAAGCATCTTTGTATAGAAAGTACAAGGCAAGCTGTCCCTTAAGACAGGTCCAATTTACCTAAGAAACGACTGAACCACAAGGTAGGATGAGGCAAAATGATCCCTTAGCATGCAGACCTGCCTAAGCACCTCTGGTCACCGCAAAGGAGCGAAACCTTGACATTTGCGTACGCATGTCATTTTGTGTTTTGGGTAAGCACAAATTCTTTGTCTGCTAATTATCCAATAACTGGCACCTTCTAACATCAATGTTAATAGCTCATGAAAGACGTTTGACTTTAATGTTCACATGTATTTTGTATTCAAATCGTGCATTTTAGCGAATCGTTAAAGACTTTAAAATGTCATTAACTTTGTGACATTATGATAAAAACTTGTCAAATGGGTACAACCATCTATACAAGTAGACATCTGCGCTGTTCATATTCACCAACCATTCTTAAGAATAATCTATGCCTACTTCTCAAGGATTTTATAGACTTGAAAGTGAGACAACTTCTGATTGGCTAAACCAAATGGTTTAGCCAATCAGAAGTCGTGTTACTTTCAAATTTAGGAAAATCTTAAGCATAAGACTAAGAGTATTCTTAAGAATGGTTGGTGAATTCATACGGACCCTGCAGGAGGAACGAATGTCGGGACCAGCCAGGCGCCTCTGTGTGCATATAAATTTGTGGTGTGTGTGTGTGTGTGTGTGTGTGTGTGTGTGTGTGTGTGATATATATATATATATATATATATACACACACACACACACACACACACACACACACATGTATATATATAATCTTGTAGAACGTTTAAAATAGATGGCGGATTGCCATGGATATGTCTTTGCAAAGGCCTTTGAAGCTCCATTAGTCTGTAATGGGACACCAAAGTTGTCATGTAAGTACATGTATACTATCAAACATTGTTTCTAAACTTGTGACTAGCACGTTGGCGCATCGCCTATATATCTAATTACTTAATTCGATATAGATACAATGCGCCAATGTCCTGTTTCTAGTAGCAGCGTTCGATGATTGACAAATGAAAATGTTTCGTGATAGATTAAAGAAGCTTCAAAGGCATGTGGTCTGTGGAGTTTCATGCCTGCAGCTTCTTGCTTTGAAACGTCAAAAAAACTTTTTTGCTCGCACTTTTTCGCTCTCATCCCCTCTCTGTCGGTTGACCACGATCGTTTTGAATACTACACAAAGTACGAACTAGCTTGATTGGAAATTTTAAGAGTACATGTATATATAAATTTATACCAGCTTTGGTTAGAAGAAATGATGACACAAACGCATACGACAGTTTACGAATAAGCACACGTACAAGAAACGGTACACATGCAAGGCCAATTTTTAGTCTATTCACATCTCTTTCCTGTCACCATTCCAGTTGTCAGCAATGCTTTGAAAAGTTCAAGTGATGTCCACACACATGTATAAATGAATCGTTTTCCAGATGTAGTTTTCATTGGTGTATGCATATATGTCATGGACTAACCATTCCGGTAAGGCAGAGTTTTATATAGAGTCTTATAATTTTTTTCAATATGATACAATTTTAAAATGGTCCATATTGCAAAAAGCTTTGGCAAACGAATGTAATTAGAATAAGTAGTTCTCAAGCATCGTTTCCAGAACTCTTCTGTACCCAGGATGTTTTCAAAAGCTTCAGCCTTAGGATCATCAAAAACAGAGATCCTCGATGAAGGGCGAGAACCCAAGGTCAGACTGAATCTTACGTGCTGGCAGAAGTTTATGTTATCGTCGAAACAATTTGAGAGCTATGCTTTAAGCCTTACCCTATAGGTCAATGTCAGGAACAATGGTCAACCCCCTATCCCTTCCGTGTACTTGATTCTGTGACGCTGGCTATGAGGTACATGTATTTAAGTTTGAATTCCATCCAAGAAGACAACCCTCTGATGTTTCAAGCAAACGGCATACAAGTAGTAAGGGATGAGAGCATGGGATCTACCCAGGCCGGGGGTAGATCCCATGCTCTCATCCCTGAGTGCCCTATATCACCGTCCCTGACAAAAAATGTGTCCGTATATGCTGTCCCCGAAAGATTTTTTTTTATTTTGTCCGTATGGTAACGTCCCTGAGAGGGATTTAGCATTCAAAATGGCGGCCGTGTGGATGGCACTCTGGGGACAAAAATGCCCCAGGCTCCCGTCCCTGAGCGGAATTTTTTGCAAAAAAGGGAAAAGGGGGGGAGTTTTTCCCAGGCTCTCTACCCTGAGAGGGATTTAGCATTCAAAGTGCAGATCTTATGACTGACAGGCTGGGTAAAAAATGGTCGGATCACTGAGTTGGACTTAGTTTTTTCACCCTATGGATGATTTTTTCTTTCTAATTGCCTGACCATTGAGTTGGACTTAGTTTTTTCACCCTATGGATGATTTTTTTCTCTTTCTAATTACCTGACCATTGAGTTGGACTTAGACTTTTTTCTGCATCTCTATGAATGATTTCTTCTCTCTAAATGTCTGAGCACTGAGTTGAACTTAGACTTTTTTCTTCCCCTATGTATGATTTCTAAATGTCTAACCATTGAGTTGGACTTAGTCTTTCTGATTTTTCTGCATCTATGAATGAATTCTCTTTCTAAAAGGAATTTGTCCCTATATCATTGAGTTGGACTTAGTCTTTTTTCTACACCTATGTATGATTCTTACTCTTTGCAGTATAACTCTCTGGAGTGTATCTCTTCTAAAAGAAAGATAGAACTTTCGTGGTAGATGGTTAGTCCTGAAAAGGACTGTTGGGGTTAGCTCTGAAAACAGCTGTGACAATTTGAAGAAATGACAATTTGAAGATAGAACTTTCGTCTGACAGCTTGAAGATAGAACTTTCGTCTGACATCTTGAAGATAGATCTTTCGTGGTAGATGGTTAGTCCTGAAAAGGACTGTTGGGGTTAGCTCTGAAAAGAGCTGTGACAATTTGAAGAAATGACAATTTGAAGATAGAACTTTCGTCTAACAGCTTGAAGATAGAACTTTCGTCTGACATCTTAAAGATAGATCTTTCGTGGTAGATGGTTAGTCCTGAAAAGGACTGTTGGGGTTAGCTCTGAAAAGAGCTGTGACAATTTGAAGAAATGACAATTTGAAGATAGAACTTTCGTCTAACAGCTTGAAGGTAGAACTTTCGTCTGACAATTTGAAGAAATGACAATTTGAAGAAAAGATAGAACTTACGTCTGACAATTTGAAGAAAGGTAGATCTTCCGTGGTAGATGGTTAGCCCTGAAAAGGGCTGTTTGGGGTGTCCCTAAAAGGGAGCTGGTTTTGGAGGTTGTGTTTTTAAGCACAACCTCCAACCTTTCCGCAGGCTGGGCAGCTACTATCCATCCGTCTCTTTAGCCTTTTTAACTGCTGGGCACTCAGGTTGTACTTCAGCGAAAACGGTGGTTCGTTATCGCTGCTCCAATCTTCGGTAGAAGGCACTACGAACACCTTTTTCTCCTTCTTGCTTTGTGGTAATTGGGCAAAGTCCCAAAAGTCCCACCCGGTAAATAGCAGTTTCTCTTCGAAGCCATATCTCTGTCTCCTCGCTGCCTCAGCTTCAAACTTTTCTAGCTGCCGATCTGCCTCTCCCACAGTCTTTCTTAGCTCTTCCACCGTCTTTCTTAGCTCTTCCACCGTCTTTCTTAGCTCTTCCATCGTGAAAATGAAAATGAACAATGTGCGGGAAATGTCGCTGGGTTTTATAGCTTTTCAGACGGATTGAACTAATTGACCCATGACGTCATTTTCTCCTATGTTTTTCCCGCGTCGGCGTTTCATGCTGTTTTGGCTCCAAAAAATAATGTTATCCAATCAGATTCAGCGTTTTATTTCTAATACTAAATGTTTTACTGTTGACCAATCCGTGGGTTTGTTACATTTTCTTGTTCGGGTTAGAAAAAACTAGAGTTTAACTAACCTATGACTTTTTTGATTATGAGTCTTCTGACAAAATGAAAAGAAAGATGATTATTTAAGATAGCTAGCCCTGAAAAGAGTTGCTTTTTTTGTACAGAATGCACTTTTTTATACCCCTCTCTTTCTTTTGATTGATTCCATTTTATCTAGCATTTGCATCAGATGTTCAATTTCATGTCTGATATATCTGAAACGTTCTCTTTCTTCTAACCAGAAGAGCAATAAGAGAAAAAATGTTAATCCAAACATTGTACGATACTGGCTCAGGTTTTACAAAAAGTTAATGGTGATGAGAAAAAATAATCAAGAGTTTAGTGTTTTATATGTGTAATGGATCACTTTTTAGTTTTTTCATCCTATGAATGATTTTTTCTCTCTAAATGGAATTTGTCCCTATATCGCTGAATTGAACTTAGATTTTTTATACTATAAATGATTTCTTCTCTCTAAATGTCTGAGCACTGAGTTGGACTTAGTTTTTTCTTCACCTATGTATGATTTTTTCTCTCTAAAAGACTGAGCACTGGGTTGGACTTAGCTTTTTTTATTCTATGAATGAATTTTCTTTTCTAAATGTCTGAACATTGAGTTGGGCTTAGTCTTTTTCTGCATCTATGAATGATTTTTTACTCTTTGGAGTGTAACTCTCTGGAGTGTGAGTCTTTGCAGTGTAACTCTTCTAAAAGAAAGAAGTTTGACAATTTGAAGAAATGACAATTTGAAGAAAGATAGAACTTTCGTGGTAGATGGTTAGCCCTGAAAAGGGCTGTTTTGAGAAGAGCTGATTTTATGAAAATGTTTATTCAGTATCAGCATCAGTCGATTCACTGTCTGACTCACTCCTTTCAGTGGCGATTTGCGCACGGAAAAGACGGGTCACCTGCTCAGTTTTTAAAATAACATACTGAAAATACATCTCAAGCATGCCCTCAATAATGAGTTCCTTCATCCGAAGGTTATAACAGAACAGCCTGTTATTAGCAAGCTCAGCCCTCTCGTATCGTCTTCTCACTGCAGCTAGGCGTTGTTTAAGTAAGACGATTTGTCTCCTTGCTCTTATTAACTTTCGCTCAGTATCCATCCAAGTGACGACTGGTGATTGTCTTGAAGCCATTGTGAAAAAATGAAATGCTTGGAAAATAAATCACCGAGATTTATAGCTTTTCAGACGGATTGAACTAGTTGACCCATGACGTCATTTTCTCCTATGTTTTTCCCGCGTCGGCGTTTCATGCTGTTTTGTCTCCAAATTAATGTTATCCAATCAGATTCAGCGTTTTATTTCTAATACTAAATGTTTTATTGATGACCAACCCGTGGGTTTGTTACATTTTCTTGTTCGGGGATTTTATTGTTGACCAATCCGTGGGGTTGTTACATTTTCTTGATCGGGTTAGAAAAAACTAGAGTTTAACTAACCTATGACTTTTTTTGATTGTGAATCTTTGCAGTGTAACTCTTCTAAAAGAAAGAAGTTTGACAATTTGAAGAAATGACAATTTAAAGAAAGATAGAACTTTCGTGGTAGATGGGTAGCCCTGAAAAGGGCTGTTTTGTTTTGGAGGCTGTGTTTTTTCCAGTTCTAATGGCAACACCCGAAATTCGCTTGGCAAATGGGGCATGCTGTAATCTTCCTCCCGAACTCGATATCAACCAAGATGATATCCGGTGTTGTCTTTAATAATAGCTGAACTAATCTTTCGCCGAGATCTTTGTATGGCTGTGTTATACGTTGCAGTTGGTTTTGTTCCTCCTCTCCTACGAGACGAGTGGTTAGTTGCAATAACTGCTGCCCTGCATTTAGATACTCTTGGAGAGCCTCACGTAGTTGATGATTTACCTCCTCCATATTGATAATGTTTCCGAATATTGACACTGCTTTCGAAGTGATCGTTAGCTGAGAATCAAAGAAATGGTGAATGTATGAAAATAACGCTGGACTTTATACGTTTAAGGAGGATTGAAATTTTTTAAAGAGCTCGGACCTGGCAGAAAGCACATACATTTTTTCCATGCTACGTTTCATGCTGTTTTGGTTCCAAATTAATGTTATCCAATCAGATTCACCGTTGTTTTTTCTAATACTAATTGTTTTATTGTTGACCAACCCGTGGGTTTGTTACATTTTCTTGTTCGGGGGATTTTATTGTTACCCAATCCATAGGTTTGTTACATTTTCTTTTTTCGGGTAAGAAAAAACTAGAGTTTAACTAACAGTTGTGAGACGTTGTATGGGAAAAAATGTAACCAGAACAAGTCTTTTGGGGAAAAACAGAATGAAGAACTCTATTGTTTTTTGAACTTTTATTTATTGAACTTTTATTTACTGAACAGAACTAAACATTGAAACATTTTTTTGCAATGCATCATAAAAAAATTTCTTGACAATGAAAAAATTTCTTGACAATGAAAAAAATCACAAGCAAACATTTTTTTTTGCAATGCATCATAAAAAAATTTCTTGACAATGAAAAAACATTTTCTTAACAACTAAAAAAAATCACAAGCAAACATTTTTTTGCAATGCATCATAAAAAATTTCTTGACAATGAAAAATCATTTTCTTAACAATGAAAAAAATCGCACTGAAATATTTTTTCACAATGAATTATTCACAACGATTTGATAACGATGAAAAAAACACACTGAATTATTTTTTGCAATGAATTATTTTACAATGAATTAATCGCAAAAACAGTATATAACAAATTTTTATAATGCAAATTCACAAACACCACGAGTTTCACGTTTGTTTTCATATTCCGTAATGTCTTTATGCAATTGCTCATACCCAAAAAACATTGTATACTCACTGTCCATATCGTCGAAATCTCGTAGTCCTATGAATGGAGCAACATGTCTATAAGCGTCTTTTGTTGAAAGAGCTGAATATACCACTTCTTCTGTAACATCTCTATCAAATAGAATATACCCTACCACGGTTTCCTTTGATTCTCCGTAGGAATCATGAACAGATCCTTTTTTGTAGCGTAAGTAAAAGTCAAATAGAACTGATTTCGTTTTCACAACGTTAAGAAAACTTTCTTCTGTTCTTCCTATGATAAAAAATGTCCATTGGCTTGTGGATCGAAACAGCTTACTAATAACATTGTCTTTCATACAGTTATCTGCTAAATAAGTCTTGAGAACGAGATCCAGCCCCGAATCGTCCACCATCATTGCAATAAAGTTGATTATACCATACACTTTGTAGGACTTTTCTCCTTTTGCAATCCACTTAAACAATTTTCCGATCCAAATTTTCACACAGAAAAATTTAATGTTAAGCTGTGTTCGTTCATCAAGCGTATGCTGTCGAACAAATTCTCCATAAATTTTTTCACGTAGTTCTATTGGTAACGGCAACATAATTGTTATTTTTCGATCACCGGCTAATATTTTTCCCCGACTTACTTTGAGTGATTGGTACACAACAATGTGATATGAAATTATTTTCTCAAGCTTTTATAACCATAGGGTACAGTATCAGTACCATTTACAATAACTCTCTTTGTGTATACAGAACGAAACGTTTTTGTTTGTGGTTCACTGGTAACCGTTCTATCTCTATGTCTTTTAATTCTACAATCATACTGAATTTTGATTTCTATTGTGCGATCCAAAGCACATTTCGAATATGTATCGAAATTTACCACCTGTTTTGTATTGTAATCCAGAGTAACCCCCTTTACTTTACATTTGCTTATCTCTTTTCCATCTTTTGTTTTCATTTTGTAAGCATAATTCTTAGGTCTAAGTCCTCTGAATTGAGTAATTTTACAAGCAGGCTCTTCATCAGTCCATTTTCCTAACCGGCTGTTAATAATAGGGGGATTCCATAATTCAGGGTCGTGAATGTACATACAACTATCTGTATCGAAATACAGAACTCTATCTTTTAACTTTTCAAGAACACTGTACAATTCCAACCTTGCATAAGCTGTTACGTAAGAACCTACTATCACATTGGCTGTAGCATGGATGTCAATATGTTCCAACTTTGATTCATAGTTAACCAAGATGAATGAACAGTCCTCGTCAAAGATTTCTACATGCTTTACAATGAAATTGGGATTGGTTACTAATTCGAAATATTTAGACGGATCACTGATGTATTCCGTCTGGGTCATTTTTTCACGCTGAGCTAATTTTCCCCAAAGGCAGTTCAACATAATCTTAGCAAATGATCTTCTCCCAGGATTTCTTTGAATACAACTTGGATCAAGACGAACACCTTCTGCCTTCTCATATTCACAAACGAACTGATCTTTTTCTGAGTCTGATTGACAGCTATCTGGATAACCACTGGCTTCTTGCTTAATTTTCAAGAAATTGTCCACATAATGTTTAAAGAACTGATCTGACACAGAGTTGAAATGCCAAATTTCATACACTTGCAATAATCGATAGCCGCAGTCAAGAGCCTTGAATAATTCAAAAGTAACCCAAGTTCCGACCAAAGCCCTCTCTTCTTTACCATGTCTACAAATGTTTGAACTTTCTTCTGCACATTTCATACAGAGGGGAAACATCATTTTGTTGTTACAGTGAACTGGGAGAACGGGGTGAAACAAATCAGTTGGAGGTAAAACTTTACACTTGATTAATCCCTCATATTGGCGAATATTGTTCATATCAATATTCTCAGTAGACAAAATTTCTGGATGACCTACAGGGTAGGATTTGTGTTTACAAACATAAGGGTATAGAGAACAGATATCGATGTACTTGATTTCCTTTTTGGTTTTTTCATCAACATCATATCCAATTTTTATTGCATTACATCTTCCTCCGGACAAACCATCCCTCGGATTGATAGGGTCCCAATGTGGATATAACTTTTCAATGAGTTTTTTGTACTCTTTATCCTTCATCTTAGCATCAAATTCGTGTTCCCAAATGTACACTACATTATATCCCATGTCTTCGATATCTGCTATACGTTCAAAAGTACATTTGAACAATTCAGACATGGGTTTTCCATTAATAGGATTGATCTGTTTTCGATCTGTATAGCATACAGGACAACCATGATAAAAATCTCCAAGAAATTCATAAACAGTGTTTGTTTGATGGTGAAAACCATCTACACTATATTTCCCGATTTGAGCTTCACCACCATTTTTTGCATGCTGAATATTAATACCTTTTTCCTGGGCAACGCTTTGAACCCATCGTATCGCTTTCATAGAAAAGCGACGTCTGGATGAGTCTTTACTTGAAATGATAGCTATTTGATTTTTTGGTAAATATTTGCTTCGCCACACCTTGTTACAGGCATCTGCGATGGTAATCGCCTCTAAAAATGGACAAATACCACCCTGTTCGATAAACAGCTTTCTGAATTCAGCACATCCTCGTCTGAGGATATCAACATCTGACCTACAGTACATTTCCATCTCCTTCTGAAAATTGAATTCCTCACCATTTCGAACTTTGTCATTATACCAAACTATAAATTTTGACCTAGCCTCTTCAGACATTGAGTCGGGTTTGTAATAAGACATATCCAAGTAGGGTCCGATGTAACTCCAAAATTCATCTGTATTTGCCCAGTGAGGAAAGTAACCTTTTTTCATTTCTTGAAGGTCAAAGGTGGATGGAAATTTTGCCAAACCAAAACTCATGAAATTGAAAGAATCGATCAGACGTACACCGTTCAGTTCTAACTTCATAATATTGTTTCCATTCATGATCACTTTTGGAAGTTTTAACCCAACTTTGACAATATAGTCAAGAATGAACTGACCGTCATAACCTTTGAAATTATGGGCAATAGCCGTAACCCCTTTATGATGTTTTGAAAAGAGCCAGTTGCAAAATTGACTCAAAGTTTCTTCACCTTGAAAAATAACTTCCCTACCCTCTTCAAATTCACTGCATGTAGAACAATGAAAATCAAGTGATTTATCGATACATTCATCACACGCTCTGTGTGCAATACAATAATTCGGGATGTGCACACCTGTGTCTTGTTTGCATTCAAAATCAAAGAAAATAAACTGTGGTTTTTTG
Source organism: Hippopus hippopus (assembly GCA_946811185.2). NCBI lineage: Eukaryota > Metazoa > Mollusca > Bivalvia > Cardiida > Cardiidae > Hippopus > Hippopus hippopus. The sequence continues at coordinate 32,117,799 of OX328106.1, forward strand.
ACTACAGAAGAACTCGTCTCGTCATCGCTGTCATGGTTCAACTTACTTTGGTAAGGCTGAATATAGCATTGATGAGAAAAGTTAACAATTCTCTTACAGATATGACACCTTTTCTTTCCATTGCAAACATGATTTTTCTTTCTGACATGATATTGTGCACCGCATTTCGAACAGAGTTTCACTAATTCACAAATGGATTTCTTTTCTTTACCATTTACAGTTCTGTGATTTTCAAAGCATACAGCATTAAAAAATCGTCTACTGCAAACACTGCAAACATATTCTTTTGATTCTGATGGACATTTTCCTTCGCGATAACAACCTTTACAGATATTTGAACAAGCATGACTTTCCCGGAGAGTGTAACCCACATCACAGAACTCACAATAATATCCACAACTAAGAAAACCTTTGATAGATTTGATGTAGTCATAATGGTTTTGATGAAAGTACAAATGTATGATCTTACTATTGGCTTTCACTTCTGGATGTTTAAATATTTTTTCCACTTTTGAATGCTGTTGGTGAACTTTAATGACATAGCCTTTTTCATACAAGAATGTTTGAATTTTTTTGTATTTATCAATTCCTACAGACTGTGTTGGTGAAACTCCAGCTTCATGTAACAATTTCTCAGCTTCAGTCTTTTGAAGAGGACATTTTGAATGACGAATACGATCCCATTTTCTATTCCATGCCTCGGTGTTTTCACGCTCACTGTAGCAAATTCCCACAACAACAGCTCTTGCGAAACATAGTTGGTCATGATTGTCAATTTGAATAATAGATCGCTTCTTCTGGGCAAAAAACTTTGAATCTAATTCTGACGATCTATATTTTTGTTTTCCGCTACCACTTGGTGGTGTTGTATGTGTGATGTCAAATGTCATGAATCCATCGTTCAAGACGAAATCTGTATTCGATTGTAAAACTCGTTCAATTTCATTCAGCATAGTTTCACCTTGTAACTGGTCTGCAGCTAAAAAAGGAATATGGATTCCCATTTCCAACGAAGGATGATTGATGGTAATTCTAATCATGTCCGTCGGGTTGGCATTTAACTTTCGAATGATTTCACGGGTAACATCGTCAAATAATCCAAGGAGTCTCTGAGGTGTTAATTCTTCAAATTTCTTAAAACTCAGCATCAGCACATGTGATTCTGTTTTAAATTTTCTTGACCTCTTATTACCCTTTTCTGTTAAATCATATAGACTTTTCATGTCTAAGTTAGAGTTGGTACTTTCATCGTCGCTATCATTTTCTTCTTTCAACGGTTTAGTTTTTTTCTTTTTTGCTGGTGGAAGCACCTCATCGTCACTTTCTTCTTTCAACGGTTTAGTTTTTTTCTTTTTTGTTGGTGGAAACACCTCATCGGCACTTTCTTCTTTCAACGGTTTAGTTTTTTTCTTTTTTGTTGATGGAAACACCTCATCGTCACTTTCTTCTTTCAAAGGTCTAGTTTTTTTCTTTTTTATTGGTGGAAACACCTCATCGTCACTTTCGCTGTCTGAATAGGTTATTATTCTTTTTCTTTTACCCATCGTTTTAGCTCTGAGTGAAAAGACAATAATGCAGAAGTGAGAAAAAACTAGCAATTTATATACCCTCTCCGTTATAACAGTGTATAAATAAGCCGTTAGTTGTGAAAATTATTCATTCTCCTACTCGATCTCAGTCAGTACAGCTGATAAAAATATGAGTGAGTTAAAGCTGCAAAATACATCACCACTTAGTAAGAGGGTGTATCTGTATGTTAATCCATACACCCACGATTATGAGATCAGCAATATACCATCAAAGTATAATGTTAAACATATCGGAAACTATGTGGGATCATTTTTATCCCAGCAACATTTAGAAGAAAAAGATGTTTACCGTACTACCAGGTACAGAGTTTTGGATCAAGCGACGATTGACAAACGATATGGTGCGAATGGTGTGAGAACAAATATTTGTTTTACGTGCAACGAAGCAGGACATTGGGCCAAAGAATGTCCAGAAAAAGAAAATCAGCTAGGAACATTTGTTTTTGTCTACGTGAACCCACACAGTCACGACATTGAGATTTCACCATCATTTTACAACGTTGGTGGATTCAAAGATATGAAATTCGTCGGCACACTAAATTCATTCTGCAGTGAAAATACATGGAAAAAAAGTTCACTACAAGCTACATCCTCATCGGCTGAAACTCAGATCGTAGACATGCAGAGCGATACAGCGGCTAACAACGATTCAGAAATCTGCAAAATAACAGAACAGACAGAGAAAAAAATATCTACAAACGATAATCTAAGAAAACAACAAACTTTGGATCTAAAAAACGAATTTTCTGCAGAACCGGGTTGTTCGTACGGAAAGGAAAAACAGCAAAACATCGAAAAGAAGAAAAAACGAGTAACAAAGAACTATTTCTTTTACAAATCAACAAAACATGAGGACAAAATCTGTCCAGATGTGGAATTAAAAACCAACGATAGGAAAAGAAAACGTAAAACCAAATGTGAATCTGACATCTCAAAGAAAAAGAAAAAAACATACTGAGTGAAAAAAAGATTTCAATACAATATTGATTATAAACAAAAAAGACTGACTTGATTTTTCATTCATTTTTGTCTTTTACAGTTCATTCATTTTTTGTCTTTACAGTTCATGATTTGATTTTTTTCATTGTACATAAGTTCTTTTTGAAATAAAAAATATAAAAATAATTACTTCTTACTTTTGACTTTTTCTAGTTATGACTGTAAGTCTTTTTTTTACTTTTGACAATTTGAGAAGAAAGATCTTTCGTGCTAAATGGTTAGCCCTGAAAAGGGCTTTTTTTGAAGGATCTCACATTGACATTCAGCTCTACGATTCTTCCGCCCGATCCACTGGGATGATTTCACATCCACAGTGTTCGCAGCAAATCGTCGAAGCTTCATCGTCATCATAAAATCCTTCATCTGTATCTGGACAGTTATGCTTCTGCCCAAGATACTCGAGTATGGAAAAACATTTCCCACACTCTATCAGACATCTGTTTGCACAGTGAGGACATACAAGAATTCGAACCATTCTGGAACAAATATGATTTTATGTAAAATATCACTGGGCTTTATAGCTTTACAGGAGGATTGAACTAACTGACCTATGACGTCATTTTCTCCTATGTTTTTTCCCGCGTCGGCGTTTCATTAACATTGTGCAATCAAATCGATGGTTATATCGGTGTTTTTTACCACTCCTAATTCGGTGTCACACAGTACAATACCGGTGCTTTCCGCCAGGTCCGCCCTCTTTAAAAATTTCAATCCTCTGTAAACGTATAAAGCTCGGTGTTATTTTCATACATTCACCATTTCTTTGATTCTCAGCTAACGATCACTTTGGAAGCAGTATCAATATTCAGAGGCAGTTACAATATGAAGCACAACTTAGATGAAATCAGCTTGGACGATTTTCCATCAGTGGAAAACAATGGAGACGTTCTTTCATCAGTTATGAATTCGACAATTATCAATCCACCACCGGAGTTAAATTCGACAACCATCATTCCAGCGACAGTGTTTGACAACATTTATGAAGAGGTAAAGCAGCTAAATTTGAAACAAGATAGCATGATGATCCGAATCATAGATCAGCTGGAGACTTTAAACAGGCATTTGGAGGAAATTAAAACTTTAACCGTAAGTACTGATCACCTCAGTAGAAATATCGAGGTACTACGTCAACAAGATCAGTGCATTTCAACACCTCCTGTAAAGATTCCTGTGGAGTTCGAGTTTGATAAATCCAATCTTCACAACTTAGTGGACTCTATCGTAAGTGTTGTGAAGAAAAATCAACCAAAGAAAAATCAGCCAAAGGAAAAACAACCAAGAAAAACAACAAAGCGGAAATCTGAGGAAGATGGTAACCATATCCACAAGAAGCAGCGAATTGATCAAAAACCAACTATACCAATATTGACAGGACAGGGTAAATACGGGAAAAACATTGACAATCACGTTGATTTCAAGATACCGAAAAAACCAAAGACAGAACGAAAACAACCAAGAAAAAACAACAAAACGGTAGGAATATGAAAACAAACGTGAAACTCGTGGTGTTTGTGAATTTGCATTATAAAAATTTGTTATATACTGTTTTTGCGATTAATTCATTGTAAAATAATTCATTGCAAAAAATAATTCAGTGTGTTTTTTTCATCGTTATCAAATCGTTGTAAATAATTCATTGCGAAAAAATAATTCAGTGTGTTTTTTTTCATCGTTATCAAATCGTTGTGAATAATTCATTGTGAAAAAATATTTCAGTGCGATTTTTTTTCATTGATAAGAAAATGTTTTTTCATTGTCAAGAAATTTTTTTATGATGCATTGCAAAAAAATGTTTGCTTGTGATTTTTTTTAGTTGTCAAGAAATTTTTTTATGATGCATTGCAAAAAAAAATGTTTGCTTGTGATTTTTTTCATTGTCAAGAAATTTTTTCATTGTCAAGAAATTTTTTTATGATGCATTGCAAAAAAATGTTTCAATGTTTAGTTCTGTTCAGTAAATAAAAGTTCAATAAATAAAAGTTCAAAAAACAATAGAGTTCTTCATTCTGTTTTTCCCCAAAAGACTTGTTCTGGTTACATTTTTCCCATACAACGTCTCATAACTGTTAGTTAAACTCTAGTTTTTTCTTACCCGAAAAAAGAAAATGTAACAAACCTATGGATTGGGTAACAATAAAATCCCCCGAACAAGAAAATGTAACAAACCCACGGGTTGGTCAACAATAAAACAATTAGTATTAGAAAAAACAACGGTGAATCTGATTGGATAACATTAATTTGGAACCAAAACAGCATGAAACGTAGCATGGAAAAATGTATGTGTTTTCTACCCTGACCAAGCTCTGTAAAAAATTTCAATCCTCTGTAAACGTATAAACCCCTGCGTTATTTTTCATACATTCACCATTTCTTTGATTCTCAGCTAACGATCACTTCAAAAGCAGTGTCAATATTAGGAAACATTATCAATATGGAGGAGGTAAATCATCAACTACGTAAGGCTCTCCGAGAGTATCTAAATGCAGGGCAACAGTTATTGCAACTAACCACTCGTCTCGTAGGAGAGGAGGAACAAAACCATCTGCAACGTATAACACAGCCATACAAAGATCTCGACGAAAGATTAGTTCAGCTATTATTAAAGACAACACCGGATATCATCTTGGTTGATATCGAGTTCGGGAGGAAGATTACAGCATGCCCCATTTGCCAAGCGAATTTCGGGTGTTGCCATTAGAACTGGAAAAAACACAGCCTCCAAAACAAAACAGCCCTTTTCAGGGCTACCCATCTACCACGAAAGTTCTATCTTTCTTTAAATTGTCATTTCTTCAAATTGTCAAACTTCTTTCTTTTAGAAGAGTTACACTGCAAAGATTCACAATCAAAAAAAGTCATAGGTTAGTTAAACTCTAGTTTTTTCTAACCCGAACAAGAAAATGTAACAAAGCCACGGATTGGTCAACAATAAAACATTTAGTATTAGAAATAAAACGCTGAATCTGATTGGATAACATTAATTTTTGGAGCCAAAACAGCATGAAACGCCGACGCGGGAAAAACATAGGAGAAAATGACGTCATGGGTCAACTAGTTCAATCCTCCTGTAAAGCTATAAAACCCAGCGTTATTTTCCCGCACATCATTCATCTCTCCGGCTTACAACAAAAATGGAATGTGCTTTAAGAGAAATGGATTTCTGGGACCTTGCCCAGCTATCGACAAAAGTAAAGAAGACGGACGGTAAGAAGAAGGAGTTCGTCGTGCCTCAGAGCGAAGATTGGAACAAAGACGCTGAGCCTTCGTTCTCTTTGGACTTTGACCTGGATGAACGGGAGTTGAAGAGGCTAAAGAGGCGGGCAGCAAGTAGCTGTCCAGCCTGCAGGAAGGTTGGAGGTTGTGCTTAAAAACACAACCTCCAAAACCAGCTCCCTTTTAGGGACACCCCAAACAGCCCTTTTCAGGGCTAACCATCTACCACGGAAGATCTACCTTTCTTCAAATTGTCAGACGTAAGTTCTATCTTTTCTTCAAATTGTCATTTCTTCAAATTGTCAGACGAAAGTTCTACCTTCAAGCTGTTAGACGAAAGTTCTATCTTCAAGTTGTCATTTCTTCAAATTGTCACAGCTCTTTTCAGAGCTAACCCAACAGTCCTTTTCAGGACTAACCATCTACCACGAAAGATCTATCTTCAAGATGTCAGACGAAAGTTCTATCTTCAAGCTGTTAGACGAAAGTTCTATCTTCAAATTGTCATTTCTTCAAATTGTCACAGCTCTTTTCAGAGCTAACCCAACAGTCCTTTTCAGGACTAACCATCTACCACGAAAGATCTATCTTTAAGATGTCAGACGAAAGTTCTATCTTCAAGCTGTCAGACGAAAGTTCTATCTTCAAATTGTCATTTCTTCAAATTGTCACAGCTCTTTTCAGAGCTAACCCCAACAGTCCTTTTCAGGACTAACCATCTACCACGAAAGTTCTATCTTTCTTTTAGAAGAGTTATACTCCAGAGAGTTATACTGCAAAGAGTAAGAATCATACATAGGTGTAGAAAAAAGACTAAGTCCAACTCAATGGTCAGGCAATTAGAAAAGAAAAAAATCATCCATAGGGGAAAAAAACTAAGTCCAACTCAATGGTTAGACATTTAGAAATCATACATAGGGGAAGAAAAAAGTCTAAGTTCAACTCAGTGCTCAGACATTTAGAGAGAAGAAATCATTCATAGAGATGCAGAAAAAAGTCTAAGTCCAACTCAATGGTCAGGTAATTAGAAAGAGAAAAAAATCATCCATAGGGTGAAAAAACTAAGTCCAACTCAATGGTCAGGCAATTAGAAAGAAAAAATCATCCATAGGATGAAAAAACTAAGTCCAACTCAGTGATCCGACCATTTTTTACCCAGCCTGTCAGTCATAAGATCTGCACTTTGAATGCTAAATCCCTCTCAGGGTAGAGAGCCTGGGAAAAACTCCCCCCCTTTTCCCTTTTTTGCAAAAAATTCCGCTCAGGGACGGGAGCCTGGGGCATTTTTGTCCCCAGAGTGCCATCCACACGGCCGCCATTTTGAATGCTAAATCCCTCTCAGGGACGTTACCATACGGACAAAATAAAAAAAAATCTTTCGGGGACAGCATATACGGACACATTTTTTGTCAGGGACGGTGATATAGGGCACTCAGGGATGAGAGCATGGGATCTACCCCCGGCCTGGGTAGATCCCATGCTCTCATCCCTTACTACTCATACACTGATTTCAAACGTTTTAAAGAGGCCTTTGCTTGAACCTGTAACAACTAGCTGCATCATTTTTATTGACTAAATCTTTTTTTTTTTTCACTCGCTTCATATTCATTATAATAAAATTTACCTTCATTACACGACAATACTGTTTTGTTGAGTAAGTGCTCAATGCACAATCCTTGTTCTATCAACCGGGGTGTAGATCATCATGTATTAAATTTTGCCTCACCTAAGGCTAATTTACACGGCATGTTTAATCAGATGTAATAAGGCAGGTCTGATTTTAAGCTTATCTGTTTTTCAAGTTTACATGATACACGTATGCATGTTCATCAGATCTGCCTCATATTATGTAGTTTACGTCTTCAGTGGGGCTAATCACCACAAGTCAGTTGTGTATTTGTATGTGATTTTCCACAAGAATAGTTGTGGGATTTGCAAGATGGAAACTCCTGAAATATTAATTCTATTTCCACTGCTTGATAGTTCTGCTAATGCCCCAATAAGACATGGTTTACACGATGTTATTTGGCACATAAATGCTGTGCAGAGCAGATCTAAAAAGGCAGATCGTGTAAATCCTTCAGAATTTTAAATAGGATTTTTTGTTTTCCCTCTCATTTGATATTAAACAAAACAACATTAATTTGACGAAGTCATGTGCATTTTCTCGTTAAAAACATATTGATGAAAAATTATCGATCACTCGGGCTCAGTTCATAAGCAGCCTATCAACTAAGACTTTCAAGCGCATTATTTCATCATCAGTTTTCCCAACTTTCGATTTCAATCGATGTTTCTTTCTTCACAGTTTCGATTCCAGCTGACTGCAGAAGTTAACTAGAAAGCATGTAAAATCGAAGTTTTCTTTGGTATAGATATGTTTTGATCCTTTGATTATTTCTGGTTTAAATGTAAATATTGTCTTTTCAAGGCGCTAACTTCGTTTGATGAGATCTTTTGTTGGTTTATTTTTCAAAAAAAATTTTGTTTATCAACAACCCCTCCCCCTTCGAAAGTTTGCTCCGCTGTTATTTTTTAGAGCGGAGAAACAATCACAAAAGTAACATCGGAGCTACCCTTCAAAGAGAGGGGATTATAGTGTTTTACACTGTTTTCAACATTATTTCTGTTTTATCGCGGCGGCCACCTTCGATCTACCATTAGTCTGAAGGAGCGAACCTCCGAGTCAGGGGTATGTGGCTGCCAGAGCATGTCCCATCTTCGATTTGAAGGATAGCTATGATGTTATTTGTGTGATGTCTCTCCGCTTACTAAATGACCGCGGAATTGATTTGCGGATTGGGGATTAACTCGATCACAAAAACTAACACTGGAGCTAACCATGTTGGGGGTGGGGGGGGGGAGGAAAGTTAAACCTGTACATGTTTTCCAGGAGTTTCTTCTTCAAAACTTCTTACATACTTAGCAAAATATTCTTCCTAAGCAACTGGCTGCCTTCCCACATTACTGTCATTGAAACGATGATCAGCGTTGAGCCAGGAATTAATCCTGTGGCTCTGACTATTACCAATCCTGGAAAAGAAATTCCAAGAGATTCAAACCAGAGACTCCCTGGTCTCAAATACTGTACGCTACCAACTGCATTTCTTTGCTTGGCTCGGCATGATCTGCCATGCCTTGAAATACTCAAAGGTGAACTTCTTCCACATTACCATACCGTTTAAAATCTAATTTGTCAGGACCTAAGTATAGTAATCTTTATTTGGATTTTCCTGTCCAGTTATACACAGATCATGTCACTGGTACGTTTATCCTCCCTGCCAATCAAAATTACAGAAAGGGATTTGAAAATTCACTTTGGGAAGCCTGAGAATGGAGGAGGAGCCATAAACAACATCATCTTTCCCTTGTTTGATCATGATGCTGTCATTGAATTCGAGGAGGAACTTAGTAAGTATTATAATACTTATCTTCTTCTCCTTAGTTTATCCCTATACTAGACGACAGAATTTTAGCCTTGTCCAAATTGAAAGCATTCCCAGATGGCAGTTTCAGTTGGCTTAAATGATACATTTTTTGTCTGACACAGGGTAGAAAATATTATGGTTACCAGCATTTTCTCCTTTTCCCACAATGTTTTCAGAAAGCTTCTTTCCCAGGGTCGTTAAAAGTCGGCATTGTGCGGTAAAGGGCTAAACCTTTACCAAACAATCCTGTGTTTTAGAGTCCCCTAACAAAATAGGCTTTTGAAACATTGTGGAAAAAGGAGAAAATGCTTGTAACAAGCATTTTCTCCTTTTTCCACAATGTTTTCTACCCTTTCAAAGAGAAATTACATAATTTTAGCAATATTTATTTTGTTGTCTACAAAAGCTTTACATTTGAAGAAAAATTTTGAAGGAAAATTTTGTTGTTTGGTAAAGAGTTAAACCTTTACCTAACCATCCTACATTTTAGACCTTTACCAAACAATCTCAAGTTTTAACGACCTTGAGGAAGAAGGCTTTTGAAAACATTGCGAGAAAGAAAAAAATGCTGGTAACCAGAATTTTCTTCTTTTCCCACAATGTTTTCTACCCTAACAAAAACCAAATTCCATCATTTGAACTGCATTTAAATTGTCCTCTGCAAATGCTTTCAGTTTGGACAAGTCTGTATTTTGCCTGTGTGATAAAGGGTTAAATACCCAGAGGAAAGATGTAACAAAGCTATTTCTCCTTTCCCAGAATGCTTTTGACTAATTTTAAAATAAATGCATAACAAGCTGCATTTACACACTATTTTGTCATCAGTTGCAGCTGAACACTAATGAAAATATTGTGGCAAAAGGAGAATTTTCTCTTATAAGCATTTTATCTTTTTTTGAAATGATTTTACAATAAAAGTGAAACTCTTGGGGGGGGGGGGGGGGGGGGCTCTTTAAAAATTGAACACATTATCAGCATGTAATTCAGAATATTTGTATATCGATACCTCAGATCATGACGATATGTTATTATATTGTTAACAGATTTTCACTTTACACTTTTTCAAAGGCCACTAACACACCTTCGCTGCAAGATGGAAAATCTAGAATAGAGTAGTGGACACTTGTAAATCAGAGATTAGACTGCACATTCTGTGCAGTCTGATCTTGATCTACACTGTCCATAAAAGCTTTTTGTATCGTCTACAGTAAGAAGAGTTAACGTGCATCAGGTAGCATATTTAGCAGCATTTTTTCAAGCATTCTGATTTCTATGATGGCAAAGGCGTAGAGTTTGTTTTATATCCATGTACCATACATTAAAAGTAAGGTTTGTGCTCTTAACCCTTGTCCACGCAATCCGGATTTTTGACGACCCTGTGGAAGAAAGCTTTTGAAAGCATAGTGGGAAAAGGATTTTCATCTTTTCCCACCGTGTTTTCAAACCCATCAAAGTCAAAATGATCATTTGAGTCACATTAAATGTGTCATCTGCGTGGGCTCTCAGTTTGGATCAGTCTGAAATTTTGTCATCTGGTAATGAGTTAGAATAACATACTTTGATCCTGTTTGTCACGGGGTGAAGAAGGTAAATGGAATTTTTGTAAAAATAGGGAGAGCTTCATTTTTCTGAGCCTAATTCTTTCATAGACTAACTGGTAATATTGTTCATCAAATTGTAATAGATTATTCTGTCAATTTCAAAATTTCACGTATTGCAAGTTTTTCATTTTTCCAGGTCTAGTTGTATGCTACTTTAACCCTATACCACACGATCCTGATTTTTAACGACCCCGAGAGAAAAGCTTTTGAAAACGTTGTGGGAAAAGGAGAAAATGCTGGTAACCAGCATTTTCTCCTTTTTCCCACAATGTTTTCTACCCTATCATGGTGATCATCACCATTTAAGCAACATTTAATTTGCCATTTGTAGATGCTTTGAATTTGGACCAGTCCAAATTTTTTTCATTTGGTAAAGAATTAAACTGCACAAAACTTGCTCTGTAAATCTGTTGCTTTGGTAATTTGTGCATGAAAATGTTTTTTGTATATCTTACAGCTGCAGAAATTGTGTGTCGGCAAGGCCACAATATAAATGGTGAGATAATATTTGTGAAGCCACTTCCCATTATACAGGTAGTATGAAAAAAAAAAACCCCTTTGTTTCAGAAATTCCTATGTCTTATCTCTTTACTAAATGACAAAAGTTTAGACTGGCCCAAACTGAATGCAGATGCAGACAACAAATCAAATGTTGCTCAAATAATAAGATTTCTCTTGTAACAGGTAGAAAACATTGCTGGAAAAGGAGAAAATGCTTTTTTCCAGCATGTTATTCTTTTCCCCATATGTTTTCGCAAGTTTTCTCCTTTAGGGCTTTTAAAACATGGGATTGTTTGGTAAAGGCTTATGTACCAATTGCTACTGCTAAGCAGACAACTTTGGGAGGGAAGAAGAAATTAAAGAATAATATAACTTATTCCAAGTGACAAATCTATGTTTTGGGCACTAATTAGAATTGTCTCTTTGAGACAGTTCTAATGGGTGCCCACAACATAGTTTTAAGTTGAAAAATAACATTTTAAGAACTTAAATATCTTTATGTTTAAATCTAGACTTCTATGAATATACAAACTATTGTATGCCCTCCAAAAACTATAGATACATGTTAATCAAAAGGAGAAGAATTAGATGGCAGGCAAATATCTTTTCCATATTGTATAGAAAACATAGTGGGAAGGACAACAGAATATGCTTATTTATCATTTAAAAACATGTAGAAGACCTAAAGCAATTTGGAGATTATGTTTGAAGTGTCAGACTGTCTATTTTTAGACTTATCCATATTGAAAACATGCAGAAAACAAACCAATTGTGGCTCAGATTTGATTAATTTTGTCTTTGAAAGAATAGAAACATTGTGGGTAAAAAGAAAATGCTGGTAACTAGCATTTTCTTCTTTTCCCACAATGTTTTATTTCCAGCTTTGGTATCATTTCAGAAAGAGTTAAGTCATATAAACAGACTGTTTTCTATTGCATGAAATATGTCTTAGATCAGTCTGCTACTTCTGAGCAGTTTTATCTTGATCTTCACAGAAGCTCCTGTTGTTGCTAAGATGCTAAGATTTACAGTATTTTCTCCTTTACCAAGGATGTAATAGAAACCTTCTGCCTCAGGGTTGTAAAAATTGCAGGCTTGTTAAGTAAAGTACTTTGATACTTTACCACACAAGCCTAGGTATTAATAACCCTGAGAAAAAGCCTTTTAACACTTGGGCTGCTAAGTGCAACTCACTGACCTTTTGAGGACAGTGTTGATCAAGATCAGACTGTACAGAATGTGCAGTCTGATCTTGGATCTACACTGTCCAATAAGGAGATATTTTTCTCCAAAAAATATGTTTGAAATAACATTAACTCTTTACCAAACGACAAAAATTTAGACTAGTTGAAATTGAAAGCATTTGGAGACGAGAAAATAAATGTAATTGAAAAATCGAAGTTTGTTTTGGGAAGGGTAGAAAACATTGTGGGAAAAGGAGAAAATGCTGGTTACCAGCATTTTCTCCTTTTCCCACATTGTTTTCTGTACGATTCTTTCTCAGGGTCGTTAAAAGTCGGGATTATGTGGTAAAGGGTTAATTAGCAGGAAAAGGGTTAAATCTAAGATACAACCATTTAAAATGTTGTTTCAGGCATATTCTACTCTAACAGCTAAGGTTGATCCCACAGTTAATGGGCTCCTTCAGTCAACTGAAGAAATTTTGGATGAAATTAAGCATATTGGAAATCTCATCTATCATTTTGATAAAAAGAGTAACCAGGCAACCTTAACTGGTAACTGGTATCAGCTAGAATGGGCTTGGGCTAAAATTGATGGAGTTATGAAACATCAGAAAGGTCTGCAGAAAAGAATTTCTGTCAAAATGAACAGAGAAAAGGAACGAAGCACCCGTCTTCCAAAGGGAATTAGACAAATCATTGGAGATCATGATAGCCCAATTATAAGCTTGCCCAATTCTTCAAGAGATGGGAAAGATGATCAAATTAGTGATGATGATGATGATATTGAGGTGACAGCTGGAGGAAGTTTGCATGATATGAGAAAATCTGCTGGATCTGTTAGGGTGCCAAAATGTGATAACACATCTAAGACTAACTTTCACGATGAAAGCAAACCAAATGTGGAAACTGATTCCATTGCACATGTTACCAGAGCAACAGCTGAACTTGGAATCCATGATAAACATGTGACCTTCAAAGAAGGTCAAAGTGACCAAGCATCAGTCCAGAGACAGAGAGACCTAAAAGCCACTTATATTTTAGATGACAAACCAAATGATGTGCGAAGTCTTGAGTTTGAACACAATAAGCTAGTTGTAAACATTTTTACAGGGGAGATTACTCTAGCAGAAACAGACGTTATAGTAAATGCAGCAATGGGACCTTTGATCAATGCAGGCGGTGTGGCAAAGGCTATTGCACAGGCAGCAAGCCCAGAGATGCAGAAACAGTGTGATGATTTTGTTAGGAAGAATGGTTCTGTAAGCATATCTGGAGTCATGCATACATGTGCAGGTGGAAGCCTAAATAAGAAAGTCAAATATATTGTGCATGCTGTAGGACCTGTGTGGTCCTCGGGGGCAGATGAAGATGCTTGTAGATTTCAACTGACAAGAACATTCCTAAACTGTTTTAATTATGGAAACAACCATCTAAAGGTCACTTCCATGACCTTGCCTGTCATAAGTTCAGGTTTGTACTTTTTTGAAATGACAATTTAAGGCTTATCTTGCTGTTAGGAATCACAAGTGTCAGAATTAAGCTACAAACTGTTGTACCTTGCAGCAAAATTTTCACAACCACAGTGTTAAAATCCAGCGTTACACGGTTTTGCCTTTTTTTCTATGTTTCTGTGTAACTGTACATGTATTCAAAGAAGACACTTTTTTCATATATATTCCAACAAGATTTTTAAGTACAAACTGTGCCTTTGTGAAAGTTTATCATGCAATAACAGGTAGTTACACATGTTTTGATCCAATATGAGCCCTACGAATTCATTCATCAAAGATGGTCAAGCATCATCAAGTGTGGTTTGTGTTTAACACAATTTCAAAGTAGGAATTCACAAGTTCATTACGGGCAGGTAAATGAATTCAACAACGCACTTACAAAAATAATGCAACTTCAAGTTTCTTAGATTCATTGGTGAAACCCAAAATTTTAACTGAATATGAATAAAATAACACCAACTTTCGACAGGGCTATACTTTTCTCAACAGCATATTATAATGGCTTCTGCTATTATTTTTTCCATGAATTTTCTGTAGGTATTTTTGGATGTCCACTTGAGGTTTGTGTGAGAGCTTTTGTAGATGCAATTTTGCTGTTTACATCAGAGCATGAAGTTGAATCTCTAGAGTTAAAGGAGGTACATTTGATCAACAACAATAGTGACAATACAGCCTTGACAGTTGTACAAGTCAGACAACTTATTGGACAAGGCTTCCAGACACTCACTTTAGAGGCGTCAAACTTGTTCCAGAAAATGAAGGGTAAGGAAATGTTTGGTGACATATAGGATCTGACATGAGTTGGCATTTGGGATAAAATTTTATTAAATGAGTCTAGGGAAAAGAATATTAAGCGAACCTTTGGCGAGCTTAGTAACATTTATTTTTTGACGAGTTTAATAGAATTTTATCTCAAACACCAAGGAATGTCAGATTCTTTTTATCACAAAACGACATTTCACAAATTACAGATCAGAAGATGCAAAACCATTTATAGATGCATCCGCCGTAATACCCATAAAACCCATTCACTTGTATGGAATATATACAAAATGATGTCAAAAATTACATCACACAAATGTGATATCAAACATGTACAGTATGAAATAAGAAAATTCATAATGGGTATATTATACTGAAAACAGTGATTGATTGTGTGGTGTTTATTACTGTTTTCAACATTATTTCAGTTATATTGCGGCAGCTAGTGCATCTATCCATGCTTTCCCGGAGTTTCTGTTACAAGTACTCCAAACAACATTCTTTCCAAGCCACTGGCTGCTTTCCCACTCAACTATTGTTGAAACAAAGATCAGTGGTGGGAGAGGAATGAATCTTGTCGCAATGACCATCAATCCTCGGAAAGAAATTGGCCGAGCTGGGGATTTAACCCTCGACATCCTGTTCTCAAGTCCTGCACAGTACCGACTGAGCTACCAGGGCTCAGCACACTGAAAAAACAAGGGAGGTTATGTGATAAATAATTATACCTTTCTGGCTTACGAATATATAAAAAATTCATTTTAGCCCTTTTCCTGCTGGATTTAAATTGTTGGCAATTACAAAAATACATGTATATTTGGTTAAATTCATTGACTTGGGTATGTCTGATGGGAACCTCTGAAACAACAATGGGAAGTGTAGAGCAAGATTAGACTACACATATATGCAGGCTGATCTTGCTTTACACTCTTTGTAAAGTACATCTTTTGATGCAAATGGCAGGGTAAGAGTTCAAGAACTTTAACTTGGCACATTACCACCAACAAATGACATCTTTTTCTTCAGACTTGTCCAAATTAAAAACATTTGTAGACAAGAAATACAAAATTGCTCTGAAAGGCTAGGAAATGTGGAAGGAAAGGGAGAAAAGGCCATTTTTTTCCCTCTAGCTACAATGTTTACTAAAGCGTATTTCATCAAGGCCATAAGACATGGGGGTTATTCTGTAAATGGTTAATTGTATGTATTACTATGAAGGGCATACCAATAAGTACATGTTCCTCTGACACTAAGGAGGTATGAAAGAAGAATAAACTTAACCTTTTTTCCAAACAAGACTGAGTATTCATGACCCAGAGAAAGATGGCTTTTGAAAACATATCAGAGGAAGGAAAAAAAATGCTGGTTACCAGCATTTTCTTCTTTTCTCACAACCTTTTCTACATTTTTAAATACAAATCTTGTCATTTGAACCACATTTGACTTTTTGACTGCAAATACTTTCATAATGGACCGAGTTTGAACCACATTTGATTTTTTGTCTGCAATTGTGTCAAAAATGGCCAAGTCTAAAACTTTGTCATCTAGTAAAGAGATTACCCTATACCACACAAGCCTGATATTTAAGTTCCCTGGTGGAGATGGCTTTCAAAAACATAGTGGGAAAAGGATTAAATGCTGGTGACCACCATTTTCTCCTTTTCCCACAATATTTTCTATCCTTCCAAAGACAGATTTCAGTTTATGAGTCACGTTTGTCATCTGTAAATGCTTTGAATTTGGACAATACTTAAATCATTATATCTGGTAAAGAGTTAACCCTTTACCCCATAATCCCTAGTTTTTATGACCCTGAGGAAGAAGGCTTTTGAACACATTGTGGGAAAAGGAGAAAATGCTGGTAACCAGCATTTTCTTCTTTTCCCACAATGTTTTCTATTCTTCTCAAAACAGATTTCAACTTTTAAGTCACATTTATTTTGTCATCTGCAAATGCTTTCAATTTCGACAAGTAAAAAATTTTGTCATTTGGTAAAGAGCTAAGCCAAATAGAATGTTCTTGACACATATGGAAGAACTTTGGGGAAAAGCAATAATTGCGTGGGACAAGCAACTGTCTTTTCTCTCTACAGATTTTCACAAGCTTTCTCCATTTATAGTAACCATGGCAATTTTAGAATAGCATATAAAGTAATACTTTTGTATTGACATAGATATAGAAGCTGCATCCAAAGTACATGTAAAAACAGAACGGCAATATTCCAGAGAACGTACAAGCAACAGGACTAAAATGGATCCTACAGGGCCTTCTTCTGGGGCTGAAGCATTACAAAGGAAGGACTATCAAGGTGATACATCACAACCCAGAACAGCTTGGCGTCCCTTGCCTGCAGTGCCAACTGCAGGTGTGAAAATGAAAGAAAAAAAGTAGTGAACCTTTGTTTTATTTTTAACCCTGTACAAAATAATACTGTGTTTAAGCATCCCTAAAGAGAAGGCTGTAGAAAACATTGTAGAAAAAGGATTAAATGCTGGTAACAAGCATTTTCTCTTTTTCCATAAACATTTTCTACCCTTTAGAAATTAAGTCCTAATGTTTAACCCTTTACCAGATGGCAAAATTTTAGCCTTGTCCAAATTGAAAGCATTTGCAGACGGCTATTTTACTGTGACTCAAATGGTGCAATTTTTCTTTGATAGGGTACTGGCTCACGACCATGTATTCTAGGTAGATCTACTTGACTGATGCAGTTTGCAACTTCTTCACCATAAATCATTCTGACTGGGTCAAACCGATGTTACATTTATAACCGCACTCCCCGACATGCTGCCCCGCCCGGGTGGCTCAGTGGTGAGCGTGTCGAACCCATGACCTGGTGGTTGTGAGTTCGATACCCGGTTGAGGCGAACTTTCTTTCCGGCGTATTTTCGCCTCTCACCTCAGCTGAAGCATGTGAGAAAAGTAGTCGGTGGCTTTGGAAAGAAAGTTGTGTTAGCACTGGTGTAAGAAAGCCAGGAAACACATGTGCGTCACCGACCGCCATGATATGACCTTAGCTGCTAAAGTGGCGTTAAATCCCAATACAACCAACCAACCAACCCCGACATGCTGGGTTAAACTTGTGTTTCATTTGTATCCCCCCACCCCCCGTGTTGACCGTTTTTCTTGAAATAGAGTGGGCCTATAACATTTTTTGTTGCTTGTCCGACAGTTATGGGCTAGGTATAGCCGTTTTAAGTATTGTCGTTAAATAGAATATTGCAGGCATCTGTTGAAAAATAAAAAAAAAAAATCATTTTATACCTTTTTTCACCAGTCGCACAGGAAATTCATGCAATTCATGTCGTAGATTTACATAGTAATAGTTTTATTGATAGATCTTTATTAAAATATAAAATTAGAACAAATTAAACTTGCATGATAATCTAGAATAGTACTCATTTATATCATTTTTGTCCACCGTCCAAGGGAAACCTGGTAAGCAATAATGAGGTTTGTGAAAAAGAGTATAGTTACTGACTGAACTGGACAGCTATGCCTCTGCATGACGTCATTTAACACTTGCCTTCTGCAAACATAGCGTGAGTTGTGTCTCTCATAAATGTTTTGGATTTAATACTTAAACACAAAAAATGGTCTAATTGATGAGGTAAGTGAAAAATTACCGTATATGTGACATTTTTGATACTGAAACATTGTTCTGTTGGATTATTTAAGGCTTAAATCGGCGATAGAAATGATAGAGGTCAATCCCCCGGAAGTGATTTTTTGACACATGGGGTGTGGGGGGGTGACAGGGGATACTTGTTTATTTTTACTTACATTGCGTCAAATTTCAACTTTTATTGGTTATTTGACACACCATTCTTCTTTTTTAACATGACCAAGAGCTTTGATATGCTAATGTACGCACAAACGCGATATCATAGGAATGGCAGCCACTGGTACTTGGCCGCCACTGGTACTTGGCCGCCACTGGTAGCGAACCACTACTGCAGTAGAGAACATAATGGGAAAAGGAGAAAATGCTGGTTACCAGCATTTTCTCCTTTTTCCATAATGTTTCAAAAGGTTTCATTCCCAGGGTCGTTAAAAGTCCGCATTGTGTGGTAAAGGGTTAAAACAAATTTGTCATCTAGTAATGCTCTCAATTTTGACGTCTAAAACTTTGTTATCAGGTAAAGAAAACAGAAAGTTTCTTACAGTATTTTGTTTTATAGTGTACAGGACTTGAGACCAGGGAGTCGCTGGTTCAAATCCCCAGCTTGGCAAATTTTTTCCACGGATTGATGATAGTCTTTGCCATAGGATTCGTTCCCTTCTAACCACTGATCATTTTCAATATGTTCATTCCTAAAATTATATCATTTGGTAAAGAGTCAATGTTTTACTCTTTTGTTCCTTATTCAATTCAACATGCCATCAAAAAAAATCTTTGGACCTTTTTTAGAACAGCAAAGTATCTCTTATCCATAATGAAATGTGTTTTACAAATTACATATAGTTTGTAGCTCAACTGATACAGTTTGTCTTTAAAAGGGTAGAAAACATGGTTACAAAAGAAGAAAATGCTGGTAACCAGCACTTTCTCCTTCCCATGACTATTTCAAAAGCTTTCTCTTTCAGGGTTGTTGTAATTCAAGATTGTCTGGTAAACGGTTCAGTGATAATTATTTATAGATTGTTGTTTTTTCTGCTTTCAACATTATATCAGTAATGTCACTGCATTATGTGTGTCCTGGTTTCACCAATAATAGGCCAGGATTCCAGCATATCTTTCCAAAGGACACTCCAATGCTTAATCCAGCTTTGCAAGTGACATTCTGACCAGAGGCCTTCTGCTCACAAATCCTGCTCTTTCACCAAGGAGTCACACGGGACACCTTTCAAACGACAAAATTTTAGACTTGTCCCATTTGAAGGCAGTTGCAGATGACAAAAGATCAGACTCAAAAATAGAAATTTGTTTTTGGAATGGTAGAAAACATTATGGGAAAAGGTCAACAGTATTTTCTCTCTTTCCCACAATGTTTTCAAAAGCTACCTTTCTCAGGTTCTTTAAAACCCAGGATTGTGTGGTAAAGGATTAAAGGATACATACAGAATATTATGTTGTAGTAACTTTCCTGGTGCTTGTATTAAATTTGAGCAGCATGAGAAAATTTTACGTCGTGCGAGACTGAAGGTTGAGCAAGTTGACAAAATTTTCTTACACAATAGAAAGCAAATACAAGCATCAGGAAAGTTACTACAACTAATATCCCTTATATACATACCTACAACTTTCAATGACGAAATTTTGCAATTGTTGACATTTTGAGATTGGTAAATTTTGTATAAAAATGAGACAAGTAATGGTGTGGAGGGTAGTAATTCTATTTTTATGAATGGCAGATGAATATTATAGTGTAACATTTTGACTAATCAAATTGCAAATCAATGCATGCTTAGTCTGCGTGTGAGTTTTGTTATCATACCATATTTGGAGCCATATTTGACAGAGTGAAGATACAGATTTTTTTTTCTGTTATTTTATCTGCTTGCAGTGCATGTGTTAGAGCCGGAAAATTTACCGGTGTATAATAAATGAGGCATGCTCTGTGAAATGGGGGCTTAATGCATCTGCGAAAAGTATCGACCCAGGTCAGCCTGCGCAGTCCTCGCATGCTGACCTGGGCCGAAACTTTTCGCAGTGGGTCAATTTTCTGTATGTGAAAGGATCGGTGTACCTAATTATTAAGTTGGTCGTTTAAAAAAGTGGCTATTATGGACCCATACTTATATGATGGCTTGCTTGAAATCACACATAATGGAGATGCATTAAGCCCCCTTTTGCCAGAGTGCAGCTCATGTAGATACACATTTGTATATTATTTTTCATCCAGAATGACTATTCTAATGAATGCATTAGCATTGCCTGATAACTGTAGTATGGTGCAAGAGTATTGCTGTTATCAAAGAGCTTCTACACGTATTACTGATGAGCTATGTTCTATGAAAGGGGCTGAATGCATCTACAAAAAGTATAGACCCATGTCAGACTGTGAAGTCCGGCTATTTGTAAATTATGTGCATGTTCAATGACCATTTTGCTCCCATATCTAGTCAATTGTCATACTAAATGAATTTCATGGATCCCCAGTTATGTGATGTCTTCTTGGTATAATAAGTAACAGAGATTCATTACACCTCCTTTTGTCAGAGTAGGGCTCATATTTTTTATTCTACAAACTTTTTTTTTATTCAGATGTAAATACATGCATCAAACAAAATGCTGTCACTATGAAGTTTGGATGCAATTGCATAAGAAATTTGTGCACATTATCTCGAACGAGCAGGCACCTTTTGAAAACATGGAAAACAATATTTTTGTGAAAAGCTTCTGAGAACGGTGTGGGAAAAGAAAAAAAAAATACCTAACAGCCTGAGCATTTGACAGAAAATGTGGCCTCTTAAATGTGCATAGGGCAATTTCTTGGATTTAGCCTAGTAATGTAGTTTGTTACCCCAAGTTACATGTACCATTTTAGAGCTTTTCTGAAATAGCAAGACAAAAATATGACTAAGTTTCATGAGGCTGGAAATATGGCCTCTAGAGTGCACACAAGGTCAAAGTTGGTGAGGAATAACCCGCGATGGGCGATGCACAATGGAGGCTGCAAATGGCAGAATCACAAAAGCGCACTGAAAGCACTTTGTGCTGAAATAGACTCGGTAATTTTTTCAAGGAAATGAAATGGGATAAAAGCTCAGCAGACATAGTGGGAAAAGGAGAAATTGCTCATTAGGAGCAATTTCTCCTTTCCCATAATAATTTTTAAAGTGGAAACAGCTGTACTTCAATAGCTTTAAATTTCCTCATTTTGTTTGCTTGTTTGGTGTGTTACGCCGTGTCAACAGTACTTTCATTATTTCATGGTGACGGTTCACAGATCCATTTTTTTCCCTTTACTAACGCTACTCGAAGAGAGTGCTACTTGTTTCAGTGCACCAATAGTATTACCGTATGTGCGAAAAATACATAGGTGCACTTTTGATTCATGACAAAAAAACATGCGTCATACGGATAGGTGCAAACATTTGTGATACATGTCATTAAGAATTCAGTGCAGATGCAAACATCCAATGACCCAGGGCATAATTCAGGACGCAGAGTGTTTGCATCTGTTATGAAATCTTAACAACCACTTGAAGGATCAGGATCATAATCTAATAACAGATGAATTACCTTAAGATGGTACAACAAGTATTAAGAAGTATTAAATCTTTTATTCGATTCATATATAAACATAAATAACACAAAAATACTTTATGCACTCTAAACAACCTTTAACTTTTCCTCAAACACTGTTTTCATGCATTCAGTAACTTCCCTATACAATCTAAAAACTAAACCGTTTCTATGACGCACAAGATTTTATCATGGTATGAACAATGCATGTGTATAGTAGGAAATAAAGAGAGCTCCTGTATCAGTTAAGACTTTATCAGAAGACAAAAATCTTAGACTTTCCTGTTTTGAAGCATTTGCAGACAACAAATTAAGTATTGTACAAATGCTGGGTTTGTCTATCATAGACCAGAAAACATTGTACCCAAAATGGCTTCAAAAGCATTCTTCCTTGCAAAACATTAACGGATGGGATTTTGTTAGGGTTAAGTAACAAAAACCGGCACCAAAATGAATATTTTCAAACTACCGTCAACCCAAAATATTGCAAGTCTAAGATCATCTTTGAAAGAATATTTCACTAAAATCTGAATAGGGTACATGTACATGTTTGGTCCGCTCTTAAAAAAGACAAATTTTGTGCAGCCTTATCTTAACCTAAACTGCCCACTGAATACATTATTGCAAAGGGAGAAAATGACAACTTTCCACTGTTTGTTTTTTTTCCAGAGAAAATAAACTGCAAAAGAGAAATAACTACCTGTAAGTAAAGAATGTTTTACAGGTTTACCTACGCTCTTACAATAGGTTCCTGTTTTGAAAGTTAACACCTAGCTGGAGTTAGAAGTAAACATTTTATGACAGAACACGTTCAAGCTGATTGTTGGTATTGAAGTGCTTGAACTGTATTGAATTATATTGGAGTTTAATGTCTCTTTAACAGCTAAGATCGTATTACTGCAGTCAGTGCACCTACATATGTGTTGCCTGGCTTTCTCATACCAGCACTGACACATCTTTCTTTCAAAGTCATTGACTACTTTTCTCACATGCATAGAGGTGAGAGGCTAAAAATCGTCGTAAAGAAAGTTTGCCTCAACCAGGTATCAAACCCACAACCACTAGGTCACAAGTCAGATACGCTAACCACTGAGCTTCCAGGGGTGCGAAGTGTTTGAAGCTAGCTTCAGCATGTTTGTTTTTCGCTGGGAAGTTTTCTCTCTGAACAAATTATAGGAAACAGTGATCTAATCATTTGGGTACTTTGATAATTATAAGTTTATGTCTTTAACCCTTTACCGCACAATACCAACTTTTGACAACCCTGGGAAAGAAGCCTTTGGAAAACATTGTGAGGAAAGGAGAAAATGCTGGTAACAAGCATTTTCTCCTTTTACCACAATGTTTTCTACCCTTTCAAAGAAAAAATGCAACAATTTGAGCAACATTAAAATTGTCATCTGTAAATGCTTTCAATCTGGAAAAGATTAAAATTTCGTCGTCTGATAAAGGGTTAATCTTTACCAGATCACAATTTTTCAGATTGGTCCATTTTGAAAGCATTTACAGAGGACAAATTAAGTATTGTCCAAATGATGCAAAATGTCTATGAAATGGTAGAAACACTGTAGAAAAAGAAGGAAATGCTGATTACTGGTATTGTGACCTTTCGCCACAATGTTTTCAAACTTAGTTTTTTTCTGTATCGTCAAAACTCGGGATTGTGTGGTAAAGTGTGTACCTTTACACACAATCCTCATTTAATGACCCTGAGGAAGAAAAATTTTCAACAAATTGTGGGAAAGGAGAAAATGCTGGTAAAAAGCAGTTCCTCCTTTTCAAAATGTTTTCAAAACTCAACAAATGAATTCAATAGTTAATCTGCAAATGCTTTCAATTTGGAATACAAAAACTTTGTCGTTTAGTCGAGTTAACCCTTTATGACACAACCCTGAGTTTTAACGACCCTGAGAAGGAAGCCTTTTGAAAACATTTTGGAAAAAGAAGAAAATGCTACACACCAGCACTTTCTCCTTTTCCCACAATGTTTTGTATTCTATCAATGAGAACTTCCCTCAGTTGAGTGACATTTGAACTGTTTCTGCAAATGATTTCAACTTGGACAAGTCTACATTTTCGCATTGTGGTAATGTGTTAACCCTTTACCACATGAGCAAAATTTTTACTTGTCCAAATTGAAAGCATTTGCAGCCCAAAATTTCAATGTGATTCAGATGATGGATTTGTCCTTGATAGGGTAGAAAACATTGTGAGAAAAGGAGAAAATGCTGGTTACCAGCATTTTCTCCTTTTCCCACAATGTTTTCAAAAGGCTTCTTTCTCAGGGTCGTTAAATGTCTGAATTGTGCAGTAAAGGGTAAAATAACCTTGTCCATGTCCATTACTTAGTACCTCCTTAAAAAAATTGCAGCAAATGACTTTGTAAATACATGTGTTTCCTTGTAAAATACCGACAACATGAATTGGTATTAAATACATGAATGTCATATTAAAACATCGTAGCAAAGGGAGAAATTGCATGTGTCAAGCAATTTCTCCATTTACCACAATGTTTTTCAAAGGGGTTTGCTGCATTACCACAACATTATGTCTGCAGGAGGTGAAAAATAATGTGAATATGGCACACAAACAGTACACTGCTAAATGATTACTAAACTTTGAAAAGAAAAATAAGAAAAAAATAAATAAATAAACAGTTATATTGGCCCTTTACATCATAAAAAAAATTTTAGGCATATCCAAATTGAAATCATTTGTAAAAGACAAAGTAGACAAATAATTAAAATTACTGCAGTCAGAGAAGAAAATATTTTGGGAAAAGGAGAAAATGCTGGTTACCAGCATTTTCTCCTTTTCCCAAAATGTTTTCAAATACCTTCTTTGTCAGGATAGTTATAACTCAGGATTGTGTAGTAAAGTGTTAACTCTTAACATTGTGGTCACAGATCTATACAATCAGAGACAATTATTTACACAGAAAGACATAAACTTTCTAAATGCTTTATCAGTTCCTTTAATATGTATAATCTTTGTCATGCTTGTTTGTTTTTGGGTGGGGTCCTGCATGTTTAGTGGTAGAGTTGTAAGATTTGTAACATGGACCCCCTGGGTCCTCACTCAAGGCACCAGGTTTTCGTAGGAGTGTCAAGGGGCAAGACACTTCAGAGCTGTAGCCTAGTAGTGGTGAAATCCAAGACAAGTCATGAGAAAGAAAACTGACAGATTTATAGAGCAATAATCAATCATTGTCTTGGGAGCGTTTAATCATTTTCAAAGCATTACAATAACATTATGGCCTGTGAACAAATCCATGCCTTCCTGTTCCTGTGCTGCAGTCATGCCCATCAAGTTTGTGTTCTTCTTTAATTTCATGTATGCATCAGACAGTAAGACCATGTGGGCCATTTGAAACTTTGACTTCATTAAACAAAGGGAAGCTCAAAGAAATTTTAAAAAATAATGTTCATATTGTGAAATACCATGCTCGGCTGAGTTCAGCATAAAAAGCTCTATTGTGCAAGCCCTTGTATGCCTTAACCTTAAGCACACTCAATTCACATTTCACAACCAGGAAATGGCTGCTACATGTATCTGTAGACAAGACAATCTTTTCAAGCTAATAGCTGCTATATCTAGACAAGACAATCTGTTCCAGCCAATGGCTGCAATCCCTATACAAGACAATCTTTTCAAGCCACTGGCTGCCATAGATAATTTTTTAAAGCCAATGGTGACTGTAAACAATCTTTTCAAGTTTATGAATGCTACTTAAAAGACAAAACAATCTTTACAAGTTAATAGCTGCCACTTCTAGATAAGACAACCTTTCCAAGCCAATGGCTGTTTAAGCAATTTTTGAAGGTTAATGGCTGCTATTTCAAGACAAAACAATCTTTTCAAGTCAATGGCTGTTTTAAACAATCTTTTCAAGTTAATTGCTGTTACTTCAAGACAATATAATCTTTCAAATCCAATGGCTATATTTAGACAATAAAATATTTTTTAAGTAAATGGCTGCAACCTCTACACAAAACAATGTTTTTAAGCCCATGGCCTCTCTCTCAAAACAAACTTTTCAAGCCAAGGGCAGTTCTCTAAATGCAATCTATTTTTTCCTATGGAGAAATCTCAGCAGGGAAAATTAAAATCTTCAATGCAAATGTGGTGTGACAATCCACATGATAAATGTCTTCTAACATGTCTAGTTATACATTTTATATAATTCCCCCCCCCCCACTAAAAGGCCCACTAACTGCCAAAAGTAAACAGTCAAAATGTGGGCAAATCTAATTTATACAATCTAAATTATGGGTATTACTACGAGTCTGAAAATTTCTTACAGTAAGCTGGTCTGTTGAAGATCTGGTTGCTGGAAGAAAATTAATTGTTGAACTACAATTAAAGTTGCCAACTTTTATTCTAGTTTTAAATTTCACTTTTCTGCCAGCAACAGAAAATTTTACAGATCGTACTTTAATGCTAGCGGAACCATAATTCTATCCATATTTTCAAAAGGTCTGAATTAAATTGGTCTGCATTTTGACTCCAAAAACGTTTACTTTCGGTGGCAAGTGGGCCAAGTTTTTATTTCATTGCACTGTGTTTTTATATTATTTCGTAAAATATAAACAAACAAGCACAGGTTACTGCAACAATAGAAATCCTTTTGGACAGTTTGCTGTTGTGTGGTCATCAGCATGGCAATTCAGGCAGATTCGTTTTCGTGGCACCCATCGTGTCCTTGGTTCAACAGGCTGTTCTACTTGCCTGGGAGGAGGTAAATAATCCCGCAAGTTTGACCTTGGGAAGTCCCTGTCATAGGGGTCATCATGCACTGGGTCAGCTGCACTTGCAGACGGTGTAGGAACTTTCTTGCTTAGATCCGACTTTGGATAGTTGTCTTCGTAATTCATTGCCCCATAATAGCTATCAAAGTCATCATCACTGTCTGTCTCAAATGCATATTCATCATCCATTTTTTGTATTCCTTCATCCATTAATTGTTCAACAGAAATATCCATGCTTGGTGGGTTATCATAAGTTGCTCCCGATTCCTTTATATCTGAACCTTTTCTACCTGTTATGTGCAACTCAGTGTTGTTGGCCTTATCATTATCTACAGGTAACATTGCAGCATCTCCCGAAGATCCAGTGTCAACCTTCTGTTCGTGGGAACCAATTTCTTCCACCTCATCCTCTATAATGACATCAGGACCTGTATCAACATATATATTATCCATCAGGCCAGCTTGATTTTCCTTGTCCCACCAATCAACCTCAGCTTTATCTAGATTGTCTTCTGTAGAACAATAATTTGTTATGTGCAAACTTGAGACAGACTCTACAAGAGAAGTCTTAGAGTCACTTTCTTTGTCTGGGGTACTGGTTGCACTGTCTTTATTAGGACTAGACTTCTTACTCTTTCTATTCTTATTCCTGGATTTGGCACTTTTACTGTTTTTCTGACTCATCTCTGGATATTTTTGTTCAACATCTTCACCTTCTTTCTTAGATACTTCACGAACATAATGTTCTGATTTATCCGCAGCAATACCTGGTGAACTATGTGTAACATCTGTCTTGACTTTTTCTGACTTTTTAACACTTACACTGTGGTCACTTTCTGGTTCATAATCAAACCAGTCTACAATACTGCGACCAGTAGCACTTTTTGTCTCGGATACCGTCTGCTTTTGACAGCTTGATTTCACATTACTACTTTTTACAATGCTTGAAAATGACTTCTCCATACCTTTTGCTTGTGCAGATGTTAACACTTTGGTATCTGCAGTTTGTGTCTTGATTCCAGAAGAGTTACTTAGGATTGGGTTGCTTATATTTGTAGCTCTATCATTAGTGTCAAGATTAAAAGATTCATTTGCAGAAAAATATACATTTGTGTCTGGATTATTGGAATGTACTGATAGATCTGCTGGGGAGTCTAATATCAGCGAAGAAATATTGTCGCAGTTTTTTGTTAGACTCCCACTCTTTTTTGGTAACTGATTCACACTTATATCTTCCACAGGAGAATCTGAAGCTAGAAACTCCCATTTCTCATTGTACTTGTCCAAGATAAAGTCATCATCATCATCATTAAACTGGACAGGTTTCGTCATGGTTCCTGCAATAAAGCTTATATCAGTTACTTATGCTTAACCCTTTACCAATGTTAACCCTTATCCTGCTAAATAACTTCAAATGAAACTTTCAAGCTGACAGTAAAAACCCAAGCTCAGCTATTTCAAAGGGTTTTTTTTCGGGAGGAAAGATATCTCCTTATCGGACAGTGTAGATCCAAGATCAGACTGCACGTTCTGTGCTGTCTGATCTTGATCTCCACTGTCCGCAAAAGGTCAGTGAGTCGCGCTTAGCAGCCTAAGGGTTAAAATTACTGGCTTATCCATAAGAGGGCCATTTTTTATGTTTATGGAGTTGAGCGGTTTTCCACTCATATTTGCAATAATCAAATTTTGTTTATTTTGAAAACTTCAAAGTATGCCCAATCTGCCTCTACTCTCTTCTAGACTGCCATAAGATAATTTTCATTAGGTATAAACCTGCACCCACTATCAGAACTTTCAAAATGGCCCCTTGTACATCATGCATCTTCATCAAATTAATGATTTCATAACAGCAACATTTTTGTGTCACAACAGAGTGAGGTCAGCCTCCGTAAGGGTCATTATCAATTGAGTCCCAGTCATCATTAAAATGCTGGACCCATATTACAAACTGTACCAGTTGAGCTTTAACACAATGTTTCAATAAACTTTCCGCAAATTGGAATTAATTTCTACCGCAAGACACCTGAACTGTGCCCAATTTTGCAATATACCCTCTGTTCAGACGTAATTTTGGCCATATTGAAAGGGACATTTTGATTTAATGTATATAACTGCCTTTTGTACAATCTCAGCCTAATATGCACAAGGACAACATGTGTCATTTATCTTGACACCAATCAATAGGAGAATGTTTACGCTGGGGCTGTGTAAAAAATTATGTAATTTCGTTGTCAGCAGTCACATTAAAAAGTTATACACATATTCTACAAATATAAAACTTGGCACTCATATTAAAACCCTTTGCAGACAACAAAGATGTGGCTCATAGGCAGGAAGTCATCTTTCAAAACATAATTGGCCTGCAACACACGAAAAGGGGCATTCCGACATTTGCGTAAAGTGTCGTCTCGGATCAGCCTACGCAGTCCGCGCAGGCTAATCCGAAACGACACTTTCCATTTTTATGTAATTTTCTGTTTGGCGCAAGTCTACTGAAGAACAAAATCTAATGTAGTCGTAAAATGCCATCTCGGATTAGCATGCGCTGACTGCGCAGGCTTATCCGAGACGACACTTTACGGAAATGTCCGAATGCCTCTTTTCGCATGATGCAAGCCATATGAAACATAAAATGAAAAGAGGGAAATGCTGGTCACCAGGATTCCGTTTTCCACAGTGTTTTCAGAAGCCCTGGTTTAAAAAATACCCAATTTTCTTGATATGGATTTGGAAAAATGGTTATGGTAATTTAGTTAATTCTTTTCCAGATGACCTTGTCTAAACTGAAAGAACTAGTAGACGAAAAATTAAATTTGGCTCAAATTATGAGATTTGTTTCATGAATCTACAATTCAGAAATTATAGAAACCTTTTTGTGGAAAAGGACCAATTTTCAAATCTCACCTGAGATGTTATCAAGACAAATGTTCTGACTTACTTATATGAGTTTTAAACTTCTACAGTGGCCTCTAGAGAGCTTGCAAGGTTTTTCTAAGGTTTGCCAATATGACCCATTTTTTTTTTTTTTTACATTATGTGACCCAATTTGGATGTTAGATATCATCAAGGCAAGCATGAGTATCAAACTAAAAATATGGCCTCAAGAGAATGCACATGTTTTTTTTTAGATTTGTCCAAGTGACCTATTCTTTTTTGTTATCAAACTTGACCCATTTTCAGACTTTTTCCCAGTAATATGAAAATAAACATTGCAACCAAAATTCATGAGTATTGGACTAAAGGTGTGGGCCTCTAGTGAGCACACAAGGTTTCTCTAAAATTTGTCCCACTGACCTACTTTTTGACCTGACTTGACCCATTTTCAACATTGTCTTAGATATTGCCGAGACAAACATTTTTACTAACTTTCTTGAGTAATAATGGACTTAAAATGTGGCCTCTTGCATGCATGCAAGGTAACTGTTGAAGCCCATGTGACACGAAACATACAAAAGACACAGTATGATCACAAAAGCTCACTTTGAGCACTTCATGCTCGGGTTAGCTAAAAGTTGTTGATGCCCAGTAACCCATGCTAGACTACAGACAATGCACAAGGAATGAAAGCCCTCTACTGAGAGCTTGTCATGATTTCAAGTATGCACAGCATGATTAAACATTCTATGTGATTACCTTTTGACATGACAGTAGGTTTAACTTGACAGGAGGAGGGTATCATGGTTCTGTTAACTGTCTGTGTTTGGCTACTTGATGTCTCCACACACCGAGCAAATAACTCCAGTAAAATGTCCAGTAACCTCTCTCTTACTGGCCTGAAAGGGGTAAGGGAAAACATTCAATCAACATATAACCTCCTGTGGATAACTGTTACTGTCTTTCAGCAAACTAGTTTTGAAAACAGAGTGGAAAGAGGAAAAATTACTCACACTGTCACACTGTTTGCACATGCACTCATGCATTGAATCTTGATTTTGTTTGAATTTCCTTAACTTACAGGGATGTTTCCTTTGTTGTTGGCTGTAAACATTTTCAGGAGGGGATGATACCTTTTCCATTTAAATTTGTTAGGGATGGAAAAAAAATTGTTCAAATTATGACTATATTTCACCAAGAGAAACACATGTTTTGACCCTCAACCAAATCACAAAATTTTACACACATCGAAATTACGACCATTTGTAGATGACAAAGTAAACATGATCCAAACACTTAAATTTGTTGTTTAAAGGGAAGAAAATATTTCCCACATTGTTTTCAACAGCCCTCTTTCTCATTGTCATTATTATTGCCCAATATTTGGTGAAGAGTTAAAGACTTAACTATCTGTGACACCAAATATTGGGTAGCACTGATCTACCATGCAAACTACCTGATCTTCTTGCTTTTTGATCTTGATCTTATCTGCTGCCAATGCCTTATGTTTAGTTCTGCTTTTATAGGGTAAAGTTTTGACAGTGTTTGAATAGGGTCTATGATACCCTAAATCATTTTTCACCTTTCCTAGGCTGGGGCACCATATTCCCTTGACCTAGAAAACCCCATAGAAGTCCAACAGCAAGCTGGGATTTAACCTGAATTTCCTGATAAAAAATCCAAGACAACCCACTAAGCCTTGTCCGACCCCTAAACTTTCTAACAAGTCACAAGATTTTAGACTTGTCCATTTCAAAAGCACTTTCAAACCATGAATTAAATGAAGGAAAAATAATCGGTTTTGTCGTTGAATGGGTAAATCGCATTGTGGAAAAAGGAGAAAATGCTGTTTACCAGCATTTTCTCCTTTTCCCACAAAGTTTTCATCAGCCTTCTTCCTAAGGATTGTTAAAACTTGAGATTGCTTAGTAAGGTTTAAAGGTTAGATTTATTTATTTACATATGTTGCTGCAAAAATAGATTGTCTCTCATATGTGTTTGAAAGTTAACCCTCCACAAATCAATTTAGTACGACCCTGCGGAAGACATTTTCTGAAAACAATAAGGGAGACGGCAAAAATGCATTTTCTTTTCCTTTACAGCCAATGATTTCTACTCGTCTGGGTCAGGATGAATTTGTCTGAAAATGCATTCAATATGAGTAAGTCTACATGTTTTGCATTTTTATTCAGAACTTTGAAATCTAGATCATGATTATCAAGATGATAAACAACATCATGATGTAACAATAAAATCATAACAGAAAGTTTTACCTTGAGACATTTTCATTCAATAGTTTTGCTTTTATTTCATTCTGTATTCTTGATCTAAAACTGTGATTATGGTCCATCAAGCTGGGTCCTGCAACCTCCCAAAATGCTCCAAAGCAATCCAGGAACAAGTTTTCTTTCTCTGTTTGTCCAATCTGAGACCCCTGTTGAAGACAATTTATATAAACTCATTACCAGATGATAAAATTTTAGACCTGTCCAAAAGTGAAAGCATCTGTAGACTACAAATGAAGCATCGCTCAAATGATTGAAATTGTCTTTGAATAGGTGGGAAACATTTT
The DNA here is from genome assembly GCA_946811185.2 of Hippopus hippopus. NCBI lineage: Eukaryota > Metazoa > Mollusca > Bivalvia > Cardiida > Cardiidae > Hippopus > Hippopus hippopus. Next base: position 32,149,974 of record OX328106.1, read on the forward strand.
GGGAAATGGAAAAAAAATCCTGCTTACCAGCAAATTTGCAGCAGGCTTTCTTTGAAAATACCTATCGTAAAATATCGACAATAAACTTGAAGTAAGGCTTAATACGAGTGAAAACATCAAGACAGAAGGAGAAATTATTTAGCTTTGAATGAATTTACCATGTTACACTAAAACTAAGAAGAATTAAACAGAAACAAATCCATACTTCTTGGTCACTCAACAAGAACTGAGAACTTAGCACATTAACCATATTACCCATGTTCTAACAAACCTGAGGAAATAGGCTTCAAAAAGGTAGTGGAAAATGTGTTTTCTTGTCCCACAATGTTTTCAAAAGTCTTCTTTTTCAGGTCATGAGAAAACATCACTGTTATGTAAAGGGTTAAATAATGATAGCAAAGAAAAGAAATCATGACTACATACCTTACTGTTAAATAATATCCACTTCTCTACAGTCAGTAGGACGGCATCTTGAATTGTTGAATTACTGGAAAAAAGGATAGATTCACAAGAACAGGGACCATATAAAGCAACATGTCATATTACATATATTAAGTTTCTAGACTTCTAGACTAGCTATTTGATTGGCTAAGGCAGAACATCTACACAAATTAGATATACCTAGTCTTAAATTTAGGATGATTGGCAAATATGAGTCCCTACGTGTACAGAAGAGATTAAGGTAGTAGACCCCTAACGCTTCTAGTGCAACATGAAATAAAATTTCTTGTTAGTTGATAAATACGGATTTACACTAATATAATACTTTTGCACATTTTTTACTGACCAGAAATTCCTTTGATGTCTATCTTGAAATTATTTGTTGATACTTTTGTTAGTGTCCTGAAAAGGGAGGTAATTATGATCTCCCTTTGTAATGAGAATATAGTGGTTTTAGATTTATAAATGATAATTCTATTGGAACCAATCCACTGTCTGAGAATCATTGGAGTGAACACTGACCAATCACGTGACCAAACCTCAGAACACGTATGAACTTTGCAAGCTACAAATCTCGGATTAATAAAAGGAAATTTACTTTCAAAAAATATTCATTAATTTGCCTTTTTCGGGAATAAATTATATACCAATTTTATTTGAAGTTGGTGATTTATGAGGATTTAGTGATTTCTGTGATGGATTATTTCTGTGTTAGGAGTTATTGTGAAAAGAGCATTTGTGCTTTGTTAGCGCGACTGATAAGCCAGTATGGCTGACCAGAACAAAGAAAAGCAAGGAGAATCAGAAATACGCGAATTAACGGGACTGTCACGGGAAAGCTCGAATGTATCTAGGAGCACATTTGATCTATTTGCGAGTGAGACTAGTGCCACTCTTCAGATTCAACGGTCTCGGACCGCTGGAGTGGGAAAAACGAGATCAGTCGGTCGAGATGGATTCTCCCTCTCGAGATCTACTGATAACGAAAACACCATCGGCCGAGTTGGGAGCCCCTTCGAGGGCCCCAATGACGTATTTGAGCAGGTGCACCCGGGGAATTCTGGGATCACGCACACGGATAATCAAAACAAAAACAATAACAGAAGTCTGCAGACGCAGATCCAACGGAACCACGACCTGATTAGTCAGCAGCAAAAACTTTTTCAGACGTTAATTGATAAAGTTGACAGTCTTTCAAAATTAGTTCCGACCCTGGCCTCTACCGACAACGACGGATACCCATCGCAAACGTGTTATGAGAGTGTCTCAGACTCTGACAGCGAGGTAGATGGAGATCGAGAGTCAAGATCAGAAACTACTTTCAGTGCACTGAATAATTCCGATCTATCCGAAGTGAGTGAAATGCGAAAGATGTTGATCAAACTTGGAGATTTTGAAAAATCGGAGGGTCTTGGAAGCGAAGTTGATCAAAACTTGGCACAAGTTGAGGATGCTGGTATTATGCAACCCATTGACAGAAAATTAGCTACTTCACTATGCGAAAAACAATTAAGACCTGCGAACTGCACTTCACTGTTGGTGCCAAAAATGAATAAAGAAATATGGACTAGTTCCTCCTTATTCAAAAATATTAAGGAAAATGACAAAAAATTCCAAACAGCCCAAGGTTACCTAACTGCCGGCCTCATTCCATTGGTAAATTTGATGGATTGTTTGTTGAAAACAAACCAGTACAAAGAATTCGAGCTGGCTAAGGATTCTTTTCAATTGCTTGCATATGCCCATAGGGATGTTACAAATTTAAGACGGCAACACATTAGGCAAGGCCTAAATGAAAGATACCGTCAACTTTGCAATGACACTACCCCACTGACAAACAACTTGCTTGGAGACCACTTAGAAGTTCAGTTAAAATCCATGGATGCAATGAGGAAACTTGGTACGGACATAACTAAAGGGAAACAGAATGCTAACCCTAACAAACGCTATGCAAGCAAGAGAGACTATAAAGGTTTCCCCGTCAACCGATCAACTAGCTACCAGCCCCATTTCAATCGGCCTCTAAATAAGGATCATTTTTTAGGTAAAAAGAGCCGGCAGCAAAACCCACTGCCGGCAGAGAGAAAGCCAAACAGGATGTACAAAAAGTAACCATAGATAGTGATGACACAGTAAGTTCAGTTCTTTCTCCACTTAAAAACTTGCCCATTAATTTTTCGGCAGGAAAAATAAGCTCACATTATGCTGCTTGGCAGACTTTAACTTCTGATGCATATATTCTTGACATAGTGAAAAATGGATATAAACTAGAATTGGACTCCTTACCATTGGTTTGTAGTCAAAACCAAATTAAATTCAATGCAACTGATAATACCATAATATCAAAACTGATTCAGGATTTAAAAACTAAAGGCGTTGTGGAGGAAGTAATCACAAAAGACAAAGGGGAGGTAATCTCCAACATATTCGTTAGACCGAAATCAGATGGAAATTATAGACTTATTTTGAATTTGAAAAAGTTGAATGAACACACTGAAAAAATCCACTTCAAAATGGAAACACTAAAATCAGCATTGACCCTTGTGAAAAAAGGACTGTATTTCGCAAAAATAGATTTAAAAGATGCATACTATAGTGTTGCGATATCAGAATCAAATAGAAAATACCTGCAGTTTGAGTGGAAAGGAAAAATTTATCAATATACATGTTTGCCCAATGGTTTGTCAAGCGCACCAAGAATATTCACAAAACTGCTTAAGCCTTCGTTTTCATCATTAAGAAAATTAGGTCACGAGAATGTAATATATATTGATGACTCTTTATTATCAAGTGAATCGAGAAAGGAATGTCTCTCAAACATTAAACATACTATTACATTAACAGACTCATTGGGGCTCACTGTTCATCCGGATAAATCAGTATTTACTCCAACACAAGTCATTGAATTCATCGGATTTGTTCTTGACTCTGTCAACATGACAGTGTCAATCAGTAAGAACAAAGGTGAAGATATTAAATTACACTGCTAAAGGGTTCTGAAGAACCCTATTCTATCTATACGAGATTTCTCGAAATTAATTGGAAAACTTGTGGCCACAGAACCAGGAGTTAAGTATGCACCACTACATTACAAACCACTAGAAATGCAAAGAGATAATGAGCTGAAAAATAACAAAGGGCATTTTGATGCTGTCATCACACTTTCACAAGAATCCATCACCAGTTTGGACTGGTGGGTTAAAAACATTCAGACTGCTTGTAAACCAATATCCCCAAAGAAACCATCTATAAAAATTGAGTCTGATAGCTCTCTTACGGGTTATGGGGGTTATGATGTAACTAACAACTCTTTTACGAGTGGGAAGTGGATTGGTGAAGACAAAAATCATCACATCAACTACTTAGAACTTAAGGCTGCTTTCTTGTGTCTTAAGTCATATTGTGCTGAAACCATGAATGAACATATTCAGCTTTTTTTGGATAACACAGTAGCCATCCAGTATCTTGCGAAAATGGGAGGAAGGAAACCTCTATTGAATAAACTGGCTCGAGAAATTTGGCTTTGGTGTGAAGGGAAAAATTTATGGTTAAGTGTGTACCATATACCTGGAAAACTAAACAAAACTGCTGATGGTTTGAGTAGAATGACTGGCAAGTTGAGTGATGACATGGAATGGTCACTTAATTCAGATGTGTTTAAAACCATTGAGAGGAAAATGGGAAAGTGTTATATTGACCTATTTGCCTCTTCAAAAAATTTCAAATTACCAAAGTATGTGTCTTTCTTACCGGACCCAAAAGCAATTGCAGTAAATGCATTTTCACTAACATGGACTAATGAACTAAATTACATTTTCTCCCCATTCAGCATGATTGGTCTGGTGCTAAAAAAGATTTGGGAGGACAAAGCAGAAGTAATCCTAGTTGCTCCACTGTTCAGCACTCGGCCCTGGTTTCCGCAATTACTACATCTGATCAGCGGCCCATCTTACATTCTTCCGAAAGTAAAAGATCTTCTGTCTCTACCTCACCAGAAAAAACATCCATTAACAACAATGAAGATGGGAGTTTTCAGGCTATCTGGGGACACTTGCAGGATCAGGGAATTTCAAGACGGGCTGCCGAAGTCATCACTGCTTCCTGGAGAAGTAGCACACAGCAACAGTACAGGACATATCTCCAGAGATGGTTGTGTTTTTGTAGTGAAAGGAAAACACCTCCAATTAACCCATCTGTAAATGACATTATTGAATTTCTTACCAGTTTATTTGATTCCGGGCTGGGATATAGTGCTCTTAATACAGCTAGGTCAGCTTTATCAACATACTTCAGTGTTGCAAATTGCGCAACAAGTGTCACAAGTCATATATTGGTCAAAAGATTTCTTAAAGGTATTTATAATTCAAAACCATCGTTGCCGAAGTACAACAGCACCTGGAATGTAAGACTAGTTCTTGAATTCCTTAAAACATTAACAATAAACGACATTTCCTTACGATTTCTGTCCATTAAATTAGCAAGTTTATTAGCTTTGGTTACAGGCCAGCGTTGTCAGACCTTAACATCAATTACTGTAGATGATATTGTGCTTGATAGTGACAGTGTGAAGATAAGAATTAACACGGTATTAAAGCAGACTAAACCGGGGTCACATTTATCTGAACTATATATCGAGAAATTCGGTCCAGATGAAAATCTATGTGTCGTCAGAACTTTAGCAGCTTACATCCAGAGAACTCAATCTGTTAGGAAAAATAAGGAATTATTTCTTATTACCCAAAAACCTCATAAACCTGCTTCAAAAAGTACAGTGGCTTCGTGGATAAAATTAGCATTAAAGTTGTCTGGAGTTGACATGTCTGTGTATTCGGCTCACAGTACTCGAGGGGCATCTACAAGTGCAGCTGCCAGTAAAGTTGCAATAGATACAATTCTGAGGACTGCTGGATGGAAGAAGGAATGTACTTTTCGAAAATTCTACAAAAAACCTATAACAAATGATTCATCCTTTTGCCATGCCATTCTTTCCTTAACTCAAAATGTGAATACATAGTGATAGTGCTAATAGACCTGTAAATTAATAGCGATAGACTGTTATAAGCTGTAAAATAATAGCTCACACTAAGGTTGTGATAGTGTACATGTATATAATTCTGATAAATAAGGATTGTTACATCATGATAATGGCAATTATTTGTCAAAGTGGCAGTTCTTTCGGAGCTTGGACTCTAAATTACTCCAATGATTCTCAGACCGTGGATTGGTTCCAATAGAATTGGTAAATTAAACGAGACTTACCTGATATGGTGAAGTTTGATTTCAATTCTGTTGGAACCAATCCACTGAGAATCATGGGCCCACCCGTATCCCGCCCTAAGTACAGTTACATCTGCATTTCCAAGCTCCGAATACCCCTGTGCTTTAAATGTCTGAGGTTTGGTCACGTGATTGGTCAGTGTTCACTCCCATGATTCTCAGTGGATTGGTTCCAACAGAATTGAAATCAAACTTCACCTTATCAGGTAAGTCTCATTTAATTTACCAATTCTACAGGGTTCAAAATTCCCTCATATTTACTCGCAAAATGCAAATCAGAATTGGAAAATGCGAGTTAAAATTTCAAGCACTCGAAAAAATTTGCGAGTGCAAATTATTGAAGGTCAATTACCAAAAATGTACTAAATTTTATATGTGGATACAAATAAAGTAATTCTTTTTGTTCTGGATAAACATTGGTCATGTCGCACTGAGAATACCCTTTGACAGCTGTTAATAATTTTACATGTTACCACTGAAGCCTCCGAGTTGTCATTCGTTATCCGAGTTTCGTGTGCCAAGTGCGTCCATCTGCACTCGCGGCCAATACTACGATTTGGCGTTTTTTATACGGAAAAAAAAAAAAGGTAGGCAAATTCAATCTCTGATTATAAAACAGAAATATATGTCAATCTTTCATGAAAAGATAATTATCACGCACAAGAAACAAGTCAGACGTGGTGGACTCGCTAAACCAATTATTGGACGTGCAGATATTTGGATGCGATACGTCCGTAATTCATTTACAAAATCGTCCACCATTGTAAATTTTATAGAAATAGTTAACTGGAATTGAATTGATAGTTAAATGATGGTTTTAATATCAATTAACGTCCTTCTTTTTTGTTTGGTTGTTGTTTCTAGTCGACGGGTTACATAATAGAACAGAATCGAACAGTCTGTACTGGCCGTTCGTTCTTTACCATTGGTAGGCATGCTGGGCTTCAAAAAAAAAGAAAAAATGCGAGTGCAATTTTAATTTTGCGAGTAGAAAAAAAAAGCCACTTGCTAAAATTTGCCGGTGGATAAAAAAACGAAATTCGAACCCTATTCTAAGAAGGAAAAAAGGAAAAAGTGGCTCAGTTAAAGTAGTACAATAATACCCATTTTTAATCATAGCAAATTTTGTAGGATAATATTATAGTGGAAATAGCTGTTTTCCATTAGGGGTCTACTACCTTAATACTAGAACCGCTGCAGGTTGAGGAATACCTTCCCTCTCCAAATCAAGTTGCCTGTTGCTGGATCACAAATAAAGTTCAGAAGGCCATAACTCCAGGAATAGTCAGCAGATTATAATGAAAATTAATGGTGCACAAGTATTTGTGGTACCAAGGCCTTTCTTAAAATTTCTGCTATATTGGTTGAAAAATTTAGGAAGAAAAGAGGACATAAAGTTGAAACAACCAACAGATAGGTAGACAACCCAATTCCAATATAGCCCTCACAACTTTGGTAGTTGAGTTTGGGGTGTAAAATCAAGAATAAAACAATTTATCAGGATCTCAAGAACAAGTTCAGACCTACCTGTCCATCCATTCATGTGACATTACAAACAAGTGGCCCATGATTTTGGAACAGTTCAAGTGGTAAGAATTCTTTGGTACAGGCAGTCTTATACACAGTTCCTGCTGTCTCTTCAGTGCTTTCACTAAACACTCCCCTATCTCCATCTCACCTATAACGTAATTTATTTGAGCACCCCTCTATGCATCTACATGATGCATTATACCCAGCAAGTCATCCCGTAATTATGGATCCAAATAATTTGTATTGTCTGATAATCACTTGAACCCTTGGGTAAAACGGTCCTTGCACATGCAGAAGATTTACATACAGCAAAAAGTTTGACTAATGTCAGCCTGTGTGGACTGCACATGCTGACGTGGGTTGATGCATTAAACTCCCTTTTCACAGAGCAAGGCTCATTTGTTTGACTGTTGTTAAACACAATGTTCAACACTATAATTTCAGTCATATCATGATGACAAGTGCACCTACCCATGTGTATATAGAGTTTCAATTTAATCACTTCCAACAGCCCCCTTTCCAGGCAAATGGCTGCTTTCCCAAATAAACACTGTTGACAGAATGTTCAGCTGTGAGAAAGGAATATTAACTGCAGCAATGACTATCTTCAATTCTCCAACAGAGCTAGTCAAGCTAAGATTCTAACTAGACAAACTCTTGAATAACACATTTGTTTGTAAGTTACTAACCTGCCATGCTTAGCATTTGTAAGTAAAATGCAGTCTTACCTCATAGCACTTTAAAGATAACTCCAGGTGCAAAATCAATGGACAGGATTTTGCACACAATTGAAGAAATCATGGAGTAAAATGGTCCTTTGACATGCAGAAAATTTACATCGGCAAAAAGTTTCTACCCATGTCAGCCTGCACAGACTGTGCAAGCCTACATGGGTCAATACTATTAGCAGGGGCATTAAATTCCCTTTTCACAGAGCATGGTTCACATCAAGAGGATAAGTGTTCTGTGAAGTCTGATCAAAATCTACCATATATTATGAGATATTCTGTCTAAAACATCCACACATTACTTTGATTTGGAGATTTATACGTGAAAAAAATTCATTCATCTACAACGAAAATTACTTCATTACCTCCTGAACCAAATTTCCACAGTGACAATGTTACCCTTAACCTGCTTCCTAACTAAAATGAAATTTCCAATTCGATAGTTAAAACCAAAATATTGCTATTTCAAAGTTATGTTTTGGCAAATAATATTTCCTTATTGGACAGTGTAGCTCCAAGATCAGACTGCATGTTCTGTGCAGTCTGATCTTGATCTACACCGTCCGCAAAAGGTCTATGAGTCGCGCTTAGCAGCCTAAGGGTTAAACTTATTTTTGAGAAATAAAAAGGAATTAAAGGGAAATCAACCTACATCGGGCAAACACAAAATGAAAGTAAATTTCTGTGAAAGAACACGCCTTAGAAACAAGAAGAAAATTTGTCATTTTCACAAGAATTCCCATCACTTTTTCTCTCCCATTAGAAGTGGAATAAATATATGAGCCATGCTCTGTGAAAAGGGGACTTAATGCATCTGCAACATGAGCGCCTATTGTCGCAAGATACGCCCGTTCCACCGCCAGTTGTCAAGGGGGTATAATAATCGTAAAGGGCAGGTAATGCAACAAACATGTTTACCAAGTCTCAAGTCAATTTGACTTGAGGTGACAAAGTTCCGTTCCAGACAAGCAAGAAATACTGTAAAAATGAAGATCAAAGTGGAATTACTCGAAATCCGCACTAGGTAGAGTTATTGTTCTTGCGCACTGTAATCCGTAATATTGCAACAAACATACATACCAAGTTTCAAGTCACTCTGACTTGAGATGACAAAGTTATATTCTGGACAAGCAGAAAATGCTATAAAAATAACAATCAAAGGGAAATAACTCAGACAGCATGAGATAGAGTTATGGTTCTTTCGCACTGCACTCCGTATTACTGCAACAAACACACATGTCAAGTTTCAAGTCAATCGGACTGGAGATTACAAAGTTATCCTCCGGACAAGCAGAAAATGCTGTAAAAAATGACTATCAAAGGAAAATAACTCAAGACAGCACAAGAAAGAGTTATGGTTCTTTCGCACTGCACTCCATATTATTGCAACAAACACAAATACCAACTTTCAGGTCAATCGAACTGGAGATGACAAAGTTATATTCTGGACAAGCAGAAAATGCTGAAAAAAAATGACGATCGAAGGGAAATAACTCAAAGACAGCTCGAGGTAGAGTTATGGTTCTTTTGCAATGCACTCCGTATTATTGCAACAAACACACATGCCAAGTTTCAAGTCGATCAGACTGGAGATGACAAAGTTATGCTCCGGACAAGCAGAAAATGCTGTAAAAATGACAAAGGGAAATACCTCAAAGACAGCACGAGGTAGAGTTATGGTTCTTTCGCACTGCACTCTGTATTATTACAACAAACACATACACCAAGTTTCAAGTCAATCAGACTGCAGATGACAAAGTTATATTCCGGACAAGCAGAAAATGCTGTAAAAATGACGATCAAAGGGAAATAACTCAAAGACAGCATGAGGTAGAGTTATGGTTCTTTCGCACTGCACTCCGTATTATTGCAACAAACACACATGCCAAGTTTCAAGTCAATCGGACTGGAGATGACAAAGTTATGCTCCGGACAAGCAGAAAATGCTGTAAAAAATGACTATCAAAGGGAAATAACTCAAAGACAGCATGAGGTAGAGTTATGGTTCTTTTGCACTGCACTCCGTATTATTGCAACTAACACACATGCCAAGTTTCAAGTCGATCAGACTGGAGATGACAAATTTATGCTCCGGACAAGCAGAAAATGCTGTAAAAATGACAATCAAAGGGAAATAACTCAGACAGCACGAGGTAGAGTTATGGTTCTTTAGCACTGCAATCCGTATTATTGCAACTAACACACATGCCAAGTATCAAGTCAATCGGACTGGAGATGACAAAGTTATATTCCAGACAAGCAGAAAATGCTGTAAAAATGACGATCAAAGGGAAATAACTCAAAGACAGCATGAGGTAGAGTTATGGTTCTTTCGCACTGCAATCCGTATTATTGCAACAAACACACATGCCAAGTTTCAAGTCAATCGGACTGGAGATGACAAAGTTATGCTCCGGACAAAAACTGGACACCGCCTGCCAACCCACCCACCCGCCATGGGTGATCCCATAATACGTCCCGTCTTCGACGAGCGTATAATAACTCAAAAATTAAGCAAACAAGAGTTATGATTCATTTGCACTGCACTCCCCCTTAATGAGATCTATCCACCCATGAAGTTTCATACCCATAGCTAGCATAGTTTTGGAGATATGCTTTGGACAAAATTCAAGAATGAATATAAACAAAGGGAAATAACTCAAAAATTAAGTAAGCAAGAGTTATGATTCCTGTGCACTGCACTCCCCCTTGATAAGATCTATCCACCCATGAAGTTTCATAACCTTAGCTAGTATAGTCTTGGAGATATGCTCTGGACAAATTTTCAAGTACGAAAAACAACAACGGACAATAACTCAAAAATTAAGGAAGCAAGAGTTATGATTCCTGTGCACTGCACTCCCCCTTGATGAGATCTATCCACCCATGAAGGTTCATAAGCGTAGCTAGTATAGTTTTGGAGATATGCTCCAGACAAAATTCAAGTATGAAAAACAACAAAGGGCAATAACTCAAAACTTAAGCAAGCGAGAGTTATGATTCCTATGCACTGCACTCCGCCTTGATGAGATCTATCCACCCATGAAATTTCATACCCGTAGCTAGCATAGTTTTGGAGACATGCTTTGGACAAAATTCAAGAATGAATAAAAACAAAGGGAAATAACTCAAAAATTAAGTAAGCAAGAGTTATGATTCCTGTGCACTGCACTCCCCCTTGATAAGATCTATCCACCCATGAAGTTTCATAACCTTAGCTAGTATAGTCTTGGAGATATGCTCCGGACAAAATTCAAGTATGAAAAACAACAAAGGGCAATAACTCAAAAATTAAGTAAGCAAGAGTTATGATTCCTGTGCACTGCACTCCCACTTGATGAGATCTATCCACCCATGAAGTTTCATAAGCGTAGCTAGTATAGTTTTGGAGATATGCTCCGGACAAAATTCAAGTATGAAAAACAACAAAGGGCAGTAACTCAAAAATTAAGCAAGCTAGAGTTATGATTCCTGTGCCCTGCACTCCGCCTTGATGAGATCTATCCACCCATGAAATTTCATAACCGTAGCTAGCATAGTTTTGGAGATATGCTCCGGACAAAGAATGGGGACGCCGCCCACCCGTCCGCCCGCCACAGGTGATCCCATAATACGCTCCTGTCTTCGACGGGCGTATAAAAAGGATCAACCCATGTCAGCCTGTACATATCAAAGGACCATTCTACCTCATGATTCAGTCGGTTTTCAGATAAAATGGATTTTAAGGATCCATTATCAAGTGATGTCATGCTTGGTACAATGTATTATGGAGATTCATAAGTCCCTTTTCACAGAGCATGGGTCATGTATTAGCGTATTCACCTGATTTTATTGCATGAGTACATACAATCAAAACAAACGCAATATAAATTCCATTTAAGAAATCTGACAGAGCAAAAAATGCTTCTTAAATGATTAAATCATGCTACTCTCTGTGCATAAGCTCATAGATTCCATAAATGTGGAATGGCTAAATGTCAACCTATAGCTAGCCCCCAGTGTACACTGACCAATATATTCAAGCAAAATAGTTGCTAGGTACCAGTGCACACATTGACAGGACAGGTATTTGTTAAATAACCTATGCAGGAATCCAACAAAATGTTACTTAAAGCCATTTGTCTATTAAATTTTAAAAAAAAACATTTTTTAATATACTCTTTAAAACAGGATCATCTTTGACTCAATGATAATTTTTTTTTTTTTTCATGCTCCAAAAAATTTTGTTTAATGTTTTCTGGTTTTAAATACTGACACACAATTGCATTGTTCATGATAAAGGATAAAATCAAGAAACTTATTATCCATGGTAGTCCTTTGACGGATTAATATACTTGAACATGTGCAAAAATAGTGGCAGAAGGGTAAAATGTGCCTTTAAACAAAGCTTATACACTCCTAACTTTTTACAGTGACGAACTACGACTGACAGTGTCTTGTAAGTTCCTCTTTTATTTTCATTGAAATTTTACAACAGATCAGCTTTTCGTCACCTCAGATTGTTTTACCAAACCTTTTCAAAAGAAACGTGCATGTCTGAAATGCAAGAACCTTAACTTTTCAACCAATGACAACATTTAAGACTATTTCATATTGAAAGCATATGCAGAAAAAGCAATATGGTTCAAATGATTAAAATTTACCTTGAAAGGGTAGAAAACATTGTAACAAAAGAAGAAAATGTTGGTAAATAGCATTTTCTCCTGCCTTTTTCTTCAGGATTATGAAAACACTGTGTTGGTTGGTTAAGTGTGTAAGAATAACTTACTGTGTAGATGACTGATAGAATCTAAGATAAGCCTATGAAGTGTGTTGTAGTCCTTTATAGACTTGGCTAGCATCACCAATAAAACATCATATAACTGTTTCTCTACATTGGCCGTTCTCACTAGAAAAAAATCATTACAGACAGTTTAACTCTTTCCATATCATAGACAACACCAAAAGCTTTTGTGGACAGTGTAGATCAAGATCAGACTGCACAGTCTGATCTCTGATCTACACTGTCCACTACTATATTCTAGATTATGACCGAACTGTCTCTTGATCTAGCAAAGAAAATATCTTTTTAGCCTTTGAGAAATTGCAATTTATTTATTCAGCTGTGAAAGAGTTAAAATGGCTTGTTTCAGCAATAAAGCAGTTGAATAGATAGCCAAATTTGCTAACCTAGAATAAATGCATAGCACAGTATCAAATACTGTCTCAAAAATGGCATGATAAAGTAATGCACATAAAGACTACTTTAACCTTGGTTTCTGACTTAATTAGTCAAAAGTTTAGGTCATGATAATTATCCACCATTCATTGAAAAAAAAAAGGCATTGCCCAATAAACCAGTATTTATATAAACCTTCTTACCATTTTAGAATAAAGTTGTCAATAAATGCATTACCTTGTACATGTGCAGTTAAGATTTGTAGGTATATGATGAAAGGAATATTATGCTGTAATTCCTTTCCTGGGGCTTATAATTGCCAGACACCTTGCTCCACCTTTGGTCTTGCAAGGTGTCAAATTTTTCCATATAGCTAGAAGCAAAATTAAACCCCAGGAAAGTAGATTCAATATAATATTCTGTATCTGAAACTGTTTCTCTACATTTGTTGGTCTCACTAGGAATAGAAGTACACAAAATTTAGGCATTTCTAAAGGTTTATAAAATTAAAATCTTTCTCTGTATTCCATAGACAAGTTAAGAAACAATGTTTTCACATATCTGGAAAATTATCTATTTGAGCCATGCTCTGGCAAAAGGGGGGGCTTAATGCATCTCCATGATGCATTAAACCAAGAAAGTCATCACATAATCACAGATCCAAATCCATTTTTTCTAACAATCAACTGGATCTGGCAGTAGAATGAGTCTTAACAAAAGTTAAGACTCATTTGTTTGATAGTAGATATCTCTTGAACCCCCTGACATTATTTCACACATTATCTCACTATTGGTGAGATGACAACCAGAATTTGGTTTGACATGTCAGGTTCAAAGGACAAGGTCACTGCAGGTGTCAAAGGTCACATTGAAAGTAATCTTAGATTACCTACCAAACAATGTTTTCAAATGATAGTATGTCTTTGAAAATATACCAATTATAAAGAGGAAAAGGAAAAAGTGTTTGTTACTTACTGGATTCAACAATGCCATCCAACAAAATCTTTGCATTTTCAAAACCATCATTCACTGAAAACTCCAGAACCTAAATAAAACAAGATGTCTGTTTGTAAAACAGTCATGCCCCCCTACTGCCACATTGATACAGGAAGTGGCACAGTTCATAAACTGATATCAAAAGAATTGATTGGGAAATATCGATGTCATCTTTTTGATTTATAGCCACTTCAATTGTTAAACGTGATAATCTGTCAACAGTTCGCATAATTATACACACCGCCGTGTGTATACATACAAGATTGTAAACAGTCGCTTATACACAGACTGGGTTATCGATTTTCTTTTCGGCACGCGCGTTCGACTTCCGCTTTTTCCAAGTCGACTTCGATGCTTACTACGTCCCCGATAATATGCCAATAAAATGTTGGCGCCACAAGTTGAGCCACACATGATGATTTTTGAGACACTTTAATTTTTTTTGAGCAAATGGCTCAAGTGGCAAACGGCAGTGCGGGCTCTGAATCATCTGGTGGTCACTGTGACCTTGACCTTTCACGGATTAACCTTAAAATCGATAGGGATCATTTACACTCCAAGATGAATATCTGTACAGAATTTGAAGGACCTAGGTCAATTCTGAGTGTAGTTATCATCTGGACAAGGTTTGGTCTATATATCATTAAGTTGAAGGCCACTGTGACCTTGATGGATTAATCTCAAAATCAATAGGGATCATTTACACTCCGAGATGAATATCTGTACAGAATTTGAAGAACCTATATCAATTCTATGTCTAGTTATCATTCGAACAAGGTTTGGTCTATATATCATTAAGGTGAAGGCCACTTTGACCTTGATCTTTGATGGATTAATCTCAAAATCGATAGGGATCATCTGTACTCCGAGATGAATGTCTGTGCCAAATTTGGCGAACCTAGGTCAATTCTGTGTCTACTTATCATCCGGACAAGGTTTGGTCTATATATCAACATGTTGACCGTCACCGTGACCTTGACCTTTGACCGATTGACCTCAAAATCTATAGGGATCATCTACACTCCAAGACGCATGTCTGTGCCAAATTTCACGAACCTAGGTCAATTCTGTGTCTAGTTATCATCCGGACAAGGTTTGGTCTATATATCAACATGTTGACAATCACTGTGACCTTGACCTTTGACCAATTGACCTCAAAATCAATAGGGACCATCTACACTCCGAGATGCATGTCTGTGCCAAATTTCATGAACCTAAGTCAATTCTGTGTCTAGTTATCATCCGGACAAGGTTTGGTCTATTTATCAACATGTTGACGGTCACTCTGACCTTGACCTTTAACCGATTGACCTCAAAATCAATAGAGATCATCTACACTCCAAGACACATGTCTGTGCCAAATTTCACGAACCTAAGTCAATTCTGTGTCTAGTTATCATCCGGACAAGGTTTGGTCTATATATCAACATGTTGACCGTCACTGTGACCTTGACCTTTGACCGATTGACCTCAAAATCAATAGGGACCATCTACACTCCGAGACACATGTCTGTGCCAAATTTCACGAACCTAGGCCAATTCTGTGTCTAGTTATCATCCGGACAAGGTAAGGTCAACCGACCGACCGACCGATGGACCGACCGACATTAGCAAAGTAATATAGCCCCACTTCGTTGAAGGGGGGCATAATTACAAAAATACTAACCTAAGTCAATCTGCTTCTTTCATGTATACCTAATTTCACCCTTTACTGAACTATCCCCCTGTTTAATCAACCTTGAGAAAAGAGGCTTCTGAATTATTTTGGGGAAATGGGGAAAATGCTGGTAATCAGCAATTTCTGCTTTACAAACAATGTTTTCTATTTTTCAAGGCAGTCTCCAGTCATTTGAGCCACGTTAACCCTTTACCAAACAATCCCTGGTTTATACGACCCTGAGATAGAAGCTTTTTGAAAACATTGTTGGAAAAGGAGAAAATGCTGGTAACCAGCATTTTCTCCTTTTCCCACAATGTTTTCTACCCTGCTGGAAACAAATTTCAATTTTTGAGTTACGTTTATTCTGTCGTCTGCAAGTGCTTTCAATTTGGACCAGTCTAAAACTTTGTAGTTTGGTAAAGAGTTAAATATGATACCTACAAATCTTTTTAACTCTTTACCAAACAACAGAATTTTAAACTTGTCCAAACTGAAATCATTTGCAGACTACAAAATAAACCTTACTCAAACATTGAAATTTGTTTACAGGACCTCGGCCTTTCTCTATGGCATGTCGTAGAAGGCGACTAAAATTAGAGACAAACGGCTGCTTTCCTCGTAATTCGTAGGATTGCAGCAGGCTGGGTAGTTCTTATTCCAAATCCTGTATTTTTTTCTTGATGTAAATAGGGTTTGGAATGGGAATCAATTGGCCTGTGGGACCCCGTGTGGTTTAATCGGGGGTATAAGAATAAACCACTGCAGTCCCGCGATCGTCACATCTGCCATTTCATCTGGCGGAACAAAAGTGACAGCATGCATGTCGTAAAAGGCGACAAAAGGGGCATCATTTTGTGTTTCGTCCATTCCTCATTTATCATGTTTGTCTTATGTTGTTGCACATGTATGTTCATTATTGTTTACTAAGTAAGTGCGCCCAATATGACCTAAGTTGTCGACGGGCCTTAAAACGCTATTCATCTTATTCATCTTGTTTACAGGAGGGTAGAAAACATTGTGGGAAAAGGAGAAAATGCTGGTTACCACAATGTTTTGAAAAGCCTTCTTTTCTTCAGGGTCATTCAAAGTTGGAATTGTGTGGTAGAGTTAATTTGGTAAAGTCTGAAATTTGGTTGTTTATTAAAGATTCAAACTAAGTTGTCTGCAAATATTCTTAATTAGGTAAAGTCTAAAATTTGGTTGTTTATTACAGATTTAAGACAAAAGTAAACAATTTAGGAGTGAAAGTGCAGGTAAATTTAATTCACTCCATTTGAAAGTATGGATATTTTTACAAATCTGACAATGTGTCACAGTACAGTCTGTCAAAGTTCCTGTCACAAGCTGAAAAATGAACCTTACATCTATAATTCAAGCTGGTGACTTTAATTATAGTTTTACTATTCATTTTTCTTCAGTCTTTGGAACTTTGACAGGCTGTAATTTAACAAACTGTCAGAATCATAATAATATCCATACATATAAACGGTGTGAATTAAAGTTGCCCGAACTTTCACTTCCGTAAAGTTTACTTTTGGCTGCAAGTGGGCCTACGATGTGTAAGCTAAAAACATAAACTGAATTCATAAAACAGCATTTGTTCCAAAGTCTTCAACTCCTTACCACACTATCCCAAGTTTTAACGACTCTTAACATAATGTGCTTTTGAAAACATAGTGGGAAAAGGAGAAATGCTGGGATATTTTTGTCATTTGGTAAAGAGTCAACATAACAGAGAAGAGAAATAGGATCATCCATCATATTCCTGAAATGTATAATAACAGACTTTTTTTCAAGACAATTATACAAAGTTTTTCAGTTTAGAATTTTAGGATGAACACCAAAAAAGGTTTTTCCACTATTTCACAATAAAATAAATGTAGTGTAAGGAGATAACATACAGACCTCTTTTACAGCTTCAGCAAAATCTATATCTGTCATAAAACCTGGTGGAATACCCTCCATTTTTGAAGGATGATATGGAACATCTTCAGAACTTCTGGAACGACAATGTATTATAATAAAGTCTGAGCATGAATCCAAACAGCAAAGTGAAGATCACAACAGCAACTTTTACAATTCAACAAAATTTAATGAACAGTGACAGAGAGAAAAAATCAATGAGATAAAATGGAATGCAGTGGAAATATCTTACTTAACCTTCTATTTCCAGATATGAGAAAAGAAAACATTCAACATGGAAAATACACAGCAAGAAACTAAATACATTGTGGAGTTGAAAGAAAGAAGGAAAAAAAAAAGACAAAGCAAAAGACTCGCCCCCCCCCCCCCACACACACAAACGCTTACACAAAATACACACACATGTGATCAGTACAGGGAAAAAAAAACTTCAAAAATGAAAAAAAATGTAGGTATCAGGATCTACAGTAAGCGGCCATGAATATTTCATCAGACTGAATCCAAATTTACTTCCAAGTATTTCCAACTTTACTTCTTAATTTATTGTGGGTCAACAACTAAAGCTATGGTTATAAAATTGACATAAAAAATAAAGCAAAACAAATCTTACATTAAACAAGAGGGCCATGATGGCCCTGAAGTCGCTCACCCGAGTCTTTTGACCAAACATGACCCATTTTCAATCTCTTTTGATATTGTGACAACATTCTACCAAGATCTCATAATTACTGGACTGGAAATTTGGCCTCTAGCATGTACACAAGCTTTTTCTAGAATTTCTCTCAGTGACCTACTTTTTAGCCAAATACAGCCAATTTTCCCATTGTAGATATTATCAAAACAATGATTCTGACCACCTTTGTAAGTACTGGAAAGAAAATGTGGCCTCTAGAGTGTACACAAGGTTTTTCCAAGATTTGAAATGGCGACCTAGATTTTTACCCAATGTGACCCATTTTCAATTTCATCATATTGATCATCAAGACAAACATTCTGATTATTTTCATAAGTATTGGACAGAAAATGGTGACTATAGAGCTACACAAGCTATTTTAAAGATTTGACCTGGTAAAACATGAGATCCCTGAGACAGGGCTAAATTTAGTAGCCCTAGGTCTTATGGTTAGTAACAAGAAGATTTATAAAGTTTCCACTATAAAAGCATACGTAAAAGTTGTGACCCCTGGTGTGGGGCCAAACTTGACCCCAAGGTTAAAATTTGGGCCCTCTTGGTAGAGGCCCACTAGATAAAGCTACATGCAAAATTTGGTAGCCCTAGGCCTTATGGCTAGGTACGAGAAAATTTTTAAAGTTTCCCTATAAAAGCCCATGTAAAACTTGTGACCCCCCGGGACGGGGCCAAATTTGACCCCAGGGCTATAATTTGGGCACTCTTGGTAGATGCCCACTTGATAAAGCTACATGCCAAATTTGGTAGCCCTAGGCCCTTTGGCTAGGTACCAGAAGAACTTTAAAGTTTTCCCTATATAAGCCCATATAAAACTTGTGACCCGGGGTGGGGCCAAATTTGACCCCAGGGCTATAATTTGAAGACACTTGGTAGAGGTCCACTAGATAAAGCTACATACCAAATTTGGTAGGCCTAGGCTTTATGGTTTCAGACAAGAAGATTTTCTAAGATTTTCAATATTTTTCAGTTTTGTTGCCATGGCAACCAAAGTTTTTGAAGGAATCAAAGGTAGTTTCAGAGAAGATGTTTGAAATAAAAGTTAACGCATGGACGGACGGGCGGAAGGACGCATGGACGGACGCATGACGGACACCAGGCCATGACATAAGCCCGCTGGCCTTCGGCCAGTGGAGCTAATAAAAATCAATGCACGCATGGACAGACAGACAGACGAATGGACACATGTACGCACAACGGACACCAGGCCATGACATAAGCCCGCTGGCTTTCGGCCAGTGGAGCTAAAAATGTTTTTCACATCGTCGCCAAAATTAAGCAGAAAAATAACAGCACTATGTTTTGGGAAGCTACAACTTTGATGCAAGGTGAAAAACACTAATGGCATATTAAAGTGAATAGCCCCAGTAACCTCGCTTCCTACCAGTATAGCTTTCCTGATGATCGCAAGATCACAAGCAGCAAAATTAGTTTTCTTGTACACTGAAAAATACATGCAAGTAAATGGAATTTCGGAATTTGATGAAATATTTATGGCCATTTACTGTACATGAAACAGCAAACATAAAGTTACTAGTATTAAATTTCTTACTTGTTTCTCTTTATCGGTGACTTTTTCAGTTCTTCATATTCTGCAAATAAGAATTTTCTTCAAAAAATACTCTTTCTTGCTCTTTCTGAGCTAAAAACTTTAGACTTCAAATAATGGACACTCATGAATTCATTAGAATTTCCTTTACAAGACAACAAAACTTCACACTCGTTCCAATCAACAGCTTCTGCAGGGGTACAACAAATTTGATGTGGCTAAAATTATAGGATTTGTCTGTGAAAGGGTATATAACAATCTGGGAAAAGGAGATAATGCTGTTGTACCAGCATTTTCTCCTTTTTCCCACACTGTTTTCCATAGTCTTTTTTACCATGGTTGTTAGGACTCCAGATTGAGTGGCAAAAGGTGAAATGGGAGAAAAAACATCATTTGCAGTGTAAGGCCATTTCACAGATTATGGAAGCAAATTCATTTTTAAACATGCTATTCTACATATAAACAAATTCCTCGGCAATTCATTGTCCATTAATTCACTGCCATTTTATAATTTCACATTTAGTTCTAAAGTGGAACCTCAATGATATGTTCTGAATGAAATTGCAAGATTTGAAGAGAATATACTATTCACTGCTCTAAAGGTGTTACATCTATTTTCAAAGAACAAATAATTTTTGGCCTTTTCAGAGCTGGCTTCTCTAAGATCATGTTGCCACACTACTGATGTCATAAATGTAATGCTGTAAGCTAGATCTTTACACTGTGATGCCTCAAATGAGCCATGCTCTGGAAAAAGAGGGCAAAATACATCTCCATGATACATTTTACTACGCAAGTCATCACATGATTACAGATCCATAAAATCCATTCTGTTTAACAATTGACTAAATCAGGAGGTATAATGGTCCACACAGAAAATTGACCAATAGTAAAAAGTTTCGACCAAGGTCAGTCTGCATGGACTTTGCAGGCTGACATGGGTCTAAACTTTTTTGCAGATGCATTAAGCCTCCTTTTTACAAAGAAATACTCATTTAATTTATGCACTGAGGTAAACAAGTTACCCATACAGTGCCAACATAAATTTAAAAAGAAGGATTTTCAGTGCAGTCTGCATAATATTCATAAACCATTCTAAATTAAGTCTATTTCCACATTTCAAAGGAACACTATTTCTGATTGACTGAACTAAATGGTTAAGCCAATCAGAATATGGTTCCACATTTCAAAGGAACACTATTTCTGATTGACTGAACTAAATGGTTAAGCCAATCAGAATATGGTTTAGCCAATCCAAAGATATTTCCTTTAGAAATTCAGTATTAGACTAAAAATGCACCCTGGAATGGTCGGTAAATACAGCCCCTGATTCAAGCTACACAGTTTGCAGATGTCATTTCTAATGTCTGTAAATACCACAAAAAAAATACCTTTGGAATGGACAGTAGATGCCGATGCTATCTCATTTGCAATCTGCTGGAAAATGTCAGAAGTGTCTTCCTCTACATGCAAATCTTCGTGGTCATTGGAATATGCCCCTGAAATGAATACGAACGTACGAAGTCATGCACTTTTGTATATAATTTGTGGGTAGGCCAGTACAGCCTAAACTGTTAGGATATGTCATAACTCTTGGTACAGATAAAAGGAATTTGTCAAAATCTTAAAATCAAAATTTCTGCAATTCTATTGGCACCCACTAGATGAACTGGAATTTTTTCAACAGCCCAAATATGCTCACTTCCAAAAGAAAGGATACACAGATGTGAAAGCAGAAAACTTTTTGTAAATGCAACAGAGAATTGTTCACATCCTGAAACTGAAAGTCTGCAGTAAATTTCAAAAGCAATATGTCAAACTGCATTGGAGGACGTAATACTGCTTGAAATCAAGTAGGAGTCACAACACAAAGTCACACAATTCATCTTTATTGTTTGTAGCCATTACTTGTATAACTCACAACTGATGAATGATACCTAATTTACTGGGCATATGCATGAACTTTAAGGAATTGTGGTCAGTCTTATTGAATAATGCGTTTTGATTAGGTTAACATTGCATGCTGACGATGTTTAACTTAACAAACCAACATCCTACAGATGCTCTAAACACAAGAGATTTGGCGATTCTGTGGGCAAAGAAGAACGTTCATTTTCTGCTGTTGGAGGAGTGCTACTTGCAATATCTGAAGATGACATGGTGAACTGCAATTAAATGCGTAATGGCACTCATCAACTTAACGAAAACTGGTGCAAGAACATTTTCCTGATAATACACCCCTGTCAGGTTTCATTGTACATGAGTGAGCCAATGCACGATGGTTGAAAGACTGTCACCCCTATTTTATTACGACACCTTCTCTAATGATCCAATACACGGCTATGTGCGTCAACAAAACGTTTGCACATTGGTAGACCATCTCATGTCGACACTAACATATCAAAAGAAAATTCCACTCCAACTTGAAAACTTACAGGTAAGCCTAACGATTGTGTCGAGAAGCTCACTGTGTCCTATCTGGTCAAGGACGTAATGTAAACATTTGTACATTGTATTCACATCTGGCTGTAAAACTGTACTCTACAAATTTATCTGTCAAAATGCATATTAACAAATTTTGTTGTTCTTGAATTTTAGCGTCATAGTGCTGTTGCTGGAGCTGTCAAAAACCATTTACGTAAATGTAAATAAGCTGCGGCGTAATTATGACAACAACCACATTCATGTGTCTTTTACCCTTATATAATAAGCATTATTGATATAACCTGAGCATTTCTGCTTAACATTCTTTCTTTACATCTGTGTTTTTTTTTTGTTGAGTATAAGCCCTGTATAACAGACTACACATTTTACCTGAATATTAATTGGTAGTCCTCAAATTGGGTTGCACATCTAAACCTAAAATAATGATGTTACAGAGACATGGATCATCCAATATGAATCATAATGAAGCGCAGCCATGTCAGACAAAATACAAAACAATAATTTGTCTGATTTTAATCATTTATGGACCTGTTTTGAAAATGTATGATTTCAAACTTTGTATCCCTTTTTTTTTGTTGGAAGTAAGTATAACAATCCACTGAAAATTAGAAGTGCTTGGCCTCTCTTACATTCACTCTCATGACCCCTGGATTACCGCCCCCCCACAAATTAATGACTAAGCTAAAAGGTTTGGAAGTTCAACAAGCAATCTAAATTGTGCCCAAAGATTCTAGAAACAATTCAACCTTGTTCCAAAAGATTTAAAATATAGTTAAATCTTACCAATAGATTTAAATCTTTTACGTGACAAAATTCTAGACTTGTCAAAATTTAAGCATTTGTAGACAGAAATTGGAGTATTTACATACCATGGATTAAATGACACTCAAGAAAAAGACTTTGTCTCTGTTAGAATAGAAAACTGTAGGAAATGTATATAATGCTGTTGCCAGCATTAAATTATTCTTTTTTTTTCCAAAATGTTATCAAGAGTCTATTTCTTCAGCAATGTTAAATCTCTTTTGGTAAAGGGTTTGGAAAACAATTTGTACAAAGAGTTAAGAAAAAGTTTACCATATCTTGCCATCTCAACAAGTTTTGACTGTTCTGCAGTCTCGGCTGCGATATCCTCTGCTTCCTCTTGCAGCGCAATCATCTTCTCTTCACGCACCCTTTGATAAAAGTAATCTGCTGATGTAAACTGTGTATGATCTATGTCACTGATATTGAATTCACCAATGCCTGCTGAATCTGGGCTGATTGGCGACATTTTTGTTTTCACTTTCTTTTCAAAGGAAGCAGATTTTGGAGGAGTTTCTGGAAGCCTCACTTTCAACTGAGGTCGAGATTTGTTGCCATAATCAACTGATGTATTTGAACTATTTGTGACCTGATTTTGGTTTCGTTCCAAATTTCTGTATTCAACTTGATCTGGAGATTTACTATATTTTTGTGGAGAATTGTATCCACCATTTCTTACATACTGGCTGTCATAATCCTCATTATAAATGTCACTATTTCTATAATACTGACCATTATTGTCTTTCTTTGAAGACCTATTACCTGCACTAAGTCCATATCCATAACTATCATTTTGATAGCCAGTTTGGGAAGACCTATTCCCATCATTATTGCGATCATGGTTTGTTTGTGCAGAAGAGGCATAAAATCCTGGTGGTACTAGGTTTGGACGCAACTGAGTACCATACATACTTGGATTAATGCTGGACACAACAGCATTTATCTGATCTCCATAGTGTATATTTGGTGGATAAAAGGGTGGATTATTTGGTACCCTAGTAGGATCTGCTATTGGTCTATGGCTTGTATCATAATGCTGTGTGGATGGTATTTGATTATTCACCTGAGACTTTGGACTGCGGCCATTTGGCTGATAGCTGTCACGTTTGTCAGATATGGTGCTACTTAAAAAACTGGGCTCTAGATTGGCAGCTGCATTTTGTCCATCTATCAAACTTGTCCCAATAGTTGGACCAGAAGATTTATGGGACTCCTGCCTACCTGGACTTGGTAAATTATCCAAATTTGCAGCAAATCTGTGATCATGGTGTCGTTGATATTTAGAATCAAGATAATTATTTGAGTCCCAAACAGCCTCTCTGGATGTCCCACTAAAATGATTGCGGTTTGAAAATGACATGTCAGCACTTTCTTGTTTTGCAGGGATTCTAGTGAAGTATGAATTTTCTGCATTGTTGGATTGGTTTCCTGGTGACTTGCTTGGCGACTTCATCGGACTCGTAGGTGTTGGAGGGTATGTGGAGACATTCTCAAACGGAAAAAAGTCATTGACTGGCTTATTTTTGTCCAAAGTTGAGTTTAAATGAAGACCTTTCACTGACTGTTTTGATGAAGTATTAGATTTCGAGTTGTCATACACTGCCAAGTTTGAAGGCATCATGTCCTCAGCCATAGTCTTGAGAGGTTTATTGTAAGAAGATGAATCATGGGAAGCAAAGCCTGTGGTTAATGAAAAATCTACATTCTTGCGTTGTGGTGGTACATATCTATCTGTAGGTTTATTTGGTGCATGGTGAGGTATCTGTGTTTCTAGATGCTTCCTTTCCTCCTGGTCTTCAAATGGTGGGGTCATATCTTTAAAGAAATTTCATATCAATTAAACTAATTAAAACAAGAGGGCCATGATGGCCCTGAAGTCGCTCACCTGAGCCTTTTGACCATACATGACACATTTCCAATCTCTTTCAGGATATAATAACAAACATTCTGACAAACTTCCATTAGTATTGGACTTAAAATATGGCCTCTAGAGTGTACATAAGGTTTATCAAAGATCTTACAAATTGACCTAGTTTTTGACCAGACATGACCCATTTTCAATCTCATCCAAGATATCATCAAGACAAACATCCACACCAAGTTTCATGAGTATTGGACTGAAAATGCCGCCTCTAAAGCATACAAAAAGTTTTTCAAAGATTTGATCTAGTGACCTAGTTTTTGACTCAACGTGACACATTTTCAAATTCATTCAAATATTATCAAGACAAACATCCTGACCAAGTTTCAAGAGTATTGGACTGAAAATGTGGCCTCTAGAGTTTATACAAGATTTTTCTAAGATTTGACCTAGTGACCTAGTTTATGACCCAACATGACCCATTTTCGAACTTGTCCGAGATATCATCAAGACAAACATCCTGACCAAGTATCATGGGTATCGGACTGAAAATGTTGCCTCTAGAGTGTACACAAGGTTTTTCCAAGATTTGACATAGTGGCCTAGTTTTTAAACCGACATGACCCATTATCGAACTCGTCTGAGATATCATCAAGACAAACATCCTGACTAAGTTTCATGAGTATCGGATTGAAAATGTGGCCTCTAGAGTGTACACAAGGTAAAAGTTGATGACGGACACTGGAGGATGTACACCGGACACAGCACAATCACAAAAGCTAACCTTGAGCACTTTGTGCTCAGGTGAGCTAACAAAAAGGTCTATTACCATTCAGGTCCCTGGCTCTTGGAACAATTATGGAAGGAAAAGCAAAGTAATGTTACAAAAATTAGCTACTTTTTTCATAGTATTTTCAAATCATGCTTAAAAAGTGCTCTCAAAAAGTTTGTAGGAACATAGGCAATTCCTTGTTACAAGAAAGTGCAACTATTCTAACTTCTTTCCAATCATCCTAAAACCATTCTTTTCATTCAAATATTTCTCCCTTCCACACACACACACAAGTCTCCTGTATCTCTAAACAAGAGGGCCATGATGGCCCTGAAGCCGCTCACCTGAGTCTTTTGACCAAACACGACCCATTTTCAATCTCTTTCAAGGTATGACAAACATTCTACCAAGCTTTCATAAATGTTGGACTGGAAATTTGGCCTCCAACTTGTACACAAGCTTTTTCTAGAATTTCCCTCAGTAACCTACTTTTTAGCCAAACAGAGCCCATTTTCCCATTGTAGATATTATCAAAACAAAGATTCAGACCACCTTTCATAAGTACTGGAGAGAAAATGTGGCTTCTAGAGTGTACACAAGGTTTTTCCAAGATGTGACATGGCAACCTAGTTTTTCATCCAATGTGACCCATTTTCCATTTCGTTTCATCGATCATCAAGTAAAACATTGTTTATTTGCATAAGTATTGGACAGAAAATGTTGATTCTTGAGCTACACAAGCTATTTTAAAGATTTGATCCAGTGACCTAGTTTTTGACCCAATATAACCCATTTTCAGACTCAAACAAGATATCATCAAGACAAACATTCTGACTAAGTTTCATGTGTATTGCACTGGAAATGTGGCCTCTAGAGCATACACACGCTTTTTCTAAGATTTGACCTAGTGACCTAGTTTTTGACCAACATGACCCATTTTCAAACTCCTCCAAGAAATCATCAAGACAAATATTTTGACAAAGTTATATGAGTATTATACTGAAAATGTGGTTTCTAGAGAATACACAAGGTTTTTCTAAGATTGGACCTAGTGACCTAGTTTTTGAACTGATATGACTCATTTTCATACTTATCCAAGATATCATCAAGACAAACATTCTGACCATTCTGACCAACTTTCAAAAGTTTTGGACTGAAAATGTGGCCTCTAGAGCGTACACGTTTTTCTAAGATTGGACCTAGCGACCTAGTTTTTGACCTACATTTTCAAACTCATCAAAGATTTTGTCAAGACAAACATTCTGACCATCTTTCAAAAGTTTTGGACTGAAAATGTGGCCTTTAGAGTGTAAACAAGGTTTTCCTAAGATTTGACCTAGTGACCTAGTTTTTGAATTGACATGACCCATTTTTGAACTCGTTCAAGACAGACATCATCAAGTCAAACATTCTGACCAATTTTCAAGAGTTTTGGACTGAAAATGTGGCCTCTACTGCATACACATGTTTTTCTAAGATTTGACTCAGAGACCTAGTTTTTAACCTGACATGACCCATTTTCAAACTCGTCCGAGATATTATCAAGACAAACATTCTGACCAATTTTCAAGGGTTTTGGACTGAAAATATGGCCTCTAGAGCGTACACAAGGTTTTTCCAAGATTTGACCTAGGGACCTAGTTTTTGACCTGACATGACCCATTTTTGAACTCATCCGAGATATTATCAAGACAAACATTCTGACCAACTTTAAAGAGTTTTGGACTGAAAATGTGGCTTCTAGTGCGTACACAAGGTTTTCTTAGGATTTGACCTAGTGACCTAGTTATTCCCCGGACATGACCCATTTTCGAACTCATTCGAGATATTATCAAGACAAACATTCTGACCAAGTTTCATGAGTATCGGACTGAAAATGTGGCCTCTCGAGCGTACACACGACGCATGACGCATGAAGCACGACGGGCACAGCACGATCACAAAAGCTCACCTTGAGCACTTCGTGCTCAGGTGTGCTAAAAAGCTTAAATGTGATGCAGTCCAATTAACAACTTCAGTAAAAACAGATACATAATAAAATATCGAAGTTTTTGCATGACGGTGCCAATGACAATGCCAGTGCTACGATAATACCTCGATGTTTTCATTAAAAACAGCCAAACTAATAACGTTTGGCTAATCAAAGTATCTATCAGCCATGACTAATTAGATACTAACCCTTCACCACAGAATCCCAAGTTTTAATGACCCTGAGAAAGACACCTTTTCAAAACATTAAGGCAAAGGAAGAAAATGGTGGTAACCAGGATTTTCTCCTTTCCCACAATGCTTTCTACCCATTTGAGAATAAAAACTATCATTTGAAAAACATCTTAATTGTTGTCTGTAAATACCTTCGTTATCGACTGGTGTAAAATTTTGCTGTCTGGTAACCGCTTCATTCAGGTATGTTAATTCTACCTCCAGACAACTTTCTTTCTGTAGCTGACCACTATTTGAAAACACCAAGGTGAATAAGAAATTGCTTTCGAAGTGCAGTTTCTCCTCCTGTCATCTTTTTTTTCCAACACATATCAAACCTTACGATTTGATGTCTATGTCAAAAAAGGTTATTTTAGTGTCATTTGCTTTAAAGTTCATTCCCGGGGATCATAAGTCAACCCTTTACAAAATTACCCCATCTTTTAATGACTGTTTGCAAGAGGGAAAAAGTGTTTGAAAAAATGTCAGGAAAAAAAAAAAATCTAGGCAAGCAGCCTTTTTTTTATTTCCACCTCCGTTTTTTCTAGCCTTTCATAACTGGATATTCAACTTGGACAGGCCTAAAATTTTGTTTACTGGTAAAAACTTAAATTGTGTACGAAAAACTTGTTTACCTGGTGGTATCATTGCAGCCATAAAATCTCCAAAATATTCTGGGACCCGGACTTCTATTCCTTCTATTGGCTGAAAAACATGAGTGAAACAACTGAATTCATACTTACATGTATCTGCTCTAAAAGCATAAATAACCAAAACTTCCACAAGAAAAAATGGAACATTGCAACAGCCGGTTTCTCTGTGTGGTCGTATCAGGTGGAGTTGATGTCTAAAGAGGTTCATATCGGATGAGACTAAAGGTCGAATCACAAACCTCTTTACACAAACTACAATACCTGATTCAACCACACAGAAATGCAGACTACTGTAATTTTCTTTTAATGATATACATTTTTTTTATAACTGCAAAAAAAAAACATCACGAAATGAATTAAATAACAAAAAAAGAAATCGGATAGCTGCATATTTTTTGGATTTGAAAAAGCTACATGTGAATACATATTAACCCTTTACTTAACAATCCCTAGTTTTCACAACTCTAAGAAAGAAGCCTTTTGAAAACATTGTGGGAAAAGGAGAAAATGCTGGTGACCAGCATTTTCTCCTTTTCCCACTATGTTTTCTACCCTTCCCAACACAAATTTCAATTTTTGAATCACATTAATTTTGTCGTCTGTAAATGCTTTCAATTTGGATCAGTCTAAAATTCTCTTGTTTGGTAAAGAGTTAAGAGTTCCTCTCAGAGTACATGTGTGATATGGATAAACAGGAATACAGGTAAACTTTAGTAAAGTTCTCGAATCCTGTGTTGATACAACCTTCCAGACTCAACACAGCAAAATAATGGATTTAAGTCTGTTAACTGAGTTAAGTCTGTTTATTTTGCTGAGTTGAGTCTGAAATGCTGTGTCAAGTCAGGATTTGAGAACATTACTAAAGATGGTTAATGTTACTGATATGTCTCATATAACCAACCCAATTAACTCTTAACCATACAAACCTGAGTTTTAACAACCCAGAAGGAGTGGGCTTTTGAAAACATTGTGGGAAAAGGAGAAAATGCTGGTAACCAGCATTTTCTCCTTTTCCCACAGTGTTTTCTATCCTATTAAAAACAGAAATCATCATTTGAGCTACATTTATTTTGTCGTCTGCAAATGCTTTCAGTTTGGTTGACTCCAAAATTTTGTCGTTTGGTAAAGAGTTAAAGTCAGGAAATGAGTTCAGTTGACTTGAGCAATACAAGAAATTTAAGTATGTTCATAAAACAGGGCCCAAAATCTATTTGTTGTTCAAAGGAGATGTTTACAATAGATATGTTGACATATCAATGGTAACCCAGCACTGTATCAGTTTGGCTGGCTTTGGGCCTGTTGAGCCAATTATAAAGTAAATAATATGCTATACATACCATTGCAACATCCTCATCTAACAGTGAATGAGAAACAGATCGTCCATTGTCACTTTCACTGAAATCACAGAGAGTTTTACACTTAACATTCAATCCCAGCTTCTCATGACCCTGAGAAAGAAAACTTAGAAAACATAGTGGAAAAGGGAGAAAACAATAGTGACCAACTTTTCTTTCCCCACAATGTTTTCTACCCTTCCAAAAACAAATTTCAAGTTTTCAATCTCATTTATCACCTGCAGTTGCCTTCAATTTTGACAAGTCTGATATTTTGAAAAAGGCAATCTAAATGGGGCTCAGCTGATGAAATACATCTTTAAACTCTTTCCCAAGCCATAATTTTTTTGTCCCATTTGAAAGCATTTGCAGACAACAGGTTAAATGTAGTTTAAATGATGGTGATTGTCTGTGAAAATACAGTAAACATTTGTGAGATTAGCAGAAAATGCTGGTAGCATCATTTTCTCCTTTTCCCACGAGCTTAAATAAGGTTATGTCCTCCAGATAGTTTTAACTCGGGATTGTGTTGTAAAGTATTACAGGGAGGGAAGTTCGATGGAAATGAAGAAAACTGTTTTTTTCTTCATTTCAAACAAAGTTTTAACAAAAGCCTTCTTTCTTAGGTTAAGAAAAATCTGGTCATTTTTGTAAAGGATTAACTCCTTACCACACAATCCCAAGTTTTAATGACACTGACAGAGCAGGCTTTTAAAAACATTGTGGGAAAAGGAGAAAATGCTGGTAACCAGCATTTTCTCCTTTTCCCACAATATTTTCTATCCTTCAAGAGAGGATATCACATTCTTAGTCACATTTTATCTGTAGTATGCAGATGTTTTTGATCTGGACCAGTCAAAAATTTTGTTGTTTAAACCTACATGTATTTATTTTACATTGATTGAGAAGCAAGTTCTAACAACTTATGCTAATCTCTCTCGATTCTGCTTCCTGGGAACTGCACCAGTACTCGCACCAAATGTGTGGGCCAATGAAGAATCCCAAAGTTGACATCCGCTCCCGGGTATCGAACTCGCGACCTTATGGTTATGAGGCTGACACTCTACCTCACAACCACGGACACCACTAAAGGGTTAGGCACCCAAAAAGAATAAATGTATTTATTTGACATCTCAGAGCTCAGATGTATCCATCAACAACATTTTTTTTGTTGTCTCCAACTTGTGAACACAATTTGTTTTCAATAGCTATTAATATTAAACATTTGACAGGCTTCATGAACAGCTGACTTTTCCTCTATAGTGATACTGAGTACTGTGGATGTGGAACAGTCCAGGTAGATAAGTCGTTAGAGCACTAGCCCTGTAAGTGAGTGGATTCAGGTTCTAATCCTGTAACAGCCACACTTTTCTTCCAAGGATTTACTTTAATAGTGTCAGAAGTGGATACAAGAACCAAAAAAGTCTCTTGAATCCATAGAGTGGGGTAGCTCCCAAAAGTTGGTAAGGGCAAGTGTAGAATAATCAGTAGCGTAGATGTCGAGCAGTACAAATAGCTCTGTGGCTACAACATTCACCCTGTAAGCTAGAGGTCTGAGGTTGGAGTCTCGTACTGGCTACACTTTTTCCCCATGAGATTTATGCTACCATAGTCATGATTTTACTACTGTTTTTGCTCATCCCCTTCAGACTCAGAAGCCTCAATTCTACTGTATATTGCAGCAGCACTCTGGGAAAAGCAGTTTAATGCTTTGATTGGTTGAATGGTGTTTTACCCCGCTTTCAACATTATTTCAGTTATATCATGGCAACAGCTCACATATTCATGTATTTCCTGGGTTTTACAAGTACTAGGCTAGGACTCTGAGGTGTCTTGCCCAAGGACACTCCCACGAAAAACCCAGTGGATCCAGTGCAGCTCGAACCCAGTGTCTCCAGGTAACGAGTCCCACACTTTACCACTGAGCCACGCAGGACCCCCAGTTTAATGCACCTACATCACAGACTATGCGATGCATTATACCAAGCAAGTCATCAAATAATTATAAATAAATGGATCCATAAATCCAATTTTGTCTAACAACCAACAGTATCATCAAGTAGCATAATCCTTGGACATGCAGAAAAATTATAACAAGAGGACCATGATGGTCCTATATCGCTCACCTGAGTAGGCCCTGATCTATCGATGTGGGGCTGAAAATGCAACAATTTGAAATTTGATCAGTCTTGAATTTTGTCATTATTACCATGGATACGAGTTACAGACTAATCCAAATGGAAAGTTGTAGCAATAGCTGATCATATCATCAAAAGGGCAACATAAATCTAATTTGAGTAAAAAAGGGTACAAAACATTGATTGTAATTGATTACGTTACCAGCATTTACAACTTTTTCTTTTACCCTATTTCCACACTATGGCCGAAATTTGAAGTATTTTGGTAAAGGGCCACTAGATGATTCTACATGCCAAATATGAAAGCTCTAGCCCTTACGGTTTGGGACAAGGAGATTTTTAAAGATTTCCTTCTTTATCTCTATGTGAAATCCGAGAATCCACAACATAGGGCCAAATTCGACACTAGGGCCATAATTTGAAGTATTTTGGTAAAGGGCCACTAGATGATGCTACATGCCAAATATGAAAGCTCTAGCCCTTACGGTTTGGGACAAGGAGATTTTTAAAGATTTCCTTCTTTATCTCTATGTGAAATCCAAGAACCCACAGCATAGGGCCAATTTCCACACTAGGGCCATAATTTGAAGTATTTTGGTAAAGGGCCACTAGATGATGCTACATGCCAAATATGAAAGCTCTAGCCCTTACAGTTTGGGACAAGAAGATTTTTAAAGTTTTTTCTTTCGGTTGCCATGGCAACCAGAGTTCTTCATGGAATTCAAATATTTGAAGTATTCTGAAAGTGAATCACCTAAGGATCATTTCTGTGAAGTTTCATTGAAATCTGATTGGCGGTTTAGGAGGAGAAGATTTTTTTGTAATTGTGAACGAACGGACGGACGGACGGACAGACGGACGACAGACATTGACCGATCACAATAGCTCACCTTGAGCACTTCGTGCTCAGGTGAGCTAAAAAGCAGAAAGTTTCCACTTTTGCAAATGCACTAAACCCCCTTTTCACAGAGCATAGCTCAATTATTTTGTTTCAAAACAGGGTAAGTGTTGTATTGTCATATCCAAATCTATTATCCTACTTTCTAATACAGAACAATAGATAAACCCTTGGGCGGCTAAGTGGGAATCAATGTCCTTTTATGGATAGTGTAGATCAAGATCTGCACATTCTGTGTGGTCTGTTCTAGGATCTAAACTATTAACTCCTTACCACACAATCCTGAGTTTTAATGACACTGGGAGATTAGACTTTTAGAAAACATTGTGGGAAAAGGAGAAAATGTGGGTAACCAGCATTTTCTCCTTTTTCCACCATGTTTTCTAACCTTTCAGGAACACATTCAATCATTTGAGCAACATTTTGTATTTCGTTTGCTAATGCTTTCAATTCGGACCAGTATAAAATTTGGTTGTGTGGTAATGAGGTAAGGAGATGTCTATCTAAAAAAAAAAAAGTTTAAGTAGCAACATTCAGGTTTTTACTATGGACTTGAAAGTTTCATTTAACTTATTTAGCAGGTTAACCCTTTACCACACGAGAAAATTTTAGACAGGTCCAAATTGAAAGCATTTGCAGACGACAAAATAAATGTGACTGAAAAATTAAAATTTGTTTTGGGAAGGGTAGAAAACATTGTGGGAAAAGGAGAAAATGCTGGTTACCAGCATTTTCTCCTTTTCCCACAATGTTTTCAAAAGGCCTCTTTCTCAGGGTTGTTAAAACTCGGGATTGTGTGGTAAAGAGTTAAGAATAAAAAGTAAGCCATACCTTGGGTATAACGAGACCTCACAAAATCCAGGTTCCCCATAGAGAACTAGAGTGTTGAACATTTTACCTTCTGTGAGTCTCTGGAAGGTCTTGGTGGCACGGCTTGTCCAGTTTTTGCTTATCTATAAATGGTAGAATTAAACACAGTTATACACTACAATTCCGTTCACCTGTTTTCAAATCGTATTGACTCTTTACCAAAATACAAGATTTCAGACTAGTCCAAAATGAGAGCATTTGCTGACAGAGTAAATATGACATAAAACCTGAAATTTGCCCTTGGAAGGGTAGAAAACATAGTGTGGAAAGAAAAAAGTGCTGGTTATTTTCTCCTTTTCCTACAATGTTTTCAAAGACCTTTTTCCTTAAGGCCCTTAAATTTTGGATTGTATTGTAAAGAGTTAAGTGCTAACCTGTTACCACACAATACCAAGTTTTAACGACTTGAGAAAGACACCTTTTGAAAACAATGTGGGAAAAGGAGAAAATGCTGGTAACCAGCATTTCCTCCTTTTCCAACAATGTTTTCTACCCTTCCCAAAACAAATTTCAGTTTTTCAGTCACAGTTATTTTGTTGTCTGCAAGTGCTTTCAATTTCGACATGAATAAAAATTTGTCGAGTGGGGTAAAGTTAACTTTACCCCACTCGACAACTTTTTATTTATGTCGAAATTGAAAGCACTTACTTTACCGTAAAGAGTAAATTCAATTAATTCAATTGCAAAGACAAAATATTTAGCATGTCTGTCATGGATTCTATAAATAATAAAGCTTGTTGTATAACAAATATAATTATGAATAACAATGCTTGTTTTGTGAGGTATATGAATTACAATGCTTGTTTTGTGACAAGTACATGAGTTACAACGCTTGTCTTATAACCAATATTTGAATTACAATGCTTATTTCAAAACCAACAACTACAATACTTGTTATATAAACAGTACACAAATTACAATCCTTGTTTTATAACCAATATATGAATTACAGTGCTTGTCAGCATAAAAGGTCCAGCAGCAACCAAATGTAAATAATGCCAGTGGTAAAATGCATTTAATATTAAATCATACAATTTAAATGTATGAAAATTATTGTGAAGATGGCAATCTATTTTTGTATGGTCGGTGCAGTTAGTCACTGGCAGAAAAATGAATTTTAAATCCAGGTCAAAATTTGCCAGGTTGCTCTATCTTTTGTTGACTTTTCCCATGATTTTGAAATTCACTTTTTATGGTGGCATATTTCTGCCGCAAGATACGAGATAGCTATCATGATAATTTTAGAAAACTATCGTGATAAAACAAAGTTTCCTGGAAATTTTATCTAAATAATAAAAATTTTCACGATAAAAAAATCGCAATAATTCTACCTGTTATCATGATTTTTTTTGCTTTCATGCCCATAACTGACATTCACAATATCTATAATTAGATATGGTTTCGGAACATCTTCATCTACAACCTTATGAATTCGCCTTTCCCCTGAATCGTTTTAAAGTGTTCGTAGGAGGCATTTCGAGTCGTCTTTGTGATTTTACAGACTTCTGTTCATTTCGAGTCTTGTCAAAATTTACCAATTAAGCTACAATTATTAATTATTCGAACTTTTACTTACTGCAATCTTGTGAAGTCAAAAACTACCGAGTTCATCCAAATGATAAATTTTCTATTTATAGATATCGAGAAACAGGTAGAACTATCAAGATAATTTTATCTTGCATGTCAGCTTCATGCACGATTGAGAAATTTTGCGTTAAAATATTAAGTTTATCGTGATATTTTTTTAGGAAACTTTTCACTATCTCGATAAAATTTCCAGGAAACTTTAATTTATCGCGATAGTTTTGTAAAATTATCATGATAGCTATCTCGTATCTTATGGCAGAAATATGCCACCATAACTTTTCACATTATTATCACCATCACCTAAACTATGCCTCCAGGTTATGAGACCTCTGCTTATCACTGAACCATAAAGGACCTCTAGATCTTATGGTAGTAGAAGGTTAATTTCACCAATAATCAGCAACTCGCCCCAAAATGGTATAGCATAAATATTGCACTTACAGGTACAATTCCAGCTAAGCTACATCTGACAGCTTGAGGTGGCCATTTCTTGAAGTTTGGTGGGAAATTTGCACAAATGCTGTCAACTGTTTTGAGTTCAGTCTGCCCATAATCCACAAAGAATACATCAACTGAGTTTGTACTGAAACAATTAAGATATATCATCCATTACTGTTTGCCAAACAACAAAAGGTTTTTTCTAGTCCATGTGGAAAGCATTTGCAGACGACAAATGTGGCTCAAAAGTGGGGTTTGTCCTTGAAATGGTAGTAAACATTCAGGGAAAAGGAGAAAATGCTGGTTACCAGCATTTTCTACTTTTCCTAGTATTTAATAAACTTATTTATCATTTTCTGTTCAGTGAATTACTTGGATTTCACAGTGAATAACACCACTAGCGATGATAAATATGATATCATCTCTAGTGACCATATAGTTTTTTAATGTTTGCCAGAGCTACTTTTTTCCTATATTGCTCATATTGTACCATTCTTGATAATTATTAGAATAAAAAAGGGTGAATTAGGAATATCTGTCACTCAAATGGGGTTTGATGGGATTAAAAAACTCGTCTTTCAGACTCGCTTTTTTAACTGCATCACATCCAATTCTAGTGACAGGTTTTAATATCACACACAACCAGTTGATTATCCTCTATTTCTTTAGGGTCAAAAGAATTAAATAGCTACATTTTTGCGACAGAAAATAGCACTTAATTCTGAAATCTTACTGACTCTTAGAAACCCACTAGCAGCTGACAATGCAGGAGTCATAATTGCATGATAATCCAGGCAAATTTAATTCATACCATTTAACTCTTTACCAAACACAAAAATTTTGGACTGGTCCAAACTGAAAGCATATGCAGACGACAAATCAAAATTTACTGTAAATCTTATTTTTTTTTTTTTCCTAAGGTTAGAAAATATTGTGGGAAAAGGAGAAAATGCCGCTTACCAGCATTTTTTTCCTTTTCCAACAATGTTTTCAAAAGGCTTCTTTTTAAGGGTCTTTAAAAATCGGGATTGTGTGGTAATGGGTTAAAAGTAAGGATATTACTGCAAGTCTGACAATGTGTTACAGCATGGCCTGTAAAAGTTCCAGTTCCTGGCAGAAAATGAATTGCAAAACTGGAATTAAAGTTGCCAACTCAAAAACAAACCATATTATCAGAGTCACTTGTAATTTGTCATCTAAAAATGCTTTCAATACCGTCAAGTTTAATAAGTAAACGGACTTGTGCAAAGACAGTGTTTTGTCAAGGGTTATTCAGGGCAGGAACAATTCTCCCAAAAACTTGCAAAATTAAGGGACTCTCTTTAAGGGAGCCATTCCGATTTTTGCAATCTCATCAAACTGAAAAACTAATTTGTTACTGAATTCTGTTAGCAAATAGCTGGCAAATCATCAGTCAAGAAGAAAGACAAAAGTAAGAAAATAATATTTTTTGGTAATGGCCTCTTGAGGTATCTTTGGATTTCATGCCAGAGTTTCACAATGACATATGGGAATGTCACACAATTAATAACACATGTTGATTATGCGACTTTGTATCATGATGATGGGCATGCAATGTTTCAGAGCAAGTCAGTGACTCCGTGCAGAATTCTTTGTTGGTAGCCCCCACCCAGGCGTGTATAAATACTAAGCCAACACTACTAAATGCTTAAATTGTAGTATGTTGTAAGAATACACAATGGGTATCAATGCTGTAAACAAACTGAAGGCTTGATATTAGAATACTTGGACTTGAATTTCAGTGTGCTTATCAGCTGCTACCTTTTTTATTTTGAGGAACAGCAGCTAATTAAATTCTGGCATTCAATACCACAGCCTAGAAGCAACACTGCATAGGTAATACTAATCTACCTGGCCATCCTGGTGACTTGACCTCTTCTAAACTGTGTCCCATCATGAATCCCAGTGTCAACTAGAACCACTTGTCCATAGTCCAGCTTTTCATTCTCTCCAACGGGTGTCCAATTACTCTTACAGAACTGTTGTATTCCTCTTTGAAGTTGTTCGAACTGTTGCATCAGCTCACCTGAAATGCCATCATAGATGTACAGCTGCCACATTTGTTAAACAACATGAATGGCCCTCAAGGGGGTTTAACCCATTACCAGACAACAAAATTTTAGTCTGGTCCAAATTCAAAGCCATTGCAGGAAAAAAAAAGATTTAGCTGAAATAGTGAAATTTGAGTCATAAAGGGTAGAAAAGATTGTGGGAAAAGGACAAAATGCTGGTTACCTTTCTCACAGGCGTTAAAAGTCATGATTGTGTGGTAACGGGTTAATACATCTTTGTAATGCATTGTGAAAAGAGATTTGTTCCATAAAACTGATCCATTTTGCCTAAAAATTAGCTGAATCATGAGGTAGAACCACCCGTAGACTTGCAAAAAATTCATTGATAGCACAAAGTTTCAATGGAGGTTAGCCTGTATCAACTGCTTAGGCTGACCTAGGTTGATACGTTTTTCATATCGATGTATTAAACCTCCATTTCATAGAGAATGACTCACATGTTTATTGGATTTCCACTGTGTGGTATAGGGTTAAATCATTTGTTTTTGTCTTTGGATGAATAATAAAGCAGTGCTCGCGCTGCCAATCGACATTATCGACAATTGTCAATTAATTAATTCAGCTGTCGATTAATTTTTCCAATTGTCGATAAAAATTGTCGATTAATTTACTCCCAAAAAAGTCGGTTAAAATTCCCTTTACTTGCCTTGATCACGAGCTAATTTGCACCGGAAATGTGTGGTAATCGCTTGTTTCACACCTCGGCGGACGCGACCTTAGGTAATCGACAGGTCACAGTTGGCTTGTATATTCCACAACGCATGTCATGTTACCGGTTGTTATTCTAATCCGTTAATTGGAAAACAGTTGGCGATTACTGTTTATTTCACCAGAAACGGCGATGGCGACTAATGGAAACCAATTAGGTATCATAAATATTCATTTACGTTGCTAACGTAAACCGGCGCTGTTTAAATGTCGGCGAACAAAAAGAAAACAATAATTCATAGTTGAATTTAATTGACAAGTTGACATTATTCTAATAAATCTCGTTCTTGTACCCCCAAAATCTTGTCATTCTTCACTTACACGTCAATACGGGTCGTCCTAAATGAAAACTATCGCCAATAAAAAAAGATAACAAACTAAGGAAAATTGAACTGCATTTATAGTATTGGATTTAGCAGTGGTTACCAGTGAATAGCATTATGAAAATTCAAATGAAATTTAAAGGCTTAGGTTGATAACCTTCGTCCACTTCACTGTTTAGGTACTATCGAGTGAATGACTTTATTTAAGACATCTTACCCTCCTCATTGACCTTATTTGAAAATAATTAAGGTCAACAGATAATAAAGGGAGGTAATTCGTCATGTAATAGAAAATTTTCTCCTTTGCTTGTGCTCATCATTTATTACAATACAAAGAAAATTGTTGTTTGGTAAAGAAGTAACCAGAAACTTGGACTTAATTGTCTGTATGCTTTTAAGCAAATAATGTGGGAAAAGGAGCACTATCCTTAGGAAATGTAGAACAAATTTTCCTTTTCCTACAATATGTTCTACTATGTACGATTAAAATAAAATTTTGTGTTTTGGTAAAGGAGTAACCATTCATCAAAAGAAACTAGGACCTTAAAGCCTTTATGCTTTTATGTAAATATTGTGGGAAAAGGGGCACTATCCCAGGAAATGGTATAGAGCGAATTCTCCTTTCCCACAATATTTTCTACAAGGTAAGATTAAATATATATGACAATTTTTTTCTTTTGTTTATTATTGTAGTGGAAATGACTATGTGAATGAAAGTTTGAAACTATGAGTAAAAAATAAAGTTAATGCTACATGTGCATGTCTTTTCTTTTAAACCAAACTTCTCGCGCTTAATTTGTCTATTATTTTTTTCAAGAAAAAGTTGTTGGCCATTATTTTACTTGGCCCAGAGCTAGCACTGATAAAGGTCACGTTCATTAAAGGGTATTTTAATTTTAGGCTTTTTTCTTTGTATGAATGCCTTTACCTTCTACTTCAACACCTGGGCCCAGTTTTACTAAGATAGTTACGAACGAAATTTGTGTAAGTTTTACATAACCAAAGTATGGTGGCATATTTCTGCCAAGAGATACGAGATAACTATCATGATTATTTTAGAAAACTATTGCGATAAATCAAAGTTTCCTGGAAATTTTAACCAGTTTCCTGTAAATTTTATCTAGATAAAATGAAAAGATAAAATTTCCAGGAAACTTTGATTTATCGCAATAGTTTTCTAAAATAACCATGATAGTTTTCTCGCATCTCGTGGCAGAAATATGCCACCACACTATAGTTACGTAAACTTGTGCAAATTTTGTTCGTAACTACCTTAGTAAAATGGGGCCCTGGTCCACTGCTATCACTGTAAGACAAGAAGACCTAATCCCCACCCTACCCCAGCCTAAGTTATTCAATATTTTCATTTCATAAAATCTCCAAAGGTTTTATATCAGTATTACACACAGATCTTAACTTCCACCTATTGGTTCATACAGATATTAATGTAAATTTACTGCTTAAATTTACTTTCAAAGCTGAAAAGTCTTAAGTGCCTCCTCTCAAACAATGTCAAATTGACGTTTTTTTGTGTCAAGAGTTTTCGTGTTTATTATTATTAATGATATGGCATGAATTTGTCAGTAAGGGTAGCAGGTCACTTTGAAATCTGCCAATAGGCAATATACATGTTAGGCCAAATTTTGGTAGACCTAGCATGTATTGCATAGCATGTTCAATGCATCTTGTTAAGAATACTCCAAGTTTGTTACCTTTAGTGTACTTTCCCTGAAAATAGTTTTTACCCCCCCAAAATTTTCAAGATGTCCTTTGCACTGTTATGTAAAAACTGGGGTGATTGACAAAATGTGAGCAAGGAGGAAATTGCCCCGAGCACCTTCACACACTTCAGTTAATATATTATTCCTGGACAGATCCCTGTGAGCTGGGACAGTTTTATATTTTTAGTCTTAGCTTCAAATGGAGGTTTTTGATTGAT
Source organism: Hippopus hippopus (assembly GCA_946811185.2). Lineage (NCBI taxonomy): Eukaryota > Metazoa > Mollusca > Bivalvia > Cardiida > Cardiidae > Hippopus > Hippopus hippopus. The sequence continues at coordinate 32,190,986 of OX328106.1, forward strand.
TGATTGTTTGGTGTTTAATGCAGTTTTCAACGTTATTTCAGTTATATTGCAGTGACCAGTGCACCTATCCATGCTTTCCTGGAGTCTCTTCTACCAGTACTCCACACAATTTTCTTTCCAAGCCACTTGCTGCTTTCCCACATATCAATTATCAAGACAATGGTCAGCGGTGGGAAATGGGATGAATCCTGTCACAATGACTATCATCAATCCTTGGAAAGAAATTGGCTAACCCATGACCCCCTGTTCTCAAGTCCTGCACGCTACCGACTGAGCTACCGGGGCTCAGATCAAAGAGAGGAAAATCTTCTGAAAGGAGAGAAAATCACATCACTGTAAAACATTTTCAGATGTGAACCTTTGATAAATAGAATGCTCTTTTTCCAATATTGCTTTAATAAGAATTGTCAATTACAGGGGCTTGAAAAGTTGTATTTGTCTAGCAGTGGGTTTATTTACACTTATATCAAGCTACATAATTAGTGGCTATAGTCGAAAGTTTCACTTACTTGAACCAAAGTGCATCCAAAAATAGTGAGGATCTATTATCTGTGTGATCCTCCCTGGCCACACATTTAAGGGTGGGGCAATCATACCCTGTGACATCTTTCATCTGCAAAGGAAAGGGTAAATATTATTTCATGCTTTCCAGTAGTTTATCAAGAAATAACGGTGAAATTTTTTGTGATATTTCATGGTTACGACAAGAGAAAATTACCAATTTCATATTCTAACTCTTCAATTGAAGGTGGAAAGAGTAGTTCCCACGCCCAAGTTACCTAGGTAAAATGCACATGTCTCTCAACCAGATGGAAATATGATGTAATTCACCCTACATCTCTTGCACTTTATGTAATACTGTAATGCGTTGTTATGCGGAGCAGGTACGCCACGGGAAATAACCGGAAAGAACTGGATTTTGATGTAAATTCCCTTCAACCCCCAAAAAGGCTTAAAAGCATGTAATAAATAGAATATTTGTTTTTTTCGGTGAAAGATCGAAATTCATTTCATCTTGGGAACATCATCGATAATATTTTCACTCATGGCTGCACCACTCATGCAAATATTATCGATTATGTTCACCCGATGAAATAAATTTCGATCTTTCACCATAAAAAACAAATACCCTCTATATATTATACATGGGTTGATGCAGTTGATTGAAATCCTAAGAACTTTGTGCTGTGGCTAACCACTATAAGTCTCATGGAGGTGAGTCCCAACAACACAGATTTAAGTTAAGAGATAAGTAAATTAAAGATTAGACAAAAAAGTCTGACATAACTTTATCTATACTTCAGTTTTAGGCTGTTGACTTAAGTTATGATTCACACAATTAAATGATTAAGTAAACAAGACATGTCACGGAAAAGTGACTGATGCCCCCCAAAAATAATAAATAACCTTTTCCTATGGTCTGTGAAAATAAACAGAGACTATAGACACAACTCTTAGACACTCTTCTGACCTTGCTCATTTGAAAATATTGAGCCGCTGTCTTAATAAATAATGGACAGATTCATTCAGAATTCAATGGAATCATTTTTCATGTCAGATTGCTGACAGAATTGCCGGCATGTTTTTCAGTAAAGGAGACAGTTGCATAACAAATCAGAATTCACTTTAGATTTTTTATTGAAATCTGTTTCAATACTCAAACAAGACTATGTTGAACTTTAATTTACTACATAGAACTGAATGGGACCCATTTAGATGTTACATGCAATAAGATAAATAAAATGTGTAATGTCCAGTTGATAAATGTTGAAAGGTAATTAAGCATGTATATGGCCTTTCCTCATTTCTCCGTTCATTCTCATTTCTCCATTCATGTACCAAAGCAGAAGGAATAACTGCTAGTGACATTTTGTTCCACCCGGATTCTATTCTACTCTACATCGGAAGTATTTTTCTATCTAACAAGACGCAAAAATGAGACAAAAGCATGTAATTTTCACATTTTGAAAGAAAATATTACATTAGATACAATCAAAAGCATATTTTCAATGTTTTTCCACATTAAATAAGCCTAAATCTGTTGTGTTTACCCTTTATTGTGACCCGTAGCAGAAGCCGATGACCTATATCCCACTCGACAGAAGCTTGCATCAAGCGGGAATCTAGAAACTGTCAAAAATACACTCCAGTTCGATGATTGCGTTCCACGTGTTATTTTTGTCACTAATTAAAAAAGATATTGCGGGAAAATTTGTGTGTTGGTTTTGTATTTTCAATTTAGTATCAGTATAAAGCATTAAATTAAGCTAAGATGGATTGTGATACATTTATCTCGGTCTACATAACAAATATTGAATATTATTGAGTTACTGAAAATTTTGCAATGTAGACTGAGCTAAATGAATCGTGCTTAAAATCTCATTACATTCTGTCGCAGACTGAAGGTCATGTTGTAACCGACAACAGCAGCCCAGTTCGCGCAATTAAGGCTAATTAGGTCACTTTAGTTTCAGTTATTTTGCCAATCGCTAATTGATACAAACTGAATGCAGTGATAGCAAATTAAAGTGTGACAGGTGCGACCATTGGGTTCATCTTTGTTTTTGTACAGACGTCGGAGTCGTCCAGCGAGGCCAATTTTTATGTTAACACTGCAAGGAACTCAGTTTAGACATTATCACATAACTCCTTATTTATGAAGTTTCGAAGTTAGACCCAATTGTTGATTCAATTTCTAGATCTATATGAGTTGTTGTTGTTGGTGGTGATCATTTGTAATTTTTGTCTTAAATGCCTTTATTTCTGTTGTTGTGCATTGTTTTACATTTTTTTAACACTTGTTCATGTTTCCTATATAAAAAACAATCATTGTCAACTCTAGTGGTTTACAATCAGTTCAATACACATCATATATAAATGGGCTAGTCTGTCTGAACTGGAGTGTAGAATATTCATAAGTCCTTAGTGACCGGCCTTAACAACCAATCAAATGAACAGAGAAATGATAAAGCGGCCATACTACCCAGATTGTCGAGGTAGGTTCAAAAACGTCCTCGGACTGAACCTTTCGATGCAATTCATATGTTTTTTTTTCAGTTAAAAGTTTTATTCAGATTTTATATTTAATCATTACACGAAAATTTTGATTCGTTGACCAAAATTGTGCATTTGGTGTGCTTATTTCCGCTTAGGTGAATGGAGAAAGGAGAAAACAGTATATGTCTAAATATTTGGACTAGTGTTGAACCAGCATCAGAGGGTCTTTCACTTGTGAATTTCATTTTCAGCCACCACACAGCTCCCTGACCATCAGATGCCGATCCTGAGCACAGGGACTCGATCCAGTAATTTTTTTGGTATCTTGTAAGTAGATATAGACAAGGGGTCGAACTTGACCGAAGGGCAGATATTACCAGGTTTGAATTTAGGCCCAATTACAAAGTCAATTTCGATTCAATTTTGTCATGAAACGTACTAAATCACAGCTAAATGAATACGTTCTTCGATGATGCTACAGATTATAACCATAATCAATCCGTTTACCGAACACAGATCGAGATATCGAGCAAATTAGGGTCAATTTCGCAGGTCGGACACGACCATGCACCTGGGACACCACTCTACTTTCAGGGCTAAATGCCATATCTCAAGCATTGACGGTCAGTTTTCCTACCACGCATCGATTAAAAACATATTAATAGGTAACTTACAGACGACTTTTTCTTTCCTAATTGATCAACCAGGGAACAAAACCAATTATTTATTACCTTATCGCAACAAATTTCCAATTAACGCCATACTAGACCGAAACGACGCTTTTGTAAAATGAAATTTGATTGGTTGATACTGGACCCGGCTCAGTCTTACTACCGCTACGAAGCGGGATTCAAGTTATGATGTCATTTACCGCGAGTTTTGACTTTTAATCGTGGAAATCATGAATGCTTGTTAACTGGCTCTTTAGATAATTTTCTTCACTTAACTAAAACTTTTATTCGAAATCTACCCTCAGTAAAGCAAAAGAAACCCGATTCCTACAGAGAAATCTACTTTCAGTTTCGATTTCGCCCAGTTGCTCTACTGTAAGAGTACCGGCTTTGTAATTGATAATTAGTGGAGGGCAGAGAACCAGCAACGCTGACCAATGAAATCTTCCCAAGCATACAGATGAAAGCTTGTCAAAATGGCACCGGTTTCGATTTGAAAGATTATAAACCTGAAAACGCTGTTGACTTCAGAGGAAACAGAAATTTATTGCCTGTAAGTTATTTATTAACATGTTTTTAATCGATGTGTGGTAGGACAACAGGCTGTCAATGGCTGAGATGTGGCATTTAGCCCTGAAAGTAGAGTGGTGTCCCAGTTGCACGGTCGTGTCCGACCTGCGAAATTGACCCCAATTTGCTCGATATCTCGATCCGTGTTCGGTAAACAGACTGATTATGGTTATAATCTGTAGCATCATCGTAGAACGTATTCATTTAGCTGTGATTTGGTACATTTCATGACAAAATTGAATCGAAATTGACTTTGTAATTGGACCTTAATTTGAACCCGGTAATATCTGTCCTTCGGTCAAGTTCGAACCCTTGTCTTTATCTACTTACAAGATACCAAAAAAATTACTGGATCGAGTCCCTGTGATCCTGAGCATTTTCTAAAAGCGCTGGCAACTCTCCATGTTTATGTTTACTATCAGTATAACAATACTGGTTTCACCGGTTTTGCAAGGAAGAAGAACCATATTTTGATGTCAAGTAACTTTACCTGTCAAATTGTGCAGCAGTCACATACACGTGGAATGCCTACGGGGAAAAAAAACAGTCGCAGGAATTTCCTACTCAAAGTAGGTTAACTTTTTTAATGTTTTCTCATTTGCAATCAATTGATGACAAATCAGATTCTAATGGAATCAACAATTTCCAGTTTAGTGTTTTGACGAGGAAGAGTTTCTGGTCTTAATAAATTTGGAATGCCTCAGAGTCGAAATAGTGACAGCATTTTCAAATTTTGTACTCGGGTGATTCGTTCTTGACTTGTTTTGCTACTTTCTCACTGAATTGAATGTGCATTTACTCAAATGTGTATACATGTGATATAGTTTAAAAATAAAAACTTTAATTTTGTATTTGAAAATGTTCAGTTTGTACTGAATGGAAGCAAAAATAAAATCGGGCTGCATACTATTTCATACGTTCTGGGCTAGTCGAAGATGCTTACGATAGACGGCGCTTTCGACAGAACAGAGAATCAAAGTGCTGTCAGCACTGTAATCGGTCGACACTGAATAAAGTTCACTAGTCTGAAATCACAAATCAAATGGTAGTAGTTTGAACTATGTATGCGATAAAAATCCTACGCCTTACAAGTGAGCAACGTAGGACCCCGTTTGTGTGTGTGTTTGTTTGTTTGTTTGTTTGTTTGTTTTTTCAACTGTCCTTTACAAATAAATTGTTTTTAAACGGAACGGACAGAAACTGGCAAAAAGGGGCTTAATGCATCTCCGTGATTCATGTTACCTAGCAAGTCATCACATACTTATGAATCCATAATGTCCACTTGTTGTAAAAAAAAAAGACTTAATCATGAGGTAAACTGGTCCCTGGACATACCGAAAATTGAGCAATAGCGAAAATTTCGGCTCAGGTCAGCCTGCGCGGGCTGACCTGGGTCGATACTTTTCGCAGATGCATTAAACCCCCTTTTCAAAGAACATGGCTCATATATAAATATATTTGTAAAATCGTAGAAATGTGCTTTTGTTAGATTCTGCGGGGTTGTTTTTGTTCATGTCACATGACCACAAGTGGGCTAAAATCCGAATTCAACTTACGTCGGAAAATGAGTCTGTTAGCGGACTTGAGCAAAATAAGAGACTTAAGTTTTTCGTGAAAACGGGCCAAGATTATACAACATTTAACTACACGTATACAGTTAAGTGAATTTTCAACACATATTTAAATATCAACATTATTATTATTTAATGACACAAAAGTGAAATCCTCATGTTCAGTTGTAGTGGCCTATATATACTTCATATACATATTAAAACGATAAATTTGGCAGAAAGTATAGAAACGTGTTCAGGTATTTTTCCAATATGTTTACAAGTTCCTCCTGACTGACACCATACTTCCCAGAGTTCTTTAACCCGTTACCAAACGCGCGTGCGTTTTAAAACCCTGGGGAAGACATCTTTTGACAACATTGTGGGAAAATAAAAAGAAATGCTGGTAACCAACATTTTCTCCATTTTTCACAATGTTTTATGCCTTTAATGACGTGTATGACAAATGTTCGCGCGCATCCTACCGCGCATGTATTTTTGTCGTGTATATTGAATCAAAAGTGCACCTATGTAGTTTTTACACATAATGGTAATACTATTGGTCAACTGAAACAAGTAGCGCTTTCTTCGGGTAGTATTGCTGAAGAGAAAAAAATGGATCTTTGAAATGTCACCGTGAAATAATTAAAATGCTGCTGTCACGGCGTTACACACCAAACAAGGAAACAAAGGCAGGAAATTTAAAGCTGTAGAAGTACAGCTGTTTCCACTTTGAAAATTATTGTTGGAAAAGGAGAAATCGCTCCTATTGAGCAATTGGTCACTATGTCTGCTGAGCTTTTATCCTATTTTTTTCCTTGAAAAAAAAAATAATAATAATAATAACTTCCACAGTGACCTTCAACCTTGTTTTCTGACGAAAGAAGCACGGATAGGTGCCATTTTTGTTTTTTCTTATTGTTTAGAATTATAAATACTATAAGTGTGGAAATCTTAAGAAAAATCTGTCCGTTAGAAAGTATGTATATATTTAAGATAAAGTCAAATTATCTCCCTTTTTAACTCAATGGTCTTTATATAACATGCATATATGTACATTTACCTTGCTCAAAACCAGGCTTGTATACATTTTTTGTACAAAAATATATGAATTTTCATTACAATGATGTATATTTGTATATTTTTCCTGCTATTTTCCTGTTTAACTGACTATTAAAGAAAGACGCTTTAAATCCAATATAAGCTGAATTTTGGACCTATATATACCTTTTTCAAAGGCAAATTTCTCAGAAAAGAGCACGGTGACCCACATATTTTTTTTACTATAATCTCTAAGAGACATGATGAGCTGTGTATGTGCAAAGTTTTTAAAAAATCTGTCCGTTAGAAAAAATTGTGATATACGTCGTTAATTTGAGTTACATTCAGTTGTCATCTGCAAGCATTTTTCAGTTTGGATGAGTCTGAAATTTTGTTGTCTGCTACATAGTTAATAAGGAAAATTCTCTTATCTTACCCATTTGCCAAACAATTCCGAGTTTTGACGAACCTGACAATTTCCACAGTTTGAGCCATATTTGATTTGTCTTCTGCACATGCTTTGGATTTAAATAAGACCAATATTTTGACGTATTGTAACGAGTTAAATATGTTTTCTTTCCTTTCAGTGTTTGTCTCTAGTATTACTAGTAAAAGCATCTGGCAGGTCTAACGATATCCACGAGTGCAGTAATAGTTCAACTTCATACCATGCGTTCAAACGAAGCATACTGATTCAGGGCAAATGAACGCGTTGACAAGGGAGATCACTGCTGTACTAGTGATTATTTACTGGTTACCTCCCCTGATGCAGCAAAAAAGTTTCTTAGCAACGTTTATCTGATGGTTACGTGAGATAAGACGGCTACCAGTTTAAGTTTGATATATACAGCAGTTAACATACGCACTCTACCAGTTTTTTTATGACCAGCCAACCGCAATGGAATGATGCCTTTAAAGTACAACATTTTCAAATACCTCTGTACCAAACGATAAAATTTAAGACTACTCCAAGTTGACAGTATTTGCAGACTGGTATCCAGCATTTTCTCCCTTTCCCACAATGTTTTCAAAGAGATTTTTCTCGGCGTCGTTTATGAAAAGTAGGAAATGTGTGTTAAAGAGTTATGGGATGGGAGAATAACAGATTTCCACCAGTATGAAACGTATTTAGAGAGCATTTCCAAAATGTACTAAGTCACCTTTGTATTTCAATAGGCTAAGTAGGTTTTAAGTTTGTTTTTTGTCTAAATCCATCTTCAGCACATTTCAGTTATATCGCAGATGCCGTTGTACGAACCCATGTTTTCCTATAGTTTCATTTTACCGTAAACTTCAATCAACATTCTTTTCAAGCCACTGGCTGCTTTCCAAAGTCAAAACAATGTTTTAAAGTGGTGGGAGAGGTCTTGTTTTCATGCTTGAAATAAATGAGGTCTTTTTTTTTTTTTTAATCATTATCACTTTTGACACTGTTTCATTTTTGTTTTTCCTCAGCTAACAGTGCAGCAAAAGTATAAAATTGCTGGTATGACCAGTCTAGAAAGTCTTTCTTTGGAATTTCTGCCCCTTGCACTATTTCGGATAAACCGATACAATACTATGTATTCGACTTATTTTGTGTTTGAATAACGAAGATTTCTTTTTCATGCGTTCGGGTAGTCATTTTGTAAGTCTTTGATTTCCATTTTAGCGAGTCATTGATTTTCTACAAAGTAAAATCAAATCCTTTCACAGCTCTTAACCATGTAGGCTTTGGAGTGTGATTCATTGCGCTGTTTGAGCACGGTCTAGATCCAAGATCAGACTGCACACAATGTGCAGTCTGATCTTGGATCTATACTGTCCGATATGATGAGACTTTTTAAAGCCGAGGGGACTTTGAGATCGCCGCGTGAATGTTTTGGACTTTCCATTCGTTAAAAAAAAATTACGTTACATGAATATTCTTTGGTTGTAAAACTCTTCCCATGTTTTAACGACCCTGAGGAAGAAAGTTTTTGAAAGCATTGTTAGAAAAGAAGAAAATGCTTGTAACTAGCATTTTGTTCTTTTTCTTACATCAGTTTTATACCTTTTCAAACACAAAACCTACATTTAGAGCCATATTTGATTTGTCGTCTGCAAATACTTTCACTTTGGACCAGTCTAAAATTTTGTCGTTTGGTACAGACTTAAGTTGTAGGACGTGTTATTGGCACATACATGTATTAAAAGCGGTAAATGAACCGTACACTGACCACAAAACCACAAGACTGCTAGAATTCAAAGAATATCGTCAGTGAACAAGTAAAATGATACGGTAACGAAGCAATCGTTGAAAAAGGAGTGATTGCTCCATTTAACTCTGTCGGCGCCAAATACACGGAAACTTGACCTTTTGTTTCCAGATGAAAGAACAATCCACTCAGAAAGATTTTTATCTTAAAAGCTTGATTGACCCTCTGGCTGCTAAGCACGGGCGCTTTCGCGGACAGCGTAGATCAAGATCAGACTGCACAAAACGTGCAGTCTGATCTTTTACCTACACCGTCCGATACGGTATTTTCTTCCTGGTGAAATCAACTTTGAAATCGCAAAATTTGGATTTTATTACCATTGAGTGAACATTTTCGTTTCATTTATTTTGCAGTTTAACAAGCGGATGCAATAAATCCAAGATCAGAATGTACGTTCTTTGCAGCCTTATTTTAGTCTTAACCCTCCAAAAAAGCCGCCATTTTAGCCTGTAGAGCTGAAGGGGTTACACAGTGCCTTATTTTTGATATAAAGCGTTCGAGATAGGTGTTAAATTGTATTTCTTTTGTATTGTATTTTCTTTTCAAACAGTGTCTTCAGTTTGAATATAGAACGCACTTTAAGAAAAAAGATGACAAAATAATCAAGAATGAAACCCTGAACTGATTTAAAAAATATATATATAGAAAAAAAAAAAAACATTGTGTGAAATGAAGAAATTTCCTTTTTTGAGCAGTTTCTAAATATGTTAAGATGTTTTCAAAAGCCTCACTTGTTAGATGCGTCAGAATGCCACAACATGACTTACTTTTCCTTTGGCAAATAGGAGTGATACAAAATTGTCAATCGAACCCTTACAAAGCAATAAGAATACTCCAAAGATTCAATTTTGAGCAATTATATTGCTTCAAACTCTTATAGGGCTAATATATATAAATAAGATAATAAAGTGTACAGTTTCAGTCAGAACAGAAGAGGCAGATATTGCATTTCGTTTTTTTTACCTAGACTATCTGGCAAAGTAGCAGACAGTGTAGATCAAGATCAGACTGCACGTTCTGTGCAGTCTGATCTTAATCTACACTGTCTGCCAAAGGATTCAAATCGGGATTCAGCACATAAACGTTTAAAAACAGAACACGAACCTATTGTCTGAAACTGTCTTTACACGCCTCGTGAGTTCGGCATATAGAATTACAAAAGGAATTTAAACATTACCGTTAATTTCAAAAGCAGGTGTTTCTGATTTTATTTAAAACAATGATAATTGCTGATAACTTTTGCTTTGAATAAATCACTTTAATTAAATGAGAAAAAGTTGTATAGAGATGTCGATTAAAGGAAAGGAAATGAAATTTGACTGAAGTTAAACTGGAGTGGGTTTCACGTTCGCTTGTTTTCTCATTATATTATATTCCAACATTTTTATTTTGCATAATAATGAATGAACAAACGATTTCTTGTGTAAGTTAGATTAGTGGAAAATAACAACCTTTTTTGATATCAAGGGAATCTTACAACAGCAGTTTAAAATGTCTAACAGAAGAAGGACTAACATTCAGACGAAAAACAATGTGTTGCCGCCAATCGTTCAAGATGACGACGGAGAGTTACCATTCTTTAAGTCGGACATGTTTTCGGATATCGCCATTAATGTAAGTAGACTAAGTACTGTACTTTAATTTTTTCATTTTGATGTGAACATTAACTCTGAAATGAGATATTTTTTAGAGCCTGCAGCGTTTGAAATATTGTGGGGAACGAAGCAACTGCTTGTTACTTGTAAGCACTTGTTTTTTTTTTTACCTCTTTGTTTTCTATTTCTCAAATTATTTACTTACATATACTCACTAAATGACTGACTTAATCAGTCAATCTATTTGTAAAATCCTCACTTGATGCGCACCGAGTTTCTTCGGAGTGTCTTTGCGCAAGACACTTTGAACACTTTGGCATAATATCGTTGAAACCCTAGGACGAGGACAAATACACGTGAGCTGTCGTTGGGATGACTGAAGTTATGTTGAAAGCAGAATAAAAACATTTATCCAGTTTAACTTTTACTTTTTAAAAGGGTAAAACAGCGCGCTTTTTTTTATCATGGAAATCGCTTTCTTATTACAGGTTGGCCAAAGAAAGCTCTTCACAGCTCGATGTCTCTTGGCTTATAACTCTCCAGTGTTCGAAAAACAATTGGCGACCTTGAAGAAACAACATGACCTTGACTGGTCCAACCGGAACTTGGATGACATCATCGAATTGTTGTGTTACCTAGACCCACGTGTGCCCTACACAATTACAGGTAAGTGTCATGTCATGGGTTAATCTCTACCAGACAACAAAATTGAAGGCTTGCAAACATGACTCCTGTCTTTCAAAGGAAAGAAAATATTGTGGAAAAATGAGAAATAGAGAAGTCTGGTTACCAGCATTTTCTCTCTTTCCCACGATTTTTCCAAAAAAGCCTTCTTGGTTAAAGCTCGGGTTTATTTGGTAAACAGTTAGGCTATTAGATGATAATTCGAGCCCATAGTGTACCCCCCCCCCCAACCCCCACCCCGGAAAATTGCGATTTTTCCAAGTTCTTTGCGTTGGCAAAATCTCACGGTATCGGGCAGTGACCAAGACCAGCCAGGGTTCGTATGCTCCAACCTTTGTTGAAAACATTCTTAGTCCTATTCTCCAAGGTTTTCTACATTTGAATGCAACACAACTCCTGATTGGCTAAACTAAGTAGTTAAGCAAATCAGGAGTTGCGTTTCTTTCGAATTTAGAAAATTTGCAGACAAAAACTAAGAACATTCGGCTTGAAGAGTGATTGGTGAATACGGACCCAGCAGATTGCAGGTTCTCTGCAGTCTCTTCCTAGTTACACTGTCTGCAAATGCGTCTTGAGTCGTATTCATTAGAAGCTAAGATATTACTGTATTGTGTTTGAATAATTTGTCTCTCCAATCGCTGTCCTGTGTCACACCAGATTCCTGGCAACTTACTCTTTGTAATCGTTCTCACGTTCAGATTAACTTACCAACTAATTCACCACTTCTGTTCATTACTGACATGTATAACCTTTATGGTTGTCTGCTGAATTAACATCGTGTTCTTTTGATTTTCAACAATCTAACAGTTACAATCTACTCCAGGCAAAGACGCATCTTTATCTTAACTACAGTAGCTACTTTCTGAGACAGTTTGCAGTCGACATCTTGAGACAATATCCTTGCGCATACCGGATATCAACATCATTTAGGGGTTTGATTCTTCACCTAACGACCAAATTTTAGACTCAACGAAATTAAAAGCATTTGCTGACAGCAAATTATATGTGGCTCAAAAGATGATTTCTGTTGTATAACATATCAGGAAACATTAAAGGAAAAGGACAAAATGCTGGTAACCAGCATTTTCTCATTTTCGCACAATGTTTTGTAAGTTTCTTTTGCTTTGGGTCACTAAAACTAGGGATTATTTGATAGAGGATTAACTCTTTATGGCTTGCATCACGCGAAAAGGGGCATTCGGACATTTGCGTAAAGTGTCGTTTCGGATCAGCCTGCGCAGTCCGCCCAGGCTAATCTGAGACGGCACTTTATGACTACATTAGATTTTGTTCTTCAGTAGACTTGCGCAAAACAGAAAATTACATAAAAACGGAAAGTGTCGTTTCGGATTAGCCTGCGCAAACTGCGCAGGCTGATCCGAGACGACACTTTACGCAAATGTCCGAATGCCCCTTTTCGCGTGTTGCAGGCCATATAAGACGACAAACATTTGGAACTGGTCGGGGGAAAAAAGCACTTGTAGACACAACAATTTAAATGTGGCTCCAATAATCCATGTTTGAAAGGGGAGAAAAGTGGAAATTACTGGTTACTAGCATTTTTCTCGATTTCCACACGTTTTTTTTTTTTTTTTTAACAACGCTTTATCCTGTAGTTAAAGCAGGAGATTGTTTATTTCATAAACAAAACATACGTGAAGATTTTGTAGCAAAGGGCTAGTTTCTAATGAACACTTTGTCGTCTTTGTCATTATGTTTTCTGAAGTATACGTAGTATTTGGAACTATCCACACAATGGTGTTACTGGTTAAGATATTCTGAAAGCAATCATCGAGATTAATCAGTATACGTTTTGAACTTGTTTCACAAACCATACGCTTAGACAATTGCAGGGATGAATATCTTGTCAATCTCATTGACGATACATGCAGAGCGTTAAATACTAAATGAGAGCAAAAATTCGGGCTAGTGTGAACTCTGAAACCTGTATTGCATCTTCAACATTCTCTACCATTTTTAAAGTACATGTTTGTGCTTCTTTCCTGTGTGTGAGTATCTCACTGTACTAATTGTGTGTTTGCCTCATAATTCTTCTGTTTGGGGTACTTTGGTATGCCTGTAGCTCTCTCTAATCTATTGTACAGTTCAGACGGCAAAGCAACTTCTCCCACTCGCTGAGGAATTCGAAATTAGAAAGTTACGCAACAAATGTGAGGAACAGATGTACACAGCATTCGAAAAACTACGGAAAGATCACAACGTTGGAGAAATCCCACAAGCTATTATTGAAGAGTTTATTGTCCTTGCAGATCGATTCAGTTTTAGTGGTCTTCTACGCATGTGCGTGGATGAGTTTGTACATAACCCCAAAATGGACGTTGCGAAGTCGGTTGTAGGTTCCGAAACTGTTTCAGATGCAGTGAAACTTCTGATTCTAGAGAGAAAATTGGCTAAACTGAACAAAGAGTTGGAGAAAGAAAGGAAATATAAACATGATGCAAACTACAAGGCTGCCATACAGTTGCCGAAAACACTCTGGAGACAGTGAAAAGGGCAACCAAAGAAAAAACCTAGAATCAACCTTAGCTTTTTTCTATCGTTGTGATCTTTATCAACTTTAATTCAGCGGGATAGGGATAAATTCTACACCACGTTTACATTTATGTAAATGTATGTGTTTATACGAAAAATGTAAGGTATGCCCAGGATGGCCACGACCTCTGCGTATCAAATTACATGGACAACAAAATTGGGGAAAATTGTTAAACATATTTGAGTCATGCTGTGTGAAAAGGAATCAAAACTTTTTGCTACTTGCCACTTTTTGCATGTCAAAGGACCAGTCTACCTCGTGATTCAGTCGGTTGTAAGACAAAATTGATTTCATGGATGTGGAGACTTGCTTGGTATAATGCATCACGGAGATGCATAAGTAAAAGTTGGCTCGTTTCTCTGAAAAAATGTAGAAAATGACATGCATATATGATACCACAAATGCTTATCTCAAACCTATAAAAGACAATAGTTCGTAATAAATATAATAATATGACCTGCAACACGCGAAAAGGGGCATTCGGACATTTGTGTAAAGTGTCATGTGTCTCGGATCAGCCTGCGCAATCCGCGCAGGCTAATCCGAAACAAAACTTTCCGTTTTTCTGTAATTTTCTGTTTTGCGCATGTCTACTAAAGGACAAAATCTAATGTAGTCGTAAAGTGCCGTCTCGGATTAGCCTGCGCGGACTGCGCAGGCTGATCCGAGACGACACTTTACGCGAATGTCCGAATGTCCCTGTTCGCGTGTTGCAGGCCAATAATACTGAAAAAAAAGGGATGTTATGTGACAAAATTTTACCTTCTCATTCCTCATCTTCAATTTATTTGCTGCTTTGTCAGTTTTTTGTGACACTTTACATTAAAGTATGACAGATACAAGAGTTCCCATTTACGTTTTAGCAAACAGTCCGAAAACTTTTAAAAGACCCCAGGCCCCTATTGAAAAAAAAAAAGAAAAAAAAGAAACGCTGGTTATCAGCATTTTGTCCTTTTCCCAGAAAGTTTTTTTTACACTTTCATGATCAAATTTGATCAATGGAAGAATATTTGCTTTGTCACCTAAAAATGCTTTCGCTTTCGACACGTCTAAAAATCTGTCCTGTGGTAAAGAGATGAATAAATCATCTGAAGATAAATAGTGAGTACACCTATATTTGAGCCATTCTCTGTGAAAAGAGGACTAAATGCATCTGCCAAAAGTATCGACCCAGATCAGCCTGCGCAGTCCGATCTGGGTCGAAACTTTTTGCCAATTAATCAATTATCTGAATGTCAAAGGGCCAGTGTACCTCATGATTCAGTCGGACTTGCTTGGTATGATGCATCACGGCCATGCATTTGGCCTCCTTTTGCCAGAGCATACCTCATTTGAAATCTAGGAGTACATTCTAAAGTCATGTCATCAATCATTCAAATTATATTCCTTCTTACCTTTGTCACCGCCAAATATATATATTCAACCTCAGTCGACGGCTGATAATACGATCCACTGAAACTCAGAAAGATTTTTATCCTATAGGCTTTGACAAAACAAACGGTTGGTTTTGATCCAAGATCAGTCTGCAAGTTTTGAGTAGTCTAATATTGATCTTTGACTTTCGAAATAAAGCCCCTGGGGCGCTGAAAGGGTTAAAGGTCAGTCAACATGTCAGTTTTCTTTTTTTTCTTTTTACAAATTTCAGCCCAGACAGCCAAACAACTGCTTCCTCTAGCGGAAGAATTTGAGATGTTCAAACTGAGACTCGCCTGTGAAAACGCTCTGTTTAGTTCATATGAAAAAATTCGAAAGGAGCATAAGCTGGGTCAAATGCCAAGTAAATAATTTTCTTAGCTAAAAAGTCCTATATTTAATAAGTACTCGTATATTCAATTGTACCTAACAGAAAATTTAAATTGATGGAACTATATTTCCTACGCATGAATATTAATCATTCGGTAATCAGGTTTTAAAAGTCGAATCCCAGGTGACACGCTTTACGTCATCATGAAAAAGCTCTATTTAATGAATAAATCTATTTGACCCTTATTGAAATTTTTATCCTTAAGCCGCTTAGCGCGACTCAAGGACCTTTTACGACAGTGTAGATCAAGATCAGTCTGCATAGAACGTGCAATCTGATCTTAGACCTACACTATTCGATAATAAGAAATTTCCCCCCTAAAATACATTTAAAATGGCAAAAGTTTGGTGTTTACTTTCGGCTTGAAAAGTTTCATTTCACTTTGACTTATTTAGTAAGTTGACGGAACTGTGGATCGCGGCGGCCAATGACCTCTCCATGCTTTTTCTTGAGTTTCTTTTACCAGTACCTTCACTGGCTAAATTTCTACAGAAACATCGTCAATACAATGATCAGCGGTTACAGAGGAAACCGGTCCCAATGACTATCATCAATCTCCGAAAGAATTCGGCTGAGCGTGGGTATCGAACCAGCGATCCATGGGTTTCAAGCCGGGTACATTACCGACTTAAATACCGGGCTCGACACGTTTTCATATAAAACGCTTCACCAGAGCAAAAGAAAAAAAAAGGGGGGGGGGATTTCTTTGTCCATTTGTTCAGCATTTGCAGATGACAAATAAAATATGACTAAACTCGGTTTTCTATGTAAAAGGATTGAAAACATTGTTAGAAAAGGGATAAAATACTGGTCACCATCATGGATAGATGCACTGGCCGCCGCGATACAACTGAAATGCTGAAAACGGCGTTAAACAAACAACCAACCAACCCCCCCAAAAAAATCTCTTTTCTCTTATTTGCAGGCGAGGTGAACGAAGAGTTTCTGGTACTGGCGGACAGATACAAGTTTAACACATTGCTTTACTTATGCATGGATGAATACGTCAACTGTCCACAAGATACCCTGAAGAACGTCGTGGATTCGGACACGCTCTCTGAATCGGTGAAATTGATCATCTTGGAGAAAAAATACAACAGATTAAACGCTGCACTAGATCGGGAGAGAAAATATAAAACGGATATGGAATATAGACTGAAATACGTAAGCCCGAAAAGAAGATGGACGCATAAATTTGATCTGTACTAACTTTTGTTGCAAATCGGAATCATAAGCAAACTGATATTCGTTTACCCCTTTTTGTAAAGGACATGCCAGAGCCCGTATTAACCAACCAGTCTGAATTGAATTCTCAGTCTTATTGTAGTCTGAGAAAGTACTGTATGCAACCGGATTATGTTGAACGCTTTTTGCCACCAAAAAAGCGTTTAGCTCTATGTTTACGCCGTTTGATATCAAAATGCCTATCTCAGACGATGGTTTGTTTCCTTTAGTATGACAAAGATAGTTTTAAGTCCATTTCAAAAGAAAGTGATTTTTTTAACCCATAGGCTGCTTAGCGCGACTCAAGGACCTTTTGCGGACAGTGTAGATCAAGATCAGACTGCACAGAAAGTGCAGTCTGATCTTGGATCTACACTGTCCGAAAAGTAGGTTCTTTTCCCCAAAAAGTACCTCTGAAATAGCAAAATCTTTGTTTTTACTATCGGCTTGAAATTTTCATTTCAATTATTTAGTAAGATGAGGGTTAGTTGGTTGTTGTGATGAACAATCAACAAATGATGTTATTACATGTAAGTTTGCTGAGCCCTGTAGCACAGATCTATGGTAATGAACTTGAAACAAGGGGATCACTCAGTCGGTTCCCCAGCTCGGCAAATTTCTTTCCGGGGACTGATGTTAGTCACTGCGACAGGATTAATCCCTGTCTCTGAACATTGCTTATATAGGAAAGCAGCGAGTGGCTCGGGAAAAATATTGTGCGACATACTGGTAAAAGAAACCGTGTACGAATAGGTGCAATGATCGCCGCGATATGATTAAAATAGTGTTAAAACAGTGTTAAACACCGAACGAACACACAAAATAGATATTAGTTATTGTGATGATCAGTCAATAGTTGATCTTATTACTTTTACTTTGATAAGTATATAACATGATGTAGATATAGGATATGACATCAGTTGACATATCAGATCAAATTTTATCAATGGAGTCTATAAAAATGTTAACAAACGAGCCTCTGGTGAGCTTGATTACATTTTTCAAGACGAGTTTCATTTTTTTTTTTTATCTCAAAAGATCTAGCCACAGAATGTCAGATTCTTTTTATCATATAACTGTATCTCATAAATTACATGTATACTGCTAGAGCTGTATACGCGAAACCTACGGGATATAAATTTGTGATAAGAATCGTTCCATAATTTTAAGTTCCATATCAAGATATGAAAATAAAACAAACCTGAGCTTTTACATGATCATCAATTTCGACAGTCATTTTCATTTGAAAATTTGTATCTGATTTGGTTTGAAAATAACGCGTAGATATCGGATGCTTTTAGCTGTAAATGACATCAAAGAATGATTCGATGACGACATGAAATATTAACTCAAATATGTGTAAGGTAAGAGATTTCGTAATGGCTGTATTACACTGAAAACGTGGGTAGTTATGTGATAAATCAGGGGTTTTTTTTACGGGGCTATTGTTCACAACGCATATTCCCTGAATGTAATTAAGAAAGCTCAAGTGACCACTTACACATTGTAATAGTCTGAAACTCTCAGGAACATGTATTCATTGTCAGTATTTGTCAACCACTCTAAATTGATTTCTTATTCAAATTCTCATTGTCGAAAGTGACACAACTTCTAATTGGCCAAACAGCTTCTACTGCATAGAAGCGAAGTAAAAGGGTTTTTTTAAACTAACCAGTATGCTTGTTAAGACCACTCAAACATGTAAGGTAAAAATTCTTTCTGAGTTTCAATAGATACATGTAGTGTTTTCAGCATTCGAAGCAGGTCGAGTTTATGTATTTAGCTCTGAAAGGGTTAGTTCAATGTGTTGTGTATTGTCTATATTCTGCACAGTTGGTTGATCATAATTAAAAAGCAAGATTAGCCAGGTACCATTTTGACTGTGTTTGATGAGTAATCTTGAATGAACTAGATCTATATTCATATGTGTAGCAGCGGGGAGAATTCAGGTACCGGCCCAAATCCCATAATAGTAAATAGGGAGAGGGAGGGGGCTTTTTCTTTTTCTCTCCTTTACCGTACATGTGCTTTTACCAAAACATGGAAAAACTCGCACCCTCGATACCCACACCTCCTGATTGCAATCCGTCTTACGTTCCATGTATTTATATTATGATGTGCTGTTGTAATAAAATTTATGATTGAATTTCAGTGACAATTATACGATTACGACTTATTTCAATTCATCTCTGATACTAGTAAAAAGTTTTGTTATTGACAGACATTTGCTTCCTCATTTTCTGTTAATGTATCATAAATGAACAAGAATAGAAAGGTCTTAAGAAGATTTTGCCTTATTCAAATGAAGTTTTCAACACAATTAGGTTCGATAAACTACAAAAGAATACTTAACCATGAAGAATATTTAAGACGCCTTTTTGAACAGCGAGATTTCGTGTAATTTGATACAGAAACGTTTGTTATGCTTTTAAGTAACGTTATTATAACATATACAAATTAAAGGACATGGTGTAAGGTGAGAAAGTATTTGCAATAAAAGTAGGTCATTTTGTGGCAATAAAAAGTCAACTTAAATATTTTCATAAAATTTAGAGATAAACGAAAAAAAAAAAAAAAATTCAACATGATGACGCCTCGGACCGACCGTAATCGAAGTGAAGTTAAAAGTCGTGCAGGTAGTACCTTGCCTCATTCCGAACCCAAGACCAAGGGTTCTAAAGGCAACCTGACGGCAAGGTCTAGTGTAGCAGATCGGAGGGTTCCAAGCATTGGTACTGGCGAGCTGTCATCTATTCGGGACGAGTCTGACGTGAAAAAGGAGGAGAGTGAGATGAGAATACCAGAAGTTATCGACTTGCCGTTTTTCAAACAGGACGCCTATACAGATGTCGTTCTTCAGGTAAGAAATGTAGGATGTAGTAACACGGGCTGGCATTTCAGATAAGATAATTTAATAATCGAGTTTAGAAAAAAACTTAGGCTGCTAAGCATGACTCAAGCCGCTTTTGCGGCCAGTGTAGATCAAGATCAGACTGTACAGAACGTGAAGTCTGATCTTGAATCTACCGTGTCCGATTAGGAGATATTTTCCCAAAAAATACTTTTGAAACTGCAAACTTGAGTTTTCACTAGAGGCTGGAAAGTTTCATTAACTTATTTAGTAGATAAAAGTTTAAGAGAGCCTTTGGCGAGCTTAATAACATTTTTGTAGACGAGTTTCATGAAATTCTGTCTCGAAAGCCAACAGAATACAGCTTCTTTTCATCACAAGACGAAATCACCTCGAATTACCCAGATATAGGTCAGAATATGCACGCAAAAGCGTGTATGCAGACATGGCATTTTCCATGGATAAATATCGATTCACTTCTCTGAAAGAAGATTAAAATGAAGTCACATATAGCATCATATCTTATTTCATAAGTGTGTAAAAATAAAATCCGAAATTGGTATACATGCATTATAATGAAAACAGTGGAGGTCATGTAACGAAACTGAACTCGTTTGTTTTAACCATAAAATTATGTCACAGCGTTGCATCCCTTTATATTTTCTGGTCTTTCCTTTCCCAGGAATATTTGCAATGTTTCGTATTTGATGCGTTTGAAAAAGAGGGGGGGGGGAAGCATGCCCATTCTTATACACGCTAATCTCGATTGTCTAAATGCTGTAGATGACAACCTTTAGGTTAAAATCTTGTAGAAACTGACAGTACCGCTTTTCAATAGTATTGAAATGGTTAATAGGTATGGAGGAATTATATGGCCTTGATACAAGCAGTTTATTGTCACAAACAATTATCCCTGTCACAACATCGCGTCTTTAAGTAAATTTATTTGCTCTCATTCTTGCTACTCACCAGGCATAAAATTTACGCCGTCCTAAATAGCATATGAGTCACGCTGTGTGAAAAGGACAAAATGCATCTACAAATGTTATCGACCCATGTCAGCCTGCGCAGTTCGCGCAGGCTAACCTGAATCAACACTTTTTGTTGTTTGTAAATTTTCTACTTGTCCAATGATCAGTCTACCACATGATTCAGCTGGTTCTTAGACAAATTGGATTTTATGGGTCCATATTTATGTGAGGACTTGCTTGGTATAGTGCCTCACTGAAATGCGTTAACATCCCTTTTGCCAGAGCATCGCTCATGTTATGAGACTCACTCATACGGTCCTGTGTGTGTAATTAGCGATTATTCTTAAATAGATTGTTCTAGTTCATACTTTCAAAACTGTACAAAGCCATCTTGTTTGTCCGTATCACTATCATGCTATTGATACACTTATTTCCAATAGTTATCGCCGTCCTTAACCCTTAAGCGGCTAAGCGCGACTCACTGACTCTTTGCGAACAGTGTAGATCAAGATCAGACTGCAAAGAACGTGCAGTCTTATCTTAGATCTACACTGTCCGATAAAGAGATATTTTTTAAAAAAAAAAAAGAAGTTTGAAATAATATTTTATTCGGGTTTTACTATCAAGTTGAAAGTTTATTTATTTAGCAAGATAAGGGTTAAAGATGAGGACAGAAACAGTCTTGTTTACTAGTAAGACCTGTGAGGACTAGTACGCTTTAAATATAGATTACTGGCATTGAGTGCACCTTTTAAAAGTATTGTTTCTGATATGGTAGGTCGGCGGTAAGAAGTTGTACACGTGCAGATCCCTGCTGGCCTATAACTCACCTGTTATGGCGAAGATCCTCAGCTCGGGGTCAAAGAACAAAGACCTTGACCTTCCGGAAAAGGACTATGATGACGTAGTTGAACTACTCGCCTTTATCGACCCGAGAGTGGATTACATCATAACCGGTAGGCAAAAGATGTATATGCAGTGCCTCTTTAGAGTATCGAAGTATTTCTAGGTAGAAGTTTAATCTTATAAATTTTCATTTCAGATGACTAATTAATGTTAAAAATACACTAAATCACTGTATATTTGTATAGTGTAGCTTTACACAGTTCCCTGAAGATCGAGCAAACAACAAAACTGTTCTTGTCATGGAAGTTAATGGTTTACGCGGGGAATGTGTCGTTGGAGTAGCGCATCGACCGCTCACAGAACAGGTTCTGGGCTCGAACAGCAGAGCACGAGTAGATCTAGATCTGCTGGACTAGGTGTCCAGGAGAAAAACATCATAGTGGATTTAGATCTATATAAGTTTTAAGAACTTGTTTCACAATCACTGTATGATAAATAGGGTTATATTAAACTAGATGTAGATCTTTTAAAGCCCACGACGGTCGGTTTTGCAAATTATGTCGCCGTAGGAATCACTTTGAACCTTTCCATATCGAACACCATTGGTGACAGCTTTTGGATAACTGAACCTGTAATGTCGCCCACACATTGGATTGGCCCCACCCATCAACGGTTCGAACCAATAACCTCTGATATGAGAGATTCCATCCCCACACACTTCATAAGAAATTATTACTTCCTTGGTTAACCATTCAATACTTGCATTTTCAGAGCAATCTGCCATAGCACTACTTCCTCTGGCGGAAGAGTACGAAATTGAGAGTTTGAAACAACTGTGTGAACAGACCATAATGACGTCATTCAGATCTATGCGAAAGAACAAGCGACATGGCCCTATTCCGGTTGAGATATGCCTTGAGTACCTTCAACTTGCCGATAAATACCACTTTGACAAACTTCGTGACCTAATTACAGAGGAATTCGTCAACAACGAAGACGATTACGCTGTTAAAGCGCTCATTGAGTCCTCTTTAATATCAGAAAGTGTGAAACTAACTGTTCTCGATAAGAAGGTCGAAAAGGTTCATTTTGAACTGGACAAAGAACGCCGGGAACGAACCGCCATTGAAACAAAACTGGGCGATTATGGACATAAACGGTTCAGACGTCCACTGTCAGACAAATAAAATGGTTAAGGTCAATTAGAAATTGTGTTACTCTCTAAATCTGGAATAAGACTAAGAATGCAATTAAGAAGTTTATGAACAAGGGCCTTGATTTATACAAGATTTTTCGGCCTTTTTAAAATGAAACGGATGTCAAACAAAAATAGACATTTCACAACCCGTGTACTAAGTAATTGTTTTTTTTTTTACGTGAAGTTGATATTCACCCGTTAATTAAAATCATAAAAAGCACTGATAAACCTTTTGTATCTTGATTTGCTTCATGGTATTAAAAGAGTATACATATATAAAGAAGCTTAACAGTTGAACTGAAATCTAAGATTGTATACCAAGATAAAACTGCATGGATGTGCAGGCTGCATTTTAGAGTACAAACTTTGAAAAAAAAAATTAATCATGGTCGCGAAAATGAGCAAAGCCTAGAAAAAAATTTATATCTAGTTACAAACTAGGGTAACTATTTATCAACTTCCACCAAAGACTGTTAGAAATGAGCCATGGTATGACCAAACGGAGCTATATGTATATGCATCTCGGTGATGCATAATACTAACCAAGTCATCACACAATCATAGATCCATAAAATCCATTTTTTATGCCAACCGATTGATTCATTAGTCACACTGGTTCTTTGACATGCTGAAAATTGACCGATAGCAAAATGTTGAGACCCAGGTCAGCCTACGCTGACTGCGTAGGCTGACATGAATCGACACTTTTTGCAGATGCATAAAGCTCCCTTTTCACAGAGCATGGCTCAAATAGATTTACTGTTCAAGGCGAATTTATTTGTTGGTTGTAATGTGTCCTGATATTCTGGATGAAGATGTAGCACCACACCAACTGTTTCTAGGTCGTAGTGGTCAAGAGTAGTCCCATTTGAGGACTTGACACCAAGCATTTCTACTGCACTGTTTTATCGATTAACTATAAGGACAAATGTGAAATGAGTCTCTTATTTTGATTTGACGATTTATGTGGAAAATAGATCATAGTTTCTTATCTGCTTGGAACAAATGTGTGTCTGTGAGCACATAAAGGAAGAAGGTCTTTGTAGAACAAGGAGCATTTCTTCTTTCACAGTGATTTTTCAAGGGTAGGTACATTTGAGGTGAAATAACAAGCAACTTAGTCAGTTAAGGTGCCTTTTTTGTAATATCTTGTGTATGCGACTGGACATTTACGTGATAGAAACAAACAGTAAAGGTGTGTGTTTACCGGTAACAGAACAGCAGTGGGTCATAGGCGATGAATTTTTACTCTACTTGCAATAGAGAAAATTATAAAACAAAATACAGGGTGGTGTGACAAGGCTATAACTTGCATTACTCTCACTGAAAGTTGTGTTTGAGCTTGTGCATAAAATGACAAATGTTATCGATCAAAGTCGAATCGACAGCGTGACATTGATTGAGTATGCGCGTTTTTAATAGTGTAAAACTTTAATTATGTCTCTTTTTCCATCCTTTTTCCTTTCAATGGTGTCTCAGTCACGTCATCGACGCCATTTCGTGTATCTATAGGCCTACCATACTTAATGTAATAAGAGCAGCGCACACATCTTCTCTAAGTATCTGAATGCTTTTTCATAGAGAGTAAAAGAAAAAAAAAGTGAAGGGCAATAATTCCTGTACTACTGACCACTGTAAATTGTAGGTACGAAATCGACTATGAATTTTGGTCAGATTCCAGATAAAATATAAGACTTGACCGAAATGTCCCAGCATATGTATGACAAAGAGATTAACGATGTATCCTAGCTACACTTTGATCAAGCATTATTAATTATATTCGTATCCTAATCCCGGAGAATATTCTAAATTTGAAAATAAGAGAGTTTCTAATAGGCTAAACTAAAGTTTAGCCAATAGAAAAGTCTGTTACTTTATCTACAATAAGACTAGGGGATGCAGTTGAGAGTGGTTGATGACTGGTTGGTGAGTACCTAGTAAAACGTCACCGAATCGACCTAGAGTTGTTTCGCCATTTTTATTTTGTATGCTCCGTGTTATAAACCAAATTACAAGTGACACAACAGCGAAATCCTACAGCTTGTTTTTCAGCGTAGCTGCCTACGCCGTACGCCGGCTTTTGGTTACTTGGAATTGATAAATTATTGACATTTTTTTTCTGCAAGCTCCTTAAGGCCTATTTTCGGACAACTTTATGGCATGGTATACAAGGGTTGCTTCCACTAATATTTTTCAATCGTTATCCATCACTCATCACAGTATATCAACATATATTGTCAGACACACCAATTCAGCAACAACTGCTCATATTCAAACGATAATCTGGATCAACATCAAATCTCACATGTCAACAAATGCAAAACAATGAGGAAAAAGAGGCAATTCGCAAGGATAGTGCCTCAATTGATGGTTTTTGTCTTTGAAAAGGTAGAAAACATAACAGGCAAATGCTGGAAATACTCACAGGTTTCTAGCATTTTCTCATTTGCTCACAAGGTTTTCAAAAGCCTTCTTTGTCAGGGTCCTGAAAACCACGGAAAGTTTTTGGTAAAGGATAAAAAGGAAGCTAAAGTTTTATTGACTTAATGATGGGTGTTTTTTATTTTTACTGCTTTCAATATGATTTTGTAATATCACGGTGTAAGGTACATGTAACATTCATGCGTGTGATTGGTTTCACCAATAATAAGCCAGATTTCATTACCGCCTTACCCAAGGTCACTCCCAGGAAAAAAGCAAGACCGAACCCGGGGCCTCAAGGTTCTGCATCCTACTCCCTCAACCCAGACCCACGCAGGACCCCAAAGCAAGAAGCCAGATAAAATAAGTCTAGAAACAAAGAAACAAACAAAAATACATTAAAAACAAATGTAGTCAGATAAAAAAAGACCGGAAAAGTTGAGAATGGCGTGTCGAGAAAGACAAGAAGCAAGACTAGGCTATGATCAGCTCGCGGTCAAGCGTGTAAAAATGACGCCGACGTAAAGACAAAAAAAAAAACTAGTTCAGGTGAACGGAAAAGGTCGTTAACGAAAAGATCGTTATATTTAAACGGAGTCTGACCGGACGTCGCTTTAATCACAAATCAGTCGCAGTGACTTTCGTCTAGACGGTCAGTTAGGCGATTTGATAACGTTCTTTTCGAGCAAAAATGAATCTTTACCTAGGAATACTTTGTATCGTTCTCACAGGTAAAACTTTATCCGTAGTCTAGTGTCATCATTTCGAGCATCATCATATAAAATTGAGTGGGCACGTTCTTACAAACTGTTTAAAATTGCATTCCTTGTGTAATTCTCAATTTAGAAGGTAATGCAGTTTCTGATTGGCTACATCGTCTGCTTTACCCATTCAGAAAATGCGTTCCTATGAAATTTAGAAATTTCAAGGGCAATGCAATTTTAAGACGGGTGTTGACTGTTGAAGGCCAACCAGTATTCCATCATATTCTTATGTGTTACAATGCAAGCTGTCCATGTAGAGTTCTATACAGCTGCTGGCAGAAATGTAAAATATGATCAAAAGTTGGTGACTTTGTCAGATTGCACTGTAACACATCATCAAACTCACAATAATATCCGTACTTTTAAATGGTATGAATTAATGAGCCATGTTCTGTGGAAAGGGGGTTTAATGCATGTGCGAACAGTATCGACCACGGTCAGCCTGTGCAGTCCGCGCAGGCTGAGCTGGCCCGAAACTTTTCGCTATTGGTCAATTTTCTGTATGTGCAAGGACCAGTGTACCTCATGGTTGTTAGATAGAATGGATTTTATGGATCCATGACCGTGTGATGCCTGGTATCATGCATCACTGAGATGCATTAAGCCCCCTTTTGCCGGAGCATGGCTGATTTTACTTTTTTTTTTTATTTTTGGTCGCCAGGGTGTCTGTAAGAATCTAAATCCTTTGGCAAGCCTACTATGTTCTTTACACCGTGACGCAACTTAGAGTGCTGTCCATATTTTACTTGCGACTTGATGTGTTTGGTGTTTTACACCCTTTTCAATATCATTTCAGTTGTATCGCGGCAGTCAGTGCATTTAAAGAACTTCTTTCGGTAATGCTTTGAATAAATTTCATAATTAATTGAAAAAATATACGCTAATCCTGAACACAAAATTCATTTGAAAATGTGGATCCAGAAACTAGTAGCTCAAATTCTGCCGTCTGATCTTGTGTTCTCTAGTGTAACGCAAAGGAAACTTCGATGGTAGGTGACATCCCCCCCTTTTTTTTTTTCAATCGAACAGAACAGAACAAATTAATTTTGGACCGAAACGTCCGAATGAACCATGAGTAAGAATGGTTGTTCACAAAAATATATAAGCAAAACTCTGGAAAAGAGGGTTTAGTGCGTCTCCATGATGCATTGTACCGATGTACCGAAAAGTCATAATATTGACACGATTCTTAAAGTGCATTTTGTTTAATAACGGACTGAATCATAAAGTAGACTGGTCCTTTGACATGGAGAAAATTGACCAAAAGGAAAATATTTTAACATCAGATCAGCCTGCGCTGACTGCGCAGGCTGACCTGGGTCGATATTTTTTGCATATGCAATAAACCTTCTTTTCACAGAGCTTGACTCATATGTGTTAAACACATATAATGAGAGTATCATCTTTAACGACAAATGGTAATGGTTATCCAAATAATTCTTTTTTTTTTTTTTTTTTTTCTTTTCTGGCAGTAAATGCACATTTTAAGAAGTGAGTGAGATTTAGAGTCAGTATCATCATCATCATCATCATCATTATTATTATTATTATTATTATTATAAAGCTCCTGGCAAAGTTTGTGCATACTCGGTCTGGCTCTAAGAAAAGTATCGTTATATCTTGTTCTTATAAACTCATATATAAATAGCAAATGAAAATAAAATGAAACTCATCTTCTATATCTTTATTTACGAAACGTCACCCTCATTTAACTAGAGATCAGATCCAGAAGGATTTTTTCGCCATGCAGAGCACTGATTTAAAAATCTCAGAGGAGAGAACAAGAAATTACATGTAACGAGCAATTTCTTATATTGCCTATGATATCATAATGTAATAAAATTTAACTCTTAGGCTGCTAAGCGCGACTCACTGAACTTTTGCGGACAGTGTAGATCCAAGATCAGACTGCACAGAACGTGCAGTCTGATCTTGGATATACACTGTCCGTAAAGAAAATATTTTTCTCCCCCAAAAATAAACTTGAAGTAGCATTATTCGGGTTTTTACTAACTTGTTTAGCAGGATAAGGGTTAAGATTATTTGTAATTTACAAATATGTTTTCAACTGCGCCGGCTGCGTTTCTCTCAGAAGGCAATGGGTCAAAAATATAATGTTAAGTTGTGATATATGGGCAATACCAACTACATACTTATTCCATTCCATTACATCATTAATTCTCTGGCAAAGTCATGTGATTTAAACCTTAACCTGCTAAATGAGTTTAATAAAACTTTCAAGCCCAATGGTAAGAACTCTTATGTTGCTTTTTCAAAGTTACTTTTTTGGGGGAAAGATTTCTCCTTATCGGACAGTGTAGATCCAAGATAAGAATGCATGCCCTCTCCGTCCGCAAAAGGTCATTAAGAACAAGCTTAGCAGCCAAAGGGTTAAATTGTTCGCCTGTTCTTTAAACTTTTATCACATAATCCCATATTTTCACGACCCCTTATGAAAATGGCTTATGAAACCATTGTGAAAACAGAAGAAAATGCTTGTAACCATGCAGCCTGTTCTCCTGTTCCCACAATATTTTCTACCTTTTCGTGGACAAAACTCAAGCCATAATGAACTTATTTGCTGTCCTTAAATGCTTTAAAACGAGCCTATATTTTTGTTGTCTTTAAGAAGGAAGACTTCCCACTTTTTTCTATAACTGCAAAAAAATCAAAGAAAAAAAAAATGTTTTCATATGCAAAGTAAGTAGGCAGCCTTGTGACCACAGATCGCAACTAATGACGTTCAAACTTACCAAGCACAAGGACATCTTGTACTTGTTTATGACCCTTAACTTGCGCTAAATGAGTGAAATGAGAATTTCAAGCCAGAGTAAAATCCCAAATTTTGTTCTTTCAAAGGTACTTTTTGGGGGAAAAGTCTCCTTATCGGAGAGTGTAGACCCAAGATAAGAGTGCACGTTCTATGCAGTCTGATTTCGATCTACACTGTCCGCAAAAGGTCAATGAGTCGCTCTTAGCAGCCAAAGGCTTAAGGTAGCAGACCGAGGCATTCGACATTTCAAACAAATAATAATAAGTTAATGAATTTGTAAGATTTAGGCCACTTTGTGCTCTAAGCATACGGTAGTTATAGAGAAAGAATCTAGAGAGAAAGAAGCGGGTCCAGCAGCAGCAGGGTCCGTATTCACCAACCATTCCCAAGAACGTTGTCAGTCTTATTCTCTAGAATTTTCTGAATTTGAATGTAACACAACTTCTGATTGGCTAAACCATTTGGTTTCGCCAATCAGAAGTTGTGTTACATTCAAATTTAGAAAATCTCAGGGAATAAGACAAAGAATTTTCTTAAGAATGGTTGGTGAATACGTACCCAGGTTCTTCATCGAATAATACCTCGCCCTCTTTGTTCTTTTACGCGCTCAATGTAAAGGACTGATACTTGCTAGGCCACCCCCTGATAACCAGTTCACCTGTAGTTTGATTGGAAACACAAAAAAGTTCTGAGTGGTCGTTGCCCAGGCCGGATATCAAAAACTGTGCCTTATCGATACACCTTCTGTTCTTAAAGCGAACAAGTTACCTCAGCTCAAATTTATAACCTAATGTCTCTAAGTATATAGTAAGATCATATACTTACTTATATGTCTTATTATAAACGATAAAGAGGGAATCGCCAATATGCTGTTTATAGTAACGGTGTCCGATAATGAAAATTTCGTTATCCCTTGATAGACCTATGGAGTTTCAGAGGCCTATGCTCAGACTCTGTAGCGATCGAGCCAAGTTGCAACTGATACGTTATTGATACAAACGCTAGGTAGAGCTTGAACCTATTACCTTCTTAACACACAACAAAATGATGGACTCGTCCAAATTAAAAGCATCTGTAAATGAAAAACTAAAATTATACTGGGTTTATATGAAGAGATTTGGCGAGTTTGAAAAGGTTGAAAATGAGAAAATGCTGCTTACCCGCATTTTTCTTTTCCCACAGTGTTTTCAAAACCCTTCTAGGTTAAGGTAGTTAAAATTCGGGATTGTGTGGTAAAGGATTAAAGTGGCATGTTGCCAGACTTCGTTTAGCAAGTTTTTTTTTCGAAAAACAAAAACTGAAAAATCCCATTTGCCTGCAATTTATATGGCTCTAAGCCTATGATATACACAAAAATATACGGAGAAAGCACATGGAATGGTCAATGTGTTATTACTTTTATTATTGTTTGTATAATTCAGCTATGTTCTGTGAACAGGGGTCTAATGCATCAACAAAAAGTATCGACCAGGTCAGCCTGCACAGGCTGAACGGTTCGAAACTTCGGTAAATTTTCTGCATGTCTTACGACCATATTTCTACTTCATGATTTAGTCAGTTGTTAGACAAAGAGAATTTTCTGGATCCATAATTATGTGATTGATTGCTTGATGACAGAGATGCATTGACCCCACTTTTGACACAGCATGGTTAACAATGATTTCTTTCACATTTATAACGGCGTGGCTATCATTGCATAACAAGGGAAAATGATTTAAACGCGTGGAAAGCCTAGTTGGTAGAGTCGCCGACCCATGATTGCAAAGAGTCCTGGTTCGAACTCCAGTGGTGGCAAATAATTTGTGTTGTAATGTTGTGGTAACATGCCGCTTTAACACTGTCCAAACTTTGCCTCGCCTTAGTAATCGAAACTTATCAAATACAAATTTGTTCAGTCGCTAAACAGGCTAAGAGCTATTTGGATCTAGACTGAAGCTGGGGTAACTTGCTTGGTTTTTAAAATATAACGGTGTGTCTACACATGTTTATCGATGCCAGGGTCGCAGGTTCGTTTCCTGGCCTGAACACGTTCTGTGCATTCTGATGCCGTTGCTCGCAAAGTTTACTACAGTTTCAGAAAGCTTGCTTAGATTTAAAACTTATTTTCTTTTCAATTTGTTTTCTTTCATTTAAGCGGCAAGTATCAGCGAAGCCCAAAAGGTCCGAGGTTGTCGGAAACAGTGCCCGAAAACAGTGAGCCCTGTTTGTGCTTTGAATGGAAAAACCTTCCGAAATAATTGTCTTCTGAACTGCAGGTTTGTGACCAGCTCTACCAACTCTCCCTTTTCTGTCTCTTCTTCCACTTTTACTACTAGAACAGCAGCAACTACTGATAGTAGGACCTGCTGTACTACTACTACTGCTAGTGCTAGTACTTGTAGTTCTGGTGTTACTCTATACCTCATAATCATGAAGTCCCAAGTTCGATACCCAGGAGCGGGTGTCAACTTTGGGATCCTTTATTGGCCCACGCATTCGGCGCGAGTACTGGTGTAGTTCCAAGGAAGCAGAATCGAGAGAGATTAGTATAAGTTGTAAGAACTTGTTTCTCAATCAATGTAAAATAAATATGTTTAAACTAAACTTTATACTCTCCCACGTTTTTCCATGATGTAAAAGGTCAACTATTAACACTTTACTACGTGATTTAACGATCCGTTAAACTGTCGTCTGAATTTGGACGAGTCTAAGTTGTGTTGTTCGGTAAAGAGTAAGAGTTAACCCTATACCCGACAACAATATTTTGGAGTTTTAGAAATTGAAAGCATTTGTAGACGACTAATTAAAAGTGGCTCAATTGATGGAATATTTTTCTGAAAGGTTAGAAAACATTGTGGGAAAAGGAGAAAATGCTGGTTACCAGCATTTTCTCCTTTTCCCACAATGTTTTCAAAAGACTTCACCTTCAGGGTCGTTAAAACTCAGGACTGTGTGGTAAAGGGTTAAGGGGGCGAAATAACGACAAAGTACTGGAATGTTTGACAATAACCATCTTTACTTTTTTATGTCTTCATTTGTATCTTTAAATGTCAGCTCTCTATATATAAAAGGCTATCCATCGATAACTATAAAATAATTAAAGGGGGTCAGCAAAAATATGCGACTGTCCCAGTAAAAGAGCAAAAGGGTACTAGGGCATTCAGGGGACCTGTATGCAAGTTTATAGCACGGATTGCAGTCTGAGAATATTTCCTTTTCTTTTATATTTTCTGACGTTATTTTGTCAGAAAAATGGAAAACTAAGTGAAGAGAGTAGCAAATCAATTCCACAAATCTGTAGAGACTGTGATCAGGTGACCGCGATAAGGAATGACTGATTTCGATTTATTAATGGCACCTAGATTCATGCTTAGTAACATGAATATCATGTGCCGGAAGGGGGGAAAAGGGGCATCTGAAACAGTCTAAAGGGCTGGGCTGCGTAGTAATGTTACGTATGTTAAAGTTATATACATGTAAGATATGCTCTGTTAAAAGGAGGCTCAGTGCGTGTCCGTGATGCATTATACGAAGCAAGTCATCACATAATTATGGATCCATAAAATCCACTTTGTCCATCACCCGACTTAATCTCGGGGTAGACCGGTCCTTTGGCATGTAGTAAAATGACCGATAGCACTTCTCTAAAGGTTCGACCCATGTCAGCTTGCGCGGCCCGCGCAGGCTGACATGGGTCGATACTTTTTGCGGATTTGTTAAGCCCCCATTTCACAAAGCATGGCTAATATCCGATGTGTCAAATGGAGCAGCATACCATTGTCCTCTGTGTAAAAAGACCAGGGGTACCTTTCACTAAACTGCGTACACACGAAATTTGCGTACGCAGTTTTTGTAAGTAAGCATTTGGTCTGAAAACAAGTTTCACCGAACTGTATAACTTTATGATCAAGGTAAATATTTGCACAACCTTACGCCACATCATATCTTTGGGTAAAGCAGGCATCGTACACTTGTGTGTACATTCAACCCCCAAAAACTTGCGTAAATCTACACAGTTTAAAGTGAACGGTAACTGAATGGGGCAATCATTCATTTAAGGATAGGGCACCCTAATGCGGATTCCTTTAACATCGGCATTCATCGCCGGAAAACGTACGAATTCGGCTAAGACTCGGGTAGTCCGGAATCGATAGGCCCATAGATGCTGGTTCCCCCGCATCGATTACGGATTACACGAGTCTTAGCTGAATCCGTACGATGAAATGCGATGTTACGCGAATCCCATTAGGGTGCCCTATCCTTAAAGGCGACTAGATCTGTTATCATTCAGCACGTAACTGAGAGTGATCCAATTAAATGCGTTTTATTCCAGTTCGTCTAAATTGTAATAACGTTTAACACTGACTTGGAAATAATAAACTCTCTTTAGGTTTATTTTCTATGTTTAAGGACTTGCTTGGAGTCTTGGCTACCAGTGGAGATTACGTTTTTTGTTGTAATATTTCACCTGCAAATTAATCTAGATCTACTGTTTGATTGTGGATTAGAGCGAAGAGGCGAACAGGGTAGAATCAGGATCATACTGATCATTTTATAACCCTTAAACTGCTAAGCGCGACTCATTGACAATTTTCAGACAGTGAGGTAGATGAAGATCAGACTGCAATGAACGTTTAGTCTGACCTTGGATCTACACTGTCCGATAAGAAGATATTTTTCCCCCAAAAAATATAGTAAGAGTCGGGTTTTCACTAACGGCTTGAAAGTTTCATTTCTCTTACTCAGCAGGTTACGGGTTTATATGTGACGCAATGACTGATGCTGCTGTAATCCTGGGTCCAGTCGACAATGAATTCTTATCCATTCTTGTTTGCAATCTTATCATTACTCTTGTTTGCGATCTTATGATTACTGTCTATATAGCTCTTTGGCAGAACTTAACCCTTCACCTGCTAAGTTAATTCTTTACCAAACAACCAAATTTTAGACTTGTCCAAATTGAAAGCACTTGCAGACGACAAAATAAACGTGACTCAAAAATTGAAACTTGACTTTTGAAGAGTAGAAAACATTGTGGGAAAAGGAGAAAATGCTGGTTACCAGCATTTTCTCCTTTTCTCACAATGTTTTCAGAAGGCTTCTTCCTCAGGGTCGTTAAAAGTCGGGATTGTGTGGTAAAGAGTTAAATGAAATTTTTAAGCCCATAGTGAAAACCCAAATATTACTATTTCAAAGTTATACATGGGGGAAAAATATCAACTTATCGGACAGTGTAGATTCAAGATCAGATTGCACGTTTTGTGCTGTCTGATCTTGATCTACAATATCCGCATAAGGTCATCGAGTCGCACATAGCAGCCTAAGAGTTGGTCTGTTCCATCATTATATTAGTAGTGTTTGATTTTTGGTAAAGAAACGTTTCTATCTAAAAGACAATGGAAAAGTATAGGCACTCGAACCCAGGCTACCTTAGTAAGGCCTACTACTAGGTGATAACGAAAAGGGCTTGGTAATCCATGCAGTGTGAGCTCGAATCCCGGCTGGTCCAAAACTCCGGTCTTATGATTCAAGAAAGGCACTGCCGCAGACAATCCTTCGTCAGTCATTGCTGAGCATACTTTCTTCTTTCCGTTCGTAAAAACAGCTATTGCCTTCGGTGGAGTATGAAAAGGAGCACATGATATATGTCATAGTTGCCATGACAATACTAACATAATGTTGAAAACGAGGTTAAACACCAAACAAACAAATAAAGCATGCTTCCTATTCATTCTGATAAGTATGCACGTCGTAAAGTCTATATAAAAATGCTAACTTAGTGACGAAAAAACAGCCAGAGGAAAAAAAACGCGGGAAAAAAATGTCCTTGACATGTCAAAAGGGTATTTATAGTAATAAAGACAAATAAACATGTCGCTAACAATCTACTAACGAGGTTTTACTGTCTTTTATTTCAATAACGAATAGGTTACGGGTTAACAAACGGTCAATCAGTGCGTAAATTACACGGTCTATTATCTTGACGGCCAGATGTCGTATTCACGAACCATTTAAGGCATTTCCAAGACTCGCCATCTGATTGGCTGAGACGAAATTTCTCAGCCAATGAGATGGATTGTCTTAAATTGGAGCTAAGTTCGTGAATAGAATTGTTCGTGATTACATCCCGGGGTATGTCTCTCCATTGAACCATCTAAAACAATTTCTACTATTAAAACGTTGAACAACTGGAAAGTTTCAATCGAGACACTGGTACCTACTTTGTTGCCATTCCAAGGCTTTATTAGTTAGACTGTCTAATAAAATGTCGCACAATTTGTATCCTATTATAGGTTGCAGATTCTTTAAAGCTTGAACTAAATCATTTGCAAACAGCAGTAATAAAATGCTATTTTTGTTGTTGTTGTTGTTGTTGTTGTTGTTAAGGAATCAAAAGTTTGCCAGTATCCACACAAAGCCTTTGAATTTGTGCCTTAAAAGCTAATTTCATTGGTTGTACAAGTTGGAGAAACAAAGTTTCGCCTTGATAAATACCAAAAGTCTCTGGCACGATTCACAGTTCGAAAACTGTCATAAAAATGTCGGACTAGGAAAATCTATTATAATTTTTGATCTACACTTTCCACGAAAGACATTAGAATTTGTGACTTGATTACCACTTTCATTGGTTGGAATTATTAAGGGAGCGAATTTTTTGCCTTTGCGCATACCGCATCATCTATCGCACAACTAGATTTACTCCATTGATAGTTCGAAACGTCAGAACTCAGAAATTTTTTGCTTCGCTTAACATTTATTTTTTGCTGCCTAAATCAAATTTACAGAGATGCTGATAACGTTACTTTCTAACAACATTTTCTACTCATTCAAAGATAAATCCAAGCATCTAAGTCACATTCTGGTTTGTCGTCTGCAGAAATTTCTCAAAGTTGAAAAATTCTAAACTTTTGTCGCCTGATAAAAAAATAATGCATTATGGAGGTACATGTATTTGATTACCTATAAATGCACCCAATTACATGTACCTGTCAGAGATACAGTGTGGACGCATGCACAGAAAAGTCAAAAATGCGTTGAAAGCAGTCATGTATTCTGAACCTGTTATCACCTTTCCCCCCCCCCCCCCCTTTAATTGAAAACCTGCTGGTAGGGTATATGGTTCACGATTTCTTTACCATTACTTCACTGCAGGAGATAGCGTTTTGGAACGTTGTGCAAAAAGCAGACGTGTAAACGTAACTTGTTATAATCAGTGCTCCTGTATTCCCCATTTTGCTTTCCAAATAAGTCATTTTCGATTGCTTCATTCTCGTATGTTTTACAAATTATGTAACTTATTAACGTAATACAATTAAGTCTCAACGGAGATTCTACAGAAATCGTGTAAATATTGCGTTGTTTTACACGTCCCGGTACGAAATAATTAATTAGACTGAGTATTCCTAAAGTAGGCAAGCATGTTTGTGCATTTACTGTCATCATAGAGCCCCTCATAAATTATATGAAATTAATTATCGTTCTCTACATTAGTAAGTCCTTGTTTCCACCTAAACATAAAACGAAAACAAACATCAATGAAAACAAAAAGTCACAATGATTTCTCTCAATGATGATTGTTTTATAGTGAAATATAAACGTCTGTTTGACAGAAAACGGGCAGTTGACGTTTATGTATTTTGTGGCTTTTGATTACTTTTTTTTCCGTAACTTTGATGACGAAATCGACGGGTGTTTGCCTTTCTTTTTTGGCGTGAAAGTTGTCATACTTGAGAGACAGGTGTCAGTCATCCTTAAAAAACAAACAATACCTCTACGTACCTTCAGCAGACTGACTTTTTCCTTCGAGTTAAAACCGAGCAATGTTTGGGATGAAACGATGGCAAAGTGTTTATCATTTTTGATCAAGGCTACATAGACCTGTCCAGAATTCAATTTTTGGATTCTTGAGGTCTCTCACATTTGATGTTTCGGGTTCGTATCTCGCGATGAGCCGGGTCAATCCTGGAAAATACACACATTGCGGTGCGAGAGCTGATTACGGTTCCTTTTAGTAATGGTCGAGAGTAATTAAGATAAGTTGTTGAACTTGTGAACTTGTTTCACAATCGGCGTTAAAAAGTGAACTTTTAAATAAAACAACACTTCACCCCCCTCCCCATTGGACACATGTAAACAAAATTACGTGCAGTGTGCTTCATGGATATTAATTTTCAGCTGACGATATTAACACATCTTTGTAATTTAATGACAATAAACATGGATTAATCTTTAGTACACAAATAATGTTAAAAAGTGGTGAAAAAGGGAAAAAAATAATTGATCCATTCTTCCCCACAATGTTTCTAAATGCTGCGACCAAATTAAAGTGACACTCGTGTGTAAGTAGGAATGCGTTTATCCAAAGAATTATGCCATTGTGATCTCAATTCTTAATTTGGCCGTATTCACCAATTTCCTGTCTCAGCCTTATTCTAGATTTAGAACGTAACACAATTTCTGATTGGCTAAACCATTTGGTTTAGCCATGTTGGCTTAAGCTAATCAGAAATTGCTAAACTTTCAAATATTGAAAGTTCTTGAGAATTAATGGAGAATCCTATCAAGAATGGTCGATAAGTAAAGGCCCTGATATCCATGATTTTTTCGAATTTCAGCGGCAGAGCAAAGCAGTGCAATGGGCCGTGCCCATGCAGACGAGCTCAACCTCAGCCACGAAGGAGACCAAACCCACCACCAGCGACCGAAGGTCCAGAAATAGAAGGCACGGCTCCACCACAACGGCGCCGACGACCCCCACCGGCTCCTCGTCAACCTGTGTACCCGCCTCAACGTCAGCCTGCTGTACAGCCACGCCCACCTGCAGTCCGACCGACTCCACCGCCTACTCCCGCACCTGCACCAGTACCGACGCCAGCTCCATTCTTCTACGACCCGTTTTACTTTTTGTTTGAACCAATACAGCCTGTATTTGCACCGACTCAGCCGCCAGTGTACGCTCCGACTTCCCGTCCTGACTTTAATGACAGAAACTGTTTCTGTGGAAACGAAAAGGACCCCGTATGCAGTATTGATGGGGAAGAGTACGACAACAGTTGTAAGGCTACCTGCGAGTATGTATATTATTCTGTCTCTTCAGGTCTTCCGTGGCTTAATGGTAAAGGCATTGGATTTCTGATTAGAAAGTTGAGATTCGATCCCTTACCGTGGAAAATTGATACTTTTTGCTTAAAAAAAAAAACCTTCTTTACTGAAGACCGTGTGCCAGAATTAATTGGTCTTTGCTGTAAATGGGTAGACGTCCTACGTATTAATTGACACACTGCCAGTGCAATCAGTATGACAATTTTGCGCTTGGTTTATTTATTTCATAAAACTTCATTGCAATACGTCATGCTTTATGAGACTAAATATCTATGCCAACTATGGCTCATTTATCTATATCTGTTTATCTATCTATAATACAACTGAGCGATACAGTGCCATCGTGGATCTCTTTTTTGTATAAAGTATCAGCAAGGGGTCCTTTATAAAAGTCATCGTTATTATGTCCCATGTGTTGATGATAGGGCATTCTATGGGTAACATTTTCTCATTCAGTTTTATAAAATCATGATAACGACATAGAACCGTCATGTTCTCTGGTTTAAATTCAGCTGCTTCTTTTTTTCCCGCTGTTTTCGATTATTTTCATAGCCCTGTTTGCATCCCCATCTTCGTGGGAAAAAAAAAGACAATTTCTAATATCTCTGTCAATACTTAAGTTGTTTACTTCAAGTTTGGGCCATTCTTAAACTATCAAATTCGAAATCAATACAGGGTCGGTAACCCTAACAATTTTTTGTCACAGTAATGCCCCTTTTAAGTGGTACTGTTGCCTGAAATAAAAGATGCTCTATATATAATGGGCCATGCTTTGCGAAAAGGGGGTTTAATGCATCTGTAAAAAGTATCAACCCAAGTCAACCTGTGCAGTCCATGTGGACTGTGTCGAAATATTTTGCTTTTAGTTAATTTTTGGCTTGTCCAAAGACCATTCCATTTCTACCTCAGGATTCAGCCTGTTGTGAGACAAAATGGATTTTATGGTTTCATAATTTTATGATGACTTACTTGATATTATGCATCACGTAATGCATTTAATCCCACCACTTGCCAGAGCGTCATTCATTTCCAAAAGTAAATACAACCGAGAGTTGTCATCCGCATGCGGTGCTCCTGTTAACCTGACTTGGTGAATTATCAATGTAACCAACTATTGGTTAGGATTCACTTGTTTTCATTAAGAATTAAATGGTGTTGTTTCTAGCATAGTTATTTGCCTTTAACAAGATAGACTAGGCAAAATGTTTATGTGCTTGTATAGTAATATAAGCTGAGGCTGAACATTTCTATGAAACTTCCGATGCTTTAGTTTGTTGATCTGCACTAAGTTCACCAGCTGCGTGTCTTCGTAGTATTTGTATATTATGCCTCTTGTGCTCTAGGCTATGGTTGGACTTTGCTTTTGATGGGTATCGACTGGTGGAAACTATCATCAGACGAACCTGAAAACTAATCTTGGCCCACATTTTTCACAAACGACGTCAGTGGTCGATATAAGCGTACCTATGAACTTTTTGACCTTTTTTTTTTCCAGGGGGAAGATTATTGCCTGCGAAAATGCTTGCCCTTGCATGTAGACCAGCCACTGTCATCGTACAGAAGAGAACGAAACCGCAACAACAGTAATAACATATATTGTGTTCTTTTACACTGTATTTCAGGCATTAAATTTTCAAGAAAGACAACTACAATGTATCTACCTTATTTCTATGAAATCAGTCTTTTTCCATTTCTTGTGACAATTAGTCTAAAACCATTAGGACTATTTTCATACCTACCAAAAAAAACAAGCATATGAGTATATAGATTTATTTCTGCATAAAATGTATCGCAAAATAAAAGCAATATACATGAGAGAATGGACATGATAATGAAATTATGTCAAACTATATTTCAATACAAAAATTACACAAAAAAGGGCTTATAAATCATTTCCATTGTGGTCCTTGGAATAAAAATCAGTGTGAGACTGGAGGATATGCCTCATAATTGACACAACAACAGTTTATTAAAAATGATTTATCACAACTTATAACTATTTGAAAAATGACTTATCACAGTAAATGACTATTTTCGAAGAAAGACGCAAGAAAATTCGTGATGGATATATTACTCTGAAAACAATGGAGTTTGTGAAATTAAAAAATAAAAGTTAAACAAGACTAGAAAAAAAGTTATCATGCTAGCCTTTCTTATGGACTAGTCTTATCCTTTCAACAGAGATTATGTGTAGACCTGATCCTGATCAGCAGCTCGATCACAATACACTCTTTTGGGGCAAATATACTTTGTTATAATCCACCATTTAAATAGTAGATTTGGTATGGTTTGAAAGGCAGGAAAATGTTCATGTTTTTTTTTTAACAGCAGAGTGCAGCAGATTTTTAATGACGTGGACTGCTATCATGTTTTTTTCACCCCTCAACTCGTCACCTCCTGAAGCTTCCAAACGGACGACTTTAAAGGTGTACTTGTAAACTTTACGTTAGCTTTTAAAAATTTTACACGAAAAAACATCTACATACGTGGTGGAAAAAGAAGAAATAGCTCGTTACAAGCAATTTCTACTGTTTCCCCACAAGGTTTTCAAAAGCGAGAACGGAAGACGAACAATATTGTCTGCTCTAGGTCACGTGTTGAAAGTTTCCACGGCAATGCTAATTACTACAATTTCGTCAACCACGTCACGTTGTGGAGTATGTAACTGATGTCTCTATTCATGCACATTATTCATAGTGACATAATATAAAGTGCATAAAATTTGCCACAAGGATAAAGAAACATGAAAAAAAGCTACACACTCACACAGAGACCTTTCCATCAGGCCCCGTATTCAAAAATCATTATAAACAGCGTCCTTAGTCTAACTTCACGACACTTTCAAAATTTCAAAGTAACAGAATTTCTGGTATGCTAAACCTGATACGGTTACAGTTACATTAAGAATGTTATGTAGAAAATTGCTGGTGAATACAGGTCCAGTTATTTCGACACTCGTTTTGATACAAACTAAAAAGCAGAAGCGGACAATGATATCGGCGGCAAAAAGTAGTACCCAGGTCTTTGTACAAGCATCTTTGATGACAACAGAAAGTTTGGGAACTACTGTATTAATTTAGCATGTCAAGCCAAATGAATAGCTCCTTTACACGTAAGATAGCTTGATAGCACAAATCTATGCCGATTTCAGTATTAAAGAAGAAAAAATCATTTTTTTTTTTCAAATTAAAACTTGTATGAGAGTTTTCAAACGACAAAGACAGCCGACTTACTCTAGATACAGATGTAGATGGGTAGAACAGGTATTTGTAAAAGTACCTATTCAAAAATTGACGTTAATTTTGTTATGCTTCATTCAGTCATTGTAGCTAACTGACTTTTGAGACTAAACAAGACACACGTGCCCTAGATTTTAACAAAAAAGATTGTGCACACCCTATGCTTTTAACCCCTTCTTCTAGTTAACTGTTAGAAGTATATCCAAGTCTCAGTGACTGTGGTTAATTTGTAGTCACCCAATAAACATTATAAACGATGACAAAATTATTTCTCTTGTTTTAAAAAAAAGGTTGGTTTTTTTTTCCTCTACAAACAGTATTAAAGCCATATCAAGGTAACGGCTCTCTGATTCATGACTTTCAGAGTGTCACCAAAACTCTGCTTGGGCTCTAGAGAGCTTTGCCAGTGAATGTTTTCCATTTGATTTGTGCAGCCAGCGATTGGACAAAGACTTCCTGTATACAAAGCATACGCCTAAACCACTGACCAACACAGAACCTCCATCAACAAAACGAAGGGTACTTTTTGTGAAAAATGATGATTGCATGATGATAAACAAAAGACTAAATTATAATTAATATCTTCCCTCTCTATGTTCGTGATGGCATTTGTCACGAAAAACCTTGTGGACTGAATCACCATTCCATTTAAAAGCATCAGCGTTCCTTTTAAATTGTCAAGATAGCAGGGTACTGCACAGGCCAACATTCTAACTAACGTGGTACTTAAAAAACTTTTCCAGTTTTTTTTTTTTAATATTTTCAACAGCGTGGCGGAATGATGGAATTTGGAATTGTTACGAAAATCAGTCTCCTTATTTCGATATGTTATATCGGTAAGTACTTTAGTTTTTTAACAACTTATTTATATGCTACTTGAGAACATGAGAAGTTTTAAATATTTCTGATAGTGTGGCAGAAAGATGAAACTTTTATAAAAGTTATTTCGGATCGATTTCTGTTATCAAAAAGATCTTTAATGGTTTTGTGTTATAACTTATCCTTATAACGGTGGATACTGTACTTCTTAGAATAACACTTGTAGAACACATACTGCATAAGCACGGCTTGCAATTTATTGTGGAAAATGTAGATCAAGATCAGACTGCACAGAACGTGCAGTCTGATCTATGATCTACATTTCCCGATACTTTTAGAGACTTTCTGGCCAGACATTGTTTGAAATCCCAATGTATCGGTCTCTTCTACTTA
The DNA here is from genome assembly GCA_946811185.2 of Hippopus hippopus. Taxonomy (NCBI): domain Eukaryota; kingdom Metazoa; phylum Mollusca; class Bivalvia; order Cardiida; family Cardiidae; genus Hippopus; species Hippopus hippopus. The sequence goes on from OX328106.1 coordinate 32,233,269, forward strand.
TTGAATGTACTTGTTACATTTATTTATCAGTTTAACTATATAATCAAATAATTCCGTGTTGTAACAAACATGAATATTAAAGCTTTCGAAAGCATTTTAAGAAAAGAATAAAATGCTGGTAACCAGCATTTTCTCCTTTTCCGTCAATGTTTTTTACCACGTCAGAAGTCTGAAAATCTCCCTGTAATTTAAGCGCTGTATGCCCATCCTTTGTAGTAGTAAGTGTTCTGAAATACTATGGGGAAAAGTTGCTATAGATGCCTGAAAACTGCCTGCAGAGAGCTTGGTATAGGATTGGCCTTAGTCTGAAAATACTCATAATGGTTTTACTAATTGGTAATTTAAATGTTCGAGTAAACTGTTTTGAATATAAAGGATTTAATTCCTTTGTTTTATCTACACTGTCCGCAAAAAGTATCTTCAACCCGAGTCCATCGCTTTAACGACATATATCACAAATTTTTCTAACGGACAGTTTTTTTTTTAAAAAAATACTTTGCACATACAAAGCTCATCATGTCTCTAGGAGATAATAGTAAAAAAAGATACGAGACACCGTGCTCGTTTCTGAGAAATTTGTCTTTAAAAAACGTATATAAAGTTCCAAAATTCAGCTTGTATTGGATTTAACACGCTTTTGTTTAATAGCTAAACAGGAAAATTACCAGAAGAATATACAAGTACAAATTATTTTAATGAAAATGCATTTAGATTTGCACACACAAAAAAAATATTTTAAAGCCTGGTTTTGAGCATGGTAAGTGTACAAATATGCATGTTATATATAGACCATTGAATAAAAAAGGGAGATAATTTGACCGAATTGAGGGTTAATCTTTAATAAGTACATACTTTCTAACGGACAGATTGTTCTTAAAATTTCCACTCTTTGGTGTTTCTAATTCTAAACAATAAGAAAAAATAAAAATGGCACTTATCCATACTTATTGCGTCGGAAAACAGAGCTGAAGGTCACTTTGGAAGTTAATTTTTTCAAGGAAAATAATAAAATAGGGTTAAAAGCTCTGCAGACACAGAGGGAAAAAGAGAAATTGCTCATTAGGGGCGATTTCTCTTTTTCCCCACAATTTTCAAAACGGAAACAGCTATACTTCCACAGCTTTGAATTCCTGCTTTTGTTTGCTTGTTTGGTGTGTAACGCCGTGTCAACAGTATTTTAATTATTTCACGGTGACAGTTCACAGATCCATTTTTTGCTCTTTACTGATACTTCCAGAAGAAAGTGATACTTGTTTCAGAGCACCAATAGTATTACCATATGTGCGAAAAATACATGGGTGCACTTTTTATTCACTATTCATAACTAAAACACATGCGCAGTAGGATGCGCGCGAACATTTGTGATATACGTCGTTAAGGGTCCATTCCTTATGCTATCTTCTCTGAAGGCCGTGCTATTTTCTCAAACTCATGATTCTTCATTATAATACTATCTTGTCTATTTGAAGTAATCTTTTATCATTCGGTCATCATTTTATCATGTAAATGTCTCGTCATATCTTGTCAACATGCCTCTATAATTAAATTTTGTAAACACTGTTATCGTATTGAAAGAAAATTTTGACTAGTGGAACATCGTCAAAAACTTGTTAGTGCGCCATGGTATCATGTTTTACATGTATGTGTTGACATGTTTTCAATTTTGGTGTTTTGTCTAAGAAACCATCTTATCATCTCAGAAGAGTATGACATTTTGCTAGTAGAAAATGATAGCTTTTGAACTGAAGATACGAAAGTGATGACAAGGCCTTGCTCTCTTGTGTAAAAGTATCATAAAAAAAGACAGTAAAATCTCCGGACATAATAACATGTTCACTGGACATGACATGATGTCGAACATTCGGCAAACCTCGGGTGATCCGCTGATCAAGTTACCTGATATTACAGAACCGGCCGTGTTGTGACGAGTGGTAGCATGAACAAAATATCATGGTTGTTTGACAGGATAAAGAGTTGCTTGATAAGATTGCACACATGCAGCGGGAACATGATAGCGTGCACTTATAACATGACACCATGGTACACTGACACTGATGCTCATATTATTTATAGCACGGTAGTTTCAGAAGACAGTTAGGCATGCGACAAAACAGGATCCAGCTTCCTTAAAATGCAATACAACATAAGATACTAGTATAGCGATCCACCGAAATAGAATTGTTATAAATAAGTTTTGTGAATTGGCCATGTACATTTCGAGTGTTAAAATCTGTTTATTTTTCAAACAGGACTAAGTGCTGGCCAGTTACAAGGACCTGGCATGTTGAAGACAAACCCTTTGCTACCTGGCCGGCAATTTGGTATGCCTAAAAAGGACATGGGCACTGATATGAAAGGCCTTTACGCACTGCTGGCAGGAGAGAACTTTCTACCGAGTGGTGGTCAACAAAATAAACTAGGCACAGGAAACCAACTTCCATCCATTCCAATATCAGCTGACCCACAGCAAATATCTCTACCGGCGGTAGGACAACCTAGTTCACAGCAACCAACTGTGGAATCATTTCCACAGCAACCGGGTATCGGACTACCTATGCAGGAAGAAGTGGCTATAGGACCTATGCAAAAACAACCTGCTGAAGAACAACTCTTGCAACAGCAGCCAACTGTAGGACAACCTAACCAACAACAACAAGCCCCTGCAGGATTACCCATGCAACAAGAAGCGGGTGAAGAGCAACTTGTGCAACAACAACCGGCTTTAGGACAACCTATGCACCAACAACCAGCTGCGGGACAACCAGTTCAACAAGAAGCAGGTGAAGAACAAGCTATGCCAAAGCCAACTATAGGACAATCAATGAAGCAACAACCGATTGTAGGCCAGCCTATGCAACCACAACCGACTTTTGGCCGATCTATGCGCCCATCAGTATTTCCAATGGGTCAGCTTCCAGGAATGTCCTTGCTTGTTCCACAGTTATCTCTGGAGACCCAGATTGAGCACATGTTGTTATCTCAGCTTCTCTCTTCCCAGAACCCGCAACCATCGGGAACACAGGGCGGCAGAGTAAGAGGTCAGGGGAAGATGGCCGTACCTTCAAAAGTGACGCAACAGTCTATGCTTCTGAGGTACAACCCGACCATGGATCCCAAGATGGCTACAGAACTTGTTCAGCTCTTGAAAACCATGGTGGCTCTACAGATAATTTAAACGGAGCTTTTGCAAATGGGGGTTTAATGTATCATGCATCACACCAGGCAAGTCGTTACATAGTTATGGGTCTAAAAATCTGTTTTCTAATAACCCACTGAATTATGAGGAAGTCTGGTCCTCTGGCATGCAGAGAATTTATCAATAGCAAAGTGTCGATCAAGGTCAGCCTGCGATACTTTTTTTTTGATGCATTAAACCCCCTTTTCACAGAGCATGGCTCATTGAATTTCTGTATATTATTTTTTTTTTGTTTTCTTTTCGTGAGAACATTAACCTTAAAAAGAGACTAGTAACAACCCGAGACTGTATATCTTGTGACAAACAGTTTTTAGCATGATGATGAATCAGTTAGATATATAATAGATTGATTCCAGATATTTTTGACTCTCTCTATACATCCTTGATCCTTTCTGTGTCTGTTTTTTATTCTTGAGTGGAAAACCCCGTTAAATGCATATTACCTTGAAGATCAACTTTTTGCCAACAATGAGATATAAAGATTAGGCTGCTTGGTCTGTAGTGCCTGATCTCAGCGCAATATTGTGCAATATTGTGCAGCTGTATGAAACATACTTTTGCTGAAACCGTTCAACCCTTCACCTGCATATAAGTTGAATGAAACTTTCAGGCCGATAGTATAAACCCAAATTTGCCAATTCACCAGTATTTTTGTGGGGGGAAAAAAGTTCTCCTTATCGGACAGTGCAGATCAAAGATCAGACTGCACATTCTGTGCAGTCTGATCTTGATCTACACTGTTCGCAAAAGGTCCTTCAGTCGCGCTAAGCAGCCTAAGGGTTAACTCTTGGAATTGTCTGTATTTTCTTCTGAATGAAGATAGAGATATTTCAATAAGTAGACAAGTGTAACTCTTCACCAAACAATCCCGAGTTTTCACAACCCTGAGGAAAAAAACTTTTTGAAAAAATACCGGGAAAGAGAAAATGATGGTAACCAGCATTTTCTCCTTTTTCAACAATGTTTTCTGCCATTTCGAAGACTTCCATTATTTGAGCAATATTTAAATTATTGTCTGCAAATGCCTTCAGTTTGGACAAGTCTAAAATTTTGCTGTTTGGTAAATCGTCAACCCGTCGGCTGCTAAATGCAACCCCTTGCGCTCTTGGGGATAGAGTAGATCAAGATCAGACTGCATTGAACCCAGCATCTGATCTTGGATTTACGGTAACTATTTTTTTAACTGTGACTTTACTCATCAACAAGACAGGTTTTTTACATAGTATTCACTCTTTACCAGACGCCAAAATTTCCGACTCATCCACATTGAAAGCATTTACAGATGTGTGTAGAAACTTGAAAAAATGTGGTTAAAAAAAAAAGAACATGCTGTAACCGAGAAAATGTTGGTTACCAGCATTTTCACCGTTTCCATGTTTTCAAAAGCCTTTTCTTCAGGGCCGTCAAAGCTTGGTATTATTGGAAACGTAGAAAACCGTTGTCCCAGCATTTAAATTTGGTAATTCCTCTGAAAACGGTAAAACATGCAACATGGCTGAAAGGTGTAGATGTCTTTTTATAATCTAATACGTTTAACAACAAAAAAAAAAAGATAAAAACACACAAAGATTCTTCATTTCTTTTTTTAATATACATAAATCTAATACAAAATCACAACACTCGCAAAGAAGAGAAGATAATTCCCGTAAAACAAACAAAAAAATGAGTAAAAAAATATGTATAAAGTATATTTTTCTATATATAACAAAAATGAAAAATGGCAGAGTACATACTGAAATAGTACTCAAGTAAGTATATAATAGCACCACTGTTCTCAGCACCAGTCATATAGTCTAAGTTAGTTTTAAAACACGGAACTAATCGATTAGAATCATATTCTCCTAAAATGTATGGTTTATGGTAAAACCCTTATAATATGAATACAAAAATAACCAACATAAAGATTAACCAAACAATCCCTACTTTTAACAACCCTGAGATAGATGCTTTTTGAAAACATTGAGGGAAAAGGAGAAAATGCTGGTTTTCTACCCTTCCCAAAACAAATTTCGTTTTCGGAGTCACATTAATTTTGTCGTTTGCAAATGTTTTAAATGTTGACAGGTATAAAATTTTGTCGTTTGGTAAAAGGTTAAAATTTCTAATTTACTGAAATTGTTCAAAACATATTTTGACTGATGTCTTCATACAAACATGTAATTTTTCTTTCAAACAAGTGTAGCGGACATTCAAGTGTAGCGGACTTTCTCATTACTTGCCTGAGCAATAAAAATCACTGCAACTTCTTTGGATGACTTTTGTCTGTTTGACTCTTTACCAAACAGTCCTGTGTTTTCACGACCCTGAAGAAGGTTTCTGACAAATTGTTGGAATAGGAGAAAACGATGGTCACCAGCATTTTCTCTTTTTTCCCACAATATTTTCTAACCTGTCAAAGACAATTCCAATGCTTTGAACCAAATTCACTTTGTTGTCGGCAAATGCTTTCCATTTGGAGATGTCTAGAATTTTTGTGTTTGGTAAAGGATTAGGTAAAACTGTCAAATTCTTCAAGTTATTTTTTTGGGGAAAAAATTCTATTCCAAGTGAATAATTTTATGTACAAAGAGCCTAAATTCTGTAAAAACATAAAACGCATGTGTTTTATGAATTTTTCTAACTCCCTGTACTTACTTCACACCTTAACTATTAATAACAAAAGTTTACACTCATCCCTATTGAAAGTATTAAATATGGCTCAAATAATTCAATTTGCCTTTGAAAGGCTTTAAAACATCTTGGCAAAAGGAGAATATGCTGATTACCAGCATTTTGTCCTTTTCCCACAATGTTTTCAGAAGCCTCCTTGCTTTCAGTCAAAAAGTTAATAAAACAAAGGCTATTTTGGTTAAGAGTTAACTCTTTCAGATAAAAGGTGTAATTCTCACAGTATAAACCTAGCAGTCAACATGCTTTTTGTCATGTGGAAACTGACGACACTTGCTCATGATTCCAACATCAAGATGAAAGCAAAATATTTTGAAATTATTTGTGTCAAATGAAGACTTTTTAAGAGTTGGCATTTATAACTTATAAAAATATATTAGACAGTGTATACCCAGGACAGGATGTTTAGTCTGAGTCAGTATTTACCAGTCATTCTCATTTTAAGTCTAATTCTAGATTTAGAAAGGAAAGCAATTCCTGATTGACTCAACCATTTGGTTTAACCAATCAGAAGTTGTGTTACTGACTAAGGTAATTCTTGAGATTAAGACTAAGAAAGTTCTTAACAATGTTTGGTTAATGCAGGTCCTGATCTTGATTTAAAATATCCACAATAGCACTTAGCCTTGCTCAAAGTATACCTACTGCTTAGACTGAAATTCACACTCATATGACTTATGTAATAAACAGACAATTTGTACCAGACAACAAAATTTTAAGCTTATCTGCAGTTGCCAAATGTGGCTTAAGTGATGAGATTCATCTCCAAAAGAAAAAAAAAAAATTGGAGGAAAAAAGAAAATGCTTCTTTAGGCGAAAAAAACCCAGACTTGTTCAAATAAATCTTGACTGTACGGATAGTCCCAAAAAACATTATGATAAATGGAAAAAATAACTTACTGTTTCATCATGTGCATTTATGCCATGTGCCATGATTTTACTGATGTCTTTTACTCTGAACATGTAAAAAGGTATGTGTATATGCGCAAGAAAAACAGGTTTAGTAACTGACTGGCCAGTAAAAATTATACAAAAAAAATCCTCTGAATATCCAAGACAGAGAAACAAATCTGCAATGTTATATTTGATATTTAGAATATAAATGACAAGTAATTATTGCACTCCAACATGAAAATGAAAAACAATATTGCACATCTTCAGTTTTTGGCACATGATGCAACTTTAAACATATATATAATTACATGTAGCTCTGTCCATTAGATCAAGCATTTGGTTTCTTAAACGATTAATTAATCTATTAAAGAAACGATTAGTTAATCTAAAAAGAATTCTTTTTGACGCATTTAATCCTTTACCAAAGGTCAAAGTTGACTTGCACAGATTGGAAGCATTTGCAAACAATCAACTAAATGTAACTTACGGTAAGTCTATACCAAACTATAAAATTTTGGACGCCACCAAATAAAAGCATTTGTAGACACAAATATTTCAAAGGAACATAACTCCTATATTAGTCAACCAGTCATAATGAAAATTGTAAGCCTGCAAAATGTCATGGTAGAAAAGCTTTCAATACAAAATTCAGCCAAATTGGTTAAAACTATAGGGGAAAGACAGGACTCAAAATTGCATCTACAGATAGACGGCCCTCGTTTAAGAAACAAACACACCAAGGTAATTGTAACCAGAACTGTCGCCAATCCCCGCTACTTGCCTTGTCATATTTGGATCACAAATACATGTATTTCAAAGGAACTTAAATCTTGTATTAGTCAACCAGTCATAATAAAAATTGTAAAATTTAAAATACTCGAGTTGCAATGGTACAAAGGCGTCCATTAAAAATTTGGCCAAACTGATTAAAAACCTAAGGAGGAGGACAGGACCCAAAATTGCACCTATAGATAGATGGCCTTGTGGGATTACAAAATTAGCTTGAAAACAATGTAGATTTTTGTAAATAGGCTATGGGAAACAAACACTACTACATTTGAGAACTCACAACAAAAAAAAACATATAATTTATTATAAATCATGACTAGAGTATCATTATCTTTAAAAGTTGCAAATCAAACATGTAAAATGGACAAGGAAACAGCTCACATTATCCCCTCAAAATATAAATGGATGGATTAGAATCTTTCAGAAAAACTATGTGGATGGATTATAATCTTTAAAACAAAACACAAAAATAATCAGCATTAGAAGTGTACTCAGTCTGTCTGTCACTACTTCCTCTAGTAACTGCTAGACCAAATGAATATTGACAAATGAATTCGTAAGTTATTTTTCACAATATTGTCAAAAATTGAATGACGCTGCCACTACTAGTTTCAAAGTGAAAGCTATTCAACCTGTCCCTCTCCTCTGGCTATCGCTGCAGTAAGACCATGATGGACTTCAGCATACTCCACGCTGTAACAGAAAAAACATATGTGGAACATTATGTTGAAGTACGCTTATATTTGCTTCCAGCTACATGTGATAATTTGAAATCATGCAATATCGAAGGTCAAAATTTTCTTATGCAACAAGAAGCATATACAAACACCTGGAAAGTTACTACAACATAATATTCCTTTTATTACGAGGGCTGTTCGATAACGCTTTGCACCATTTCGTGGATGATGATACGCTTGAATAGCTCTATTCAATACCTTTCCAATGGTATAAACACGAGCCTTCAGCTCCACATAGTTTTAAACTTATAGTCATTTCAATAGAGCTAGTCGTTGACCACTGTAGTAAAAATGGTTGGGAAACGGATTAAGAATATTAAAGAAATTAGAGCTTATATAAAACTTCGCACAAAACTCGGTCATTCAGTAATGCAGATTTTTTTACTGAATTGGGGGAAGTTTATGGGTCTGATAAGGTATCTTATGAGACAGTTCGTAGGTGGAGGAAGAAATTTCTGACTGGCACAGAGTCCGTCAAAGATGCAGCAGAATCTGGCTGACCTGTGACTGCAACAGGCAAGGCAAATGTCTCAAAAGTCAGGGAAATAATTGAAAGTGATGGCAGATACACGATTCGTGATATTGCCAATGCTGTTGGCATATCGCTATCGTGGGTGCATTTCATTTTGAAGCGTATTTTGAAAGTACGAAAGATTTCTGCCAGATGGATACCGCATATATTGACAAATGACCAAAACGGGTACGAGTACAAACCGCTAAGCAATTGCTCAAAATGTTTCCCAAATTCAATCAAAGACAATTTGCAAACATTGTTACTGGTGACGAAACATGGGTTCACTATTTTGAACCAGTAAGAAAAATTGGAAACAAAATATGGCTAACTAAACATGGTAGAAGGCCTGTAGTTGCCAAAAGAAGCATAAGCAGAAAGAAGGTTCTTTATTGCATATTCTTCTCATGTGACGGTATAGCCGTACAAATTCCGAAGCCGAAGGGCAAAAGTGTTACAAGTCAGTATTACCGAGATGTTATACTAAAAAAGGTCAAGAAATATTATCTTAAACGACGCCTTGTGTCAGGATTTAGGCATGTTCGTCTACTTCATGATAATGCTCCATCACATACATCTGAGCTTGTGAAGCAATTTTTGAAGTCGGAGAAGGTTACCGTCTTGCCACACCCACCATACTCTCCAGATCTAGCCCCATGCGACTTTTTTCCTTTTTCCAAAACTTAAAAAGTTCTTATCTGGTCGTTGTTACAAGTCCCGACAAGCCCTTGGCTCAGCCATCAGTCAGTGCCTCAGAGGTCTACCTAAATCAGCGTACCATGACGCATTTCAGAAATGGATTCAGAGATTGAAATTATGTATTTCAAACCGCGGAGAATACTTTGAAGGGATGTAATGTTCATTTCACTATTTGAGTCGAATGCTTTTGAGATATTGTACAATACACATTACATATCGAACAACCCTCGTATATACCTACAACTTTCTACAAAAAAATATTGCAATTATTGACAAACATACTTGAAAACGATAATGAAAATTAAATAAGTACTGGTTCAGTGGGCAGTAACTTCATTTCTATGGATTGCAGATGAATACTATAGCATAATATTTTGACAAATCACATACCAATATGCATGTATTCTATGCGCTGGAAACATCATCATACCATATTAAATTTTGGAACTGCATTTGATACTGTGTTGATACAGATTTTTTTCCTGTCATGTGTGATTTTATTCGCACACAATGCATGTAGCTGAGCAGGAAAATTTACAGTTATATATCAAACAAAAATGTGTATAGACTATTTATTCCTTAGAGTGCAAAATACTGTAAAAAAAGCCAGAATAGTCATAGAAATGTGACTTGCCCAATAACCACACTGCAAAATTTTAGACTACTTCATATTGAAACAATTTACAGACAATATTCCAAACGCTTTTTAAATGATAGTAATTGTCCTTGAAAAGACAGAAAACATAGAGGGAAAAGGACATAATGCTGGTTACATTTTACAACCCCGAGGCTTTTACTGACCAACTCCATGGTTTTACAACCCAAGGCAGAAAGCTTTTAGAAGTTATTCTGAGAAAAGGAAAAAAATGGTGAAAACCATAATCCTTTCTTTTCCAGAAAGCTTTAACTTTTTTGTTGGTCATTCCCATTTTTCTAGCCACATGCAATTGTTTACTGCAGATGCTTTAGAAATACTATTTGCTTACTTTTGTTTTTCTTCTTTCATGATGATTTGCCAGCAATCCACATGCTTAATTCAGAGATAAATGATTTTTGAAGTTTGGCGAGATGATAACAGTCTGAATAGCTCCCTTTAACTGAGAAACTTCAATTAATCAACCGAAAAAGTACAAATGGAAAAGAGCTTTTACCCTGAGCCTAGATTGGCTTCACCCCTTGCTTGACTTGTTGACCGTTCTCTATGACGTCTGAGTGTAGAACTTGTAGGCCTCTCATAGTCATAGCGGTTCTGTCTATCTCTGAATATAATAATAATACATTAAACAATTAACTCTTTACCAAACGATCCCAGGTTTTCGAATGATCCCAGGGAGGAAGGCTTTTGAAAACATTGAGGAAAAAGGAGAAAATGCTGGTCACCAGCATTTTCTCCTTTTCCCACAAAGTTTTCTACTCTGTCAAGGGCAAATACATGTACCATCATCAGGGCATATTTAACATGTTGACTGCAAAAACTTTCCATGGATATGTCTAAAAACTTGTCGTGTGGTAAAGAAGTGAGAGAAAACAGTCACGACCCAAGAGGCTCAAATCCTAAAATAAGCAAGATCACCCTTTTAAACTGCCCATGTCATAGAGCAAGTACTGATTGGGTTTCCAGGAAGCAAATAATGTAAGTAACATTGATCTAAGTGGTAAGAATTTATTCCATAATGCATGTTTCACAACTGACTCTTTACCAAACAACAAAATTTTAGACTTGTATAACTTGAAAGCACCTGCAGATGACAATAAGTGTGACTCAAAAATTAAAATTTATGTTGGAAGGGTAGAAAACATGATGAAAAGGAGCTGATTGACAGCATTTTCTCCGTTTCCCACAATGTTTTCCAAAGCTCTCTGTCTCTGGGTGGTTAAGTAAGAAATTGTTTGGTACAGGATTAAGTTAATGAAACCAAGTCACAACACTTTGTGTTACACTTTATTTGTTATTTTATGCTGCTTCAAATGAATTTCAGTTGAATTGAAAGAAAACACATGTATGTAACATGTACTGTAGGGCTTAAAAAAGAGATATGTTATACTGATATTGCATACCCGTCACAGTATTTGCCCTTGTTGTATGGGTTCTCCTTTTGATAGTAAACAGCTTGTCCAAGTTTTACCCTTTACCGCACACTGCCGACTTTTAAGGTCCCTGAGAAGGAAGCCTTTTGAAAACATTGAGGGAAAAGGAGAAAATGCTGGTAACCAGCATTTTCTCCTTTTCCCACAATGTTTTCTATCCTATCAAAGAATATTTGCACCATTTGAGCCACAATGAAATTGCCGTCTGCAAACACTTTCAGTTTGGATAAGGCTAAATTTTGTCGTCTGGTAAAGGGTTAAAGTAAATATCTTTAGTAATAACAGATAGTATCAAATGTCAAATTTCTTAAAAATTTTATGTCGAAAAAGAGGTATAACTGTGTCAAAAATATTTTGATGATTACCAGCCCCTGTTGCATTGGTTCCCCTTTTAATAGTCAACAAATTGTCTGAGTATGAAGTAAATAACTTCAGTGATATCTGAGATATTATAAAATGTCAAAGATTTTGCATGATGACAACACCATAGACGTCAATGGTGCAACGACTGGGACAATAAGATTTCTCCGAAAACAGCTGAGCAATTAAACTACAATTAATTGAAACTGATTATGAATCATATAAGAATAAAAACCTCTGGAGAGTGCCTGGTGCACTTGCTGATCCTGGTCTACGATATTGATGTTCCCCATCAAAATTTAGAGAGAGTGTTCTTACATCCCTTTCTGCACGACTGGACAATAGAGGTGTGTCACGGTTGTGTGACAAGTGCCGCAGGTTCAGAGTGGCTCTCTTTATAGAGTTATATCTGAATAACTGTGGGCTGAGGATAAATAAGATGAAAGAATATATTCTTACAAGGAGGAAAAAGTAAAACTTGGACAAATAGCAACTTTACTTTATCTTTTTCCTTATAAATACAAGCTCTTTGGATGCAATCACTCTGTGTTCTGATCATTCAAAGATGTACCTCAACAACTCTTCATATTTTACAAATTTGTTTTACACTTGAAAAAAGTAACTCTCTATATTTTAAAAATTTCTTTTACCCTGGAAAAAACTCAAGGTTCAAGGTCTATAAGAATACTAAGTAACGATTCCAAACAGCTCTCCAATTTTGAATTTATTTGACAAGTGCTCCAAAACTTTATAAAACATGTCAAGAAAAATGTTATTAAAGGCCCAGCAGCAGCCAAAAGTAAATAGTGTGGTTGTTACAATGCATTTAAATTTGATTCATACCATAAAAGTGAATTTTAAAACCAGGTAAAAAGTAAACCAAAGATAGAGCGGCCTTGCAACTTTTTATCTGGTTTTAAAATTCGTTTTTCTGCCAGAGACTAACACCTGGACTGAATGTGCAAAAAATAAATATTGTCCTCACATCACTTTCCATATTTTTAAATAACATAACCTTTCAAAGAAAAAGTTTATCTAATACCACTATGTTTGGACAAGTCTAAGATTTTGTCGCTTGGTAAAGGGTTGACCAAAATATTCATCTTATACTTACTCATCAGCTGGAGGACTTTTCTTCTTCCTGAAATTTATTTAAAATGTTGGGCTAAAACATAAATCCTTTACCACATAATCTAAAGTTTTAAGGACCCTGAGAAACCAGGCTTCTAAAAACATTGAGGAAAAAGAAGAAAATGCCGGTAACCAGCATTTTCTCCTTTTCCCACAATGTTTTCTACCTATTTAACGACATATACTATCATTTGAAAAACATTTTAGTTGTTGTCCGTAAATTTAGGACTTCATTATGAAGTCTAAAGTTTTGCTGAGCGGTCAGGGGATCAATATGCGAGACACAGAAAAATCATCTGCAGTTGTTATATACATGTAGTTATTAAAAATTTGTTTTAATGTTAAAATTCAATGAAAAACAAATGTTTTTGATATTTAGCTGTACATGGTATACTGGTCTATCACACAGATAGTTATAAATGTATAGCTTGTGTTTGCATAGGGAAATACTTATACTGCCTGGCTATAGAGCTAGCTTTTGTAGCGATGGGGTAGAGTGTTCGCCTTGGGACTTTCAGACAATGAATCAAGTGCTGATCATAATTATGAATGAGCTTATTTTTGAAAGGGTGTGGGACATTGTGGGGAAAAAGGATTAAATGTTGGCTACCAGTATTATTTTTTCTCCTATTCACACAATGCTGTAACTGGGATTGTGTGGTAAAGGGTTAAATGGACCTCTTCAATTACCAGAAAAACAGCCAAAATATTGCTCTATCAAGTTTTTTTTTTCTTTTTAAATGAGTTTAAATTCTGAATATTTAAGAAAGAAGCAGAATGTGCAGATCCAAGATCAGATTGCATGTTCTGTGCAGTCTGATGCTGACTTGCACTGTACACAAAAAGCAGCTAAAGTTGGGCTCAGTGCTTCATGGATAAACTCTTTACCAAACAAAACATTTTGGACTTGTCAAAATTGAAAGCAATTGCTTATCACAAATCAAAAACACCTCAAATTATGGGATTCGTCTGCAACAGGGTAGAAAACACTGTGGGAAAAGGAGAAAATGCTGTAATACAACATTTTCTAATTTTCCTACAACATTTTCTTCTCCATCACAAATCCAATAATTAGAGGAATACGGACCAGTCTTTTCGATATGTTAAAAGTCAGATTTGTCCATCAAAATTCTTCAATTTACAAGACCGACTGTCTGGTAAAAATCCAAAATCCAAATTAACCCTCTACCAAACAATCCCTTGTTTTCATGACCTTGAGGAGGAGGCCTTTTGAAAACCTTGTGGGAAAAGGAGAATATGCTGGTAACCAGCATTTTCTCCATTTCCCACAATGTTTTCTACCCTGTCAAAGGACTTAACTGCATTTGTACAACTTTTGAATTTGTCGTCTGCAGATACTTTCAATTTGAACAACGCTAAATTTTTGTTGTTTGGTAAAGAGCTAAATAAGTCCAGTAAGAACCAGGCATATTTAAGAAAGAATGCATGGATGAGTCTAAAATCTTTTTCATCTGATAAAGTGTTAACCTCTCGGTATGTCAAGAATCACTGACCTTTTACATGATCCACAGCACAAGATGATACTGACAATAAGGACAACCACAAACAGTATGCCAACAGGAATCACAATGATGTAGATGAACTCCCAAAACATGTCACGGCATCTTCCATCTCCTTCACAGTTGTACTCCGCAATTATGTCTGGCTCCATGGTAATTATCTTCAACCGTTCTTGATGATGAGGTGACTCTGTTGTAATAATAAGTCATATTATGTTGACATAAATTATGTATGAATTAGGGATGGAAAATTGCCCTGAAATCATTATCAACTATCTAATTGAATCAGATGTATAATACCGATTAAAAATTGATAACTAATCTGAACTTCTTCTCAAAAAATTCAAACTATATAAAGCCTAATATTTCAAGCTAATTTTTAGCTAACTATGCAATGATTAGAGAAAGAACACTTCCTTAAAGGGCAAATCCTAAAATATTTTGACCAGACTGTTTTTTTCCTTTAATCAGTTGCAAATGATGTCAGTTAAACATGTGTCCGCCATTTTTCATAAATACCACCCTGTAACATGCCATAAACCACGGCCGAATTGTCACGCTGATATGCGGCCCTAAAAATGGTACATGGCTTACTTCCCCTGATTCGCTTATCTCCCGTGCATGTGTGACGTCATTGTCGAGTTAGTCTGTGTATACTGTCAGTAGACATATAGTGGGAACGCGGATGATTGTATGCAGACATCTGAGTATTAACTGAGAATTGAGCCGAAAAAATGGTAAATTGTGCAGCCTATGGCTGCAACGTCGATTCGGGAACTCACAGAATTAGTATCTTCAAATTTCCGAAGGAATTAAAAAGGAGGAAACTATGGATTCAACGTTAAAACCGGGGCCGGACAGTAGCGACAGATTTCTTGCCATCGGTTCATTCGAAATTGTGTCTGAAATACTTCGATGACAGTCAGTTCTTAATAAGTCCAAGACCCGATACACATGAAACGAAATGTCATTTTCACAGCTGGTGAGAATTGAAGGGTATTGAGTATGTACTGATGAAAAAATTATGATTTCTTGCTCTGTTATGGAGCGCTTAAGTCCTTTGCTTCACTAATTAGGTAGTCAGCTTTGTGAAAAGAAACATTGGCCACAATAAGCCTTTTCAACCCATACGGTAACATGTCCATGTTATACTCAGCAATTTTATAGCATTAAGATGACGATTGTCAATTCGAAATTTTCGTTTATTTTTCTGTTTCTTTTCTCTCTTTTTTCTTTCTTTCCAAATAGATTGTGGGTACGCGTTGGAACCGTCCGTAAGGCTCTGACAGCTTTAAGGTTGGCATACTTTCGTGATGTATAATATAGTTGTCATTACGTTAGCATACCTATGCAATATATTGCTATTTGACATGGTTTCAAAAGTGGCATTTTCGACCTACCTACCGATTAGCTTGTCTCGACTTGTGTGAAATAATCTTGAAAGAGACGGAAAAACTGAGTAATAAAAAATAATAATAGTTATTGCAGGATTTCTCTTTTCATCATAGGGCTTCTTTTCCTACAATATTTTCTACCCTCAAACCTATTGCCAAGGCCACATTTGATCTGTGGTCTGCAAATACTTTCGGTGTGGAGTGGACAAGTCTAAAGTTCTGCCATCTGTGTAAGGGTCTAGCCTAACCCTAACCCAAATGATAAAAAAATTAGAATATTTCAAATCCACAGCATTTAAATATGACCGATAAAATGTGATTGTTTATTGGAATTTAGTTTAACTTAGTTTAACCCTTTACCAAACAATCCTTTGTTTTAACGACCCTGGTGAAGAAAGAAAAACCTTTTGAAAACATTGTAGGTAAAGGAGAAAATGCTAGTAACCAGTATTTTCTCCTTTTTCTACAATGTTTTCTACCCCATTAAAGACAATTCCAAACATATGAGTAAAATTTAATTTGTTGACTCCAAATGCTTTCAATTCGGTTGAGTCAATAAATTTGACGTTTGGTAACAATTTAAACATGTATTTTACATCTCTTGAGAAACAAGTTCATACAACTCGTACTAATCTCTTCAGATACTGCTTCCTGGGAACTAAACCAGAACTCGTGCCCAATGTGTGGGATTTATATTTAACCTTTTACCAATCAATCCCTAGTCTTTACGACCCTGTGACAGAAGCCTTTTAAAAACATTGTAGGAAAAGGAGATAATGCTGGTAGCCAGCATTTTCTCCTTTTACCACAATTTTTTCTACTCTGCTAGAAACAAATTTCAATTTTTGAAATATTTAACTTTATTTTGTCGTCTGCAAGTGATTTCAATTTGGACCTGTTTAATATTTTGTCCTTTGGTAAAGAGTTAAAACTAGAAAATATTGTGGATAAAGGACCAACTGATAGTTACCAGCTCTTTCTATGTTTTTACAATGAATCTGAAGTCGTCTATACTGCAATTTGACCTGAATGTCAGTATTAACTGCTCAGTCCCTAGTAGACCAATTTGAGACTTACCCAAATTGAAACAATTTGCATAAGACAAACAAGAAGTTAACAAATTTACACTATCCTTTCCCACGGTTTACGATTCAGAGTTTAAGACTTTCACAGAGAAGCTCTATGTGGAACATACAATAGCTATACATGTATGATAAATTTTTGCATTGAATGGATCATGTGGACAAGGTAAACACAAAAAAGTAGATCCCCTCTCCCGCTTTCTGATGTTCATGTATTTCTTTATGGTAAGAAATACAACTAAAATAATTTTCAAAATAATTTTGAGAATTAACTCTTAATAATCTCGGAACATATTCTTTTATCAAATTTCATGCTGGTTAACAGCATTTCAAAATATTCTTATTCTCATGAAAATCGTGATTTATTGTGGAACCCTTCACCCATGACAGAATAAACTTGTACCCGTCAATGTTTACAGAATTCTTTACAAGGTACAAATATCAACAAGGTCCGATTAACAAATAATTAGAACTAACATCTCACGATTATCAATCGTAAAAGTCAAGAAAAAGGTTATTTGACATGAAACTAAAGTGTCGGGGAACTGTCTTGTCGTGGAACTGTCTTGAAACTTTTTCTTTTTTTGGTTTATTTCCGCCCGTTAATCTACTGAAAATGCTTCACGTGAAACAAAGTTTATGCCATACACTAATTCTATCATGTATAGAATATTATTTCTGTAAGCGATGTTCGCCATCGCCCCGTAATAGACCAACATGTATTTCAATAGCGCGCGATACTCAACACGTTGAAAAGTCTGGCACAATATCGTCATTTTCGTCAACAGTGGGCGAAAAGTTACTTTTATCCTCATCACCAGAAACTTAATAAGTTTCTTTAAAAATTGGCTCGTACATGTATGGCCTTATCGGCCCAGAATCGTCTATTTCTTCGTCTTCAATATCGCTCAGTTCACTATCGTAAACAACGTCCATATTGAAACAAGCTCTCCTATGACGTCACAAATCAAGGGACGCAACAATAAGTAAGGGAGATAAGCGATGCAATAAAAATTAATAAGCAGAAATATGAATTGAAAAAAAGTACTTTTACTAATTTTTTTTTCTAATTACAACATTACCAGGTTACAATTTGATAAGTGTAGATTTGAAAATTAACCATATCTGAAACTTGTTGATTTGCCCTTTAAAGACAAACATCATTTTATTTGATATGAACTATCTGTTAACCCATTACCAAAAAACAAACAGGAAAAAAGCACAAACAAGAGCAAAAATATTTTGATGGTTACCTGTCCCTTTTGTTTGAGTTCCCCTTTTGATAGATAATAATTTGTCTAAGTTTGATGTAAATATCTTCAGTAATAACTAATAACAAAATATCAAGGTTTTCAAAGATGCCAGAGCTATGACAATAACTTGTAGTTTTCTTCTAAAACAGCCTAGCTAAAAATAAAAAAAACTGAAAATCATTTAATGGCATGTAAACTATACACAGCAATGTTACATTGGAATAAAACAATTATCGAAACGCAATCCAAAGTACTAATTACTAACAATGTGACAGGGGTAAGCATAGAATATTGCTCTGGGAAATCTAATATTATTTAGCAACATTGATATACATGTACTGTAAAGCAATCAATTGTCAACGCCTCTGGCATCAAGACTATTATCAGGTTCTACTCTATCATAGTGGAATCACTGGCAAAAATGTATGTTTTTGTCTGAATGGTGAAGGAATTTGGGTTACATGTAACAACACCTAAAGCACTGAACCATTTATAAACTATATATTGCAACCCTTACATGTAGGTTTAATCTCGCTTAATGCATAAAAAACCACTAAAGAAGCAGGGCTCTTAACAGCAAATTTGAAAAAAAAAAGAAATGAAAATACGTGAGAAGTCAATTTCTTTCAAGTCCTCTCCCTGTAAATCATGAAACCACAGAAATCGGGCTAATTTTGCATCCAGGGCTAAATTTTAAACAAATTTAGAAGTGATCCAAATTTGGTAGCCCTACGATTTATCGTAAGGAGCAAGAAAATTTTGGAAGAGGTGATAACTGATAACACTCACTTAATATTAAAGCTGTATCTCAAAGTCTGGAATAAGATCAATAAAATTTTCAATGTACAAGCCTATGTAAAAGTTGTAATTCTGGGGGTGAGGCTAATTATGACCCCAGGGCTATACTTAGAACAATCTTGATAGAGGTCCATTGGATGAATATAAACAATGCAAAATATAGGCCCATGTTAAAGTTGTGACTGCCAAGACAGCCACAGAATTTTGACCCCAGGGCTATAATTTGGGATATCTTTGAAGAGGCCAACTAGGTAAAGCTAAATACAAAATTTGGTAGCCCTAGACCTTATGGTTAAGAACCAGAAATTTTTTAAGTTTTCGTTTCATAAGCCCATGTAAAACTGATAAACCCCTGGGGCAGGGCCAATTTTGACCCCAGGGCTATAATTTGAAGAAGTTTAGAAGAGGTAAATTAGATGAAGCTACATATGCATGCTACATTTGGTAGCCTTATGCTTTATAGTTTAGAACTAGATGGTTTAAGCTTTCACTATAAAAGCCCATGTACAACTTGCAACCCCTTTCACATAAAGATGAAGCTACATGCTAAATTTGGTAATTCTAGGCCTTATGGTTATGGACAAGAAGATTTTCAACATTTTTTCCAGTTTCGTTGCCATGGCAACTAGAGTTTTAAAAGGAGTAAAATTCTTTTAAGAAATTCTGAGGAGAACCATGGCAGGATCATTTCTGTGAAGTTTGGTCGAAATCGGATGAGCATTTTCAGAGAAGAAGATGTTTGAAATACAGATTAATGCATAGCCTGAGGCACACAAGACGGGCCATGACATAAGCCATGACATAAGCCAGCTGGCCTTTGGTCAGTGGAGCTAATAAACTGTCATAAGCAGTTCTTCACCATTCAAACACCTTAAATTACATGAACAGAGTTATTTATTATACCTTAGCCAGACGACAAAATTTTAAACTTGCCGAAATTGAAAGCATTTTGCAGACGACAAAATGTGACTCAAATTAAAATGTTTTTTGGACGTGTAGAAAACATTATGGGAAAAGGAAAAGATCCTGGCTAAAAGCATTATCCCACAATGTTCTCAAAAAAGCTTCTTCTCCAAGTTCCATAAATGTCCAGATTGTGTGGTAAGGGTTGAACACTAACCTGACTTATTTAACAACACTGAGAAAGACACCTTTCAAAAACCTTGTGGGAAAAGGCAAAAATGCTGGTAACCAGCATTTCCTCCTTTTCCCACAATGTTTTCTACTCTTCCACAACGAAATTCAATTTTTCAGTTACATGCTGTCATCTGCAACTCCCAAGTTCTTTCAATTTAGACTTGAGGGAAAGAATCCTCTTGAAAATATTGTGGGGAAAAGAAGAAAATACTGGTAACCAGCATCTTCTCCTTTTCCCACAATACTTTGTACTCTATCAAAGTCAACTTGTAAAATTTCAGAAACATTTATAATATGTCTTCTGCAAATGCTTTAGAATTGGACAGGTCTAAAATTTTGTTGTGTAACAAAGAGTTGAACTTCTCAGTTGCTGTATATATTGCTACATTTTAACCATTATATCTATCTTGTATCCATTTTAGAGCCTGACGATCAACTTGTACATAACTTGCAATAGAGCAAGAGGCTATATACTTCAAAGGAAGAAGATATATCCGGAAAAAAGTTATATCCGGTTCTGTATCCATTTAACAAATCATATCGGATATCTGTCTGCTATTCATAGTTTTGGTGTTCCTGACGTCCAGCATAATTATTTTATCAATACAACAAACTGAAAAGTCACATAAAAACCGTCGTTTTACTGATATAAAAAGTATTTAACGTGGGGACTTACGTTCTACTAGTTTGTTACGAAGATTCTCGGGTTGTCTCGGCCATGAGTCGTTTCGGCCCCGGGTCGTTTCGGCCATAATTCGTTCCGGCCGGGTCGTTTCGGCAAAATTTCCGGTAGGGTCGCAGTTAGAGTGAGTTTCGTGAGCGGGAGATTCCGCAAACAATTTTTTTTTTTTCGCAATTAAAAAAGTGTCCTCACGACAGGAAGGTTTCTTTCTCAGACTTTGTACTTTTAAATTCTGAACATACTGTAGGTGTTCCACATTAAAAAATATGTGTATCACTATAAATGGCTTTACTATGAATAGTTCACGAAAGGAATCATTATTTGCTAAGAAAGAAGCGTCCAACTTATGAAAAAAAGGTTTCTTTTTCAGTTAAGTATATATATTTTCACGACATATAGCTACATACAATTTTCATTTTAACTACATTGAAGTGTTTTCAACTAAGATGAGTTTTAGTAGATCTAATTGTTATAAATGGAGTTATTATGGAAAAAATGTTGGGATATAACATTTTCCCATTATTTTTTCAAAAGGGTCGTAAAACACAGGATTGTTTGCTGCACAAGCAACTAGATCTATATTTGAGAAGGATGCCTATAGGACTAACCGTTAAAGGGTGGAAAAAACACAACAGGATTTTTTTATCCTTAAAATACAACCCAAATAATCGCAATTTCATGGTTACTTTTGTCTGCAGTGTATCAGCAAAGTGGAAAGTGTAGACCAAAGATCAGGCTGCACATCTTGTGCAGCCTGATCTTTGATCTACACTGGCCACAAAGGCAACTATAGTAGTGAAAGGCACTCTAAGCCTTAATAATTGAATAATATAACTAGAATAAAAATGACCCCACTACTGTACTGAATATATATGTTAGTCATGATTGCTTGAGACGTACTAACTTCAGTATGGGATAAAATCTACCTTGGTTTTGGGTTA
The DNA here is from genome assembly GCA_946811185.2 of Hippopus hippopus. NCBI lineage: Eukaryota > Metazoa > Mollusca > Bivalvia > Cardiida > Cardiidae > Hippopus > Hippopus hippopus. Next base: position 32,255,148 of record OX328106.1, read on the forward strand.
CATTGAAATGACAAAAAAATGTAATTACTCTTAGATTAATTAACTCTTTACCACACAACAAAATTTTGGACTAGTCCAAATCCACAGTATTTGAAGACGACAGTTAAATGTGTTTCAAGTTGTAGGATTTTCCTTTGAAAGTGTGCACAGCATTGTGAAAAAAAAAAAAAAGAGAAAATGCTGGTTACAAGTATTTTCTCCTTTTATCACAATGTTTTCAAAGTGGTAAAGAGTTAATTAATAGATAAAACTGATATTTGTCTGGTGTTTAACACTTTCTTTAGATATCATTAATTAAAGTTTTAACATGGTAGTCATATCAGGCTGAATTTTTTCAAAAAAGTCAGAAAATGCCCAAATTGTCTCATTTTTATAGATTTTTATACCACATTGTCTTTTACAATTGGTCAAGCAACGTAGATCAATGATCAAGCCATATACTCTGTAAATTCTTATCTTGATCCTGCCTGTCCTCCACAGTATTTGCTGTTGTCATCTACATATAGACAGGTGTTAATCTAACCTGTTATCATACAATCCAGTGTTTTAATGACCTGGATGAAGAAGCCTTGAAAACATTGTGGGGAAGGAGTAAATGCTGGTAACCAGCATTTTCTCATTTTCTCACAATGTTTTCTGCCCTTTCTAAGACAAATTTCATCAGTTGAGCCACACAGAATTTGCCATCCCCAACAGTTTTGAAATTGGACAATTCTAGAGTTTTGTCATTTGGTAAAGACTCTAATTGTTGCATCCAGAAACTCATGGTAGATGCCACAAGCATAAAATAAATAGACCTTATGATCTTGAAATATGGATTTATTGAGAAATTGATAAATATATGAATGAATGGAAACCTGAAAACATTTCAGCAATAGCACTGGTATATCATGAGCAATTTCTCCTATTGCTATACAGAGCATACTAGCAGATTATGTAACAATTACAAGACTTGAAATCAGGGGGTCACTAATTTGATTCCCAAACACGGTCAGTTTCTTTCTGGGGGATTAATTGTGTTGCCACTTGAGCGGCAACACTAAATAGTAATTATCTTTATTTGTTTGAAAATTATTCCTCTGTCTTTCTGCGTGACATTTGTTTATCATTTGTGTTTCAGGGTCAAAGTAGTTAGACAGAATCTCACGAAACTTTGGGTAAAAAAAGGCCAGATCTAGTCAAAGTGTGAAGTTTTTCTGAACGATCTGTTTTTAGTTATCCTTGCAAAATAATATTAGTCAATCTACCTTGAATGAACAATTTAGTCTGATGGTATGTACATGTAATTACATATGCAGGAAGTCATGATTGTAATTTCTTTTTTTTTTTACTTAGCAGAGTAAATCAAGTGATCATGTGATTTGATTTATCAGTGAAAAACAGAGGAATTTCGAAATTCTGCAATTAGACACAATTCAGATTTTAGTTGATAACACAGCCAGGGCAGTATTAAATTAAGCAATTTTAATTAGGGCTGTGAAGTTTTTTGGCCTTACAATTTGCAGTCACCTTGATGCTATGCATCAATATTTTCTTATTGTACTCATTTGATGGGATTCATTCCTGGCTCACTGGTGAATATGATTTAAACGAAGTTTATTTGCAAAAGGAGCCACTGCTTTGGTAAGAATGCTGTTGTGAAGTAGCGGTAAAAAAGGCACAGAAAGCATACATAGGTGCAGTGGCAGATGCATAACTGGAATACTGGTCATGTTGAAAAGGATGTTGAACATATGTAGTATAAATAAACATACCCTATCGCCAATGTTTTTCTTTTAACTGTTAAGCTGCAAAGTGCGACTCACTTACCTTCTGCGGACAGTGTAGATCAGGATCAGACTGCACAGAACGTGCAGTCTGATCTTTGATCTACACTGTCCGATCAAGACATATTTTCCCCAAAAAATTACCTTCGAAATTGCAAAATTTGGGCTTTTACTATCGGCTTGAAAGTTTCATCTCACTCACTCAGCAGGATAAGGGTTAATATTTGCAAGAATGGTTTGCTGTGGGATTACAGACGTTTTTTACAGGTGGTCATGTGGCGTTATTCAGTAGTGACCAATTCTTTGGTTGAAATTTTCAAAATTGTGACGGATCATCTTGATTAGACCCAGGATTCTTTATCTAGTGATAATGGGCATGATAATATGGTTTACAAGTCTCATTGTTGAAGGGATATAGTGTTTTATTCTCCACATTGTGTATTCATGCATATTGGTTATGCTTTATTTTGTCATTGTACATTATGGGGGTCTGGTCAACTAAATTCTGTAAACTGAATTAAATCCTGAAACAAACTTGCAGCAGACAAAATGAAAAATTAAAATACTTGTAAATCATGGCCTATTAAACCTTTACCACTCAATCCCAAGTTTTATTTACTACCCTAAGAAAAAGCCTTTTGAAAACATTGTGAGAAAAGGAGAAAATGCTGCTAACTGGCATTTTATCCCTTCCCCACCATGTGTTTTCTACCCTAGCATAGACTAAAACCATTTTCTGATGCATATTCTGAAAATGCTTACCATTTGGACAAGTCTAGAACTTTGTTGTGTGGTAAAGAATTAAATTTTGGAAGGTTCCATGCAGTAAATAAGTGCAAATTTCTTGTTTGAATAACGGATAGGTTGCTTTTCAATTAGAAAAACACTGTGTGTCTTTATGACATCAGATATGCCATCATCCATCTTCACTGAATATGATCCCATGTAATAGACATGTAGAATCATTCATGTGACATTCTCACAAGTCTTTGCAAAATTCTGGCCTAAAAATACCCTCACCCCTAGGCTGCTAAGCCCTAATCAAGGACCTTTTGTGGACAGTGTAGATCGAGATCAGACAGCACAGAACGTGCAGTCTGATCTTGGATCTACAATGTCTGATAAGGAGATATTTTTCCTCAAAGAAACATTTGAAATAGCAAAACTAGGTTTTTGCCAACTGCTTGAAAGTTTCATTTCCTTTATTTAGCAGGATATGGGTTAAGAAGCTACATAGCTCATTAACCCTTTACCACACAATGACGCCTTTTGACACCCCTGATAGCGAAGGCTTTTGAAAACATTGTGGGAAAAGGAGAAAATGCTGGTAACCAGCATTTTCTCCTTTTCCTACAATGTTTTCTACACTATCAAAGAAAAATCATTTAATATGATCCACATTGAAACTGTCCTCTGCAAATGCTTTCAATTCGGACAGGTCTAAAATTGGTCGTGTGGTAAAGGGTTAATGAAATACCACTTACTAACAGTTTTTCCAACAGTTGTCTTTCTTCTTTACAGAATGGTTTGCTAGCTATGGTTTTACTTATTTCAGTGATGAATAGGTTTTGAAAGTAGGTGAGATTATAAAAATTTAAATAATCCCACTTTAATACATCAGTACATTTGAAACCACTGTGGACAATTTAGGAGGCATTGCTGGTTACCAGATTATGTTTCAATTGCGGTTTTCCTGCAAAAAGCTGTGTGCCAAAGATACAGCTGTTTTATTACTCTTTCTCAAATGACAAAATAATGTTTTACACTCAGATGAGTTCTATCCATATCAAAAGTTGCTCAAATGATACAATTTGTCTTTGAACTGGCATAAAACCTAATAGGAAAGTGATAAAATGCTTGGAACCAGCATTTTCTCCTTTTCCCACTATGTTTTCAAAAGCTTACTTCCAACTTTCATTAATAGTCGGCTTTTTTGGCAACTGACTCATTAAATAACCTACCACACAATGAAATTTTAGACTTGACCAAGTTAAAAGCATTTGCAGACGACAAATCAAAGATGGCTCAAATGTGGAACTTTGTCCTTGGTAGGGTAGAAAATATTGTGCCAACATTTTAGCAACGAAAGTATTATCGTCTGCAAAAGCTTTCAATTTGGACTACTCCAAAATTTTGCCACTTCGGAAAAATTTAAGGAAAAACATTTAGTACATACATGTATCCCTTAAGAGCTCGCATAATATAGATTGGACTGAATATGTACCCATCATATTGTATAACCTGTTACCACACAATCCTGAGTTTTAATGACCCTGACAAAGACGGCTATTGAAAACTTTGTAAGCAAGGAGAAAATGCTTGTAACCAGTATTTTCTCCTTTTTCCACAGTATTTGATACCATATACAAGACAGAAAACATAATTTGAGCTACATTTATTTTGCTGTCTGCAAATGCATTGAATTTGGTGGAGTCCAAAATTTTGTCGTTTGGTAAAGAGTTAATCATTTTATTAGCTCAGCTGTTTTGGAGAATGTTTCAAGGTATGGTCATAGCCCTGGCCTTGTTGTCATTGAGGTGCAAAAACTTTGACATTTCTGTTATCACTGAAGTTATATACTTCAAACTTGGACACATTTTCAACTATTAAAAGTATAACCTGTACAACAAGAACAGGTAACTGTAAAAGTATTTTTGACACATTATGCCCCTTTTGAGACTTGGCATTTTCACTCAGAATCAATCAACTGCAGCCAAGCATTGGCACCCCCATGCAGTGTTTGTTTTAGTTTGTTACCGTAAGTCATTAGAAGCCATTTCAAAATGGAATGAAAACAAAAATTTCTTCACATCAATATCTTAAAAATTTCCTCTTAAGGAATGAAGAGAATTTTTTTGTTTTCATTGAGGTATGAAAAAAAAACCTAATCACACTGTATGAAACCGCGAAGCGGTTTCATACAAAAGTGTGATTAGGTTTTTTCTTCATACCTCCATGAAAACAAAAAAAAATTCTCTTCATTCCTTATAATTCAATATCACAGACAACAAATATGCACTTAAATAATACTAACTGCTCTTTTTGTGTAAATCCAACATTGCGTATTTATTTACTGTCCTTTTCATTGATATTTGAAAGCGCGGTAAAACTGCTCCTTCATGACGTCAAATGACGTAATTCATGACGTCATTACAGTATTGAACGTTTGCAGATTGAGTGGATTTATTATTAGAAGTTCAATACACTAGAATTAAGTTGAAAATAAGATCGTTTAAACCCAGCAGAGTAACAATGAGTTTTCAGCTCTCGCTTTGAATTTACTGTTGGACTTTTTTTTCAGTATTCAGAAAAAACAAATTCAGCTAGCAATTTAATCTTCGGACTCGATATAAAATCAGACCGAAAAAACATTATGAAATCTCGTATATACATGTTTGTTTACATTACTTTGACTGCAAAAGTAGTTCCGGCACTGCTAAATTTTTTTTTTTTTTCATGGAGCTATGAAAAAAATTTTTCAGCCAATCAGAACTCGCCAATGTTCATGAAAACTATTAATATTGAATTATTGAATGATTGATTGAATTTGCTTTATTTATCGTCACCAGCAGTAACTGTTGCCCGTATGGATGATACTGCCTGAAGGTTGTTAGTTTTGTTAGGGGGAATAGTGCAGATACAGGATGAAACCCATCCGAAGTTACACCAGGTTCTTTAATGTGCTCGGTGTATAGCACCGTCACACAGAACTTCGGTTTAACATCTTAGCTGAAAGACTATTAGTAATGTTAAATGGCCAGGCATGGGAATTGAACCCACGCCCTCAAATGACCCAAAACATCACATTCATGAGTCCTACACTCTACAAACTGAGCTATGTGGGCTGGTCTTTTCCTCTGAAAGATTTCTTAAGGAGATTAAAGGTATATTTGCAGGTTAAGTCTTTTCAAGACAATAAAATTATAGACTAGTCCATACTAGTGATGATAAATTAACCCTTATCCTGATGAAAAGGTTAAATGAAACTTTTTAAGCCGATAGTAAAAACCCAAATGGTGCTATTTCAAATGCATTTTTTGACGAAAAATATCTACTTATCAGACAGTGTAGATCCAAGATCAGACTGCACGTTCTGTGCAGTCTGATCTTTGATCTACGCTGTCTGCAAAAGGTCGGCGAGTTCCAAATACCAGCTTAAGGGTTAAATGTGCCTGAAATAATGGGATTCGTTTTTTGATAAAGTGAAAAAAAGTTCTCTCAGTGTTTTCCGAAAAACCTTCTTATTCAAGGCCATAAATGTAAGATGTTGACTGGTAAAGGGGCTTTTAATTAGCCCTTATCCTGCTAAATAAGTTAATGAGACTTTCAACCGATAGTATAAAACCTAAATGTTGCTATTTCAAAGGTGCTTTTTTTGGGGAATATTATGTCCTTACCAGACAGTGTAGATGAAAGATCAGACTGCACGCTCTGTGCAGTCTGATCTTGATCTACACTGTCTGCAAAAGGTCGGTGAGTCACATGTAGCAGCCTAAGGGTAGATAAAGGTTTTCTCAGGTGAGATATCGATCTGATAAATTTATTGGTTTTATAGAGTTATTTCCCTTCTTCCACAACATGCAAAAACCTGCACAAATTGGAATAATTTGATAGGTAATATTTCGACTGGGTAGGGTCGAACTTCCAATATTCACTGAAGTGATTATCAATACAAGAGTGTAGACTGGTAAACTCTTTACTTAAATGACAATTTTTGGACTTGTCCACTTTGAAAACATTAATTTCACAGATGACACATTAAATGTGGCTATAGATACACAGTGATGGTGTCTGTCTGTGAAATTGTAAAAATCTTTATGGGTAATGGAGAAGGGCTATTTATTTTTGTCTCAGGATTATTTCAAAAGCCTTCCTCCTGAACATTGTAAATACACTGGACCGTTTGTCAAAGGGTTAGATATTGAACTCTTCTTGTGATCTCTGAAAGAAAGGTATGTGTTAACATAAAAACACTGTGCTAAACTACTTTATTTGGACGTGATTCAAGTTTGGGGATAGAGTTTTAAATACAGAATAGGTGTGCTATAAAAGTTTAATCATGTACGTTTTGAACATTAAGAAATAAAAAAAAAATGGATTTATACCTGGACTGACCATTTTTTCTTGTTTTTATTGTATGTCCAAGGTTTTATGGCTGTAAAAAGATTGAATGATATTTTTAGTTTATAAGGATTGTGTGTTGTGCCTTTAGGTAGATACATGTAGGTAGGTATTAAATTCTTTCATACTTATTTCTTTACAAAATGACAAAATTTTACAGTCTGGAAAATTCAAAGCAGCAATTTTTGCAGACGACTCAAAAAACTGAAGCTTGTTTTGGGAAGGGTAGAAAACATTGTGGGAAAAAAAGAGAAATTGCTGGTTTCCAGAATTTTCTCCTTTTCCACAATGCTTTTCAAAGCTGTTTCACAAGTTTGGATAGTGTAGAAATGGGTTAACTGTCCAAAGGTGTTAAAATTTCTAAATGAATAGAAACACATAAATCACCAGGAAAATTGTGCTTCTTTAATATTCAACTTTTATTGAAGGGAAAATGGGGAAGTTGCTTATAAAACTGTATTCCTCTTTTTACAAAGCTTTCAATTACATCCCAGTGTCATTTTCTTGTGTGATAAAGAATTGAATTAAATATTTAATTTATAGTGATATTTCTAGTAGATTTTGGTACAATTCTAAAGTTAACCTTAATACGAGGGTTGTCGCAGAAGTAAAAGGACTTTTCTTGTAGCTGCTTTATTGTCGGGCGCATACACATATATTTTTGCTTGAATACAGTTCAGCATGTCTGCTCCCGAAATGTGTACTCCAAATGAAATTTTATCTGACGTACTTTGAAATATGCAGAATTTCTAAGGTAACGGTAAAGGTACGCAGCGCATGCCGGTTTCAATAACGCAAAGATAACATTTGCTTGTTCAGATGTTGCTATAATTATCCTTATGTTTTGTTTTTGCGTGCGAAAGTTCGGCTGCACAATATGTGGTGTTATGACATCATTTCCTGTTTATTTGGGAGCCATAGCATTTCCGTTAGCTGAGATACAGCGTTTTTCATCACGTCAGAGTCTACGAAGAAAAAATGTCATGTCGTCCACAGGAAATGTCAAGTTGCGGGCGGTAATCCAGTTTTGTCAAGCGCTCGGTAAAACACCTACAAAGACCTACCAACTTGTTTAGGAAGCGGGCAAGTATAAATGTTGCTGTTCATTAGTGTTCAGATGGCATAAAGAGTTTCGTGAAGGCCATCATTCGCACTGGTGGGGACTATGTGGAGAAAGTATTATAAGCAACTTCATGTTGGACGTCAGTGAACGTTATTCTGTGTGCCAGGTGGCGTTTAGCGTTGTGTGTATTTTAACTGTAGTTTCGTTATTGTTATATGTATTTTGATGATTTTTTGGAGAAATAATCATGAGATATGGCACTAAATCTGCGTTAGTTTTCTTGCTTATACGCCAATAAATGTTCATGTTACAGCAATAGTCCTTTTACTTCTGCGTCAACCCTCGTACATCCTGCAGATGACATTCTTTACCTTGCAGGAGAAAAATTTGAAAAAATTGTACCAAAAGAAAATTTTTGTATGAAACTTGAGAATAAATTTGACTATTTACATTTTACAAGATTGACATTGTTTTGAAAGTCAATTGCTGCAGATTTATAATTATGGTATAAAATTGATTGTGAACAATGAACAGTTTAACCCTTTACTACACAATTCAAAAACATCGAGGGAAAAGGAGAAAATGCTGGTAACCAGCATTTTCTCCTTTTCATTGTATTTCCTACTGTTTCATAGACAAAATTAATTCTACCACTAAAACCTACGGAGCCATGCAGGTGTCATGCTCTACACATTTTTTATTTCGAAATAACGAAATCTTAAATTGTTCAAACGAAATACTATTTTGAGAAAACGAAATACTAAATCATTAAAACGAAATGCTATTTCGAGAAAACGAAATGCTATTTCGAGAAAACGAAATACTAAATCGTTAAAACGAATGCTATTTCAATAAAACGAAATACTATTTCGAGAAAACGAAATACTAAATCGTTAAAACGAAATGCTATCTTGATAAAATGAAATGCTATTTCAAGAAAACGAAATGGGTATGTTCGGAACACTTGGTTGTCATCGTCCACCATGGCCATGTGGGATGAGTGACTACACAGTGTGTATGGTAAGAATTTATTAAATCGGCAACAATTTTCTTTTAAACCTATATCATTATGGATTTTATGGCCTTTAATTTTTTTTTGTATTTCGTTTTATCGAAATAGCATTTCTTTTTAACGATTTAGTATTTCGTTTTCTCAAAATAGTATTTCGTTAAAATGATTTAGGATTTCGTTATTTCGAAATAAAAAATGTGTAGAGCATGACACCTACTGGACTCCGTAAAAACCACATTTACTTTATCATCTGTAAATCTTTTCAACTTCGACAAGTCATTTTGCCTTCCAGTAGAGTCCAGTCTTTACCAGACATCCTTCTGAGTATTAACAACCCTGAGAATGAAGGCTTTTGCAAACACTATGGGAAAAGGAGAAAGTACTGATAACCAGCATTATCTCTTTTTCCCACAATATTTTCCACCCTTTCATTGACAATTTCAATCATTTTAGACACTCTTAACCCTTTACCACACGACCAATTTTAGACCTGTCCGAATTGAAAGCATTTGCAGAGGACAGTTTCAATGTGGATCATATGAAATGATTTTTCTTTGATAGGGTAGAAAACATTGTGGGAAAAGGAGAAAATGCTGGTTACCAGCATTTTCTCCTTTTCCCACAATGTTTTCAAAAGCCTTCTCTATCAGGGGTGTCAAAAGTCGTCATTGTGTGGTAAAGGGTTAATTTGGCATCTGTAAATGTAATTACTCTCTGTTTGGAGGGGTCTAGAAATTTTTTTTTTTACAGTAAAGACTTAATCCTTTACCATACAATCCTGAGTTTTAACAACCCCTAGGAAGAATCCTTTGAAACATTGTGGGAAAAGGAAAAAATGCTGGTAGCTAGCATTTTCTCATTTTTCCATAATGTTTCCTATCCTATCAAAGACATGTTCCGTCATTTGAGTCGCATTTAAATTGTCACCTGCAGATGCTCTCAGTTTCGGAAAGTCTATATTTTTGTAGTTTGATAAAGAGTTCAACCTTTGATTTTCTTGTTTTATTAAAAACAATGGCATTAACAATGCTTGTATTGAACAAATTTTCCTTTATATCAACTGTGATTTATTGACCTTTCCATAACAAGCAGTGATTTAGTATTGTATTTTTTGTATAAGTCTTAACCCATAAAATATTTAACTTGTCTGATCAGTGTTTAACACAATTTTCAACATTATTCATATTATATCAGGGCAGACACTGCACTTTTGCACTCTTTCCTGGAGAGTCTTCTACCAGTGCTTTGGACAGTATTCTTTCTAAGCCACTGGATGCTTTCCCACATAAACAATCACTGAAACAGTGTTCAGCGGTAAGAGAGAAATGAAATCTGTCACAATGACTATCATCAGTGAATAGGCCAAGCTGGGATCCAAACCGGTGACCACTTGGTTTCAAGCCCTGTACATCACCGATTGAGCTACCAGGCTTGGCTTAACCATTTACCACACAATCCTGAGTTTTAATGACCCCGAAAATGAAAGCTGTTGAAAACATTGTGAGAAAAGGAGAAAATACTGGTAACCAGTATTTTCTCCTTTTCGCACAATGTTTTCAACCCAATTAAAGCCAAGTTTAAAGAGTTGACATACATTATCTTCCGCTAGATGGCATTCTACAAATACACATCTATCTAATATGGGCATTCTGGGTACAGAGCAGGGTCCAAAAATTCCACTCGTCCGCTCGTCCTTACTAGTAAAAATTTGGTAAGGGCAAGTGGATTATCCTTCTTTGTCTAACTGTAGGACGAGTGCAAAATGGCAGGAGGACAAGTAAGAATTCTGAAATTTTTTGGACCCTGCAGAAGCGGACTAATTTTTCAAAACGACAACCGTTACTTTTGAATTTCAAAATAAAATAAACGTTTACTCAATAAAACGCTACCTGGTGCAATTCTTTCAGTTATGATCAGCTAGCAGGTAACCTATGCACCGGCCATTTATTATAACAGTCCCTACAGGCTTGGGTATAGCTTCGGTATAAGCCCTACTTTTCCCAAGTATTGGGAGATGGGTGATGCGTCATAGCAGACAGGTCGAATCTTCGAAGAATATGACATGCGCAGACAACGAGTTGACATAACATAAGTTGAAGCTAATCTCCAGTCTGTTAGCAGATATACAATGATCTACAATGCCTTTACCCTTTAGTACACAATCACGAGTTTTAATAATCCTGAGAAAGACAGCTTTGTAAACTTTGTGGGAAAAGGAGAAAATGCTGGAAACCAGCATTTTCTCTCTTTCCCACAATGTTTTCTAACTCCAAAAACAAATTTAATTTTTGACCTTTTGACTAACTTTTAGTAGCATTTAAATTGTGGTTTCCAAATGTTTTCATTTTGGACAAGTCTAAAATTTTGTTGTGTAGTAAAGATTTAAGGTTGTAATTGATGACTAGAGTACTCTTTACTGACAATCAAATGTTTAAATGACCCTAAGCAATGCTCTTTCAAAAACATTGTGGTAGAAAGAGAAAATGTAGCCATCTACAGAGTCATGTTATGGTTAGACTCAATATTAGATTTAGAAGGAATGTTAATTAATACTACATGTAGTTGCTCTGTCTTGAAATTACAGTTTTGCTGAAACATATATAATTATTATAGTTGAGGTAAATACCACTAACATACATTATTCATAATACTGAACATGATACACATCTTTCTCTATTATGTTTCTTACATTAAATCATTATCATGTTTTGAAATCAAAGTACCTAAGACAACTACTTGACCCATTCATTGGGAAATTGTCCCATTTATTGCAGCATATCAGTCTTGTTTTGGCAAGTATTACTGTACATATTGTACATTGTAAATGTGCTCTGGATATACAATGTGTGCAAAAATGTTGACTCCTTTAAGTGCCTTTCATATCTTTAGTTGCCTAGTTGCCAACATAGATCAAGATCAGACTGTACAAAATTTGAAGTTTGATCTTTGATATGCATTATCCACATTGCTGCAACTTTCTGGTCAAAAGTAACCTTGGAATTGTACTTACTTGACGCCTTCTTTACATTGGCCCTCGATGAGCTTAAGGTGCAGGTACGATGCCTGTATCCCTCTTGCCCTGCAACCCTTGTATGGCGGCTGTAAGATTATCATATGGTGCTGTAGCCTCTACCGTGTTGTTTAACTTCACACTGTCACATACTGTAAATATCACTAGTTTTCTATTGAAAAACTGTTTACTGCTTCTCAGATCTAGAAATCTTCTTGTCAAAGCACTGATATTTTGTATGACTGATACTTGATAAGACCTGCTTGTATTCTCTTACATAATTTTTGCATTTGAAAAAGATATGGCTCAGTTTTTAAGGAGGGAAGGGGAGCCAGGCTATTTTTTCTATGAAAGTTTATTGCCACATAGACATCTTATAATTTATATGTCTGTCATTATGCCAATTATGTGCATGATACATCTATTTAAAAGGAAGTGGAGCGATACAGGGCTATCATGGCCCTCTTGCTATACAGGCTTTTTAAGAGAGATAGTAAATGAAACTGGTACATGACTTGCATAATGTAGATAAGGTCAGATTTATGACCTTATTGTAAAGAATTAACATAGGATGTGTAAGATAATATTTCATGACAATTAGACAGGACTTTACCTTCTCCTAAGATTTGAGTATACATGCGTTTCCAAGCTCGGCGGCTTGTCAGGCCTGTAATGTAGAAGGCTTGTAATCCAGGGGCCACTGGTTTGATTCTCGGGACGGGTCGACCAAATTCTTTCCAAGGACTGATGATAGTCAATGAGAGAGGATTCTTTTCTCTCTTATAATTGAACATTGCTTTGATATTGTTTAAGTTCAAAAGTTAAGCCAGTGGCTTGGAAAATTATATAGAACTCGGGAGATGTACTGGTAAAATGAAACTTCAGGACAGCACAAAATGAAAGGTGCACTATCTGCTGTAATATTACTGTAATGGCCTTGAAAACAGTGTTAAACACACACAAAAAAATACTAGAAATTGTAATTCATGACTTGAAGGCTGTTTTACAAGACATCACTTGCTTGAAGGAAAGGAAATTAACCTTCTTTGCAGATTATTGCTTTGATTGTGAGAAAAGTGGCAATTTTGGTCATAACACTTTAACAGTCTGTTGCTTTGTGAAATATTTTAAAAAGCTGACTACTGAAAGGGAGCAAAATCTTGCATTTGTGTTGTAATGGGTGATGTTTTATTTTTAACCATGTTTCTTGTTTTAACCCTTAGAGCCTGAAATATACCTTGGCGACATTTTCAATCTAGAATTAAGACCAGTACAATTGCAATTTCAAGGTTACTTTTTTTTCAGAATGTGTCAGCAGAGCAGACAGTGAAAATCAGAGATCAGATTGCACATTTTGTGCAGTCTGATCTTGATCTGCACTGGCCGCAAAGGTAACTATACTTGTAAAAGGCACTTTAACCCTTTACCACACAATGACGCCTTTTAATGCCCCTGAAAAAGAGGCCTTTTGAAAACATTGTGGGAAAAGGAGAAAATGCTGGTAACCAGCAGAAAAGTAGAAAATGCTGGTAACCAGCATTTTCTCCTTTTCCCACAAAGTTTTCTACCCTATCAAAGAAAAGTTGCGTCATTTGAGCCACTATGAAATTGTCCTCTGCAAATGCTTTCAATTTGGATAGGTCTTAAATTTTGCCGTGTGGTAAAGGGTTAAGGATTAACCCTTTGAATGCAGAAAACAACTTTAGGAGGCTTTTCCTTCTATCTGGTACATCCTTTGGCCCTTTACCAGACGACAAATTTTAGCCTTGTCTTTAGCCTTTGTTTGACCTCCTAAAAAAATTTGTTGCAGAAAATTGTGATATTTTTGAAAATTATTTTTAATCAAAATCAGTATGCGGTTTTAAATGCTTTGCATTATCTCCCGCTATATGGCATTCTATAAATACACATCTAATTTGGGCATTCTGGGTACAGAACTGGACTACTTTTCAAAACAACAATGGTTACTTTGAATTTCAAAATGAAATAAACTTTTACTCAATAAAATGCTACCTTGTGCGATTCATTCAGCTATGATCGGCTAGCATGTAACCTATGCATCGGATATTCATTAAAATAGCTTCGGTATAAGCCCTACTTTTCCCAGGTATACGGGGAATGGTGATGCGTCATAGCACACAGGTCGAATCAGGTCAAATCTTCGAAGAATATGACATGCGCAGACAACGAAATGCTTTGATGCATAAGGAAACTTTGTGGCAAAAGGAGAAATTATTTGTTACAGACAGTTTTTATTTGCTGGGATTGTGATAATCTGAGTAGCCCCCTTTAACCCTGTACTGAACAGTTTCATGTATCAATGACACTGAGATAGAATGCCATTGGCAACAGTGTTGGGCAAGGAGAAAATTGTGGGAGACAGCATTTTCCCAAAAAGTTTCAGTCCTATCAGAGAATATTAGCTCATTTGTATCAAGTTTGAAATTGTGGTCTGTGGATGCTTTCAAATCCACACGACCAAACCATGGTAAGTCAGCGGGTAGCATACAGGACTTGAGTACAGGAAGGTCACTGGTTCAGTCCCCAGCTCGGCTATTTTCTTTCCAAGGACTGATGATAGTCATTGTGACAGGATTCATTCCTCTCTCACCACTGCACATTGTTTTGATGATGGTTGTGATGGAAAGCAGCCACTTGCTTGGAAAGAATATTGTGTGGAGCATTCGATCCAAGTAAAAGAAATTCCAGGAAAGCATCGATAGGTGCACTGGCAATCGCAATATAACTGAAATAATGTTGAAAACAGCGTTAAACACCATACAATCAATCAAATCCACAGGCCAATTTTTTTTGTTTTGGAAAGGGTTAACTCTTTACCAAACAAGAAAATTTCAGGCTAGTCTAAAATGAAAGCATTTGCAGACGATAAAATAAATGTGACTGAAAAATTAAAACTTGTTGTGGGAAGGATAGAAAACATTGTGGGAAAAGGAGAAAATGCTGGTTACCAGCATTTTCTTCTTTTTCCACAGTGTTTTCAAAAGGCTTCTTTCTTAGGGTCGTTAAAAGTCGGGATTGTGTGGTAAAGGATTAAGGATGAATTCCATTGTTTGAACCACATGTATTATTCATTGTCATTCTGTAAACATGTTCAATATAGAGGAATCTATTGTCCATCTATGGATAGAAATTTCTTGCATGATTTGTTGATCAAGATCAAACTGCATACATTGTGCCGTCAAGTCTTGACATTTACTGTCCAACTAAAGCTCTAGTAAATTGCCAACTCATCATACAGTCAGACATAAAAAATAAATATGGTGTCAAAGAGGGTTGGATTACAACTAGAAGAACCTGGAGGTTTAAGCGTTTACCACTCAATCCCCACTTTTTTAAAATGACTCTGAGAAAGAAGCCTTTTGAAAACATTGTGGGAAAAGGAGAAAATGTTGGTAACCAGCATTTATTCCTTTTCCCACAATGTTTTCTACCCTTCCCAAAACAAATTTCAATTTTTCAGCTGCATTTATTTTGTCATCTGCAAATGTTTTCAATTTGGACTGGTCTAAAATTTTGTTGTTTAGTAAAGAGTTAAGGGAATTTAAAACCTGACTCTCTTTCACACTTAACCCGTTGTCTTCATATGTCATATTTCTCAAAGATTGTATGTATTTGAAAAAATGCCACCTAGTAGAAGATAATGCACATTACCTCCCATAGACATTTTTTGTTCTTGCAGAAGAAAACTCTGGAAATCTTTGCCAGATGACAAAATTTTAGCTTTGTTTAAATGAAAGCATTTACAGACAACAATTTAAATGTATCCCAAATTATGAAATTTGTCTCTGAAATGGTTAAAAACATTGTTGGACAAGGAGAAAATACGCTCATTTTCTCCTTTTCCTACAATGTTTTCAAAAGCTTTATTCGTCAGGCTCTTTAAACTTTGCAACTGTTTTGTACAGGATGAGTTGATTCACAACAGCTGACATCCAAAAAGGTTATTTATTAAGTATTGAAATCTTAAGTTTTACACTTATTCAAATTAAAAGCATATGCAGACAACATGTTAAAATGTGGTTCAAACATTGGCAATTATCTTGGAAAAGGTAGACAACATTGAGGGAAAAGGAGAAAATTCTGTTTACCAGCATTTTCTCCTTTTCCCACCATGTTTTCAGAAGCCATTCATGGTAAAGGGGCATGGAAAATAGCCATGCCATTGTTAAAGCATTTGTCTGCACACTTTTAGGGGAATAAAATGATTGGAAATGAAAAGAATTTGAGCCATGCTCTGGCAAATGGTGGTTTAATGCATCTCCGAGATCCATGGTACCAAGCAAGTCATCATATACTGATGGATCCATACTACCCGCTCTTTTTAGCAAAGGACTTAAACCTTATCCTGCTGAATTAATGAAATGCAACTTTCAAGCCGATAGTAAAAACCCAAATATTGCCATTTTAACCCTTTACCACACAATCCCGACTTTTAACGACCCTGGGAAGGAAGCCTTTTGAAAACATTGTGGGAAAAGAAGAAAATGCTGGTAACCAGCATTTTCTTCTTTTACCACAATGTTTTCTGCCCTTCCTAAAACGAATTGCAATTTTTCAGTCACATTTATTTTGTCGTCTGCAAACGCTTTCAATTTGGACCAGTCTAAAATTTTGTCGTTTGGTAAAGAGTTAAAGGCACATTTTGGGGATAAAATATATCGATATCGGACAGTGTAGATCCAAGATCAGACTGCACGTTCTGTGCAGTCTGATCTTGATCTACACTGTCCGCAAAAGTCCTTGTGTGGCGCTTAGCAGCCTAAGGGTTAATATTGAGGTAGACTGTCCTTGGACATACAGAAAGTTGACCAATAGCGAAAAGTTTTGGCCTCGGTCAACCTGTGTGAAATGCGCAAGCTGACATGAGTCGATACTTTTCACAGATGCATTAAGCACCCTTTTCACAGAGCATAACTCATTTGTAATTGATATGTTTTTCTCATCTACATAATTCTTTACCTCCTGCAAACAACATTTTAAACTCTATGATTTTCGAATAAAACATCATGGTGTTGTCATGGATACATTGGCCACCATGATATAACTGAAATGATATCAAAAATGGGGCTGAACTCCTACAAACAAACTCTGGTGAAACTCAATCTAAAAACTTCGAGGTCTTGGAGCACATAAAAAAATTTTTGTATACAAGCAAAGCTGTAATTTGTCCTGGCACCATATCAATTCTTCTCAAGTTGACAAATACAGAGAATTTTAATTGGTTATCAGAAAAAGGTATAAAGTAAAAATGAGGATAACAGTCTGGTATGCTGGTCCTTGGTTGGATCCTAATTCTAGGCTCTGAGTTTTTTGTGGGAATGCCCTTAAGCAAGACACTTCAAAGTCCCAACCTAGTACAGATGGAAAATACTGGACACACATGAAGAAATAATAAGCTGTCACCATTATGACTGAAATAATGTTGAAACTGGCATAAAACGCCATACAATATATCAGTGATGTTCTAATTTGAGTCCTTACTTTTCATGAGTCTAGAAAAAGTCTAGCCACAGTACAGTTATGGGTAATGACCCTTAATGATACACAACAAAAAGTAATTCAGACATTTTCAGCCTTGAAAAATAGACCAAATATGTGTAACTGCAATTTCCAATGCTTGCAGTCTGATCTTGATCAACAGTGCCCATGAAAGTGACAGGCACTTAACCCTTAACCTGCTGAATAAATAAATTTATAAGATTTAACTTTAAAACCAATAGTAAAAACCCAAACGTACATGTAACTATCTCAAAGTTAAAAAATATCTCCTTATTGGATCCAAGATCAGACTGCATGTTCTGTGCAGTCTGATCTTGATCTACACCATCAGCAAAGGGTCCTTGAGTTGCGCTTAGCAGCCAAAGGATGAGAGGCTTTATGAGGCTTTAACTATTTTTTCCATTATTTCATTAAAATTTCTCATATTTCAAGTAATCTATACTGCCTAAGTGAAATGGGGAAACAATCTAGGGTTTCACATAACGTAGATAAGTGTAAAGCAATATGGTATAAATATTTTTTGGCGGGACAAAATTGGTTTTAGGTATTGTAAAAGAGTCCTACTTAAAAGTGTTGAATGTTTTGCTGGTATTATAGAAATCCAAAGTGTATGTTTTATTAAATTTACATCTTAAAGTTCAAGGATCCATTACATACTTCTATACTTTTGGACTGCTCAGATTTTTTTAAGTGTTTTGGAGATGTTGTAAAATTCAGAAGACTTAGATGGGAAAATAAAATTGGGAGCTACATGTAGGTTAACTTGAAAATGTGTCAAAATTAACCCTTAGGCTGGTAAGTGTGACTCACTGACCTTTGGCAGACAGTGTAGATCAAGATCAGACTGCACATAAGGTGCAGCCTGATCTTTGATCTACACTGTCCGCCCTGCTGAAACACCATAGACAAAAGCAAACATGAAATTGCTACTATTTGGGTCATATTTCTATGTTGAAAATGTCTGAAGGATTTATTCAGCACTTTAAGGGTCAAGGTTCAGCTCTTTATAGTGGCATTTCTTTCATTTTAACAATTTAACCTTATATGTGTGTAATATGGATGACTGTTTTGTCCAGAAGCTGACCACTTTTGCAAACATTTTGGCACAGGGAGAAATTGCAGAAGATGAGAAACTTCTCCTTTTGCCATAATATTTTTACATGTATGGAATTTATTCATGTGAATATTTAGATACTACATGTATTTGGGATGCTCTGTAAGTTCTGCTACCATAACTAATTTGAAGTAGAAAACATGTTGGAAAAGTAGAAAATTCTGGTAACCAGCAATTTCTCCCTTTTCCACAATGTTTTCTTACCAATGAAACACAAGACTATCATCTCAGCTACACTTGATTTTTTTGTCTGGGAAATCCTTTCACACAGGTCAAGTCTAAATTTTTGTGGTATTTGTCGAAGACAATACCACTATGAGTTCAATATTGAATTTTGAAGACCATGTATCGTATTTTGTGCAAAGCCAAAGGAAATAAACCCAATTAAACTCAATTTTTCTCAGGCAAATTATTTTTTTGGAGGCACTCAGATATGTTATTGGAAATGGCATGTTAAAATACACTGGGTGAGGCCATCGATCGTGGAAATACTAATTTTTGATTGGAAATAGCTTCATTCACTCATAACCTTCTATTGGCGCAATGATACAAAATTTGTCTACCGATCGCTTGGTCCTGGGCTTTTTCGTTCTAAAACCAGTTCGTCCCATGGCTTGTTCATCCCATGATTGTGCGCTACTCCATTTGATTGGGCATGAATATTTATAGATCGAAATAATTGATTGTAATGTTAGGAATTAAATGTTAACGGCCAAAGATATTTCAAAATCATAGTTTTCAGATACAAACTTAATTTTATTCGATTATTCACATGGTTTCTCTCTCTATCCATCATACATCGTACTGTCAAGAGATGTTACTCCCCACTCCTCATAATGACCAAAGGGAGACCACCAATACACAAATAATCCTAACTTTGTCATGAGTACTCTCCCTTCAACCAAAAAGGTATTCATTTGCTTGTTTGGTTGACTTTCAAGCCAGTATTTGAATAATATTTCTCTTTTTCTTTCAAATTATCAATTTTACACAACTGCTTCCTTGACAAATACCACTTCAGCATTCTCAACGCTTTGATTTCATATGGTATTGTGTTAATTCTTTACCAAACAACAAAATTTTGGACTGCTGAATTGTAAGCATTTGCAGGTAACAAATAATTTGTAGCTCAATCATGAGTTCTGGCCTTGATAGGGTAGACAACATTGTGGAAAATGTTTACCAAAGCCTCTATTCTTTTGGTCGTTAAAATTTTGGAGTGTTAGACTAAAATACAGTGTATTTTCTTACAAATAAATAAATGCAATCATGTTTTATTTCATTGACAGTTCTGTTAAAAGAGTGTGTACACAGTATTGCAAAAAGAAGCTGCAGAATTAAAGATGTATATTGGCTTGGAGTCTACAACAGAAACTCTGGTGTGGAATGGATTAATTAGCATCTAACAGGTTGGTAATAAGTTTCTTTTTAGAAAATAAAGTGCATTATCAGAAGATCAGCTCAAGGTGTTTTGAAGGACATTGTATATCTAGATCAGATTTCACAGAATCTGAAATTGGATCTTTGTGCAACAAATTGGCGATAGGGGGTAATGATTATTTTTACTCTTCGTTACAGAATTCACAAAGCTGATCTTCTTGGAATGCATTAATATATGAGGGCTGTTCGATATGTAATGTGTATTGTACCATAGTGCGATAACGCTTTGCACGATTTCGTGGATGATGATACGCTTGAATAGCTCTATTCAATACCTTTCCAACGGTATAAACACGAGCCTTCAGCTCCACATAGTTTTAAACTTATAGTCATTTCAATAGAGCTAGTCATTGACCACTGTTGTAAAAATGGTTGGGAAACGGATTAAGAATATTGAAGAAAATAGAGCTTATATAAAAGTTCGCACAAAACTCGGTCATTCGGTAATGCAGATTTTTACTGAATTGGGGGAAGTTTATGGGTCTGATAAGGTATCTGATGAGACAGTTTGTAGTTGGAGAAAGAAATTTCTGACTGGTACAGAGTCCGTCAAAGATGCAGCAAAATCTGGCCGACCTGTGACTTTAACAGGCAAGGCAAATGTCTCAAAAGTCAGGGAAATAATTGAAAGTGATGGCAGATACACGATTCGTGATGCTGTTGGCATATCGCTATTGTGGGTGCATTTCATTTTGAAGCGTAATTTGAAAGTACGAACGATTTCTGTCAGATGGATACCTCATATATTGACAGATGACCAAAAATGGGTACGAGTACAAACCGCTAAGCAATTGCTCAAAATGTTTCCCAAATTCAATCAAAGACAATTTGCAAACATTGTTACTGGTGACAAAACATGGGTTCACTATTTTGAACCAGTAAGAAAAATTGGAAACAAAATATGGCTAACTAAACACGGTAGAAGGCCTGTATTTGCCAAAAGAAGCACAAGCACAAAGAAGGTTCTTTATTGCATATTCTTCTCATGTGATGGTGTAGCCGAACAAATTCCGGTGCCAAAGGGCAAAATTGTTACAGGTCGGTATTACCGAGATGTTATACTAAAAAAGGTCAAGAAATATTATCTTAAACGACGCCCTGTGTCAGGATTTAGGCATGTTCGTCTACTTCATGATAATGCTCCATCACATACATCTGAGCTTGTGAAGCAATTTTTGAAGTCGGAGAAGGTTACCGTCTTGCCACACCCACCATACTCTCCAGATCTAGCCCCATGCGACTTTTTTCTTTTTCCAAAACTTAAAAAGTTCTTATCTGGTTGTCGTTACAAGTCCCGACAAGCCCTTGGCTCAGCCATCAGTCAGTGCCTCAGAGGTCTACCTAAATCAGCGTACCGTGACGCATTTCAGAAATGGATTCAGAGATTGAAATTATGTATTTCAAACCGCGGAGAATACTTTGAAGGGATGTAATGTTTATTTCACTATTTGAGTCGAATGCTTTTGAGATATCGTACAATACACATCACATATCGAACAACGCTCGTACTTACACTATTACAGTAAAAACATTTTGGTTTAGGTATAGATCACTACTTTTTATTCTTTGCTAGATAATCCCCTTGTTTTTGAACTCAAAGGTAGAAGGTTTCTCAAAACATGGTGGAACGAAGAAAACTGCTTGACAATCATACTTTCTCCTATATCTGTAATATTAACTAGCTTGTCAAAGATAAATCCCATTATATGAGCCAAGATTTTGTAACCTGCAAATACTTCCAATGCGGATGAGATTACATTTTTGCTATCTGGTACACGTGCACAAATACAGAGTTAACCCTTTACCAAACAATCTCTGGATTTTACGACCCTGAGATAGAGGCCTTTTGAAAACATTGTGGGAAAAGGAGAAAATGCTGGTAACCAGCATTTTCTCCTTTTCCCACAATGTTTTCTACCCTGCTGGAAACAAATTTCAATTTTTGAGTTACGTTTGTTTTGTCGTCTGCAAGTGCTTTGAATTTGGACCTGTCTAAAATATTGTCGTTTGGTAAAGAGTCAAGGCAATTTTTAGAACTCATTTACCAGATGACAAAATTTTAGACTTGTCAAAATTGAAGGCATGTGGAAACAACTCATTAAATGTTGCTTAAATGATCATATTTGTCTTTAATAGTGTAGAAAACACTCTTAACCAGAAGATAGACTTTCAGACTGGACTCCTAACTAAAAGCATTAATGACTCTAATGATGAGATTTGTCTTTGAAGAATAGAAGGCATTGTGGTAAAAAAGAGAAAATGCTGGTTACCAGTATTTTCTCCTTTTCTCAACATAGAGGTGGGAAAAAAATTGCCAAAAGAAGATGATTGCTTTGTATGAACAATGTTTTCAAAAGTGGCCAGACAATCCAATGCTTTAACAATCCTGATGAAGAAAGCTTTTGAAAACGTTGAGGGAAAAAGTGAAAAAGATTATAACCAGCATTTTTTCCTTTTCCCATAATGTTTTCTACCTGTGACATCATCAGTTAAGTCTTAAACTCTTTACCGTCACGAGCAAACTATAGACTTGTCCAAACTGAAAGTATTTGCAGACGACTATTCAAATGTATCTCAATAGATGGAATTTGTCTAAGATAGGGTAGAAAACATTGTGGGAAAAGGAGAAAATGCTGGTTATCAGCATTTTCTCCCTTTCCCACAATGTTTTTAAAAGGCTTCTTTCTTAGGGTCATTAAAAATCATCTCTCTGTGGTAAAGGGTTATTTAATTTATAGATGCTTTCAATAAGGATAAGTGTTAACTTTTGCTGTTCGGTAAAGGGTTTATATACATTTGAGCGTTGCTCTGGCAAAAGGGATCTTAATGCATCTCTGTGATGCACTACACCAAGCAAGTCATCATAAATTATGGATCCATAGAGTCCATTTTGTCTTACAGCCAGCTGAATCCTGTGGTAAATGATCCTTGGACATGCAGAAAATTGACCAATAAAATTGTCCGTGCAGGCTGACATGGGTCGATGCTTTTGCGGAGGCATTAAGCCCCCTTTTCACAGAGCATTGCTCATTTAGAGGGAAAAAAAACCTTTGGTTATAGGAAGAAGGTCTCTTTTCAAAAGCAGTTCAAAATGTATTTGATATTGTTGAAACCTGTATGTAATAAATACTTATCTATTTAATTACATCTTTACAGTTGCAAGAGTTTTATGACTTCTACCTTTTCAGGGGTTGGTTAGCAGTTACAATAAAGAAAACTTAACACTTTACCAGACGATCCCGAGTTTTAACGACCCTAAACCAGAGGGTTTTTGAAAACATTGTGGAAAAGGAGAAAATGCTGGTAACCAGCATTTTCTCCTTTTCCCACAAATTTTTCAACTTATTCAATGACAAATTTTATGATTTGAAAAACATTTGAATTCTCATCTGAAAATTCCTTCAACTTGGATAAGTCTAAAATTTGCTGTGTGGAAAAAGGTTAAATCTTTTGGTATTTCTTAGCATAGGAAGAATCTCTTTTCACTAGAGCAGAAAATGTAGATCAGGACCAGACTGTACAGACTATGCTGTCTGATTTTAGATCTACACTGTCTGATCATTTTTAAGATATTGTAGGGGGGGAAAGTATGGGCCAGAAAATCTCTTCCAGCTGATTTTTCTCTTTGATTTTTTTCAATGAATTAACCCTTTAATTTACCACACAATCCCAAGCTTTAATGAACCTGAGAAAGACGCCTTTTTGAAAACATTGTAGAAAAAGGAGAAAATGCTGGTAAACAGCATTTTCTCCTTTTCCTACAGTGTTTTCTTTTCTGTCATGGACAATTTTCACCTTTTGAGCCATATTTAATTTGTCGTCAGCAAATGTTTGGGATTTTAGACAAGTTAATGTGGCTCAAATTATGAAAGTTGTCATTTATAGGAAAGAAAAAAATATTGTGGGAAAAGGGGAAATTGCTGGTTACCAGCATTTTTCTCCTTTTCCCACAATGTTTTCAAAAGGTCTCTTCCCCAGCTCTTGCTAAAGGTTATCTTACAGATGTTTGTTTGTAAAATGAAAAAAATCTAAAATTATGAATCCTTTACTATTATGATCCCGCGTTTAAATGGCCCTGAGGAAATTCTTAGTCTTTTGGAACTTGGAGAAAGAAGCGAACGCTGGTAACCAGTATTTTCTCCTTTTCCCACAATGTTGTCTAACCTTTCCCAAAACTACTTTCAGATTTTCAGTCACATTTATTTTGGCGTCTGGAAATGCTTTCAATTTGGACTAGTCTAAAATTTTGTCATTTAGTAAAGAGTTAATGGGAATTTTATGTACATAAAAAATGGTGTCTAGATTTTCCCTGGGTATCTTTTGAATTTCTCTTATAACAGGGGGATTATCCCTGTACGAACTAACACTATTTTCACAGTCCTGAAGAAGGAGAATTTTGAAAAACATTGTGGGAGTTGGAAAAAAAATGCTGATAACCAGCATTTTTTTTCCTTTTCCCACAATGTTTTCTACCCTTTCAAAAAATAACCCCATCATTGGAGCCATTATTTATCTGGTTGTCTGTACATGCTTTCAATATGAACCAGTCTAAAGTTTGTCATCTGGTAAAGAGTAAGTGCTGTATTACATATATATATACACCATGTAAAAATGTAATACTTATACAAATTTATGCTTCTAGGTTAATAGATTTTTTTTCCCCAACATCTTTGCTTTCACTATTTTAAACTTTGCAGTTAGTATTGATCAAGATCAGACCACTCAAATGTGCAGTCTGATAGATGATCAGCACTGTCTGTTTTGCTGAAACATTTTGCTGGGTTTGTTGTGCCCTCTAGTGGTTAACAGTAATCCTAAATGATTTCTGAAACAGCTAGGCAAATTTTTCATGATGTCTTATTTTGTCATTTACATTGGAGGGTCATAGATTTTTATTATACCAATAAATTGTCCGACTCAAACACATGCATTGCATGCGATAAAATCACACTGGACAATTAAAAAATCTGTACAGGTTCCAATAATGGTATAATGAAATTACCCTTGCCAGAATACCTTCATATTGGTTTGTGATTAGATTGGTCAAAATACTACACTGTAATATACATCCGCCATTCATATAACAAAGGTCCTACGCTCTAAAACACCAAGAATATATATAGAGGATATTTGTTTTTTACAGTGAAAGGTCGAATTTTTTTTTCGCTTATTCCCCGTGGCGTACCCCCTCCGCATAGCAATGCATTACAATATTACGTCAAGCGTGAGAAATGCAAGGTAAATTACGTCATATTTCCATCTGGTTGTGAGGCACGCGCATTTTACCTAGGTAATTAGTGTGCGGGAACAACTGTTTCCGCCTTCAATTGAAGAGTTAGAATATAAAAATCGGTATTTTCACTGGTCGTATCCATGAAATATCGAAAAATACTTCATCGATATTTCTCGATAACCTACCGGAAAGTATGAAATAATGTATTGTATTGTAAAGCATTATTTTTATAACTTTTCATTTACCGCTCTTGAATAAAAAAAAACAATGAAAGCAATATTTTGTTATTGAAGATTGTAAGAATATGATAAAAGGAACATCATGTTGGAGTAACTTTTCTGATGCTATTATTTGCATCTCATTGTCTAAGAAAATTTTGACATGTGATGCTCGACCTTTGGTCTGATGCAATATCAAAATTTCTCATGCAGCTTGAAGCAAATACATGCACCATGAAGTTACTGCAATATTATATTCTATATATATTCATTTACTACACGTATTGTATATGATGATGATGTGTATATACGATCCCTGTTCACTACCAGCTGACTTAGTATAAGTTTACAATAGATCGCTTTAAAAATCTTTGAAAAAAAACATGTCTGCCAAAATGACAAATTATGTTACATTTGTCCATGCTGAAAAAAATATGCAGACTAAAAAATCAAACCTGGCTCAAATGCTTGACTTTGTCCTTACAAAAAAAAAAGGGTAGAAAACTTTGTGGGAAAAGGAGAATTTGTTGGTTACCAGCATTTTTTGCTTTTCCCAACATGTTCTCAAAAGCCTATTTTCCTCAAGGTATTGCATTTGCATTTGGCAATTACTGAATGTGGCTGGAAAATTATTGTATTTGTTTCTAAAGAAAGAACACATTGTGAGAAAAGAAAGAAAAAATGTTTGTTACTTGCATCTTCTCCTTTTGACACAGTTTTCAAAAACTTTCCTTGGGGTTGTGAAAAGTGAAAACAGAAGAGTGTGATACAAAGTTAACAAACAATACTTTTCCCTCACTTGTGACATTTGATGTTTATTTTCTTACAAAAGTTGTTGGCAGGTTTATTGATGTTCTGTATTATGAAAAGTAATCAGATTTGAGGGAATATTGTAAAAATTGACAAGTATCATGATATTATGCCCTTTTTTATTGCCCTTTTCATTTCAAGTGTAAAAAAATGTTTTACAAAGGAATGAAAGGAGTAAAGTTTAACTGTGCTTGTCACACATCTGTTTAACCAGTATGGTAGTACAAAAGAAATTTTAGCATTTATTCTTTTTTATCACACTGTAATTTTCCAACTATGAAAAAGTGCATCCAACTGTTGAAAAATGCCTATTTATCCCTTTCTACCTGCAAGAGAGAACAAGAGAAACACTTATATGTGGTCAACCTGCTGTGAAAGAAGATTGGAAAAAATATTGTTAAAGGAGAATTTTCTCTCAATGAGGAATTTTCCCTTTTTTTTGATTCTCTTTTCAAGATGATTTGCCAGAAAATTTTAATTTTGCAGAAAAAGATTTTCCTTACTTGAATAATATGTGCTTTAATGGCAGTATGTCCGAGGCAAGTGTTTATTGATGGTATCATACATGCTTTGACTTGTGAAACTATTTACTTAACAATTTTATTGCCATATTTAATTTTTGTTTTCACCTTTTGTTATAAACCTGTCACCTTCAAAAAAAAAAGGGGGGGATTATTGTGCTTAGTCAGTTTGTTCATACAGGTATTTAAATAATGGAGAAAATAAACTGAAACAAGTATCTTTCATTTACTTTTCTTTAGATAAAGTGATGGATAACAAAGCTTGTGATTAAATTTCTAATTTGCTTGGAATGTTACCTTAAATTACACGTATATGTTGTTTAATTTGCTTGGAATGTTACCTTATATTACATGTATATGTTGTTAAGTTATCATTAGGTGATTTTAATCTTTAGATTGAAATAGTAAATTGATGTAATATCTATGTAGCATGTCTATGTAGCAGGCTTGCTTATTTCAAGACCGCTTTATGTCATGCCATTTCAGACAGAGAAGATCAAGATAAGACTGCACAATCTGATCTTACACCTGCTCTTGACATGCCACATGTATATTTTTTTCTTAGTTTTACCCCTGAGGGCTGAGTAAATTTTTTCTAAATGTAATTTCTTTTTATCTGTTTCCTGATAGGCAGAAACGTAAACTATATTTCTTTCTTGGATAAAAAATTTCTATAGTGGTCCATTCTGAGGGTACTTGCAGATGACAAAAAATATATGCAGATCAAAAAGTATGGTGTGTTTTGGAAAAGATAGAAAGCATTGTGCCAAAATGGTAAAATGTATTTTACCAGAATTGTCTTGTTTTCTTATGAATGTATTCAGGAGCTGTTTCTTTCAAGGTAGTAGTAACTCTCTACAACACAGTCCCGACTTTTAACGACCCTGCGAGGAAGAAGCCTTTTGAAAACATTGTGAGAAAAGGAGAAAATGCTGGTAACCAGCATTTTCTCCTTTTCCCACAATGTTTTCTGCTCTTTCAAGGAAAAATTGCATCATTTTTGCCACCTTCAATTTGTTGCCTGCAATTGCTTTCAATTTGGATGAGTCCAAAATGTTGTGGTTTGGTAAAGAGACAAAACATGTGACTGTTTGGTATTTTAAAATCAACCCCAGGGATAAATCATGAGCCCTTTCCAACTGTTTTGTCAATTCCATTTGAAATTAACATCTTTTCTTTCCTTGAAGTGTTTTCCTTATATTTTTTTTTTAATTTGTATAAATTTTGCATGTGCAACAATGAGGTAGCCCTCAGTCTTATGAAAGAATTAAATTTTATGAGCAGTTTCTCTTTTTGCTACAATAATTTCAAAGGTGGTATACTTCTAGACACAAAGAGTTGTCTGCAAGCCAGACATGTCAAAAGGCTCTCTTTCAATGAAGTGCTATAAAGCAAAACTTCTTACAAAACAGTGAAAATTAAACCTAAATATATTTTTCTTTGCAAGCATACAGAACCTACTGATACATCATTAAAAAGGTTCAAATTTGGCATTTAGATAATGCGATGGCCACTCTGCAATCTGAATCTCTGTTCTTATGAGATCAGCCTGATATGACATCATCATGCTGATTTTTGATTGATTGAATTTGCGTTTATTTATCGCCGCCACCAGTTGCCCATATTGTTGACGCCCCCTGAAGGCTGTTAGTATTGTAATAGGGGATAGTGCAGATACAGGACAAAACCAATCCTTATCCATGCCTGGTTCTTTAACGTGCTCGTTGTGTAACACTGTCACACCGGACTTAGGTTTGACGTCTCATCTGAAAGACTATTAGTAAATTTAGATGGCCATCCATGGAAATCGAACCCAGGACACCCTCAAGTGACCTGAAACATCATGTTCACGAGTTGTACACTCTACCAACTAAGCTATGCGGGCTGATCAATGCTGATTTTTAATAATTATGGATCCCTGTTATAGACGCTTGTTACTGATCATGTGACATTCCCACAAGTCTTTGCAAAACCCTCGTGCAAAATCTAAAGTATAAATCTAAATCTATAAATATCAACAAACAGAATTTTTCCATGGCATTTCCTACTGGGACAAGAAAATGGCTTTGAGCAGAGGGGTAAACAGGCCAGACCAAATCAGATAGGACTTGATAACTGGATAGGTCCAGGACAAACTGCATCAGATTTAAGAATCAGATTGGGCTAGTTTTCTTCGATTTTATATAAAACAAGCAAGCTTTATCTTTACCTTAGCAGCTTATTTGACATTTGCTAGTCTGCCAGTACTTTCAGTACTGAGGTTTTTTGAGATTTCGAAAATCTTAATAACGCTTTTCAATTTATGGATTTAAAACAAAAAAACTTTTCTTGATAGAACAGATCACAGAAAAAGTAATATGTTCAGATTTAACCCTGTACCACACGTTCTACAGTTATAACAACCCCAGGGGGATAATCTTTTATAGGAAAAGGAGAAAATGCTGGTAACTGGAATTTTCTCCTGTTCCCGCAATATTTTCGACCTTTTCAAAGTAAAAGAAGAATTCTAACATGACACGTGAATTCAGCTCAATAAACACAGTGCAACGAAATCGTGGTAAAATCTGCGTCATTCTGTATAGAGTGATGTCATTCTATATAGAGTGACGTCATTCTGTATAAATTAAGTAAGTTATTCAATGGAATATAATCTTCATCCACGTTTTAAATCTAAATATGAACTTGTTTTCCTTTCATTGAGAGTTGGTCATGTTAGAATCAAAATAATCTTCGTTCTATCGTGGTTTATCTTTCAATAAACCACGTTGTGAGTTATGAGGCACAATAAATAAACCACTCGGGTTATCACCCTCGTGGATTATTTATTGTGCCTCATAACTCACAACTGTGGTTTAGTGAATGATAAACCACGATAGAAAGAAGACTATTTCTTAAATATGCAATAATTTTAGCTACTTTTAATTTTTTGTCTGCAAATGCTTTCAATTTTGACCAGCCTAAGATTTTGCTGTGTGGTAAACAGTTAATTGATTTTTTATGCAGTAAAATCTAATTGAAGTGGAAAATTCATTCTAGATAAAATACTACATGAAGGTCAGTGATTATTTTTTATGCTAATTAGCAACAGGTCAAGCGAAGTTTAACCATTTTATCACATAATTGCCTGTTTTTAATGACAAAATAAGTAAAGACTTGTCCCAACTGAAAGCATTTGCAGTCATCAGATTAACTCTTTACCAAAAGACAAAATCTTAGACCAGTCCAAATTGAAAGCATTTCCAGATGACAATATAAATGTGACTCAATGATTAAAACTTGACTTTGGAAGAGTAGAAAACATTGAGGAAAAAGGAGAAAATGCTGGTTACCAGCATTTTCTCCTTTTCCAACAGTGTTTTCAGAAGGCTTCTGCTCGGGGTCGTTAAAACCAGGGATTGTTTGGTAAAGGGTTAAGTGACCACAGTAAGTGTTGCTCAAATGATGGGATTTGTCTTTTAAAGCATAGAAAACATTGTTGAAAAAGAAGAAAACATTTTCCCCTTTTTCCACAAGGTTTTCGAAAGCTTTTGTCAGAGTCGTTAATTGTGAGGATTGTTTGGTAGAGGGTTACTACTAGTTTTTGTCCTTTAACATGTTTCACCCTTTACCAAATGCCAAATTTTAGACTTGTTCAAATCAATTTGGTTTGGTATGGTTTGTATTGGAGTTTAACGCCATTTAAACAGCTTAGGTCATATCATGGCAGTCAGTGACGCACCCCTGTGTTTCCTGGCTTTCTCACACCAGTACTGACACAACTTTCTTTCCAAAGCCACTGACTACTTTTGTCACATGCATCAGAGGTGAGGGGCGAAAAATAACCGGAAAGAAAGTTTGCCGCAACCTGTTTTCAAACCCGCAACCTCCAGGTCACGAGTCA
This sequence comes from Hippopus hippopus, assembly GCA_946811185.2. Taxonomy (NCBI): domain Eukaryota; kingdom Metazoa; phylum Mollusca; class Bivalvia; order Cardiida; family Cardiidae; genus Hippopus; species Hippopus hippopus. The sequence continues at coordinate 32,285,856 of OX328106.1, forward strand.
GATATGCTACCCACTGAGCTACCCAGCAGGGTTGTCCAAATTCAAAGCACAATAGCAGGTGACAAATTTAATGTTGCTCATAAGGGAAAAGTTGTCTTAGAAACAGTAGAAAACATGGTTGGAAATGGAGAAAATGCTTTTTTCCAGCTTTTTCTCCTTTTCCCACAAATTTTTCAAACGGCATCTTCCTCAGGGTCATTAAAACTGGGGATTGTGTGGCAAAGGGTTAAAAGGCAACAATTTTTGAAAAGCTTTTTACTGAAATCTATTTTGTGAGTATTGACTGAAACTGTGACATTGAGGCTCAGTTGTGACATTAGTATGCACAACATAGTTTAGACTATAAACAAGAAATATCTTTTAACCCTTTACAAAACAATCCCTGGTTTTAAGGAAGAAGCCTACTGAAAACATTGTGGGAAAAGGAAGAAAAGCTGGTAACCAGCATTTTCTCCTTTTCCCACAATGTTTTCTACTCTTCCGAAGACAAGTTTCAATTTTTGAGTCAAGTTTATTTTGTCGTCTGCAAATGCTCTCAATTTGGACAAGTCTAAAATTTTGTCGTTTGGTAAAGAGTGAAAAAGACAGATGGTGTAAAAGGTACTGAATATGGATATTGAAACTCTTTTGTGGCTCAACAGGAAGTAAAATAATGAAAATCAGCCTAATGAGCAACTGCCTCTTTTCTCTCACCTTTTTCAAGTTTGTTGAAAAGTAGTATTGGGTTATTAGATGATGCTTATGAAAATATTAAATTTCCAAATAGAACAAGAAAAGGATCATTCTCTTTTCTGTTAATTTGCTATGGTACATGAGTCAAGGGCTTGGGGTATGGATTAGTGGTAGCAAAGCTTGTGAATAGCCGTTTTATAAATGTGCGAGAAACTATGGCAGCAGGGGCCTGTCAAATAAACATGTGCACATTTTTTACAAATTGCAGATTACCATCTATTCATTCTTTATCAGTACCAAGAAGTAGGTCAAAAGCCAGTGCATTCAGCTATGCCAAAAAAAAAATGATTTTAGAATTACAATTTAGCACTGATCTAGAAGTATAAACTACAACAAAGCACCAACTTGATGAGATTAAATACAAAACAACTATCAAAATTGATCATTCAATACAACTATGTTATGTGTGTTTTATTTATCAGTTTGTTCCACATGCTCAACAAAAGGAATATTGATTTTGTTTCATTGAAACTAGAAAAGGGGTGGAGATTGCTAGCTTTTTAATAGATTTCAGAAGCTCAGATATGTTTGCAGTTACTATCCAACTCTAAAGTTATCACAGGTTTTACCTGTGGTCAAGGAAGTTGGGAGGAAGATTTGGGGAGGGAATCAACCCCTATGAGGGGGGGACAACTCTGTAAATACGTTACCAAACATTGCTGTATGTTCTGAAAACTTTGTGGGAAAAAGAGCGATTGCTTGCTACAAGCAATAGTATCTTGCCTCTAAAATGTTATTTCCAAAAACATTTTCCCCTTTTTTTGGCAATGAATTTTTTCATCTCACCCGCACCAGTTTTTCTACCTTTTCAAAGACTCTACCTATCATTTTAGCTTCATTTGTCATTCGCAAATGTTTTGAGTATGAAAATATCTAAAATTTTGTGCTTTATTAGTCTGTTAGAAGTTTAACCCTTCACTAAATGATTCTTTGTTACAACCTAAATGTATAAGGCTTTTGAAAATGACAAGTCATTGTGGGAAAAGGAGAAATGCTGCTTTCAGCATTTTTTCCACTTTCCACATTGTTTTGTATTCTTTCTATGACAAATCCTACAATGTGAGCACAATTTAATTTGTCTTCTGTATATACTTTTAATATGGCCAAGTCTGAAATTCCGTCATCTGGTTGAAAGTTTTACAAGTTCTTGTGTTCTATTTTCAGATCTGTGTAGACACTAACAATAGACATGTCTGACAATCAGGGAGACCAAGGAGACGAGACCATCAGCCTGGCTGACGTTCTGGTGGCCCGAGACTCCTGTCTCCCTGAGGACGAGCTCTGGGCTTTGTGCCGGGAATGCTGTCTCGTCCTTGAGGTGGTGAATAACTCGCCTGACCAGTTCCAAACACTGTGTGTTACCCCGGATACAGTGGCTTTTGATCAAGTTGGGAACGTTTGCTTCCTGGATTTAGATGTTGGTAAGCAGTTTATACTTTACTGAAGTTTAGCCTGCATTAATTAATTATTTACCACACATTCCCGAGTTTTAATGACCCCTGAGGAAAGAGCCTTTTGAAAATATTGAGGGAAAAGGAGAAAATGCTGGTAACCAGCATTTTATCCTTTTCCCACAATGTTTTCTAACCTATCAAAGACAAATACCCTCATTTGAGACACTTTTGAATTGTCGTCTGCAAATGCTTTCAATTCGGGCAAGTCTTCGTTTTTGGCGTCTGGTAAAGAGTTAAGTCCCCTAATAGTTAAATCTGTTACAAGACAATCCTGTATACCTCTTTGAGTGCTGAATTAATGAAATGGACCTTTTTAATGAGGTAAAGCATTAGAAATATTGTCATTTTATGGTTGAGTTTGCCAGAATAAGATCAAAGTAGTGGACTGTGTAGATCTTGATCTACACTGTCCGCAAAAATTACTTAGAAGTTGGTTCTAGCGCTTTATGGAATATTAAGACCTAGGGAAGAAGGCTATTAAAAATAATTTTGGAAAGGAGAAAAAGCTGGTCATTAGCATTTTCTTCTTGTCCAATATATTTTTTTTCACCTGAACAAAGACAAATTTCATCAATGTAACCACACTTAGGTTTACAATAGGGGCCAGTCTAAAAGTTTTGTGATCCTCTTAAGAGTTAATCCATTTGAACTGAATTACACATGTTTTCACTTATTTCTGCTCATTTATTCTTCTGTTTGTCTGTCTTTTGTAGTCTGGATCTTATTGGATGATTTGACCCTTTACCAAACAATCCTGTATTCTAGACAGCCTTAGGAGGACGGCGTTTGAAAATATTGTGGGAAAAGGAGAAAATGCTGATTACCAGTATTTACTACTTTTCCCACAGTGTTTTCTATCCTTTCTAGACAAATCTTGCCATTTCAGCAACAGTTACCTTGTCATCAGCAAATCTTGAGCATAAAATTTTAGTTTAGTAAGGGTAAAAACAGTTACAATAACCATCTGTTATGAATTCACTTTGAGATAGATAGCAGTATGCACCTTGTGCGTATTTGATCATTTCTAGTTGAGTCAAGGGCAGTGTTACTGAAAATGATTCCATTCATTTAGCACTAAATAAAAAATTGACCGAAGCACCTTGTTTTTATGACCAGTAGTAGGTAGGCTTTTGTATACACTGTGGGAAACAAAGGAAATGTGGGTAGCATTTATTTTCCCTTTTGAAGACATGTCTTGCCATGTAAGCCACTTTTAATCCTCTACCATACAATCCAAAGTTTCAAGGATCCTGAAGGAGAGAGCTTTTGAAAACATTGTGGGAAAAGGAGGAAATGGTGGTAACCAGCATTCTCTCCCTTTTCCATAATGTTTTCTACCCTTCCCAAACCAAATTTCAATTTTTTAAGTCATATTTATTTTGTCGTCTGCCATTGCTTTCAATTTGAAGACATCTGAAATTTTGTCGTTTGGTAAAGAGTTAATTACAGTCTGCAAAAACTTTGATGAGTCAAAGATGTTGTCATCTGGCTTTTGTAAAGAATTTCTACTGTCTTCTGCTTGAGATAGTTTTCCAAAGACTCTGCATAAAAGAAGTGGAATGAAAATAAAAGGGTACCAACAATGTTTGGCTTTTTATTGCCTGTTTTATGGGATAAAATAAGGCTTTTCATTCAAGAGGTATTTTCAATCAAAGTTTACAACCAAATATCATAATTTGAGTAGGTTAAGGAGAGTTTGAAGGAATATTTTTACATAATACCTATTAATGACAGGTCAGTTGAAGAGTTGACCAGTCCACAAGAATGTTAGACAGGTCCAAATTCAAAAGCATAAATTAACCCTTACCAAATAACAAAATTTTAGCGGTCTAAATTGAAAGCATTTGCATTTGCAAATTCCATGTTACTTGGAAAATGAAATTTGTCCTTCAAAGGGAAGAAAAATTCAATGTTACTTGAAAAATGAAATTTGTCCTTCACAGGGAAGAAAACATTGCGGGAAATGGAGAAAATGCTGGTTACCAGTATTTTCTCCTTTCCCACAATGTTTTCAAAAGGCTTAATTCTTCCTCAAGATCGTTAAAAGCAGGGATTGTGAGGTAAAAGGTTAAATATGGATTAACCTTTTACCACACAATCCTGACATTTAACAACCCTAAGAAAGAAAGATTTTGAAAACATTGTGGGAAAAGGAGAAAATGCTAGTAACCAGCATTTTCTCCTTTTCCCACAATTTTTTTTACCTGTCACAAAACAAATTTCAATGTTTGAATCACATTTAATATGTCGTCTGCAAATGCTTCCAATCTGAACAAGTGTAAAATTTTGTTGTTGGTAAAGAGTTAAATGGTGTTATTTCTTATTTAACTCTTTACCAAACAATCCCGACTTTTAATGACCCTAAAGAAGAAGGCCTTTGAAAACATTGTGGGAAAAGGAGAAAATGCTGGTAACCAGCATTTTCTCCTTTTCCCATGATGTTTTCTACCCTATCAAAGAAAATTTGCACCATATGAGCCACATTGGAATTGTCGTCTGCAAATGCTTTCAATTTAAACAAGTCTACGTTTTTGTCATTTGGTAGAGTTAAGGGTTAAGAATAATAGCAGGAAAAGGGAAACAAGGTGCATACCTGTAGTATTTTCCAAAGTCTTCTTCCCCAGGATCAATCTGAAAATAGATCTGTTTGTTTAGTATAGGGTTAATATCTTCAGAAGTGTTTGTGATCAACACCATTTTGTTTGTGATTTTGATAATGTTTATTACCACTGTGTACCAATGGCCAATTGGCCATATTGTTCAGCAAGTATATAATTTCCCTTGTTAAGTGTGTAGATTTCAAAGAATGTTTCTCTATACTATGTAGGCCATTTTTCAAAATGTATCACCTGTCAAAGTATGTTACGAAGTGCAGGGAATGAAAAGCCTTTAACTGGCATAACCACAAACAATCCCGAGTTTTAACAACCACTAGAAAGAACGCTTTTTGAAAACACAGTGGGATCAGGAGAAAATGCCAGTAACCAGCATTTACTCCCTTTGTGACAATGTTTTCAACCTTACCAAAGACAAATTTAATAATTTAAGCAACAGTTGGTTTGTGTTCTTCAACTGCGTTTAAAATGGAAGAGTCCAATATTTTGTTGTCAGTATTGAGTTTAAACACACAGTGTTTCCAGCCATATTACTTACTCCAGAGGCCTCTGAACAACCCCCACCCACCCCTAACTTTACCTGAAAATCAATGACTAGAGTGACAAACTTCCAAATCCGAGATAACTTGACTAAAAGTTCTCAGATGCAGACTGATGAAAATTATTGATGAATGATATTTTATTCATAAAATTACAGGTACAGCATCAACGTAATCCTAATTAGATCTACTTCACAAATTGATGTCATTAACAACTGACTATCCGAATATACATACACTTCCAAAAATATTATAAACTTCCGGTACACAAAATTTGTCAACTATCTTGGAAAAAAGTTAATAAAGTGAAGTATCTAATACTAGTGTCCCATACTATGCTATTTCATGTCCAAATGAATCATGATCCATGGTAAAACGTATATATTCTGCATTAATACAGTGGTTCTTTCAAATGGCAATATCGCTTTGCACAGGGCTCTTACTAAAACCTTGATCAAAGTACCGTATTTACTTTAAATGATAGCTCTAATATTGCGCGCGTTAATTAGCTGAAATACGGTAACTCAGTTATGTAGGATTTGACATGAGTTGGCGTTTGCGATAAAACTTAATTAAATAAATGAGTCTATGGAAAATTTTATTAAGCAAGCCTTTGGCAAGCTGAATAACAATTTTTTTTATGAGTTTAGTAAAACTTTTTATCACATAACCTCCCTTTTTTTCAGTGTAATATACCCATTACGAACTTTCCAATCTTATACATGTTTGATATCACAATTGTGTAAACTCATTTTTTTTTGGTAATTTTGTACGTATTTCATAGAAGTGGATGGATTTTATGGGTATTACCCTGGGTGCGTCTATGGATGGTTTTACGTCTTCTGAGCTATAATTTGTGAAATATCGTTATGTGATAAAAAGAATGTATCATTCATTGGTGTATGACATAAAATTTTATGTAACTTGTCAAGAAAAAAAGTTATGAAGCTAGCCAAAGGCTCGCTTGATAACATTTTCCCTAGACTTGTTCAATAAAATTTTATCCCAAACTCCAACAAATGTCAGATCCTATGTATCTTAAACGCCAAGAATGTCATATATTTTTGACTCAGTTATAACCCTATTTCAACATAGGAATTTTCACTGAAAAAGTTACTGCAGCCAAGTTTTGGCAGCCACATGTAGTGCTCTTGTTATGAGACCCCTTTGTTGATTATGGTTTGGTATAGTTCAAATTGTTTATTGAATATTAAGCAGGCCATTACAGAGTACTCAGCCAAAATTTTTATGATGTTCAAACAGGCACGGTTATGAAATTTTTGTCAATTTGTCCATTTTGATCTCTTTGTGCTAAGCTAGGATTATCTTTATATTGCTTGACTATAATCCAGTAAATCTAATACTTTGTACATATCTCATGGCCCAGTGACAATGGATTTATATTTATCTGATCTTGTGAGACAAATTCTGTATTGTTTGGGTATTGTATGACATAGACCCAAGTCTAACAATGCTTTTATTGCCCCTTAACCTTTTAGCACACAATCCCAACTTTTAACAACCTTGAGGAAGAAGGCTTTTGAAAACATTGTGGGAAAAGGAGAAAATGCTGGTTACCAGCATTTTCTCCTTTTCCCACAATGTTTTCCAACAGTCCACAAACAAATTTCAATTTTTTAATTACCTCTCTGCTGTTGTCTACAAATTCTTTCAAGTTGGACATGTCCAAAATTTTGTTGTTTGGTAAGGAGTTAAAGTGCTTAGCACAACTTCTCCGTTTACCTAACAATCCCCTGTATTACTGGGGTATTTTCTCTTAGGAAGAGAACTTTTGAAAACATATGGGAAAAAAAGACCTCAACGTTTTCTCCCCTTTCAAAGTCAGATTCCATCATTTGAATTTGCCAGCTTCAAATGCTTTCAATTTGGACAAATCATGACTTTTATCGTAAGGTAAAGACTTAATGATCCTGTAGAAGGCGGCGTTTGAAAACATTGTTGAAAAATGAGAAAATGCAGCTAACCAGTAGTATTCCAACTATGCTTCTATCGTTTTTAGCACAAACTCCACTGTTTTACCTGCATAATCAATGTTTTGCAAATGACTAGATTTTGTACTTGACCAGACAGAAAGCATTTGCAGACGACAGTATGAATGTAGCTTAAGGTCTATGGCCCCTAACTCTCATATTAAAAGACAGAAGCTACCGAGATTGGCCGAATAGCCTTTACGAAAATGTCCATGTTACACTATATTTACCGATGAGTTAGTGAGTCTATGGCCCCTTAAACTCTCATATTAAAAGACAGAAGCTGCCGAGATTGGCTGAACAGCCTTTACGAAAATGTCCATGTTACACTATATTTACCGATGAGTTTGTGAGTCTACGGCCCCTAACTCTCATATTAAAAGACGGAAGCTGCCAAGATTGGCCGAAAAGCCTTGAAGAAAACGTTGATGTTTACCAATGAGTTAGGGGCCATAGACCTTAATGGTGGTTACCAGTATTTTCTCCTTTCCCCACAATGTATTCAAAAGTCTTGATTCTCAGGGTCATTAAAATTTGAGATTGGTTGGTTAACTCTTTACCACACAGTCCCGAGTTTTAATGACCCTGAGGAAGAAAGCCTTTAAAAAACATTGTGGGAAAAGGAGAAAATGTTGGTAACCAGCATTTTCTCCTTTTCCCGCAATGTTTTCTATGATAATTTTCTCATTTGAGTCACATCAAAATCAACACTTGCAACTGCTTTCAATTTGGATCAGTGTTATATATTGTTGTTTGATAAAGAGTTAACTCTTTACCAAATGACAAAATTTTAGACTGGTCCAAATTGAAAGCATTTGCAGATGACAAAATTAATGTGACTCAAAAATTGAAGTTTGTTCTGGGAAGGGTGGAAAACATTGTGGGAAAAGGAGAAAATGCTGGTTACCAGCATTTTCTCCTTTTCCCACAAGGTTTTCAAAAGGCTTCCTTCTTAGAGTCGTGAAAACCCGGGATTGTTTGGTAAAGAGTTAAGGATTAATTTGTTGAATGCACATGCTTCCATTTTTGTTGATGAGTCTAAAATGTTGTTGTCTGGTAAAGAGTTATGTTACTTATAGCAGACAGATGGTTCAGGTGAGACTGCACAAAATGTGCAGCATGATCTTTGATCTACACCATTTACTGCTACATTAGATTTGGTGCCTGGTACAGCCTTGGAATGCAATACATTACATAATACATATACCCAGTTTTAATGACAGACTGGAATAATTAATTTCAATAACTCTTTCCTGAACATACCCAAGGTTTACCAATCTTGAGGAACAAGGGAATTGAAAACATTGTGGCAAAAAGAGAAAATGCTGGTAACAAGCATTTTCCTCTTTTTTTGCATTAATGTATTGTTTATTATCCTTTCAACAACAAGTGCCATCATTTGAGGCATGTTTAAATTATCATCTGCTAATGCTTTCAATATGGATTGGTCTCATATTCCATTGTCTGATTACAAAGGATTCATAGAATTTGAAAAAAGAACTGGTATCGAACTATGATACATTTATGTTTGTTTTTATACATTCATATCTAATTTAAAGTTTATTCATGCACAAAATCTAACAGACATTCATGCTTAAAATTATTAAAAAATGGATGAGTTTAATCATGCAATTAATTAATTTTGAAAAGATCTTTATAAATACATGTACCACACATACATGCACATGTGCATATGAATTCACATTTAAGCTTGACATTTGCCCATGGAAATATCAAAGGGCTGAAAACACTGATGGCTAGGGGCAAGTTGAAAGATCATATATGCGTAAAGCAATTTGCATTCAATCATGAAATGTCCAGTTAAAAAGTAAAAAAAAAATGGATGCCTATGTTCAGCTGCAGTTGCTTTAAGTGAAAATTGTAAGTTGAAAAGCCGGGCATTACTGTGTCAAAAATACTAGATGTTTACCTGCCCCTGATTTATGGGTTCCCTTATGATAGTTAACAACTAGCCCAAGTTTGAAGTAAATATGACAGTTAGCAACTACTTCAAGCTTGAAGTAAATGTCTTCAGTAATGACAGTAATGACAAAGATTTTGTAAAATGTCAAAATATTTGAACATTCAAAGTCAAGAATGGGCATTTATAACTGTTTGAAAAATACATTGATGGATACCTATCCTTTTTGTATGGGTTTCACTTTTGATAGCTAATACCAGACCCAGTTTGAAATAAATATCTTCAGTAATGACAGAGATATTATACCCTTATCTCTTGAAAGTTCCTATTTTCCCTTACATAAGTATGTTCAGGTTTTCCCCCATTCCATTGTCAAATAAGAAAAGTGTTGCTACAAGAGTTTACATCGTATCTTGAAGTCGATTCTGGTCCAATCCAGTCTGTTCCGGTCCATTCCGGTATTTCCATGCACCAGGAAACACCGACTCATCAACTGCCCAATTTGTACATGTATTACGGCTGACAAGGTAAATGGTTTTGTCTGTTTACACACCATACGTAGATATAACCATTAAAGACTTATCAATCAAATGTCATTTTCGCCACGTTCCATCTGGATCCAAAGGTGTGCACACAGCGACGGCCCAAGTTGAACACGGGTGTTGGTTGTGTCGTGCTCTGCATGAGTATTTGGTAAAATTAACGGGAGAAATTCTTTCTGTTTTAAGCGTTCTCATTTAAAATTCATCACGCCAACAAACACCGTTAAAAATTTTTGCTTTGAATATATTTTCTTTGGCATTTTTTCGGTATATGAAGACATCGACCCCCTCTTTCAATTTCTATTTTACATCACGGATGAATAACTCGTAAGGTGTAAGGCGGTTTTGAGGGGTGTGTCGTTTCAAGCCAATTAGAAACAGCTGTTGCAGTTCCAGCAAATCAGATACAGAGAATAACACGCATTTATACATGATGTTGAGAGTGGTTGCAGGTTTCATGCAAAAGTCTGAAACGTGGTTACTAAGGCTAGGCGCCGTTGGCCCCTACCCAAAAACAAAAAAACATTCAATTTGGTTGTGATATAGAAAATATATATTTTTTTGAAATACAGCAGTTTTAAATCTATGTAGATCTTGAGGACTGTTTTGTCCAGTTTTATGACAAATAGTGTGGATAGATTACTCAGGGTTCCAGATGTATAATCACAGAAAGCTTCCGTAATTTTATGCTTCTTGGTTAAAGATGTAGGTTAGGCAACTATTATGCCTTGTCCAAGGACACTTTCATTGCCGTCATTCTAAGTAGCTTTTGATTACAAATCTTTTTTAATGGCTGAGCCACGGACCCAACCCCCCTCCCATTCCTTAGCCCTTTACTAAAAGCCCTGCCCAACCCCCCAAACCACAAGTTTTAACAACCCTGACAATATAGGCTTTTGGAACATTGTGGTAAGAGAAGAAAATGTTGGCAACCAGCATTTTCTTCTTTACCCACAATGATTTTTACTCTTCCAGAGCTAAACATCATCATTTGAGACATTTTTTCAATTTGTCGTCTGAAAATGCCCTTTATTTGGACATGATTAAAATCATACACAAGTTGTGAGGTATAGAGTTTAATACATGTAGCATTATTGCCTCCATGGCCAAGATCAAGATCAGAAAGGAATAGAAATTGCAGCCTGATCTTTAATCTACACTGTCTGCTTTGCTTAGGCATTCCAGACGAAAGCAACAATGAAACTGCATCTGTTTGGATCTTATTTTTAGACTATTAGTAAGTGTTCACAGTATTTTTCAACGATCTGAGAATTAAGATTTGGAAGACCCCAATTTTCTAATACAACATACCACTGCCACCAAGTTTTAAGTTTGACATAAAACTATTAAAATATTACGGAAAGGTATTAAGTTCCTTGGATGTGTGTCAAATTTTTAATTCGGTAGAATTGACCTGTCAATGTAGTGATGGACAAACTGGAGTGTCTGGGGTCTTTACACAACAATATTTATTTTGTGATCAAGTTCCAGACTGTATTGGAAACAGATAATCCTAATTTAATCCTTTACCCAATGATCCTGCCTCTGTAAGACTATGATGATACCCTTTTAAAAGCAAAATTTGGAAAAGGAGAAAATGCTCAACTTTCAGAGACATTTCCCATAGTTCAGACTCTCTGATGTTTCTTGCTCATTGTTCATATTGTTCCAATTATCAGTCAGAGATAGGCTAGCCTTGGGTTATAATAAATATGTTTTAAGCTTTTAAAAAATGAGAAAATTTCAAAAACTTTGTTCGAAGTCACAGGGCCTCTAGCTTTGATATGACTTTAACTTGTGTAGAGCATCAGTTAGTGTTCCTTTATATTAGATAAAACTGTCAGAATTGTGTCTGTCAAAGACTAGCCCAAATTGAAAGCATTTGCAGATGACAAAATAAATGTGGCGCAAAAAAAGAAATTTCTATTTGGAGGGATAGAAAACATTGTGTGTTACCAGCATTTTCTCCTTTTCCCACAGTGTTTTCAAAATTACTAAGCCTTCTTCCTTAAGGCCGCTAAAACTTGGGATTATGTGGTAAAGGATTAGGTGAAAATGTACTTATTTTAACGTTGTCTGCACATGTCATATTCTTCGAAGATTCGACCTGTCTGCTATGACGCATCACCCATCCTGAATACTTGGGAAAAGTAGGGCTTATACTGAAGCTATTAGCCTATTACCCAAGCATGTAGGGGCTGTTTTAATAAACGGCCGATGTATAGGTTACATGCTAGCTGATCATAGCTGAATGGATCGTACCAGGTAGCGTTTTATTGAGTAAACGTTTATTTCATTTTGAAATTCAAAGTAACGGTTGTTGTTTTGAAAAGTAGTCTGGTTCTGTTCCCAGAATGCCGAAATTAAATTTGTAGAGTGCCATCTAGTGGGAGATAATGCTTATTTTAAATATACAATATCTAGCAGAAATGAATTAAAAAAATGCTTGTTTTGGCTTAACTCTTTACAAAACAATCCTGGGTTTTCACGACTCTGAGAAAGAAGCCTTTAGAAAACATTGTAGGAAAAGGAGAAAATGCTGGTAACCAGCATTTTCTCCTTTTCCCACAATGTTTTCTACCCCTACAGAACAAGTTTCAATTTTTGAGTCACGTTTGTCATCTGCAAATGATTGCAATTTGGACAAGTTTAAAATATTGCCATTTGGTAAAGAGTTAAATAAAAATGTACATTTCATTTGGCACTAACAGACTTAAGCTGATTTAAAATAGGTCAAGTAGACAGTAGTCTTGCAAAAACAGTTGGCACGCTTTTGCAAGACTGAAATTTTTTTATCTGGATGACGAAATTTAGTGCTCATCTGTATTGAAAGCAGTTTGTAGAAGACAAACCTGAATGTGGCTTAAATGATAATTTAAAAGAGTTGAAAACATTGATGATGGGAAAGGAGAAAATTCTACCTATCAGCATTTTCTCTTTTTTCCACTGTTTCATAAGCCATTTTGACCACCGTGAGGGCTTTAGATACATGTACATGGGCTTGTTTAGTAAAGGGTTAAACAGCTTATGATTGTAAGCTCTCTAAATCCATGAAAACTTGCCAGATAAACAATGTATATAAAAGAGTAAATATAGCGGCTTTGAAAACTGTCCAGCTCATCTTGATCTCAATGATTATTCTTTACATCATATTTGGACTTTTCACTGAATGAAAGTGATAATAATGCTCTATGAAAAGGGGGCTTAATTCATCTCCATGATACATGCACCCAGCACATAATTATAGATCCATAAAATTCAATTTGTATAACGACTGGCTGAATCATCAGGCAGAATGGTCCTTGGGTATGCAGAAAATTTCCAGATAGACAAAAGTTTTGACTCATTTTAGCCTTTCCAGACTGCACATGCTGACATGGGTTGATATGTTTTGCAGATGCATAAAACCCCCTTTTTGCAGAGTATGGCCGTATATTTTCACCACAACCATGTGCTTAGCCCAGTAGCTCAGTCTGTGACATAGGCCTGATACTTTGGGGTCAATAGCTAGGCTAAATTCTCTCCAAGGATTGAGGGTTGTCATTGCAAAACAATAAATTCCTTTCTAAACTGGGTGAACTCAGGCTCTCTTGATATGAGTTATTGAAACAATGTTGAAAATGGGTTAAACACCAAATGAATAAAAGAAACCACACCCCTAAATTAGTTTATAATCAAATAATATAATGCTTTCATGATGTTCCATAGGCTTTTTTTTTCTTCTAAAAATAGAATCATTAATGTATTAATTCATTTTAGGTTTTGCTTTGGATGCATAAATTATGTGCTGAAATGTTTCATGAGATACATGGTCTGACACTCGTTACAACTCGGCTGATTCCGTACCTACATCTAACCTCATCTGTATTAGGGTCATTTCCATTTGAACTGCCAATCATGTGATCGTATACATGGCGGCGCCACTGTAAGTCATTTAGCAACGACATAAACAACCTCGATGAAGTTATTCACATCTATCTATCTGTCGGTGAAAACTTCAATCGGAATTGAAAAACCACGTTAAAAAATGAATGTACGAACTGTTTGTCAACTGAAATGTAGTTAGAAAGATTTCGATAGAAAATTGAGACTCAACTTTTCTTTTTTACGAGGAGCCTTACAATTTTCAGAACGGTAAACTGGCGTATTTCTGGCGATGAAATGTAAAGTGTAGGTGCATCAAGCTACCAGATACAGCCGAGGGATTTGATGGCTCCCATCACCCGAGGTATGCCGAATGATGGTCTGATTTTGGAAGGTCAAGGTCACAGAAGGGGATCAAAGTCACAATGCTCTCAAACTATATCTGCTCCTTATCTCTTGAATCCGGGGGCAGTCTAATTTCTAAAAAAAAAATTACACATCTTTGCACCGTGATGCGCAGAGCGTCAGACTCAGACGCATTTTAGGCACAAAATTAAAAGTCACAGCAGGGGGTCAAAATAATCTTGGTAGATAAATCCTTTGGACTTATGTTGCCCTGAATGGTGCAGCTCTTTTTTTATAACATGTGCTTGTTCCTTTAAATTTTACTTTGAAAATATATTATCTCCATGGGTAATTTTTTAAACGTCTTGCAAAAAGAGTCTGGAAATTGCTATAAGAAGGGCCTTTTTTGTGACTGATTTTGACTGATTTTGTGACTGAAAATTATCTTTCTCATTATGCAGTCTACAGTTGGCACTTTATGGATTAACTTCAAAAGAGTTGATTGTATGTATAAAGCAAATTTATTGGGGAGAAAGGTGGATATATTGACTCCAGGTATTGACAGATTTATCTGTCATTTATAATGTTGAATCTGGACTTTCACTCACAGGATTGACCTTTAGAAATGTAATCTTATTCATTCTAGCAACTCTTTACCAGTGGACACAGTTTCGGACTTGTCCATACTGAAAGTACTTGCTCTATGCTAAATTAATATGACTCAAAAGATAAGATTTGTCTGTGTAAAGGTAGAAAACATTTTGGAAAAAGGAGAAAATGCTGGTAAACAGCATTTTTTCCTTTTTCTACAATGTTTTCTATGGCCATCTTCCTTTGGGTTTAAAACACAGGATTGTTTGCTGAAGGCTAAATATCATCTGTCATTGAGTGACATGCCAATTTGTTACTCATTCTACTGTTGATAGGCTCTTTCGTACATTTTTCTTATCTATCCATTGGCTTTTTTTCCCATATGGATGTTTAGTAAATTCCATGTTTGATCAGGGTTTTATGCTGGTTTCAACATTGTAATTCAGTCAAATTATAGTTACAGCTTACTGATTCACATGTCTTTCCTTGGTGTCACCAGATAAAGATCTTGGCAAAAGACAATGTGACCACTCTGAGCAGTAAGATGGAATTGTACTAAGGTTTCCTCAGTTTCTGTAGTGAAAGCTCATGATTTGTTATCCAGAGTTACCAATCAAATGCTTTCAAAACAGAACTGAAGAGAAAACATAATTTTGTTAAATATTTGGAAAATTTTAGAAATTATAGATCTATTAAAGAACAATGGCAATATACGAGGGGTGATCAAAAAGATCGTGAACCACCTCGTTATTTTGAAAACTACTACACGGAGGATTACAAAAATTTGCATAGATGAGCATTAATTATCTGGTAACTGACTCAAGCTTTCAAATGTAGTCATAATCAAGCAGGTAAAGTATGACATCATTTTCATGACGTCATATAGCGCATTAGTGGTCCAAAATGTCGGACGACGTTTTATTTGAGCCGAGAGTTATCATAAAGTTTTACGTCAAACTCGGAAAGTATCTATCGGAAATCAAAACCGATTTAGAAACAGTTGAAGGGGACTCTGCACTCAAGGAATCTGATATTCGTACAAGGATCGGACCGATTTAGACAAAGTGCGACACTGTTAAAGATGACCCTAAATCTGGTCGTCCATCAACATCAGTCTCGGACAAAATCATAACGGATGTAGAGCAGCATGTAAAACAAGATCGCCAAGATACTGTCAGGAAAATAGCTGACACATTCAACATTTCATATTGAAGTGCTCAGGAGATTCTGACAAAGAATCTTAGAATGTCGCGTGTTTGCACAAGCTGGGTACCTCGGCAACTGACGCCCAAGAAAATGGGGGTTAGGATCAAAATCTGTTAAGAAATTTCAGAACGTATTAGGGTAGAGGGGTCAAACTTTACTGATCGTATTGTAACATGCAATGGAACATAGGCACACTTTATCGAGACTGAATCTAGACAACAGAGCAGTGTATGGAAACATCCAATATTGCCTTCCGCTGGTAAAGCCAACCTTTCTAAGTCACTTGGTAAAGTTATACATCATGTATTTCTATTATCCTTTTTTTCTTCTACATCATGTTACATCTATACATACTACAGTTAATACTGAGTTTTATGCCCACATTATTCAAATAAATTTCACAAAGACCATACAAAAAAAACAGCCTGAAGTCCTGCGGAGTGACGTCACTTTACACTAAGATAACGCCCTAGCTCACAAAGCCGCACTTGTACAGGAAACTTTGCAAAAACTAAACATAGAAACACTAGCCAACGCCCCTTATAATTTAGTCCTGACTCCATGTGACCTCTGACTAGTTCCTGTTTTGAAAGATTCTCTATGTGGAACGCACTACGAGAGCAGAGAGGAGCTAACCCTCGCTATGACTGGGTCCTTAGGAGTAATGTCACGTGACGCGCTCGCACACGTGTTTCGCGCGTGGAAATCAAGAATGAATAAGTGCATAGAACTCAAAGGAGGTTACTTTCAAAAACAGTGAACTCTCCAAGTTATTTTTTATAACGATATTCCGATACCGGGACTGGTCCACGTTCTTTCTGATCACCCCTCGTAAACAAAAAGGATTGATTCAATGAAAAAATCCTCAGAATTTTAGTGAGAAATAAAAGACAGACACATATTATAATATAAGTCAGTTAAATTACCATCAAAGTTGCTGTGGACATATTTAACACTTTAACAGACAATCCAGTGTTTTAACAACTTTTTTGAAGCCTTTTGAAAACATTGTGGGGAAAAGTAGAAAATGCTTGAAACCAGCAATTTTTCTCTTTCTCAGGATGTTAATTCTACCCTTTCAAAGACAGAAATCATCATTTGAGCTATTTTACTTTTGATATGTTGTGTGCAAAAGCTTTAAGTTTGTGCAGGTCTAGAGTTTGCTTTGTTAACCCTTAGGATGCTGAGTGCGACCCATTTGTATATAGCAGACAGTGTCAGTCAAGATCAGACTGCACAGAAGGTGGAGTCTGATCTTTGGTCTACAGTGTCTGATAAGGAGATAGTTTCCCCCAAAAACATACTTTGAAATAGCCGAAATTAGGTTTTTACTATTGGTTTGAAAGTTTCTTTTAAGTTTAGCAGAGTAAGGGTTAAAACAGCACAGTAAACTTACATACGAGGGCTGTTCGATATGTAATGTGTATTGTACCACAGCGCGATAATGCTTTGCATGATTTCGTGGATGATGATACGCTTGAATAGCTCTATTCAATACCTTTCCAACGGTATAAACACGAGCCTTCAGCTGCACATAGTTTTAAACTTATAGTCATTTCAATAGAGCTAGTCTTTGACCACTCTTGTAAAAATGGTTGGGAATCGGATTAAGAATATTGAAGAAATTAGAGCTTATATAAAAGTTCGCACAAAACTCGGTCATTCGGTAATGCAGATTTTTACTGAATTGGGGGAAGTTTATGGGTCTGATAAGGTATCTTATGAGACAGTTCGTCGTTGGAGAAAGAAATTTCTGACTGGCACAGAGTCCATCAAAGATGCAGCAAAATCTGGCCGACCTGTGACCGTAACAGGCAAGGCAAATGTCTCGAAAGTCAGGGAAATAATTGAAAGTGATGGCAGATACACGATTCGTGATATTGCCAATGCTGTTGGCATATCGCTATCACGGGAGCATTTCATTTTGAAGTGTATTTTGAAAGTACGAAAGATTTCTGCCAGATGGATACTGCATATATTGACAGATGACCAAAAACGGGTACGAATACAAACCACTAAGCAATTGCTCAAAATGTTTACCAAATTCAATCAAAGACAATTTGCAAACATTGTTACTGGTGACAAAACATGGGTTCACTATTTTGAACCAGTAAGAAAAATTGGAAACAAAATATGGCTAACTAAACATGGTAGAAGGCCTGTAGTTGCCAAAAGAAGCACAAGCACAAAGAAGGTTCTTTATAGCATATTCTTCTCATGTGGTGGTATAGCCGTACAAATTCCGGTGCCGAAGGGCAAAAGTGTTACAGGTCGGCATTACCGAGATGTTATACTAAAAAAGCTCAAGAAATATTATCTTAAACGATGCCCTGTGTCAGGATTTAGGCATGTTCGTCTACTTCATGATAATGCTCCATCACATACATCTGAGCTTGTGAAGCAATTTTTGAAGTCGGAGAAGGTTACCGTCTTGCCACACCCACTATACTCTACAGATCTAGCCCCATGCGACTTTTTCCTTTTTCCAAAACTTAAAAAGTTCTTATCTGGTCGTCGTTACAAGTCCCGACAAGCCCTTGGCTCAGCCATCAGTCAGTGCCTCAGAGGTCTACCTAAATCAGCGTACCGTGACGCATTTCAGAAATGGATTCAGAGATTGAAATTATGTATTTCAAACCGCGGAGAATACTTTGAAGGGATGTAATGTTCATTTCACTATTTGAGTCGAATGCTTTTGAGATATCGTACAATACACATTACATATCGAACAACCCTCGTACATGTATCAATGGTGAACATTATTAACACCAATTTATTATTGATAACTCTATGTACAGCTGTTAAAGAATTATAATTTAAAGAATGAACTACTTGTACTTGTTACAATGCTTTCATAAATGGTCTGCTTTCAAGAAGATAAAGACAAGTTAGTTTTTTATGGTTTTTTTTTTTTTGTAGACAGGATGTATTGAACATTTTTACTCTGTTTTGGTCAGAATCCATCTTCGCAAGCCAAGGGGTGACAATCAGTATGTAGATCTTACAATCTTGGGATCCATGTAATAATCGTCACCCATGGCTGGCAAAGATGGTCAGAATCTGTCATAAGGTCACATACATCAGAGATCACTAGTGTGTTTAATATGGTCTGGATCCACTGTTAACCAGCATTTTCTACCTTTTCCACAATGTTTTCATAATTCTTTCTTCTTTGGGGTTGGTAAAAGACAGGATTGTTTGAAAAAGAGTTATAGCATGAAATTGATTGTGAGGAAAATCAGTTTGTATCATGATAAGACATTGTAGACATGGAAAATCAGAAGGAAGTCTGAATAGGCTCAGGATTTTCTGGATCGGAAGGGTTAAGTCTTTTTTGTTACCTATCAATGACCTAACAATGATGTCAATATTTACAGTGTATTAGGTGATGATGCTTCTTGAAACAAATTTGCATAGGGCCACTTCAAAAACTGTGTGTTAACCTTTTACCAAACAATCCGAAGTTTTTATGAAGGAGCCTTTTGAAAACACTGTGGGAAAAGGAGAAAATGCTGGTAACCAGCATTTTCTCTTTTCCCACAATATTTTCTACCATATCAAAGAGAGAAATAATCATTTTAGCAACATTTATTGTCGTCTGTAGATGCTTTCAATTTGGTACCGTCTAAAGTTTTGTCGTTTGGTAAAGATTTAAGTATGAGTAAAAATTGTCTAACCCTTTACCAAACGACAAAATTTTGGACTTATCTAAATTGAAAGCATTTGCAGGTGACAAATGTAGCTCGAAAGGGAAAAATTGTGTGAAAAAGGGTGGAAAACATTGTTGGAAATGGATAAAAAACCTTCTTCATTTGGGCCACATTTAATATTGACATCTGCAAATGCTTTACGCTTAGAGAAGTCTAAAACTTTGTCATTTAATTTTGGCAATCAGAAACTGTGTTACTTTCTGAATCTAGTAAAGTAAAGTGTTCACAATACACTGGGATTTTTAACCCGTTACTGAAGGATCTTGTGGCCACTTAAAGTCTCAGTAGCGTCCAACTGAATAAACAAACTGTTTATAAAATAAAAGTAAATTTCATTTTTACCATGTAAAAATATGGCGATTATTATGACTTTCACGATATGTAAAGGCGCAGTTCGCAAAAGTTCCAGTTAGTGGCAGAAAAAAGAATTTTGAAACTAGAACAGATCCTACCATGCCGCATTATCTGTTTGTTTACATCGATGATCACCGACGATTAGCCGATTTTTCGTCGTAAATGTCCGCAGTGACGTTTTAGTGATATAAACACCACGTGATCATTCAAAGCGTCGAAACAAACCCTTCATTCACTTGATCGTTTTGTCCTCATTCTAGGCTTGAAAAACATAAGTTTATCTACAATGTCATAGCACTAATGAGATGCAATGTTATCACGTGACGTTCTCGAAGACCTAGTTCAAATAAACACGAACGATAATGAATGTTGTCTCGATCAATGGCGTCCGTGAAATCGACGGGCTTCTCCATGCATTTTCGCTCACGTATATTATGGCAACCAATGCAGTAACTGACACGTTCGAGTTTTTTCCGATCTTATATATGTGTGTTGTGATGGGTTATCCAATATATTTTCGAGTTATAAACCGTGAAAATTACCTTTTTTTGGCTTTATAGGGGCTTTAAGGAAGTAATGCCCTTGACAACATTTGGGAGAAAGGAAAAAAAAATTTTTTTCCTGAAATGTTTCTACCCTTTGAAAAACGGACCCCAATTCATTTCACCAAACTAAAATTTATCTGAGCAGAGGCTTTTCAATATGGGAGATATTCTATTGATAAAATGACTCACAAATGAAAATCAGTGTAATCAGAGTACTGTCAGGATCACTATAATGCAAATGCTTAACTGTGATATTTGTTTACCAATACTGGTTTGTTGAAAACATAAACACAGGCCATAATTTATATAGTCGTTATTTTATATTGCCAGCAGTTTCAGTTTTAGTTTATTCAGCAAAAAATTACACAAATTTTTAGCTGATAATATGTAGATAGAAACAACATTTGCACATGCATAGAAAGATAATATATGAAGAGAAAAAATAATTCAAACTGTGAAATTGACAATCACATAACGGCCATGTAAGATATTTGTAGTTGATTAAAGTTACTTGAAATGTTCTTTTCTGTCACTTGTTTGAGAAGTTGTGAGAAAAATCAAAGTATAAACTTCTGACATTAACTGATTAAAAGTTACATAGAAACACAGAAATAATGAACAATATTTGATAGAAAATTGATAAAAAAAACCAGACTTCCGCGGATTCCGATCTTAATTTAAATGCAAAATTTAATATTTTCAACAAATTAATTAAAGTATTTTGTGATCTTGCAGCAGACTGCTACCATAGTCAGGTTATATTACACCGTGGTCTGATAGAACTGTCGAAAAAGTGATTCAGTTTGATTGATTGATCCATGTGGATGGCAGATTTATTACGTTTGTATTATACAAGTGCATTTAGCCATGGAGGAATGGGTTAGCAATGATTGTCAATATTTACAAAGTATTACGTCTGTTATTATTTATCATAGTAGTTTGGAGTTTGTGTCTCCACAGTTATCCAACCTGATCACACAAATCTTACTAACACTTTAATCGGCAGTTAATCCCCATCTTGGACAATCACCAGGTTTCCTTCATTTTTCCTATTTTCTTTCAGATTTTCCATGATGCTTCTATGTAGACCATGTTAAAAATACTACTCTTTTTATTGCAATAGATGAAATAATTGTTGCAAACGTAAAAATTGCTCATAACATTGCAGCAATGTGGCACAAAGATTTTACACAGATTCTTTTTGACACCTTTACCATAAAAGCACCTTTCACAGCTATAATTGCATTAGCAGCTTGTGTAGATTAAGACCAGACTGCACAGAACATGCAGTCTGTCTTTGATCTGCCTACTTAGCTAAGAAATACTCAACTAAATCACTCATGAAAATAAAATTTTAAACTATTTCGGCCTTATTTCTGGACTGAAATGTCGATTGGGTTTATTCTGTGCTTGAAATGTTAATGTTAATTTTTTGCTAAAGTATTTATCTTTATTCATGCTTGATTTTATCAGGGATGGTGCTTCAGGGGGTCTGAAGGCTATAGATTTGACTGGAAATGAAAAAATCATGAACCAAAATCTCTTTGTTGACAGAACTTGGTGGATTTTCGGTTCGATGCATGAAAGCTGTGGCAAAGTTAAATTCAAATTCATATTTCTACAGCCAGTCCTAATGTGGAAATAAAGTCAAATCATATCTACACTTGATAGCATTGCCACATTTTTCCAGGGATCGCTAATAAAGAAATAAATATTGATAAAATTCTATGAGAAATACCTTTGTTTACCGTTTTTCTGTCGAGAGTGCTAGCTTGAGATTTACAAGATGTGTTGAGGGAACAAAATTCAAATGACTCTTTTAGAGCTGGTTCCCCTGATTACCACCCATTATAACACAGAATTGTAGTGGTACAGGGTTAGACAACTGTTCAGATTAAATGGAGACTTCACGCCAGTGCTTAAAAGCCAAAATATTGTGATCTCAATTATTTTTTTTTAGAAAAAATTCAACCATGTTGGTCAGAGGAAAACCAAGATCAGACTGCAGGCCCTGTATTATTCTGATATTGATCCATACTGTGCCCAAGAGCTCTATGAGTCTAGCAGACAAAAAGTTAATTAGATTCAAAATCTGTTGCTCCTATATTTGGTAAAATAATCTTGCATTAAAACAAATTAACCTTTTCTTTGTTCTGTTTTCATCTTGTGCACTAGTTTTGACACTTTCCAAAAAAACTAACCACTTTTGACCCAATTGGATTATGATTAGGTAATTGAAAAATTGTTACAAATGAAGGAATGGCTTGAAAGAAGCAATTTTATCTATTAAACAAAGAAGATGGTGACCAACATTGGGAGTCACATTTTACTTTTCAAGACATCAGAATTTTAGATTTTGTCCATATCCAAAGCAATTAATTTGTAGATGAGGTAATATGGCCTAAATTCTCAGATCTATCTTTGAATTTGAAAGAAAACATTGTGGGTGAAAGAAAAAATGCTGGAAATCAGCATGTTCTCTTTTTTCCACAATGTTTTCTAAAACCTCTTTACACAGGGTCTCTAAAACAAAGGATTGTTTGGTGAAGGGTAAATTGATTGTTTTCAAATACTTCTCATAAAATTTTGTTTTTATTGTTAAGAGTTACAGTTGGTAATTGAGAGGTGGTTGCTCCAAAGGTCATACAGTACAGCCATGTTTAGACATAAGATATTCTATAATTGAACTTCAAAATTTGGATACCCTTTCTCAAATAGAAAACACTTCAGCAATCATTAAACATAGTAAATCTTAGCCCTTTCCTTTGTTCCTAAAAAGTTTTGACCACGTACACTCAAGGCTGTTTGCTTAAAACAAAGTTATAGTGACTTTGTATACTTCTGAATAATGAAAACTGTGCGCGTTTACTTGAATCAGCTTATGGCTGAAATTTTAACCCTTTACCACATAGTCTTGAGTTTTAACGACCCTGACAAAGAAGGGTTTTGTGAGCCTTCAGGGACATTTCCATTACATGAGCAACATTTAATTTGTTGTTTGTAAATGCTTTCAGTTTAAACAAGTCCAACATTTTGTCTTCTGATAAAGGGTTAACCCTTTACCACACAATCCAGAGGTTTAACGACTCTGATGAAGAAGGCTTTTGAAAACATTGTGGGAAAAGGAGAAAATGCTGGTAACCAGCATTTTCTCCTTTTCCCACAATGTTTTCTCTACCCTATCCAAAACAAATTTGAATTTCTGAGTCACATAAATTTTGTCGTCTGCAAATGCTTCCAATTTGGACTAGTCTAAAATTTTGTCTTCTGATAAAGGGCTAATGGAAGCCTTCCTGCTGTGGGAACTATTACAAAGTTTATCTGTGATTTTCATTACAATTGGTCAACTATTTTAGAAAATATGGCTCTTTGATATTTTTATCTGATCCATTGACAATGCAACTGGCGGGGGCGATTCACTGGCTGTTGGGGTAATTTGTTGGCCTGCATGCTACAATTTTAGTTTTACAAGCTGAAAGTTTCATTCTTGTGCAGTCTGGCTCTTGATTGGTTAAGACATTGTCATAATTAAACTTATGGCTTTCTGAAAACAAATTCTGTTATAGATTACTTTAAAAACACCACATTGATAATTGAATTGAAACAAGATACAAGAACATTGTAGCAAAGAAGTGGTTATGAGGAATGTTTGTCAATTCGCTGTTGGTGATCACAAGTCTTGCTGGATCTTCTAGCATAGCACTAACATGTCTGCAAGTGGTATTACATTTCCAGAGATGCAAAGCATAATGTGAAAGGCAGAACACCAGAAAGCATAATTTGAAAGGAAGAGTATTGAATGCTAATGGTCATGATGTTAACATAAGTAAATGAAAATGTTGTGGCAAAAATTGGAGAAGTATTATCCACACTAAAGTTTGGAGATAAGATGGTTGTACAATATATACCAATTTATTTTTCACAACATCATGTCATTGTACCCACTTGAAAGTCTCATTAAAATGGATTCAAGCTGTGACTGAGGATACAAAAATATTTTTATAAGGAAATAGATCTACACGGCATGAAAAACACTTTATATCAACCTTTAACCCTTTATTATCCAGGATAATTTGAGACCTATGAAAAGCTATTACAATTGACACAAAGGACGAACAAGGAAGGAAAAAATATAATTTCTGAACCAAAAGGTCTGTAGAACTTTGGAAAGAGGAGCAATGATTGCTTATCACAACCTTTTCTAATAAAGTTTTCCAAAGCTGTCAGCTGCAGAGGCATAAAAAGGCATATTTGTACAATAATGGGAAAATTGCTCATACATTATACTGGCTAGACTGTGAAAGAATTGTCACTAAGGTGGTCTGCCATTAAATTGTACTGACCCTGGTCATAATGGGACAATGACTAGTCGCTTGTTGAAGATCAGGAATGGAGTCATGTGACTTGTTGATTGCCACTACCTTAGACATACATCTTCACTTGTTTTCATCCAGTTTTTTAACCGGTTTTTTTTCTTTATGAACCTATAATCACTCTTGTATCTTGAGTGCCAAATATTGCCCCTGATGGTTGCAAGGTTGCACAGATTACGGCAGACAGAAAATGGATTTCATTCTATTGCGGCTAGCCATAGATATAACAACCACAGTTTCCAGTTTAAATTGAAGACATATCCATACAATTTCTTTACCCCATACACCTTATATTGATTTTTTATCTATGTTTACACAGCTGACTAGATTATAGCACTGTCAAGTTTTAACAGTGTTTGTTTATTCTCTGGCTGTAGAGATGTCTCTTTAAAAGACTATTACTCCTTTTTCTGTGTTACTTTCAAGTCTTCTTCATAAAGGCCATAACACATGTGGTTTGTTTGGTAAAGGAATAATTATAAATTATGAACATTTTGAAAAGAGTAGAGCACTTGTATCTATATTTTAGAACTGTGTTGCATCAGTATTTGGCAACGTACCAGTACCTGACTTAGATGAAGATAAAAGATGGACAGTCAAGTTTCATCTTAGAAAAATTATCTGTATAACATAAATGCATTACATGAAAGCTGAATTAGAAAAAAAATGCAAAACAGTATATATATTCTAATAAATGCTCCTGTCTATAGAATTTCAGTGTGAATCACTGCAAAGGTATCTTTTCTGGGTTCCACAAGTAGTAGTTCTGGGCTTCACCTGTCCATGCCCAAGGACATTCCCACTTGACTTGACCAGTCATCGTAAACTAAGGCAGGACTTCCTGGTTCTAATCCATTGAGTTAGATCTTTTACTGAACAACCAGTTTTGTTTTTAAGGAAAAAAGCTCTTGAAAACTTTGGGAAAGAGAGAAATTGCAGGTAACCAGCATTTCTCCTTTTCCCACTACATTTTTAACCCAATTAAAGACAGAATCCGTGATTTTAATCTGTTAACTACAAGTTGTCCATGCTTTGGCAAAAAGGGGTTTAATGTATCTCTGTGATGCATTATATCAAGAAAGTCTTCATATAACTTTGGATCCATAAAATCTATTTTATCTAACGCCTGACTGAATCATAAGGGGGAATGGTCCTTTGACATGCAGAAAATTTACTAACAGCAAACAGTTTCCATCCATGTCAGCAAGTGCAGACTGGGGAGGCTGACATGGGTTGATATATTTGGCTAATGCATTTAACCTCCCTTTCACAGAGCATGGCCCAAATGCTTTCAATATGGACAAGTCTAACATTTTGTTGTTGGGTAAAGGGAGAAAAAGTGAGAACCCAAAATGCATGTTTGAAATAAACGTGAAATGCATTGAAATGTTGAAATTACAAGGTAAAGACCAACGCCCAAACTGCTATTATAAGGCTGGTTTGTTTTTAGGCCAAAGAACAGAATTGTATCAAGGATGTTTACTCTTTATCAGAAAAAAATTTACACTTGTCCAAATTAAAAGGATTTATGACAACAATTTAAAGGTGGCTCGAAGGATATTTGTTGCCTTTAGAAAGGTAAAATAATGTTGAAAAACTAGGCTATGCTAATAGGTGGCATTTTCTCTTTTTACCATAATGTTTTCAAAAGTATTTTCCTTTTGATCATGAAAACCAAGGGTTAACCCATTACTGCTACAGTCACTTGGATTATTTTTGACTTGATGAGAAGTTTAAGTGACACAAAGAGAAAACATTATGCTAAAAAAAAGGATAATTTTGTAGAAAACAGTGTGGCAAAAAAGGAGCAACAGTTGCTTGAAACACTCTTCTCAAAAGCTCTGAATAGCAGGGTTACAAAGAATTGTAATAGAACTTTAATTAAGAGCTTGCTTTGTACCTAGAGAACAAAATTTTGACCGGTCAGTACTGATCAAGAGCTTTTATACATGACAATCAAATGTGGCTCAAATGCCCTTGAAAAGAGTTGAATATTTTATAGCAAAAGGATGAAACTGTGCAGCATTTTCTCCCTTTTCCACAATTTTTTTTAAACTTCAAATGCCACTACTCAAGCTACATTTAATTTGTTGTCTATACATGATTTGATTTGGAAGTGTCAAAATCTCAGGTTTCATTGATGTGCAGGGTAAAGGGAAATTGAAGATTGGTCTGTGTTATATTCTTTTGAAAGAAGAGCAATCAATCATTGTACTTTTGTGAGTATTTTGCTGCAGTACTCTCCCTTGGTTATCCAAATAGTGTTATATGATAAACACTCCTCACCATGCAACACAATTTAACCCTCAAGCTGCTAAGCACGACCAAGGGAGCTACACCAACTGGAATAGTATTTTCTTTCAGTAAAATCAATATTGAAATTGTAATATTTTGGTTTATACTGCTGAGTAGAAATTTTTGCTACATTTATTTAGCAGTTAAAGGGTTAAAACTTGTCCTAATTTAAAGCATTAGCATAAAGTTGAATTAACTTTTTACCACACAACGAAATGGTGGACTTGTCAACATCAAAAGTATCTACAGATCACAAATGTGAATTACATGATGGAATTTGTCTGAGAGGATGGAAAACATTGTGGGAAATGGAGAAAATGCTGGTTACCAGCATTTTCTCCTTTTCCCACAATGTTTTCAAAGGCTGTTTTCCTCGGGTTGTTAAAACTCAGAACCATGTGGTAAAGAGTTAAATGTGGCTCTTCTTAGAATGTCACTTGTAGTGCTTTGTTTGTCTAAAATTAACCTGTATGAGAATAATTTCAAGTTCAATTATATGTTTCAATGCTTAAAGACATTACCAAATAACAAAGTTTTAGATTTACCCAAATTGACAGTATTTGCAGACAACAGCTTAAATGTAGCTCAAATGATGGAACGTTGTGGAATGTGGGGAAAATACAGGTTACAAGCATTGTCTTTTTTTTTTACATTGTTTTCAAAAGCCTTTCTTCTCAGGGCCATTATACCCCCGCAAAACGAATGTTTTCGGGGGTATACTGGAATCAGCCTGTCTGTCCGTCCGTGTGTCCGTCCGTCCATGCGTCCGTTCGTGTGTCCATCTGTGTACAAAATACTAGTAATTTTGTGTCGCGAACTCCTCCTACAGTTTTGCAGCTATTGTATTGAAAGTTTGTTGATACATTGATCGTATACTGAAGTTGTGCAAGACGCAGTTTTCAATCATCTACTCCCTATGATTCCAGGGTAATCGCCCCTTGAACTTAGAAAATTTTTTGTTAAATTGCCTGTTTCTGTCAAAGCGCTGGCGGGGGTATTAAGTCACATTCAGTGACAGCTCTAGTTAATTCATGGACAGTTTAACCTTCCACTGCAAAATAACAATTTTTCCTACTTTTTTTGCTGTAGACTACCCTTTAACAACTTTGTGCAAAAAAAACAGGAAATGCCTGTAAAAAGGAACTACTCCCTTTTCCACACTGTTTTTCATATCATTGAAAAACAAAAAAAGAAAAGATTCCTTAGCTTCAGATGGCCGAGCCCCAGTAGCCCGTTGGTAGCGCACAGGACTCAAGAACAGGGGGTTGCTGGTTTGATCCCCAGCTCGGCCATTTTCTTTCCGAGGATTGATGATAGTCATGGCGACAGGATTCATTCGTCTCTCACCGCTGATTATTGTTTTGATGATGGTTATGTGGGAAAGCAGCTAGTGGCTTGGAAAGAATATTGTGCGGACTACTGGTAAAAGAAACTCAAGGAAAGCATGGATAGGTGGTGCACTGGCCACCACGATATAACTTGAATAATGTTTGAATAATGTTAAATACCATACAGTCAATCAATCAATCAATCAATCAATCAATCAGTTGCTTCAGATGTTTCACCTTTGTTTCAATTTGGAAACTTTTATGTGATATCTAAAACTAGCCTGTACAGTACTGTTATGGGTTAACTCTTTACCAAAGGACATAATTTTAGGCTTGTCCAAATTGAAGGAATTTACAGATGACAGAGTAGATAATTGACTCAAAGATTGAAATTTATTTTAGGAAGGGTAGAAAACATTGTGTGAAAAGGAAAAAGTGTGGGCTACCAGCATTTTTTCCTTTCCTACAATGTTTTCAAAGGCTTTCTTTCTCAGGGTCATTAAAAGTTTAGATTGCGTGGTAAAGGGATAAAAGTGTTGGAAAATTCCAAAACAAAACTCTAAATTGGATTTGCACTCTAGCAAGATAAGCTGGGTGATTCAACAAGAGTGGCCAGACTTAAAAAATAAGCTTGGATTATGTATCAGATTAAAAGATTTTATCTTCATTGAAAAGCAATCACCCTTCAATTAGAATTGTTATGAGAGAAAATATTAACCTGTAGAACACAAAGAATGCGTTGATTTGTATATGATTATGGACAAGTTAGATGTATGACCAGATTGCTCAGAACATGCAGTCTGATCTCATATCAAAACAAAGTCTTTATCTGATAACAAAATGTTAGACTTACCAAATTCAAAGCAGTTGCAGACAACTAGTTATTAAATATGGCTTGTTTGTCTGAGAAAGAGGAGATGACAGCACTTGGTGTAGCCAGGCATACCCAATTATGCAGATACGTAATGTTGAATGCTTTTTATTGAAAATTTAAAATTTTCTTGTAAAAAGTTATGTACCCATGAAGCTGATTTGGAAGTTTAGGAATGCCTATATTCATTTTATTCTCTCAGGGAGGCTGCGGGGGAATGGGGTGGGGAAAGACCTATTTGCATAAGTTCAAAAAAGGCCCCTGGAAGAGAAAAATGCCACCAGCATTTTTGTTTTTTGTTTTTCAACAAGGTTTTTCGAAGCCTTCTTCTCCAGGGTCTGTTAAAACTGGGGGAGTTTTTTTTAAGGACAGCAGACAATTTTATCCGTTATCCTGTTAAATATAAAATAAGTCAAATGAAATTTTCAAGCCGATAGTAAAAACCCAAATTATGCTATTTCAAAGGTATTCTTTGTGGAAAAATATCTCCTTATTGGACAGTGTAGACCCAAGTTCAGACTGCAGGTTCTGTGCAGTCTGATCTTGATCTACACTATCCCTAAAAGGTCAGTTTGATTGATTGACTGTATGGTGTTTTCAACATTATTTCAGTTATATCGCGGCGGCCAGTGCACCTATCCATGCTTTCTTGGAGTCTCTTTTACCAGTACTCCGCACAATCCTCTTTCTAAGCCACTGGCTGCTTTCCCACATCATCATTGTCGAAACAATGGTCAGCAGAGGAATGAATCCTGTTGCAATGACTATCATCAGTCCTTGGAAAGAAATTTGCCGAGCCAGAGTTTGTAGCCAGGGATCGAACCCACGACCCCCTATCATCAAGTCCTGCATGCTACCAATGGCGCTACCGGGGCTCGGCCCAAAAGATCAGTGAGTAACAATGCACTTAGCAGCCAAAGGAATAAATACACATCCTTTTGAAATATGGATGCTTAATATCAATGGACTCTTTATCATTTCATCCCAGTTTTAATGACCTTAAAAAAAAAGGCTATTGAAAACATTGTGGGAAAAGGAGAAAATGCTGGTAACCAGCATTTTCTCCTTTTCCCACAATGTTTTCTAACCTGTCAAAGACAAGTTGTTTTTGTCACATTTAAATTTTTATCTGCAAATGCTTTCCATTTGGTTATGTCCAAAATTTTGTTGGTTTGGTAAAGAGTTAACCACACAACATAATCTTAGACATGTCTCTGTTGAAAATACAGTATTTGCAGACTACAAAATGCAGTTGGGCTGTCATGATGGGATTTGTTTTTGAAAGTGTAGAAAACATTGTGGGAAAAGGAGAAAATGTTGGTTACCAGCGTCTTCTCCTATACCTACAATATTTTAAGAAGTTTTTTTTTTTTTGCTCAGGGTTGTTAAAACAAGGGATTGTGTGGTAAGGGGCTAATTGATTTAATGCATGAACCATCTGGAAAGACTGTTGTAAAAGAAAGAAGTTACCACTATACTATGGTGGCATGTTTCTGCCACGAGATACGAGATAGCTATCATGATAATTTTAGAAAACTATCGAAATTTTATCGAGATGGTGAAAAGTTTCCTGAAAAAAATATCATGATAAACTTAACATTTAAGGCAAAATTTCACAATTGTGCACGAAGCTGACATTCGAGATAAAATTACCGTGATAGTTCTATCTGTTTCTCGATATCTATAGGTAGAAAATTTATCATTTGGATGAACTCGGTAGTTTTTGACTTCACAAGATTGCAGTAAGTAAAAATTCGAATAATTGACAATTGTAGCTTAATTGGTAAATTTTGACAAGACTGGAAATGAACAGAAGTCTGTTAAATCACAAAGACGACTCGAATTGCCTCCTACGAACAGGGAAAAGGAGAATTCATAAGGTTGTAGACGAAGATGTTCTGAAACCGCATCTAATTATAAACATTGTGAATGTCAGTTATTGGCACGAAAGCAAAAAAACCATGATAACAGTTAGAATTATCGCGATATTTTTATCATGAAAAAAATTTATTATCTAGATAATATTTCCAGGAAACTTTGTTTTTTCACGATAGTTCTCTTAAATTATCACAACAGCTGTCTTGTATCTCGCAGCAGAAATATGCCACCATACAATACAGTTTCTCATTTTGCCACAAAAGTGATCATAGCTGCGAGATGAAAAATGCTAACTGCATATTGTTATGGGTTAACTCTTTACCTCGTGACAAAAATTTAGACTTGTCCAAATTCAAGGCATTTGTAGGGCTCGACAATTTAAACCAGGCTCAAGTGATAGAATTTGTATTTGATAGGGTAGGAAACATTGTGGGAAAAGGAGAAAATGCTGGTTACCAGCATTTTCTCCTTTTCCTACAATGTTTTCAAAAGGCTCTTTTCTTAGGGTCGTTAAAACTCAGGATTGTGTAGTAAAGAGTTAAATACCTATGTGAGTATTTTTGTTGACACGAATATTTAGAACATCAATTAAAAGCCCGCTCAAATATCAATTTGTTAAATTTAGTTTGAATGAGTAAAAGAGTAGTTGATAAACTGATTTAACTTTGAACAGTTTGGTAGCATATTTACCTGTTTGTTGCAACTATTGAATTACATTGTCTGAGAGATTGTAAATTGAGAATAAATTTGAATAGTAAGCTTCTTTTTGTCATAAGAGCTGTAGTATTTATAAAGTTCAACTACTTCCCTCATAATGCTGCATTGGTTTGCTGGTATTGGATGTGGAATTAAATTCAAAGTAAATCTTTCTCTCTTAATCATTTACCAAACACAGTTGTGATTAAATTATCCAAGCTGAAAATCATTGAAGACAGCTCTTTCAAAATTGGTACCAATAAGCTGTTCTCTAAAAAGATAGAAAGGATTGTGAGAAAAGGAGAAAAATGGTGGTTACCAGCATTTTTTCCTTTTCCCACAATTTTTAGAAAAAAAAAAACCTTGCTCTTCTGATTTGTGTAACTTGGATTATGTACATGTAGTTAAGGGTCAACAAGTTACTATTAAAATTATGAATTTTTTTTTATACCTGTACATGTCGTTTTAAAACACTGGGTTTTAAAACGTTATTTTAAGAAGAACAACAGTTTGATACAGACATTTGTTCCTTTTCAACTATGTATGGAAATGGTTTAATGATTCACTTATAACCACTACTCCTGTCTGTACGTTTTGATTATTAGTGTGTGTAATCTTAATTTATTTCTTTATTTTTCAGAGAGAAAGGCATTTTTTATGCTAACTTCTCTCTTTATTTTTCAACACACTACTACTTTTTAGTAGTTATTTTTGTAGTAAACCTTTGGAAAAAGACTCAGAATGGTTGAGAAAGTTTGGATATAAACATTCTGTCTGTGTGATATTGCAAGGTGATTACATAAAATATGTGACCTTTGAAATTTTGCTAAAAATTGGAGATGAGCAAACTGTTTACTACACAATCCAGACTTTTAACAACCTTGAGAAAGAAAGCCTTTGAAAACAAAGTGGAAAAAGGAGAAAATGCTGATAACCAGCATTTTCCCTTTTCTACAATGTTTTCTACCCTTCCAAAACTAATGTCTAATTTTTCTGTCAAATTTTTGTTGTTGTCTGTAAATGCTTTCAAATTGGACTATGGTAGTCTAAAATTGTGTTGTATGGCAAAGGCTTAAACAGCTCATTTATCAGTCTATTTTTAGCTCCACTGGCCAAAGGCCAGCGGGCTTATGTCATGGCCAGGTGTCCGTCTTGCGTGCGTGAGTGCATGCGTTAACTTTTATTTCAAACATCTTCTTCTCTGAAACTACTCATCCAATTTTGATGAAACTTCACAGGAATGATTCTGCCATGGTCCTCTTCTGAATTCTGGAAAGAATTTGATTCCTTAAAAAATTCTGGTTGCCATGGCAACAAAACTGAAAAATATTGAAAATCTTTGAAAATCTTCTTGTCTGAAACCATAAGGCCTAGGGCTACCATAATTGGCGTGTAGCTTTATCTAGTGGACCTCTACAAAGTTTCTTCAAATTATAGCCCTAGGGTCAAATTTGACCCCGCCCCGGGGGTCACAAGTTTTATATGGGCTTAATATAGGGAAAACTTTAAAAATCTTCATGTACCTAGCCCTAAGGCCTAGGGCTACCAAATTTGGTGTGTAGCTTTATGTAGTGGGCCTCTACCAAGTTTTTCAAATTATAGCCATGGTGTCAAATATGACCCAGCCCCGGGGGTCACAAGTTTTACAAGGGCTTATATTGGGAAAACTTCAACAATCTTCTCGTACCTAGCCATAAGGCCTTGGGCTACCAAATTTTGTATGTAGCTTTACCTAGTGGGCTTCTACCAAGAGGGCCCAAATTATAGCCCTAGGGTCAAATTTGGCCCCACCCTGGGGGTCACAAGTTTTACAAGGGCTTATATAGCGAAAACTTCAAAAATCTTCTCATACCTAGCCATAGGGCCTAGGGCTACCAAATTTGGCATCTACCAAGAGGGCCCAAATTATAGCCCTGGGGTCAAGGTTGGCCCCACCCCGGGGGGAGGGGGTGTGTGTGACAAGTTTTACATGGGCTTATATAGTGAAAACTTTGGAAATCTTCTTGTTACTAATCATAAGAGCTAAATTTAGCCCTGTCTCAGGGGTCTCATGTTTTATCTGATCTACAAAAATAGGAGATAAAAAGAGAGGTCACCAGCTTTGGGAAAATTCTATGAATATTTCTTTTAGTACACCCTGCATTGCGGCAGTTCAGGATGAAATTTCACCTATGAAAACTAAGTCTATGTATATTTTTTTAAATGACAACAATTATAAGCAAGTTTTATGTCATTGTATTGGTGAAACATCAAATTTAATGAAAAAAATAATTTAGAGTATACTGAGTATCAATATTTAAAAAAAATCCCTTAACTTATGGCTAAAACACCTTTATTTTGGAAAAAACCAAAGAGTATCTTTTAAAGTTATTTTTTCAAATGTTCTAACATTCAGATTTTTCTTATTTTTCTATAAATGATATTCAGGTACTAAACTAAAAGAATCAGGCTTAAAACAAATAGGTCACCAGCCTTATTTTTTTAAGAAAATACATTTTAAGTTTGTGGGTGGGGCACTAACTAACGAGTAAATGTAGGGTTTGTCAAAGACAAAGACATTAAATGAAGTAAATTATCTCAATTTTTCAATAATACAACAATATTCATAAGAATCAAGTTTGTTGGTCATAATAAACCAATTCATAGCATATAAATGTAATACTGATGGTAGCATTTAACTCATTTCCAAACGACTAATTTAAGACTCTTCTAAATTTGACGCATTTGCAGACGCTAAACCAAAACTTGGTATTCATGTATCACAGTTCTTTGATGGGTCAGAAATCATTGTGCGAAAAGGAGAAATCAATTGTTAGGAGGAATTTCTCCTTTTGACATCAATGTTTTCTAATGTTGTCTGCTGCAGACTCATTCATCAAGCTTAGGGACAACCTGGTATAGGAGAAAGAGTTATGTACAGCCCCTTGTTTTCTGCAAGTCTTTACCAAGTGACATAATTTTGGACTAGACCAAACTGAAAGCATCTGCATCTGAAAGAATGTTTAAGCTCAACGATACGTCTGCCAGATAGAGCGCTGCTAGTAGCATGTGTCCATATTTCTGTTGTTAGGTGACGTAGTTAGGTGATTCACTTTGACTTTCAGTCCAATCTTTTGAAAGCGTAATTTTGGATTCTTGCTTGGCATATAATTATTTGGCTTGATTCAAATACTTTTTTCTTCATTTTGCTGACATGAAACGACCCGTTTTAGTTCTTAGTTTATCCATTCTGCAGACAATGACAAGTGTGGCAGGATCAATTGTGTTAGGTGCTCACCATTTTTCGAGTAAAAGGTGAGCGTGATAGTTACACGAAGCATGAAAATGGAAACTGTAGCGAACTTCGTTAAAGTACGGAAATTATTGTGAAGATGACAGTCTGTTATTGTGTGGTCTGTCCAAGTGTAAGTGGCTGGCAGAAAAAATTAATTTCAAAATGGGGCAAAAAGTATACAAAAGATGGAGTTAGAATTAATTTCGCTGCCAGCAGACCGTACAATAACAGACTGTCATCTTCACGGTAATTTTCATACTTTTAAATGGCATGATGTTAACTTAATGCATTTTAACACCCCTATTGTTTACTTTTGGCAGCTAATATGACTTTAATACTGTTCCACAAATCAGCTTTTCAGAACTTTGAGTCCTTTGATTTATCACACTGTCAGATACAGTGAGATTTTCCATTTAACCCTTTACCACACGGCAAAATTTAAGACCTATCCAAATTGAAAGCATTTGCAGAGGACAATTTCATAGTGGCTCAAATGACGCAACTTTTCTTTGATAGGGTAGAAAACTTTGTGGGAAAAGGAGAAAATGCTGGTTACCAGCATTTTCTCCTTTTCCCACAATGTCTTCAAAAGGCCTCTTTTTCAGGGGCGTTAAAAGGCGTCATTGTGTGGTAAAGGGTTAAGAGAAATAGCATGAAATTGCAATATTTAGCTTTTTCGCTATTGGTTGGACTTTTTTTTTTCTAGCAGTTTTAGGCCTGATTATAAAGATGAAGTTGTTCTATAAAGTGATAAAGGAGTATTTTGCCTGTTCCCATTTTCTCTACATTACACATTGAAGTCTTGCGTACTGTTATGGGCACTACGCCTTTGCTATCTATAAACTGCTTTCTTGGATTTTCCTTTATCATATTTTTAGTATTGGTAGGCAAAATGAATGTGGGAATGGTAACATCTTGACAAGACAATACTACAGAATAATATCATCAGATGGGCTTTATTGTTGTCTTTACGCATTTCCATTTTGTTATTAGTAAAACACGTATAGGCCTCTATAGCTCAGTGGTAGAGCACTGGTCTCGTAAACCAGGGGTCGTGAGTTCAAACCTCACTGGAGGCAATACATTTTTTTTAAGGCAAATTAAATTCACTACTTTGAATAAAAAATGGACGGCAATTAAAAAAAGTAGAACTTCTTTAATGAAAGTGTAGGTAAATATATTTGCTACTTCGTTAAAAGTGCAGTTTGAAATACAAGTCATTGAAAGTCATGTTTCATAGTTTTTAGGATTCTGTAAACATATCCTTCAGTTTTTTCCCTCATTTCAAATGGTATTCAATTCCAGGGATGCTATGATTATCTTGACCTACTACTGTTTGCAGGCGCACAGCTGCTTATAAATACACTTGTGCACGTTTGAGCCCACATGATGAAGGAAAAGTTTAATACTGTTTCCTAATAGTTTTGAAAAAGTTGTGGAAAATGTCTGGATTGTTCGTGAAGAGTAATCAGTCCTTTTCAAACAAAGTTTCAAAGAAGTGTCTACTTTAGAGAAGCACACAAATCGTATTCTCATGGTAATTGGATTTTTATGTAGCATATATTTTGAAGTTAAGTACACATGCAAAAGACTGCTGTGTTGGTATTTATAACTAAAAGTTTTCACTTTTATCTTTTCAGATCCAGATCCAATCTATCTACCACCAGAGTACAGCAACAATGGAAATCCATATAAGGTAAAAAATTTGTTTAATCAGTCAATTTTCATGTAATCAGTATGTTAAAACTGTTCAGTGCTGGAAACAAAAACATGACTTGTGCGGACTTTGGGCTCCAAGATCAGCCTGTGCACTAAGGTACAATCTAAACTTTGATACACATTGTCAGCATCTTATTTTGGCATAGTTGTTCAATAGCATCTAGTTGAAAGAAACTAAACTTCAATTTTTCACATTCTGTGGTGAAAGGTTAAGAAAGTTTATTCCCAGTGAGTTTGACACGCAAAGATAATGCTGGTTTCACAGAATATTGCAGTTGTTGGTCAGTGTAGATTTAAGAATGTTGGTAGTTATATAGTGAATGATTTTGGTTTATGTGTATCATACTGCTTTTCTATTAATTCTTTTTAAAATCTTAACCATACAAACGCTTGTTTTAATATCACTGAGGAAAAAAAGCTTTTGAAAACATTGTGGGAAAAGAAGGAAATGGTTGGACCATTGCAAGGACAGTTTTGTACCATTGCAAAGATAGTTTCATCTTTTGACCTACATTTGATTTATCGTCTGCAGATGCTTTCAGTTTGGTCAAGTGTAAAATTTTGTTGTTTGGTATAGACTTAAAGTAAGTAATATGAAATCAGACGGCTTGACTTGGCTTCAATGATATTTATTTGATTAGTGAGTTTTAAATACTATTCCATTTTTATTGCGGCACCTCTCCACGCTTTCCTGGAGTTGCTTTTAGCAGTCTTTTTCACAACATTCTTTGAAAGCCTCCATCCGCTTTCCACATAAACATCATGGGAACAGTGTTCATCCATGAGAAGAATGAATCCTGCCATAATGGCTATCATCAGTTCACAGAAAAAAAAAATGCTAAACTGGGAATCAAACCAGCAATGCCTGGAATGTATGTAACTGACTTGGCTACCAGGCTCAGTTTCAATGAAGTGTTAATGCCCCAATTCAAACCTCAGATTCACCTATTTCATTAAAGGATATAGCATTTTTCATGGTGTAAATAGATGTTTGCATGATAAAATTATTCTTCAGGACATAGAGATAAGAAAAGAGGTACAAAAATGATTTGTTAAGTGTCAAGTTTTGGTTTGGGTTAGTCCTTATTGTCGTGTGCTCTAAATGTACATTTTCATTGAGATTAACCCTTTACTACACAATGACGCCTTTTAACGCCCCTGAAGAAGAGGCCTTTTGAAAACATTGTGGGAAAAGGAGAAAATGCTGGTAACCAGCATTTTCTTCTTTTCCCACAAAGTTTTCTACCCTATCAAAGGAAAGTTGCGTCATTTGAGCCACTATGAAATTGTCGTCTGCAAATGCTTTCAATTTGGATAGGTCTTAAATTTTGCCGTGTGGTAAAGGGTTAAATGCCCTATTGCAGTATCAAGGCTCTTTCTGGAATATCTCAAAACAATATTAGATAGTGTATATCTAAGATGAGACTGCTATTCTGTACAGTCTGATCTTAATTTACACAGTCTATAGAAATGCTGGGGTTTTGCTTAGTGCTCAGAAGGTTAAGTAGTATAGTAGGGTGAGTTTAACTGAAACAGACCACTGATTGGCTAGACTAGACTCAGACTTCCCATTCCTGTCCAGTGTTACTTAAAATCATTTGGGCAGTGCTCTTGCAAATGGGGATCTTATGCATCTCTGTGATGCACAATGCATTGTACAAGGTAGGTCATCACATAATTATGGATTCATAAAATCCATTTTTGTCTAACAACAGACAATCTTGAGATAGAGTGGCCCTTTGACATGCACTTAATTTACCAAAAGCAAAAAGCATCGACCCAGATCAGCCTGTGCTGACCACTCAGACTGCTTTGGGTTGATACTTTTTGCAGATGCATTAAACCCCCTTTTCACAAAGCATGGCTCATTTATTTGTGAAGGTTTGAAACCCCTAATCTTTTAATTAAAGGTTTTACCTTAATTTCATAGCGTCATTTGGTTATCCGTTTACTACACAATCCCGTCTTTTAACGACCCTAAGGTAAAGGCCTTTTGAAAACATTGTGGGAAAAGGAGAAAATGCTGGTAACCAGCATTTTCTCCTTTTTTCCACAATGTTTTCTACCCTATCAAAGACAGAAATCATCATTTGAGCTACATTTAATTTGTCGTCTGCACATGCTTTCAATTCGGTCGAGTCCAAATTTGTTGTTTGGGAAAGCGTGAAATAGTCTTATAGTAATGAGTCACTCTCTGTGAAAGGGTGGATATATAATGTATCTGCAAAAATTATTGACCCACTGGTCAGCCTGTGCAGTCTAGGTAAGCTGACCTGGGTCAAAACTTTTTGTCATGCATAAATCTTCTGCATGGCAAAGGACCATTTTCCCAGAGCTCCACCCATTTCATGCACTATTGTAGTGAGTATTGCACAAGTATCACATCACCTTTAGATGACAATTACCTTTGCAAGGCTGTTTTCAAAGAAATTGTTGAGGTATTGTCATTGTTCTGAAGTCATCTGTTTATTGTTGTGGTCATGCAGAACTTTGACATTTTGATAATTTTATTCTCTGTCAACTATGAAGATATTTACTGCAAGGTTGGGCTATTTTTTGACTGGCATAAGGGAAAATCCATATCAGAAGGGCAATTCTAACATGACACGTGAATTCGGCTCTATAAACACAGTGCAACGAAAGCGTGGTAAAATCTACGTTATTCTATGTAGAGTGACGTCATTCTATATAAAGTGACGTCATTCTGTATAATGTAAGTAAGTAAGTTATTCAATGGAATATAATCTGTATCCGCGTTTTTACTCTTAATTATGAACTTGTTTTCCTTTGATTAAGAGTAGCTCATCTTAGAATCGAAATACTCTTCTTTCTATCGTGGTTTATCGTTCAATAAACCACATTGTGAGTTATGAGGCACAATGAATAAACCACTCGGGCTATCACCCTTGTGGATTATTTATTGTGCCTCATAACTCACAACTGTGGTTTATTGAATGATAAACCACGATAGAAAGAAGATTATTTCTTAAATAACCTCCCAAAACAGCTTTTGTAACCCCCTTTTGGACTCCCCTCTGGGGAGTACTGGCACAGACTTGCCTTGTTCTTCTTTAACTTGCTGCAAATCTCTTCTGAAAAACAGTGTGGGAAACTGGTAACAGAACAAGCACTATTTTGCTCAGTTTGTTCACCTAGACCTATTTAAATTATAAAACAGTTGTTAAGTTTATGTTGATTATTGATATTTTCCAATGATGATTTAAGCCCAGGGTTTTCCATGACGCACAAATCCTGCGTCATGGACGCGATTTTAACTCAAATGACCCCCCCCCCCAAAATCAAAGCGTTGAGAACACTGAAGTGGTATTTGTCAAGGAAACCATTGTGTGGAATTAATAATTTGAAAGAAAAGGAGAAATATTATTCAAATATTGGCTTGAAAGTCAACCTACGAAGCATATAAATAATTTTTTCGTTAAAGGGAGTGTACTCACGACAAAGTTAGCATTATTTGTGTATTGGTGGTCTCCCATTGATCATTAGGAGGAGTCAGGAGTAATGTCCCTTGACAATAGGATGCATGATGGATAGAGAGAGAAACCATGTGAATATATCAAATAGAATTAAGTTTGTAACTGGAAACTATGATTTTGAAATATATTTGGCCGTTAACATTTAATTCCAAACATTAAAATCAATTATTTCGATATATAAATATTCATGCCCAATCAAATGGAGTAGCGCACAATCATGGGACGAACTGGTTTTGAAACGAAAAAGCCCAGGACCAAGCGATCAGTAGACAAATTTTGTATATATCATTGCGCTAATAGAAAGATATGGGTGAGTGAAGCTATTTTCAATCAAGAATTAATATTTTCATGATCGATGGCCTCACCCAGTGTATTTTAACATGGCATTTCCAATTACATATCTGAGCGCTACCGAAAAACTCATTTGTCTGAGAAAAATTGAGTTTAATTGGGTTTATTTCCTTCGGCTACAAAGTTGCACAAAATACAATACAGAGCTCCAGATAGAGGGAGTGATTTTGGTTTCAAAATTGAAATTGTTAATAATTCTCCACTAAACCCTATGTTGTTGCTGTCTCATCGAGACAATTCTAATGAGTACCCACAACAAAGGGTTTCAAAGAGAAATAATGGATTTAGAATACCATCATTCCCTCTTATCTGGAGCTCTGACGATACATGGTCTTCAAAATTCAATATTGAACTCATAGTGGTATTGTCTTCGACAAATACCACAAAAATAACAGTGCTTCATCAGTGACGCAACTTTCCAAAATCTAAATCACCTAGAAAATTGAATAAAGCGTCATAAATCCAAGTCTGTTCTTGCTTCAATATCAGACGAGCACGGTTCCCTTTTTTTTAAATACAGGGTTTATTTTAGATAAAAGTGGTTCTCCGGTATTTTATTTATAGAATAAGACTGGTTTACGCATTATTGCCGTAAAGTAGATTGGACGTGTCGTAAATACGGGCCCTGTCAAAGTCTTGGTTTGGTTCTCTGTATTTCAAAGCTTATTTCAAGAGACTTCCGGTAGATAAAAGTACACATAACCAGTCTGTTCTGTTCGCGGAAAGTAATGTCACGAAGACGTAAACTATAGCATTCTTTTTTATCGTCTGCTTCCTACATCTGCCGATCAAGCCACATCAAGCAGCGATACGGACGAGAATGTTTCGTGTGTCAAAAATTGAAATCGAGCTTTCCGTCAGAAATGACTTACAGACTTTTACTTTCCTGGAGTTTAAAGGGGAAGTGCGTTGTAATCCGTGCTTGACGAAGAAGAGACCCATTTATTTTGACCCCTAAGTTAAAGAAATGACCCTCAACTAATGAGGCAAGGGGTCACAATGACCCCCAATTTTTAAAGCTGAGGGAAAACCCTGTAAGCCCTTCCCAAATAGCAAATGTTCTAAACAGTAGGAATATTGTCGGAGAAGGATAAAATCTGGTTACCAGTATATTTTTGTAACCCTATTAAAAGGTTTCTTTCTTAGGGTCGTCAAAAGAAGGGCTACATAAGCTATGCTTAGTGTTCTAGGGTTACAATGTCTTTAACTCTTAACCACACATCCAAATTTTAGACTAGTCAAACCTGAAAGTATTTGCAGATGACAAATAAAATGTAAGAAAAAGGTTTGTCTTGAGTCAGATGGAAAACAGTGCTGGTTATCAGCATTTTCTCCTTTTCCCACAAATTTTTAAAAAGCTGTCTCTCGCTCAAGGCCATTCAAATTCTGAACTGTATGGTAAAGAGTTAATAATTTAGAGACAATGGGTCAGACATTGTAAAAGTTGAAAGCAGTGCATTGTGCTCTTTCTAAATTTTGACCTGAAGACAGATAGTAATGTTTAATGAACTATGGATATAAATTGTTTTGTTAAAAACTGAAGATAATGACTTGTCAGTGAAATGAAGTCATGTTTTTAACTCTTTACCAAATGAAAAATTTCATATTTGTCCAAATTGCTAAAATTTGCAAATGAATATCAGTATGAAGCTCAAATTATGATTTCTGTCTTTGATAGGGTAGAAAATATTGTGGAAAAAGGAGAAAACGCCAGTTTTCCGCATTTTCTCCTTTTCCCACAATGCTTGCAAAAGGCCTCTCTCCCAGGGTTGCTAAAAATCTGGATTGGATGGTAAGGGGTCAAATATGCCTTTTCCTTTACTATCATCACCTGCATAAATATATATATTTTTCGTAAGATCTATCGTGAATTTTAACATTATGTTGCAGCATTAAAGGAGAAATTGATCATTACCAGAGATATCTCATTTCGCCAGTATTCTTTCTTTTGATAGACATAATTTTTGTCTTATTACTAACTACCCTTGAAAACATTGTCTAGAATGAGCAATGGAACAAATAATTTTACCTTTTAATCCTTTGTCCTGAGTTTTAACGACCCTGAGAAAAGGGCTTTTGAAAACACACTGTGCGAAAAGGAGAAAATGCTAGTAACCAGCATTTTCTCCTTTTCCCACAATGATTTCTACCCTTTCAAAGAAAAATTCCATCATTTGAGCCTTACTTGATTTGTCATCTGCACATGCTTTGAATCTGGACCTGTCTAAAATTTTGTTGTTTGGTTACAGAGTTAACATAATGCTTTCACACACCTGCTATCATTTTATTATAATCAGTTTAATGAGGTAAAGCTTTGGTGAGGAACAGAAATAATCTTTTGTATTAGGCAGCACTTTTGAAGCCTGTGCTGGCCTTTAAGCCAGTTGAATAACTACAACGGCATGTGTAGAAGTTGTTCACAATAAGCAATTTCTTCATTTCTCAAAAGAATTTCATCAGAGTTGATCCCCTTTTACCACTGAAGCCTTTGAATAAAGATGGTCGACAAATATGGGGTTATATGAGTAGACTAGTGCACATATTATTTTTTTTTATATCAGATATGATAAAGTTTGTTCATAAATTTATGGTATATAAGTGGGCTTATATTACATATGTAAATATTTTCATGTTCCTTTAGTTCGCAATGTCGGTAAGTCCTATAGATCAACTACATCTAACCCATTCTTACACAAACATGCCAGCATTGAGGAGCTTTTGAAAACTGTGGAAATATTGATGGAAAGGGAGCAAGTGCTTGTCACAAACTGCTCCTTTTCACTGAATAATTTCTATATTATTCTAAATGTAGATTTTCTTTTTCTCTTCATAATTATATTTCTTGTTTGAGATATCATATTAGATTCCTAATATGTCTACCGTCAATATGTGTAATAATGGGTTGTACAAAAAGTAACTCCTAAAATTCTAGGTAAATGCAGCCATTCCCTTACATCATGAACATTTGGATACATCGTTTATATATCTAACATAAAACATATT
The DNA here is from genome assembly GCA_946811185.2 of Hippopus hippopus. Lineage (NCBI taxonomy): Eukaryota > Metazoa > Mollusca > Bivalvia > Cardiida > Cardiidae > Hippopus > Hippopus hippopus. The sequence continues at coordinate 32,329,547 of OX328106.1, forward strand.
TACATCATAACATGGTAGTTTTGAATATTGAGGGTATCTTTAAAGCAGCTATCAATGAATGATTTTATCATAAAAATACATATGAGCCATGGTGTGGCAAAAGGGGACTTAATGCATCTGCGAAAAGTATCGACCCGGGTCAGCCATGCAGGCTGACCTTGGCCAAAACTTTTGGCTGTTGGACAATTTTCTATATGTCCAAGGACCATTCTATCTCATGATTCAGTTGGTTGTTGAACAAAGTGGATTTTATGGGTCAGTGATATGGTGATGACTAACTTGGTATAATGGATCAAAAAGATGCATTTTGCCCCTTTTTGCCAGAGCATGACTCATATTATTGAGATTATCAAGTTTGAGTATCATTATTAACATTAATTTTTCTGCATTATAACTTAAAAAACAATCCTTTGAGGGAATGGCTGAAAAACTTTCTCATACAAGCAGAACAAATTATATTTTTATCAATCAAAACTAAATGAACTATGCTCTGTGCTGACCTGGGTCTAAAGTTTTTGCTATTGGTCAGTTTTCTACATGTCAAATGACCATTCAACCTAGTGATTCAACCTTCATTTGACAGCGCTGCTCAAATGTTTTGCATGTGTAGCAAGGCGTTTTAGAAATCATGTAAGATTAAGAATCAGTTTGGCAGTATTTATGAGTGCATTAATAGTTATTGCTTCTACTCTGAGAATAATACATGTACCATGAAGGTGGATTGGACCTCAAGGACAGTCCCTTACAGGAGAGAGAGGGTCCTCAGAACCCTAGACCAACCCCCACCTCCGCATTTCCTGCAAAAGAGTTTTTTTTAACTAAAGAGGCTTTAAATCAGATTTTGATTCAATCATTTGACTTTCTTTTCTTTACCAGAACATAGCCTTTGGGTCAAATAAAAAACGTGATTAACATCATTCTTTATTTGTATTATTTATCTTTCATTTACTATGGTAAATACTTAATACTAGTATTTAAAATCTCATCTTGTATGCTTTTAAATAAATAACTACATGTATTAAAGTTAAAGATCTCATCTAGCATGCTTTGAACTAACTAAATATACTTAATAAAAGAAAACATCTAACTAGTAAATTTTGCTGGGATAACAGAGTAAGTTTAAGTCTATTACAGGAAATTTTTAAAAGTGAATCTACTGTGTAGGTTAGGAAAAGCTTTCTAGTAGCTATCTAGTTATTGATATTAATTTTTAATGTAACAATAGAATATCATGTAACAATGCTTGTTTTCAGAGTTATACACCATTACAGGTTTTTTCATCTTACACACATTTGAGATAGGCATTATTTGATGTCAAATATGATGTCATTTTTAGCTCAGCTGTTTTCAAAGAAAACATCGAGGTATTGCTGTAGCCCTGGCGTTGTCGTGCTGTGAGTTATAACTCTGATATTTTAAAAAAGTTTGACGTTTTATAATATTTTTGTCATTACTTAAGATATTTACTTCAATCACAGACAAGTAGTTCACTATCGAAAGGGAAACCCGCACTGTGACCACGGCAGGTAAATATCATAGTATTTTTGACACAGTTATGCCCCTTTTTTGGCTTTGAATTTTCACTTAAAATCAAGCAACTGCAACCGAGCATTTGCACCCGCATGCCATGCTCTTATTATACTATTTCAGAGAAGTGAGTCTATGGTTTTACTCATAGAAATTCCCTCATGCCTGTGTATGCTACCTATAGGGTTTTAGGTATTCTGATTTAGAATTCATGAGATAATTTTATGCGATAAAAGAATCTGACTGGCATTGTTCTTTAGATAAAATTTTGTTTCACTTGTGTACCATACTGTTATAAAGCTTACCAGAGGCTAGCTTGCCAGCATTTTCTCCTGTTCCTACAGTATTTTCAAAAACCCTCTTTGCTGGGTAAGCTTAAAGTCCAGATTGTATGGTAATCGGTAAATATGGTTCTTTCCTTGGCACTCTAAGGGTTAGGTGTAAGTCAATCCCTGTAGTGCCAAATAAATAAACTGAATATTCTAATTTGATATTGAGGATCCAGATAGTGCTATTTCAAAACTGTTTTTGTCAAAGTGTCTGGCAAAAAAGATGGATGCTGTAAATCCAAGTTCAGAATGCAAGTTCGGGATACAAGTTCTGTTGGGTCTGATCTTGATCTACTTTATCCACACAGTGTATTAACTCTTTACCACACAATCCCTAGTTTTAACGACCCTGAAGAAGAAGGTTTTTGAAAACATTGTAGGAAAAGGAGAAAATGCTGATACCAGCATTTTCTCCTGTTCCCACAATGTTTTCTACTCTTCACAAACAAATTCAGTAATTTGAGCCATACTTAATCTGTCGTCTGCAAATGCTTTCAATTTGGATGAGTCTAGTTTTGTTGTTTGGTAAAGAGTTAAAACATGTGTCAGCTCTACAAGGGTTAAAGTAACAATAAAGGCTAAATGTAAACAAAATGGGTGTTTAAATGCATTTGAATTTATATCATACCATTTACAAGTATAGAAATTATTGTGAAGATGACAATCTGTCATTGTACGGTCGGTCCAAATGTTAGTCGCTGACAGAGAAATTAATTTCAAATTAGGTTAAAACCTGCCAGGTAGCTGTGTCTTTTGTTTACTTTTTGCCTGATTTTGTAATTCTTTTTTTCTGCCAGCGACTAACATATGGCCCGACCACATGAAAACAGACTGTCATCTCCACAATATTTTCCATACTTTTAAATGGTATGATTTAAATTTAAATGTATTATGACACCTGCTTTGATATTTTGGCCTTTACTGGGCCTTTAAGATATAATAAATTGCTTATCATCGTAGGTAGAACTAGTTCAAAAAGAGTAGATTTCAACCTGATAACTGTAGTATTGCTTTTAGTTTGCTTTATTTTGTCAACAATGAAGTGTTAAAGGGGCAGGTACAATTACTCTGTTGTAATGAACTTTTTTGACATTGTCAGACCTATTTCCTCAATATGCAATTTTGTTTACTTTTAAGAGACAAAAATGGCCTGATGACAAGACAAACTATCTATCCATATGATTTGTGTACATGTTATGGTCAATAAAATAATGACGTGAGAAAAGTTACTGATGATGAGTAGTTTTGTTTGCTTACCAGCTTTGTAATCTTTATTTAACCCTTTACCAGACGACAAAATTTTAGCCTTGTCCAAATTGAAGGCATTTGCAGACGACAATTTCAATGTGGCTCAAATTGTGCAATTTTTCTTTGATAGGGTAGAAAACATTGTGGAAAAAGGAGAAAATGCTGGTTACCAGCATTTTCTCCTTTTTCCACAATGTTTTCAAAAGGCTTCTTTCGTTGAAAGTCGGTATTGTGCAGTAAAGGGTTGTCATGTAATGTTTCTATAGTAAGTTAAGTGTTAGAAGGGACTTGTCATTTTAAGAAAGGAGAAAAACTAATTGTTATTGTATTCAATTGTATTGAAATAAGTTAACAAGTTTGGTTAAAGAATTAAAGCATTTCATGGGAGTATGTGAAAGTTTATGTTACAAGTTTGTGGAATTATGGAAGTCCATTGGGAAAAAATTATGAAGTGTATAGGTAAATGGTCTTTTTATTTTTTTTCCTGGGAGAGAAATTTTATAACTTAATTACTCTCGATTTTAGATAACAAGAACTGACTGTGAATCACCATGCAACTTAACTCTCTTGAAATATTTCTATTTTTGTAGAAATGAAATTAGCTTGGGAGGTGAAACAGGGTAGATAGTGCTAAACAAATACATGTAGCATCATTTGTTAATTTTTCAAAGTTTTTGTTGTATTTATTTTCCTTTTTCCTTCACCTTTTGAATTAAAAAAATATGTTCAAGGTATTTGCATATTAGCAAACCTCATAATTACTCATTGAGGACTGATACATGCACATGTATTTCACTGGACAAATATAGTGCTAGCTTTTAAGTTATTGTATCCAACACCATGTTCATATGGTTGGTTTATTGTTTTTTTTGCAGTTTAAGTATGTAGGATTCATGCATTTGTAAAATGTGATGTTTGAAATAAGAATTCTTTCAATATGGACATATTTCATACTTCACAGCAATAAGTTATGCATGAAAAACATTAAATGACAAAACAATGAATATTTGATATTTGACTTGAAAGTTTTTTTAACTCTTTACCACACAATCCTGACTTTTAACGACCCTATGAATGAAGCCTTCTGAAAACATTGTGGGAAAAGGAGAAAATGCTGGTAACCAGCATTTTCTCCTTTTCCCACAATGTTTTCTACCCTGCTGGAAACAAATTTCAATTTTTGAGTTATGTTTATTTTGTCGTCTGCAAGTGCTTTCAATTTGGACCAGTCTAAAATTTGTCATCTGGTAAAGAGTTAACACATTGCATTAAAAGATTGCATTTCATGTTAGGAATAGATAATAGGTGGTAGGCCTTAAATATGCGTTGGAAATGGACAAAGCAGAAAATGTTTGACAAAATGGAAAGCATCAGAGTATAATTACTATTGAATATATATAAGTAATTATTTGCAAAGGAAAATGTGAAAAGATGTTTGTTAAATTATTTTTAAGAAAATTGCTTGCAGTTTAGAAAGCAAAATGTGCTTTTAAGCAATAGATCACCATAGTGTGGACACTAACATGTTATTTGGGAACTTTCCTGCACGAAATGGAATGGACAAGGATGTACAAAGTCGAAATCTTGACTGCCTGAGTTAGTGATCTAAAATTATAATAAATGATTATGCGCTGTGTTATTAAACACTATTTTTGTGAGTCATTCATAAAATATCCTTTGGTTTTATACAGTCATGGTTTCTATTTCACCTTCCTGTTCCCAATTTCCATTTCGCTCAATTAAAGTAATGATACTGATGGGTTTAACAACAAATGGCTAAAACAGGATGAATTATTACATTTACCTATATTCGATAGTATTCTTTTCAAGTTATTGAAAAAGCTCTAACACTGTTTATTATCACAAGATTTCAGCCATGGTTTAACTGTCCATAAGTTTTTACCATGTTACTTGTATTTTGCACCTGTAGGTTTATTAGCTGAACTTGTGAATAGCTAACAATGAAATATTATCTATCCTATCTTTTAAAGTCTCAGTAAAGTCAAAATGTAAAAAGGCCTGTTTACAAAATAAAAGTAAATTTCATTTTTACCATGTAAAAATATGGTGATTATTATGACTTGCACGATATGTAAAGGTGCAGTTTGTAAAAGTTCCAGTCAATGGCAGAAAAAAGAATTTTGAAACTAGAAGAGATCCTACCATGCCGCATTATCTGTTTGTTTACATCGATGATCGCCGACGATTAGCCGATTTTTCGTCGTAAATCTCCGCAGTGACGTAATAGTGACGTAAACACCACGTGATTGTTCAAGGCGTTGAAACAAACCCTTCATTCACTTGATCTTTTTGTCCCCATTCTAGGCTTGAAAAACGTAAGTTTATCGACATTGTAAACAAAACGACGACACAGGCTGATAATCGCTTATTCATTTATCATCAATACAGGAAGAGTTTACTACATCTAAATAAGAAAACAGGTTCAGAATGAGCAATCTTACTCTCCGATGACATACTATTGGAAGTGTAAACAGTAGTCCTGTGTAGCACTAATGAGATGCTATGGTATCGCATGACGTTCTCGAAGGCCTAGTTCGAATATACACGAATGATAACGAAGGTTGTCTCGATCAATGGCATCCCTGAAACCGATGGGCTTCTCCATGCATTTTCGCACCCTTATTTCACAGCAACCAATGCAGTAACTGACACGTTCGAGTTTTCTCCGATCTTATATATGTGTGTTGTGATGGGCTATCCGATATATTTTCGAGTTATAAATGGTGAAAATTACCTATTTTTGGACTTTACAGGGGCTTTAATTTGGTTAAAGTTCTTTCAAAATTATTGAAATAATATTTTTTCTAAATTTTCTTTATCCCAATTCACTTAAGTATCAATTTTAGACCAATGGCAATTTCCATTTCATCAAGCAGTTTCCATTTCATCAATTTTGTCAAAAAATTTCAAATGCATATTTCAGGCCTATCCACTAATAGGTACCTGTACATAACTTGCACTGTGTGATGGATGCATGAACTATTCATATTTTCTGTTTTCATTTTGCAGGCACATTTGTTTTCACTTGGAATGACCTTACTATATGCAGCTGAATATAATGTTGAACAAACTAAAGAGAAAATATCGCAAGAGTTACATGACCTGTTAGGTCGCATGACTGCAGATAGTACCACACTAAGGCCAGATCTAGAATCTACAATCATTTTGTGTGAGGAACAACTGTGTGGCCAGTCATCCCAAGAAGTCTGTTGTGGTATTGCTGCTATTGCAGGATTTGGACTACCTCAAGACGGTATGGAAACAGCACTTTTGTAGATATTTGTTTCTACCCTGAGTTGCTGTGTGAATTTTCTCAATAAAATTGTTTTGGTTTTTCACCCCGAGTTGCAGTGTAACTAACACAGTAACAGCTGTTCCCTTTTTGTCAGAGTGTATGTGAAAAATTGCAGGAATACTCTTGATAGCAAAAATGAATTAATTCCTCTAGTTTGGTTGATGCTCTTTATGTTACACAAAAATTAATGTCAAACTGAAGTCCTGAGAGATGATATTCTTTCATTTCCTTTACCTTGGAAACAAACTATCTACTTGACATCATAGTTTTTCTGAAACATACATGAAAAGTTAAACTGCAAATGCGTTGTTCATATATACATTTAGATTTTTCTATTAACTCTAAATTACTTTATACAGTTTTTACTGAGAAATGCAATTTATGCAGCATGGAACAGAATTGTATCACTGCCTTAATCTTTGTTGTGTTCACTGATTTCCTAGACTTAAGCTTATGAAAAATTTGTAGTATTTGATGTAATCATTAAGTACAAATTGATACTCTTAGATACAAATAGAAGATACTTTTGATTTAGTGTAATACTTTTCATTTTTCATTTGTACTGGTAGAATTTAGGAATTTATTGATAATAATAATAGATGATGTAATGGTAGACTTTTCTCAACCTTTTAGAGCTTGTTCAGATTGTGTTTTCATAGATGTTTGTGGGTTTCTACAAATAGCTAATACACCACTGTTGCAATTTTGTATTCTATTTATTGTCTGTTTTAAGAATATTTGTTTTCTTTTTATGGTATCATTATGACATTTGTGTTTTGTGAGTTATTATGGTTATTACAGGTCAATTATTCTTTAAAAGACATAGTAAAGTAGCATTGCTGTTAAAAAATCGACACTTACAATACATGTACCTAAATTTTAAAGCCCTAACAATTACTGTAATTAGTGTTGGAGTAGATGGATTTGCTACAACCTTTAATACATAACTTGAAATATAGGCCAATTTTAAAACAGTATACATCAAAATTAGACTGGACAGAGCCAACAATATTGATCTTAGATCTTCTGTTGATCCATTTCTTCATGCTATTATTTTTTTCTTTTTCAAAATTCAATACTTATTGCACTTATTTTGGTTGCTCTAGAATAATTCATTACACCATAGCTGAAAAAGTATTTGCTTGTGAAAAGCTGTAATCTACTTCTTTTCCCATATGATCCTATATTTTCATGGCCCTGAGGGAAAAAGCTTTTGTTGAGATAGTTAGAATAGGAGAAAATGTTGGATAACCAGCATTTTCTCCTTTCCTGACATTGTGTTACACTGTTGTAAAGACAAATTCCTATTATTTTAACCCTTTACCACACGACCAATTTTAGACCTGTCCGAATTGAAAGCATTTGCAGAGGACAGTTTCAATGTGGATCATATGAAATGATTTTTCTTTGATAGGATGGAAAACATTGTGGGAAAAGGAGAAAATGCTGGTTACCAGCATTTTCTCCTTTTCCCACAATGTTTTCAAAAGCCTTCTCTATCAGGGGTGTCAAAAGTCGTCATTGTGTGGTAAAGGGTTAAGTCACAATTGATTTGTTGTCTGCAAATGCTCATATTCATAATAGACTGTTCTAAAATTTGACTCTTTTAAGAATTAAGTACATAATCATTATGTCACTTTGTGTCTTTTATTGGCTCATAGTATGCTTATTGCTTGTAGGTCGTTATCTTTTATAAATAAAAGGAAAATTTTCTTGCATTTTTCCAATAGCAGTCTAAAAGATAAACTTGTTGGCTATTGGTTTTACAGATTATGTTACAGTAGAATCTATGTATTGGAAAGGAACAAATCTGTCCAATTTTTACGACGTGTCATCCAGTGAAAGTTCTGGTGAAAGTCCTACCTGGCTGTCAAGTATGGAGCACCCTTGTATAAAGTGCAGTCTAATCAATACTATTTTTGTCATCTCTAACATGTGTCGTGGTTATGTTTAATTTCATTGTATTACCAACAATATTCTCCAATTGTACATGTGAAACAGTTAGAAAAAAAAACATCTTGTAAGAGGCAGTTCATTCATAATTCCTTAACCAGTCTTTGGAAATCCAATTTATTAACCTATTGTGATTTCTTGCAATCTGACAGACTATCAACAGTTTCTAATACTTTCTCAGAAACTATTTGGCCAGTCATACTTAAATTTCAGCATTCTTAAGCTGTGGGAAAAAGATTGTACAATGTTTTTCAATCATGTGTATGTATATATACAATGTACATGTAAGTATGTAAAAAGGAGATCATGAGTTAGATATAGGTGTTTTGGAACAAACCTTTTCTTGTAATTTTAGGAATTCAAGATCTTTTTCTTGTGTTTAATTTTGATAGTTTACATTTTATGATTAGGACTTAACAAAACTGGTCTTAAATATTTTATCAAGGAAGCTTCTTGGGAGCTTAATACATTTTTGTGGACAAGTTAAATTTTTTTTTTTGCAAAAGCCAACAAATATCAGATCCTTGTTATTACAAATCGTGCAAACTGTTGGTCAGAATATGCAAAACCTACATTCACATGTGGTAATTTCCACAGATAAGAACAGATTCAGATCTCTCAAAGAAGTATATGTAAAATGATGTCATACATGACATTATACAGTTTTTATCTCAAGCATGTGTAAGATAAGATGATTTTTAATAGGCATATTCCACTGAAAACAGAGGAGGTTATGTGAAAAATGGCTGGTTTTGAAAAACAGAATATTGAAGTGAATCTTTTTATAAACTAACTTGCAAATGAGTAACTGTTTTAGTTGGAGTGAATGAAAGTATTTGTTTATGTCTGCCATGTTTTTCATCTCTCACAATGTGTCGTTGAGGTTAATATTTTGGTTTAATATAAGATGGCAAATAGACAATTTTCATTGACTCTTCACCTCATGAAACAAAGTTGCAGTAGAAGATTTTGAAAGAATGTCCTCATATGAATGGATAATGGTACATAAATAAGTGCTTAACTTTTTACCACTTGACAAAGTTCCACATTGGTCGATGTTAAAAAACATTTTCAGATGACAAATTATTTGTGGCATAAACATTGAAAATTATCTTTGAGAGGGTAGAAACATTGTTGGAGAAGAAGAAAATACTTTTGATTAGCATTTTCTCCTTTTCCCACAATGTTTTCAAAATTCCCCTAGATAGGTTCATAAATGTATTTGATTGTTGGCAATGTTAATACATGAAGTTAAATTATATTGGCAAAATTTGCCTTTTCTAAAATTATCAATCCCAGGACAAAAAAGTAGTTTGCAAGAGATAAGTTACATGAACTATAAAATTTATGCTCTCCATGTGATGGCATAATCATACTGTAGTTGTGGCCTTATTTATCAACTGTTCTCTCCAAGTCTGAAGCCTTGCCATTCAGTTGTCAAGATGTTTTGTCGTCTGCTTCAGTTTTGGAATTTAGAGTAGAACATTAAGCAGAATGATTAAGAAACATAGCCTGTGGCATTCAGATGAATCTTGTTATTGTAATAGATCATGGGATATTGAAATGAGTTTTAACACAAGATAGCAAAAAATAGGTAAAAATGTATATAACTTGTCAACTGGAAGAACCAAGGTATGTCAAGTCCAAGACTGAGTTGGGTTACATTATCTGTGAGTATTATAAACAGTGTAGATCCCAAATAAGATCAGTTTTTTTTTTAGGATTTCTATAATACTGATGTGAAATATAAAGGTACAGAACATGTAATCTACATGTAAGGCTGAGCTGGGAAGCTCAGTCAGTAGGGAACAGAAGTTGCCACAAGGGATTCGCTGGTTGGAATCCTCAGCTTGACCAATTTCTTTCCAAGGATTGGTGATAGTCATCGAGAAAAGATTCTTTACTCTCTTGCTGCCAATTATTGTTTCAATGGTGGTTATGTGGGAAGGCAGCCAGTGGCTTGGGATGAATATTGTGTGAAGTACTGGTAAAAAAACCCTTGGAAAGCAATGATGGGTGCATCTGCCACTGTGATATGACTGATATACATGTAGAAAACAATATTAAACACCACACAATCAATAATCTTGATGTAATCAATTCACAAAAAATATTCAGGTTTACCTGGAGCTGTAGTTCATAAGATAAGAAAATTGGCTCATCTTGGCTTGCATGACTAGCATGTCAATAAGAACTTGCCCTTGTGCATGTACCAGTATGTGGATTGTAACTTGGATGTTCTAAGTTTGGTCCATACTCAAGCTAGTCGAGGTAGAAGTATCTGTATGCAGAACATTGTTTTCAGCCCTAGTACATCTAGATGTATGTTTTTATGACCCTAAGGTAGATGGCCTAGCTTATGAAACATTAGGGGAGAAAGAGAATTAACATTGGTAACAAGCATTTTTACATTTTTACACCGGTTTTATACACTTTCAAAAACAAATCCCATCATTTGCGTTATTCATGAATGCTTTCATCTTTGACAATTTTGAATTTTTATCATCTTGTAAAGAAAAAATAAAATGAGGGTATTTAAAATTGAACATGAAGTGTTTAAGTAAAAATCTGTGTTATGGGTATTCATTAGAATTGTCTCCTTAATGATTACCACCCCTAACTCATCGGTAAATATCGTGTAACATCGACATTTTCATAAAGGCTATTCGGCCAATCTCAGCAGGTTCGGTCTTTTAATATGAGAGTTAGGGGTCGTAGACTCACTGACTCATAGGTAAATATTGTGAAATATAGAAGTTTTTGTAAAGGCTATTCGGCCAATCTCATCAGCTTCCGTCTTTTGATATGAGAGATAGGGGCCGTAGATCTTCAGAAGATTCTTTTGACTATTGGAACAAATGCTTCAGGTTTATGATAATAATTAAATACCAGTAGACCTTTTAACCAAGATATGGTTGATATTTTAAGTTACTTCCAATGCCTTTAACAATCTAACATGATCTAATACAGCATGTAATTGTTTCAGTTGTATGTTAAATGGTCTGTTTGTCGATGCATGTAAACTTTGTTTCAGTATTCATGTAGATATGTAAAGGCTTCCTAACATTTAATTTTACAATTTGTCTAAAGTTGGAAGATGCCTTATTAAACCTTTACTACACAATTCCAAGTTTTAACAACCCTGATTTGGAAGGCTTTTGAAAACATTGTGGAAAAAGCAGAAAATGCTGGTAACCAGCATTTTCTGCTTTTCCCACAATGTTTTTTATCCTTTCAAAGACAAATTATGTCTTTTGAATCACATTAAATTTGTCGTCTGCAAATGCTTTCCATTTGGACAAGTCTGAAATTCTGTTGTTTGGTAAAGAGTTAACGTTGTTATAAAACTTGACACCACCAGTATCTAGCTTTATTTTAAAGGAACTACCGGTAGACTGAAAGTGTCTGTTTTTTCAGCGATCTAAAGGTTAAGTCTGTTCCAAACAATCCCGAGTATTCCTGACTCTGAGAAAGAAGCCTTTTGAAAACATTGTGGGAAAAGGAGAAAATGCCGGTAACCAGAACAAGTTTCAATTTTTGAGTCATGTAAATTTTGTCGTCTGCAAAAGTTAATGCTTTCAATTTGGACCAGTCTAAAATTTTATCGTTTGTAAAGAGTTAAGATTTCGTTGTTTGCTTTAATTACATGTGTTCGGCATACTTTCATATTTCAGTGATAAGATGCTTGAAAGACATTAAAGTTTTGTTAGTTTCATTACTTTTCAGTTACTTATTACATCATTCTTTATTACCCCCCGCCGAAGGCGGAGGGATATAGTTTTAGCGTTGTCCATTCGTCCGTCTGTCTGTCCGTCCGTGTGTCCGTCCGGGAGAATATCTCCAATACCATTGGACGGAATTTCATGAAACTTTATACGTGTGTACAATAACCCATTCTGCCGATACCTTTTTTTTAATTTTTTGATTTGATGAAAAATGGCCGACTGGGAGCGATTTTAAGTTACGGCGTCAAGTAAATTTTTCGGCGGGGGATATCAATTCAACGAAATTGCTTGTATTTAGATGGAAAGCTTGTAAAGTATCAACAGCAAGGGTTATTTCAATAATTTTGATTTTTCTTAAGTGATTTTACCATCCTACATGTATTTATTTAGATCAAAATCGTGAAAAGAAAGTTTTAATCCATTGAAGTAATGATGTTACGTAATGTAAAACAGTTTCATGTCTTTCATTATAGATCATTATGACGATGTTGGGGCAACAGGAAGTTATGCCACCGAACATGACGAGTTTTCCCTGCTAGAGTCTTATGCTCAGTCAGATCAAGGGGATACAACATATTGCGATGACATACCTGACATAACAGAGGATGTTTCTCAAGCCGAGTCTTTGCCGTGGTCAGAGGAAGAAAGTCTTCTTGTAACTGGAACATTTGAATCTCTAGATGAATCTACAATCACAAACTCTGAATCTGTGATGGAAAATCGTAGGCGTAGACGGGTTTCACCCCAAACAAGTTCAAACAATTGGACCATAAATGATGGACAGCAGACACAAAGTGAAGTTAGTAAATCAAAAGAAGAGACAAAGAAACCAAAGCCTGCAATTCCTAAAAAACCTGACAACTTAACAAGTTCAAGTGATCACAAAGTGACTGTAAGTGAGAACAAAAACAAGGCAGTTGGGGATTTAGTTGTGTCGGAGTTATTGAGTGAAAGTGACACAGATCATAGTAGACTGGATTCAGATAGAAATCATCAGAGTACAGAACCGCCCAAGAATTCAAACTCAAAGTCTGATGTAAGTGAGAAAAGTGATTCAAAAACAAAGAACAAAGAGAGAAATGGATCAAATTCTTCAGGAAAGGATCTAACAGTTGATAAAAATCAAAATATTTCAAAGCCAAATGGAAATGTGAAAACCAATGTGGATACCAAGGGTCAGGCTGAGACATCAAAAAGTGGGCCTAAAACAAGTCAAAATGATAAAAAAACAGTTGAAGAAGTTAAACCATCCACAGATACCACTGTATTGAAAAATAAGAGAAACAAAAGGAAACAGGTAGGGTAGCTTCCACATTGTTAAGCTTGAAAATTTTCATACGGTATTTTTGAGAACAAATTTGCAGATATGTCAATTGCAGTAGGCTAACTGTTGAATCCTATTGCTTGTGACCTTAGAATCTCAGTTTGCTTTTGTGTAAAATGTCCTCAGATCAGTCAAGTTGGAATACTCTATCTAACATTGGATGAAGATTGCCAAACATTTAACAGATATTCTGACAATGACTTAACCTTTAATAAACCTCTTAATAAGAGATAACAACCCTGAAGAAAAAGGCTTTTGAAAATATGGGAAAATGAGAAAACGCTGGTATGCAATATTTTCTACTTTTCCTACAATATTCTCTACCCCGTAAGAGATGATTCCCAACAAATGAGCCATATTTATTGTTTTCTTCAAATGCTTACAGTGTTGACAAATCTGAAATTTGCCATGCAGTAAAGTCCTAACAGTCCCAAAGGTCCCTTTTAATGACTGGATGATTCTTTGTTAATCTTTAATTATCTCACTATGTGACGAAACATTTATATGATAACTAACACTGTCTGTCCTAGGGTCTGACTGTGGCAGATATATTGGAGAATCTTGACAGAAACCTAACAGAGGAAGAGTTATGGGCCCTGTGTAAAGAAGGAACAGCAGCATTACAGAGAAAGAAAAAGCACTTGCGTGAGCAATAATACTATTTCTGTAATATTCTAAAGTTTCTAAACTAGCTCGCTCTCTATTACCAATTTTGATTTTATATATATCAATGGCATAATTTGCCAGGATACAAAAGATAAAAGGGGATTTTTAGGGATTTTTAGAGACACAACAATAAAACTACCATACATGTATTTTGTTCTATAAAAAAAATTTTCAGTTTGGGCAAGTTTAAAATTTTGTAGTCTGGTAAGGAAAAAGTGAGCACACATAAAAATATAGTCCAACCTGTTATTAACCCTTATCCTGCTAAATAACTCTTTACCACACAATCCCGACTTTTAACGACCCTGAGAAAGAAACCTTTTGAAAACACTGTGAGAAAAGGAGAAAATGCTGGTAACCAGCATTTTCTCCTTTTCTTGCATTGTTTTCTACCCTTCCCAAGCCACATTGTAATTTTTCAGTCCCATTTATTTTGTTGTCTGCAAATGCTTTCAATTTGGACCAGTCTACAATTTTGTCGTTTGGTAAAGAGTTAAATGACACTTTCAGGCTGACAGTAAAAACCCGAATAATGCTACTTCAGACTTATTTTTTGAGAAAAATATCTTCTTAAAGGACAATATAGATCCAAGATCAGACTGCACGTTCTGTGCAGTCTAATCTTGATCTACACAGTCCGGAAAAGGTCAGTGAGTCACGCTCGGCAGCATAAGGGTTAAATCTTTCCCCAACAACATATATTAGACCTCTCCAAAGTCAAAAAATGGCAGACCACAAATTATGTTTGGCTTAAAATGATTGGAATGTGTATGTTTAATGGTTACCTGGATTTTCGCCTTTTCAAACAATGTTACTTACTCTTTACCAAACGACAAAATTTTGGTCTAGACTTAATTGAAAGTGTTTGCAGACGGCAAATCAAATGTTGTAAAAATGATGGAATCTGTACCAGAGAGAACGGAAAACAATGTGGAAAAAGGAGAAAATGCTGCTTAGCAGCATTTTCTCCTTTTTCCACAATGTTTGCAACATCCATCTTCTGCAGGGTCGTGAAAAGTCGGGATTGTGTGGTAAAGGGTTAAAGGCCTTCTCTGTTTGGTGGTTGAAACTTATGATTGTTTGTTAATGAGTTAAGTTAGCACCAAAAGATACTCAAAAAGTGCTTGCTTAATCCTTTACCACAAATTTTGGAGTTTCAAGACCCTGAAGAAGAAGGCTTTTAAAAACATTGTGTGAAAAGGAGAAAATGCATGGTAACAAACATTTTCTCCTCTTCCCACTGTTTTTTACCCTATCAAAGACAGAAGTGATGTTTTGAGTTACATTTAAGCTGTCATTTGCGTTTATGCTTTCCATTTGGTTTAGTCTAAAATTTTGCTGTGTGATGAAGAGTTAAGATTCATAAATGCTTGCCTAGTACAGGTATCTCATAACATACATGGATTGGCCTTCTCCACGAACTCATATAGTATAACCTTAAAGCACCGAATAAAGCCAAAAGCCATTTTCAGTCTGGAAAGAAGACCAAAATAATTGCGATTTCTTGGTAGCTTTTGTGAATAGTGTTAAAGCAAAGTGGACGGTCTTGATCTACACTGGCCATAGAGGCAACTACATGTATAGTAGTGAAAGGCCCTTTAAGGGTTAATATAAATTGCTTGCCCACTATAGGTAGGTTTTATTGAATAGATACAATTGTACATAGAAGTCATTGAATTTTCTTTTACAGCTGCCTACCTTTCACCCGATACACTATTGATAAGGGAGTCAGGAAATGTGTCTTTCAAAGCCATCCCAGAAGAAAAACCCTTGGAGGTCATCTTTATGGCTCCTGAACTTCAGTCAAAGGGAGAACTGTCTGAAAAGGTAAGGTTTGCCCAAAATTCCCATTAGTACATTGTACATAACTTTTTAGAAAATTTAGTAGAGTTAATTGGTTATCTGTTTACCACACAGTCCCGAGTTTTAATGACCACAGAAAGACAGCTTTTACGGGAGATCGCTCCTTCCCTATTGCATAGCTTCATCCCGTATAAAATCAATACCTAATAACTGTGTTGAGCAGAATTCTCTTTAGGTCAGTGGTTAAGCTGTTGGTCTTTTAAACCTCAAAAAATGTGGATCTTTTCCACATGGGTTCAAATTCCACCAGGTGCAGTTTGTATTTGAGCTATGCATTTGTTGCAAACTTTCATGTTCGTAAGATGGGTGCTCTTCCTGGATTGGCAATTGAGCCATTTGTTGTCTAAATGATAGACTTCCTGTCATCAAAATGTGTTAAGGGAGATCACTCCTTCCTTTCTGCATAGCTTCATCCCATATAAAATCAATATGTAACAACTGCGTTGGGGAGAATTTTCTTTGGCTCAGTGGTTAAGGTGTTGGTCTTTTAAACCTTGAAAAACGAGGATCTTTTCCAGGTGCAGTTTGTATTTGGGCTATGCATTTGTAGCGAACTTTCATGTTCGTAAGATTACAGTGTTGTCTATCCTCTGAAAAATAAACTTGATCATTTTAGCTACATTAACTTTGTCATCTGGCAAGGTTTTCAATTTGGACAAGTCTAAAATTTTGTCTTGTGGTAATGAGTTAAACCACAGGCCTTTGAAGCTCTATTGATCTATCACAGAACACTAAGATTTTCTTTGGTTGATCATCGAACACTTGTAGCACATTGGTGCATCGTCTGTAGAATATACTCAAATTTTCATTAACACCGTTTCTATAAATAGCGCATTGGTGACTCCCTCTATATTGTATATAGTTAGACAAGGTGTGCAACGAAATCGAAAAAAATTTTACCCCCTTCCCCTTTTAGAGATAATATTTAACAAAGAATGGAAAAATAAACCTAATTATCGAGGCAGATGGGTTCACAAATGATTTTTTTTCTGTACCCTGACCCTCAAACATTCCAAACTGCTTGTGCCATCAAGCAATAGCTCTCATCTCAAAAAATTTAAAAATCTTCCACATTTTCCAGATCGCCATGCGCTGACGTCACACAATTCATTATGAAGCAGTGAATTCTAACTCACATGAATTTGCTATCAAAAGACGTGCCAAAATATTTAACCAATGAACGGTAAAAACGCATTTGAAAATATGCGAAATGGGAGATTAAAATTGTGATACTGGATTAGATAAAAAGTTGAATTATATCAGACGAAATATTAATCTAATAATTTCATCAATACACCAACAAAAATTTTTTCGATCTATGTTTAAAAAAAAAATTTAATTATAACTTGCTGCAGGATTATAAATCGTGTGACGTCAGCGCATGGCGATCCAGAGAATGTGGAAGCTTTTGAAATCTTTTTAGATGAGAGCTATTGCTTGATGGCAAGAGCCATTGGAACTTTAGAAGGTCAGGGTACAGAAAAAAAATCATTTATGAAACCATCTGCACTGGTAACTAGGTACATTTATCCATTTTCGTTTCAATATTATCTCTTAAAGGGGACAGGGGTCAAATTTTTTTCGAAATTCGTTGCACACCTTGTCTTAATATACGATAAAGAGGGAATTGCCAGTGTGCTATTTATAGTAATGGTATCAATAATGAAAATTTCGTTATCCCTTGATAGACCAATGGAGTTTCAGAGGCCTATGGTTAAACTTTACAGTTTAGTGTGAATTTCACTTTTCCAAATTGAAGGCATTTGCAGAAGACACATGTGGCTAAAATGGCAAGAATTAATTGTCTTTTAAAGGGGGGAGGGAACATATTGGGGCAAAGGAGAAAATGTTGGATATCAGTATTTTCTCCAATTCTCACAATGTTTTCAGAAGTCCACTTTCTCATGCTCTTTAAGACACTGGATTGTTTAGTAAAGAATTAGTACAATTGCAAAGTATACCTGCAGCATTGCCTTCTAGAACACTAAAAACCTCATTTTATAGAGAAAGCATAGATAATGACAACTGTAAAACATTAATTTAACCAGTATCATTTTCTGTATTATAACTCATTCATCAGTTGCTTTCTTTCCCAGTGCTGTATTTCTAATGTATATACAAGAGTTGCCAACTAAAATACGCACACATTTGCTTGCTAAAAGTAGTGAACATGTACCTAGACATATGCAATTCAGAAACTATAGAACCAAGTTAGTTATACAGAATTAGATCAACCATTTTATACATTTAACTCGTTACCAAATAAGCCCATGTTTTACTACCCTAGGGAAAATGGCTCATGAAAATATTGTGAAAAAGTGGGAAAAAAAGCTGGTAACAAGTATTTTCTCATATTCTTACAATGTTTTCCACCAATCCTATCATTGGAGACACATTTCATGTGTTGTTTGCAACTGTTTTTTTTTTTAATATGGAAAGGTCTAAAACTTTGTCGTCTGGTAAAGAATTCACTCAGAATTGACTTAATTCTGTACCAAAGAATTACAAGTTTTAACGACGTTGGGAAAGAAGGCTTTTGACAAAAATTTTGGGAAAAGGAGAAAATGCGGGTTACTAGCATTTTCAAAAAAATATTTCACTTTTTGAGTTTTTCGTCTGCAAATGCTTTCAATTTGGTGGTGTCAAAAATTCTGTCGTTTGGTAAAGAGATAAGTTGTGAAGAGCACTAAGAAAGAGCAGCTTGCATGTCATGTACATTTGTACCAAAACTGTGTACCAGTAAAGGAAATGAAGAATAGATTGTGATGTAGAGTGGTAATCATATTATTATGATATTATGTGAATAAAAAGTATTATTACTTTTTAGACATGTTTGTACGGACTAAGTGTCACGCTAAGATGTGCTGCGGGTAAAAAATATTCTGCATTTTCATCACTGAGTGTAAGCCAAGACCTGAAAGAGTTGCTCACATTTCTTGCCGATAGTAATCCAGCAAAACGTCCAGAGTTGACTGACATTTCCAAAGTATGTTCTGTAATGATTATTTTATGTTAACTCTATACCACATAATCTTGACTTTGAACGACCTGAGAAAGATAGCTTTTGAAAACATAATGGGAAAAGGAGAAAATATTGGTAACCAGCATTTTCTCCTTTTGCCACAATGTTTTCTACCCTATCAAAGAAAACGTCCACAATTTTAGCCACATTTACTTTGGTGTTTGCATATGCTTTGGGTTTGGATAAGGCTAAAATTTTGTCATATGGTAAAGGGTTAAATAAGTTTGCTCTGGTTTGTGGTTGTGGAATTAATGGAATCATAGCTGATGTTTAGTGATATAAACTGATGGCATAGTTTGGTTTGTGGTGATAAAGGTAATGATATATCCATGTATGGCAATAAAATTAATGATCTTTTTTTGTGTGGTACTATAATAATATAATTAATGGTATATTGTGGTGTATGGTAATATAATCAAATGAACTTAGTTGTGTGTGGTGATCTAACTAATGCTATGATTAGTGTATGGTGATACATGTACTCTTAACTCTTTACTAGACGACAAAATTTTAGCCTTGTCCAAATTTAAAGCATTAGCAGACGACAATTTCAGTGTGGCTCAAATGGTGTAATTTTTCTTTGATAGAGTAGAAAACATTGTGGGAAAAGAAGAAAATGCTGGTTACCAGCATTTTCTTCTTTTCCCACAATGTTTTCAAAAGGCTTATTTTCCAGGAGCATCAAAAGTAGGCATTGTGTGGTAAAGGGTTAATAGTATCTTTTGGTTTGTTGTGCTACAATTATTTCTTTACCACGTAACAATATTTTTGACTTGTCCATATTGAAAACTTTTGCAGATGACAAATTAAATGTGGCTTTCATAAGGATATTGTTATTAAAAGGGTAGAAAACATTATGAAAAAGATTACCAGTATGTTCCCCTTTCCCCACAATGTCATTAATGACGTATGTCTCAAATTTTTCTCACGGACAGATTTTTTTTAAAACTTTGCACATGCAGAGCTCATCATATCTCTAGGAGATTACAGTAAAAAAGATATGAGTCACCATGCCTGTTTTTGAGAAATTTGCCTTTGAAAAAGGTATATACAGTTCCAAAATTGAGCTTATATTTAACACGCTTTTCTTTAATGGTCAGTTGAACATGAAGCTTACCAGAAGAACATGAAAATATACATCATTATAATGAAAATTTATTTAGTTTTGCACAAAAAATACATAAAAGCCTGGTTTTGAGCATGGTAAATGTACAAAATATGCATGTTATATATATAGACCATATATAGTTAAAAAGGGAGATAATTTGACCAAATTAAGGGTTAATCTTTAATAAATACATACTTTCTAACGGACAGATTTTTCTTAACATTTCCACATGTATAGTTTTTTCTAATTTTAAACAATAAGAAAAAATAAAAATGGCACCTATCCATGCTTGTTATGTCAAAAAACAAGGATGAAGGTCACTGTGAAAGTTAATTTTTTCAAGGAAAAAAATAGTATAAAAAAAGCTCAGGAGTGGTGGGAAAAGGAGAAATTGCTCCATAGGAGTGATTTCTCCTTTTCCTACAATACGGTAATTTTCAAAGTGGAAACAGCTTTATTATATACGAGGGGTGATCAGAAAGAACATGGACCAGTGCCTGTATCGGAATAGCATTATAGAAGACAACTTGGAATGTTTACTAATTTTGAAAGTAACCTCCTTTGAGTTCTATGCACTTCTTCATTCTTGATTTCCACACGCGAAACATGTGTGCGAGCACGTCACGTGACCTTACTAACAAGCACCCGGTCGTAGCTAGGGTTAGCTCCTCTCTGCTCTCGTAGTGTATGCTACATAGAGACTCTTTCAAAACAGGAACTAGTCAGAGGTCACCTGGAGTCAGGACTAAATTATAAGGAGAGTTGGCTAGTATTTCTATGTTTAGTTTTTGCAAAGTTTCCAGTACAAGTGTGGCTTTGTGAGCTAGGGCGTTATCTTAGTGTAAAGTGACGTCACTCCGCAGGACTTCTGACTGTTTTCTTCGTGTGGTGTTTGTGAAATTTACTTGAATAATGTGGGCATAAAACTCAGTATTGACTGTAGTATGTATAGATACAATATGATTTAGAAGAAAAAAAGGAGAACAGAAATGCATGATGTAGATAACTTCACTGAGTGACTTATAAAGGTTGGCTTTACCAGCGGAAGGCGATGCTGAATGTTTCCATACACTGCTTTGTTGTTTAGATTCAGTCTCGTTAAAGTGTGCCCATGTTTCATCGTATGTTACAATACGATCAGTAATGTTTGACCCCTCTACCCATTGTGTTCTGAAATTTCTTAACAGATTTTGACCCTAGCCCCCATTTTCTCGGGCGTCAGTTGCCGAGGTACCCACCTTGTGCAAATACACGACATTCCAAGATTCTCAGTCAAAATCTCCTGAGCACTTCTATATGGAATGTTAAATGTGTCAGCTATTTTCCTGACGATGTGTCGGCGATCTTGTTTTACATGCTGCTCTACATCCGTTATGATTTTGTCTGTGACTGATGTTGATGGACGGCCAGATTTAGGGTCATTTCTAACAGTATCGCACCCTTGTCTAAACCTGTCCGATCCATGTACGAATATCAGATTTCTTAAGTGCAGAGTCCCCTTAAACTCTTTCTAAATTGGTTTTGATTTCCGATGAATACTTACCGAGTCTGACGTAAAACTTTATGATTACTCTCGGCTCAAATAAAACGTCGTCCGACATTTTGGACCACTAATGCAGTACATGACGTCATGAAAATGACGTCATACTTTACCTGCTTGAATATGATGACATTTGAAAGCTTGAGTCAGTTACCAGATAATAAATGCTCATCTATGCAAATTTTTGTAATCCTATGTGTAGTAGTTTTCAAAACAACGAGGTGGTCCACGATTTTTCTGATCACCCCTCGTACTTTGATATTGTCCCCATGTATTTGCACTCGATGAAAGTATGCAATATTGTTCCATATTGCATACTTTGATCATATTACATAGTTTAGAGCTTTCTTCACGTGCGTTATTAAGTACAGAACTATTTTAAAACCTGCCATTTCTCTAAAAATCAAAATGTGAACGGCCGCCATTTTAAAAAATTTCAGTGTTAGACATCATGTTTTATGAACTTTTCAATGCATAGTTCTTATTTAAAACATGAAAAATAAACAGAATATTTATTTCCTGAATATCGCAAGCTCAGGCAACTCTGCCAAAAGAACTCGTTCAACACAATATATTTCCATACAAGTGCAATAACCTATATAATTATATACTTTGATATTGTCCCCATGTATTTGCACTCGATGAAAGTATGCAATATTTTTTCATATTGCATATTTTGATCATATTACATAGTTTAGAGATTTTTTCACGTGCGTTGCTAAGTACGGAACTATTTTAAAACCCGCCATTTCTCTAAAAATCAAAATGTGAACGGCTGCCATGATAAAAAATTTCAGCGTTAGACATCATGTTTTACGAACTTTTCAATGCATAGTTCTTATTTAAAACATGAAAAATAAACAGAATATTTGTTTCCTGAATATCAGTGACTACAAAGCTATGAAAAATTTGTCTATTGAACATGTTTATCGACGATGAAATTATTCTGCGATGAAAAAAGATCCTCGGTCGCCATCTTGTTTGTTTACATACCTTTAGCAACGGTGATGTCATCAAAAGCCAATGTTGAAAAGTCCGCGAAACCAGGATAGGTCAACAAAACAGATTTCTTATCGCCTTTTAAATTTTGAAATAAACAAAATAAATTAAGGAATTCGATGAAAACACTGTTAAATCAGGTGAAATTATGTAAACAATATCAAAGTATATAATAAATAGGTTATTGCACTTGTATGGGAATATATTGTGTCGAACTCATTCTTTTGGCGTAGTTGCCCTCACAAGCTCGGGCAACTCTGCCAAAAGAACTCGTTCAACACAATATATTCCCATACAAGTGCAATAACCTATAATACTGCCATAGCTTTAAATTTCCTGTCCTTGTTTGCTTGTTTGGTGTGTAATGCCTTGTCAACAGTATTTTGAATATTTCATGGTGACAGTTCACAGAATGATCCATTTTTTTCTCTTTACTAATACTGCCCAAAGAAAGTGCTACTTAATTCAGTGCACCAATAGTATTATCATATGGGCAAAAAATACATGGGTGCACTTTTGATTCACTATCAATGACAAAAACACATGCGTAGTAGGATGCACGCAAACATTTGTGTTAAACATCGTTAATGTGGGGTTTGCAGGTTTCTTATGAGATAAAATACTTTGGTAAAGGGTTAATGGTAAAGTAGGTTTGTATTATCAACATGTGATACCACAGTGGATTACGTAAAACTAAATTTATTTAATAAAGGATTGGTTGTGCCTTTGCAATTAGGAATTGTTAAACACTGCTTTGCTAGCTTTTTCTAAAACTATTTTACCTAAGAAGATAGTTAGACTCCAAGTGCATGTAGTAACCCTGTCTACTGATGCATGTTAACCCTTAAGGTGCTGGAATAAACTCATTTTACAATAGCAGATGGTGTAGATCAAGATATGACTGCACTGAATGTGAATTATGATCTTGGATCTACACTGTCTGCTTCTTTGTTATGTATTCTTGCAGAAACAACCTTTTACTAGGAATATTAGAGCAGCTTCTGTTAACACTTTATTAAACAAACCCAAGTTTTAACAACCGTGAAAAAGACACCATTTGACAACTTTGTGGGAAAAGGAGAAAATGCTGCTAACCAGCATTTTCTCCTTTTCCCACAATGTTTTCTTCTCTATCAAAGACAAATTCCATCATTTGAGCCACATTGAAATTGTGTTCTGCAAATTCAGTTTTGACAAGTCTGCTTTTTTTTTTTTTAACTCTCTACCAAATTATCCGGCCTTCTAACAACCCTGTTTATCCCGCCTTCTAACAACCCTGGGGAGGAATGCTTTGGAAAACAATGTGGGAAAAGGAGAAAATACTGGTAACCAGCATTTTCTTTTTTTCCCACAATGTTTTCTACCCTGTCAACAACAAATACCTTGATTTAAGCCACCTATGATTTGTCATCTGAAAATGCTATCAATTTGGATTAGTCTGAAATTATTTTGTAAAGAGTTAAGCAAGTTCTCCATTTATTATGATGTTTTTTAATGTGGTCTGCTTCAAGACACAAGAAGTTACCATGTTTACAGATTCAAATCTTTACCGTGACTAGCTTCTTACAGAATTTGCAAAGATAGCCAATAAACTCTACATCCAAAGACAAAATGTTAGATTCATCCAAAATTGAAAGTATTTGCAAGTTATGAGTTAAGTGTTGCTCATATGACGAGATTGGTCTTTCAAAAGGGTAAAAAGCATTGCGGGAAAAGGGGAAAATGTTGGTTACCAGAATTTTCAACTTTTCCTACAGTGTTTTCAAAAGCTATCTTCTCCAGGCTATTCAAAACGTTTGATTATTTGATAAATGTTTGTTAAAAATTTTGATTATTAAAAAAATCTTTATGTCTATTTTGCTTAAATTTCAGATATGTGCTCAGCACAGCAATGGAACAAGTTCTGATACTATTTGTGCTAGGGTGTTTCAGGATGCTTTTAAAGCTTTGGTACGTAAAAATTCTAGTATTGTTTATTTCTGAGTTATCAAATCAAATTTTAACCCATAGGCTGCTAAGCACGACTCACCTATCTTTTGCGGACAGTGTAGATCAAGATTAGACTGCACAGAATGTGCAGTCTAATCTTGTATCTACGCTGTCCGAAAAGGATATATTTTTCCCCAAAAAAATATTTTGAAGTAGCAACATTTGGGTTATTTACTATTGACTTGAAAGTTTCACGGTGGTTATATAGCAGGATAAGTATTAAATTATTAAAAAATTTTCTGAGTGTTTTTAACCTTTACTCTTTACAAGACAACAGAGTCTCTGACTTTTCCATATTGAAAGCAGTTTTAGACAACTTATTTCATAAGAAAAGGGAAACAGCATTTTCTTCTTTTCCCATAGTGTTTTTTATCTTTCCAAAGATGATCATAAAGTCCCATCATTTGAGGTACATTTAGTAAGTTTTCTGCAAATGATTTTAGTATGGACTAATCTAAATGTAGTTAACCATTGAACATATTGTTCTAGCCTTACAAAATGACAACTGAGAAAAGAGTGGGTAATAATTTTCTTCTTTTCTTTTTCAGAGTGATAGAGAAGAAAAACCTGCTCCAAGACACAAAGATGAGATTCAACAGAAGACAGTACAGGAACAACACTCTGTTAGTGAAACTAATAATACCGGCTTGGCAAAACCCTCAGCTTTTAAACCCACTGGTGGAGTTGGTGGGTTTCAACCAATCAAACCTGCTCCAATTGGGACCAATGGTGGTGGAGCCTTCTGTCCAGTGCCAAAGAAACTTCCAGAAGTTCCTGAGCCAAGAATTCCTAGTGCATTTTCTTCTCCTGCTACACATTTCAAGCCTATAATACTGCAGCAAACAGAGAAGGCAGCCACTGAAAAGCTAGAAAGTTTAAAAGAAGAAGGAAAGAACCCAAAGGAGAAATCATCTGATAAACAGAAAACCAATTCTGGAAAAGGAGAAGAGAATTCTCCGAAAAAGATGAGTCCCAGTGATAATCCAAATGACAGCGATAAGGAAGTTGTAAAAAAGCTTAAAGAGTTAAAGAAAAACTTAATGAAACACAGACAACCAACAATGGCAAAAGAAATTGAAAATGAAGACAAACCTGCAGAATCATCCAAAGGTGCCAAAAAATCGAGTTCTTCTAAGAGGTTGCTTCCTTCAAGTCAGAAAACATCCTCTAAATCAGCCGAGAAGTCTGACAAAGAAGGTGCTTCTAAAGATGACTTGGAGTCATTGCTGAAAGAGATACAGAAACAAGGAAATGCTCCAGATACTCAGATACTGGCATCAGCTATTGCTCAGTATCTGAAAAGTCAAATGGGTCAGGGATCAGAGGGTCAAGGACAAAATAGTTCAGGTGCCAAACCAAACAATCCTGACAGTAGTGCTGAACTAGATATGACCATAATGTCTGATCAGTCACAGCTGTCACAAGGTCATATCTTGCCAACATTGTCATCACAGTTACAGTCTCAACTGTTAGGCCAGACCATGACACTGCCTGTACATCAGTATGGAGGAAATGTGATCACAGGGCTTCCACAGTTCCAGTTTCAACAGGACCCTGTTAGTGGACTGTTACAGTTGATTCCAGTTGTACCCCTACGACCCCTCAGTGTCCATAGCAACAGTGGTAGTGGTTGTAGCAACAGTGGTATGGATTTTACCTCTCCTATTGGAACAAGTTCTGTTGTTAGGGAAGGACCTAGTCCCTGCATGTCCCCTAAAAGTATTCATAATCATAGTGATGTAAGTAATGCAAGTGCAATATCTGACCCAACTGGGTCCAAACCTAAGGGAATGCATGGGAGAACAGCCAAAGACTTAGTGCAGAAAACTGCAAATATTCGTGCCAAAAATTTAGGACGACCTTCACCAATACAGTATGATTCAGGTGGAACAAAGGACAGTTTAGGTTTACAAAAGTGGAAATCTGATCGTGCACTTAATAAATCTGATCTTTCATTTTCAACAGAGGATGATCAGGCCAAGCATAAACCAGGCTCTAGTCTTTCCAATAAACTTCCATCAGGCTATGTGTATGATGATTCATTTGTTAGTACACAGAGGCGAAACAGTCACCAGGGATATGTGGTACAAAATGGACAATTTGCTGAAAGAATAAATAATCGTTCCCCAGAAAACAGAGTACAAACTCATTCAAATTCATCTTCACCGTCACCTTCAAAAGACAGTGGTGTCAGTGGTATGAATTTTGTGGGCATGAAGCCTCATCCGTCAGTTGATGTAAGTTTGATGGATAGGTTGTTGAATAGTAACATGAGTGGAAAACAGCCAAAAGCGCTTGGCAAAATTGTACATTTACTCAGAGAAGAGTTTGCATTTGATGGTTACATGGAAAATGGAGTGGAAGATCTAGCTATGGGTAAATATATTTCTTTATTCATGCTTTCCGGTAGGTTATTGAGAAATATCGGTGAAATATTTTTCGATATTTCATGGTTACGACCAGTGGAAATACCGATTTTTATATTCTAACTCTTCAATTGAAGGCAGAAACAGTTGTTCCTGCGCGCTAGTTACCTAGGTAAAATGCTCGTGCCTCACAACCAGATGGAAATATGACGTAATTTACCTTACACTTCTCACGCTTGACGTAATATTGTAATGCCTTGCTATGCCGGGGGGGATACGCCACGCGGAATAACCAAAAAGAACTGTACTGGATTTTGATTAAGTTTCCCCAGAAAGGGTTAAAAGCATGAAATAAATAGAATATTTGTTTTTTTCGGTGAAAGATCAAAATTTTTTTCATCTCGTGAACATCATCGATAATATTTTCATTAATGGCGCAGCCATTACCGATGATGTTCACTCGATAAAATAAATTTCGATCTTTCACTGTAAAATACAAATATCCTCTATGAATAAAGGTTTTAGTTAAGATGGCATGTGATGTTCTTTTTATTTTTTAGTATCATAATTACACCCCCTCCCCCAACAAAAGAGTTAAAAAGGGATGTATATTGAAATCAGGTATTCTGTCTGCCCAGCCTTCATTTGACAAAATTGTGTTCTTCTCCTACTATAGTTTTTAAATAATTTGGCTGAACTTTCAATTTAAGCCTCTACTGAAGGAGCTTTTGCACCTGAAATTCTAATTATAACTGGTTGACTTTACTTTACTATTGTTATTTAATGGTGTCTAATGCTGGTTTCAACATTATTTCAGGTATATGGTGGTGGCCAGTACACCTAACCTTTACCAGTATTACACACAATATTCTTTCCAAGCCACTGGCTACTTTCCCAAATAACCATTGTCAAAACAATGGTCAGTGGTGAGAGAGGAATGAATCCTGTCGCAATGACTATCATCAACCCTCCGGTTTACTTATACAGGAGTAATGATTCCTTTGAATTGTTTTCTTGATTCAAGGATTGAATGCAATCAGTTGGGGATATTCTTTATTCTAATTGTGAAGTAGCCATAACAAACTTTTCTTATGCCAAGCATGTTTGAGATAAGCATGGTATAAGGTCACAGATCAAAGCACTGTATTCCTATGCTTAAATTCTAAAACATGGCTGACTCACATTTACTTGTGAATTTAACCCTTTTCAAACAATCCCAGGTTTTTTCGACCGAGAGGAAGAAGCCTTCTGAAAACATTGTGGGAAAAGGAGAAAATGCTGGTAACCAGCATTTTCTCCTTTTCCCACAATGTTTTCTACTCTTCTAAAGTCAAGTTACAATTTTTGAGTCACATTTATTTTGTAGTCTGCAAATGCTTTCAATTTGGACAAGTCTATGCCAAACGACGAAATTTTAGACTTGTCCGAATTGGAAGCATTTGCAGGCGATAAAATAAACGTGACTCAAAAATTGAAACTTGACTATAGAAGAGTAGAAAACATTGTGGGAAAAGGAGAAAATGTTGGTTACCACAATGTTTTCATAAGGCTTCTTCCTCTGGTCGTAAAAACCAGGGATTGTTTGGTAAAGGGTTAAGAGAGTTTGATGCATCTCAGTGATGCAATATATCAAGCTAATCATCACATGATTATGGATCCATAAAGTCTGTTTTAGTCTGACAACTGCCTGAATATGGGTTCAGAAGTGAATATGGGCCCCATGACGTGTATAGAATTCACAAATAGCAGGCTGACATGGGTCAATACTTTTTGCAGATGCATTAAGCCCCCTTTTCACAGAGCATGATTCATATGTTTTTACAGCAGAGTACATTGCCTCCCTGGGTATGCTAAAATGGGAAACTTTCACGAGTGCCATAAGTGAGAAGTACAGTGACCTGTACTGGGGAGCAGGACTATTGGCCAATTTGTACAAGGCAGTAAATGGTAATAGACCACCATCTACCACAAGGTAAGTGCAATTTACATGTATGTTTCCAGACACAACAGACTGCAGTAATCTGTATACAAGAAATGTCCACATATGAATACCTCTAAGCACATAAAAATGTATCCTTGTTAGATTGCTCAAACAGGTATGCAAAGTTTCAGTCTTCTCCACCAATTCTTGAAGGAATTTTCATGGTCTCTTCTAGTTATACTATGAAACCACTGGAATATTGCAGAACCAAGGTGTTTGTGTTGGACAAACTTTTGACCTTAAGTAGTGAAAGGTATTTTTGAGCTTAAGGAACTAAAAGAGAAATTTAAATGTGGCACATTCAGGAAAATATAGAGGGTGAGGAAGCACCAGAATCTTTTCCCGCTTCATTATATCTTAATTGTACAATAGATGCTTTGTGTGATGACACATTGTTATGCAGTTATCTGATATTTGCCAAACCTGTTGTGGGTCTTTTGCTTGTGTGATGGCACATTGTCATACAGTTATCTGATATTTGCCAAACCTGTTGTGGGTCTTTTGCTTTTTGAAGTATTTCTTGAGTTTTCAAAAACTTTAAGTCTTATTAAACAAGTCCTGTAAAATTTAGGAAAATCTTCAAAAAAGACATCCCTCAATGCCCAAAAACAGAATATTTTTCATTAACCCTTTACCAAACAATCCCAGGTTTTTTCGACTCTTAGAAAGAAGCCTTTTGAAAGCATTGTGGGTAAAGGAGAAAATGCTGGTAACCAGCATTTTCTTCTTTTCCCACAATGTTTTCTACCCTTCCCAAGACAAGTTTCAGTTTTTGAGTCACATTAATTTTATCGTCTGCAAAAGCTTGCAGTTTGGACTAGTCAAAAATTTTGTCGTTTGGTAAAGAGTTAGAATATCTTTACACCCTATGCCAAGAATACAACAAGTGTTAATAAAGGACCATATTGCAACAGGGGTACTCAGATTTTCTACCAACCATATTTGTATTTGTATACACAAGTAGTCAATGTTTAGCAAGTGATAGACATGGCTAAAGTGAACAGATTTTGATGGATATTGTATCAATATAAATGAGCCATTGTCTGACAGAAAAGGCTTTAATGCACCTTCCTAATGCATTATACATAGCAAATCATCACAATATGGATCCATAAAATCCCATCAGTCCAGCAATAAACTGGATCTGGAGGTAAAAAAGATCGTTTAAAATGGAGAAAATGCTGGTTGCAATTATTTTCTCCTTTTCCTACAATTTTTCAAGTCATGAAGGGTTAATAGGAATATGAAACTAGTCCAAAATTTCACATCATTTTCTACAGATGACTTTATTCATGTTGCAGTAGATCAAATTTGAAAGCATTGTGGTACATGTCTTGCATGAGTGATAAGAATAACTTGCAAACATTTTTTCATGTGGCCGCCCGTTGGAGTGGATACTGCCTTAGTCCTTATCTTGCTGAATGAAACTTTCAAGCTGATAGTAAACACCCAAATTTTGCTATATCAAAGGTATTTTTGGGGGAAAAGTATGTCCTTATCAGACAGTGTAGATCAAAGATCAGACTGCATGTTCTTTGCCACCTGATCTTGATCTGCACTGTCTGCAAAAGGTCTGTGAGTTGCCTTTAGCAGCCTAAAGGTTAAATTTTGTGAAGCATTGTGACAAATTAATGATGAAGTTGCTGTGAGTTTAAATTTATCATTAATTTTGTTTTGAAATTTACGTTTTCAGTCGCACTGTTTGTGGCAATGTAAGTCTAAAAATACTGAAATATGTTTCAGACAGCAGTTTCACATACAGGAAATTTAGCTTTTAAGATTTTTCCTTGCTGTTAATAAAAGCTTTCTGAGGCTTTCAAAGAATTATTCACCCAGATTTGTGAATTTGTCATAGTTTTAAATACACAAGTGCTGTCTTGATTATGGAAATAATTTGTCAATATAATCTTGCTATTTGGTAATGATGCTATAATTATGAAAGAAGTATTAAACTTTTCTTGTTTGCTAACTTTGTGTGTACAGAATGAACCATACAGATTTTCTTTAGACATTCAAGTTACATGTATGTATAAACATGTAGCCCTAAAAAGTTGTAGTACCACATTTGAGAAAGATGTGATGGAAATGTAAATCTCATTTTTTATTTATGATATGGAAACTGTTAAAAAGGAGCAAATTCTTTGCTCAAGCAGTTGCTCCTTTGTTTTTTTCAGAATCCACATTTATTTACAGTGGGGGGGGGGGGGGGGGGGGGGGGGGGGGGGGGGGGGGGGCAGGCGCATTAAAAGTTAGGAGCCTAAAAGTTATATCAGTAACTGTAATGAAATAAACATAAAACAGTACATTTGGAAAAAGTTCAGTGAAGATCATAGAAAAAAGTTTTGTACTTCTATGTAACAGGCTCACCTCAAGAAAACCACCTGTACCCAGAAAATCCTCACAAAGGTCAAATGATGATGAAGATTCCAGTCTATCAGAAAACAATGAAAACTCAAGGGAAAGAACTCAAAACAGATTGCTTCCTGATGAAGCAGGAACCAGAAGACCTCATTCTTCCTTTGTGCCGAGAACCGACCACTATCATGATACCTCAGATTCTTCTGACAATGAACATTTCGAGAAAAGGAGAAAGAAGAAATCTAAATATGAACTGGATAGAAAGAAAAGTTCATCTTCCAATAATTTGTTAGGAGAAACCAGAACTTTTGAATTGGTTCCAAGTTTAAATGTGCCAGAGGATAATGGTAGTATTACAAACATGAAACCATTCAGAAGAAATGGAGACAATATCAGTAGTAATCATAACTCAGATAATCAAATGCTTTCCTTGCCTGAAAATAATACTCTTATAAACAGACAAAACTCGGCGGATGGTGCCCTGATAAATAGAAAAAGATCAAGTGTACCAAATTCCTTAAGTTCTTCTTTCGATGGAAGGTTACAGAATTCTTCCACCCAAAATAGGTCAGTTCACAACAATCAGAGACAAACAAATGGATTGTCAGGTCACTGTGGTAGCCAGAGTAATAACATGACAGGTCTATCAAGAGAGGTCAGTATGTCATCACACAGTAGCAGTCAGTCTGATATTGCCAGAGATTCTGACACAATACCTGTGGAGAAAAAAGGTCATGTGGTTTATCACTGGGCTATGATTCAACTCTGTATGACGCCGGAGATGGAACGCTTCATGCAAGATATTGTAAGTAACTGTTTTATCTTGATTTTAACTTCTGATCTAACACATATGGCAATAGATTGTAGTTTGCCTCAGAACTTCAATTAACTCTTTACAAAACAGTTTTATGTTTGTATGACCATAAAGTAGAAAGCATTTAACATTTTACCAGACAGCAACATTTGAAGACTAATCTATATTGAGGTAATTTTCAGGGGACTATACTAGTGTTTTTCCAATGGTTGTATTTGTTCTTGAATAGGTATGAAACATTTTGGGAAAAGGAGAAAATGCTGGTTACCAGCATTTTCTCCTTTTCCCGAATTGTTTTCAAAAGTACTCTTTCTCATGATCGTTAAAAGTTAGGATAGTGTGGTTAACCCTTTACCACACAATCCCGAGTTTTACCGACCCTGAAGAAAAAGCCTTTTGAAAACATTGTGGTAAAAGAAGAAAATGCTGGTAACCAGCATTTTCTCCTTTTCCCACAATGTTTTCTATCCTATCAAAGAAAAAGTGCACCATTTGAGTTACATTGAAATTGTCGTCTGCAAATGCTTTCAATTTGGACAAGGCTGAAATTTTGTCGTCTGGTAAAGGGTTAAGGTTAAAAACTTGTGGGAAAAGGAGAGAATGGTGTTTAACCAGCATTTTGTTCTATTCCTACAGAGTTTTCTATCCTTTTAAAGACAACTATCACAGTTTTAGTCTCATTTTATTTGTTTTCTGGACATGTCTTGCAGCTGACAATAAAAGAAAAGATTGTTGCAAAAAGAGAACTTACTAGTAAGAAGCATACATTACAGGTCCTTAATTTTTAAATTTTAACCTCAATTCATCTTAAGTAGTGAAGTAGGTAAAGCAAGTTAATCAATGTGCAGACAAGATAAAGGTGAAGTTTTTTATGTGTTTTTCCAGGATGAGGAGAACAGCCAGATGTTACAGGGGAAGTTATCTGCCCTTGATCAGCAGTTGAAGATGGAGCGAAGATTACGCAAGAAATCCCAGAGATATTATAGAAACCTTGTGGACCAAAGCAAAAACCCGCTAGAGATCGGAAAAATGGATAAGATAACAAAAGGTGAAACTTATCTTCGGTATTACATGTGGTTACAGTTAGCCTGGAGCAGTTTTCTGAAACCATTCTGATTATTGTTCTGATTTCAAGACTAGCTGTCTGATAGGCTGAGACCTTCCAGCTCAACCAGTTGGATAGAAAGTTTTGAAATTTAGCGTTCCTTGAATTTACACATTGTTTTGTGTATTGCATGCTGGGTTCCTGCATTTGTCATCTCTATCAAAGCATTTGGCAACAGTATCAAGTCATCTTTTACCCATTACCACACAATCCTGTGTTCTAAATACCTGAGGTTAAAGGCTTTGATGGCAACATCAAGGGAAACAGAGTAAGTGCTGCTGACCAGGGGATCATTTTACTAAACTACTTACCCAAACGTAACTAAGACTTTTGTAAGTTTTTACGTAACTCTGAGCTTTGCATTTTACTAAAGTTTTCATATCTAAGTTCAAATGTAAGTTTTTGTGTAACTTTTCGTACAAAAATATCGGTCATAAGTAAGAACTTAGGCCGAAATCTGGAGGCATTTCTTGTATTGCGTCGGTATAGAGGAAGAAATTTGATAAAAACATCAAAATCATCCTCACAGCTATCCGAATAAGTCATAAACTTAATTTTCTAACAAATATTTTTTTTCTTCACACGTACAGTATCTATATTTGACGGAAGTGGCTTACACATGAGATGAGGTAAAGCGTGAGAAATGTAGGGTAAATGCGCATAAACTATGTCATATTTCCCTCTAGTTGAACGGCACGCCCTGTTTACCTAGATAACAAGTGCACAGGAACTACTGTTTCTGCCTTCAATTGAAGAGCTATGGAAATATTTACTTACGCATATTCACAAACTTATGAAAGCTTAGTAAAACTGATTTGCGAATTTCGTAAATCTGAACATAGGCGTAAAGTTACAAAAATTCTTACATAAAAACTTAGAAATTGTTAGTAAAATGATGCCCAGCTCTTTCTCCTGTTCCCACCATGCTCTCTGCCATTTTATCATTATCATATCCTATCATTTGATTCACATTCAATTTTTCTTTTGGATTTGCTGTCAATTTTGACCAGTATAAAATTTCGTGGTCTTGTTGAGAGTTAACTCTTTACCACACAATCCCAACTTTTATTGATCCTGTGAAAGAAGCCTTTTGAAAACTTTGTAGGAAAAGGAGAAAAAGCTGGTAACCAGCGTTTTCTCCTTTTCCCACAATGTTTTCTACCCTTCCCAAAACAATTTTCAATTTTTGAGGCATATTTATTTTGTCGTGTGCAAATGCTTTCAATTTGGACTAGTCTACAATTTTCTTGTTTGGTAGAGAGTTAAGTACATTTCTAGGTTCATGACCTGTTGGACCTTTTTGCCCAGGATGTCTTACTCATGAACACTAAACTCTCTACCAGATGACAAAATTTTGGTGTAGTCCAACTTAAAAGCATTCGCAGATGGCAATTTGAATATGATGCAAATGATGGAATATGTTTTTGAACAAGTAAAAAACATTTTGGGAAAAGAGGGGAATGTTGACTACCCATATTTTCTCCTTTTCCCACAATGTTTTCAGAGGTTTACTTCCTGAGGGTCGTTAAAACATGTGATTGGGTGGTAAAGGACTTTAAGTGTCCGTCACAAGTGTAGTTGCTTTCTATTACCATTGTAGATCAAGATGAGACTGCATATTACCATATTTCTCCTAATAAAAGCTCCCAGGAGCTATGCAAAACATAGATGGGGTGCCTTTATTTTGTACCCAATTTGCAAAGCATAAAGTCTGTCCAATTTTGTATTTCTTTGTGTTTTAGTGATTGTTAAGAGGAAATATTAATCAAATAAGAGGAAGGATTCATCAAATTCTTCAAATTGCCATTTTAATCAACTAATGTACATTAGATATCGTGATTTAAGGGGTTTTTTTTTTTTAATTTTTTTTTTTTTGGGGGGGGGGGTACTATTAGGGAGGGCACTTTTATGAGGAGAAATACGGTATGTGTAGTCTGATCTTTGATCTACACTGACCAATTTGCCTAGACATTTTGGACAAAAGCATCCCTGAACCTGTATTTTTTGGTGTCCTATTTCCAAACTGAAAATCTCTATTGAAATATATTAAGAGCTGTGGGTGTTAAGCATGTTTTCCAGAAGTTTATAGTAATATAATGATGAAATTTACTGATGCAAAACTGCAAATGGTTTCATGGATGCAAATGTGGTAGAATTCCATTACAGTACAGCAGTTATTCAAATTGTTCATAGATGTACTGATAATTTGATGCTGCATCTTTTTCCAACATAGGTAAGAATAATAAAGGCATGTGAATCACAAGTAGAAATTATTCTGTGGATAAAGAAATATGATAGCTAAAATCTTTTTTCAATATTGCAGAAAAATGTGTTTAGCAAGGAATAAAAATATAACATAAGAATTTATTACATTTTTTTCCTTTATAAAGACCAGTGGCCTAGATAATTAGTTTAATTCTAGATTTATATAGGTAAATATTTAGATTTAAAAAGAATGTTTATTTATTTGTTAAATATGTTTATATTTTATTTTGCACAAACAGATGTGAATTTTGTGTAGTGGAAAATGTTTCAGATTTTGATAGTATTGCACTTATGAGAAATCAGAACTATTGCTACACTGTTTTCGAATAACATGTCTGTTTCATAGATATATATACAAAAATTACTTTATGTTGAATAATCAAGTTTTTAAATAGAATGTTTTGTTTGTTTTTTTTCCACCAGCTGAAAGAAATCAGATGAGTCAAGTAGCAAGAGATATTACAGAAATGACACAGCGTATCAGGTTTATAGATCTCTGTAAAACACACATACAGGTCAGTTCTTGGTTTTGTTGGGCTATATGGCCTGCAACACCCGAAAAGGGGCATTCAGACATTGGCGTAAGGTGTCATCTCGGATCAGCCTGCGCAATCCACGCAGGCTAATCCGAAACGACGCTTTCCGTTTTTATGTAATTTTCTGTTTTGCGCATCTCTACTGAAGGACAAAACCTAATGTAGTTGTAAAGTGCCGTCTTGGATTAGCCTGCGTGGACTTTATGCAAATGTCCGAATGCCCCATTTCGCGTGTTGCAGGCCATATATGAGTTGAAGTAAAAATCTTGGTCGAACTTTAAATGGTAATTATTTAACCCTAGGCTGCTAGACACCACTCAATGCATTTTCTCCTTTTCCCACAATACTTTCAACACTTTCAAAGACAACTCCCACTGTTTTAGCTATACTTTAATCTTTCATCTGCAAATGCTTTCATTCAAAGTTTCTGTTGTATGTTGATGTGTAAAAGCAATGGGTTGCTGACTGCAGAAAGTCTCTGAAGACAAGTTCACTTGTAATTCATTTATTTTTCATTTCTCTCCACAGATGCTACTTGCTGAACTACAAGGTATAGATGTAAGTTACCTGTATTCCATTGCTGTCTGTCAATCAGAGGAAGCCTTACAACTGCAACCCCGCCCAGACAACCCACTCCTACAGTTCCAGAATCTCAGGGAAGCCCAGACGGGCTGTGAAATACAAGCCCTTCATGCTGGCACACCAGATGGCCTAATGGCATATCTGTTTGCCTCGTAAGATCAAGTTTTGTCAAATTGAAGCAAACTGGAGAGAATCTTTGCATTCATATGCAGTTTTTTTTACAAGTCTAGTTTGAAAACATGTAAAGCAAATTTGAACAAATGATATCCTTAACTCTTTACCACACAATCTCGACTTTTAACGACCTTCAGGAAGAGGCCTTTTGAAAACATTGTTGGAAAAGGAGAAAATGCTGGTAACCAGCATTTTCTCCTTTTTCCACAATATTTTCTACCCTATCAAAGACAGAAATCATCAAATGAGCTACATTTATTTTGTTATCTGCAAATGCTTTCAATTTGGACAAATCTAAAATTTTGTTGTTTGGTAAAGAGTTAAAGAAAACATAAAGGGCATAAGAGGTGCTGGAGTAGGAAATTTTGAAATTCTTTTGTGGTTCACTATCAATAGAAATAATGAAAGCAACATCGCCATTAATTGTCTCTTTTTTTCCTCATTGGTTTGCATATTGTTGAAAGTCCATCTTGATGGTTTTTATATTCTTATCAACCCATCACTGTATAGGTTATTTTGCAGCTACAGGTACCATAAAAATTTAAAATTACACAAAGAAACACAAATGAATGACGACAAACTATCAGTTTTCAAGAACAATGTGATGGAAGTTAATACACATGGGCAGATCATAGCCTCATGCATTTTGTTGTCTTTTGTTTGCAGGACGGCCCTCAGTGAGGGCTTTATTCACCAGTTTTTCTTCTGCTATCGGTATTTCACAACAGCATCGGAAGTGCTTGACTTTCTCATCAGTCGATATATTTCAGCAACACAGTAAGTAAAACTATGTCTTTTGAAAAGACTTACACTCTTTCAACCTACCTCCCTTGCATCTTGCACACCTCCCTTTTTCGGATTTTTTTAATGTCTTCTTTTTTTTTGGCTTGCTGTCAATTAATTACAACTCATAAAAATCATTACTGGATAAATTCGATTTACATATTCTGCAGGTCTGTCTGTGCATGCTTCTATCCATCCTTTCACTGAATCAAGGTTGTTTGATATCTCTAAAAAATGTGACAGTTTAAAAAAGTTTTGTGCCATGAAATATCATGAGCTATTTCTCCATCTACCACACTGTTTACATGATAATAATTGTATTCACTTTTTGTCTTTGTACTTTTTCTGCTATTTACCGTACAGCCCGCCCGGGTGGCTCAGTGGTGAGCATGTCAGACTCATGACCTGGTGGTTGTGAGTTCGATACCGGGTTGAGGCGAACTTTCTTTCCGGCGTATTTTCGCCTCTCACCTCTGCTGAAGCATGTGAGAAAAGCAGTCGGTGGCTTTGGAAAGAAAGTTGTGTTAGTACTGGTGTGAGAAAGCCAGGAAACACATGTGCGTCACCGACCGCCATGATATGACCTTTGCTGTTAAAGTGGCGTTAAACCCCAATACAACCAACCAACCAATTTACCGTACATCTTCAATTCTGGGAGATGCAGTTAGTAGCATGAGAGATGAAAAGTATTACCAGTAGATAAACTCAAGTATGATAATTATGTAGCATACTGTAGAATTTTTCTAAAGCTGTAATATCTCATGTCCCATAATGGTTCACAGAACTTGAAAACAAAGATCGGAATAAAATGTACTTGAATACTGACTTATGTGCAGGCGTGAAAAGTAGCATACATTTTAGTTGGACTTAAAAAACTATCATCACTATGATATGCATGAAATTTCTTTTGTCAAATAACAAAGGCGTCATTAGTAATACATTATAGGGTCTGACATAAGTTGGCATTTGAGATAACGTGTTATTAACTCTTTACCAAACGACATAATTTTAGCCTGGCTCAAGTTGACAGTGTTTGCAGACAATATAGTAAAGATGGTCCAAATGACATAAGTTGTCCTTAATAGGATAGAAAACATTGTGGGAAAAGGAGGAAATAATCGTTATCCACATGTTCTCTTTTTCCCGCTATCAGGATTGTGTGGTAAGGGGTTGAACGAGTCGAGCAAAAAGGTTATCAAGAAAGACTGTGGCAAGCTTAACAACATTTTTGAAGTCACATTTGATAAAAATGAATCCCAAAAGCCAACAATTGTTGAATTCTTTTTATCGTATTTCAAAATCAAGGTAATTATAAGTCAAATACAAGTATTCAAAATCATATATGCACACATGGTGATTTCCATTAATAAAACTGTATTCACTTCTCTGAGAGAAATATAAAATGACATCACACAATGCCTATCTCATACATGTACATGTATGCGTATATAAGATAAGAAAAGAGAATTTTAGTGATTACTTTGAATTTACTTATGTAAGATTAGTAGGTGCTAGGAATGAGCAACTGTAACTTTTTCCTTTATGCTTTTTGACAAATTGAACTTCTGGATATCATTTGCCTATATCTTAACTCCTGTAAGTACCATTTACTTGTTAAGTTGCCTTTGCAGTCAGCGGAGATCAAGATTAGACTACACAAAATATGCAGTCCAATCTTTGACCTACACTTTCCCCATTGCTGAGACATTCTGGACAGTTGCAACCTAAGAATTATTCTTATTGTGGTGTTATATTTGAAACAGATATATTTGTTGGGTTTTGGGCGCTCTTTTGGTTAAGATCAGAATTTCTCTTCATCTGCAGTGCAATTTTCTTTTATCTCCAAGACAGAAGATTCATTCACTTTGAAATGAAATGGTGTAAAGAAATCCTAGTTCAAATGCAGTAGTGTATAAATATAAGCCTAGCCCTAAGTGTATTTACTTTTCAATGAATTGGTTTAAAGAAATCCTAGTTCAAATGCAGTAGTTTATAAATATAAGCCTAACCCAAGTGTACCCAACAAACCCAACACATATTTTCAGACTGGAATAAAAATTTGAAAATTTATCTCAGCAAAGAGAACTGTGAATTTAAGATCAGACTTTACATTTATCTAATCTTGATCTATACTGGCTGCAGGGGCAACTATGGTTATGAAAGGTGTTTCAACCCTTTGCCACATCACAATTCTGACTTTTGATGACCCTAAGGAAGAAGGCTTTTAAAAATATTTTTGGAAAAGGAGAAAATGCTGGTAACCAGCATTTTCACCGACACTGTTTTCTGTGCTTTGAAAGATCTCTCATTTGAGCCACCTTTACTGTTGTCTGTAAAGCCTTTCAGTTTTGACAAGTCTAAAATTTATTTTTCGGTAAAGGGATCAGAGTTAATATCTCAAATTCTATAATCTGCTATTATTTATGCTGAACAGAGTGCTTTCTCTAAAACTTACACACAGGTAAGAAACAGTTTTGCTTTGCATCTGGGGGAAACTTTATTTTTTATTTCTCTCTCTCATGTTTTTTAACACCAATTATAATTTAGCCCTTTTTCTTTCCACTTTATTGTATATCTCAAAATTATTAAGTGTCTAAATTTTTTTTTATGAATTTCCAAATGTATTTCAGGCAATGAAGGCCTGTAAGAAATAGAGAAATCATTCAAAAAGAGAAGATTCTTGTATTGTCACAATGTATTCTTTACCCACTCCTTTGACTTAAAATTTTCCTTGTATAATTTTTTAAAATTTTTTATTGCTACATCTATTTTGCTAGAGAGGAAATATGGTCCATAAATTGTTATCAAGATGTGATTAGTTGTCATTGTTGTGATCTGGCTTTGTTTATCTGTTTTGCAATTCATCTGAGCACTACTTTGTGATCATGGTGAGTCTTTGTGATGTTGCCATGGCTGTCACTTGCTGTGCAATCATCTGTCATCATTTTTTACATTGTTTGCACTCTTGAGGCATGATTTTCAGTTCAGTGCTCATGAAACTTAGTCAGAAATTTTATCTTGATGATACCTTGGATGAGTTTGAAAATAGGTTACCTGGGATCAAAAAGTACAAGTCGCCTTTTTGTCAAAAGATGTGTCAATACAATGTAGGTCAAATCTTACAAAAACCTTGTTTACACAGCAGAGACCACATTTTCAGCCCAATGTTCTGGAAAATTTATCAGAATATTTGTCTTGATGATGTCTTGAACTTGCTTGTAGTTCACAGGGTTCAATCATAGAAAAACCTTGGTGTGCTTAATTTTCAGTCTAATGATGGTGAAATATGGTCAAAATATTTATATTGATAATATCTCACAGGATTTTAATGAAAATGTCACCTAGGATTAAAAAAGTAGGTCACAAGATCCAATCTTAAAAACAAATAATTTTTGTGTACTCTAGAGGCCATATTTTTAGTAAAATGCTGATAAAATGTGGTCTGAATGTTTATATTAATGATATCTCAGACAAGTTTGAAGGCAAGTTGCCTTGGGTCAAAATATAGGTCAATAGGTTATGTCTTAGAAAAACGTTCTGTGTACTCAAGTAGCCTAATTCTAGTACACTGCTCATGAAACTTGGTCAGAATATTTGTTGTGATAAAAAGTCACACATTTTAAAAAATGGGTCACCCAAGGTCACAAAATAAGTGACACCTTTCAAAAATCTTATGTGCATTCTAGAGAGAGCATTTGCAGTCCAATAATCACAAAACACAGTCAGAATAACTGTATATTGATAATATCTTGATAATTTATTGAAAAATTTTGATAGTCTAGGCTGGAAAAATAAAAAAAGATAAGTCTTATATTCAAATTACAGGAACAAACTTATGTGCCATTTATAGGTCATAATTTTGCACATTTTTTTATTTTGTTCATGAGACATGGTCTTAGTAATGTCTGGCTTTTAACTGAACTAATTATTTTCATCATGAAGTTATAATCTCAGGTGAGCCATCCAGGGCAGTCATGGCCCTCTTGTTTCAATATCATTATTGTGATATTAATCCATCCCTGAAGGCGGAGGGAAATAGTTTTTATGTTTGTCCGTCCGTTAATCCATTCATCCATCCATTAACCCTTTACCACACGGCAAAATATAAGACCTATCCAAGTTGAAAGCATTTGCAGAAGACAATTTCATAGTGGCTCAAATGACGCAACTTTTCTTTGATAGGGTAGAAAACTTTGTGGGAAAAGGAGAAAATGCTGGTTACCATCAGGTAAAGGGTTAATCTGTGGACAGACTATTAAAATCTTTGACAAAAATTGATGAAACTTCATAATGACTGTGTTCATTATGGACTAATACCAGAAAGGCCATGTGTACATGCAAAACACAATACTTCTTATATGTTTTAAAGGTCTTTTTTGGCAAAGGATATCATTTCAACTAAATAACTTGTTATTATTATTATTATTATTTTTATTATTAAGAAAGGGAAAGTAAAGATGTAAAACTTGAAGAGTGTAGTAAATTTTTATTATTTGGAAATTTAATCAGGCCATAACATAAGGGATTACAGTATTCTTTATTTTTAAATTCTTTGTTTCATCAATATGTTTTCTTAACTCTATATCAAATAGTTCCATAATTCAACAACACTTGGGAAGACGGCTTCGAAAACATTGTGAGAAAAGGAGAAAATGCTGGCAACCAGTGTTCTCCCACATTTTTTTACTACTCTGGCAAGTACTTCAATTTAATTTATACACACCACTTTTTGATTTGTCATCTGCAGTAACTTGCTTTTAATGTGGAAGAGTCTAAAATTTGGGAAAACACTTAGTCATACACAACTGGTGCCTGTATCTTCACACACAGATTTGTTTGATTATTATATCTCATTATTCATTTTCTTTTTGACTCGTATAGAACAATAATTTTTTTCAAAATACTCTGGAAAAAAGTTTAGCTAATTTGAACAAGCAGCAAGTTACAAAAGTATATGTGTTTTTGAAGTATGTCAAAATGAAACCTTTTCTTTCAAGGCACAGTAGTGGCCAGAAGTAAACAATGTGGATGTAAAAATGCATAAACTTGAAAATCACACCAGTCAAAAGTATGGAAATTATTGTGAAAAAAGCATCTGTTTTCAAACAGTCGATCAAAGTGTTTCTTCAAAGGCACAGTAGTGGCCAAAATTAAACAATGTGGGTGTAAAAATGCATTTACTTGAAAATCATACCATTAAAAATTATGGAAATTATTGTGAAGATGAGCATCTGTTTTCGAACAGTGTTAGTCGCTGGAAGAAAAATTAATTTTAATACCAAGTACGGTAAACAAAAGACAAAGTGACCTGGCAATCTTTGACCTAGTTGTAAAACTCATTTTTTTGCCAGCAACTAACACTTGGACCAATGGTACAATGACGGATTCTCATCTTCACCGTAACTTCCATACTTTTAAATGATATGATTTAAACTAGCATTTTAACACCCTCATTGTTTACTTTTGGCAGCTATAAGGCCTTTAATAATTTGTCTTTTTTTTTTTCCTACTAGTTTTTGGTTTTAGTATGTTTTTTAAATATTTTTGGTATCAATTGATCAATGATTTTTATAGGGGAAACATGGAGCTTCTTTAAATGTTAAATAAGTCGTTGATATGAGTGCTTTGATTTTTTATGGTTATCCTGTTAACCATTCACCAAACTACCCGTGTTTTGATGACACTGTGGAAATTGCCTCTTGGAAACCTTGTTGGAAAAGGAGAAATTACAGGTTATCAACATTTTCATCATTTCCCACAAGCTCTTCTATCCTTTGGAAGACAATTTCTAATGTTTGAGCTACATTAAATTTGTTATCTGCAGTGGCCTTCAGAGTGGACAGTGCCTAAAATTTTGTTGGCTGGTAAAAGATATGACTTGTTTTTATTTAAATTTTTTTGGAAAGCTGAGTCAGTGTGGTGTTTGTGCTTCTTTTCCTTATAGCTCTGATTTGAAAGCTGGCAGTGTTACAGCTCTATGGCAAGACATTTTCGTAACATTTCATTACATTTTGATAGGGATTTATTGTCAGGAACTGCACCTGTTGTATTTGATTCAAATATCTTCACAGTGTGGCATTTTTTTCAAAAGTTTACATTGCTCTCTTGATGTTGTGAACATCAGCCAAATAAAATTTCAGTATTTTTCTGTACAGATGATATCAAATTAATCACCATAGTGCTTATTGTAACTTAAGTTGTTATTTCTAGGGTAATTTAGATCAAGATTAACTTATAGAATGTGCAGGGCTGATCTTGGATCTGCTTTGTCTATAACTATGAGAGGCATTCCTGTAAAAGTGGCACTCAATATATGTCAAAACAATTCCCTAAATCCTATGACTGTTAAGAAATATCTATAACATATTACCATATGGCTTGCAACACACGAAAAGGGGCATTCTGACATTTGCGTAAAGTGTCGTCTCGGATCAGCCTGCGCAGTCCGCGCAGGCTAATCTGAAACAACACTTTCCATTTTTATGTAATTTTCTGTTTTCCGCAAGTCTAATGTAGCACAAAATCTAATGTAGTCGTAAAGTGCCATCTCGGATTAGCCTGCGTGGACTGCGCAGACTGATCCGAGACGACACTTTACGCATATGTCCGAATGCCCCTTTTCGCGTGTTGCATGCCGTATCTTATTATTTCCCATAAATGTGAAAAACAAAGAAATGAGCCATGTTCTGTGAAAAGGGTGTTTAAGCCTTTACCACACAATTCCGAGTTTTAATGACTCTTGAGGTAGAGGCCTTTTGAAAACATTGTGGGAAAAGCAGAAAATGCTGGTAACCAGCATTTTCTACTTTTCCCATAATGTTTTCTACTCTGTCAAAGAACTTTGAAGTTGTTTGCAACACTTTCAGATATGTCGTCCACAGATGCTTTCAATTTGGAAGGTTCTAAAATTTGTTGTTTGGGAAAGGGTTAATGCATCTTCAGAAAGATTTGACCCAGGTCAGCCTATGCAGTCTATGCAATTTTCTGCAGGTCAAAAGACCATTCTACTTTCAGATTGTTAAATTTTATGGATCCATAAGTACGTGACAATGCATCATGAAGATGTATTAAACCCACTTTTGCCAGAGCATGCCTCAAAAGTTACGGAAAGGAGGGTGGATTATTTTTGTTTAGCTAT
The DNA here is from genome assembly GCA_946811185.2 of Hippopus hippopus. Classification (NCBI taxonomy): domain Eukaryota; kingdom Metazoa; phylum Mollusca; class Bivalvia; order Cardiida; family Cardiidae; genus Hippopus; species Hippopus hippopus. The sequence goes on from OX328106.1 coordinate 32,374,258, forward strand.
GATATGGTAATGAAGAATGAGTAGGATTGGTTAAAAAGTTCAAGAAACCTAGTAAATGTATTATACTGCTAGAACCCTGTTCAATGGATCCCTGGAAAAAATAACAAGTTTAGTATTATTTCTTAGCCCTTAGAACCCCAGATAAACACAACTTGCATTTTCATTAAAGACAGTAATTTCAAAAGACTACAATATTTGCATTTTAAAGCCACCTTTATTTGATAGTGGACAGCATGAATCAAAGTTTAGACTTATATTCTGTAGTCTACATTGACTGCAAAAGCAAGATCTATTGTTGTGAAGGGCTTCTCTAAGGGTTAAAATCTTGCATGTCCTGCTTTGCCTCCTGTGTATAATTCTGTATAGCCCCTTTGTTTAGCTCAATCTTGTAATTCTGTATGATCCTGAAGTTATTATTCTTATAATGTATTCTTTGTTTAATCTTTGTTCTTTGTTTGATCTCTCATTAACCTAAACATAACTGATGTGATATTTAATCATTGTTTGCTGACCAAAAATCATGAACATAGGGATTATTTACTATCTACTAATTAGTTCTAAACGGCTGCATGTTTATGTGTTTAGAGTTTCATGCCATTTTCAAAATTATTCAGTCATTTGTGGCAGCCATGCTTTCCCAGTGTTTTACTTTCTAGTAAGTTGCAAAATATTCTTTCAAATCCAAAGGCTGTTTCCCCACATAAAAATCATCAAATCAATGTTCAGTGGTGAAAGGGAAATGGATCCTGTTGCAAATAATCTCTTTGGAAAAAGAATTGTATAGATGGGAAATGAACTAGCAACCTATTGCTTTAAAAGTGGTTGTAGTAAAGCTGAAATAATTACTGTGGAGAGCATAACAAGATCAGGTTTTCAAATATACAGGTTTATTGAATTCATTTCTCTTTACATAGAGCATAACCTACAAAGAATGCAATTTATGGGTTAATAAATAGCTACCTTCATACAGCTTCATAAATCTTGCAGCAAATACAGCAAACAACTTTTTGAGTTTGAAAATACCTTTCAAGCTTTTAATTGTTATTCTGTTAACTAATTCTAACAGTTTTTTGTTTTTTTTTTGGTCTTCTTACTTACCTATTTCTATGCTGTGAATAGACTGTACCAATATACCATCAAAAATATATATTTTAGATGTCTTAGCCACTAAAAGTACAAATATAGAATTCATAGGAACGTGTTCTTATCTCCCATTCCTTGCTTCAAGCAAAGCTTTTAAATCAAAATTTCTTTTTCTGTTTTGGACAAACTTTGCCGTCTCTGACCTATTACATGTATATAAGACCGGACATCTCCAATGGCATTGCCTGTGCAACATAATCCTCAATCATTTTATCAGTATTTTCCAAATATTTCTAAACTGAAATAAAAGAAGTTGTTACATGTATTTTTATCCTGTTCTGCAATAACTTATCCTAAATCTGCTACATAGAGCAGAAAAATGAATAAACATTATAAGTTATTAAAGTCAAAACTTTGGAGGCAGACATAATTTTTAATCCCAATGTGAAATAGAAATTTCAATACTTCAGTGATTGTATTGAAAGCATCTGAGTTGTAAATACTATTTTTAGCTGCTATTAGTTATTTCAAAAGCATGAACCTAATTGTAAGTGATCTATCGCATTGGGCTGATACATTAAATTTTATCATTGTGTTAGAATTTCCAACACAGTGAGATGAGATTTCTAACTAATCTTTTACTGTGTTTTACAGCCTTAGAATCAGAGGTTGTTAATATTTCTTTCAACCATGTATGATGGATTCATATCAAGTTGTTGAAATAGGCATTTCCAGTTTTATCATTCAGTAGTAATTTCAACAAAATCAGACTGTTTTGTTGACCAAAACAGTCACAGAAAAGGGTCATAAGTAAACAGTCAGTTTAGGATTTTTTTTTTTTTCAAGCTTTATCAAAACAGTAATTTTTAATTGACAACCTTGTTATTCTAACTTTCCCACCATAATTTCCACCAGATTGTGTCTGCTTCAGAGTTAAACAAAGTCATATTCATTTTAATGTTGAGAAATCCATTTGATCTTTATTCTGACGCTTTATGTTGGAACATCAGCTGTTAAAAATTTGATTTTGTCCTTTTTTTTTCCTCTCTTCTCCTTTTCCCCCACACTAAAATACATTGAAAATTGAATTACAAGTTGCACAGTGGTTTAAAGTTTTCATCTTTTGTAAAATTGTGTATAAACAACTAGAAAAAGATTTTACAGTTATTATGCTTGCTTTATTTGCAGGGCTGGCTCCACTGAAACCAATATCAGCCGACTACAACACAGGGTTATTGATCTGCTGCATTTCTGGATCGAAGGTTATTTTAGCATTGACTTTCAAGGGAGATCACACCTGCTTGCACATCTTCAGAACTTTATAGTAGAACATGTAAGTTATCACTCCTTACCACATTGCTCCGACTATTACACATACATATTATAAACCCTTCACCACACAATCACAAGCTTAAACGACCCTGAAGAAGAAGGCTGTTGAAAACATTGTGGAAAAAGGAGAAAATGTTGTTAACCAGCATTTTCTCCATTTTCCACATTGTTGTCTTCTCTTTCAAAGACATGTTGCTTCATTTTAGCCACATTTTATTTGTTGTCTTCAAATGCTTTCAATGCGGACCAGTCTAAATTCTTGTTGATTTGTAAAGAATTAATTGTTGACCAAATGACTAGCATATTTTCCTTTTCCTTCAATATTTCCTACAATGTTTTCTACTCACTCATAGAGGAGCCTGAAATTCAGTTGTCTAGTAAAGGGTTAAACATAATTTCCACCAAGAAGTTCATTTCCAGTTCTATGAACCCTTTACCACACAATCCTGAGTTTAAACGACCTTAGGGGGGAGAAGACTTTTGAAAAAATTGAGGGAAAAGAAGAAAATGCCAGTAACCAGCATTTTCTCCTTTTCCCATTATTTTTTTCTACCCAAAGACAAATTCAATCATTTGAGTAGCATTTGATTTGTCATCTACAAATGCTTTCAGTCTGGACAGGTCTGAAAATTTCTTGTGTGGTAAATAGTTGATAGTTCAATAACAGTACCTTGGAGTGAAGTGTTATGAGTTTGCTGTATCTTTTTAGGTGTCTTAGAAGTACTTTTTGATGAAAATAACTTTTTTGTTTGATCTGTATTTCAGATTAAAGATGAATCAGAGAGTGGTCATAGTTTACTGGCATTGCTTAGCAACTGTAGCACGGGCAACAACCTTGAACTTTCCTCAGCTGACCCAGAAGAGTCTGAAATGCACTTCTGGCAAAAAGAGGGGACAAAAATAAAGGTAAAATGATGTTTTTCATTTAATCCTGTGATTTTATGACCCTGAGTAAGACGGCCTTTCAATATTTTTAGGGAAATGCTGGATACTATCATTTTCTTCTTTTTCTATAGTGTTTTTTTTTCTATACTTAAATGGCCATCAAGTGAGCTATGTCTAATTTGTTGTCTGTAGTGCTTTCCATAGGACCAAGCTTTAGATGTTGTGGTCTTGTTATGACAAAAGTTTCTCATAAGTGAGATATTGACTGGCCTTGTTTTCAAAAGGGGTGACACTATCACAAATAAACAATTTACAGAAAAAAAGGCCCAGATAAGTTCCATGTACCTTTTCTTTTTGCATTATCTAATCAATCCAGTTGACTCCTACACTGACCCAAACATTTCAATAATTAGAAAAGACAATAATATTTAACTTTCATAAATTAACTAAATCTCTACCAAATGACAAAACTGCAGACTTGTCTAAATTGAAAATATCTGCAGACAACAGTTTAAATGTAAATCAGATGATGGAACTTTCCTTTAATAAGGTAGAAAACATTGTGGGAAAAGGAGAAAATGCTGGATACCAGCATTTTCTCCTTTTCCCACAATGTTTTCAAAACACTTCTTCCTCAGGCTGATAAATCTTGGGATAGTGTGGGAAAGGGTTAGGAAATAAAGCCTATTTCCTCAAGGTCTTGAAAACACAGTCTTGATCATCTGCTAGAGGACTGAGTGTGGATAATTGACAAGAATACTGTTCTTAACTCATTACCACACAATCCCAAGTTGTAGCGACCCTGTAAAAGAAGGCTTTTAAAAACATTTTGGGAATAGAGGAAAATGCTGGATAACCAGCATTTTCTCCTTTACCCACAATGTTTTCTGTTCTTTCAGAGGTACACTCCCATCATTTGATCCACATTTGCATTGTTTGAAATTGCTGTCAAAATAATAAAGTCTTAGATTTTGTAGTGTGGTAAAGAGTTAAATAATGTTGGGGAGAAAAGTTCTAAATGCAGGTACCTATATATGAAAATGTATGACAAAAGAAGTCACTGCTGAAAAAGATTGATCAACAGGAGATAATGTGTGAAACCCTAGCATGCCAACAAGTAGAAAAAGACATTTTTGGACTTGGAAAAAAAAAATATCAATTACGGCTTTAACTCTATATCACACAGTCCCAACTTTTAAAGACCCTGAGGAAGAAGCCTTTTGAAAACATTATGAGAAAAGGAGAAAATGCTGGTAACCAGCATTTTCTCCATTTCCCACAATGTTTTCTGCTCTATCAAGGAAAAATTGAGTCATTTTTGCCACCTTTAATTTGACTTCTGCAATTGCTTTCAATTTTGACAAGTCCAAAATTTGGTTGTTTGGTAGCGTGTTAAGGCTGCTTATGGCAACAATACTTCACCGTTAGAATCATTGTGTAATCTAGATTAGACTACAGATCTCGTTCACTTTGATCTTGATCGGCACTGGCTGCAGAAGGAACCACAGATGTGATAGGCATTTGACTAACAGTTATAATTTCAAACACATTTTACATGTTTGATCTATTATCATAATATCTGGTGTTTCTGGCCTCAAGGAAGAGGGATCTTTGAAAACATAGAGAGGAAAAGGCTGGTATTCAGCTTTTTCTCCTGTCCTCATAATGTCTTCTATCCTTTCAAAGACAAATTCCATCCACATTTAAATTGTCATTTGCAAATAGTTTGAGCATGAGTAAATCTGAAATTTTGTCTCATGGTAAAGAATTGATTAGCAAATATATAATATGCTACTTATATCACTGACAACATTTTCTGTGTGCTTTTTTTTTTCATTTGATTTTCATTTCATTTTTTCCTCTATTCGATATCCTACTTTATTACAGTTGTGCATTTAATTTTTTGTGTGCATTTTGTAGCAAAATGAAAAAAGTGAAAAAAGATCTGAGGTATTGACTTTGTATATACTACAGATGTACATGTTTATTTAGATAACATTTATTCTCCTGTTGTAGCATGCCTGGGTAAAAATGAACTGAGATTTTTTGTAGGATTAAAATTACACTTTGTATACATTATTTGAGCAATCAGCCTGTAAAGAAAGTCATATAGAGTCACCAAAAGGCAGGTAACATATTACATATACAACGTGCAAATAACATTTTGGGTCTGTAGCACAATCAAAAAACATTCTTGCTAGGAAAATTGCTTGAATTTACCAATTCCATTTTTAGCTCCACTGGCCGAAGGCCAGAGAGCTATTGTCATGGCGTTGTGTCCGTCGTGTGTCCGTCCGTCCGTCCGTTCGTTCGTCTGTGCGTGCGTCCGTAAACTTTTTCTTTAAAAAACTTCTCCTCAGAAACTATTGACTGGATTTTTACCAAATTTCACAGGAATGTTTCTTTGGTGGTCCTCTTTCAAATTCCTTCAAATAATTGTGTTCCATGAAGAATTCTGGTTGCTATGGCAACCAAAGTAAAAAACCTTTAAAAATCTTCTCCTCCCAAACCACTATTTGGATAGCATTATTATTTTGCAGGAATGTTCCTTAGATACAGGTTTACAGAATTCCTTAAAAGAAAAAAGATCTGTCAAAAAACATGGCTTTTATGGGAGACTCATTTTCCTTTTATGGTATAAAGTAAAATCTTTGAAAAATTTCTTCTCTAAAACTATTCATTGGATTTCATTGTTGTTTTGCAGGTAAGTTCCTATGGTGGTTGTCTACCAAATTGTTTCTTCAGTGAGCTAAAATGCAGCATTGAATGATAATTGTTAAAAGCTTCCTTTCGCCATTATAGAAATATCAGGCCTGTGGAGCGATACAGGCGCTCAAGCGCCTCTAGTTTGCCATAGCACACTAGCAGGTAATATTGATTAGTCAAGATTAAACAAGGTTTGTTTTCCAAGTGGTTGGCAACATTTTTTAGGAGATGGTGACTTAATTGATTTTGATAACAAAATGTGAATATTTGAAGTTAACAACAATCACCACTTTAACCATTGCATACTTAAACAGCGATATTGTGTCACTTTGAGTATAAAAACATGGAATTCATACATGTTGCAGAATTTGGAATATTTGTGCATGAATATTTTGGAATGTACTGATATGGTTTATAAGATTTATTCAAAGCTTCATCAAACAATCCAGAGTTTCAACAACCTTGTAGGAGAAGGCTTTTAAAAGCACTGAAAACTATTTTATACCTGCACTGTCTAAAGACTGTTTTGATAATATCTTGCCAGATGACACAATATTGCTTTTAAACCATTGAAAGTTAATTATCATTACATTGGTTTTTGGACTATTTTACTGCTAGAAAACTGAAAAAAAAACACCACAGAATCTCAGTTTATTTTTACTTTAAATGTGGTAACAAGTCAGTAATATAGTGATAGTAAAGCTAATGTAAATGTATTAAATGTGTGTCCATCTCAATCACTCAGAATGGTTAACCCTTTACCACACGACAAATTTTAGACCTGTCCTATTTGAAAGCATTTGCAGAGGACAGTTTCAATGTGGATCATATGAAATGATTTTTCTTTGATAGGGTAGAAAACATTGTGGGAAAAGGAGAAAATGCTGGTTACCAGCATTTTCTCCTTTTCCCACAATGTTTTCAAAAGCCGTCTCTATCAGGGGTGTCAAAAGTCATCATTGTGTGGTAAAGGGTTAAATGATTTCTGAAATAACAATTATGTAGCCTTGGAATTGAATGAGTAAATTTTTCTTTATCCTTTGTTATTTAAATACTCGCAATAAATCTCATTGCTTACATTTTATTAAGCTAGAGTTGTTCTGGTTCTGCTAAGTAATTTGTTGGCAAGGAAATCTATACAAGTGATATTTTTATTTAAAAAAAATGATTACTAAGTAGATGTTGCAGCTAAAGTATAATGGATGATGAATAAGCAAACATTGTTGTTTAATGTAAAATTCCTTTGGTCTGTGCACATAGTCTTTTTCTCATCAAGTTTTCATAATGCATCAAATTTTTGAAACGGTGTTCAGCAGAGATAGCATTTTGTCCAATTATTTTTTCTTATGTAAAATCCCACCCTTTTTATATTGGTGTTGTGTTTTTTTATTTTTTTAATCGTAATGCTGATTTGGTTTAATGAGTTGTCAGTATGTTTTTAGAAGCTAAATGCACCGTTGGCCAAGACTAGGAGCCCAGTCTGTAATCATGGGCTGGCTGATACAAATTCCACGTACTGCTGATTTTTCTTTTTGAGGATTGATGATGGTCATTGCAACAGGATTCATTCCTCTCTCACTGCTGGTATTGTTTCTATGATGGTTATGTGGGATAGCAGTCATTGGCATGGTGAGAATATTAACCAAAGTACTGGTACGAGAAACTCCAGGAAAGCATGCATAGGTGCACTGGAATATTTTTGAAAACAGCATTAAACACCATACAAACAAATCAACATGTCCCTTTGATTAGATTTGCCATAATGTGTTTGCATACAACTCATAATTAACATTTACTGGGTTTCTGTATTTGTGCTATCTTTTCATTGTCTTGATATAATATTTGAGCAACGATAACCCTTGACCAAACAGTTCCATGTTTTACAGACCCTATGAAAAAGGGCCTTATGAAAAATTGTAGGAAAAGGAGAAAATGCTGATAAACAGCATTTTCTTCTTTCCTCACAATGTTTTCTGATTTTGAGTCACACTTATTGTGTGAACTGCAAATGCTTAGGGAAAACCTAAATTTTATCATCTGGTAAAGTGCTAAGGCTTCTATTCTAATACCTTACAGTAGCTAGATAATCACCTTTCTTATCATATTTTTGAAAAAAAAACAGGCCTTGTGATATAGAATCCAAGCTTAGTTAGGCTCTTGTCCAGGTTTAAAAGCTGTCACTGAGACATGCCACTGGACTTTATTTTGATGTAGATGTTTCTTTTTTGGGGAAAGAAGTCAGTGGGATAGAAAAGGTCTTGTACTCAGCCATGGTAAAAATGAAACAGGAATAGGTTTACTGGCAAGAGGATGACTAAATATGACTAATATATATTGATAACAGCCTGAAACAAGAAGAAACCAGAATATTTTGAATATATTCTGTTATGTGTGACCATAATTATTTTTCATATCTCTCTTTATAGCTCAGTGCTGCCTATATGCAGCAGTCTACTTTGATGTATTCATTTTTGTTTTTCTGCAGCTATTTGTTTCAGGAAAAAATGTGTTAGTGGTATGGTCTTGTTTTTATGAAGTTTATTTTACTTTTTCCTCTGCTAAAATAATGTATTGTCTTAATAAGTGTGAGCTATGTTCTGGCAAAGGGGGCTTTAATGCATCTTTGTGATACATTATGTCAAGCAAGTCACTACTTTGTTATGAACCAATATGATTCTTTTTATCTTACAGCCAACTAAATAGTGAGGTAGAGTGGTCCTTGGACAGACAAAAAATTTACCAGTAGCAAAGTGTTTCGACCTAGGTCAGCTTGTGTATACTGCACAGACTTACCCGGGTAGATACTGTTTGCAGATACACTAAAACTCCCTTTTCCTAGCAGAACAGATGTTTCAGCCTTGCAAGCATTTTATCGAAAAACCATCCTATTCTCACATTCATCTTTTACGATTTAAAATGTTAATGATGATACAATCTATAGATAGATCTCATAGATCAAAAGACTCTATAGATTTCCTATAGTATGTTTTCTTTCATCACATTTTGTTTTCTTGAATTTTTCATTAATTTGTTATAAGTTATTTTATGAATTCAAAATGTTAGCTTGAAACTAGGCCCAGCTCTGCTCCTGTAAAAAATCTTTCCAGAAATGGATACCCCTGCACTAAATATCAATTATAATTTCTTTTTCACATTTTCAGTGGGAATCATTCAAGTCGCTTGTTAGGGGAAAATCTAGCGCCAAAGACAAGGCTGGAAAAGTGAAGATATCAGCTGTGGTTGTAGAGCGAGGAGGTCGCCGAGCTGGGTCGCACGAAATGTTACCCATGATGCCTACTTCACGCAGAAACGAGAGTTTTATGCTGGGTGATTACACTTCCCTGAGCCTGGCAGAGCAACTGTGTCTGATAGAGCAGGTAATATGCAAATTACCTTCTCACTGGACATCGTATTCACCAACCTTTCTTTATCTTATTCTCCAGAATTTTCTACATTTGTAAGTAACACAACTTCTGATTGGCTAAACCGAATGGTTTAGCCAATCAGAAGTTGTGTTACTTACAAATTTAGAAAATCTTTGAGAATAAAACTAAGAATATTCTCAAGAATGGTTGGTGAATACAGGCTCTGTACTCATGTATACTGAAAGAATTTCTAGAGGACAAAGTAAGTAAGTCATGCTCTATGAAACCGGAGTATGATGCATTTGCAAAAAGTATTGACCCAGGTCAGGCAGTGCAGTCTACGCAGGTTGACCTGGATCAAAATGGTCTGTTACAGGTCAATTTTCTGCATGTCCATGGACCATTCTATCTTATTATTCAGTTGGTTGTTAGATAAAATGGATTTTATGGATTTAAAAATATGTGATGACCATCTTGTTAGCTCACCTGAGGGGAGCTTTTAGGGTCACGCTGTGTCTATCGTCCGCCGTGCGGCGTCAACAATTCTTTAAAGATCTCCTCCTCCTAAACCGCTTGGCCAATATGGACCAAATTTTGCTGGAATGTTCCTTTGGGAGGTCCTCTTTAAAAATTGTTCACAAAATTTGATTTCATCAAAACCTCTGGTTGCCATGGCAACCAAATGGAATTTTTCAAGAAATTCTTTAAAAATCTTCTCCTCTGAAACTGCAGGTCAGATTTTAGAATAATTTCACATATATGTTCCTTGGGTGATCCTTTTCAAAAACTGTTCGCAAAATTTTGATTCGTTGAAAAACATGGCCGTGGTGGAGGGGGGGGCTCTTGGCGTCCATCGGTGTCAACAATTCTATAAAAATCTTCTCTGAAACCGCTGGTCAGATTTTGAAATAATTTCACAGATATGTTCCTTGGGTGACCCTTTTCAAAAATTGTTTGCGAAATTTTGATCCGTCGAAAAACATGGCCGTAATGGAGGGGAGGGGGGGCTCTTGGCGTCCAGCGGTGTCAACAATTCTTTAAACATCTTCTCCTCTGAAACGCTTGGCCGATTTGGACCAAACTTGGCTGGAATGTTCCTTGGGAGGTCCTGTTTAAAAAGTGTTCACAGAATATGTTTTCATCAAAAACTCTGGTTGCCATGGCAACCAAATGGAATTTACTTAGAAATTCTTTAAAAATCTTCTCCTCTGAAACCGCTGGTCAGATTTTGAAATAATTTCAAATATATGTTCCTTGGGTGACCCTTTTCAAAAATTGTTCACGAAATTTTGATTTGTCGAAAAACATGGCCGTGGTAGAAGGGGGGGCTCTCGGCGTCCATCAGTGTCAACAATTCTATAAAAATCTTCTCCTCTGAAACTGGCGGTCAGATTTTGAAATAATTTCACAGATATGTTCCTTGGGTGACCCTTTTCAAAATTTGTTCGCAAAATTTTGATCCGTCGAAAAGCATGGCTGTTGTGGGGGGGGCGCTCTTGGCGTCCAGCGATGTCAACAATTCGTTAAACATCTTCTCCTCCTACACCACTTAGCCGATTTGGACAAAACTTGGCTGGAATGTTCCTTGGAGGTCCTCTTTAAAAATTGTTCACAGAATTTGATTTCATCAAAAACTCTGGTTGCCATGGGAACCAAATGGAATTTTCCAAGAAATTCTTTAAAAATCTTCTCCTCTGAAACCGCTGGTCAGATTTTGAAATAATTTCACAGATATGTTCCTTGGGTGACCCTTTTCAAAAATTGTTCACGAAATTTTGATTCGTCGAAAAACATGGCCATGGTAGAAGGGGGGCTCTTGGCGCCCATTGGTGTCAACAATTCTATAAAAATCTTCTCCTCTGAAACCGCTGGTCAGATTTTGAAATAATTTCACAGATATGTTCCTTGGGTGACCCTTTTCAAAAAGTGTTTGCGAAATTTTGATCCGTCGAAAAACATGGCCGTGGTGGAGGGGGGGGCTCTTGGCGTCCAGCAGTGTCAACAATTCTTTAAACATCTTCTCCTCTGAAACCGCTTGGCCGATTTGGACCAAACTTGGCTGGAATGTTCCTTGGGAGGTCCTGTTTAAAAAGTGTTCACAGAATATGATTTCATAAAAAACTCTGGTTGCCATGGCAACCAAATGAAATTTACTTAGAAATTCTTTAAAAATCTTCTCCTCTGAAACAGCTGGTAAGATTTTGAAATAATTTCAAATATATGTTCCTTGGGTGACCCTTTTCAAAATTTGTACACGAAATTTTGATTTGTCGAAAAACATGGCCGTGGTAGAAGGGGGGGCTCTCGGCGTCCATCGGTGTCAACAATTCTATAAAAATCCTCTCCTCTGAAACTGGCGGTCAGATTTTGAAATAATTTCACAGATATGTTCCTTGGGTGACCCTTTTCAAAACTTGTTTGCAAAATTTTGATCCGTCGAAAAGCATGGCTGTTGTGGAGGAGGGGGCGCTCTTGGCGTCCAGCGGTGTCAACAATTCTTTAAATATCTTCTCCTCCTACACCACTTAGCCGATTTGGACCAAACTTGGCTGGAATGTTCCTTGGGAGATCCTCTTTAAAAATTGTTCACAAAATTTGATTTCATCAAAAATCTGGTTGCCATGGCTACCAAATGGAATTTTCCAAGAAATTCTTTAAAAATCTTCTCCTCTGAAACCGCTGGTCAGATTTTGAAATAATTTCACATATATGTTCCTTGGGTGACCCTTTTCAAAAATTGTTCACGAAATTTTGATTTGTCGAAAAACATGGCCGTGGTAGAAGGGGGCCTCTCGGCGCCCATTGGTGTCAACAATTCTATAAAAATCTTCTCCTCTGAAACCGCTGGTCAGATTTTGAAATAATTTCACAGATATGTTCCTTGGGTGACCCTTTTCAAAAATTGTTCAAGAAATTCTGATCCGTCGAAAAATATGGCCGTGGTGGAAGGGGGGGCTCTTGGCGTCCAGCGGTGTTAACAATTCTTTAAACATCTCCTCCTCCTACACCGCTTGGCCGATTTGGACCAAACTTGGCTGGAATGTTCCTTGGGAGGTCCTCTTTAAAAACTTCACAGAATTTGATTTCATCAAAAACTCTGGTTGCCATGGCAACCAAATGGAGTTTTCCAAGAAATTCTTTAAAAATCTTCTCCTCTGAAACCGCTGGTCAGATTTTAAAATAATTTCACAGATATGTTCCTTGGGTGAGTCTTTTCAAAATTTGTTCGCGAAATTTTGATCCGTCGAAAAACATGGCCGTGGTGGAGGGGGGGGTTCTTGGCGTCCAGCGGTGTCAACAATTGTATAAAAATCTTCTCCTCTGAAACCGCTGGTCAGATTTTGAAATAATTTCACAGATGTGTTCCTTGAGTGACCTTTTTCAAAAAGTGTTCGCAAAATTTTGATCCATTGAAAAACATTGCCGTAATGGAGGGTGGGGGGCTCTTGGCGTCCAGTGGAGTCAACAATTCTTTAAACGTCTTCTCCTCCATCACCACCTGGCTGATTTAGACCAAACTTGGCTGGAATGTTCCTTGGGAGGTCCTCTTTAAAAATTGTTCACAGAATTTGATTTCATCAAAAACTCTGGTTGCCATGGCAACCAAATGGAATTTTCCAAGAAATTCTTTAAAAATCTTCTCCTCTGAAACTGGTGGTCAGATTTTGAAATAATTTCACAGATATGTTCCTTAGGTGACCCTTTTTTAAAAAATGTTCGCGAAATTTTGATCCGTTAAAAAACATGGCGCCGTTGTTGGGGGGGGGGGGGGCTCTTGGCGTCCAGTGGAGTCAACAATTCTTTAAACGTCTTCTCCTCCATCACCACCTGGCTGATTTAGACCAAACTTGGCTGGAATGTTCCTTGGGAGGTCCTCTTTAAAAATTGTTCACAGAATTTGATATCATCAAAATCTCTAGTTGCCATTGCAACCAAATGGAATTTACCAAGAAATTCTTTAAAAATCTTATTCTCTGAAACCGCTGGTCAGATTTCAAAATAATTTCACATATATGTTCCTTGGGTGACCCTTTTAGAGAAATTGTTCGCGAAATTCTGATCTGTTGAAAAACATGGCCGTTGTGGAGGGGGCGGCTCTTGGCGTCCAGCGGTGTCAACAATTCTATAAAAATCTTCTCCTCTGAAGCCGCTAGTCAGATTTTGAAATAATTTCACAGATTTGTTCCTTGGGTGACCCTTTTCAAAACTTGTCTGTGAAATTCTGATCCGTCGAAAAACATGGCCGTGATGGAGGGGGCAGGGGGCTCTTGGCGTCCAGCGGTGTCAACAGTTCTTTAAACATCTTCTCCTCCTACACCACTTGGCTGATTTGGACCAAACTTGGCTGGAATGTTCCTTGGGAGGTCCTCTTTAAAAACTGTTGACAGAATTTGATTTCATCAAAAACTCTGGTTGCCATGGCAACCAAATGGAATTTTCCAAGAAATTCTTTGAAAATCTTGTCCTCTGAAATAGCTGGTCAGATTTTGAAATAATTTCACATATATGTTCCTTGGGTGACCTTTTTTTAAAAATTGTTCGCGAAATTTTGATCCGTTAAGAAACATGGCCGTGGTGGAGGGGGGGGGCTCTTGGCGTCCAGAGGTGTCAACAATTCTTTAAACATCTTCTCCTCCTAAACTGCTTGGCCAATTGGGACCAAACTTGGCTGGAATGTTCCTTGGGAGGTCCTCTTTAAAAATTGTTCACAGAATTTGATTTCATCAAAAACTCTGGTTGCCATGGGAACCAAATGGAATTTACCAAGAAATTGAATAAAAATCTTCTCCTCTGAAACCACTGGTCAGATTTTGAAATAATTTCACAGATATGTTCCTTGGGTGACCCTTTTCAAAAAGTGTTCTCGAAATTTTGATCTGTCGAATAACATGGCCGTTGTGGGGGGGGGGTGCGGCTCTTGGCGTCCAGCGGTGTCAACAATTCTATAAAAATCTTCTCCTCTGAAACCGCTGGTCAGATTTTGAAATAATTTCACAGATATGTTCCTTGGGTGACCCTTTTCAAAAATTGTTCGCGAAATTCTGATCCTTCGAAAAACATGGCCGTGGTGGAGGGGGGGGCTCTTGGCATCTAGCGGTGTCAACAATTCTTTAAACATCTCCTCCTCCTACACCGCTTGGCCGATTTGGACCAAACTTGGCTGGAATGTTCCTTGGGAGGTCCTCTTTAACAATTGTTCACAGAATTTGATTTCATCAAAAACTCTGGTTGCCATGGGAACCAAATGGAATTTACCAAGAAATTCTTTAAAAATATACTCCTCTGAAACCACTGGTCAGATTTTGAAATAATTTCACAGATATGTTCCTTGGGTGACCCTTTTCAAAAAGTATTCGCGAAATTTTGATCTGTCGAATAACATGGCCGTTGTGGGGGGGTGCGGCTCTTGGCGTCCAGCGGTGTTAACAATTCTATAAAAATCTTCTCCTCTGAAACCGCTGGTCAGATTTTTAAAATAATTTCACAGATATGTTCCTTGGGTGACCCTTTTCAAAAATTGTTCGCGAAATTCTGATCCTTCGAAAAACATGGCCGTGGTGGAGGGGGGGGCTCTTGGCGTCCAGCGGTGTCAACAATTCTTTAAACATCTCCTCCTCCTACACCGCTTGGCCGATTTGGACCAAACTTGGCTTGAATGTTCCTTGGGAGGTCCTTTTTAAAAATTGCTCACAAAATTTGATTTCATCAAAAACTCTGGTTGCCATGGGAACCAAATGGAATTTTCCAAGAAATTCTTTAAAAATCTTCTCCTCTGAAACCGCTGGTCAGATTTTGAAATAATTTCACAGATATGTTCCTTGGGTGACCCTTTTCAAAAATTGTTCGAGAAATTTTGATCTGTCGAATAACATGGCCGTTGTGGGGGGGGGGGGGGGAGCGGCTCTTGGCGTCCAGCGGTGTCAACAATTCTATAAAAATCTTCTCCTGTGAAACAGCTGGTCAGATTTTGAAATAATTTCAGATATGTTCCTTGGGTGACCCTTTTCAAAAATTGTTTGCGAAATTCTGATCCATTGAAAAACATGGCCGTGGTGGAGGGGGGGGGCTCTTGGCGTCCAGCGGTGTCAACAATTCTTTAAACATCTCCTCCTACACTGCTTGGCCGATTTGGACTAAACTTGGCTTGAATGTTCCCTTGGAGGTCCTCTTTAAAAATTGTTCACAAAATTTGATTTCATCAAAAACTTTGGTTGCCATTGGAACCAAATGGAATTTTCCAAGAAATTCTTTAAAAATCTTCTCCTCTGAAACCGCTGGTCAGATTTTGAAATAATTTCACAGATATGTTCCTTGGGTGACCCTTTTCAAAACTTGTTTGCGAAATTTTGATCCGTCGAAAAACATGGCTGTGGTGGAGGGGGGGCTCTTGGCGTCCAGCGGTGTCAACAATTCTATAAAAAATCTTCTCCTCTGAAACCGCTGGTCAGATTTTGAAATAATTTCACAGATATGTTCCTTGAGTGACCCTTTTCAAAAACTGTTCGAGAAATTTTGATCCGTCGAAAAACATGGCCGTGATGGAGGGGGGGGGCTCTTGGCGTCCAGCGGAGTCAACAATTCTTTAAACATCTTCTCCTCCTACACCAATTGGTCGATTTGGACCAAACTTGACTGGAATGTTCCTTGGGAGGTCCTTTTTGAAACTGTTCAAAGAATTCGATTTCATCAAAAATTCTGGTTGCCATGGCAACCAAATGGAATTTTCCAAGTAATTCTTTGAAAATCTTGTCCTCTGAAACAGCTGGTCAGATTTTGAAATAATTTCACAGATATGTTCCTTGGGTGACCCTTTTTTAAAAATTGTTCGCGAAATTTTGATCCGTTAAAAAACATGGCCGTTGCGGAGGGGGGGCTCTTGGCGTCCAGCAGTGTCAACAATTCTTTAAACATCTTCTTCTCCTAAACCGCTTGGCCGATTTGGACCAAACTTGGCTGAATGTTCCTTGGGACGTTCCCTTTGAAAGTTGTTCACAGAATTTGATTCATCAAAAACTCTGGTTGCCATGGCAACCAAATAGAATTTTCCAAGAAATTCTTTGATAATTTTCTCCTCTGAAATCACTGGTCAGATTTTGAAATAATTTCACAGATATCTTCCTTGGGTAACCCTTTTTAAAGTTTGTTTGTGTAATTTTGATCCATCGAAAAACATGGCCTTGGTGGGGATGGGCATCTTTGCACTGTATGGACTTTAAGAAATTCTTTGAAATTCTTCTTCTCCTAAACCACTAGTCAGATTTTGAAATAATTTCACAGAAATGTTCCTTAGGTGCCCCTTTTGAAAATTTATTTGCGAAAATTTGATCTGTCAAGAAACATGGCTGTGGTGGGTGGAAGCTATTTGCTCTCTGAGGACATGAAGAAATTCTTAAAAATTTTGTCTTCTCTGAAACCACTATTCAGATTTTGAAGTTGTTTCACAGAAATGATCCTTATATTATACCCCTTATTTAGCTTAGCTGTTTTCAAAGAAAACATGGAGGTATTGAGATAGCCCTGTTGGCGTCATCTGCGTTGTTGTTGTTGTGCAAAAACTTTGACATTTTGTTATATCTCAGCTTCCACTCAACACATGTACTTAAAACTCGGAATAATTGTTCTCTAGTAAAAAGCAACCCATACAACAAGGCCAGTTAACTCCAAAATTGTTTTGTCCAAATTATGCCCCTTTTGCGACTTGGAATTTTATTTTACTATCCAGCAAGGTTCCAACAGCCAATCATTGGCACTCTCATGAGGTGCTCTTGTTCAACTTGATATTTTTAGCCACTATCAGGCATGTGCTCTTGTTCAAGATAAGGTCTTTGGGTGACCTATCCTAAAATTTATTTGCAGAATTCTGATTCGTCAAAAACATGGCTGTTGTGATGATTGTAGGGATGGTGACAGATTTTGAAATGATTTTTAAAGGTGACCTTTGTATAATTGCTTGGCAAAATACAGATTTTGTTTTCTAAAATTTCAATACTTTAAAAAAGGTTGGTTATGGTCCTCTCAAAAATTCAGGTCCTCTCAAAAATTCAGCGATCCAGGGCCATCTTGGCCCTCGTTATAATGCATCACAGATATGCATAAAACCCCCTTTGCCAAAGCGTGGTTCTTTTGTAGCTCTTATGATGTGGTGCCTCTCTTTGAAAGTGTAGAGGACATTGTAAGAAAAGCAGAAAATAATGGTTTCCAGTATTATCTGCATTTCTCACAATGTTTTCAAAACCTTTCTCTCTGGCAACAAAGTTTTCTTTGCAAATGCAAGATGGTTTAGCAAAGGATAATTGAGGATATCTGAAACATTTGAGTCAGTGCCTTGTCTACATGAACGATTGTTGGCTTGCAGTAGTTGAATTTTTGAAATGACAGGAAAAGAAGATTTCCTTAACCCCTTAACCCTTTACCAAACAATAATATTCTGGACTCAACCATTTTGAAACCATTTACAGAAGGCAAACAAATATTGCTCAAATGCTGATTTCTGTCTTTGATAAGGTAGAAAACATTATGGGAAAAGGAGAAAATGCTGGTTACCAGCATTTTCTCCTTTTCCCACAATGCTTTCAATAGCATTCTCTTTTAGGGTCGATTAGAACTCTGGATTGTGTGGTAAAGGATTAGATATCATTGAAGAGTTAAAAAATTCAGATACAATGTGGGTCTTGATTTTTAGCTCTACTGGCTTTCAGCCAGCAGAGCTTATGTCATGGCGTGGTTTCCGTCATCTGTCCGTCTGTCCATCCGTCCGTTAGTCTTTTTCTTGTTTACGCAATAAAGTCTGCATTTGTGGTCAGATTTACATGAAACTTGCACAGTTTGTTTATCTCATCAATAGCTTTAACCCTATTGATTTTGAAAGAAATCCAACAAACAGTATGGGAAAAGTAGCCATTTGAAGTTAAAAATTTCCATTTCTTGTTTACGCCATAAAGTCTGTATTTGTTGTCAGATTTCTGTGAAACTTGCACAGTTTGTTTATCTTATCAATAGCTTCAACCCTTTTGATTTTGAAAAAAATCCAACAAACAGTATGGGAAAAGTAGCTATTTCAAGTTGAACATTTCAAGTTGCTTGTGTACATGATAAAGTCTGCATTTGTGATCAGATTTTTGTGAATTTTTCGGAGTTTGTTTATCTCATCAATAGCTATAACCCTGTTGATTTTGAAAAAAATCCAACAAGCAGTATTGGAAAAGTAGCCATTTCAAGTTGAAAATTTCGATTTCTTATTTACATGATGAAGTCAGCATTTGTGGTCGGATTTTCATGAAACTTGCACAGTTGCTTTGTCTCATCAACAGCTGGAACCCTATTGATTTTGAAAGAAATCTGACAATCAGTATGGGAAAAGTAGCGATTCAAAGTTGAAAATTTCCATTTCTTGTTTTGGCAATGAAGTTCAGTGTTGATTAAATTCTTTTGAAACTTGCAAAGATTCATCAAGGGTTTGAACTCTATCAAAAGTGAAGAAAATCAAGTAAACTGTTCAGGAAACGTAGCCATTTGATAACTTAGTATCGTTTTCTCAACAAAGTCGACATTATTAGTCACATTTCTTTGAAATTTACTAGGATTTTTTAATACAAGGCGTACTGAAACCCTATCAAATATGCCTGGATTCCAAACATTTAGTTTTAAGAAATTTCACTTCAATTTTTTTCACTGTTTGTTCAATTCACCATGCCTACATATGCTGTCTTAGTGGGTTCAAGCCCAGTTGCAAGAACACATTTTTGTGTTTTTTGTGTTTTTTTCTTTTTGCATCATGAATTCATGATGTATGCTGGCATAAAAGCATAAATCACTGCCAGTAGAGTAATTTCAGGCCCTTTAGGGCCTCTAGTTATTACACAGCATAACAAAATTTTAGACATGTCCATATTTAAAGCATTAGTAGAGGACAAAATAAATCGGAATTGAAAGATGCGTACTATCTTCGATTGTAGCAAACATTGTGGGTAAAAGAGAAAAAATTGGTTTCAAAAGCCTTCTTTGTCGGGGTTTTTAAAAGACATTGAATATCTTAGTGTAAGAAAATCAGGTCATGGTATTAACTTGGTATGTACATGATTTAAAATTGTGTTAACCTTTTTACTTCAGGGTATATTCCAGCAGACCCACCCAGTCCATTATCTAGATTCCAAGTCAAGAGGTGTTGGAGTGGCATTAACTATGAAAGCTACTAGAACACCGGCTGTTGCTAGACGGTCAGTACATTATATATATAATCAAATCACATAGATGATGTAGCCTTACAGTCACATGGACTGCTTTCAGCTTGGTTCGATTGGTCAAAATCTTATATTACAATATTCACCTACCAGTCATAAAAAAAGTTTTTCACTCATTTAATCTGTATTTAATTTTCTTACCATTTCTGAATAACATTTTCAACAACAGCAACATTTTCCTGTTAAAATTTGTAAGATATATTTTTATATATTAAAGAAAATTATTCTGTAATATTTTCCTTTGTTTCGCTGCATTTGAAAATTTTGACATCTCCCTCGACTCTGGGTCTTGTGAGATGTCAGTTTTTTTCAGGCAGCTTGAAACAAATACAAGCACCAGGAAAGTTACTCCAACATAATGCTCCATATCTATCTCTTATTCTATCTAAACAGGAGTGTATTTGAGGAAACCAACAGCCTGTTTGTGGAGCCTGTTCTGGACAGTGCAGCCATACAGATGATAATCAATCACTCAGAGGAAGTGACCCATTGGGTGTCAGCTGAAATTGTATCCTGTAGTAACCCTAAAGTAAGATTATAATGTTACTAACTAATTAGATTTGTGACATCCGATAAATAGAAAAGTTGTACACATTGTAGCCACTTCTAGGCTAAGTATTTAAATGTAGAAAATGACCAATCAATCTTTTATCCTAATTCTTTACCTTGCAGTCCTTGATTTATTGACCCTGAGCAAGAAAACTTTTGAAACCATTGTGGGAAAAAAGAGAAATTGGTGGTAACAAGCATTTTCTGCTTTTCCCACGATGTTTTCAACTCTATTTGATTCTTTATCAAACGATAAACGTTTAGACATGTCCAAATTTAAAGCATTTGCCTTACACAAGTCTGGGTTTTTTCAAAGTTTAAAATCATTACACATAGATCTATATGGGTAGAACTGCATAATTCAGCCACAGATATAGCTGTTCTATATTTTCTCGTATTTTTGTTTCTTTGTTGCAGACACAAGTCACAGTTTTGTCCAAGTTTATATTCATAGCTCATACTTGTGTAGAACTGCGTAACTTTGCCACAGCCATGGCTATATTAGATGGACTGGAGAACCTTATCATTAAACAGCTTCCTGCCTGGAAACATCTACCAGCAAAATGCACCTCAGTCATGGATGAACTGGAAGCAACTAGGGTAGGCATCAATTGACCTTTATAAGATTTTAGGATTTTTAACCAGTAGAGCACCAAATAAACCCAATGGATATTTGCTTTGTAGTAATAAGACTAAAAAAATTATCAGGGTCATTGTCCAGTATGTCTCAGGAAAGGGGACAGCTTGCAATTTGATAATTTACAGTATCTCTGTAATTAATGAAGATATTTTCTTCATACTTGGACAAATTGTTAACTATTGAAAGGGAAACCTATACAAGAAGGGCAGATAACCATCAAAGCCTTTTGGACACAGATATGCCCCTTTTTTCGACTTAGAATTTTCACTGAAAATCAAGCAACCTAGCTCTGGCACCGGCATGTTGTTCTCTTATTTCATTTCATATCAGAAGGCCAAAGTCTTTGTTATTTGTATGAAGCATGATCTAGTTGGTCTTTATTAATTGTCTTTGAATTATGTTGCTGGGGTGGAGAATGGAATGTTACATGTTATAACAGTTAAACAAAGAGAATTCAAAAAGTCATCATGTTTACATGCAAAAAAAAAGGTCTAGAGTGTTCATATTTTATATGTAGCTTCATCCAGTCATCTTACAGTCCAGGGATCAAATAGTTTTTAAGTAGAGTTACATAGATTGTTTTTTAGAGAAAAAAAAGAATCTTCAGATGTGAATCTTCAGTGCCTGGAACAAGAATTTTTTTTCAGCATTATTTAATGTTCCTCTTCAGTGTAGCATTATTTTTGTTCCAGGAGTTATTCCTTTAGCCCCTGAACCCAGCTTTAACTCTTTACCACACAGTCCCAAGTTTTAACGACCCTGAGGAAGAAAGCCTTTGGAAAACATTGTGGGAAAAGCAGAAAATGCTGGTAACCAGCATTTTCTCTTTTTCCCACAATGCTTTCTACCTTTTCTAAGACAATTTTCTCCATTTGAGCCACATTGTTGTCTGCAACTGCTTTCAGTTTGAATCAGTCTAACATATTGTCATTTGGTAGAGTTAAACAGCCTTGAGGAAAACAGGTTTGTGGTCTGCAAATGCTTTTAGGTCAAGTCTAAAATTTTGTCATTGAATAAATGGTTAAGATGACCCTGGTTTGGGATTGGATCACATGTAAGGATGGAGTTATGAAGTGACATTTGGTTGAAACCAGTAGGCCTAGAACTCATTATTTTGTACTCAAAATAACATTGTCATTTTATTCTATGTTTTGTAGATGTTTCTGAAGAATGATCCATTATCTCTGATGCAACAAGGGAAGGATTGTTATCTGTATCCCACAATTCCTTGTGCTGTATTCTTCCTGTTACATATTCAACAGTCAGAGATTGGAGGATTTAAACTGGCCAATCAGATGTACAAGTGGGGAAAGATTAGGTACTTGATTTTATTTTTAATCATTTTCCCATTTGATATGAATTCATATGAATTCATATTTCTCAATAAAGATATAATTTTCATTTTCTTGCTTTTCAGACATTTTTGATCCACCTTATTTGGGAAAATGTGTTGTGAAAAAAGAAGCAGTTGCTTGCAACATGCAATGATTTACAGAAAAATTCTCCTTTTGAAGGCTTATTTTTTTTTACCACAAAATTTATACCCATCAAAATTGAAAACATATTCTGGCAATAAATTTAGCTTGGCATAAATGTGTTTGTCTTTGCAAGGATAGGAAAAAGAAAAAATTGCTGAATACTAGCATCCTCTTTTTCCCCACCAAATGTTTCACAAGTCTCCTTCCTCAGAGTCATGATAATGTGGGGTTGTTTGAATGAGTAAAATAGGAAACTGATGAAACAACATTAAGAAAAATCAGTATCATCACAAAATTAATGTGTGTTTTTTGTTTTTACAGATCTATAGCCCAAGTGATAGATCAGATTCGAGTATTCCGGGAGCATATTTATGGGTTTGAGGCAGACCACACTGTACAAGATACCTTGCGACAGAGGATCAGAGAAATGTCAACACAGGATATTACGAATTTGGCATCACAGAATGAGACAAACTTTCAGAAAGTGTCATCAGGTTCAGGAATCTCAGGAGCTTTCAAGAAGATGAGAGGAAAACTGAAATAAGATGACAGTCATTTTTGACATGATGGAAAACATTGTGAGAAAAGGAGAAACATCATTGTTTGAAACCAGATGTAGTTTACCAACATAATATACTCCTATAGTTTAACACATTACTGTTAAGGATAATTAACCCTTTACCAAAGAATTCTGTGTTTTGATGACATTGACAAAGAAAGGTTTTGAAAACATTGTTGAAAACACTGTTGGTAATCAACATTTTCTCATTTTCCTAACATGTTCTCCTTCCTTTCAATGACAAGTACATGTATCATCATTTCAGTCACTTTTGTTTTCTGCAAGTGCTTTCCAATATGGAGAAAGTTTTGCATTTACAATAGTATTTGATTTTTTTCTAACAAAACATGTATATTATGTAGAACGATCATCTTCGTGGACTAGGGGACAGGATGTCACGGGGAATGAGGTGACTGGTCCGGAAGGTCAGGATTTGAACAGTGTATAGAATAATTGATACATCGGACCCTGACTGTCTGATCTCTTTACCAAATGGCAAAAATTTAGACTGGTCCACATTGGAAGCATTTGCAGACTACAAGATGAATTGGGACTCAGAAATTTAAATTTGCTCTAAGAAAGGTTTAAAAGACTGTAGGAAAAGAAGAAAATACTGATTACCAGCAGAATAGCAAAATGTATTTATTAACTTATCTTTTAAAGCTAAATTGTTTTGTATTGAGCTTAAGCCTGTCCAGGTACCATATTCACAAACATTTCTACACAAACTATTCTAATCCTGTTTTACAAACTAGCCATCTGATAGGCTGAGAGGTTTTGTTTTTGCCAATAAGATGGCTCATCCAGGAATGAAGAGTAAAAAGGATCAGCCAATCAGGTGGCAAGTCAATGAATTTAGCATGAGAACAGTGTAAAGAATGATTAGTGAATACTGCCTGGAAATGATCTATTAATCATTCATATTTTGTACATGAATTCTGCCTGTGATATATTTTACTGAAGTGTGATATAGGGATATGGGTTGCTTATATAGCAAAACCACATGATATTATGTACAAAGGTTGTGCTGTTTTTGTTGTTTAATCAAAATGCATATTGAACAAGTTTAGTCAAATAATTTGTTTCGTCTGTAAGTATTTAATCACTGGACTTGTGTTTATAAAATAAATGATATTCCTTTATTTATGTGCAACATTATCTTCTTATAATTGTACACTACAAGCAATAATCAAGATATTCACTCCTTGCAAAATAAGAACAGCATTTTCGCCTTTTTGCACAATGTTTTCCACCCATTTGAGCTGACCTGAGGTGAGCTTTTGTAATTGTGCTGTGTTTGTTGTATGTCATGCATCATGTGAGTGGCAATAGTACTTTCTGTGCACTTTAGAGACCACAATTTCATTCCGATACTGATGAACTTTGGTCAGAATGTTGTCGTGATAGCATTTGGACTACAAAATCGTCTGGCAAAAGGGAAGATTACAAGGACAAATCAAAGGAAAACATTGTTGACACTCTAGAGGCCACAATTAAAGTTTATATTGATAAAAGTTGGTCAGAATATTCGTCTTGATGTTATCCCTGTCAAGTTTGAAATTGGGTCATGTTTGGTTAAAAAGTGGGTCATTGGGACAAATCTTAGAAAAACCTTTTGTGCAGCCTAGAGGCCGAATTTAGGTCCAATACTCATGAAAGTTTGTCAGAATGTTTGCCTTAATATCTTGTCAGGATGAATCTTTTGTGCACTCTAGAAGCCACATTTTCAGTCTGATGCTCGTGAAAAATTTTAAGAATGTTTGTCTTGACAAGTACAAAACTGGGTCATGTAAAATCAAGGTCACCTGGACAGATCTTAGAAAAACATTGTGTGTGCCCTAGAGGCCATATTTTGTCTGATACTCATGGAAATTGATCAGAATGTCTGTTTTTATAATATCTTGAATAAGTTTGAAAATGGGTCTCATAGGGTCAAAAGGTAGGTCACTGGGACGAATCTTAGAAAAACTTTTTGTGCAATCTAGAGGTCACTGTCAGGTCCAAAACCCATGACAGTTGATCAGAATGTCTGTGTTGGTGTATCTTGGGCAATTTAAATTGGTTCATGTTTTGTCAAAATGGAGGTATCTGGGACAAATCTTTAGAAGAAAAACCTTTGTGCACTCTAGAGGCCTTATTTTGAATTTGATACTCATGAAAATTGGCGAAAAAAACATATGTGTTTCTCATCATCACAATCAGGACCTCTGACTTTATCAGTATTACAAGGGTGCTGCATGCTCAGTGGTAAAGTTTAGGACTTGCAACCTGAGTGGAAGTATCCTAGGTCAAGACACTTCACAACCCCAGCCTAGTACTGGTGAAACCAAGGACATATATGAATATGTGAACTGTCACAGTGATATGACTGAATAATGTTGAAGGCAGCATAAAACACTGTTCAATAACAATTGTCAATGCTAGATGACTTTACTTAGGTGAGCAGCATTTGGCCTTCTTGTCCAAGACATATTCCATTAACTCTTTACCAAACAATCCCGGGTTTTCACGACTCTGAGAAAGAAGGCTTCAGAAAACATTGTGGGAAAAGGAGAAAATGCTGGTAGCCAGGATTTTCTCCTTTTCCCACAATCATTTCTACCCTTCCCAAAACAAATTTCAATTTTTGAGTCACTTTAATTTTGTCGTCTGCTAATGCTTTCAATTTGGACCAGTCTAAAATTTTGTCGTGTGGTAAAGAGTTAATTGGGTAAAGACAAGTCTAGAGTTTTTATTATCTGGAAAGAGTTTAATAGTGTTTAAAAAAAAAGATAAAGGTGTATTGATTTCAGTATGCTCATTTTTCATTGAATTTTTCTGCCGAAATGACCTAGGAATTGGACACATGTAACATATTTTCATACTTAAGATACTTAAAGTTATGGCTTCAGAAGCATCTTTGTAAAGTATGGGAAATTGTAGAAATTGCATGAAATTTATCAGTTTAAGAAGTGTGATGCAAGTAGAAATTTAGTGCATTCCACAGGTAACGTGTTAATTCTTTGCCAGACAACAAAATTGTTAACTTTAAAATATTAAAAGCATTTGCAGATAACATTTTATCCTTTACCACACAAATACGATTTCAAATGGCCCTGTGAAAGAAGCCTTTTGAAAACATGGTGGGAAAAGGAGAAAATGATGGTTACCAGCATTTTCTTCTTTTCCCACAATGTTTTCTACACTTCCATACCGAAATTTCAGTTTGTGAGTCAAATCTAGTTTTTCATCTGCAAAATGCTTTCACTTGGGACAAGTCTAAAATTTTGTCGTTTGGTAAAGGGTTAAATGTGGCTAAGATATGGATTTGTCTTTGAAACGATAGGAGACATTGTGGAAAAAGGAGAAAATGCTCTTTACCTACCAGCATTTTCGCCTTTTTTCCAGAAGGTTTTCGAAAGTCCCCAACCAGGGTCACCAAAAAACAAGATCACAAAGTAATATTCATTTTCAGTCTTTACAAGGTACCTTAATATTGCTTTTCTATGATTTGGCCAAAATATCTTACCAGTATCAATGTCTGACAATATCAGACTGAAACCTCTGTGAGGTCTGATTGTGATCTACATATTTTTTTACCTCAAAAGCACCTTAACGTGTGTCCAGAGGGCTAATTTTAGGAATTTGATTGATTTTGCAAAAAAATTTATGTTATGAAATACTTGAGACATTTTTTAATTGAGTATTCTAAGTATATTTTTAGAGCTTTGCTAATTTACTTTATTTATGGTATTAGAAATATATTTGTTGAGTGATTATGAAAACGAAATACATTTTTGTTTCCTTAACCATCCCTCTTTGACTCTTTTATGGGGAAGTAACCAGTGGTGTTAAATACATGTTACATGTATATGTAAAACTGGTTAAAGAAAGACCAGGAGCTCATGGATAATTTCAATGGCAATTGTAATAGAGCTAAAATGATGCTTAACCCTATAAGTGCCTTCCACAACTATAGTTGCCTTTGCAGTGAGTGAAGATCAAGATCAGACTGCACAAAACATACAGTCTGATCATTTATCTACACTGTCAGCTCTGCTGAAACACTACAGACAAAAAGCAAGCACAAAAGTACAGGGCTTATTCTAGACTGAAAATATCCTTTAGGTTTAATTGGCTCTTTAACTCTTTACCAAACAATCCTGACTTTTAACGACCCTGAAGAAGAGGACTTTTGAAAACATGGTGGGAAAAGGAGAAAATGTTGGTAACCAGCATTTTCTCCTTTTCCCACAATGTTTTCTACCATTCCCAAGACAAATTTTAATTTTTAAGTCATTCATTTTGTCATCTGCAAATGCTTTCAGTTTGGGCAAGTCTAAAATTTGGTAAAGAGTTAAGGGATAAAACACCACTAAAACAAACCTGTAACATCTTTACATATATCTTTGACCCTTGCCTGGGTTCTAGCCCAACAATTTTTCCTTCTATATATTCACACATTACTTGTCAAAATGAGGGTAATAATTATGGAAGCAATAAACAGCTTTAACACAGATCCGTATGTACCATGAAAGGGAACTGCGATAAGGAGTGATTAAACAATTATTACCGCATAGACCAGCCAACTTTGACTCCTGCATGATCTTTTTAGCTTACCTGAGAAGGGAGTGCTCAAGGGGAGCTTTGGTGATTGTCTCATAAAGAAAAAGAAAGAAATAATACTTTGTAGAAAAATATAGAAAATATTTATTTTGACAAAAAACAGAAGATTCTTTTTGCAACAAAAAGTGACCTTGCTCACTATGATCAAGCTCAGTACTTTCTTGCACAGTTTATTCCACAGAACATAGCGCAGATTTAATCTGCATGATGCACTGGATCGCTTCAAACTAAGATGCAGAAAAACCTAGAGCATTAATTTGCAGACAAAACCTGAAAAAGGTACCAAACTGAACCCAAAAAGTAGAAAAAATAGTTTGAAAAAGAGGAATTTGACATTTTCATTTTTATGCTCTCCAGAGGAGGGGGGGGCATATTGCCACTGCTTCATCTGTCTGTCCTTCTTAACGTCTGTCCAAACTTGTCCAGACCATAATATAACTCCTAAAGTATATCAGCTATAAACTTGTCATTTCATAATCTGATGGATCTCATTGGGGGACAGTGCAATGCACAAGAACCATAATTCTGTCATCATTATTTTCAGAATTATTGCCGTTCGTTAATTCATACTCCAACTGAATAATACCTTTTAACCTTGATTTTTTTTTTCTTTTTAATCTATCTCGCATATCTTCAAAAACATCAAGATATAAATCCTTTTTTTTTTATTTTTGTGACTTTTTTTCCTGTGACTTTTTTTCTGTGACTTTTTTTCCTGTGACTTTTTTTTCCTACATTCGTATTATACAGGTCAAATAGATGGTAGATTAGCAAAATGTCCCTTTTGGACAGGAGACAACATTGTGAGAACAAAGAGTAATCATTTGTTTCAAGCAGTTGCTCCTGTTCCCAAAATGTTTTCACAAAATGTTTTCCAACCCCCACCAGATATACATATAATCAATGACAGGAGTGTAAAATTTCTTTACACAATAACAGGTTAGTAAGGGCTAAATACAGTGCTTGTGGCATAATGCAGATCGGAGTAACAATGTGCTGTATACTATGCAACAAGATTTTTAGGTTTGTCCAAATTGAATGATTTTGCAGACAACTATTAAAATGTGGCTGGAAAAGTGAAATTTGTTTTCCAAGGGTAGAAAAGGTTTTGGAAAAAGGAGAAAATGCTGGATATCATCATTTTCTCCTTTTCTCACAATGTTTTCAAAAGTCCTATTTCCCCCAGACACTGAAACATGGGAATGTGTGGTACAGGGTTAAACAAGTCCATTAATGGTAACAGAATCCTGGCAAAAACTGCTTTAGCTTTGCAACATTTTGGTCTGTTTTTGTTGTCTGACATCTGACTTTCTTGAATTCTTCATTTTTAGTGTCATTTAACTCTTCCAGAGCCATATGCAAAAACCCGATTCCTTATTCACCAACCATTGTTAGAAATATTTTTAGTCTTATGCTGAAGAATTTTCTAAATTTGAAAGTGAAACAGCTTTTGATTGGCTAAACCAAATGGTTTAGCTAATCAGAAGTTGTGTTACGTTCAAATCTAGGAAAGTCCTGAGAAATTTTTTGTTTGTATTGGAGTTTCATATCATGGCAATCAGTGCACCTACGCATGTGTTTGCTGGCTTCCTCACACCAGTACTAACACAACTTTCTTTCGAAGTCACTGACTACTTTTCTCACATGCATCAGAGGTGAGAGGCAAAAAATCGCAGGAAAGAAAGTTGGCTCAACTGGGTATTGAACTCTTGAGAATTAGACTATAATTTTCTGAAGAATGGTTTGTGAATACTGGCTGTAGGCTATTGAGGGCAGATTGGACCAAACTCTGACAGCATGGAACATGCAGTCTGATACTGATTTAATACTATCTGTTATTAAATCAAGCCTTCAAGTTAAAGTTTTTCTGAATTTCAGTGGAATTTCAGTGGTATTTTAATCTGTTGATAGTGCTTGAATCTTCAGATTTTGTGCAAAAAGAGTTAAACATGTCAGCAATAGGCATAATTCTAGACTTATCCATACTAAAATGCACTTGCTCTTTTTGCTCAAGGTCTTTTATGAAAAAGCTTTTTACCCAAGGGTTGTAAAGAACTGTTTATTAGTGTTAACTTAGACCGGACCAAAAAAAAAAAATAAATTTGTCTATGTGAAAGCAACTGCAGATTTAATTTTTTTATCCAAATGACAACAGTTTTTGTTACAAAAGGGTGGAAAATATTTTGGGAAAAGGAGAAAATGTTGTTAATCAGCATTACATTTTCTCCTTTGCCCACAATCTTTTTCAAAAGCTCCATTCTTTTCGTTATTTAATCTAGGATTGCATACTGGTGAAAATGAGTTTAGAAGCATTCAAGCTATGCAAAGCCTTTTTGCAAAGTTCAATCTCTAATAATAAAATTCTATCTTCTTTGTAAACCTGGGTTAACCAGGCCCTAAATCACACAATCCCTAGTTTTAACAAACCATATGGAAAAAGGCTTTTAAAACATTGTCGGAAAAGGAGAAAATACTAGTAACCAGTATTTCATTTCATCCCCACACTATTTTCAACCCTTTTAGAGACAATTTTCACTTTCAGTTATCTATAACTTTAAAAGCTGTAGTCAACTTCATTAAGCAAACAACCTATATTAACTTTTACCAAACAATTGGGAGTTTTACTGACCCTACAGAAGTAAGCTTCCGAAAACATTGTTGGAATAGGAGAAAATGCTCGTAACCAGCTATTTCTCCATTTTCCACAAGCATTTTCTCTTTTTCATACAATGTTTTTAAACTCTTCGAAAATCAAATTTCAATTCTCAAACCGCATTTCTTATCGGCAAATAATTTTAATATGGGCAAGTCTAAAATGTTATAATATGGTAAAGAGTTACGCAGCCATACAATGGGCTCGAAATAAATTGACATGTGCTATGCAAGCAAATATCTTAATCCTTTACCACACAATCCCGACTTTTCACGACCCTGAGAAAGAATCCTTGTGAAAAAAATTGTGGAAAAAGGAGAAAATGCTGGTATCCAGCATTTTCTCCTTTTTCCACAATGTTTTCCACCATTTCACAGACAGGTTATCTTCTTGGCTACATTAAATTTGTTGTTTGCAACTGCTTTCAGATTGGATGAGTCGTTTTTGTCGTTGGGGAAAGAGTTAAGCAAGCACATTTTGAGTGTACCTGAGGCACTTGCTTAATATAGATTGGGCTTTACTTATTTCTCCTTGCAAAAAAAGACTTGCAAATTCTGGTAAATGGAGAAATTGCTTGTTTGTGGCAATTTATCCACGACTGCAATGTTTCCAGATATATTCATACATCAAACCTCCATTATCCCTTTTTTTCACAGGGATATCTTCAAAAGTGTCTGCTGCAACTCTGTTTCAGGAGGTAGTGAGTTACATGATCAATTCTATCAAGAACAGATAACTTGTCAGCTTGGTGTGCAGTCAACATCTCCATCTCTACTTGCCTTTAGCTTGCTAAATTCAACTTGAAGGGATTTCTCCATGTCTAATACAGAAGTGGGCTTTTTATACTGAAAATAAGCAAAAGAATAAACAAATGTGTTTTTTTTTTTTAACATTCTTATTATGTAATTCTTTATCAGATAACAAAATTTCAGGCTTGTACAAATTGAAAATCTTTGCAGACAACAAATTAAGCATTACTCAGTTGTTGTGTCACACTGTAAAAGCCTACCTCCTAAGGTTCATTGAGGATTGATTGGTAAAGGTTTAATGAATACCAGGTTTTCACTTTGGTTCAAAACAATTTTTAACTCTTTGCCACACGACAAAATTTTAGACTAGACCAAAATTGAAAATATCTGCAGATGGCAACTTAAATGTAGCTCAAAATATGACTTTCGTCTTTGATAGGATTGAAAACATTGTGGAAAAAGGAGAAAATGCTGGATACCATTTTCTCCTTTTCCCTCAATGTTTTCAAAAGCCGCCTTCTTCAGGGTCATTAAAACTTGTGATTGTGTAGTAAAGGGTTACATGGTATGTTGTCATTGAGTCCAATATCTCTTATTTGTTCTTTCATCCTGTCTGGAAGATGACATTTTGTTTTCCCCACCTACATGACCAATTTACAGCTGAACAACTAATGGCCTATATAGCATGTTGCCTAAGATTGCTATCGATTTTATTTTGAATTTTCAGTTTACTCTCAATGGGAGGAAATCCTCTGAAGCAAGGAAAAATTACAACTTTGTATAGAGGATGTCTCGCTCTGTAGCGACAAACCAAATATGAAACATTCTGACGACTTCAACCATAGTAGTAAAGGTTTAGCATTCATTGTATTGAAGAAAATGTACATTGTAAACAGGATAAAACATTAACTCTTTGAATCAGCTTGGATAAAAAATTTACAGACAATAAAACTATTTTGATATAGTGAAGAAACCAACATTACAAATGTAGAGCCCTGCCCGGGTGGCTCAGTGGTGAGCGTGTCGGATTCATGACCTGGTGGTTGTGAGTTCGATACCCGGTTGAGGCGAACTTTCTTTCAGGCGTATTTTCGCCTCTCACCTCTCTGAAGCATGTGAGAAAAGTAGTCGGTGGCTTTGGAAAGAAAGTTGTGTTAGTACTGGTGTAAGAAAGCCAGGAAACACATGTGCATCACCGACCGCCATGATATGACAGCTGTTAAAGTGGCGTTAAACCCCAATACAACCAACCAACAAATGTAGGTATCAGTAATGAATGCATAGAAAAGCAGGATACAATTAGTGATGTTTGAGTGATGCTGACATCATTTTAGATTGTAGCATCATTCACGGTATATGGAAAAGAAAACTAGAGCTGTCACTGAATGTGACTTAATACCCCTGCCAGCGCTTTGACAGAAACAGGCAATTTAACAAAAAATTTTCTAAGTTCAAGGGGAGATTACCCTTGAATCATAGGGAGCAGATGATTAAAAACTGCATCTTGCACAACTTCAGTATACGATCAATGTATCAACAAACTTTCAATACAATAGCAGCAAAACTGTAGGTGGAGTTCGCGACACAAAATTACTAGTATTTTGTACACAGACGGACACATGGACGGACGGACAGACAGGCTGATTCCAGTATACTCCCAAAAACATTCGTTTTGCGGGGGTATACTGAAAGAAACACATGTGCTAGAAGTTCAAGTTCTTGTTCCTTTTGAAAATAGGAATGTATATCAAATATTGATAGATAAAGTGATATATACAGGTATAATTTGCACTCTGGCAAAACAGGGTTTAATGTGTCTCCATGATGCGTTATAATAAGCAAATATGGTAACATAGTATAATATATATTGTATCCTCGTGCAAGTCATGTATTTGAGATGAAAAGTTTACAGGTATATAATAAAATAGTATGTGTACTTACTGTGACTATCAATGTATTATTTGCATGTGCAAAAGTTAGACTAGACTGATCAAGAGGAATGTTGCATCTTTCTAGATCTGGAATTCTAAATTTCTTATAGTATCTGAAAATAAAAATATATGCATACATGTACATGTATATCAACAGAATAATTAAGCAAGGGCTTGAATGGAACTTAACTGTTTAGAGTAGTACTGAAAATAATCAAATTCAAATACAAATAACTTGTTTCTAAACCATGCTTGTACAATATAGATAATCAATATAGATTTAAATTGAACCCTTTATCAAACAATCTTTTGTTTTAATGGGCCAATCGAAAGAGTGTTTAATAAACATGTTAGATAAGGAGAAAATGCTGTAACCCAGCATTTTTTCCTTTTTCCACAATGTTTTCTACTCTTTCCAAGATAAATCCCATCATTTGAAATGTAATTCATTTGTTATCTGCATGGATGATTTCTATCATATGAACCATGATTAATTTGGGGTCTACAAGTTCTTTGGATTTGGACAAGTCCAAAATTTTGCTGTTCGGTAAACATTTAAGACAGTATCAGGGGTAGGAAACTTCATATTTGGAGCCAATGGCTCTGACGAGAAAACGTTGTGTTGGTCTTCATTTCTGAAAATATCGGCTGAAAAACCACCAAAAAACAGGTAAACTTGTCATTATTTGTAATCATGTGTTCTTATGTCTTTGAAATTCAAAAAAAAGGAGAATGTCATGCAATGCTCTGGTCTTTCAACGTGTTTTCTACACCATGGAAAGTTGTAACAAGTGTATGATGTTGTCTGAATCATTTGTGGCGTAGGTTGACCATAGCCGAAATAATACATCACCGACCTAAATTCAGTCTATTATTGCAATTTAATTGGCAAATAAGAGAGATTCTTACTGTCCCAAAAGTATTTTGTTCAAATCTGCTGATAAACTCAGTTTCTGAGTTAACTCTTCACCACACAATCCCAAGTTTTAACAACCCTGAAGAAGAAAGCCTTTTGAAAACATT
Organism: Hippopus hippopus; assembly: GCA_946811185.2. NCBI lineage: Eukaryota > Metazoa > Mollusca > Bivalvia > Cardiida > Cardiidae > Hippopus > Hippopus hippopus. Next base: position 32,408,057 of record OX328106.1, read on the forward strand.
GTGGAAAAAGAAGAAAAAATGGTAACCAGCATTTTTTCCTTTTCCCACAATGTTTTCTACCCTTTCTAAGATAATTCTCTCCATTTGAGCCACATTAAAATTGTCGTCTGCAACTGTTTTCAATTTGGACCAGTCTAACAATTTGTCATTTGGTAAAAGGTTAAGCTGAGATTTCATTCTTTGAGATACATTTCACTAACATTAACAGACATAAGTAACATTCTCGAATCCTGAGTTGCTGCAGTATTTCAGATTCAACTCGGCAAAACAAAATGACTAGACTCATTTTCATTGACTGAAGTCCTTTATTTCCTAGAATTGAGTCTGAAACACTGTCAAGTCAAGATTTGAGAATGTTACTAAAATCTGTAAATGTTAGTGAAATGTGTCTCAAATAACAAACTCTGAAAATAAGTCTATAAGCGGATTTGAGTAAAATAAGAGACTTAGGTTTTTTGTGAAACCAGGCCCTGGAGTAGTGCTAATAAATAATCTGGAATGTCTCTGGCTAAAAATATGCCCCCAAGCACCATTTCCCTGATACCTGGTCAGGAGAAAAAAGGGGCATAACTCCAATAATAGTTCATCAATCATCCTGAAAACTGCAAATATACAAGTTTTGCTGGTAGGATGGCCTCCTTCAAGCTGAAATGGTTGAAAAATGTTTAGGAAGAAAAGAAAAAAGGACTAAACGTTAGTTCTCTAGGCGGGTAGACAGAAAGGGAACAAGGAAACAGAAAGCTGAATTAAATACTAACTTTTTGTTACTAGTTCTGATGATGATATTTTGCTCTGTGTCACAAGTTACACTGTATGTCTCTAAAGGGTATGGAAGATTTCTAACTCTCCACTGGAATGCGTTTTTTGTGTCTTTTCTAACAAATACTGGCTGAAAAATAAATCAAAATCTTGCAATTCATATGAAATCAAGAGTAGATTTGCAACAGAACTGTAATGTTTTTTATAGGTTTTTTTTTTTACCTTTCCAAAGTATGGATTCAAATGTTTTAACAAGAATTAAGTATTGCCACAGCTCTTGATTTTCTCTTTTATTCCTAAGTCACATTCACACTTTACTGTCCTGTCAGATAGTTACTGATATAATCTGCAGTCATCAGCAGAATTTATGGGTAGGGTCTATTTTCTAAATGAGTTTATGGAAAGCAGTCACCTGTGCATGTGGACAGACACAGATATGTAAGTATAAATGCAGATGTTAGTGTTTAGAGACATAGCCTTTGATGTAACGCTGTGTGGATAGATACAGACAGAAAGGACTAATCACCTTTAATTACTATCTGGTGTTACTTTTAAATGTGAATAGATTATAGGTTATTGCATTTGTATGGGAATATACTGTGCTGAACGAGTTCTTTTGGTAGAGTTGCCCGAGCTTGCGTGGGCAACTACGCCAAAAGAACAAGTCCAACACAAGATATTTCCATGTGCAAGTGCAATAACCTTTTTATTATATACTTTGATATTGTTTACATAATTTCCCATGATTTAACAGTGTTTTCATCAAATTCCCTGATTTATTTTGTTTATTTCAAAATTTCGACAGCAATAAGAAATCTGTTTCATTGACCTACTGTGGTTTCACAGAATTTTCAACATTGGCTAATGATGATGTCACCATTGCTAGAGATATGCAAATAAACAAGATGGTGACCGAGCATCCTGTTCTTTTGCTAAATAATTTCATTGTCGATAAACATGTTCGATAGACGCATTTTTCATATCTTTTTATTGATTGTGATTTGTGAAACAAATGTTCTGTTTATTTTTTCATGTTTTTATTAAGTACTATGCCTTGAAAAGTTCGTTAATTGTGATGTCTAATGATGAAATTTATGATTATGGGGGCCATTCATATTTTGATTTTTGGACAAATGGCATGTTTTAAAATAGTTCCCTACCTAGCGATGCACGTGAAAAAAGCTCTAAAGCATGTAATATCAACGTAAGCAATATGAAAAAATATTGCATACTTTCATCAAGTGCAAATACATGGGGACAATATCAAAGTATATAATAAACTGATATATATGGACTATTGCACATGCCTTGTGGAGGAGATGGCGTTTGCAGCTGACGTTTGTATACATATTTAAAAGGAAAATAGTGGCATTTATGTCACTACATGTATTTGTCAAATCCAGTAACATGCCTGTTGAAAATAGGCAGAAAACCAGACAGTCTCTACAAAAGGCACCCGTCTGCCTCAACCTTTCCCTGGGATGGCAGTGTTGGGGACACCATGTAGGAGCTGAAAGGTACCAATCTGTAATAATCTGTCTTTGAAATAGCTATTTGCACGTATCTCCATTGATTCATAGGTATAAATATATCTAAGTATTGGCATGTAAGCTATTTATGTTGACAAGTTTCAGATGGTAACAGCACATGACAACAAACCAATGAAATTCATAAGTCTATGTGAACTTGGAATTGACTGTTGAGTGATACATTGAAACACATTAAATATGGATTAGATACAGGTAAGATATAGATAAATGCAGATAAATGCCATCTGTTATAAGGGTTATAAGGTTTATATCATCCTAATCTGTTTTGGCTATTTTCAAAATTTTGGTACTGAAACAAGCAGATCCTATAGATATGATACAGAAATTTAGGAGTGTATGCATTGTATAATGGGCCATTCTGAATAATACAGATAGAACCCAATAATAATCCAGTTTGATAGTTAACAAACAGCCAAAGTTTCATGTAAATATCTTCATTGATAAGAGAGATGGCAAAATACAAAAGTTATCACATGACCACAGGGCTATGGTTTCTTCCACTTTTACGAGACATTTTACGAGACAGCTGAACTAGAAAAAACGAGGCTAATATTTACAAAACTCAAGGATAATATATGGTACTAACATTAGCTGTGCTTTCTACCATTCCCTCCACCTCAAGAGCTCTCATGGGAGCTAGATACTCTCCAACCTCATAATCCCAGCTGCCAACACCACCCAGTGTCCCTCTCTTTCTCCATTTACGAACTGGAAAATGAAAATGTAACAACAAAACTAGATATGTAGTGCACTATAAATAAAAACGCTCATTTGAAATGAAATGTTTTGATCATATTTTATACATCAAACTCATAAAAGAGGTGAAGGAATACATATACATCTTAATTTGTTTACAATACTGCAATTTTATCCTAAATTGAAATGGAAATGTATGTTGAAAACAACATTACAAAAGCAATACATGTTTATAATGGTCAACTTTCAACACATGTGGTTATTGCAGCATTTACCTTCTTCCTGATGTACAGGACTTGAGATGAGAGGATCACTGGTTTGAATCCGCAGCTTGGCAAATTTCTTCTGAGGATTCATGAGAGTCATTGTGACAGGATTCAATTCTCTCTCACTGCTGACCATGGTTATGTGGGAAAGCAGCCAGTGGCTTTGGAAGAATATTGTGAAGAATAATGCTAACAGAGAACTTCAGGAAAGCATGGACAGGTGCACAGGCTGTCATGATGAAAATGATGTTGGCCACCAAACAAACCTTCACCTCCTAATATATAGTACAACATTGCCTTCTATGGCCTTGCAGTAGACAGCTTTTGACATCATTATACATGGAAATGCGGAATTGTTTGTTACAAACATTTAGAACTACACTTTTACTCATTGTGTCTATGTCATTAAGAAAAAAAGATATTTTTTCTGTCCTTCAGATATTTTCTATGGCCTTGCAGTAGACAGCTTTTGACATCACTATACATGGAAATGCGGAATTGTTTGTTACAAACATTTAGAACTACTCTTTTACTCATTGTGTCTATGTCATTAAGAAAAAAAGATATTTTTTCTGTCCTTCAGATATTTTTGTTTGTCATCACTCATACTAGTTTGGTTAATTTTTGGATCATAATGTTTGAAAGAAGCCTGTGCTGTAAATAATCATCATATATATATTTTTTTTCCTTTTTGTTATTTTTTGACCTATAACAAAATGCCTAATTTTTTCAAAGTATACTTCTCAAATTTTCAAGCTGTTCAGAAAAACTTTTTTCAGTGCAAGGAAGACCAGAAATGTATAATGGTAGACTCTAAGAAGTAGGTTCACAACTCAGTTTGAATGCTCTTTCTCCACAAAAGAATTCACAACATAGCTCTGCTTTGAGTAAACAAGTATTCATATATAAATAACACCTAACTCACCAACTAACTCATTTGTTTTCATGTCATATTCTTCTGCCAGTTCCCTGCCATCACTTAAGGTAAAGTGAAGTTTCCGCCTTCCTGTTTCAATATATTAACCCTTTACCAAATAATCCTGTGCTTCAACAACCCTGTGGAAAACAGCTTATGAAACATTGTGGGAAAAGGAGAAAATGCTATTGACTAGGATTTTTACCTTTTCCCACAGTGTTTTCTACCCCATAAATGAAAAGTCCTATTATGTAGGCCATATTTAAATTCTCCTCAACAAAATGCCTTTGATTTTGTCTGTTCTATATTTTGTTGTATGGTAAAGAATTAAACAATAAATCTCACTTATCCATCTTGTAACTAAATTCAAAATGGCCATGAAATTAGGACTCAGAATAAGAAGTAAAACTTTGGAGGAGTTTAAACAAATGTTAGAGGTATTTACTGGAGACAGAGGTGTAGGGGGAGAGCCTTGGCATCTTGCATCTTAAGTTTTGGTTTAAAATCCCATGATGAACAGAGTTAACCGTTCTAACAACCAACATTTGGGTACAAGTAATTGTCAAGGTTTCCAGGAAGCAGTCGTAAGAATGATTAATGTAAGTTATAGGAACTTGTTTCAGAATTGATGTAAAATATGTTTCAAGTAAACCTAGTGGTTTTCATTGACATGTACTGTAGACTTTAATGTCATTTTTTTTTTGCTGATCTCATGCTCTGGAAAAAATTTCTTTCTTCATGTTTTTTCAGTATTTATCACCAATGTTGTCATCAATTCACACTTTTGAACGAAAATAATGTCAACAATTCACGTTTTTTCATAATGAAATTATTGCGTACCGTCGTGTCCGGTAATCTTGCGTGTCCGGTAATCTTGCGCACTTTGGCAGATTCCTGTTTCATGAGTTTTTCTTTTTTTTTATGAGTTCTACCCATTTCTGCAGTGTTTCTTAGACCTAAGGATTTTGGAATAACAGAGAAACTTTCTGAAAATAACTATAGCTAAATTTTGTACCCGAGAATGTCTAAAGTTTGTCTATAACATCATCCTGACTAATTATTCATAAACACGCCCTATGACCCAATTCCCGATGAGGCTTACTGTAACACTTCTTATCCGCCAATTAAACGAGCAATTTATGTCTCATCACTAAAATGAATCAATTAAACACATATTCTACAACTTTTTAAGATATTATATTCCTTATTTACATGCATGCTTTATCAGACAACAAATTCATTTCCTATTTTCCGGCATTTTGTCAAAGTTTTGAATCAAAGGCCCCAATCGAGCATAATTATTTCTTTTCTACAATTATTCCTTGTATGGGCCACAAATACTTTAGAAATCCTTTACACTGACGTCACTTAATATAAGTGCGCAAGATCACCGGACATTTGTATTCCAGATAAAACCTCACGGTTATTGTTTACTTCTAAAAGTTCGTGTTGTTCGGGGAATCTTTCTATAATTATCTTGAGTCATAATCTAGATAAAATATTTCTATAAACAGATAAATAGCTGTGGGGATCTAGCAATTCCTTTTAATGTCATAAGTAAACAGTCGTTTGCTTAGGTGCGCAATATTACCGGACATCATCGTAATGAAGAGAATTGCTTATCAAAAATGAAGCGATATTTATTTCAAAATGCACCAAATATCAGTAAAAGTGTGAGAGTCGAAGAAAGAGAAAAAATGTAATCCAAACAGTGTAAGTTGTGTTAAATCAAATCCTACCATCCTGAATCATACAAGTTTTCTGAGAATTTTTCAATAATTCTATCCAAGCAGCCGCCATGTTGTTTATGGAAACAAGTCGAAACAGGACTCCTAAAGAAAGAGCTGAATTGAACAACAAGGAAATAATATAAAGGACCGATCGATAGCAATGCAAAGGAAAAATGTGTTATTAGCAAAAGCCTATGCGTGAAGTATTTTTCGTTTTTGATTGAATTTTTGCTTAAAACCAGTAGATATAACCTATGCTCTATGAAAAAGGGGCTTAATGCATCTGAAAAAGTATCGACCTATGTCAGCCTGCGCAGGCTGACCTGGGTCGAAACTTTTTCGCTCTTCGGGTCAATTTTCTGCATGTCAAAGGACCAGTATAGTTAATGACTCAGTCGATTGTTATACAAAATTGATCTTATGGATAATTATATGATGACTTACTTGATATCCTGCATCACGGAGATGCATTAAACCCCGTTTTCACATAGCGTGGATCAAATGTTATGGCCGTTCAAGCATTCAACGCCATGTTATTGTCCCAGACAGACTTCCTTTTCTCGTGACTTTATTTCACTAAATGTCCCGAGCTTACCATAAAGAACGCAATATGATGATATATAGAGTATAGAGCAATTTCTGTTCCCACCAGAATTTCAAAAGAAATTTTATCTTTTTTGTCGTATCACTCACAAAGGAAATCATTTTTATTTTTTTTCCAGTTTTGATGAAGACGATTCGCCTTTGTTCATGGTGAATGTAAGTCTGGGAGATGTGTCTCAGTTTCTCGCTCTTTACTCGTTTATCATAATTTAATGTAAACCCGACGAGAGAGAGTGTTTTGTCATGTAAGGCCTTCTATTTAATATTTCTAGCTTTTCATTGAAAGTAGAAAGGTTGTGTGTGTGTTGGGGGGGGGGGGGTGAGGAGGAAAGGGAGAGAGAGAGGACGGACGGGCGGAAGGACGGACAAAATCAAAACATTTTATTGCCGTTGATATTGGCCTCCTGCCCCAAAATATAAATCATACATACAAATAAATGCTGATTATACAATCAATCCCAGAAAATCGTTCGTGAAAGCAGGGATCGTATATACACATAGGATCCCTGGTGAAAGTGAAGTAAAGTACTGACACGAAGATCTTTCTTGAAAATAAAAAGGAAAGATAGAAGGCATTTATATATGCACTGGTATATGAATATTAAAAATCATGTGGTTCGATCGTCATCAAGAGAAAACATGAAAAGTAACCTTGCCAGCAATTGCATCCTCTTCCTCATTGTTCTTTATATTATTCTCTCAATTAGGTATAGGATTTTGTTAAATCTAATTTTTGAGATAAGACGTTCATGAAATTGTTCGTTGGAAAAAGGGCAGTTTGCTGCTAAACTGGTTTGTCTGAAAATACCGACTTGTAGACTGTGCATAAATGGGTTATATAGAGTAGTCTCAAGAATGAGACGTTTACGGTGCCTCTTTTCATATTTGGACATTTACTGTGCACCGCTCCGTCTCTAGTTCATCGTGAATTTTCCAGTAGCAAAAATAGAGAGCTGTATAGGTAGTTTGAAGTTCATAAGTACCCCCTGAATTTTGAAATATCTTGAAAAATCCCGTATTAATTTTGATAAAACTTTTCGAAGTCTTTTAAAACTCTCATAGTGAAAATTAGAATTTTTCTACCGGAAGAAAGAACAATTTGCTCATTCCAGTAGTGTTAAATTTTTTGTTCTGAAGGCTTAACTTTCTCCGACGGTTTCGCACATTGACTAGAACAGCAAACATAACGGGACATGTGCATGACTTCAGAACCCCACTTTAGTTAAATATGAGGCCCTGAAATTGTTTTTTTTGTTAAAAAGAATACTGTTCTTTACATTACCTTAGATATCCCTTTCGTCATTTTCATACAAATCTTCAAAGTCTAAAATGATTTGTCCAATGTTCTCTTGTATGCATATATGGTGTCTGTTCTTCAATATTTGGTCTCAGTTTTATTTTCGGCATAGCTTCATGTTTTATGCCACTACTGTTGAGATATGTGTTCGAAACCACCTTAAACATAGACTCGAAGGTCTGTCATGGTTTGTTTTAAATTGTTTTTCGCTATGATTTTTTTTTTTTTTTTTTTCGCCCAAAATTAGCTAATTGTATTTTGATCACAATCATAGATTGTTAATCTTAAAGGCATAGTGTCCCTTTGATCGTCAAAACTCATCTACAACAGTACTTTGGAACCCGTTTATGGTACTCAACCAGTTCGTACAATTCACCCTTCTTCATTTTATTGTTGTATGCAATACCGCATGATGTGAGCCAACGTTTGACTGGGTTTCAGGTAAACATCTATGGTTGGGTGTGGAAAAAGAAACAAAGTGTAAACAAGTGCACGCAAGTCTACGATATTGAATCATTAAAATAAAACCCAAATAAAAAAAGATATAAGGGGTTCAAAAATTGAAATCTTTGCTGTTCAAACTATAGACGGCCACAGTTACTGTACTTACATGAGAACTATTTTCATAAACATAAACATTCCTTTACTCGGAATATTCTTCAAACCTCTCGACGTTTTTAAGCTGTTTTGTTCATACATTTTAACATTGCATTGAATGCAAAAAAGTCAAACTAAGTTATCAAAAATTCTGAAAATTTCACTCAGAGTTGGTAAAGGTGTTGTTATTAACTCTGCAAATCTTCAGTACAATAGCTAAAGCATTTTTTAAAGATATTTCAAAATTCAGAGGGTCTCTATGAACCTCAAACTACCTATACTGACTTTCTCTGTCGTCGGTTTAATCTTTATTGCTGTTTTTTCTTATATTTAGTGTTTGAATTGAAAATATTTGTATTTCAAAGGAAGCATTAATGAATACACAAGCAACAGGTATGTTCAAATCCTAGTTTTAGGCTCTATTTGTAAATATGAAGCGTTCAAATATGCGCACAAAATTTGTGCGGAGATTTCAACTATCTTTTTTTTTCCACGATCCTCTCTGTACCCAGAGGCGACCAGTTAAAAATTAAAATCGCCTTTGGGTAATTAAAATAACCACTTTTTAAAAGAAAAGTATTATCGCATATCATGTCCATTTCCTAGGTCGTAAAGAAAAGCCGTAGGTATCGATTAACGGTAGCAAAGCAACCCTTGTATGTTGACGTCAGAAACAGACCCGAAATATGTCTGCAGATACCCGAAGAATAAACATGTGCACATTTCCTACCGATCGCATATTACTATTAATTCATTCTACACTAATACCACAACTAGATCAAATGCAAGCTTATGTAATTTTGTCGAAAAATAATATAACCAGCATATTCCTCAAGTATTTTCTCAGTCTTGTATTGGAATAGTATGCAAAGGCTCCTCCCTGCTCACAAGCAGTGATCAATCAGGGCCCGTATTATTTAACCATCTAAATTGTATTCTTTGACTTATTGTCAAGACTTTTCTACATTTCGAAGTAGCGCAAGTCCGGATTGGCCAAACGAAATGGTATAGCCAATCAGAAACTGTATAACATTCTAAAAATATAGTTATAAATTGCGAATTAGAATGCTTGGTGAATACGGACCCAGGATAAAGCTGACCCAATGGAAAAAGTGTACGAACTAAGAAAACGTAAACACTAAAAGTAAATGGAAGACGTGCCTACACGTGATGTGTGTGACAGACATGAAACGCCGCCCTTTATACAATCCCGTTGTAAATGTATGTTATTCGGTACATTTGGATTATTATACGGGCTTGTCATTGAACAAGAGAAGCAATTGTTCAGGTAAACCCATGCTTTATATGTTCTGTTCATGTTTTATAGATAAAATATACACTTATTACATTTAGGATAAGAAAGTGATTATTATGCTGTATGTAGTTTTTCAGTTAAATAAAAGCACAGGAGACAAATTATTTGAAGAATATCCTAGCAATTATTTGGGCAATCGCCTTTGCCAAACCAAGCTATTAATTTAGGTAATTTGTGTGTGGTGGGGGGAAGAGAGAGAGAGAGAGAGAGAGAGAGAGAGAGAGAGAGAGAGAGAGAGAGAGAGAGAGAGAGAGCAAGCACGCACGTAGGTTTATCTCGGGTCTGCACTGGCGATAGCCTATCTGAGGGTTGATTAATGATTGAATTGTTTATTACCACGCCTTCAACATCATTTCAGTCATACCATGACGACAGCTCACACATTCCTGTGTGTCCCTGTTTCACCTCTATTAGACCTGTCTGACTTGTCTTGCCCAACGACGCTCCCTCGAAAAGCACAGTATCTCGGGTTGGGATCCAGCCCCGAGTACTCCCGGTTGCGATTCCTACACCTTCATAACTGAGAAACGCAGGTCCCCCGTGCCATAGGGGTCCGTAGTTTGACTCTTGGCATACATAGACTATATAGTATAATCGATTATACTATATAGTTTATGGGTGCCAGGAGTCAAACTACGGACCCCTATGCCCCGTGCAACATCTAAAGCATTTTCTACTAGAAGCAATCAAATGCTAAAAATTTTACCTATTGATGCAGTTTTTATTATTATTATTATTATTTTCATTCTCTTTGTCTCGCTCTCTTAGTTTTACATTATCTCTTTCTACAGATTGTTTGTATTTTGCTGGAGACTACATCGGAAAATAACTTTTAAAAAGGAGAAATTAACCGTTACGAGCATTATTTCTTGAACTGGCAAAATATTTTCAAAGTAATTCACATATCAATATTTAAGAAACTTTGATTAATCATGTTTTATAAGGCTCTTTTCATTGCCCTTGTTTTTTGCGGCAATAAGTTAATCATTAGGCTGCTAAACGCGACTCAAGGACCTTTCGCGGACAGTGTGCAAACGTGCAGCCTGATCTTGGATCTATGTCCGATCAGGAGTTATTTTTCCCCAAATATGACTTTGAAATAGCAATATTTGGCTTTTAACTATAGGCTTGAAAATTTTCAATCATCTTATTTGGCAGATTGAGCGTTAAGGCGAAGGCTAATTTTTTCCAGCCTTATCTTTTAGCGAATACTGTACGATTTATTTGTTTTTCGACTGCACCCTTGTAAAAAAGGTTTGATCTTGGATTACTGTAAGTGTTACAGAAATGCGACCTGTACTGAGCTTAATTATGCACAGTTTAGTGAAAGGCAGCCAGATTGCCGCACTCCTGGTACCTTGTGGACACATGTACTCTTTTTCAAGAAGAAAGCGTATCGCCGAAACTAAATGTATATACAATGGAATATAGTTGTGGCTATTACTTTACAATTGTTTACTTTGATACCATAATTTCAACATGTCTCAGCGCAAAGCCATGTATGCTGTCTTTATACATATTCCAACTTGTTGTCCGAGTGCCAAGCAGTACTTATGTTACTACCAGATATGCTGTCTTTATACATATTCCAACTTGTTGTCCTAGTTCAAAGCAATACTTAAAGTTACCATCAGATAATTATGCTGTCTTTATACACATTCCAACCTTTTGTCCCTGCGAGAAGCAATACTTTAGTTACTTCCAGATAATTATGCTGTCTTTATACATATTCCAACTTGTCGTCCCATTGCAAAGCATTACTTTAGTTACTACCAGATATGCTGTTTCTATACACTTTCCAACTGGTCGTCCAAGTGCAAAGCCATGTATGCTATCTTTATACACATTCCAACTTGTTGTCCCAGTGCAGAGCAATACTGTAGTCACTTCCAGATATGCTGCCTCTATATATATATTCCAACTTGTCGTCCCAGCGCAGAGCAATACTTTAGTCACTTCCAGATATGCTGCCTCTATATATATTCCAACTTGTCGACCCAGCGTAGAGCAATATTTTAGTCACTACCAGATATGCAGCCTCTATATATATTCCAACTTGTCGTCCCAGTGCAGAACAATACTTTAGTCACTTCCAGATATGCTGCCTCTATATATATTCCAACTTGTCGTCCCATTGCAGAGCAATACTTTAGTCACTTCCAGATATGCTGCCTCTATATATATACCAACTCGTCGTCCCAGTGCAGAGCAATACTTTAGTCACTTCCGGATATGCTGCCTCTATATATATTCCAACTCGTCGTCCCAGTGCAGAGCAATACTTTAGTCACTTCCAGATATGCTGCCTCTATATATATTCCAACTTGTCGTCCCAGTGCAGAGCAATACTTTAGTCACTTCCAGATATGCTGCCTCTATATATATTCCAACTTGTCGTCCCAGTGCAGAGCAATAATTTAGTTACTACCATATATGCTGTCTTTATACATACTCGAGGGTCGATAGTAATCCTTGCCCGATCACTACATGATAGCATTGTGCATCACTTTTAGACCGGCCGGGTAGCTCAGTGGTTAGTGTATCTGACTGATCGTGACCTGGTGGTTGCGGGTTGGATACACGGTTTAGCAAACTTGCTTTCTGGTGATTTTTACCTCTCACCTCTGATGCATATGAGAAAGTATTTAGTGACTTGGAAAAAAAAGTTGTGTCGGTTTTGGTGTGAGAAAACTATGAAATACATGCGTAGGTGCACTGACCGCCCTGATATGATCCAAGCTGTTAAATGGCGTTAAAGTCCAATACAAACAAACATACAAGCATCACGTTTAACCCTTTCCGCGCTAAGTTTATGATGTCGACCTCTTTTTAGCTGAGCCCCGTTGCGCAGTCGGTAGCGTACCGGACTCAAGAACAGGGTGTTACTGGTTCGATCCCCGGCTCGGCCAATTTCTTTCCGGGGATTGATGTTGGTCATTGCGACAGGATTCATTTCTCTCTCACCGCTGATTGTTGTTTTCAGCCAGTGACTTGGAAAGGAAATTGTGAGGAGTACTGGTGAAAGAAACTCCAGGAAGGCATGGATAGGTGCACTGGCCGCCGCGATATAACTTAAATGGTGTTGAAAACGGCTTTAAACGCCATACAATCAATCAATCGACCTCTACTGACGGGTTCAAATACAATCCACCGACACCGAAAACGGTTTTTCTCTAATAGGCATGTTGAAACAAGCGCATGACATAGATCAAAGATCAGACTGCACGTTCTATGCAGTCAGATTTTGATCTTTGTCGTCTGCAAAACCCCAGTTTTGCCTATGGCACTGCATGTTTAATAAAGAAACCCTATATTTTCGGTGCCATTAGATGTAAGCCCGACCTCTTTCGATGGCTGAAAGTAAGCTACATATGGACTGCAACATGCGAAAATGGGCTTTGGGACATCTGCGTAAAGTGTCGTCTTGGATCAGCCTGCGCAGTCCGCGCAGGCTAATCCAAGACAGCACTTTACGTTAACATTAGATTTTGTCCTACAGTAGACTTAGAAATAGAAAATATAGCACGATCGGAAAGTGTCGTCTCGGATCAGCCTGCACGTCCGGGACGACACTTCACGCAAATGTCCAAATGCCCCTTTTTAATGTGTGTTGCATGCCAATTATACTAAAACCCAAAAATATTTGATCCATGCTCTGTGGAAAGGGGGCTTAATGAATCTGCAAAAAGTGTCGACCCAGGTCAGCCTGCGCAGTCCGCGCAGGCTGACCTGGGCCGAAACATTTTGCTATTGGTCAATTTTCGTCAGCTCAAAGGACCAGTCTACTTTATAACTCAGTCGGTTGTTATAGATTTTAAGTGGATCAAAATGGATTTTACTGTGATGACCTGCTTGGTATCATGTATCACAGAGATGCTTTAAGCCCCTTTTACCCGAGCATGGCTCATTTTTATCTTCTAGACTTTAATTAATAAGCCCACGTTATAGGTCCAAGATCAAACGAAATGTTTTGTGCAGGCTAATCTTGGTCTCTGCCGTGCTCAAAATGCCCACAATTTCGCATATGGCGCTGAAACCGTTAGTTTATTTTTTTATCGAGTAAGAGTGTTTTCTCTCTTTTTTTTTTTTAATAAAGTGACAGGAAAATAGCTCCTGAACCAGTGTAAATTCTGTTCAGTCTACCAATAGTACCAGTCTGTCTGTGGAAAGGTTTCCTAAATTCTCTTGGTGAAAATCAATCACATCAACGCTTACTGATATGATTTATACAGTTCTGGGAGGACGAAGTATGATGAAGAGCCGAAAGCCCGACTGTCGATTGGGGAATCTGTTGTGACGTTGTTTTTTTTCTATGTATTTGATACCTATCCGTTGTCTGGCTCTCAGATTTTCACGAAATATTAGTCCCAATTCAGCAGTTATGATCGTAGATACTGAACCATTCTAGTGTTTTATGTTGCAATATGGATGAGTGACGAACATGTCCTTATACATAAAGATAAATTTTACTGGATAAAAGCATTAGGTTTTAGCAATAATCTGTAGGGTTTTGTTTAACATAGAAGATTGAGAGTTCGAATACTGCAGCAGGGCCCGTATTCACCAACCGTTTTATATTGAAGTCTTAGATTTATTCCAGATCTAGACAGTAACGCAACTTCTGATTGGCTAGAGCATTTTTCAGCCAGTTAGGGGTTGTGTGACTTTGACATGTAGAAAATTCTTGAGAATAAAACTAAGAATACTATTAAGAATGGTTTTGAATACAGGCCCTGCTCTAGGAAAGGTTGGTCTAACTTTTTTGAAATCATCCATAATCTGTACCGGCACTCGAACTAATTATAAAAAAAAGGAAGACAGTTTTGGACAATATTGACAATATATGATCTGGATGTAGAGAAAGTTTTTTAAAAAAATCACCGGGTTCTGTTCTGCCTGATCTTGATTCATGTAGCCCTCAAAAGCCTATAATAAATGTTGAACCAGATAATCGGAATGGTTTTTTTTTTGACTGGGGATGAATGGGAAGAAAACATGCTATATGTAGACACAGAAATGCGAACTTCTTCCGTGGAGTTCCTGTTAAAAGTATTTACCGGTGCGACACCTTATGAGTTTGTCAGGCTGAGGAGGCTACAAACACTGAATGTTATACATAATGTAAGACAGAACCTCCATGGCGGCGGCTCACATATTCATGGATGTCCTGGGTTTTACCAGCCGACTAGGCTAGGGCTCTGAAGTGTCTTGCCTCTGGGAGTGTCCTCAGGATTGAAACTTCAGAGCCCTAGCCTAGTACTTGAAACCAAGGACATTCATTAAAATGTGAACTGTCGCTGTGGTATGACTGAAATGATATTGAAAGCGCCGTAGAACACTGTTCAATTAACTTTACGGCGGATCTATTTGAAGATCAAATGATTGCTGACATTGTATTTCTCACTTATTTCTCTCTTGAAAATAAAGAAAATACCATCTAGATACCATTGTTGATAATGCAAGACTGCGCATAATTTTTAGTTTGTTTACGCCTTTTACACCAAATGAATATCCCGTTGAGAGGAAAGCTCGGGACAGAGGTCGCTGGCATTTCACGAGCTATTTCATTTTGATATTCAGTTTCTTTTTTTCTGTAGGATTATATAATCCCAGATACCCACTTACAGTGCCGAAAACTGAAAGCCCTGCGAATATACATGTATTGTTTTCTACTCGAAAGCACCAAGTCACTTGCAGATATATCTAATTTGGACGTCTATTGCGTGCATTCTATCGCAAACATCACAACAAGAGCGAACAAAATATGTTACGAAACAGTTGAAGCATTTTTAAGCCTAGAATGCTTGACTCCTTTTCCACACAATGTTTTGAAATGACTTCTCTCACAGGGTCGTGCCAGTGCAGTAACTTTTAAAGGAGGAATTCCATCATTTAGCCGAATATCTTATCTGTCGTCTGCAAGAGCTTTCCCATTGGACAGGTATAAAATGTCACTCTCCGGTAAAGAATTAAGTGTTTTATCTTTATTCGTCGTAACCAATATGCTACGAGGGTCATTCAGTCTGGTGTTATAAAACCTAAAGAGATAAAGATCTCGCTAGACTACAGAAATTTTGTTTACAGGGATATTATCATTGATCTCTGGAGTGTGATACTGCCAATATTTCGGTGCTCAATGGCAAAATATTTACGAATAATGTTAGTTATAGAATCATATGTCACCCTAATCATGCCATCAGATAATATTATTTATACTTTGTTCCCGAGTTTGGTAAGCATCCAGAATTGTTTGCATGTTTGTTTTGATGCAAGATGACGCATGGTCCTTCCGTAAGTCGATTACGATGCAGCCTGATTGGAGGTAGAAAAATGAGAGGTCAAGGGCACAGTGACCTTAGTGATACTAAGTTGTGTACGGGTAATAGGAGGGTAATGAACTAAACAAGGCTCTTTTAACGTTTTACAGATAAAATCGATTAATGCAAATTACCTTTATTGATTTTGAGGTTAAAAGTTAAGGTCCGTCCGACAGTTAAACGTTATGGCGAAATTTGAAAGTGCTGTAAAATAGCATTTTCTCCTTTTCACACAATTTCTACCCTTTCAGAAGCTACTCCCATCATTTCTTCCATGTTAAATTCGACTCTTTCCCATGCTTTTGATTTGGAATAGTCTAAATTTTGTCGTCTGGTGAATGGTAAACTACGATTCTTTAAACTAAATTATTTACAATGAATTGTAGATGATAAAAAGTCAAGGTCGCAGTGACCGTTAAGATACTTAACTGTGTTAGGACTTCAGAAAGATAGATTGGTTAAACATGGGTCCGTATTCATCAACCATTCTTAAGAACTTTCTTTGTCTTATTCTCCAAGATTTTCCAAATGTGAAAGTAACACAACTTCTGATTGGCTAAACCAAATGGTTTAGCCAATCAGAAGTTGTATTACTTTCATACTTAAAAAAAACTTTGAAAAATAAGACTGAGGATATTCTTAAGACTGGTTAGTGAATACGTATCCAGGTCTTTAGACTATCATTTACAGATATTTACCATATAAATGTAGTGTAGATAATATCTACTGGCTTGGAGATAACTAGATGGAAGGTCAATGTTACAGTCACCGAAGAGATAAAAGATCATGTAACGTTACTGATAAGAGAAAATGGTTCTTTCACTTTCTACCACATAATCCCGAGTTTTAACGACCCTGAAGAATAAGGTTTTAGAAAACATTATGGGAGAAGGACAAAATGCTGGTAACCAGCATTTTCTCCTTTTCCAACAATGTTTTCTACCATTTAAAAGACATGTATCATCTCTTGAGCTACACTGAATTTGTCATCTGCAAATGCTTTCAATTTTGACAGGTCTAAATGATTGCGTAGTACAGAGTTTTTATACGTCTTTACATTTCAACGATGAACTTGGAAACCATTGTCATGTTCTAACTATTAGCTTGCTGAGCCCGACTCCATGCATTTTTGTGGACATGTATGAAGATCAGACTGCACAGAACAAGCAGCCTGACTTTGGATCTCACTGCCCGGTACAATAAGTCTTTCTTTGGTCAAGAGAGATGATTTCAGCGGCATGAATTTGGTGTTTACTGTCGACTGAAAATTTTCATTCAATTTATTTAGCAGTTTATAAAGTTTATGAATGTGTGTTCAAATCTTCCAATTACTTATAAGGTAACGCTCGAACGCTAAAGAAACTTTGACTCGCTTTATCGGACAGCTTAGAATGTGTGCAGTCTGATCTTGGATCTGCACAGTTCGATTAGTTGCGGTATGGTTTCATCTTCAAAAAGAAACATGAACTTGTTCTGATCGTTTTTGATAGTTGAAAATAATCATTACATTTTTTTTTTTTTAATTATTATTAAGAAAAAAAGAAAAAAAAAAAAAAAAAAAAAAAAAAAAAAACATGAAAAAGAAAAAAATGAAACAAAATCAAAATGCTTGTTGCATTCAATTGATCCCTTGCCGTCAATATTTTACAGCTCTGTCTTCTGCACTGACAAAACAAATGTCTTTGTGTCGTAATGGGTTTAAAATTACTCGTAACATGTCGAGGAATCTGCTTTTAACTCTTTCAGCGCCAAATATATCGACTCGATCTCTTTCCATGGCTCAAAATACGATTTACTGATACTCAAAACGATTTTTATGTCATAGGCTTGACCGAACAGGCGGATGGCATAGATCCAAGATCAGACTGCACGTTCTGTGCAGTCTGATCTTGATCTGTGCTGTCCGGAAAGGCAATATCTTCATCCTATGGGCAGAAAGGGTTAATTGGATTGAAACTTCTCCTTCCTTCAATCTGACTCGATCAACAAAAATCTAATTATCTTCAGTTACAGGCTATGTCGTAAAAAAAGAATAAAATTCAATTTAAGAATATTATTTGGAAAAAAAAAATGCACTTGTGAGTAGTATGAGCGTTCCCTGAAACTTTGATATGTTCCAAGTATGGCTATTTGCATTAACATCGTCCGCCGACAAATTAAGAAAAAAAAGTCCCGACAAGAAAAAGTTCAAAGGACTAAGGTCCGGGTAATGAGGGGGAGCAGTCAGTCCTGAAGAAGATGAAGTTTTTACCGAAAGTTTCATGAAGCCACAATACTGAATGTGCTGTACGGGGTGTTGCTCCATCCTGTTGAAATCAAATGTCTTTAATCTCCTTTTCTCTGTAAAGCTGACAAAAACTTGTTTTTCAGCAATGTCAGGTAACGTTCACTGATTACTGTCTGCATCTCTCCACCTTGTTAAAAAAGAATGGTCCAATCACACCACTTTAACTTAACGCCGCCAGTACGCTAACGATTTCATCCAGTAGAGGATTTTCATCATGAATGTGAAGCAGCACCCCATACAGCACATTCAGTATTATCGTGGCTTCATGAAACCTTTTTAGGAAAATTTCATCTGCTACAGGACTGACAATTTTTGGCCCCCCTCATTTCCCATACCTTAGTCCTTTTCCTTGTCGGGACACTTAAAAGAAAATCTATATCCACCTATATCAAACACTGTTGGAGAGTTGAAGCAAGCTATTCGTCGAGAGATGAGCAAAATAACGCCAGAAATGTGTTCATTTGTGATTAGTGGAGCAGATTACCATAAAATCGTTCACTTTGTGATACAAGCACCAAATTTGGCACAGTTAAAGTCTCTTATCTAAATTTTATGAAAAGTACGTTATCCACCTGAAAATCCAAGATGGCCGCCATTTCTCAAGGTGGCCGCTATTTTTAGCTATGACCGTCTTATTGTATATCAAAAAAGTAATTTTTGGTTTATTTTTCTGTAGGACCTGATTGTTTTCATGATTTAAACATAATTATGAATGTTTTGTGAAAGTAGAACCTCATAATGTCTACATCATACCAAGTTGGTGTTCAAGATGGCAGCCATTATATTAGACCAGCAGGTTGTTTTTCCTTGATCAATTGATCAGCAATTAATAGGATTTTTTTTTTTTTTTAATTTGGTAGTTTTAGTCCTTTTGTAAGTTCTAAACGATCTTAAATAATGTAATAAGCTTATATCAAAAATATTTCTTTACACTTTTTATATAGGACAAGAGTGTTAAGTGCAAATCAACGCACTGAAAGCACTGAGTTTTACGGTTTAAACTTCTAAAATGTCAAATTATGAGAAACTATGGGGATATTTTTCAAATTAAACACATTGCCTTGATGAAAGATGCTGATATGCATCCTAGAACCTACTCACATGGTGTTTTCAGATTTATAATTCACCATTTTGCCATATCCATGAATAAAACGGAAGTACTAATAACAAAAGTTCATCAAATATACTGTCGAATGTTTTATATCAATTGTTGAGAATTCAACTATTATCTGGTTCATTTCTTATTTTGGGTTGAAAACGAGCTAGGATTTATTGGTAAGCATATTTTCATCATCTTATTATATTTCTACAGTAAAATGAAATAATAAATCAAAGCACTGAAGTTACTGATACATTATTTACCATTAAACTCTCGCATCTAAAAAAAGGGGGGACAATATTGTTTAAAAATACATTTTTCTTGATCTTATTTACTAAGAAGACATTGCATATCTTAGCTACAGTGCTTTCTCTTGTTAATTTATCATTTTAGTTCTATCAGTCAATGAAATCAAAGTACTAAATATTCACCTTGCCATGACAAAGTACAAATGGTATGACCTACAGTCATATCTACCTTTTTAACTAAATGCGCAATGCATACATGACAATAAAAACCCGGAATCAGAATATTTTATTATACCTAGTTAATCTCGTGATAAGCTCCACTTTTTAGACAATCAGTTTGGTAATCAGGTGATTTGCTAGCTATGTATGTTACCAAGATGGGTTGAATTCTCCCTTTGCATTTGATAATATAAAGTGGCAGCTGTACCTGCTGTAGCACATTTGTTGGTCAGTATTCAATTTCAGAGGGCCACAGTATCATAGGGAATGAGAGCTTATATTTGCTTGGTTAAATCATCATCATCATTTTCATGCATGCCAGCCATATTTGTAACTACTTTGTTCTGTTATGGAAACTGAGATTGTTGTTTTTCCATTGTTGCTTATTTAGAAGTACGTCAGGTTAACTGTTTGGCATCATGATACTAAGAAGCATCATCTCACGATTATAGACGAAGGCTGAGGGGCTGAGTATAAATGTTGGAGATGAGATGATTTTGGTTTGGTATATTTCGTATAAACTGCTCAAGTCTAAAAATATGCAATGAAGAGCCCTGGCTTTTTTTTCCATTCTTTTATCCATTTTTTATCCTATTTTTCCCATTTATGTTAGCCTGAAAATGAAGCGTATTTTGAGTGTTATAATGTACTGTTCATTTTTTGGTCATTATTATGTTTTTTGTTATAAAATTATTATCTTTCAAATGTCAATCCTTTTATTGCTCAGATTATCTTGTACTAACAACATATGTATTATAACTTCTTATTTTATGTTTGCACAGTTTCAAGGCTATGTATTTTCTTAGTCATTGCCTGGCCGGGTAGCTCAGTAGTTAGCGTATCTGACATGTGACCTGGTGGTTGAGGGTTCGATACCCGGTTGAGGCAAACTTTATTTCTGTCGAATTTTTGCCTCTCTGGTGCATGTGAGAAAAGTAGCTAGTGGCTTGGAAAGAAAGTTGTGTCAGTACTGATGTGAGAAAGCCTGGAAACACATGTGTGTAGGTGCAATGACCACGGTGATATGACCTAAACTTTTAAAATGACACTAAACTCCAAAACAAATAAACAATCAAGCAAACACACAAATCACTTGCTCATTTTAGTGATTAACTATCGGTGTAAATACAAAACTTGCTTTACAGATCTTTTTGTTTGATGCTGTACACATTTAACAGAGACAAATTTCTTATTGATGTTTGAGCTGGCCAGTTCTTATTTACGTGATTGATAGATATGCTATGACTCAATTTTATTTCTACTATGGGTAAAAGGCCTGTGCATGGGTTTTGAATTCCTCTCGTCCTCTCTCTCTCTCCCTTAATCACACACGCATATGAAGGTACCTGTCATAATTCAAATTGGAAATGTATTTTACAATATACTTTGACTGTGTGAAGCTCCTAATTTGATAATAGCATAATTGTATTATTGTTCATGAACAGATGAGCATTTGTTTTGCACTTGGTATCAACATTATGGGCTTATTGTTATTTCCTAGATATTGTTTCCCAAATTACAAATTATATGTTGCAATTTATTGTACTGTTCCATATGAGTGATGCACCAATAATTGCCCAACTGTAGGAAGAAATGATAGTGATTTCATGGTGTATAGTTCCTTCTTTTATAGCATGCTTTTTCGTTCACAAATTATATGCTTTGAAAGGAAGTCTCTGTAGTTCGACAAAAGTAAATCCTGTTTTGCAAAACACTAACTTGGAATCATTATGAGAATAATAAACCCAGGCTAATTCAAGAATGGATATATGTCAACCCCTTTTGTGTACATCTTGACACTTTTCATTTGGAGTGAAATCGCTACATTATGAACAGAACGTAAACTTCATTTAATTTTTAAGATATTTACGGGGTAATTCCTCATGTCATAGACTTGTAATACATGTATGTGATATATAAATTAAAAAAAAAAAAAAAAAAACCTTATGATTTATAGGAGTGAAAGTAATAGACCTCATAAATCTGAAATGGTCTGCTATAAGCATCACTGTTATAACTTCAATAAAAAACAACTTCAAATTAGCCTCGGACTCTATGAAGGGCCACATTAAAGAAAAATATATAAACACCTTTATTCAGTGGGTTATCACATTACCAATCTGTGCAGTTACTCCCTGTTGACCACAGAAGTATTTAATACAATCTTGACTACAATGAATTCTTATGCGTTAACAGCAAAAACATTTTATATTAATTCCTTAAGGATTTCAAACAAGAGAGTCTACCTTTGGCACTGTTAGTACACTGATTTGCAAGTAAAGCAGCTTATAGAAAGCATTAACTATAATGAAAAGGCACATTTTTCGCATAAAATGTACAAAAGCGCGGGTTATTTTCCGGTGTTGGTATAAAAAACGCCCGAGCTAGTAACGATATGAAGACGAAACGAATCAATATAAAGGTAGAGCGGTGTAATACATCATCGATTGGTTTAATACAAAGCAACTTCGTGTAATATGTTGTCATATATGGTTAAATTGGTACGATAAAAGAAAAGTTGGTTCAATATATGGTTCGATTGGAATGATATAAAGGAATTTTCGTTTAATATCATGTCTAAATGAAAGCATATCATGCTTCTTTGGTTCAATATAAGGACAAATGCATCAATATAAACGCAGTTTGGTTCAATATATTGATGAATCCAAACCATATCATGCTTCTTTGGTTCAATATAAGGACAAATGCTTTATCATAAACACAGTTTGGTTCAATACAGTGATGAATGCAAACCATATCATGCTTATTTGGTTCAATATAAGGACAAATGCTTTAATACAAACACAGTTTGGTTCAATATATTTATGAACCCAAACCATATCATGCTTCTTTGGTTCAGTTTAAGGACAAATGCTTTAATATAAACACAGTTTGGTTCAATATATTGATAAATCCGTACAATATAAGGACAGTTGGTTCAATACATGATTTGACTGGTTTCATACAAAGGAGTTGCCGTTTTATACATTGTTCAAATGATATTATACAAGTTGGCTTCTTTACAAAAGAAGCCAGGAGAGGTCAGCATCCATGTTTTCAAATAGTTTATTAGCTTTTAATTTCAATATATTTTGGTACATGTAAACAAACAAGTAAAAAAGCCGCGGAGAAACCTATTATGCTTTACATGACGGTCATTTGACCTTCTTTCCGCGTTTTCAAGTCACATGATCTTGTCCAGCGGTCTTCTTGAAAAATCAGGATATGGAGCAATGGTTGGGAGCATTCCTTCGGGCAACCCCACCCTTGCAGACGACATTAGCATCGTTACAACAAGCCCCATGGCATTACAGGCACAACTTAACATAGTGCAAAGTTACGCCAAAAAATATAAATTTGAAGTAAACGTCGATAAATCATATACGTTTGCATTCTCCTATCGTCGTATTAACTTACCATTAAGAGTTACCTATAATGATACTGAAATAAAAAAGGTAGACTCAACGACCCATTTAGGCACGGTAATAAACTCCGATTTCTGCAGGAATAGCTCCTCGAAAATTGTAGATCGTTGTAAAAAAGGTAAAAACGCGTATCATGCTATGCTAGGTTATGGATTGCAACCTAAGAGTCTTCATCCTTTGACATTGTGCAGCATATATAACAAAGTTATAAAGTCAGCCATATTGTACGGGAGTGAGCTGTGGAATGATTTAAAATCCTCAGATATAGATCAGATGAATCGAACGCAGCATTATATCGTCAAATCTATTCAAGACCTTCCGAAACTAACTCGATCCGACATGTGTGAATCGATGCTCGGATTAAACCGTTTGTCTAGCCAAGTAGACGACAGAAAGATGCGCTTCGTACATAAAATCTCCACTTTACCGCAAAGCTCCATTACCCGGCAAATTTTCACTCGGCGGCTACTTTGTCACATTAGAGGCTTATATCCGATGAAAGGCTTTATACCTGATATTTATACGATCCTCGGACGTTATCATATGGCAGATATTTTAAACGTTTTTATGGATAACACAGAGTCACCTCCGAAATGTGACTGGAAACGTCGCCTACGTGGCACAATAAGCAATCGTGAACAAAATCTCTGGATTCAAAGAATTCACAAAGATATCGATTTTACCTTGTTCCGAATAATACATACATCAGTTAGTCCGGCAGTTGTCTGGTCATTTTCTACGCTTCCGCATGATCAAAAGCTATCCAAATTTGTCTCAAAAATATGGGTTGAAAAAGCGGTTCGAGTCCGGTCTGTGTGTAAGCTGTGCGAAAACGAGTACGAGAACAAATATGTTCATATTCTATCAGAATGCATGTATTTAATACATTTCAAATACAGACTTTTTGATGAAATTCTTCATAAGTTTGGATATGAAGTAGCAACAACCTTGGAAGGATTCGGACATGAACAGTTCAGCTTTGTAACTTTAGGGGCAAGCTGTGACTATCTATCTCGTATACATGTCGGTGAGTTTTACAGATGCTTATTCAGCTTTGTAAAACAGACTGTTACAGCATACGAGAGACTTTAATTGTCACATTAATCTATATATACAGGACAGACATATGAAATAAGGGGCTTTTGGTGCGATTTCAGCCACGCAGTACTACAGGGATGTAGCCTACCTAAATTCTGTACTTTGACTCATTTGTGGGTGTGAGTGGATGTGTGGGTGTGTGGGTGTTTTTTCCCCTCATATTGATATATATGAATGTAGTTTAATCTCCCATGAGGAGGATAAATAAATAAATAAATAAATAAATACAAAACCATGACGAAACAGACTGTGTATCAGAACAATTTCGCAAGAAAAATGGATTTAGACAGCAAATTGTGTGGCAGTCTGCCTTTTAAACTCACCACTGTTGGAGAGGTCTGATGACCTCTCCAATAATGCTACTTCAGATTAATACATGGAGTATTCCGTTCAATATATTGAAGTTATGGATTAATATAATGAAAGTTGGTTCCATATAAACATGTTTTCATTATATATATAGTTGTAATGAAGCCATATATTACATTAACGGTTCAATGAACTGTAAAAGAACGTTATTTAAGACAGCCATGGCAAAGTTCACTTGTTCATATTTGTCATGAGTTTCGTTGTTTGTGTCATGATATACAAATCTATGGACAAGTGTATGGAGACACCCTTGACTCCTTTTACTATAGGCTGCGCATACTTGCGCTAAACTTGTATGCCGGAGGAAAGCCATTATGTAATTTCAGTATGTATGAATACTCAAAGATAAAATTGGCTTGGCCTTAATTTCTAATTTTCTGTCTTGTTTGTTTTGATAAGTCCCCTGTTTCTCCGTATTTTGCTTTGCTTTTCGGTTTCCTTTTTACTTCGCGTATGTCTAATTTAATACGCAACTTTGTGTTTTTCGGTGGCTGACATCTGTTGACAACGTACTGATTATCAGCATTTTTTTTCCCAAAATGTTTCTGTACCAAGCCGAGCCCGGTAGCGCAAACGGTAGCGTATAGGTAGCGGAAGCGTCCTTGAGATCAGGGGTGGGGGTTTCGAATCACCAGCTCGATCGATTTCTTTCTGAGGATTGATATTAGTTATCATCGATGTAATTCCTTCCTCTCACGTGAACCACAGTGACTGATCATTGCTTCGACGATAGCTATGTGGGAGAGTAGGCAGTGGTTTGGGAAGAATAGTGTGCGAAGTAATGGTATATGTTAATGAAACTCCTGCAAAGCAAGGATAGGTGCACTGGCCGCCTCGATATAACTGAAATAATGATGAAAACGACTTTAAATATCATGCAAACAAATACACTATTTAAAAGCACAGGGGTTAAAATGCATTAATTTGAACCATACCATTTGAAAGTATGGAAATTATTGTGAAGATGACAATCTGTTATTTTACGCTCGGTCAAAGAGTAATTCGTTGGTAGAAAAATGAATTTTGAATGTAGATCTAAAGTTGCCAGGTTGTTTAATTTTTTCCTCGTTTTTAAATGAATTTCTTTTTCAACCAGTGACTCATACTCGGACTAACTGTTCAATAATAGATTGTCATCTTCACAATATTTTGCATACTTTAAAAAGGTATGATTTAAATAAAGTTACCGCTAATGGGGCCTTTAACCAAAGAGTTTCTGTTTTAACGACCCTGAGAAAGAAGGCATTTGAAAATATCACGGGAAAAGGAGAAAATGCTCGAAACCAGAATTTCCTCCTTTTTTTTATCTTGGTTTTTTTTTTACTCTATCAAAGACAGCAGTCATCTTTTGAGCTACATTTGTTTTGTCGTCTGCAAATGCTTTCAATTTGATCGAGTGTAAAATTTTATCGTTTGGTATAGAATTGAGTAGTGCTGTTCAGTTGTCACATATCCTATATATGGCCTGCAACACACGAAAAGGGGCATTCGGACATATGCGTAAAGTGTCGTTTCGGACCAGCCTGCGCAATCCGCGCAGGCTAATCCGAAACGACACTTTCCGTTTTGATGTAATTTTCTGTTTTGCGCATGTCTACTGTAGCACAAAATCTAATGTAGTCGTAAAGTGCCGTCTCGGATTAGCCTGCGCGGACTGCGCAGGCTGATGCGAGACGACACTTTATGCAAATGTCCGAATGTCCCTTTTCGCGTGTGGCAGGCTAATTATTTGAGCCGTACTATGGCAAAAGGAAGTGTAATGCATCTCCTTGATGCATGATAAGCGAGTTATCTCATAATTATGGATCCATAAAATCCATTTTATGTAACAACCGACTGAATCCAGGGGTAGAATGGTCCTTTGACATGCAGAAAATTGACCCATAGCAAAACGTTTAGACAGAGCATGGCTCATTTCGAAGTGCAAAATTTAACACTTAGGCTGCTAAGCGCGACTCACTGACCGTTTGCGGACAGTGTAGATCAAGATCAGACTGCACAGAACGTGCAGCCTGATCTTTGATCTACACTGTCCGATAAGGACACCCCCCCCTAAAAAAAAAAAAAAAAAACACTTTTGAAATAGTAAAACTTGGGTCTTTATTATTTGCTTAAAAGTTTTATTTCAGTTATATAGCAGGATAAGGGTGAATGCAGAGAAGCCCGCATACAGTGTTCTATTTTGTAATGCAGGCATCCATTATTTGTCTTTAAATGTATGGATCTCTCTTACAGCTAGATTTGATTAATTGAATTGGAGTTTATCGCCGTCCCAACAGCTTAGGTCATATCACGCACCTACGCATGTGTTACCTGGCTTTCTCACACCAGTACTGACACAACTTTCTTTCCAAGTCACTGACTACTTTTATCACATGCATCAGAGGTGAGAGGCGAAAAATCGCCGGAAAGAAAGTTTGCCTCAACAGGGTATCGAACTAACAACCACCAGGTCACGAGTCCGATACGCTAACCACTAAACTACCCGGCTGGGCAGCTAAATTTGAAACCTAGCTCGGTAGTAAATTTGTAACCTGCAGGGCTTGAAACCGACGCTTCGCTGGTTCGAGTTTCCTGCATGGCCATATTCTTTCCGACGATTAGTTATAGTCTAAGCGACAGGATTCAAATCTCTACCAGCAGCCGGTGGCTTTTCATCGGTAAAAGGAATTTCAGGAAAGTATGACCGTCGCAAAGTAAATGAAATAGTTTTCAAAGCGCCGCTAAACCTATACCAATAAGCAAGCAAAATGTGAAACGTCGTGAAAACCCCGTGGTTGGACAGTTTGCGTGTTTTTGACAGAATTATGGCATTGTTGACCATTTAACATTTTCAAAAAGAACATAAATTGTGTCATGTTTCCAATTATGAAATGTTCCAGATGCAGCACTTTATGGAAGAGGACGTGCAATATAATGAGCCACGCTCTGGCAAAAGGGGGCTTAACGCATCTTCGCGATGCATTATACCAAGCAAGCCATCAAATAGTCATGGATCCATAATAGCCACTTTTTTTTAACAACCGACATATTCACGTGGTGAACTGGTTCTTTGGCATACAGAAAATTGACTGATAGTGGAAAGTGTCGGCCCAGGTTAGCCTGCGCAGGCTGACCTTGGTCGTTACTTTTCGCAGATGCATTAAGCCCCTTTTTCACAGAGTAGGGTTCATAAAAAAAAAATGATACAATGCCTCTGCTTTGTTTGTGCTGGCCGCCTTTTTTCCTCCTCTCTGGTCCGGGATCGTATTCATCAATGATTAATTTTTTACTAATTCTTAACTCTTAGGCTACTGAGAGCGACTCACTGACCTTTTGCGGACAGTGTAGATCAAGATCAGACTGCACAGAACGTGCAGTCTGATCTTTGATCTACACTGTCCGATAACGACATATTGTCCCCCAAAAAATACCTTTGAAATAGCAAAATTTAGGTTGTTACCATCGGCTCAAAAATTCACTTCACCTTTTTAGCAGGATAAATGTTAATTCTAAGATCAGACATCTGATGGGCTGAGACATCCTGTCAGTACCTGTCAGATGACAAGTCTCGGATTCAAAATAAACATTCAATTTAGAATGGGTGGTGAAAGACTTTTCCAACGGAATTGAGACATGGTACTGTCCAGCACCACTTTATATTGTGACAGTTGGGTTTTAGATGGACTTATATCTTGATAGAGTCACATTCAACGGAAGTTAGATTAACACTTAACGTGCTAATTTAGTTAAATGAAGCTTTCAAGCCGATGATAAAAACCCGAATAACGCTATTTCAAAATTATTTTTTTTTTAGAAATATGTCCCTAGTTTAAACATATTTATTTTACATCGATTGGGAAACAAGTTCTTACAACTTATACTAATCTCTCTCGATACTGCTTCCTGGGAACTGCACTAGTAGTCGCACCGAATGTGTGGACCAATAAAAGGTCCCAAAGTTGACATCCGCTTCCGGGTATCGAACTCGGGACCATACGGTTACGCGACCAACGCCTACCTCACAACCACGGACATCACACTGGTGTCCTTATCGGACATTGTAGATCCAAGATCAGACTGCACGTTCTGTGCAGTCTGATATTGATCTACACTGTCTGCTAAAGGTCAGTGAGTCGCGCTTAGAAGTCTAAGAGTTAAACCTTGCTATTTTCTTAATTTTTGGGTTTAGTGTGGAGTCTTGACGTCACTCAAATATGGCATTCTATGGTCTATTTAACCTTTTACCACACAATCCCGCGTTTTAACGACCCAAAGATAGAGATGTGAAACCATTGTGGGGAAAAAGAGAAAATGCTGGTAACCATCATATTCTTCTTTTCCCAAAATACTTTTCTCCATTTTTAAAAGCAATATCCACCATTTAAGCCGCATTTAATTTATTGTCTACCATTTATTTCAATTTGGGTCAGTCTAAAATATGGTCGTTTGGTAAAGAGTTCCATCTGATTGGCTTAGACGTTCTGTCTCAGCCAATGAGGTTGCTTGTCACGGAATTTAGAGAAGGACAATATCTAAAACTGATGGTGAGTACGATTCTTGTAGAAAAGGGGAATTGAGTGCTGTTTGCTCCCGGCCGCAGACGTTGTTTGTTTCTCCACAGAGAGAAACCTGTAATCTCAGGGCATAAATCACATCAAATTGACATATGTCATTTTTACACCAAATCTACTCCCTGCTGAGCAAATAAAATCTTTCATTATACCATATACAATATCCTACAGAGCCCTTAACCCTTTACTAACCAATCCCCATTTTTAACGATCCCGAGGGAGAAGCCTTTTGAAAACATTGAGGGAAAAGGAGAATATGCTGGTAACCAGCATTTTCTCCTTTTCCCAAAATGTTTTTCTACCCTATAAAAGACAAATTTAATCATTTAATCCAAATTTGAATCGTCGTCTGCAAATTCTGTTAATTTAGACAAATCTACATTTTTGTCATGTGGTTAAGAGTTAAAGCAACATTCTATACACATTTTTACACGAGAATTTTCAATTCTTTTATTTTAATCTTTATTTCGTAAATGAAAACTTGCATATAAAAATGTGTGTAGAATTTCACCGCAGGGTTTCTGTAGCACGAGTCTCCATGGATCTTACACATTTTTTTTTTTATGTCCTACTTGGCTCCGTAGTAAAGACGTTGGAATGGTTATTCGGAGGTTTTGAGCTGGAGCACCGCGGTGTTGACAAAGGAGTGTCGTTTGGGAAGGCTCTGCACCAGAGGAAAGTCATGAATAAGTTAGATGTCGCCGGGCACGGCGTACTGTAATCATATAGACAAAAATTCATATAATGCAAGACATTCTGACACTCTCAGTGGTGTCCGAGATGAAAGTACAGAAATCAAAAGCTCCAACAAGAACCGATGTCTCACGAACCAAAATGGTCTAGTACACGCAAAATATTTCTTGACAAACAGCTGTCTCATATTGAAATCTATGTCCTTCATGACGAAATTTCTAAGTTTAAGAGTTAAGTTTCAACATGCCTTTCTTCCGATGGACACTCTTACCTGATCCACAGAAATAAAACCGTTTGATACAGCCAGAAGTTTCCTCGTGGTGACGGAAATCAATAGCTAAAAGAAAACACAGAAGCCGATGACTGACGAAACAAAGATGATTTTTTACGCTATGTTTCGACAGTCAACTCAAAACTGTGTCCATAAGGACTAAATTCCTTAGGCAATGAGTTCGATCCAATTGAGCATCTCCAGCCCATAGTTTTTTTTTTTTCATCGGCAAAGAAATAACAATATCTTACACTCCTAACGTGTTAGAAGTTTCTGTCATGTAAATATACAGAAATCAAAAGCTCAGAAAGAAAACCCGATCTCTCACGAAACATAGATAGTCTCTTACACTATTTCATGACAGTCGACTGTTTCACCTTAAAAAAAAATGTCTTTCATGACGAAACTACTAAGATAACAAGTTCAATTTAAATAAGCATGCCCTCCGATTGGTACTGTCTCGCCTTGCACAGAAATAAGATTTTCCAAAGTTGTACTCCAAAAAAAAAAATGTGCAGAACTCTATAACTCGAACTCAAGCCGATGTCTCACGAGACCAGGATGGTCTAGTGCGCTATTTCGCGACAATCACTTTGTAAATTTGTAATATCTGTAGCATGTAGGATTAAACTCCTCGTGTAATGGGTTCGATTCAATCTTCTTCCAGTGAACGTTCCGTCTTGTTGCACAAAAAAAAAAAAAAAAAGAAGGGTGAGGAGGGGAGGGGGGCTATCGAACACTCCTTGAATTTTCTGAGATAGAAATCAATAACTTGAACAAAACCCAATGTCTTGCGAAACCAAGATGTCACGTACCCTATTTCTTGACAATCTACCGTCCCATCTTAATTGGTATGAATATAAAATAAACTTCACTGGCCTTTATGACGAAATTCCCAAGTGGAACTATTCATAAGGATATCTGAAATCGTATTGTTTGTTTCGGCGCTATTTTCTGTGAGTGCACTCTGGCAGACGACAGTAAGAGAGTAGAAGAATCCTATAAGCATTGATGTATTCTTATGTCTTCCAAAACCGCTCGAGGACAGTGTCGCGCGGCGGATAAATCATCGCCGGATTGAATTTAACAACCGAAATATTCTGCGTTGTTTTGGTTCTTTTAAACGACTTCAAACATGGAAAAGGAACTGAATCAGCGAATACAATAATGGTGGTATAAGGCGCGAATGTTGTGCATTTCGAGAACGACTTTTAAATCTCAATTCCCGGTGGATTTTTTTTTTCATTTGATACATGTACGTGTGTTTAGTGTGGAATAAGATTAAATTCTGACAAAAAAACTATTAGAAGATACTTACAGGTAAGTTTGATACATCCGTGTCGTATATTCTCATTTCACACGACTTTTTTTTTTAACCTTTTAAAAAACGATCCCGTGTTTTATCGGCCTTGTTCAAGACAGAAGCTTTTAAGAACAATTGGAGGAAAGAAGAAAAACGTTGCAGCCAGCATTTTGTCCTTTTTCCTCTACATTTTCTACCCCATCAAAAGCAAATAACATGCCATCTGCAACAGCAGTCAACATGAACAAGGCAAAAATTTTGTCGTCTGGTGAAGACTTGAACCCATCATTTTCTTGACAACGGCAGCTCCCTTATTGACGTGTTTCCTGGTTATTGACGGGTATTCAAGCTAAATCCACACACAAATCTCAATTTCATGAAATTTTATTGTCATGTGATTTATTTGTAATACCCGTGCAAAAACAATGAACAGGAATGTAGTATTTGAGCATCCATACACGTGTATGTTTATGTTGGTGTTGCTTTCATTTACCTGAAACTATGTTCAGTTATAAATAGACCTTGAGCCACCAATAGGCCCCCCTCCCTCCCCCCCTCCCCCCGGGGGGAATTTTCGGCACTATCATTTTCTGAAACCCCAAGGTCTCCTGAGCACTTTGTCAAAGTCTGCCACCTGGCGAGCGGGGCTTTTGCGAGTTATAGAGGTCAAAGGTCATCAAGTGCACTGTTACTTACAAGATATCAGTGAATGGCACTTCAGGTTAAATTTTCATTTCATTTTCTACATTAAATATGTCAGACACATGTTCAGATGGGTTTATACACTCATATCTTTAGTCAAAACAGCTGTTTCACACAAATAGAAGCAATTTTGTTTGAATCAAAGTACTGACAGAACTGTTCTTGGCCATGTTTGTGGGCGTAAAATGGCTGGTACCCAAAAACTTATCCATAGCATACAAAATCATCAATTATGATCTTAGTGATACAGAATAGATTCCATGACAAACATTGTGCCTTACCATTATAATTTATCCTATCTATAAGCTGTGTCAGCAAAGGAAATCAGAGTATTAATAGTGACAAATGTTGAGCTTTTTTAAAATTCTTACGATATTTGCTGGAATTAAAGATATTTCTTGCTATTGACCAATAAGAACTCATTGATGTCAGGATTTTATTTATCACTTCTATAATCAACAGTAATTTGCCACATCAATTGGTATTGTATTAAACCCAGTGAATAAAGCTGTTTAGATCTTTTTCTTAATGGTGGCCCTTCATAGAGTTCGAGACTAATATGAAGTTGCCTTTCATAGAAATGCTAACAATGATTTCTACAACAGATCATTCCATGCTATATTAAAG
Organism: Hippopus hippopus; assembly: GCA_946811185.2. NCBI lineage: Eukaryota > Metazoa > Mollusca > Bivalvia > Cardiida > Cardiidae > Hippopus > Hippopus hippopus. The sequence continues at coordinate 32,440,997 of OX328106.1, forward strand.
TCTATCCACTATCACCCATGGACCACATTCATGAAGTCAACATTGTTATCATCTTTCTCATTGCTTGGTTAGAATATATTTCAATATGTTAACTAAATCATTACTATGATTTATACTCTGTATTATTTAAACACGTATTGCATGTCTATGACATGGGGAAGTAAACAGTAAACATTGTAAAAATTCAATAAAGATTCTTTTCTGTTTACAATATGACATTTTTACCACAATTGAAAAACATCAAAATGTGCGCAAAGAGGGCATGCATAAAACCGTTTTTGAAACTGTCTGGGTTTGTAATTCTCTAAATGATTCCAAGGTAGCACTTTGCAAAACAGGATTTACTTTTGTCGAACTACAGAGACTTCCCTTCACAGCATAGACTTTGGGAATGGGTAATCAGGTCAGAAAAGAAGAACATATCTCCCCATTAGATCACTCAGATCATTTCTTCCTACAGATGGGTAATTATTGGTGCATCACCTATATGGAATAGCACAGTAAAATGAAACCTTTTTTTGTAATATGGGAAACAAAATCCTTGAAATAACAATAAGCCCATGATCGTGATACCAAATGCAAAAAAAGAACTGTTCATCTGTTCATGCACAATAATACAATTATGCTGATATTGGATGAGGTGGAGCTAAGCACAGTATAAGTATATGGCAGAAGGCATTTTCTTTTTGACATACGACAGGTACCTTTATATACATGTTTGATAGAAAGAGAGAAAAGCAGAACTCATGCACAGGCCTTTTGCCCTTAGCAGAAATAAGGAGAGTCACTAACCATCTATCAAACAAGGCAAATGATAACTGGCCAGCTAAAATATCAAAAGAGCTTCTGTCTTTGTTCAATGTGTACAATATCAAACAAAAAACTAAAAAAGCAAGTTTTGAATTTACACATGATAAATCACTAGAATATAACGTAATTGAATAAAAGAAGACATAGTCTTGAAGCTATGCAAACAGAAAGCAAGAAGTAATACATATGTAAGAACAAGATAATCTGAGCAATAAAAGGATTGCCATGTGAATGATGATAATTTGCATGACCTTTACGCCAAAAAATACGTTAATGACAAGAACATTAATAGTACATGGTAACACACAAATGACCTTTATTACAAAGTTAACATAAAAGGGAAACAAAATGGATAAAAGAGTAGGGAATAAAACAAGGGCTCTTCATTGCATAGTTTAAGACTTGAGCATATTATATCAAACCCAATGCATCTCATTTCCAACATTTATACTTAGCCTTTTTTTTTTTTTTTTTTAAGTCATGGCACGATGCTTCATTTTATTTTCTTGTTTCTTAATGCCAAGCAGTTAACCTGACATAATTCTGAACAGGTAACAACGGAAAAATGACAACCACAGTTTTCATAACAAAGACACAAAGCCACAAATAAGGCTGGTAGGCATGAGAATGATGATGGTGAAGGTTTTACTGAGCAAATACAAGCATGAATGAGCCCACATTCACTATAACACTATGGTCCTCTGTAAATGAATACTGACCAACAGAGTGAGATAACAGGTGCATCTGCCCTATTGAAATATCAAATCCGAATGGGGAATTCAATTCATCTTGGTAACTCACACTGCTAGTAAATCACCTGATTACTAAATCGATGAGTGTAAAAAGTGAAACAAGATTAATTACGAATAATATATCTCTGATTGTGGGCAGTCAACTCTTTCGGCGCCAAATATTTAATGTCCACCTCTTTGATGCCTGGAAATAGGCTCCACTGAAACTCGGAGTTTTATCATATTTGGCTTGACTAAACAAGTGGACGACAGAGTTCCATGATCAGACTGCATGTTCTGTGCAGTCTGATCTTGATCTATGTCATCCGCAAAGGCCTCTGTTTTCGCCTATAGCGCTGAAAGGTTTAAATTTATGCATATGTATGCTGTATCTAACTAAAAAGGTCGATATGCCTGTTGGTCATACCTACTTTGTCATGGCAAGTTCAATTTTAAGTACTTTGATATCATTTTCTGAGGAAACTAAATTGATAAAATAACAAGAGAAGGCACTGTAGATAGCATATGCAATGTCTGCTTAGTAAATAAGATCAAGATATATTTTACTTTTAACCTTTTTTGTCCGTTTTTTTTTAGATACAAGAGTTAAATGCTACACAATGTATCAGTAACTTCAGCACTTTGATTTACACTAAAAGTTTTTATTTACTGTAATGAATATAATCATTAATATCATGAAAATAAGAATACCGATAAATTTTATATTTTTTTAGTCTAAAATAAAGACACGAACCAGATAGTTGTTGAATTCTCAGCAACTGATATAAAAATTAAAAAGTATATTAATGAGCTTTGGTTATAAGTGCTTCCATTGTATCCATGAATATGACAGATTGATATACAATTAATCAGAAAATGCCATTTGGGTTGCTTCTAGGATGCATATAAGGTATTTGTGATCATGAAAATGTGCTTTATCTGAAAAATATCCCTGTAGTTTGTCAGATTATGAGTTTTTGGAAGCTTGAATCATAAAAAAAATAGTGCTGTCAGTGCTTTGATTTGCATTAAATGTTCTTTTATTTTGTTAGAAATGCATATAATTATCTAAAAATAAGCTTTTTACACTACCTGAGATCATTTGGGACTTTCGCAAGGTATAAAATTTCCAACGAACTGTCAAATAAGGATCAACTAATAGGGTTAGGGTTGGAGTGCAGTTGGTGACCTTTGACCTCTATAACTTCCAAAAGCCCCACTCGCCAGGTGGCAGACTTTGGGAAAGTGCTCAGGAGACTTTGGGGCTCAAGAAAATCATAGTCCCGAAAATTCCCCCGGGGGGGGGGGGGAGGGAGCAAACACCCTGCTGGCTCATAGTCTAAAACGGATTGAGGTGTGAAACTTTCTTTGCCCCTTTCGATTTATTTCGGAGGTGATCAGGAATCAGCGTGTTCGTCTGAAAGTAACCACACATCTTTATTCTTACTCTTCGTTCGGCTCTCTCTGCTCAAACACTTCGTAAAAATGTTAAAGTATGTACTAACATTTGATATAAAATACTCTGTACCCCAAAAGACGAATGTTGTTGGGGAATTACAGGAATATATCTTTCCGTCCGCCTGTAGGCATCCTTTTATAGCTTTCTTTGTTCATTATATATTGAAACCAAGTCCCTTGTCAGTAATGAACGAGAGACTATAGATATTCAAGACAAAATTTTTCGGGTACATTAATTAACTTTGGTCAACAATTTTACATGTAGGCCTTGTGCACTTTAATTCATCATCAAAGAAAGGAATTTGAGTACAAATCTAATGAGAACCAAGACGACAACTCATAAGTAGTCCAAATGATGGAACTAGTCTTTGAAATGGTAGAAATCATTGTGTGACAAATGCTGTTTATCAGAAAACCGTATTTTTACGATTCAGTGAGAGGGCTTTTGAAACCATTGTAGAGAAAAAAAGGAAATGCTGGTAACCAGAAATCCCTTTTTTCACGGCTCGGTCGAAGAGGGTATTTGCAACCATTGTTGGGAAAAGGAGAACATGCTAATAACCAGAAAACTTTGTTTCCATGGCTCAGAGGAAGAGGATTTTTTAAACTATTGAAGAGTAAACGAGAAAATGCTGAAAACCATAAAGCCACATTTTCACGATTCAATGGCCTTTGAAACTATTGTAGGGAAATGGAGAAAAAGCTGGGTACCAAAAAACCACATCTCAAGAATTCAGTGGAAGAAGACTTTTGAAATCATCGTAGGGAAATGGAGAAAATGCTTCTTCCTACAATGGATTCAAAACCCCTTTTCCTTTGAGTCGTTATAACACGCAATATAGATCTGTCATCTGCAAAAAAGTACTGAATGGTAGAACTAGGCCAATTTTGGTGACCGTTTCAGTTTTTAAATTCAAACTGACTTTCTTTTGCTCATTTCAGAACAGATTCATGAACAAAAACAATAGGTAAGTGTTACACTTGATGACAACTTTTTTCTTTGTCTTGTTTCTATACTGAAGTTATTGCTTTTCAATTACAAAGACAAAACTTTTATCCTCAGCGAAACAAGAGATCCGGGTACAATGTATTACAAATGTAAACCTGGTTTTACCTAAATGATAATAATAGTAATAATTATAATGACAGGGAAAGTAAATCTAGGATCGGTATGAATACTCTGTACAGGCCGATCCTTGGACCGTATTCACCAAGCATTCTCAAGAACATTTTTAGTCTTATTCTCAAGGATTTTCTAAATTTGACAGGAACACAACCTCTGTTTGGCTAAACCAAATGGTTTAGCTAGTCAGAAATTGTGTTACATTTAATTCTATAATCAGACTAAGAGAATTTTCTTAACCCGTAGGCTGCTAAGCGCGACTCACTGACCTTTAGCGAACAGTATAGATCAAGATCAGACTGCACAGAACGTGCAGTCTGATCTTGGATCTACACTGTCCGATAACGAGATGGTATTCCCCAGAACATAACGTTGAAATAACAATATGTGGGTTTTTAACTATCGAATTGAAAATTTCATTTTAGTTATTCAGCAGGATAAGGGTTAAGAATGGTTGGTGGAAACAGACCCTGATCTACTCTTTCCTAAAAGTGTTACCCCACGGCTCCCATACGCGACTCAAAAAGCCTTGTGGACAGTGCTGACCAAAATCAGACTCCACAGTACGTGTAGTCTGGTCTGGAACCTGCACTGTGCTAGATTTTCCGAAAATATGAATCTTAAAATGGCAATTTTTAGGTCTTCATTATTTGCTTGAATTTTTCTTTTAGTTAACGTGTCAGGGTTAATTAAGAAAATACTCTAGAGTAATGTAAACACCATGTGCTATGTGCAAATGTTCTATCTGAGTTTCAAATGCGGGGTGCAATGACAATTATTATCAAAGTAGTGATGTACAGGCATATGTCCCTTGAGTGAAACAAATATGGTTATCGGTAATAAAGCTATTTATTTATGGAAGAGATATTTTAAGAAGCCAGACCTTAGTAAAAACGGTTTGGAGCATTCTTTTCTACCGTAAGATCTACATGATTTTAATGACGCTGCCTGAAGCTATGTTTGACATTTTGCAATAGAAACGTTATGTACCGTTCTTATTGTTTTTTCCCACTGTAAAAGATAAAACGGTCTGCTGTTTTTATTTGAAAAAATGCTTCAGTATGTCTTAAAATAGAGATTTGTGCTATAACTGTAGACCGTCGAGATTCATACAGTTTATGCATCAATGGATTCACTTTGGTTTTCTTCTTGAAGAAAGGTTAATATCCGAAGAACATGCAATGCAATATATTACGATATACATATACAGCGCACATAATGTATGTGAGTAATGATATGTGAAAAAAAATGGTTTAATGCATCTGAAAAAAGTATCAACTCATGCCAGTCTGCACAGTCCGCACGAGCTGACCTAGGTCGACATATTTTGCAGTTGGTAAATTTTCTGCATGTCAAAGAACCATTAGATTTGCCGCTTTTTAATCAAAATGGATCAGTATCATGTGACAACTTCCTTGGTATAATGTGTTGTCTGCGCATGTCATATTCTTCGAAGATTCGACCTGTCTGCTATGACGCATCACCCATCTCCTATACAGGAGAAAAGTAGGGCTTATACCAAAGCTATTACCCAAGCCTGTAGGTGCTGTTTTAATAAATGGCCGGTCCATAGGTTACATGCTAGCTGATAATAGCTGAATGAATCGCACCAGGTAGCGTTTTATTGACTAAACGTTTATTTTAATTTGAAATTCAAAGTAACGGTTGTCGTTTTGAAAAGTAGTCCGGTTCTGAACCCAGAATGCCCAAATCAGATTTATTTAGCAGGATAAGGGTTTAATCGCCTTTTCGAAGAGAACAGGATATACATTTTGGTTACCTTGCAGTATGTTCTGATCGGGTGTCAAACTCGTTATAGAGAGTGAGACTTGTGTTTATATGATATCTTAATCACTGAATGGCCTACAACACGCGAAAAGGGGCATTCGGACATTTGCGTAAAGTGTCGTCTCGGATCAGCCTGCTCAGTCCGCGCAGGCTAATCCGAAACTACACTTTCCGTTTCTAATTAATTTTCTCTTGTGAAAGTCTACTGTAGCACAAAATCCAATGTATTCGTGAAGTGCCGTCTTCGGATTAGCCTGCGGGGACTGCGCAGGCTGATCCGAGACTAAAATGTCCGAATACCCCCTTTCACGTGCTGCAAGCCAAATTTAATGTAAGTGGTAGGATGGGGAAATATTTGAAGAAAAATAAGTTGCTATTTTGAATCACTTACATAACATAGTGAGATAAGAAACAGTTGCTTCAGACAGTGCTTCTTTACCAGCTATTACATACATGTAAGTTGGTTGATTTAGTGAAATTAAGAAAACCGTTGCATGACAAAGTTATATGTGAATCAGTCTCTGGTAACAAAAGGGATCAATGCATTTTCGGAATGTTTCAACCCTATTTTGTGATTTTTCCACAACCTATTGCGTCTGATACATGTAGGTGTCATTAGAAGCAAAGATAGGCTGTCTTGATCAGGATCAGACTAAACAGAACATGCTGTCTACAGTCCTAGACACATTGATTTTTTTTCTGAATGAATAATTATTGTTCTTTCCATGTTTCACTTATTTGTTAAAGTTTCATTTGCAGTTATCTGTAGTATTATAATAAAAAGCCACTGCTCACAAAAACCTGTACCTTGATATATCCGCTCCTCTAATAGCGCTACCATTTCAACCCATGAAAATGTTAACTTTAATGTGTGATGAGGAAGTATCGAACAGTTTTGATTTCTTATTGGTAAACTGGTCAAAAATTTGCTGTGAAAATGTTGTTTAAATGAATACATGTATGTCTATACATGAAGATGTATATCTTATCTGTTTAATTTCAAAATGTGCGGGTTTTCCCCCGATTTTCTATGTCCATGCAGTACATATAATAGCATCCTATTAATTATCAAGATTGAAATTACATGTATAATAACTTAGTAATGTTTGATAGAAATGACGCATTCACATATATTTATATATATTTTTGTACAAATGTTTTATTATTTCATTTATTTGCTTTCATTATTTCAATTTACTACTTACATGTTTATTACACTTTTTCCTGTGCCTGTGGAGTGCCAACCAATTTTCTGCATTTTTTTGTGTACTTACTTCATTATGGTAATAGCTGAACTGTGTCATGGACGTATGCTGTGCTTTGTATTATTTCTGTCCATTATTGATCATATAACATGAGACAAAGTTGGGATTTTTATCCTTTGATGCCAGCATACCGTCCAAAACTAAGATTCAGTCTTACGATAACTGTATTTGCTCTTGTACTAATCCAGAATTCACCAGTACATCTATATTCTATGCTTTTAAGTATTAAGTCAACGGCTCGTCTGACCCAACAAGTTATGCATCAAAATAAAACTCGAATTCTTATTAGCGATAGACAGGACCAAAATATAAAATACTCATATTGGCTTGTATCACATTTTTTTTCGTTTTGCCACTCTGTTTTTTGTTGTATGGATTGGATGGCTCATTTTGCTTTGTGGTGATATTCATCCTAATCCAGGTCCAGATAGTGGTAACCATCTAGATCATTCGTCAAGCTCGACAGATTTATATAATTTTCTAAATCTTTCAAATCACTTGTCTACCGTACACTATAACGTGCAAAGTCTAGCAAATAAAGTTGATGTGCTGATATCAGAATTTTCTTATTTTGATCTGGTATCTTTTTCTGAAGCTTGGTTAAATACATCAGTGTCGACAAAAGATCTGCTTTTCCCTACATTTCATCCTCCAGAACGTAAAGACAGAGTCAGTGATGGATATGGAGATGTTATCCTTTATGTAAAGGATACATTGACATATACACGGAGGCATGATCTAGAGTTAAATCGACTAGAGTGTATCTGGATCCAGATCAAATTGCAAAACAAAAGAAATGTTCTGTATGGCGTCTTTTATAGACCACCGAGCTCAGATTCAATCTACAATTCTTTAATTGAAGATTCCATTGGTCTAGCAATAGATTCAAACATTTCAGATGTAATAGTCACCGGAGATTTTAACTTGAACACATTGAATCCAATTCAGTCTAGAAAAGTAGAATCATTTTGCAATCAGTTTAATATGATACAGTGCATTGACGAACCTACCCATTTCACTGAAAATTCTGCTACTATAATAGACCTTCTTTTTGTAACAAACAAAGATTCCATTTTAACTTCTGGAATCGGTGAACCGTGTCTTGATCTTAGCATAAGGTATCACTGTCCAATCTTTGCTGTGTTCAACTTCTTAAAACCTAAATATAAAACTTTCAAACGCACAATATGGAAATATGAACAAGGTGATTATAACAAGTTGAGAAATATCCTCGAAAATGTTAACTGGAATCAGCTGCAAGACGGCAACATAGATACTTTTACTCAAAATATTACAGGTATTATAACCAAAGAATCAAAGAACTGCATTCCAAATAAGGTGATAGCTATTAACCCACATGAACCTCCATGGATTAATAGTATGATAAAAAGAAAAATTAGGCAACGGAAAAGAGTATACCAGAAAGCTAAACGTACAAACAATCAGTATCAATGGTCCAAATTCAAAGCTTTAAGAAACGAAATTATTGCTCTCATTAGACAAAGAAAGCAAGACCATTTAGACCAAATGGTACTAAAATTAAGCTCAAGTGATATAACACCAAGAGATTGGTGGAGAGTTTTGAAATCTTTTATAAGCCCATTGTCTTCTTCCTCTATACTACCACTAATTGATGACACAACTGACACGATGGTCGTTGATGAACACGAAAAGGCTAATGTATTAAATTCATTCTTTGCAAAGCAATCAACCATTGACGACTCATCCAATAATCTTCTTGATAATATTAACCAAGTTGATGGCAACTCCTTAGATTCAATAACGACTACTCCCGCTGAGGTTTTAGATGTGTTAAGAACGCTCCGTTTAGGTAAGACATCTGGTCCAGATGGTATCAATAATCGAATTCTAATGGAGGTTGCGCGTCAAATATCTAAGCCTCTGAGTCAAATCTATAATCAGTCTTTGTACACAGGTGTATTTCCCTCTTCTTGGAAAATTTCTCATGTTTGTCCAATCTTTAAAAGCGGTGACTCTGCTCTTGCATCTAATTACCGACCAGTATCGCTATTAAACACTATGGAAAAGGTATTTGAAAGAATAATATTTAAACATGTCTTCAACCATCTAAACGATACCAATTTTTTCACACCTTGTCAATCAGGTTTTTTACCCGGAGACTCAACCGTCAACCAAGTTGTATTTCTATATGATAAAATCTACAAAGCCTTGGATGAAGGACTATAAGTCCGAGTTATATTTTTTGATATTAGTAAAGTCTTCGACAAAGTATGGCACAAAGGGCTTCTATTTAAGATGCACAAAGCTGGAATCTGTGGTAAACTTCTTTCATGGTTTTCGGACTACCTCTCGAACAGGTATCAGAGGGTTGTTCTCCCTGGTGCTGTCTTAGACTTGAGTTCTATTAATGCGGGAGTCCCGCAAGGATCTATTCTCGGTCCTCTCCTATTTCTAGTCTACATTAATGACATAGGAAATGATATTGAGTCAAATATAAACCTATTTGCAGATGACACCAGTTTATCCATGGTTGTAGGTGATCCTGATGCAGCAGGTACAATTTTTCAAACAGACGTCAATAAAATTACAGACTGGGCAAATAGGTGGCTTGTAAAGTTCAATCCCTCAAAATCAGAATCTTTAATAATATCCCGTAAACGTAATAAACCTGTTCACCCTAAGCTTTTTATGTCTAGTGTTGAAATTCCATCTGTGCAGGTTCATAAGCATCTCGGTATTTTCATTTCTAATGATGGTTCTTGGGATTACCATGTAAATCATACTTTAAAAAAGGCATGGAAGAGAATTGGAATTATGCGAAGTCTAAAGTTGCGCCTAGATCGAACATCTTTACAGATAATATATTTTTCTTTTATCCGTCCAGTTCTTGAATATGCAGATGTTATTTGGATGAATCTATCTCAATACCAGAAAGAACAAATTGAAAGAGTACAAAGTGAAGCTGCAAGAATTGTAACTGGATGCAGTAAACTTGTGTCTTTAGCGGATCTTACCAAAGAGTCAGGGTGGGAAACACTTAGTGAAAGAAGATATAAACACAAACTTATATTGTTTTTTAAGATGGTAAAAGGACTAGCCCCTTCTTATTTAAATTCGATAGTGTCCGTAACAGTAGGAAGTACTTCATGCTAAAGCCTTAGAGGATCTCACAATCTACAAAATATAGCTTGCAGGACTAACCTTTATCTAAACTCCTTTTTACCCTCTGTTGTTACTGATTGGAATGCTTTACCCATTGATGTTAGAAACCTGGACTCCCTTTCAGCATTTAAACGTTACATCAATAGAGATAAAGCAAATCCAAATAGGCTATACTTTTTTGGAGAGAGGAGGATTCAAATCATTCATGCTAGGCTGCGAACTAAATGTAGTTCACTTCATCAACACCTTTTTTTCAGAAATGTGATTGATTCTCCTCTTTGTGCTTGTGGTGAAATTGAATCAAATCAGCATTATTTCTTTGACTGTAAATACTATCGTGAACCTAGAAATAGTTTATTTCAAAGCGTATCAGTAATTTCCACTGTAAGCCTGCAGACACTTCTTTTTGGAGACGAGACTCTCAGTCTTGCCGATAACGAAAAAATATTCTCAGCGGTTCACTCATACATTGTTGAGACTAAACGTTTTAAAAGTTGATTTTTTCATATTTTTTTTTTTTTTTTTTGTTTGAAACCAGAATATTTGTTGGTGGCACTCCACGCCTCTTTTTCTTTCTCTCTCTCTCTGTCTCTCTCTGTCTCTGTCTCTCACACTCAAGAGTTGATCATATATTGTTGCAATTTCTATTACTGTTTAACAACTTACACTGACGTGACTTACAGGAGAGGAACTTTATAAGCTTACAGCTTTCGTTCCAATCCTTTTCGTGTATTTTGAATTTTTGGTATATTAACATGTATGTAACTATTATATTGAATAAAATATGTTTAAACTAACATGCTGTCTGACGCTTGAATCTAAACTGAAAAGGCCCGTTCTCAAAGTCCCGGTTTGAAAGCCCGGTAGTTTCCGGTTAACTCTTTACCACATGGAAAATTTTTTAGACTCTTCTATATTGAAAGAATTTACAGATGAAAATTCAAATGTTTTTTAAATGATAGTAAAAGTCCTTCATTAGGTTGAAATCCTTCTAGGAAAAGGAGAAAATGCTGGTCACAAGCATTTTCTCCTTTTCCCACAAGGATTTCAAAAGGCTTCTCCTTCAGGGTCGTTAAAACTCGAGATTATGTGGAAAAGGGTCAAATGAACAAGAATTAACATGTCCGATTGAAACTCTCGTCACAACTCGGCCGATTCGGTAATTACATGTAACTTCGTCCATATCAAGGAGGTTTCCATCATGAACGACCAATCACATGATCTTAAATATGGCGGCACTCGCGAAAATCGATTAGCAACGGCAAAAAACAACCACAGTAAGGTTATTCACATCTATCAATCTGTCGGTAAAAACTTCCAACGGAATTGATAAACCATGTTAAAAATTGAATGTACAAATTGTTTGTCAACGGAAATGTATTTAGAAAGATTTAGACAGAAAATTATCACCAATGTTTTCTTTTTTCAGAGGACTTTTACAATTTTAAGAAAAGTGAAACAGTGTATTTCCGGCTGTATGTACCGTGAAGGTGCATATCAAGCTACGTGATACAGCCGAAGGACTTGATCAACGGATCACCCGAGGTTTGCCGTATGCAACAGGGAGTAACCTGGTCCCCGTTGTACAATACAAATACGGTGTTACACCAATGCGACCAATCCGGTCCGTAAAAGGGCAATAGCCTCAGGTATCAGAATAGTGATTGCGAGAAGTACTGTGTCATAATTTGGGAGAAAATGGATTAGAAAACTGTGTTGATATAAAGAGATTTGTGTAATAATGACTGATATTGTCGAAATCTCAGACTTTTATCGTTTAGTGTATTGGGAGAAGATTTAATTTGATTAAAAACAATGAAAAGAGACGCGACTCTCCTTTGTCAGACATAAAATGACGTGTTTTTCCTTTGCTATTCTTTGTCGATAATCGTTCGGGAAACCTCGACTGATCCGTTGATCAAATCCCCTCGGCTAAATTACGACGGATGATATGCATCTACAGGATACATTTCTTTGCGGGAAACAGACCGCTTAACCGTTCCTGAAACCCGAAGGCACCACTTAAACTTTATCCTGCTAAATAAGTAACATGAAACTTTCAAGCCGATAGTAAAAACCCAAATTTTGCTGTTTCAAAGGTATTTTCGGGAGAAAGATATCTTCTTATCGGACAATGCAGATCCAAGATCAGACTGCACGTTCTGAAGATTGAAATTAGTTGTTCTCTTTCATGCGTGTTTATTGATAGCTCCTCAGGAATATGAGCCCCCTTTCTCTCTTTCTCGCACCCCCCCCCCTTCTCTCTCTCTCTCTCTTTCTCTCTCTTTCACATACCTATGGATTTATAAAACCAATTTTGTATAACAACCGACTGAATCATGAGGTACACTGGTCCTTTGGCATGCAGAAAATTGGTCGGAAACAAAAGTTTCGACTCAGGTCAGCCTGCGTGAAGGTACTTTTTTTGGTAGATGCATTAAACTCCTTTTTTAACAGATCATGGCTCAATGTACTTGCCTACATGTATGTATATTTTTCAGAAAAAAAAACTAAATATTGAGACAAGCATGTAACATACGAAACGTGATTCGCACAGTGACTTACATGTGTGGCCCGTATTCACCAGTCATTCTAAATAATCTTCTTATTCTATGTCTAGAAAAACTTATACACCTTAAAACAGCTCGATTTCCGATTGGCTGACCTACATGTTACTAGATTAGCCAATCAGAAATTGCGTTACTTTTTAAATCTAGAATAGAAGCAAGAATGGTTGCTGGTGAATACGTACGCTGGTCTTCGAAAGTGTAATGACTCTACTCGAAGGATGAAGAAGAATGTGCATTATGATTTAACCCTTAGGCTGCTAAGCGGCACTCATTGACCTAGTGCGGACAGTGTAGATCAAGATCAGACTGCACAGAACGTGCAGTCTGATCTTTGTTTTGCACAGTCCTATAGGGATATATACATAAAAAAAAAAAAAAAAAAAAAACACCTTTAAACAGAAATAGCAAGATTTGGTTTTTGACTATCGGGTTAAAAGTTCCATTTCACTTATTTAGTAGGATAAGGGATACAGGTATTCTTAATTCTTTCAGCGCCAAAGAGATAAACCCGACCTCTCTCGAGACCGTTGAAAATACAATCAACCGAAACTTAGAAAGTTCTAAATTGCCTTATAAGCGTTACAAAAAAAGGGGGGAAGGTATAGATTCAAGATAAGAAGACAAATTCTGTGCAGTTTGAGCGTGATTTATGCCTTCCACAAAAGTTCGTGTTTCCACCTAGGACGCTGAAAAGGGTTAATGCCAGTTTAACTGACATGTTTATTTATCCCCTGCCTTCGAAAATAATCAAAGGACCTGCAGTCTGACTTGACTATCTTAGACAACAATCATGGATGCCGAATATGACTTGTCCCTTATGATATGCAGACACATCGCAATTAAATATTCATAGAAACAATATTCGTTGTTACCAATTTGTCCCTATCTGACAAACCTCGCCGATCCGTTCGTCAATTTCCTATTACTGAGGACAAATTTACTTTCGGGAAGCAATCAAAATCACTAAGAGCGTCTTTCGAAAGCAATAATTGCTTGTCATCTCTTTTATGGTCATATTTATGGTGCCCAGAGAGCAACTGCACTTTGCTATTTTGACGTTCTTGGAAGAACAGAATATTTCTTTTAAATATCTAAGAGGCTACACATATAAACATTTATTTTCAAACACTACTGCTATACAACAATTTGATGACATTTAATTAACATATCGGCAGAAACAAAACTACGGTTTTGAGATTAAGTCTAAAATGATACTTCCAAAACAAATATTTTGATTTTATAAAAAATGTATATATGGCATGTAATTGTAATACCTATAATTTACAGAGTATCAAAGGTCATTTTAGATTTTTTTCTGTTCGTATCATATAAGAATTTTTCTGTGGACTAGGCTGGGTGTATGCTATATGTTTCTCTGAACAAACCGATTGACAAGAAATTTTTGACATGTGCCAAGAAATCTGGTTTAAAAAAACACAACCTAAATTATGTTTACAAAAAAAGAAAGAAAATGCTGTATGATTCAAATGCTTTCGTAGGTATCAGAAAGTTTTGGTACTCAGAGGGGTTCTTGCAATATCCGAAGTCCAATCTCGGCAAAATCGATGCAGTTTGTAAAAGAAAGAAATGAGACCAGTTTTACGATTCTTGACAAATTGCGTGCAGCTTCTTTGTTAAAGGGGAGATTTCTTGATGTAAAGTGCTCTCGAACATGAGACATGCAGTCAATTAATTACTGTTATAACCCTCTAATAGCGGAATTCTACATGAAAAACAAAGTGATATAATTGAATCTCTCTTGACAGTCCTTCCTCTCCAGCACGCAATATGGTGTTTTTCTTGGAGAGATTTTTAGAGATGGTTTGGGGGGAGATTTCGATTCATAATTACTTAAACCAGTTGCCCTCTAAATATTTCCTAGACATTGTGAAGATGGCGCTTCGATGGCGTCTTGTTGGATGAGGCACTGCATCAGAAATTCCACAAAGTCTGGTTCACATGTACTATGCTTCTGGACCAATGGACTAATTATCATTCGATATTAATTCATCCGTATATTGTTGAATATTGGTGAACTCTTCTCAGATGGGTAAATAGTAGTTTTCTTCATGACAAGCAGAACATTTTATCATGAAAGCATTTACAAACGACCAATTCTAAGGGGGGAGGGGAATTAATGGGTGTGTCTTTGTAAGAAAAGAAAACCTTAAATAGGTGAAAATGTCGGTTCCCAGCATTTTCTACCTTGCCCCTGTGTTTTCAAATGCTTTCTTGTGTGGGATCGTTTTATAGACGGCTTGTTTGGTAAATGCCCAATTGTTACCCTGATACTTCTTTACAAAAATGAAGACAAAGTACTCGTTGGAATCCATCGATATTGGACAGTTTTGTGCTTTAAGAGTACATATACATTACATCGCAAGTCTTGTTCAGCCCAGACGCAAATCTTTGTTTCTTTGAGGTAACCAAGTATTAAACTCTTCCAAAGCCCTCGGCTGCTTTCCAAAAGAAAAGCAGTCAAGTAAACAAAACTAAACAAAGATAGGTAAAAGACTCATTTAGCGATGGCTTATTGTTATTGATCGGCAAAGATAAATTACGCTCGGGATTATTTGTACAAGGCAAGATCTTTACACCTCCGACTGAGCTATTGAGGTTGTACTCTGTAGGATTTGTGAAACTTCAACTTTGAGCTCCTTTTCCAGCGCAATATGATACAAATACATAATAGCATGATATTTGAGAGGCACACTGGGAAGAGGGGATTTAATGCAGGCCTTCTTATACAAAGCGAGTCATCACATAATTGTGGATCCATTAAATCTATATTGTCCAACAACCGACTAATTCATGGGGTAGACTAGTCCTTGGACATGTAGAAAATTTACAGATAGCAATATCTTTCGATCCATGACAGGCTGGCATGGGTGGATACTTTTTGTAGATGCATCAGATCCCCTTTCACAGCGCATGGCTCATTCATATTTAAATGTTTATTGTTATCTTTTTACCTTCACAGTCTACTATACTGACCGATTTTCAAGGTCATAGTCTTTGGTAGCTTTAAGATTTCTATTTTTTTTAAGGTAGAACTTGGATTAAGTAATCATATAAGGGACACTCAAAATGTGTTTGCTATTAAAGACAGGTGCTTGAATGGTACACGTGCGTTTCATCATAGTTGCCTCCTCTGGGAACAACACGTGCTTACTAAGTACGGGTTGCTTGTATCATAGCTCTAGGTGGCTACCAAAGCAGGTTTTAGTATAATATCCAAATTCTGGATACTTCACTTCATAAAACTTTAATAATCTTATGCATATTACACGCGGTTTTTTTTTTTTTTTATGTCTCCTACGATCGATGTCCTCTTGGGGTAATGATAATGAACTACATGTAAATTACTTGGGCCTTTATTCGATGATTCAGTGTTCTTAGAACGTAAAAGAAATGGGCTTTGGCAGAAAAATATGAGAAAAGGAGAGAACGTTGGTGGCCAATATTTGCTTTACTTTCTTTGGTGTCTTCTGCTCTTTCAAGAGTAAATCTCTCTTTTTTTTAAATCCACATTTCATTCTTTGAGTCTGCAAATGCTTTCAACATCTACACGTCTATAAATCTGTCCCTCGAAAAGAGACTGAATTATCGTGTATTTGCAGTCAAATATTCTTGTGTCTCATCGTATTGAACGCCACAAGTTTAATTAGCTGATCAGTCTTCATGCCCTAATGAGAATGGTTGTAGTCACTAACTTTTGACGAGGTCTCTGTGACCTGGGCATGGAACATTGAATGTCTAACACTAACTTACTCGTTCCCTAATTAATCTTTTCTAAGATCTCGTATATGCCAGACATATATTTGGGACATTATCCAAAATTGGCTTCTCAATCGACTTTGTGTCTAAAGGTAAAAGTTACCTCCTCTATCATGCGATTGCGTGTAAACGCAGACAGTAGAACTATGTGCTTCTTTCCTAGTTGCAACGAAAGCGATAAAACATGTCGGAAATATCAAATTATCCACACCAGGCTGCGTAACAAATGTAGTTCGCTAAATTTTGATCTATTCCAAAAGAATTTAGTTGCTTCGCCTTTGTGTCAATGTGGTTGAACTGAGACTAGTCAACATTATCTTTTAGAGTGTAGGTATTATACTATCATTAGAAATAAGCTTTTTGCAACTATCGAGAATTTCACCACTGTCAGCTTGGACGTCCTGCTGTACGGTGACGAAAGCCTCACCTTTCATGAAAATGTTACGGTATTTTTAGAAGTGCAGTCTTTTATTAAGGATAGCAGAAGGTTCAAGCTATACGTGAAAATTAATTCAAGTCTTGTAACAATTTTATAATGTTTCGTCTCACCATAATATCATACATATAAACACAGTACAGTTAATTCTATAATATTGGTTTCGAGAACATCCCACATCGCACGATATCTTAATAGTATCCTTAGCTGTCTCATTTAAATATATCTCTCTTTTTCTTTCACTCGTCAAATCATTGAATAAATGAATAAAATAGGACTTTGATACCATCAAGAATCCATGGAAAAGAACAGTATAAGCTCACGCTTCCGTTCCAATCCATTTTGTAGCATATTATATGTATATGTATTTTGTAAGTATCTTATTATATTCTTACATGTAAGAATGTTACAAATGAAATATGTTTAAACTAAAACATGTCGCAGGCACGGGCCACATTTGTTGCTTATACTGGTGTAGTTAGCTTGAACCTGTTTGATTATGTTTTAGTGTGAATTAATTTCTACAACTTACATGTATCTTCATCACGCTCGATGGTTGCTTCCTGCAAACAGTACTTGCGCAGTGAAGTGGGTAGTTCTAATGGTTTGCCCCCACTAATCACTTATTTTGTTGGTTTAACACCTCTGACGTGAGAAGCCGACGATTTATCCGTACACCACTGCCGAGCTGTTATAGAAGACATTAATTAAGGCCAGTCTGCGTGAACTGAGCATCCAGAGATTGGTTCTACGCAGTCCACATGTTCATTTTAATTTATTACCAAAAGTATCTTCACCTGCTGTTGAAAAGTATTTTCAAACCCACTTCCTCCTTCAGACCAGGGTCCGTATTCAACCATTCTTAGGGACGTTCTTAAGGAAATTCATTTGGTTTTTACAATCAGACGTTGTTTTTCTTTCATATTTCGGAAATCTTGCAGTGTAGGACTACGAATGTTCTTAAAAATAGTTGGTGAATTCGAACCCTGGTCTAAGTTTTGTTTGTGGCAATAGTTTCCTTTTGAAAATATAGTTCCACAAGAAGAATGACTAGTTTCTCTTATTATAGTCCATTTAGTTTCTATAAAAACTAACATTTTGATCAAATGCATTCAAATGGAACAACTTCTTCATATTTTGTCTGTTTGTTTTTGTTGCAATGTAATTTATTTACAAAAACCACGCAGAAAGCTAATTTTTCATAACTTTTCATTTTCAGTTTCATGCTTTTGACCATTTAACTCTATAGTAAAATTTTAGCATTTTTGGTCTTAGCCACAGAGGAGGGAAGGACAGTTGGAGAACAGCCATAAACAATATCAAATTATAGTAAAACCATATGTTTTTGTAGTAATTACATTCATATTTAGACTCAGTAGTGACTTTATGTACACAACTAGCACTATAAAAATAGAAACAAACATGTTAATCTCATGTTTTACAATGATCACCCTAAGGCCATAGAAATTGAATTATTTGAGTATGTATATACATTTATAAATTCTTCCAGCATCAAACAGATAGGAATTTTATCAATCTTCCCCGCCGAAAAGATATGATACAAATTATCCATAATTTAGAGAACTGATAATATCATTCCCGAAAGAAAAGAAAGGAGGTATACCTCTTCGTGTCAATTTCTGTTTTTCGAGCAATGGTTCTTGAAAGTTACTGTCTTCAAACAATTGATAAAATGTCTGTGTAAGGGTAAGTTATTGTGAAGCTAGATTTTCAATATGCTTGGTTTCATATGTAAATGCTTTCAAATTGACCATTGGATAGTATGCTGTTCTATTTGTTCCGCTTTCTCCACCTTTTTCGGATGTCAAAATTAACATTGAGTTTAAAGGACAAAATCATTAAAATACTGTTTTAAATTCTTCAAGTATTTTTTCTCTCGTGGTTTTTGTAAAATAATCAGATAGGTATAAAGAAATTTCCCCCCAGCATTTTTAGATAGATGATTTTGATCCAAACGTTAGTTTTTATACCAACCAAATGGACTATACTACATTTGTTTGGATTGTATTTATATGTCGATCCGTAAGAAATGTTAAAATTATTGATATAGAACAAGTAATCTTTCAAAATCGCTCACTGAAAACTTCTATTGGGAGGTATGCCGTCGAATAAAGTCGAAATTTGGGGTCGAAAGTATTGAGTAGCCAGTCCTTGCTAATTTCATTGATGAATGTTGTACGTAGGTGCATACCTGAAGAAGTATGTTCTTCAGACAAATATTTAACATAAAACACCAGCGGTAATTTTCAAACACGCAACAACTTCACACAAGGAATTGTTATTGTCTATATACTTTTGATCGTTCATCAGTTTTTCCGTTGGAATAATTTCGTTGATCAATTCAGCTTAAATCATCTTGTATTCTATTGAAGAGACAGGGTTTCTCAAGTAGGATAAATCTATTTGTGGAACTTCGGCGAGAGAATTGGATAATGAAATAAATGCCTCTCCTTTCCGAAATTGAAAGTACGTACAAATGTTAATGTATTAAATTATGGTTTGTTTACAAGCCTGTAAATCTTCGGTGGCAGGAACTTTTTTCGGTAAAGCTGTGACATTTTCTTTGATAGCGCTAGTTTCGAATGAAACGCTTGAAGATATAAATAAATGAACTGTCTCGTGAGTTTTGAACTTTAGCTGACCAGAAAATGTTTGAGACGATCGTCTTGGGATGTCACTTTTGAAGCTCATTTGAAATGCTAATGACGCATATTTTACTTCAACGGCCATTTTTTTTCCGAATGGTAAAAGACGAACTCTTTTTTTAAAAAAAGTTTCCTTTTAAAAGGTGATTTCATTAAAATAATTAGAAGAAATTTTGACGTAATTACTGAGGATTTTGTCCTGACTTGAAGATATCATCTGCTTGAATGTTAAATATAAATAGAGAATGAAATCTGCAGGAAAGTATATGTATTACTAGTAATACTGGCATCTGTTGGTTCACACATATATACGTAGAATAAAAAAATAAGGGAACCCTTGTATTTCATCTTGAACTAATTCTTTATTTTACTTAAAACATATAACAGATATGGAATCCAAGTCAATATTGAGTGTGACCTCCACGTACAACAATATCTGCACGACACCTTGGGTACTCTTATATTTTGGGCTACGCATATGTTTAACATTTTTACAGATATCCCTGTTTTCGACCGTACACAAAGTCAGAGCCACAAGCTTAACTCCTGGTTTTCATAAATTGTCCTAGTCGGTCCGCAAACTTATCTATAGCATTGCAGAAGAAAAGTTTGAGTTGATTGAATCGTGGTTAACGCTGCTTTCAACATTATGCCATTCACATCATGTCGACAGCTCAAACATTCATATATATCATGTATATCCTGGTTTCACCAATACTAGGCTAGTGCTCTGAAGTACCTTGCCCAATGACACTCGCATAAAAATATGCCTTCAGGTTACGAGTCTTAAACTTTACCACTGAGCAACTTAGGACCCCCCAGAAGAAAGGAAGAGAAGGGAAGAACAGTAATTCTACGATAACATTCAATTCATTGGCAGTTCTGCTGAAACGAAAAGAAGAATGATGCTTGAATATCAGAAGCGTCCAGATATCTGTGACATTCTAAGAGATTATGTTCCGTTGGCACCAGTATGAATAAATCTATTTGTATACACACGACATTACAAGGACTGATACATTGAAGCAAATGTCTGTTCCGCCACATATATCCGCAAACTATGTATTTTCATAATCTTCATTGCTGATGTATTCTTACGTTATAAATGTGTGTGTGAATACATATTGCATATGCTGTCTATGAATACTGACAAAATACAGAGGAATATACATTTAAAACTCCTTAGTTGATATATACGAGTACACCAACAGTTTGACATCTACAGAATTCATCAATTCCTGACGGGCTCCCCCATGTTTTATAATTCTCCTCTCATCGGTATATAGATTTCATCTCAAAGCAAAAGTTGAAAGCACTTACGGTGTTACTTTTGGGCCGAACAGAACCTCGATATTAGTAAATTTATGAACAGGTGAAATAATACTCGAATCATGCTCTGTGAAATAGGGGGCTTTATGCATCTGCGAAAAGTATCGACTCATGTCAGCCTGCGCAATCCGCGCAGGCTGAAATGGATAGAATTTTTTTTTTTTTATTTGTAAATTTTATGTGTGTCGAAGGACTATTCTACCTCAGGGTTCATTGATTGTTTTTATTGGATTTTATGGATCCATAATTATGTGAGAGCATGACTCACATCTTTTGTAAAGGCACAGTCTCGAAAGATAAGGTAAAGAAAGCATTTCTGTGGCCCGACTCAGAGTATGAATTTTAAGATTATCAAGTGCCAGAGAATCTCTTAATTTCGTACGGCATAATGACGATATTCAAACACGAACTTGATTTATGCACTAACACTGAATGCTATCAAATAAATAATTTTCGTATGTGCAAGAGGTCATTTAAATCACGCAGATAAAATAACAGAATTGGATCTAAGCAAGATTTACAACAACTGTGTAAAGCGGTTATCTTTGATGCCATTATTTACAGTTATTCTTGTAATGTCCTAAATAAGATGTGCAATATCAGAATTTTGTCTAACTATTCGTTATGTTGTTTTCCTTTCGATCTTTCTTCGGACTTTTCAGTCTCCTAAAAGAGAGTGAAAATAACATAAAAGCAGCTGTACAAATTTTTCTAATGAATTATATCTTTTTGTCGCAATATTGGAAAAAAATTAAATGTCTGAGATGTATGTTTAGAGCTATGAGGCCAGAACTTGTACATAACTCTTTTCCTGTTCAGTATACTGTGACTGAATACTGGATCTGCAGGATGTGAATAACAAAATCCTTTCTTCACGCATTGTATTCGTGTCCCTATTGTGAAGGTTCACCCAAAGGCTCAGGAATTAAAGGTCAGGGCTGAAGGCAAACTTGAGATGAATCTGTGAAATGAAAGAATATCGAGCTTAAAGGTAAGAAATATAATAACAACTACCACTAACTTTTTATGTTGTTGTTAGCAATGTAGTTGAAGCAATGTAAGAAATTCTGAAGTAGTCTAATCGACGAAAACTAATTCCTTAGCAGTTTCCTACAGCTAATCTTCGATTCAATTAGCACACATGAAGGTCGCAGTCATACCTCTGCAGGTGCATATATGTAGTAGGACACATAGGAATGACTGTTGGTCAATCATGAAGTGCAGGTACATGTATGTAGTAGGACACGTAGGAATGACTGTCGGTCAATCATGAAGTACTCCCAATGTTTCCTTAATTACAGTTACGAGCACAGGAATACAATCGGGGAAAATGCATGGTTGACATGGCCAGGTTTAACTTACCAATCTTTCGTTGGCTAATCATGTACTTTCCCATTTG
Organism: Hippopus hippopus; assembly: GCA_946811185.2. Taxonomy (NCBI): domain Eukaryota; kingdom Metazoa; phylum Mollusca; class Bivalvia; order Cardiida; family Cardiidae; genus Hippopus; species Hippopus hippopus. The sequence continues at coordinate 32,463,493 of OX328106.1, forward strand.
GGATTTACTTTCTTGAATAAAATGGGAATGGGGGGGGGGGGTATTAGCCCTCTACTTGGGTAATGAATAAGGTACAAAAATTAAAAAAATCGCGATCGTCTTGAAGTAAAAGACATGATTCTAAAATGAAGTGTCACTTAAGGATGGGCCTACTGTCGTATATATAAAATTGAGTACATAAGCTCACATTGTCCAAATTGTTCTCGGATTTTACTTGCACAACATTTTTGTGCAGATAGCCCTTCATGATTGTTGTACAACTTAATATTGCTAAGTTGGCTGAAGTTGACCACAGTTGGTGTTACTTAACACTTATCGTGTTAGATAAGGTTAATGAAACTTTCAATACAAGGATAAAAACCCTGAATAATGCTATTTCAAAGTTGTTTTATGGAGAAAAGTATCTTCTTATCGGACAGTGTAGATCAAAGATCAGACTGCACGTTCTGTGCAGTCTGATCTTGATCTACTCAGTCCGCAAAAGGCTTAATGTTACAAAGTAGAAATTCTTAATCCACATTTATTGAATTACAACAGATTGCCAAGTTTTGTCGGAGCTCGACGTCTGAGTAGTGTTCGAAAACAACCTCCCCTTACTTATTGCAAGTAACGGAGATACCTTTAAAATTTGTCACGTAAATTTCGTAAGTTCTGTGGCAAAGATGATGTTAAATATGTTATATATGTAGTCTTCATTCACTCTTTACAGTATTTGTTATTTACTGTAGGCCCTTTTGGAGGGAGCATTCGCTTTTAACAAGCGATTTCCTTCTTTTGCCAAAACGACTTCCGTTGTTTATAGTACATGTATTTATCTCCCATGAAATGTTTTTCATTTTGAGTATGGTAGTATATGGTGGTATAGCTTTGTATAATGCATCCAGGAGATGCATTTTGCTCCCCTTTGCCAGAGCATTCCTCAGTCTATTTTAACAAGTGTCTTTTACGTTAACTCTCGTCTTCTTACGACTGGGCTCCCATGGACTCACAAAATAGCAGAACGCAACTCGATTTGTTTCACTAGGAATGGAATAATATGCAATAGATTTGCGTCTATTTTAACTCTAGCCCATGAAAGTTTCTCTCTCCAAATGGTGTCAAATATGCAAATGAGCTGTTTTAAAACATTGTTTTATTCAGAATAGTTCCCTCTCTAAAATCATTAGCATGCCTAAAAATCGAATGCAAGAGCCTAATAAAACATCTAATAGGAATCACACTTTTTTTTCCAATTTTTCCTTTTGTTTTTCAATTATAGACAGAAACTTTCTCTAAATATTATTTTCTAACAATGTCTGTTTTTGAAGTGACTAACACATCTCTGCAAGACGTAATTGGGGTTGGTCACTACGCCCAAACCCTTTCTGACGTGGCAAATAATGTTTTGGGATAGAAGGAAACTTGCAAGTAAAAGATTCTTAATGTAAAAGCCATTAATTTACTAGCGCCATAGATTTTGGCGAACATAAAATAAGCAATGTGCAGCAATTTTAATCTGTGATTTGTACCAGGCAAGACCTTCCATTGCATAGGTCTTAGGATAAAACACAATATCAATTAATCTCAGTGTAATTCGTGTCTTACGTATCAGACTGGTACATTTAATTTAGTAAAATTTGTTTCCCCACTGAAATGTGTCGAACTTTACAACCGTGGTATAAAAGTTAAAACATTTTGTTTCAGTCGAGGTTTGATGCCAAAAAATAATAGATACAAAGAGCGATTTAATGCTTTACCATACAAACCCTTCTTGTATCTTTGTGAGCTGAACATCCGATGTACTGGTCTGCTTCACTCTTAGAAAGAAAATTTTAAGCCCATAGGCGAAAACAGTATTGTACGGTCAGATGGCAGGGGACTTGGAAACTTGTTTACTGCTGCGGCGAATCATGTCGCGGCTCGATATGATTCGCCACAGCAGTGAAAAAATTTCCAAGTCCCCTGCCACCTGACCGTACAAAGAATTTATTATATTTTCTTTCGTTCCACTCAGACAAATATAAAACAGTTATGTTCTACTGCATGGACTTATTATGGAATAACAAACAACAGAAGTCAGTATTAGGAGTAGCAGCATAAACTACGCATTGTACTCAGAAAGTTCAAATATTTCAATTTCTAGTGAAATACCTGCTAATCATCAGGTTAACATGAACGTAATATTTAACATGAATAAATAACAATACAGAACTGTATACAATAATCATGTAATTCCCTCAGAAATGAGAACATAGGGAAAAACTGGTGGGTGGGCGGGTTATAAGGCAATTGTGAATCCGTCTGTAGTCTAGCCGTCGAATGACCAGAGTAAAGCCGCTCTCTCTAATTATAATACAACGAGAAGCGCAAACTTGTGCGCAACATACACTCGACAGAGTATCATTAGTAGCAAAGCACCCGACATAAATATATTTATATTGCAAAGTTTTACCATTCTAATGTGTATTCAGCAAAATTTCCCCGTTTATGTTCCCACGAATTGAGTACGCTGACGACATAGAATTTCCCTTCTGAGTGCCCATATTCAATGAAAACTGACGTCACTGAGAACTGACGTCACTGAAACTTTGGTAAAACGCACAGTTTGGTGGATGAACTTGATGATGTCACTGCGATAGGCATTCGTCATATTTTTATTTGAGCATGGATTTAAACAACTTCAAGGTAAGTAACTATGCATTTTAATGATTTGTTGTCAAAAAGTAAACGACCATTAGTTGTCTCAAAGGAGCATTAGGTTATCCTTTTAACGTTACAGTGATTTAGTTAAGACACTTCACAATTTGCTGATAGACAGATGGCTCGTTGTAACCCCGTGTATTTGTTTTAGAATGACAACAAACGATAAAATATATACATGTAAATATAGATCTAGTCGTTTATTTTCAAAAATAATTCACAGGAGTGTGCTTGGGCAAGACACTTCAGAGCCCTAGCCTAGTACTGGTGAAACCCAGGGAAACATGAATATGTGAGCTGTCGCAGTGATATGACTGAAATAATGTTGAAAGCGGCGTAAAACACCATTCAAACAAACAAACAAATCAAAAATAATTCATTCTTTCCACTTGAATGACAACTATCAAGGGAAACTAGAAACATTATCGTAACGTACTTAGTATACATGTATGTCTTGTGGGCGGCTTGTATCGATCGATGCCGCCATTTTGGATGTTGTGTTGAAAGTGTAGTCATGTATACGGGAAACTGCTTTTACGTGGATTTTTGCTAGCGTACACGACGGTGCATATTATCATATCAGATTGCGAGAAATTTCTTTGCAGTATAATAAAGTGTTTTGTAGACTGCATGGATCAAGATCTGACAGAACGTGCAGACTGATACTAGATCTGTACCGTCCGCTTGTTTAGTCAATTCAACAAGATGTCTTTTTTTTTTCTAAATTTGAGTGCATTGCGTTGTCAGCAGTCGACAGAGGACAAGCTTATAGTTTGGGCGTGGAAAGAGTTAATAGAGGAACGAACACGTACGTTATGGAAAGGTCTTGTTGCAAAGGAGATCAGCGATGACCGTGAAAATGTCAGTCGAATTCAACCTACTTCAATCAAGTCCTTGCTTTTAGACGGCCCCATGATGATTGCTACTTCTCTTTCAAACCTTTACCAAACAATCCTGTATTGTAAAGACCCTGAAGAAAAAAATCTTAAGAAAAAACATTGTGGAAAAAGGAGAAAATGCTTATAACCAGCATTTTCTCATCTTCCCACAATGTCTTCCACTCTCCCAAAGACAACCATCATCATTTGAGCCAAAATAAGTAGTTGCCTGAAACAGCTTTGAATTTGGACGAATTTAAACTTTGGGAAGCGTAAGATTAATGCAGTATTCATCTACGCTATCAAGATATGTTGAAATTTTTCCACATGAGTGCATTATGCTCGCAATGCTGTTGTCTTCAGTAATTCGGAGATTCAAAGAAATATATCAGATATTCAAACCAGAATAACTCCAGTTCTTTAGGCTTAAATGTCTCAGGACCCATTTTAACCCTTAACCCTTTACCACACAAGCCCGACTTTTAACTACCATGAGAAAGAAAGCTTTAGAAAACAATGTGGGAAAACGAGAAAATGCTGGTAATCAGCATTTTCTCCTTTTCCCACAATGTTTTCTACCCTTCCAATTGCGAATTTCAGTTTTTGGGTTACATTTAATTTGTCGTCTGCAAATGCTTTGGATTTCCGCAAGTCTAAAATTTTGTCGTCTGGTAAAGAGTTAAACTGCTAAATAAATGAAACGAAAATAACTGATACGTTTTTGGATCTTCTCGCAGAAGAGTTCAGCAATAATCTAAAAACAGCCAAATCAAACCTATTCCCGGTCCAAGCCATTAGATTTTCTGTCCATACATATATAGCATACGAAACCCTGGTACCGTGATGATTGGCTTTTCTTTCTAACGCTAATGCAATATTCACCCATCCCGAAATAAAGAGATTTCCTTGCACATAACGTTGGTCGAAATATACATCAAGATATGCTGACATTTTTTCACATGAGTGCATTTTGTCCCAAATGCTTTTGTCCACAGTAAATCAGAGGATTGCCTATGAATTGCTTCAGATATTCTTACCAGAATATCTTCGTATTCTTTCATTTAAGCCAAAGCCACTGTGTAACTTTTAAAACTGGTGTAGGCTTTATCGAGTCCGAGCATAATCCGAAGGTGCCGTGATGGCTCCATTCTAAAACCTTTGGCATGCCAGGAGGAACCGAATTTATGAATGATGAAAGTTTGACTAAAATCAGAAAACCGTGTGTCTGTCCCTGGATATTTGTTTCAAACTTGACACTACTTTTGACAGGGCACAAGATTATCAGTTGACAGAATCAATACAGGCTTTGGTAAACCGTGAAACATTAACTGTGGGTCAGTGCCGAGCCCGATAGCCTAGTTAGGAACGTACAAGGCTTAAAATCCAGAGTCGGGAGTTCGATTCCAAATTCTTTCCCATGCTTGACCGTAATGATTGTGACAAGGTTGAGTCCTCTTCTTATGCTGAAGGTTGTTTAGGGGATGTTTATGTGCGAAAGCGTCCAGTGGCTCAGGCAGAATGTTGTGCATGTTTTGTTTAGATTTTTAAAATCTGTCAGTTTTAGTAGAGTGTGTTTTCAGGCTTCGAAAGACGCCGAGTTTATTTATTCGGCAGACTTTAAAGGTCTAATAAAAGAAAACTGACATTTTTTATTTGAATTTATATCAACATTACCAGCTGTTATGTTTCTTTATTCTCCGTGGACTACTTACGATATATAGTAAACATAGAAGTTTTTAAACGCTTGTGACCAACTGTTATATATCAAATGTTAATATCGACGTAAAGAATACATTTGGAATACCAGGAAAAAAGATCTGTCATAAATATTCCCTTATTCTATTAGATTCGGGTATCTGCCTCACTATAACCAAGTAGATCGTCCAAATTGGGCAATCAAAAACAATTACGAGATATAAAAATAATGTTATTTTTTGTTTTTATTTGCTCATTTCGACTTAATTTTTGAAGAAATGCACTCCACTCCATAACCAGAATTAAAGTGTTATTTGAATGACTTTTTTTTAAGATGCGTCGAATCCCAGTTGTATGGTTTCAAACCTTAAGTGACTTCACAAGGAAAGTAGAAAGCGTCTTAAACGATAAAAAAAGGCATGGAATAATTAGCATCTTTGCAAAGTACTATTCAAGTCTTTGAAAATAAACGTCAGTTTGTACAGGGTTGGGATTAAGGAAAAAAGTCACCTTTAATGGATTGTATAGGGCAATCGAATATGCGATATGGTTAACTTTTTATCTATTTACATTCTATTTCACTTGCTCCCTACATCAGAAAACACTCTAACTCTATTCAACCAATAATGCACAGAGCATGAATTTCGTTACTTTTCCAGAATTCATGAAGATGAAGACTAGATTGAATAATCAGGACAGTTACATTTTAGGTTATACTTCCCGATTGTATGTTAATTTTTTTCTGGGAAAAATAGCTTTGGCTTTTACCATCCATTCTTTTTTTATTTGCCTTTGTAAATTAATAAATACCAAAATAAGCTTAAAGGTGGCTCTCAGATTTTGGGACGAAAATTTTACAAAAATCCAAAAAAATCATCCTTATACTCCCAAAGCCTTTTAATTTTCATTCATAAAACCCAGTAGCCGAAACCCATCCGACAACAAGAGAAATTAGAGATTTAGTACGGCCCAGGTCGACACCGACGGGAACACGGTCTATTTTTAAATGAGCAACTCGCTCATTTACATACCAGAAATACACAGACGAAGCTTCAAACATAGCGTTTGAAGAAGACATTATGGAAAATAATTACATGTTTGTTATGTTATGGAATTTAAGCGTCATTAGCCCCATGCCAGTCACTTGACATTCCCACAATGCTTTTTTGATTTCTGGCGCGAAATCTAAAAATAACCTTAAGAGGCTACATAGCCCTTTAAGGGAACACCATCAAATTTTTTTTTTTTTTTTTTTGTAATTTTATGATCCTTAATTATTGATGATTTGTATTGTTTTTTCATATAAATTTCAGTGATATATATATATTTTTTAATTTGGTGAGATATGAAAAATCTAAATACCCACCTTTAACGATTACTGTCAAGACCCCTGTTGACGGTATTTCGAAAAGTCAAATCACCAGAACGATGAATTCTGCGGAGACAAATAAAGCTTAAAAATAGCTTCATTAACGAAGCATTTGTAGGACTCTGATGAATCGTAACCGGAAGCCATTCATCATTTGTTCACAGATGTCACTGTATGTATTAGCCCGTTATATTTGTCTTATTCTGTGTTCTCCAAAAGTTCACACAAAAATAGTCCAGGTGTCTCTGTTTTCGGTCGAAATTTTCTTTAAGGGGCCCATTGTGATTTTTGCAGCAAATCCAAATTAACACTGATAAATACTGCTAGATAATGTATATTTTTTTCTGTGCAAGAATTAAAATATTCGGTTGGTCCTACTCCGTAATAAAGTGCAGTTTGGGTGTTAAAACAAGGGATGATATCTTTTAACTCATAGTCCTGTCTATTTCTATGGCACCAAATATGACATCATCGTACTTAGGACTATTTGAGTACGATCCTACATGACATGTTATTGATCATGCGATCATGCGAAATTCCCCGAAGCGTTCGCTTGGCGGGAGGGCTAAAGATTACTTTAGACGCGGGGTGTCCGATCAAGGAAATACCCCTTTAAAATCTTTTTTTTTTAACTCTTTACCAAATGACAAAATTATAGACTGGTCCAAATTTAAAGCATTTGCAGACGACAAAATAAATGTGGCTGAAAAATTGAAATTCGGTTTGGGAAGGGTAGAAAACATAGTGGGAAAAAGAGAAAATGCTGGTTACCAGCATTTTCTCCTTTTCCCACAATGTTTTCAAAAGGCTTCTTTCTCAGGGTGGTTAAAATTCGGGACTGTGTGGTAAAGCGTTAACATTGTCCTTTCGCAAACGTTGATGGTTAGCCAGTTATTGCCTGTCTGTTTCCAGCCACAAAACATTTCTAAAGTTTGGTGTCATTATAAAGATCTGGATAACCCCTTTGAATATGTGACAACGTCTGCTTTGCGTGGAAAATAATTTTATCATATAACTGCCCTTGTTTTCAGTGTAATACAACTACTACGATTTTATTTTTACCTTGCGCAAGGTTGAGCAGTTAGTGCTGTATTTGGTCACCACCTCTTTAAACATGCGCCTGATTTCTAAGACATTGCCGACCCAGATTGCTTTGCGAACTCAACTGTCAAAATCCGTGAACGTGACAAAGCTGCGCATTTTTTTTTACATCTTAAGATTTAAAACAAAATCATTGAATGAACATCTTTTGGAACTGTTTTAATCCGTTAAGTATACAGCTGTCAAAGAAGCAAATAAGCTTAATGTAAATTATGTAGGCTTATTTTTAACATATTGTGAACTATAATTTTTGATATACGATTATGTGGCAAAAAGAGTCTATTATTTATTGGCTTTTGAGGTAAAACTTTATTTAACTCGTCAAAAAAAGTAATTAAGCTGGCCAAAGGGTGACTTCATACTATTTTTTCTAGACTCTTTTAATAAAATTTTATCTCATATGTCAACTCATGTCAAATCCTATATAAGAATTTATCTTTCCCACAGCACACCTAATAAATAACATAAAGGAAAATCCACGTTAATTTAGAACTCAGTTTATTTGAAATGGTAAAACGTTCCAATAATCGTTCAATCTAGGTATTAGCCCATTACCATTGAGTATTGTAAGGCGAGAAGCTTTTAAAAACATTGTGGAAAAAGGAGAAAGTCCTACTAGCGTTTTCGTCATTTGCCACAATGTTTACTAACCTTTCGAGGACAAATCCCAACATTTGAGCCACATTTTATTTGTCGTCTGCAAATGCTTTCAATAACGACAATATGTTGTCGTCTGGAAAAAGTTACGACATTTCCGATAGTACGAGTAGAAACTTTGCAGTAATGATGAAATAAGCCTATACTAACAAGCAGAATGCCCATCCCCTAACTCCTTCTGTACACAAACTTCCTTGATTATACATAATATGAACCATGCTCTGTGAAAAGGGGGCTTAATGCATCTGCAAAAAGTATCGACCCATGTCAGCCTGCGCGGAATGCGCAGGCTGACATGAGTCGAAACGTTTTGCTGTTGGTCAATTTTATGGATGTCCAAGGACCATTCTATCACATGATTCAGTCAATTGTTAGACCGTATTGATTTTATAGATTTTATAGATCCCTAATTACTAGATGACTTGCTTGGCATAATGCATCACGGAGATGCGTTAAGCCCCCTTTTGCCAGAGCATGGCTCAATTATATTACTTTGCAGCACTCTTTCCATTTATAAAACATTGGGCTTTCCAGTGCATAGAAACTCTTTATCTGGCGATAATATTTTAGACTTTTCCAAACTGAAAGCATTTGCAGACGACAAACCTGATAGTGCCAAAACGGTGGGAAGCGTCGTTGCAAATGTTATAAATACTGCGGGAAAAGGAAAAAAAATTGTGGTTACTTGAATTTTCTATTTTCTCACAATCTTTTCAAATGCCCACTTCATTGTGTCATCAAAACTTGAAATTATCTGATAAAGAGTGAACTATCTTTTACTGCCAACTATACTCAGTTCCATAAATAAGTGTGCACTTAATTTTCTTTTATTTCTCGTCGCATGTTTTACTGAAGACCAACAAATTTGGTATCATACTTTAGTTCCGAGTCTTTAGAAAATGCCAGGCTAATCAGATTTTGACTAACAGACAATTTAAGTTAGGTTTTTGCAGTTTAAATGAAAGTGGTACTAAAATCAAAGTTGCAAAAGTACTCAAAGACTAAGGTAACATTAAAGTTAGGTTTTGGCCGCCGCTCTCGTTCAGGAATGGAATAACATTCCTGATGCAATGATTTTACGTTATGTAAGGTCTATGCGACGTCGAATAATTGCCTGTATCGACAGCAGAGGTGGCCATACAAGATATTGATTGAACAATTACAAGAACTTTAAGAAAAACCTAACTTTAATGTTACCTTAGTCTTTGAGTACTTTTGCCACTTTGATTTTAGTACCACCTTCATTTAAACTGCAAAAACCTAACTTAAACTTTCTGTTAGTCAAAATCTGATTAGCCTAGCATTTTCTAAAGACTCTGAACTAAAGTATGATACCAAATTTGTTGGTCTTCAGTAAAACATGCGACGAGAAATAAAAGAAAATTAAGTGCTCACTTATTTATGGAACTGAGTATATATGTAGGTCAGGTCGATTTTTAGACCCAAATCATAAAGACCAAGAAAAAATCGACCTCTTTAGTAGTACCTATTTCCTCTTTGCAAGACAGACAAAATTTAGTCAAATTTAGTGTATCTCAAAGAATGGGAATCGTCTATGAAATTGTAAATGACATTCATAGAAAAATGAAAATTACTTGTTACTGTAGCAATTGTACTTTTCCAACAATGTTTTGAATGCCTTCTTCTTTAGGACCGTCAGAACATTTTTTTTTTTGTAAAGGATAACCTCCTTTGCTGCCAAATAAATAAGTTAGGTTTTTTAGGACTAACAGTGGAATGCCATTGTTTTTTAAAAAGGAAGTTTTGGCGAAAGATTAGCGTCAGGAAACGAACAATATATGGCTTGCATCACGCGAAAAGAGGCATTCGGACATTTGCGTAAATTGTCGTCTCGGATCAGCCTGCACAGTCCGCACAGCCTAATCCGAGACGGCACTTTAGGACTACATTAGATTTTGTGCTACAGTAGACTTGGACGAAACATAAAATTACATAAAAACGGAAAGTGTCGTTTCGGATTAGCCTGCGCGGACTGCGCAGGCTGATCCGAGACGACACTTTACGCTAATGTCCATATGTCCATTTTCGCGTGTTACATGCCATTAAGAACAAATTTTAGACTGCACTTCCTGTGTCGCCATAAAAGCTGTTAAAGTCGCAACTAATATGTAACCTTTTACCAAATGTTCCCAGGATGTGTGCTCGGTTGTGAGGTAGGGCGTCGGTCTCGTAACAATAAGGTCCCGAGTTCGATACCCTAGAGCAGGTGTCACCTTTTGGACTGTTCATTGGCCCACACAATCGGCTCGAGTACCAGAGTAGTTCCCAAGAAGCAGAATCGAGAGAGATTAGTATAAGAACTTGTTTTTCAATCGATGTAAAATAAATATGTTTAAACTAACTTTCCCAAGTGTTACCAACCCTAAGAGAGAATCATTTGGAAAACACTTCTCCTTTTCCCACAATGTTTTCTACCCTTTCTTAAACTTAACGTATTATTTAGGCTACTCTTAATTTGTCTTCTGCAAATGCTCTCAAATTGGAGGAGTCTAAAGTATTGTCGGCTAGTAAAGAGCTAGAGGGTTAACTCTCGTTTCAGAAAAATGCTTAATTCAATTATCACTGACATCGAAAACCGCAATAGCCAAACCATCCTAGCCGATTAGTATCATGTAAGGTCTGAAAAAATTGAATTTTGAAAATGTAATGGGGCTACAAATTCGTTTTACTTCAATGGATTTTTAGCATGGTGGCGTCAGTCGTTCTACCATTGAAGTAGATCAGTGCGAATATTTTCCAGGCAAATTGGGCTTTCAAAGCTTTATCAGTTTCATCTTTGCGAAATAAAATTTGCTGATAATTGCTTACAAAGTACTTTTATTTTTACCATTTGCACTTGATGTTTCTGACTTTAAAGCGTATTTCAGACACAACGTCTCAAACTGCTTTGCTAAACTTGAAAGCAACAGTTTAGCTAGCGTGTGATAGCGACACATTGCTGGTAGTAGATTTACATAGTTTAAATGGTTGAGACTCTTAACCGTAAATCTCCTATTAGGGGGTCTTGGGAACTTGAAATTGGGAAAAAAGTCACATAAAACCGTGAAAATGGGAAATTTGTGCGATGCAATTTTCGGCCTTGAAACTGAAGCTTCCCCCAAATGTGACACAGGTTGCTGGTATCAGCCCAGCTGTATTTATTGAACCGTCAAGTTGACACGATACTTGATAAGTCCTCAGCCGCTAAAGCTCGATAGAATTCGTTGCAACAGTTAATCAGTGAAAGAACTGAGCGCCAGAAATAATCTGTATTTATTTTCTACTTCGATATATGAAGTTCTTAATGCCGAGTGCATATATATTTTGCCATGTCTGAAAAAATTGCGAACGCAATTTGGCTCTATTCAGAGATGCTGCCACGGAACGCATCAATGGCTTTAATTTATCAACACCGACAAAGTTTCTATGAATGAGCAGTTCAACTGAATGAAACTAATGCCTGTCGGAGTTTCATGCATGCTAGATCTATACGAGACAAAGTTATTATCATATGAGCTCCTTGTACATAATATTCAGCAGTTGAATTTCACATTAAAATCTCATCTACGACGTTTGCAAAGAGTATGCTTATTGTGGTACCATTAAATCAGGACATAGGTTCCCTTGAAATGGTATAACGTTACATGTATATCACTCGATAACAGTAAGCACGAAAGACAGATAAAAGCCGTTTACTTTAACAGTTCGTTAAATTTCAGAAAGTTTTTCTTTTTAATCCTATAGTCTTTCTAGTTTTCACTTAAGCCATTACGAATTTTCTTATCTTGCACATGTTTAAGATAATCATTATATGACGTCATACGTTACGTCATCTTACATTACTTTCAGAGAAGTGGGTCTTATATTACTTTCAGAGAAGTGAGTTTTATTCATGGAAATTCCCACTTACATGTGTATGTTTTCAAATATTCTGACCTAATGTCAGAGTAATTTACAGCATGTTTGACATAATAGGTCAATATCACGCTTCACGTCCTGAGAAACCTGGTAACTATCTACAATGTTCGCAAAACCATCACTCCATCATAAGCCAAGCCTCGTAGCTCAGTTAGTAATGTGCTTGGCTTGAAATCAAGGGGTTGCTTCTTCAAGTCCCTAGCTCGGCAAATATCCTTCCGAGGATTGATGATTGTCATTGCAACTGAATTAACTTTTTACCACACAATTCCGAGTTTAAACGACACTGAGGAATAATGCTTTTGGAAACATTTTATGAAAATATGAAAATGCTGATAACCATCATTTTCTCCTTTTTCCAAAACGTTTTCTTTTTTCTCTGTCAAATTCAAATTCAGTTATTTGAACTAATGTTTTATCTACAAATCTTTTCCATTTGGATATGTCTAAAAAATCATTTTGTGATAAAGGGTTTATTCTGCTCTCACCGTTGAACATTCTCTCCAGGATGATTAAGTGGGACAGCAAATGTTTTGGAAAGATTTTGTGTGAAAAATTGTAAACAGAAATTTCGGGAGAGTATGGATAGGTGGACTAGCCGGCGCGATATAACTGAAATGATGTTAAAAACGGCGTTGAATAATATATAAAAAGAAACTCACAACGATAATAGAAAAGTTAATGCAATGTCAATGATTTATTTAATTTGTGTGGTGAATTTGCCCGCCAGCTTTCTGATAAATTGAACAAAATTGAGCAATAACAATCTTTTATTGGGGGAAACGATAAATATTCCTTAGGCCTCTGAATGTGTCTTATATATCAGACCGTTTTCTCGAGATTATTTTCCAAGATAATTTTTCTGCCTTTCTGAAAAAAAAAAAGCTATCATTACTCCATATTCTGCCAGTCTACCTTAACTGTACACAAAGGATCTATTTTAATAAAAGAGACAAACAATTAATGTTATTAAGAAGTCTTTGGCGAGCTTGATAACATTTTTTGGTGAAGACAAGTATCAAATTAACTAGTTGTAATGATGATTTCTGTTTTTAGTAAGGTAGAAAAACTGTGGGAAAAGGAGAAAATGTTGGTTACAAGCACTCAAACAAATTGAAAGTATTTGCAGACGACAAATTTAATGTAGCTCTTACGATGATTTCTGTCTTTGATAGAGAAACAAACTCCTATGATAAAAAAAAAACAATTGCTTTCGAGATTGTGTGGTAAAGAGTTAACCCTTAGGCTGCTACTGAGAGCGACTCACTGACCTTTTGCAGACAGCGTAGATCAAGATCAGACTGCATAGAACGTGCAGTCTGATCTTGGATCTACACTGTCCGATTAGGAGATACCTTTCCTCCAAAAATAGCTTTGAAATAGGAAAATTTGGGTTTTTACTATCGGCTTTAAAGTTTCATTTATTTTATTTGGCAGGATAAGGGTTAAACGGCGGAAAAAAACATAACATATCCAACCAACGATGAAAACCAAGATAATCCGTTTTCTTTTTTTTTGTAGCGGAAAAATGTCAGAGTATCGGAGAGGGTAAATCCACGACCAGGGTACATATTCACCACCCACTCTTAACCCTTTACCCAACAATTCCTGGTTTTTACGACCCAGAGGAAGAAGCCTTCTGAAAACATTGTGGGAAAAGGAGAAAATGCTGGTAACCAGCATTTTCTCCTTTTCCAACAATGTTTTCTACTCTTCTAAAGTCAAGTTTCATTTTTTGAGTCAAGTTTATTTTGTCGTCTGCAAATGCTTTCAATTTGTTCTAGTCCCAAGTTTTGTTGTATGGTAAAGAGTTAACTCTTTCATCGCCAAATATTTCAGCTCGACCCATTTTGACGGCTGCAAATACAATCCTATAATTTTCAGAAAGATTTTTATATTACAGGCTTGACTACAGAAACGGATGGCATAGGTCCAAGATTAGACTGCACGTTCTGTGCAGTCTTATCTTGATCTATGCCGTCCGCAAAAGCAGCCAATTTTGCCTGTGACGCCGAAAGGGTTAATAACATTTTAAGTCTAGTTCTAGATTAAGAAAGTAAATCGACTTCTGATTGGCTAAACCATTTGGTATAGCTAATCAAAAGTTGTGTTACTTTCACACTTGGAAAATTCTGTAAAAAGACTAAGAAAGTTCTTAAGAATGGTTGATGAAGACGGGTCTTGATTGCACATTCAGTAAAGTTCATATATCCACTCAGACCTTTTCCTTCATATTTTCGATGCGTAATTTTCAAAGTTCCAACGAAATTTTTCAAATCTGACCTTGCTTTTCGTTTGAAAAGTTCATAAAATAAGAATAAAAGACAATTTCTGTCAATCAATTTTCACTCTAACAGGATGCTCTGAGCATTAAATTGCACCAAGCTGAAACACTGAACCTGCTTCGTTAATGGGGGATTTAATAGGTTTGTCGCAGGCAACATTTAATTGGTTCGACCCAGAGAGGGAGAGAGAGAGAGAAAGAAAGAAAGAAAGAGAGAGAGAGAGAGAGAGAGAGAGAGAGAGAGAGAGAGAGAGAGAGAGAGAGAGTGATTGAGTGAGTGACAGGCTGACAGACGGTCGGACGGACGGACGGACTGTGAGGGCGATATATTTAGAAAGGGCCAAATACCTTCTTTTACAGATTTAATTTCTAAACCAGTGGAATTTAAAAAAAAAATGTTTTTTTTTTCTCGGATAGAAAATAGATTCTTCGTTTTATTACGTTTTACCAACCAGACCAGACCAAACCAAGGGCTGGAGACAATATTCTGTTCTGTATTTTAACCATGCCGTTGGTGAATAGTCTAATGGAAATCAGTTGACGAGATATATAGGATTTTACATGAGTTGGTATTTGAGATAAAACTTGATTAAACGAGTCTTGAAAGAATGTTAGTAAGCGAGCCTTTTACTACCTTAAAACACCTTTTTTTTGTAGTCCAGTTTGATTAAATTTCATCTCAAAAGCCTACTCATGTCAGATTCAATTTATCACATAGTACACATACTTATATCTTGCAAATTATATGCCATTCAAAACCACACATGCATACGTGGTAATTTCCACAAATAAAACCAGTATCACTTCTCTGAAGGAAGTATAAAATGACATCACATATGACGTTGAAAAATCTTAGCTGAAACGTGTCTAAGATGAGGAAATTCGTAATGGTTATATCAAAACGTCTTTCCTTGCAATTCATTGTTTTCTAAAATTCGATGACAGTACTCACCTCTATGTTTTTGTCTTATCAATTTCATAGTTCTTCTGATGTATAATAGAATTATATATTCGTGAGAAGTGTTTACCTTATTTATTGGCACATATTATTTGAGAACATACAGATCTACTTTGTTTTCAACTTCACTCGTGAAATCAACCCTATTGATGCTGTTCAAAGTTTGGACTTCACTGCAGCCGTTGTCCATGACGATTACAGTGAATTATGTACAAAATGAACAATGTTAGAAATTACTGTAGGCCTACTGTATCTTCAAGTTTGTTCATCCAGAACGTGTAGAAATTTCAGAGCTTTATGCAAGGAATAAGGATCATTTTAGTTTGAACTTTGAATCATGTAAATTAAGTTACTGTTATAATTCTGACCAGTGTTCTGGATACACATGCATGCTAGGCATTACATGTATTTCTGTGTTAGGTTATTCTTCCCTACCTGCCTTCCGTATTTGTGCACTTGTATACAGCCTTACATCTAATGCCGGCAGCAAACCCTGTTGACTAATACGCTGTCCTATCAGTCCTCTGGGTCCATTAACTAACTGTTCTTAATCAATAAAATTACCGTCAGGGCTTACCAACTCTGCTTTTCTTGTTCCACCAACAAGTAAGAAATGTGTTGAACAGCGAAATTTTCATTCCTCCAAAGCACTCTGAAATGATGCTTTGCAAAATCCCTTCTTAGAATTTTGAGTGCTTTAATTATCCATCATCACCGTTATATCGCAATCGGCGACATTCGTAGCCTTTGTAAACAGCAAAGATCAAGATCAGCCTGCACAGAACACACAATCTGATATTGAATCTATCCTGTCCGTTTTCAATCATGATCAATTTTCCTGCCTAACTGTGTGCTAAACATATTTTTTAAAGCATGTTTTATTTTATGATAGCATTCTCGACAGTATGTAAAGAGTTGTTTCACACCCCTTTACTAGTTCTACTCAAAGTACTTCTTTTCCTTAAATTAAAGAAAGTCACTTTTGCCCAACATCCGGTCTCATCTTCTTGCTAGACATGGGAAATCAAACTGTCAGTCTTTCTATTTTTCCAAGGCCTCTGGGCTGGCGAATGAGGAAGAGGATTCCAGTTAAACTGCCGCTAAATGGTCCATCATTAATCTGCTTATTTCCCTTTTACAGACTGTATATCAAGATCACAATGCACAGAACGAGCAACTAGGGCCCGTATTCACCAACCTTTCTTGAGAATGTTCTAAGTCTTATTCTAAAGATTTTCTTAACTTGAAAGTAAGACAACTTCCGATTGGCTAAACCAAATGGTTTAGAAGCCGTATTACTTTCTACATCTAGCACAAGTCTAAGATTGAAACCAAGTATTGTTGATGAATACGGACCCGGGTCTTTGATACACACTTTCCTATCTGGGGATACATTTCCGGTGATAAAAAAAGCTCTGAAATCGTAGTATTTGGATTTTGTAACATTTATTATAAATTTTCATTTTACCTTTTTAGCAGTGTTAAATGTTAAAAAAACAGAACGCTAACATCAATGAAAGGAACGTTTGCAGACAGTAAACATCCCAACTTCAATAAAGCGAAAGACTGCTATGGGCAGATCTATTGCATTGAGATATTGAATAGTGTAGATCAATATTACACAGGACGTTCTTGACCATTGAGTGCAACCATGTACAATAGCTACTAAAGCTAAACTTGGCACCTAAAGGGTTAAGGAAGCACATAGCTGTCATAAACATATTGGTTTCATAACAGGTCTATGGCAGTAAGATGTTATTATCCCCGTAAATGTCTCATGAGAGTTGTGTACATCTTGTTTTGTAACACATTTGTCGAAGTTATCTATCATTCTCAAGGCGGGAAACCAAGTGTTTTAGTTCCAGGAATAGTACAATTATCCCGTGAAGAAAAGCTGATATACCATGATGATCTTCGAATTGTTACATTTCTTACCCTACTCCGGTGTAGCTTATTCGCGGTCTAGGAGAGGAATCATTCAGTTTGAAAACGCAGCAGATGGGTCAATTCCCAGTTCACCGTCCATGGAACATTTACGATAAAAGAGAGCGTGTTTTACGGTGGAACATTGTAACCAGGGTCCGTATTCACCAACGATTCTTAATAACAATCATAGTCTAATACTCAAGCATTTTCTAAGTTTCAAAGTAACGCAATTTCTGATAGGCTAAACCGTATCCATCTATGGCATTGTTTAAGCATTCTCATCAGTTATGCTAAATGGCCATGGCCATTGATCAATACGCCAGTGATTGGGGGGTCGAACAGAAGCAGCTGGTTCATCATCCAAAGTCTCGCAAGGTTTATATTTATCCAGTAACTAATCGCATAGACTTCAGCTGTAATTATTATTTGAGTACATACTGTTTCAAACGTTATGCCCTACATCGTTAAAACAGCCTGGATCATTCTGAACAAAACCTCTTACAACGGACCAGTCTCTAATCAGGGCCTGTCCAGTATGACCCAACGTCTAACCGGAAATCTCATCCGCTTAATGATAATTTTCCCGATGAGTCTCAGTATAACATACTGGCATTTTAAACAACCCGCGCTTTTCCGCCCGTATTCTCTCTCTCTCTCTCTCTCTCTCTGCTTTTCTACAGGCTTGAAAAAAGGAGCCTGGGTTTTTTCCATCAA
Source organism: Hippopus hippopus (assembly GCA_946811185.2). NCBI lineage: Eukaryota > Metazoa > Mollusca > Bivalvia > Cardiida > Cardiidae > Hippopus > Hippopus hippopus. Next base: position 32,481,672 of record OX328106.1, read on the forward strand.
ATATCGTCTATCATTTCGTAGTCTCCTAACTGTAGACATAATTTTCTTAGGGTCAGTTTTAGCCCTCTTGGTTTTAACGTATCCTTACAAAAAAAATATAATCAACTCGTAGGAGAAAAAAAGTTTATTTTTTTGTCCCTAACTACAAGAGTTGTTGCTGTCATATTCGATTTTTTTGTAACCTCTTTAACCTTTACACAGTTGTTTAAATATGAACCCTCTGTAGAAAATAAGCGCGTTCTGAGGACGTGTTTTCCATATGGTTATACGGGTTACGGATTAAAGATCTGAATTTTTGAAACTACAAGACCCAGCGCTATAATGAATAGTGTATCACCTTACAGACCAATTCTTTTAAATCATAGGCCAGGGATGAGACGCGATCTCGTCCCATGATCAAATGGTATACTCGAAAGCAGCAACATAAAGCCTGAAAACCCTCTTGTTCCAAATTATTAGCCTTATATGTGAAGTGGACATGGACGTCTTCTGTCGCCAAATCAGAAATTGGACTTTTTTCAACATTATCAAATTTTGGATCAGGTTCAATGCTTTAATCTTCCAGCGGGTAAGATTTCACACAAAGTCTAAAAAGTTGTTGAATAGCAGGTTTCAAGATCTCAGGTGAGCGATCTCAGGTCAAACACTGTCCTCTTGTTATTCTATCGATTTCTTCAGAATAAGTGGAAAACAACGATCAGTGGCTTTGTCACGCTATCGGACTATCTACCATAGTCATCACTCATGGAAGGGCAAACCGGATGAGGAAGTTGCATCACACTATACTTTTTAGACATGTTGTCGTCTCTTACATTTCTGTGCTTTTGTATTCTATGAATTTCTCTCAGTTCCTCTTTGCTTCTTCTGTTTGGTGAAAAAACTAAAGTGCAATAAGCGGCAATGAAATATTACAGACTGGAAAATAAAGACGAAATAATTTATGTAGTTTTACGATTTTCGCATGTTTTAATTTGTATACAAAGAGAGCTGGCACTACGAAATTACTGGTTTGCTGTGAGGGAGGTCTTTTTTGATATCTAACGATGCTTTGACCCTTTTCAGCGAAATCACGGGTTTTTGAGGACGGCAAAAATCAAGATCAGACTGCAAAGAACGTGCGGTCTGATCTTGGATCTACACCGTCCTTTCGTTTGGTCAAGCTCACAGTGACACGTTGTATAAGATTGAAATTTAAATTTCAGTTGATAGCATTTTCAGTCGTCGACAAAGGTAGGGTCTATATAGTTGGAGCTCAAGAATTAATAATAATAATGCGTAATTAAGCATTTCAAAGCAAAGAACCAGTGCATTCTTTGACCATATCAAAAAACCAACCAATTTTAGTTTCTATCACACAGCCTCCCTCGTTTTCAGTGTAATACAGCCAGGATGAATTTTCTTATCTTACACACCGTTGATAAAAGCATCTTGTGTCGTCATGTGTTCTGTCCTTTTATACCACTTTCAGACGAGTATGGTTTAGTTCAAGGAAATTCCAACATGTGCATGAATGGTACTGCATATTCTGATCCATCATTTGCGAGATATGTGATAAAAATCTGGCATCCGTTGGCTTTGGAGATTCGCCAGGTTCTCACTTGCTTTTTTTTTTGTATATTCGTCTACTAAAATCTTCTCTGAAATTTAAACTTATACCAAATACTTTATAAATTTGTCACATAAACTCCCTCGCTTTTAGTCTAATATAACCACTACGAATTTTTTTTTTATCTTTTACACTTTTGAGATTTCTTGTCGTCTTCGTTAAAGCATTGTATTCCTACGCATTATTTCTATACACGGTCAGAAACAAATTTTCAAGTTAATTCAAGTGTCAAAACTAACGATCGTGTTAAAGCTAAAGTTTGTTCTATTTAGATTCAAATTCAAGCAGTTATACCGGTACGTCAGCTTCTTTGGAACTATATTTATAACGAATCTCTATTCAAACAAAAGCAGTCAGTAGCACTCCTTCATGAATACTCATGTAGGTTTCGGGTTTAAATCTAATCGGTATACGCGTAATTCCTAAAATACAATTATGTGATAAAAAGAATCTGGCACTAGTTGGCTATAATTGAGATAAAATCTTAAAAATCGTCTAGAAAAATGTTATTAATCTCACAAGAGGCTCGTACGGTGGCACAAAAGTGACATGGAAGATATATTTTATACTACGTGCGCACGCAGTAGCTAATACGTGCGCACGTATTACTTATTACGTGCGCACGTATTAGCTACTGCGTGCGCACGTAGTATAAAATATATCTTCCATGTCACTTTTGTGCCACCGTGGGCTCGCTTGATTAACATTTTTTTTCTGGATTCGTTTGATAAAATCTTACCTTAAGAATAAATCACCGAATGGTGTTTTATGTCACATTCGACAATCATATTACAGGACAGCGCACCAATTTACATGAGTCCAGTGTTTCACTAGTAATAGGCTAGAGCTTTGAAGTTCAGTGCCTAAAAACACTTCCTTGGAAGTCAAAATGCACAAGGAGAGATTTGAACCCTTTGACAGCCAGAGTGCAAATGACAGGCAGGTCATCCTAGAGGAAGAACTGCAGTTTGAATGGCTGGCGAATGAAGTCGATGATTAATGTTTCTATTTACTGTATATCAGAGATACAAGGCCAAAGACCGGCCAGCGTCTCTCGGACGATAAAGTTGTCAATACATTCTCACTTCAGTCTCAGTTCATCCGTAATTAATTCTATTTACAACTCATCCATGCACGTCACTGATAATACTTACGGATTATTGGTTTTGTCATCAATTTGAAGCATTTTTTTAACGTAGTTTATGATTTAACCTGGGTTTTCTTTAAGGATTTACACGCCCCAGATTGTGCGCAATCGGATTGAATTCTGATAATTTATCACTGTCATTTAGATTATTTCTATTAAAGCAAAATCTATTTTAGCAATATGAATGTGAATGCGACCGAAATATCGGGGATGGTACCGGTACCGAGACCGGATAGTGTAGTCTGAAAAACAAGCTGCTCGTCTTGCATATTGTAATCTAAATTGTCCGATATTTTAATCAATATGTATATATATATTTACTTTTTGGAGAAAAATATCTCCTTATCGGACAGTGTAGATCCAAGATCAGTCTGATCTTGATCTACTCTGTCTGCAAAAGGTCAGTGAGTTGCACTTAGCAGCCTAAGGGGTAAAGCACATGACACCTTTTGAACTTTTGTAGAAATCAAAGATCTATCGTTCTTATGTCGAAATAAGCTTTGCCATTGTTCTGCATGGACTTTGAATGTCTATCGACATTAAAGGTATACATCTAACAGACCCATTTAAAGGTTAGGTACGCTGTTCCTTTAAGGCTCCTCATACACTCCATAGAAATCTGTAAGCAAATCAACTTTCTTGTGTACTTCATACGAATCTGCACGCAAATAAATACTTTATTAACAGTAAAGGGATGATAGCTCCCTGCCTAATACATTAAACAAAATAAAAAAATAAGAAAGAAAATAACAATAAAAAAGTTAAAAGAAAATTCAGAAAAAAGAGAGAGAAAAAGGGAAAAAAATTAGGGTTAAAAAAGCAAAAAAGTAAGGAAAAATAACGAACTAGAATATCGCAATTCAAAGTTTAGGCCAAAATGCAAATATACTGTATTTCCTTTAAATTGCCAGAGCAAAATTTTCTATTTGTCATGTGACAGAGCAAATTGACACAACCAGACACGGTGTTCAACTTACGAACATCGATCCAGTTAATCCTTTCCAAAATATCCCCTTCCTTTTACGACAATGTATGAAGAGCGTATTTGAAAACAGCGGCAGCAAAAGAAAAAAAAATGTTGTTTACCAACATAAATTCTCCTTTTACCCCAGTGTTTCCTTACCTCTCATAGGAAAGTATGGATCACTTGGCACATATTTAACATGTCATCAGCCAGTGCTTTTAATATAGAATTTCTAGAAATCTTGTCGCCTGGTAAAGAGTTAATGCGAGGCAAGGTTGTGTATCTGCCCGCCGGTAATCTAATAAATCGAGTGAAATTGGTCCATAACAAACAATTATGAGAACGGGATAAATATCACTGTCATTTCACATACGGTGTATATTCAAAGCTCCCCAAGACGCCGAGAGAGTCATGCAAATATTGTGCTTAATAGTTTTAGATCGTTTGTACAAGACATTTTGAACGACACCTAACCTACACGCTGGTGGTATTGATGACAAAGAAACTTGCTTCTCTGAATGGTGTAAGCCAAGGTTAGACTGCACACAACACGATGCAAAAAGGACGCCGAGAGATACAGCAAAGGTTTCCTTAATAGATTTAGAGCGATTTCCTCAGACAGTTTAAACGACGTCCATAGATCTGCCCTCAGCACCAATGGTTAAAGCGGTTAACACAAAGATACTTAGACTGCGTAGTACATGATGCTCCTAAAACAACAAGAAAGAGCTACAATTTTTTTTTTTTTTTTATTATACTGCAAATAAATTTCTCTTGATCTGATTGGGTAATATTCCCCGAACATATATATATCATGTACACTTGCAAAACCCACGTAAAAGCAGTTTCCCTTTCGGGAGCCCCTTATACTTAACTACACTTTCAACACAAAGTCCAAAATGGCGGCGTCGATCGATCGATACGAGCCGCCAACAAGACAAACATACCGAGTACCCTGCATAATATCATGACTAGTTTCCCTTGATGGTTTGCATTAAAGCGTAAAGCATGGATTATTTTTGAAAATAAATGAATATAACTACAAATATTATCGTTTTTTGTCATTCTAAAAGAAATACACGGGGGTTAAAACGAGCCATCCCTTCGTCAGGTAAGCAAATTGTGAAGCGTCGAAACTCATTTATTATAACGTTAAAAGGATAATCAAATGGTCGTTTGTGGTAACTAATGGTCTTTTACTTTTTGACAACAAATCATTAAAATGCATAGTTACTTACCTTGAAGTTGTTTAACATTAATCATACTGTGTGGGGTCCGTATGGATCCCTCATGGTTCTCTGTTTATGATACAAAATTTGAAGCTGCAGGGAACTGTCATTTTAGGAGATTGTTACTAAACCTATTCATAACCTGAATTTACATAGAAACGTTGGTGACTTCAGAGTGAGTGGAATATAAAACCCTAAATCTGTTGGGGTCCGGACCCCAGGCAATATCATTATAATTCTATATATCACGCATGTTATATACTCACCTCACAATCGCATATTTCAGTTGTTTTCCCTTGACAGAAAAGTCAATAAATAATACCAGGAGTAGTTGATTTTCAGTTACTGAACCTACACAAATAATATTCTGAACATTTGTACACAAGAAATCGAGAATGATACAAGTTTATGACTTGGATCCACACGGACCCCACTTGGTATGATTAAGTTGGGAAATGTGTCGGCGAAGGTTAAATCCATGTTTAAATAAAAATTTGACGAATGTCTATCGCAGTGACATCATGAAGTTCATCCACCAAACTGCACGTTTTACCAAGGTTTCAGTGACGTCAGTTCTCAGTGACGTCAGTTTTCATTGAATTTGGGTACTCAGAAGGGAAATTCTACGTCGTCAGTGTACTCAATCCGTGATAATATAAAACGGGGAAATTTTGCTTAATACACATTTTCAAGAACGGGAAAACTTTGCAGTATAATAAATTCGTTGTACGGTCAGGTGGCAGAGGATTTGGAAACTTGTTCACGGCTGTGGCGAATCATGTCGCCACTTCGCTGGCTCGGTTAATTGTATTTAGTACTTTATCCGTTAGTCTCAGACATTTTGACCAGCTCTGGTCTTTACTTGACTTATCGTTTAGCATTGGCAATATTTGTGGCTTTTTCCGGACACCCAATGGTTCAAGCTGTAAAGCGAGTTGTTTGCTGACGATATAGATCCAGGAAGTGCAGTTTCATCTTAGATCTTCACTCTCCGGTAATGTTTAACAATATCTAATTCTTGATAGGTCATGGATTTGGAACGGGTACGTTTATTACCCACAGGCGTTTGTGTTATGACGAACTTCGCCACCTGTATAATGTAATATATGTCTTATATATTACATTATATAGGTGGCGAAGTTGGTCATAACACGAACGCCTGTTATTACCCGAGTATATTCTTATAGCTTTCTTGGCGTATGACTTACTGGAGTGAATAAACTTAAATTCTGATACAATGTAATCTTGTCTTTGTGAATTTAGCCCGACCGGGTAGCTCAGTGGTAAGCGTATCTGACTCGTGACTTGATGGTTGTAGGTTCGATATCCGGTTGAGGCAAACTTTCTTTTCGGCGTTTTTTCGCCTCTCACATCATTCTGATGCATGTGAGAAAAGTAGTCAGTAACTTGCAAAGAAAGTTGTTAAGTATTGGTGTAAGAAAGCCAGAAAACACGTGCGTAGGTGCACTGACCGCCGTGATATGACCTAATCAGTTAAAACGGCGTAAAACGATATTAACAAACATTGTGAGTTTAAGTTCAAAGTTATTGCATTTATAAATCTTAACTTTTTCGTTCTAATAGGGCTTGATTATGTAATATAGCTGGTTGAGCGAGATTAGGTCGTGATCATAAACCATTATTCGTCTCATCTCGTCATCTCATTGCCCGAGACGTTCTGGCCGAGACAGAACGTAACCTTTGATTACTAGTTGTGGAAGTTAGAATTGACCTTTAGGCTGCTAAGCGCGACTTAAGGACCTTTTGCGGACCTTTTGCGAACAGTGTAGCTCAAGATCAGACTGCACAGAACGTGCAGTCTGATCTTGGATCTACACTGTCCGCTCAGGAGACATCTTCCCCCCGCCCCAATACCATTAAAATAGCAAAATCTGGGTTTTTACTATCGGCTTGAAAGTTTCATTTCACTTATTTCGCAGGTTAAGGGTTACAGTAATACATGTGCTTAGAATTGTTAACAATCCATGATCTTTTTCCTTGTATTTTTGAACTTTCGATCGAAGGATCTTGTATCAGCTGTATGTGTGTCAAGACGTAACACCTTTCAAATAAGAACTTGTTCTTGACTAAATTATTCGAGTCATGATGCTCTTGCAAAGGGGGATTTAATGCATCTTCTTGATGCATGATAACAAGCAAAAATCACAGTATTATGGATCGATGAAATCCATTTTGTCTGACAATCGAATGAATCGTGAATTAAATTAAGGTCCTTTGACCTGAAGAAAAATACCAAAAGCAAGAATTTCGGTCCAGGTCTGCCTGCGCGGATTGGCTTGTGTTCGATACCATTTGCAGATGCATTAACCGCCCTTTTCACAGCGCATTATATAATTGAGCCATGCTCTGTGAAAAGGGGGCTTAATGCATCTGCGAAAAGTATCGGACCAGGTCAGCCTGCGCAGTCCGCGCAGGCTGACCTGGGCCGAAACTTTTCGCTATTAGTCAATTTTCTGTATGTCAAAGGACCAGTCTACCTCATGATTAAGTTGGTCGTTTAAAAAAGTTGCAATTTTGGATCCATAATTATGTGATGACTTGGGCTGGTATCATGCATCACGGAGATGCATTAAGCACCCTTTTGCCAGAGCATGGCTCATATATATGAGCCATGCTCTGAAAAGGGGGCTAAATGCATCTCTGTGATGCGTTGTACCAATCCGGCCATCACATCATTATGGATCCATAATAGCCACTTTTTTTTTTTTTGTTTAAACAACCGACTTGATCCTAGGACATACAGAAAATTGACCAATAGCGAAAAGTTTCGGCCCAGGTCAGCCTGCGCGGACTGCGCAGGCTGACCTGGGCCGGTACTTTTCGCAGATGCATTAACCACCCTTTTCACAGAGCATTACTCGTATATATGTGTGGAATGGTTCGACTGTTCCTTCAGGAATTAGTTGACAGATAATTCGTGACGTTACTCTGTTGTAAATTACGCTCTGTTGCTTCAAGAAGTGTTAGGTGCCTTCGACGAGCCCCTTCCATGGAACTGTATGAAATAATACAGGAACGAAGAGTCAAACAGCAGACAGACAGAAATAGATATTTGGGTGTAATAACGTGTTGAAGCATTCTCCATACGAAGATCATCAAGTCACCCATTATATCAGGTTTAGATCGGCTTATTTCCCGTGACAGTTGTCCAATGTTACCGTCTTACCGTCATTATCGGCTGAGTTTTTTTGTTTTTTTTTCGAGGGGGGGGGGGGGGGAAAGAAGGGGAGGACGGTGTAGATCAAGAGACTGCACAGAACAGTGCCGAATGGTTCAGCCAATCAGAAATTGCGTTACTTTCTAAATCCAGAATTAGACTAGGAAAGTAATTAAGTATGGCTTGTGAATGCTGACCCTTACTCTTATAGCCGTTCTGTAGTGTTAAAACAGCTGTATGTGCAGCTAACATTTACACTTTTGTCACCGATATCGACTGAAGAGAATTCATTGGTGTTACCAAAAGCTATTTCAAAATTCTCAAAAGATAAACAGTTGAAGGAAAGCAAAGTATCGATTTTGGTAGAATATAAAATGGCCTGCAACACGTGAAAAGGGACATTCGGACATTGGCGTAAAGTGTCGTCTCGGATCAGCCCCCGCAGTCTGCGCAGGCTGATCCGAAACGACACTTTCCGTTTTTATGTAATTTTCTGTTTTGTGCAAGTCTATTGTGGCACAAAATCTAATGTGGTCGTAAAGTGCCGTCTCGGATTAGCCTGCGCGGACTGCGCAGGCTGATCCGAGACTACACTTTACGCAAATGTCCGAATGCCACTTTTCGCGTGCTGCAAGCCAAATATGAACGGAAAAGGAGCGATTTCTTAAGCCTTATCCTGCTAAAAAACTAACCCACAACTTTCAAATCGATTGTAAAAATCCAAATGTTGCTTTTTTAAAGTTAATCTTTTGGGAAAAAATATAGCCTTATTCGACAGAGTAGATCTAAGATTAGACTGTGCAGTCTGATCTTGATCTACACTGTCCGCAAAGGATCAGTGAGTCGCACTTAGCAGCCTAAAGGTTAGAGCAAGAAACTACTCCTTCTGCAACAACGTTTTCCGAAGTTGTCAGCTCCGTAGGAATTAAATTGTCAGCTGCGTAGGAATTAGAAGTATGGGAACAGGTAAACACTCGAAACGTTTAGAGAAAGGTATCTGCTTTTACCAGATCAGTTCTTTAACCACACGACTCTAAGGGGTTTTGAAAACGTTGTGGGAAAAGGAGAAAATTCCGGTAATCAGCATTTTCTTCTTTTCCTACTTTGTTTTATACCCTATCAACATCAGACATACTCATTTGAGCTACATTTATTTTGTCGGTTGCAAATGCTCTAAATACGAGGGTCCTCCAATAATGAGTGAGACTGTTGTCATATCTCAAATATTGTTTGACAGATTTTAACGAAACTTTGCACATATATTGCCTAACATATTAGCAACACAAAAATTACGCCAAATGACGTTACGTTATGACGTCACAATTATGACGTCACTTCCTGTGACACAAACAACTGCAACATGGCCAGCTTCACAGCAGAAGAACAACGTGCATATATAAAAATTGAGTATTATAAGGGTAGCACTGGAACAGAGATTTTTCAAACCTTACAAAAAGTTTGTGGGGACCAAACTATTTCTCGTGCAGCAGTGTTCCGGTGGATTGCACAGTTTAAGGAAGGAAGGACTAGTGTGCAGAAGCAACCCAGCCCAGGTCGGCCAACAGAAGCAACAAGCGAAGAAAATATCCAAAAGGTGAAGGCTGTAATGGAGACTGGTCGAAGATACACATGCGAAGAAGTAGCCAATGAAATTGGGATAAGTCATGGGTCAGTACATACAATTTTGACAAATAAGTTAAACATGCGACGTGTTGCTGCAAGGTGGGTACCCCATGCACTGAGCTCGGAGCAGAAACAGGCAAGAGTGGATGTTGCCAGTCAATTACTGGAAAGATACAAAAATGAGGGTGATATGTTTCTTAACAGGATAGTGGCAATAGATGAGACTTGGATACGAAGTTATGAACCAGAACTAAAAAGACAATCTTCAGAATGGCACACGCCGGGGTCCCCACGACCCATTAAATTCAGGCGAAAACAAGGAAATTTGAAGATGATGATGATTTTTGCCTATGATAATCACGGCATATTAGCTGCAAATCGGGTCCCGATCGGGAAAACAGTCAATCAAGAGTATTATCGTACATTTCTGATGTCTGTCTTGAGACCTGCCATTCGCTTGAATTTACACCATTAATTCCGCATGACAACGCCGCCTGTCACAAGGCAGGTAGGGTGACGTCACTTTTGACGCTCTATAACTGGGACATTTTACCGCACCCTCCATATTCTCCAGACATGAGTCCTCCAGACTTTGATCTTTTGCCTAAGTTGAAAGAACCATTGCGAGGTGTGCGTTTTGAGGATTTTGACGCCCTGGAAGTAGAGGTGGCCAGTCAAATTCGACGCATTAACTCTGGTTGCCTAGCAACGGGAATAAGAAGACTTCCTCATCGATGGAATTCTGTCATTGAAAAGGGAGGAGCCTATATTGAAGGAATGTAGGAACATTGCATGAGTATTAGTTCAGGTATTTCTTCAATAACTATTGTCTCGCTAATTATTGGATGACCCTCGTATGTTCGAGTCCAAAGTTTTGTCGTTTAGTAAAGAATCAAAAGATGCCTTACTTCCCATTGTTACTCTCTTTTGTCCGTGACGGCTTCTTCAGAAAAAGAGTACCGGCTGAGACTGCCAAAATTCGGCCGCATTTGCTTTATCAGCGAACATTTTAAGTCAAAAATGAAAGTTTTTTGAGAATTAATCATTCTTCTTTTTGTTAATCAATAACTAACCCCTGTTTGATGCAAATTTCTTCAGTAATGAGAGAGATACAGAAAATGTCAAAGTTTTTCCATGACAACGATGATGAAGATGCCGACAAGTCTATTAGAATACCTGGACTTTATATCATTAACAGGCGAGCTAAAACGGGGGTTTTATTTAAAATATAAGAAGACTAGAATTCCACAACTTTGCGTCAAAGCTATAAAAGACACGACTAGATCTGAAGATAGAAAACGAGAAAATCTCATTTTCTGCCTCAGTAATTTTGTTTTCTTGGTTAAATCGAAGGGATTTAGTTGGTGGTTTCATGCATTTTGTGTCCCCAATTGCTTGCAGTTTTACCAAGCAGTTCTCATTATTTAGGACCCGGAGGAGTTAGATTTTGGTAAACTGCAGTTCTCCTTGTTTCCCGGAAATGTTTCAAGCGTTTCAAAATTTCAAAAACAAACCCCATCATTTGACCTACATTACAATTTTTGTCTGCAAATGGATTTAGGATGAGTGAGTCTATTTTTTCCGTCTGGAAAAGAAGCTAACTTTATCGTGGTTTGTAGTTTCATGGTTGGATTAATTTCGATTATCCTAATGTTGTCTGTTTCCATTTGATATGGTAATTGGTCTTCAAGAGAAAGGTATGCTTATGGAAACTTCTTCAACGAGAAAATTCTCATTAGAATCTTTATTTCAAATCGACTACAACCTTAGACCAGATATTCCTCGTACATAAATCCATCTATTGATGTCGCAGACCGTTCGATCCAAATTTCGGTTGCGTTACTTTATTTGCGAATTACACGAATTTGAGACACTCACCTCTTTCAGTGCCAAGTATATGTCGGCTGAACATACAATCTATCAAAGTCAAAAAGGTTTTTAACTTTAAAAAAAAAAAAAGGTTTTTAACTTACAAGCTGGGGAAAAGGGTGGAATATAAATACATATATGTGGCGCTGAAGGAGTTATAAATATATACCGTTTTATTTATTGGACATTATTTAAAAAACGTTCCGAGAAAAACGCAAGTACACCTCAACATAGCACTTGGCATAGATAAAATAGTTTAATAGCTACATTTAGTACTGTATACTCAACAAAAATATTAAAGGGGCGCGCAACTAGAAAAAGATGCAGTCAAAGAATTGCTTTATTCAATGAACTTAAACATAGTGTAAAATAGTGCAAGTATCTGATATCCAAATATCCATTTCAGTAAGATTGTCGAAATTAATTTTACAGTTATGAGGAAAAAACATACTGTCAAAATATCAATAATTTAGGCTAGGTGGGTTGGTACGGAAAAACTTAAACATACAGTTTATGCTACCTATTCCAGGGAACTTCAAAGTTAGTAATGGGTATGTCCACCTTTAGCCGCAATCACCTCCTTGCACAGGTCTACTCTTGAAACTACAAACAAGCATCCGGAACTCTGCTTTTTTCCTCCGTGAGCATGTTTGCAAGTTCATCAGCCGTTGCGATATCCTCCGCTGTAGCATATCCAAAGCATGCTCTATCGGGTTGAGGTCTGGTGATCTCGCAAACCAGACTCAGAGAAATCTACTATTCTCCAAAACGAATTGCTTTCTTATTCTCTTTTGTCCTTTTCTTTGAATGGGTGGAGAGTGGAGTGGTATTTGCAGGATAGGAATTTTGAGAATTGGTCATATAGCGGTTAAAGCAATTTTAATGAGCTGTTTTAGTGTCGAGAAATTCTAACCCGTGTATGCACCATTTTCTACTACCTTTGAAACAGGTTGATCCGTTTTCGTGTAGTGTTAAATCTTGTACTTTTAATTTTGAAAGTTTCACTGATGGAACATCTAAGCATTTGTTTTCAAAGAATGTCATGCAGAATCTCTTTTTGTGCTAAATTTAAGTTTTGAAATGCTTTTTTTTTCTGAAGAGAGTCGGATATAACTTTACAGTGATATAATAAGTTGGCCATTTATTAGATGTTGTATATATTTCTATCACTTTTTTTTCTTTATTGCATTGTAAATTTTAAACGACTAAAGAGATAGTCTTGTAATTGAGGCCACTTAAACGCAGTGCAGTATTCGTAACGACTAGATGGTAGTCCTGTAATTTGTAACGACTAGAAGGTAGTTCTGTAATTTGTAACGACTAGAAGGTAGTTCTGTAATTCGTATTAGCCCTTATCCTACTGATTAAGCGAAATAAAACTTTCAAAACTGATAGTAAAAACCCAAATTTTACTATTTCAAAGGTATTTTTTGAAAATGATATCATCGTGTCGGACAGCGTCGATCCAAGATCAGATTGCACATTCTGTGTATTCTGATCTTGATCTACATTATCCGCAAAAGGTCATTGAGTCGCGCTCATCAGCATAAGGGTTAAATGTCTCCTTTAGCCTATACCCTGTCTATCAAGACCTGCGATTTATATTTATGAATGGTACAAGTCAATCGTGCTGTGTGATCTTTGCACGTTAAAATACCAAACGTTTGTTTTGAAAATCTATCAATTCAGGATCCAGAAACAACAGTTTGAGTAAGTTATGGACAATGTCGCCGGGAGAACCGTTCAACCCTTAACCTGCTAAATGAATGAAATGAAACTTTCAAGCTAATAGCAAAAACCCAAATATCGCTTATTTGAAAGGTATTATTTTGGGGAAAATATATCTCCGTATCGGACAATGTAGATCCAAGATCAGACTGCACGTTCTGTGCAGTCTGATCTTTATCTACACTGTCCGCAAAAGGTCCTTGTGCCGCGCTTATCAACCTAAGGGTTAAAGTTCAGAGGTGAGAGTCTTTCATACATACGTCCTCGCACGTTGTTTCTAATTTGTTAAATTCAGACAAAAGCCAAGGATAGGGAAGCCATGAAATTAATTTGAGAAGTGGTTTTATGTAGACTGCAAAAACTTCTTGTTTCTAACCCAATGCTTGAAACAGTATAATTGCAATATTTCCAGATAATACATTTTGAAAAAAAAAAAAAAAGTATCACAACATCTTGTACATTTTCTTTCATTTCACAAATACACGTATTATTTATTGGTAATTTAAACTTGTTTGTTTGCACCGTTTATTTAACGTTAAAATGCGCCATACATTAATTTCAGACCTGCACACTCCTCATCTTCAAACATTGAACACGCCGATTGGAAGGAGGGTTCGAGATGCTATTCTGCACTAGACACTTTCAGTGTGCTATGTTACAGATACTAGTGACATTTGTGAATAATTGGGCTGTGGAGGTATTCGCAGATGAGTTTGTGCCCGTTTTGGGGGATATTTTTATTTTTTAAATAAAACAAAGAAACCTCCGACGTCTTACTTTGCATGCCTGACTTTATAAACAGTTGACCTACGATTTAGTCACAGGAAACACACAACGTTCCTGTTGTTGGAAAAGTTTCATAAACTCTTAGATACTAAAAACATCATTTTAAAAACCATTTATGCACAGGCTCTTCAAGATTGTATAAAGGGAAAACGAAATTGGGTTTATAATGTTAAAAAGATATTTGACGATTATGGTATGTCCGAAATATTCAATAACCCTGTCACTCATAATTCTAATCAAATTTTGAAAGTTTTGAAACAAAGAATGATCGATTGTTTTCAACAAGAGTGGTTCTCAAAAATAGATTCTAGTTCAGTTTTAACTGTCTATAGAGGTATTAAAACCTCCTTTGCAAAAGAAGAATATCTAGATGCTTTACCGTTGAACGTTCGGGGATATATTGGTAAATTCAGAATATCAGCTCACTCACTAAATGTCCAAACCGGTAGATTTGCCAAAAATAGGATACCTAGGAACGAACGATTATGTAAACTATGCAACATGGAAGAGGTAGAAGATGAATATCATTTTGTCCTTATTTGTCCAAAATATATGCCATTGCGTAAAAAGCTTATTAGTGATTTTTTCTATACCAAACCTAGCATGTATAAGTTGGTTACTTTAATGCGAAGCAACAACAATGATACTTTAATTAAACTTGCCTCTTTTATAAGATCCGCATTAACTATTAGATTTGATAATTTATATTCCAATGAGTAATAACATTTTATAACAGTTTGCTGTATTACCATTATATTTTTACATTTGAAACATGGTTATTCCATGTTATTCCCAGTTGAAGTTTAGTACTTGACGTATCTGTGTGTGTGTGTGTGTATGTGTGTGTGTGTGAGAGAGAGAGAGAGAGAGAGAGAGAGAGAGAGAGAGAGAGAGGGTGAGAGAGAGAGAGGGGGTGAGAGAGAGAGAGAGGGTGAGAGAGAGACCTTGTTTATTATATACAATGTATGTAAACAAGACTATGTACGAAGTACTTGTCTAATAAAGTATATGTCTAATCTCTAATAAATGTCTGATATTTACATGTATCACCTTGTTGATTTGATCAACCTATTGTTGTCACGATTTATCAGGAGCGTTAGATACTATCAATCAACTACTTCAGTATATGCCGCTTGACTCAATGCCACATCCATGTGAGAAATGAGTACAGGTTTGCTCGATCAGTATTTAGTTTTGAAGTATTTGATATACTCAATTCTGTAGAGATGTACTTATGTGTTATATACCTCTAAATATTATACCGCTCTCCCGGCGATATAATCCACACCTTAAACAAATTGTTGTTTCTGGATCCTGAACTGATACAGTTTTAAAAGTAATGTTTGGTATTTTAGCGTGCAGACAAAGATACATATGTTATCATATGCCCATAAAGATTGACTGTAACAACCGACTGTATTTGTTTCGGTGGTAAATTTTGAAAATCAATTTGTCACAGGCCCATACAATGTCTATGTTGTACGGCTGTACGTAAATCTTTTACAAAATGATAAAATTTTAGAATCGTTTCTATAGAAAGACGACTAAATCAGTGTGGTTGAAAAGATTACATTTCTCTTGAAATAGAAGAAACATGTAGGAAAAGTAGAAAATGCTGATAACCAATATCTTCTCATTTCCAGCAATGTTTTCAAAAGTCTTCTTACTTAAGGTTGTTAAACATAGGGTCGTTTAGTAAAGGGTGTAGAGGTTTGCAAAATCTCTTGTTGCATTTAAAATGTTGAAATGCTTCTTAATAGCTTTTGTGCTCAAATACAGATACTGATATCATCTATGGTCTGTTTATAACCCTTACCTAGTCACAGAATTCGCTTTCTTGCTTTTGCAGATAGTGTTAGGTACAGCCACAGACTTTTAATGACTGTGTGCCCCACCCCCACTGAAAATTATCATTTATTTGCTCTCAAAGGACTTCAATTTTTTTACATCAGTATCTTAGTTTTTGTTAGATATCGTTATGTTAATTTCTTTGGAGTAGCAGAGATTAATGATCTGAAAAAGACTACATCGATTTTGCTTCAAACAATTTCAAATTGTACCTCTAGTTGTACAATATTTTGCTTCCCTAATCGACTATTTGACCTATCTAAGCGGATTTTGGTATCTGAGACTTATTTACGCGGAAAATAGAACTGTGTATTTTTTTTTGTCTCGACAATTAAAAAAGGTAGCTATTTTTCGATACAGAGTTTAACTAGAAGTCGAAATGGCTTGCAACACGCAAAAAGGGGCATTCGGAGATTTGCTTAAAGTGTCGTCTCGGATCAGCCTGCGCAGTCCACGCAGGCTAATCCGAGACGACACTTTACGACTACATTAGATTTTGTGCTACAGTAGACTTGGACGAAACAGAAAATTACATAAAAACAGAGTGTCGTTTCGGATTAGCCTGCGCGGACTGCGCAGGCTGATCCGAGACGACACTTTACGCAAATGTCCGAATGTCCCTTTTCGCGTGTTGCAGGCTAATCTTTTAATGGGTGAGATATAATTTCGACTTTTCGTGGTAAATCTGATGGTTGACATATCGGTCAAGTCTGTTCCATCGTCATGAAGAACTCTTTCACTGCTGAATAAATAGATTGCATTTTCTCAAAGACAAAAAATACATTTCTTCTGCAAGATCAAGAGACAGTTCGGTCATAATCTAGAATATAGCAGTGGACAGTGTAGATCACAGATCAGAAACACGTTCTGTGCAGTCAGATCTTGATTTACACTGTCTACAAAAGCTTCTTGTGTCGTCTGTGGTATGGAAAGAGTTAAAGTCATTTACTCTAGCAAAAAGTTAGTCGCGGAAAACTTCGAAATAATCATTGTAAGATGTAATAAAAGACTAAAAACTGATGTTTAACTTTTTACAGACTACAAAATTGCACTTTTGCTCAAATTGAAATCTGGTGATTTGCCTGTGTAAACGTAAACAAGAGTCAAAGAGAAAATACAGGATCAAGCATTTCCTCTTTTTCCAAGAATATTTTAAACCCGTTTTCCCCGGGTCCTTAAACACGGAATTATTTGGTAAAGGGTCAATCCATAAGTACATGTGAAAATATTGTAACAAAAGACCAAGTCGCCTATTGTGAATAAAGAAAATCGTCCGCAGAAGGTTATAATTTGATTAATGAACTGCATTTAAAGATCAGAAAACTAATGCATATTTATTAGAGTGCTTGTCGTTTTGTTGACGAGAGAATAGGATCTGTCTTAAAATTTATCCCGTTTATTGGATTTCTGTTTGCTTTTTTCAGAACTGAATAAATTAGGTAAAGTGTCATCTTTTACTGATTTAAAGAAGTTGGCCATGCTCTGTGGAAAGCGGTGTAATGTATCTGCCAAAGTATTGACCCATGCCAGCCTGTGCAGACCGTGCAGGCTGAACTGCGTCGAAATTTTTTGCATTTGGTAAATTTTCTGCATGTTCAAGAACCATTCTACCCCATGTTTCAGCCAGTTGTTAGACGAAATGGATTTAATGGATCCACACATGATTATGGAAAGAATTGCTTGGTATAATGCTCACGGAGATGCACTATAGGCACCTTCGTCAGAGCGTGACTCACGTCGTTTGCAATTTGACCTAGTATTTTGAGCTTGACTTTTTACCGAAGAAACGTCGAGTATTGTCATAGCGGCGTCGTGGTTCTGCGGAAACTTTGACATTTTCTCATACCTCTGTTATTACTGAAGATATTTACTTCATACTAGTAGTTGTTAACTGCTAATGTTGAAATAAAACCCAAGTTCACTTTTAAAAAGCAAACCCATGAAACAAGGGTTTGTAACTCTGAAATATTTGTAACACGGTCATGTCCCTTTTCCGACGCAAAATTTTCATTGAAAAGGCAACTGAAGTCGGACGTTGACACCCACACGCGGTAATCTTGATATCACCATCATCATCATCATCATCATTTCGATTATTTGCTTTTCTCTACATGGCATATAAATAGTAGGCTATGTAATAGAATTTGATAAAGTGTCACCATCCTACTGGTATCATGTATGCATAATGTTCGTACAAGACAAGAAACAGCATAGTTTACGTCAAATGGAAAAAAATGTACCTATCGTTTATGGTCACTTTAATTCAGAAGGATAATATGAAAATTGGATAATCTAGAATCTAATTGACTTAAAGGATCGTGATAAAAAAAAAAAACCCTTACATATAACGGATGAAGTTTTCTTCTTTAAAAAAAATCGTATTTTTTTCATGATGACTTTTGCTTAAATTTCCCATTGTTTATGATGAGTTTTATTCAGGGAGATGAAATAAGAATGGATATTCGAATATCAACTGGAGGAAATGGATCGTTACATAACCCAGGCCATGCATGCACCAGCCCCATTAACATGTTGATTCGGAATTTAACAGGAAGTAGATTCAAATATCATGCAGCATTTCAGACTTTATGTCGTCGATTAGTTTCTTGGATACAAGCATGTCCTTGGGAAAATATATGTATGTATATAATTAAAATGGAATAAATACACTTGCAAATACCTGCAGACGACATTTTTCGGTCGCGCAAAAGACGGTGACCACCGTTAAAATATGATGGCAAAAGAAGGAATTGCACTAAACGAACATTTTTCCTATTACCACAATAGTTTCCCATGTATTCTTGTAATAAAGCTTTATGCTGATTATCCATATTTCTCAAAAACTATGTATGGGTCATACTCTGTGAAAAGTGTGTTTAATGTATCTGCAAAAGGTATCGACCCAGGTCAGCCTGCGCAGTTCGACCAGGCTGACCTGGGCCGAAACTCTTTGCTATCTGTCAACTTTCTACATGTCAAAGGACCAGTGTACCTCGTGATTCTGTTGCTTCTTAGACAAAGTCGATTTTAAGGATTCCTAATTATGTGAGGTGTTGGTTGATACAATACATTAGGAAGATGCATAAAGCCCCATTTTGCCAGAAGATGCCTCATATAAGACGTCTGCAGCAAGTCTGTTTAAGTAGGTCATAGTTTAAGAAGAAAGATCGTCACTGCCTTTCCCTCGTTTGAAAAGATTTTCGCCACATTTTTGCGTTATTTTCACATGTAGATCTATGCATATGAATCATGCTCTGTGAAGAGGGGTTTAATGCGTCTGCAAACAGTATCGACCCAGGTCAGGCTGAGGCTGACCTTGGCCGAAACTTTTTGCTTTTGGGAATTTTTCTTTTGCATATCCAAGGACCGTTCTATGTCAGGATTTAGTCATGTATTATAGAAAAAGAATGTAATGGATCCATAATTATGTGATGACTTGCATGGTACAATATATCACGGAGATGCATTTAAGCCTCCATTTTTTAGATCATGACTCGTACAATTGAACGTCATTCGTGCTGATTATCGTTTTCCCTTCAATAGACGTTCAAAGTTGTCTGCTCCACGTTTGTTCTATGAGGTATCAAGGTATACTGACAGTGCCTTTCTGAAGCAGACAATTACAGACAATGATTAAGAAATAATCTTCTTTTTATAGTGGTTTATCGTTCAATAAACCACGGTTGTGAGTTATGTGGCACAATAAATAATCCACAAGGGCGATAGCACGAGTGGGTTATTCCTTGCGCCTCATAACTCACAACGTGGTTTATTGAACGATAAACCACGATAGAAAGAAGATTATTTCGATTCTAACATGACCAACTCTTAATAAAAGGAAAACAAGTTCATCTTAGAATAGAAACGCGGATGCAGATAATATTCCATTGAATAAACCATGGCTGTACCACTTACTTACCAAAACAAAACCCCACTGCACAGTCGGTAAATATGAAAAGAATCAAAACTTCATTTAAACTTTAGGCATCAAACACAACATAAAAAAAGCCGTACCTTTTTACTGTTATATTTTCTCCCTTTCAAATTACAAAGAAGAATGAATGTATTGTCAAGCACAAGAGTCGCAGTTGCTTCGAATGCTCTGAATATTATTCCACCTACTTCCAATCTCATTTCCGTTCAATTTTGAACTAACCTTCAGCTTGAAAAGACACTTGATTTACATATGTTTACTTATAACATTTCATATAGTTCTATCGTTGTCAGTTTTTATTTAAACAGTTAATATCGGTAAAGCCTTGAGGATTTTCCTTCCTTCTTGGTCAAGGAGCGGAAAATGACGATTTATTTAAATCAAGTGCCCGTTATTGATAAAATATCGCAGGGCGAAGACATGGAACGGCCACGGCCGACTTACTTTATACAGAATGACGTCACTCTATATAGAATGACGTAGATTTTACCACGCTTTCGCTGCACTGTGTTTATAGAGCCGAATTCACGTGTCATGTTAGAATTAAGAAATAATCTTCTTTCTATCGTGGTTTATCGTTCAATAAACCACTGTTGTGAGTTATGAGGAACAATTAATAATCCACGAGGGCGATAGCCCGAGTGGTTTATTCATTGCGCTTCATAACTCACAACGTGGTTTATCTAAGAAATAATCTTCTTTCTATCGTGATTTATCGTTCAATAAACCACAGTTGTGAGTTATGAGGCACAATAAATAATCCACGAGGGCGATAGCCCGAGTGGTTTATTCATTGCGCCTCATAACTCACAACGTGGTTTATTGAACGATAAACCACGATAGAAACAAGATTATTTCGATTCTAAAATGACCAACTCTTAATCAAAGGAAAACAAGTTCATACTTAGAGTAAGAACGCGGATGCAGATTATATTCCATTGAATAACTTACTTACTTACTTACTTTATACAGAATGACGTCACTCTATATAGAATTACGTCACTCTACATAGAATAACGTAGATTTCACCACGCTTTCTTTGCACTGTGTTTGTAGAGCCGAATTCACGTGTCATGTTAGAATGAACGATAAACCACGATAGAAAGATTATTTCGATTCTAACATGACCAATTCTTACTCAAAGGAAAACAAGTTCATACTTAGAGTAAAAACGCGGATGCAGATTATATTCCATTGAATAACTTACTTATTACTGTATACAGAATGACGTCACTCTATATATTATTATGACGTCACTCTACATAGAATGACGTAATTTTACCACGTTTTATTGTGTTTATAGAGCCGAATTCACGTGTCATGTTAGAATCTGTTATTTACGCGCTTTCACCGTGTTTAATTCCTAGGCAGCTAAGTGTAACACGGAGACCTTATGTGGACAGTGTAGATCAAGATCAGACTGCACAGAACTTGCAGTCTGATCTTGGATCTACACTGGCCGATTAGGATATACGTAATTTTGCGCCCAAAATGACTTTTGACTATCGGCTTGAAAGTTTCATTTAACTTAATTAGCAGGTTAAGAGTTGAATATGAGAAATCGCTCCAATATATTATCGTACAAGCATATTTAAAATTCACTCCTTTCCAAAGCATCATTACGCATTTGTATCTTTTACCTATCTGTTTTCCATGTTTGGTGTGATGAATTTAACCAATGATTTCTTATAAATGCTTACGAAAAACTAATGCCTTTCCTAGGCACAATCACAAGCAGGTACCTTTTAATTATGCCTTTCACCGCGTTTGGTATGATGGCTTTTCGAAGCATCATTACGAGCACGTATCTTTGAGTTATGCTTTTTCATCGTGTTCGGTGTGATAAATTGTACCAATCATTAACGGTATATACATATTTATAACTCCTATATCTCCGAATCTTCAGCTTGAATCCTGTATTGATTATGAATGCGAGAAATTAATCAATCTTGACGAATAGGAAGCACTCACTCCGTTCTCGTTCGGTTCACAGAATTGCAAGTGGTTTGTCCGTACCTAACTCTTTTGTGATGTAAATACTATTTCTGTAGCTTATTTTCTTCCTTTAGTGCCTTTCAGGTCTCCAAATGGAGATTCGTTGGCATGTACATCAGTGAAGGATTTACTAAACGATCTCGTAGTTTGACGATTCTGAGGAGGAAAGCTTTTCGAAAACATGATTGAGATAGGAGAAAATGCTGGAATTTCCTCATTTTTCCACAACATTATCTTAGCTTTCTGAAGTTAGTTTCACCTTTTGAAACACTGTTCCTCTTTCGTCTTAACCCTTATCCTGCTAAATAACGAAAATAAAATTTTCAATTCGATAGTCAAAACCCAAATATTGCTATTTCAATGTTATGTCTTGGGCATTACTATCTCCTTATCGGACAGTGTAGATCCAAGATCAGACTGCACGTTCTGTGCAGTCTGATCTTGATCTATACTGTCCGCAAAAGGTCAGTGAGTCGCGCTTAGTACTCAGCCTAGGGGTTAAAACATTTTTAATTTGGAAGTGTACAATTATGTAGTGTGGTAAAGCGCTCATTAACTCTATACAAAACGACAAAATTTGTGTTTAGTCTATATCGAAAGCATTGGCAGATGACGAATAAAAAGTGACTGAAATGATGGAATTTGTAAAAGAGTATGAAATACATGGCAGGGAAAGGAGAAAATGCTGGTTACTAGTATTTTCTACTTTCAAACACAGTTTTCTTAAATCTTCTTCCTCAGGGTTCTTTAAGCTCGAGATTGTCTGATAAGTAGTCAATTATACTTCTTCATCAACATTTAGATAGTTCTAACATAATCATCAAATGAAAATAGTAAATAGAAGAAAATAAATTGCCAAAGGTTTGACTACTAAGTGATCAGCTGCAACGAGAAAGAAATCGCCCATCAGAAGTGGTATTTTATGGTGACAGTTTACGTTGAAGAAAGGTTATGTACAGACCTTAATTGTCCTTTCTCTTCGATTTCCATCAAGATTTGAGTCACGCTCTTGTGAAAGGAGATTGAATGCATCATCTTTATGCATGATGCCAAGAAAGCCATCACATAATTATGGATCCATAGAATTAAGTTTGCTTAACAACCGACTAAATCATTAGGTACACTGGTCCTTTAACATGCAGAAAATTGACCGATAGCAAAAAGTTACGACTCGGGTCAGATCCATGAGGCTGGTGTAGTTCGATACTTTTTGCAGATGCATTAAGCTCCCTTTTTACAGTGCAATGCTTCTTTTTATGTGTCTGTTTGAACGTATGTGTGTGTGTGTATGTACAGGGTGGCTCATAATATCTGATACAGTTTCAATCTGTAATATTTCTTTTCTGCCAGCACATACCTTGTTATAATTCATATCACAATACATCTACAATAATTACAGTTTTGTTTGATATATAATGTTATGTACTTTAAATATTTACATGGTAAATGAAATGGGTCAAACTTTTTCATAACATTTACATGATATGTTCTATATGATTCTGGGCTATTGCGACGTCAAGCCTCTTTGAAAGTTTGATATCCCAGATGAACACATTTTTGAAGTTATTTTTCTCATCTCTCGACAAATAACTTGTTTCAACTCCCCAACAGTGTTTGGTTTAGGTGAATATACATTTTCTTTCCCGTGTCTGTACGAGAAAAATCCAAAGGACGAAGGTCCTTGAAACGAGTGGGGGGAGGGTCCAGACTTTTTCAGTCCTGAAGGAGATGAAGTTTTCCCGAAAGTGTCATGAAGCCACAATACTGAATGTGCTGTATGGAGTGCTCCTCCATCCTGTTGGAACCAAATGTCTTTAATCTCCTTTTCTGTGCAAAGCTGGCAGAAACTTGCTTTTCAGCAATGTCAGGTAATATTCACTGATTACTGTCTGTGTCTCTTCACCTAGTTTAAAAAAGAATGTTCCAATCACACCACTGCAAGTTAACGCCACTCATGCGGTAACCTTTTCATCATGTAGAGGATTTCATAATAAATGTGAAGCAGCACCACATACAGCACATTCAGTATTGTAGCGGCTTCATGAAACTTTCGGGAAAACTTCATCTCCTTCAGCACTGACAAGGTTTGGCCCCATCATTCTATGAACCTTAGTCCTTTGAATTTTTTTTTATGGGAACACTTAAAAGAAAATGTATATTCACCCAAACCAAACAATGTTGGAGACTTGAAACAAGCTATTCGTCGAGAGATGAGCAAAATAACTTCAGAAATGTGTTCATCGGCGATAGCAAACTTTCAAAAGAGGCTTGACGTCGCAATAGCCCAGAATGGACGTCATGAAGAATATGATAGTTCTTCATGAAAACAAAACAAAACAATACACCGTCGATTATCAAAATTTACTTTCGTTTGTCGTTTCTCGAGATGTATGCTGCTTTAAAAGAGTTACATTGGAAATAGGAAAAATTCCACATATAACCATTCCTTGCCCCTCCTTTTTTTCCTCTTTTTGATATTGACTAAAAATGTTCTTTCACTCATCTAATGATAGCAGAGAGTTGGCATTAATATTGATATCTAAAGCACTTTCAGATGACCCCAAAATCTAGCTTCTTTCACAGTCTAGACCTTCTCCCAATGAGGCAAAATTGCGACCGAACCAATCTTGATTGAATGCCTTTTTGATGGCCATAATATCAGTTTCCCTACGACCTAGAATAAAAAACACAAGACAGCAAAAAGCCAGATTATTCCAACTGCCCTAACGGAATAAATTGTCTGCTTGCTTATATAGGGTTTAACGCCGATTCCAACACTATTTTGTTTATATCACGGCGACATCTACTGCTGATAATGCTGCTGATGATATCTTAATGAGTCAGCTTCGTTAAATAGACTTTATAGTCTTAAAATAGCAAAGGTATGTTTATCATCATTATTATTTAGAGTAGTTGTATTTTCTACTTGATCTTTTCCCTCACGAACCCGAGTTTTAAGGACCTTTGGGAGGAAGGCTGTCGAAAACATCGTAGTAAAGGGATAAAAAGTTGTTGACCAGCATTTTGGCCTTTTCCCACAACGTTCCAGCTCAATCAAAGACAGGTATCGTCATTTGAAACATATTTGATTTGTCATCTGCAAATGCTTTGAATTTGAATGAGTCTAAAATTTGGTCGTTGGGTAACGAGAAAATAGATCTAGAACCATCTAGGGCTGACTTATTCTTGTACTTCGGGCTTTCATCAGCACAGTTCTTCAGCTTTGCATTTCTTTATTTAAAGGCACTCCCTCGTGATAAGCCGAGCCCTGGTTCTACATTCATTAACCATTCTTATGAACGTTCGTTGTCTTATTGTCCGTTTTCGTGTAAGTATCCTAGGGCAAGACACTTTAGAGCCCTAGCCTCGTACTGGTGAAACCCAGGGAATACATGAATATGTGAGCTGTCGCCGTGATATGACCGAAATAATATTGAAAGCAGCTTAAAACATAATTTAATCAATCAATCAATCAATCAATTGTCTTATTCTCCAAGATATTCTAAATTTGAAAGTAACAGAATTTCTATATGGCTAAACTTTTAAATTTAGAAAATTCTGAAGAATAAGGCAAAGAACTTTCTTAAGAATGATTAGTTAATACGGGCCGTGGTATCGCGGTTGGTAGCGTACAGGACTTGAGAATGGGGGGGGGGGGGGTTAGAGGGGTAGAGGGTGTCGCCTGTTCGGAATCCCTGCTTGGCGAATTTCTTTCCGAGGATTGGTGAATAGTCATTGCGATAGGATGCATACCTCTCTCACGTCTGATCAGTGTATCGACGATTGCTACAGCTTCGTTAGAGATTTCAAAACGAGCAGTGCTTTCAGGCCTGAAAACCAACATTCGAGTTCATTATGCCAAAATATCAATGATGTTTAGAGGGAAAATTCTCTTTCACATATCTGTGCTGCAATCTGGATACAACGGGATTGCTATTCAAACACCATGGAAATAACTATACTGGAAATGTTAACACCAGTATCGATGCAGTTGTCTTTAGTTGTCGCTTCTCCCTCACTACGTCCAAGCCATGTAGTTCTGTCAAGAGTGAGAAAAGAAATATACCAAGTTTAAACGTCCTTCCAAAGTGGTGACAATGACTCTGCTTAGGACATTGCAAGTGAATTTTAAACCGAATATAACCTTGTTCAAAGAACTTTTAGAGAAAAAAGCATTGTGGGAGAAGAAAATAAACAGCATTTTTTCATTTTTTTCACAAGGTCTTCAAAGCTTTCTTTGATAATTTCAATCATTTGAGGTACATTAATTTGTTGTCTGCAAATGTTTTGATTTTGGAATGTCTAAATTTTTTTCGCCCGGTGAAGAAAGAAGGAAAATCACATCATTCCAGCGGCATCAATGTAACTGAAAAAATTCTGGCAACTCTACACCTACATAGCTCTAAAACTGTACTGTTGGTATTCTTTGGTTCTATTTTTCTTCGTCGTTGTCTGATTTTAACAATGTCTGAAAATCGTCCTTTAGCGAGAGGCTACCAGACGATTCCTTCGATTAGGTATCATTGATCTATTTCTATTACAATGGAACATCTGTCAGACGATAATCCAATATCACAGTGGGGCTGTTATGAGCTTCTGTGGAATCGGGATTGATGACCGTAGGTTTTTGCATGTATTGTCATGGAAATCTTGAGGACATTCGCTAGATATATTAAGCCTACGCTACCTCATAACATATTTGGTCTCGAAAATCTCCAGGATATACATGCGAGATAAACATGTCAAACATTACGTTACCCAGAGTAAAATTTGGTCTCTAAATTCAGGCTATAAGATAGGTCTGCTTAACATACGTAACCTAATACGACAACACATTTAACTCACGTTACTTCATATAAAATTTGGTTTTAGAAATCTTGGGGATATCCGATAAGTTTACATCTTTAACATATATTACCCCAATGTATACGTTTGGTTATGTAATTTCATACATAGTTTGATCATGTATATTTTGAGGACGTAGCATTAAAAAAAAAGTTTGTTTTATAATTATGTTACTTTGCATAAAACTCGGTTATGAACTATTGAAGCTTTGAGATTAGTAAGCATGTTACTTTCTATAAATTTGGTCATGAAACCTCGAGAAAAAAATATAAACAAGTTAAATATTTGTCAAATTATATCAAATTGTTCATGAAAATCTCTAGGACAGAAGAGTAAAAGCATTCAAAATTGTGTTATTTGATATAAATTTGGTCACGAAATTTCTAACTCAAAAGATAAACAGACATCGTATATTGCCTGCATTTCACCAAACTTTACCTTACATACAATTTGATTGTGAATAATCTCAAAAATTTGAGATATAAAAAAAAAAGATGTAACGTGCGT
This sequence comes from Hippopus hippopus, assembly GCA_946811185.2. Classification (NCBI taxonomy): domain Eukaryota; kingdom Metazoa; phylum Mollusca; class Bivalvia; order Cardiida; family Cardiidae; genus Hippopus; species Hippopus hippopus. The sequence continues at coordinate 32,508,931 of OX328106.1, forward strand.
TACCTCATGTAATACTTTTTTTCATTGAGAATGAACAAAAAGTTGAATGAGTTAGCTCGAACTTGAATAACCTTTGACCTTGTTTGAGTGAACATGCTTTTTGTCTCCATTATGAAGAACTCGTTCTTAAAATTCATTTAGCCCTTATATCCTTGAACTATCAATTAAAATCCATGTTTTGTCACCAAGTACGATACTCTATAAAATACCGGGACGACAACTCTTGCACGTTCTAAGCAAACAATGGCATGCTTCAAAACAAGTCCTCAAAACGCTTTACCAGACGACAAAATTTTGATACTTATCCAAATTGAAAGCATTAGCACACGAAAAGCTAACTGTGACTCAAAAGTTCAAAGCTGTCTTTAACACAATTGAAAACATTATGGGGAAAGGTGAAAATGCTGCTAACCAGCACTTTCTCCTTTTTCCGCAATGTTTTCCAAAACCTTTTCCTCAGGGTAATTTAAACAAGGAATCGTTCGGGAAAAGACTTAACAGTTGAACAAATCATCACGTGCGCCAAATCACGTAGTCTGAAAGTGCCTAATATTATTTGCATGTCAGAGTGTGTGATTGTTCTATCAGATTTCTTGTACCAATCTTCAATTTCAAAAGAGCTGAGAGCATTACGACGCGCCCCTTGACAGGTTTACAATTTTTCCCTGTCAGTAGTTCAATTCTTCTACCCTTAGAACGACCGAAAGTGTTTTTGGTCGGTAAAAAAGATATACCTATGACAATTTTAATATTTCAATTTGTTTTTTGTGGGAATATTATCTCGTTAACTAAGGGAACGTTTGCAATGTAGATTTAAGATCAGGTTGCATGGTTTGCGTAGTCCTATTCTGATCAATAGTGTCCTCGAAATCAGGTTAATTTACCCTATGATCCAGGGCTGTACTGAACTGTGGATTGATATGTTAAATTTGTTCTACAAATAAAAGATTTTTTCCCAATTTTATATAGCATGGAGTTGAAACGGATCTTAATCTACAAGGTAGGACAACAAGCTTAGACTACAAGAGACAACTTTATTGATTGGAGAGTTGACTGTCAGCGCTAAATATGTAAAATCAACCTCTCTCGACTGTTGAAAACACAGTTCACTGAAAAAACGGAAAGACTGATAGGCTTGAATAATCAACTGAACAGCATAGATCTAAGATCAGTCTGCATGTCTTTTGCAGTCTGATTTTGATCTATACCTTCTGCAAAAAAAAAAAAAAATGTGTAGGCCTATAATACAGGTAAATGACGTGGTAATTTGTTCCACTTTCGGTTGTTTGTCTCACTCCCTCAACTTCCCCCCTCCATTTCCCCTATTTTTCCTTTCACACTTTTGTGTATCTTATCGAAAGGTACATTACTTCTACAGCATTTTCTGCGTTGACACGGTTGCACTTGGGATTTTCCTTTCGCAGCTCATCAAAGATTGCTTCAGGGCCAAACAATACGGCCGAGAAATCTGATGTAGGCTTCTGGTAACATAATGTAACTTTCGATTTTTATTGATTCTTTCGGGTTTGTATACAGCAGACAATTAAGTATTGTAAATCGTAACAACAACTATTTTCTGTAACTTGCTCGTACAGGCATCATCCAGCTCAGACAGTTACTGTTCTAAATTACGAAAAAAAACTATGCGTCAGCTCTTTGACTTTATCGCAATCCATTTTGTATTTGACCCGGAAATGATATCGGCTGACAATCGCATTGCATTGATGCTACTCTTATAAGTCGGAAACCAGCAAGGAAGTGGATAGCCACACCTCCATAATCGACCAATCAGCAAAGGCTGAACATGTACAGGTCTATCACATCATGTCCTACCTGATGCTTTGCTTTATTTAACTGTCTGCCGTATACAAACGAGAGAGACTCGGTGAAAATCAAACATGATATTTTGTTACCAAAACCTAAGTGTATGCCGTACGTAGTGTTTGGTCCCGAAGCAATATTTGATGAGCTGCGATAGGAAAATTGCAAGTGGTACCTTGTCGACGTAAAAATTGCCGTTGAACATAAATACCTTTCTATAAGATACATAAAAAGTGTGTAAGGAAACAAAATTTAGAATGAAACATTGGTCATATTTTGATTTAATTATAGTTTTCAAAGATAGTTCTTGGCTTTTGAGAGACAAATAACCGAGAGTGGGAGAAATCAACACGTCTTTTACCTGTGGCCTATGACACAGACAGAGCAGTTGTCACAACGCTGATTCCGTACCTACAACTAACCTCGTCCGTATCAAGGGGATGTTCCCATTCGGCATACCTCGGATGATCCGGTGATCAAGTCCCTTGGCTGTATCAAGCAGCTTGATATGCACCTTAACGGTACATTTCTTCGCCGGAAGTACACCGCTTCACCTTTCTTAAAATCGTAACACTCTACTTAGAAAGCAAACATAAGTCACAAATTTCACTGGGAATCTCTTTAAATACATTTCTGATCACAAACAACCTGTACATTTTTTTTCTTACTCTGTCTATCAATTACCTTTACATTTTTCAGCGAAAGGTTGCTTATCACTGTGGCAGTTGTTGCCGTTGCTAATCGTTTCAGAGGGCGCCACCATGTTTAAGATTATGTGCCTGGCGGTATTTCAAAATGGAAACCCCCTTGATACAGACGAGGTTAGATGTAGGTACGGAATCGGCCGAGTTATGACGAGTTGGGGTTCCATTGTGAAATACTGCCAGTCACATGATCTTAAACATGGCGGCACCCTGTAGATCGATTAGCAACTGCAACAACAGCCACGGTGATAAGTAACCTATTGCTGAAAATACCAATGTAATCGATAGACCGAATTAGAAAATATAATGTTAAAACTGTCATTGGAAATGTATTTAGAAAGATTCACACTTAAAATTTTGACTAGTGTTTGCTTTCTAAGAGGAGTGTTACGATTTTAAGAACGGCGAAGCGGTGTACTTCCTGCGAAGAAATATACCGTGTAGGTGCATATCAAGCTACCTGATACAGCTAAGGAATTGATCAACGGATCACCGAGGTTTGCCGAATGACAGACAGAGGTGAGACAGACACGAATACGCGCCGCGACAATACGAGGGTTATCCAATAAAGAATGGGACATTTTGAATAGCACACTCATTTTATAAGGTCGACTTATAGAAATTGATACATTCATTGTACGTCCTATTAGCCATCTGCACGTAACGTCAGGTGCGTGAACAATGACGTCATATATCGTGACGTCATGTCGCATGAGGATATTCGGAGCGCAATGGCCACGTTCACTGCCGTTGAACAACGAGCGTACATAAAAATCGAGTACTTCAGGGGCACTAAAAGTGTTGAAATACTGAATACCCTGCAAAGTGTTTGCGGGAAAGATGCTCTACCGAAAAGTAAAGTGTACCGATGGATTGACGAATTTAAAAAAGGGAGGGCTGATGTTGAAAGCAAGCATAGCCCGGGTAGGCCGGTTGAGGTAACCACGCCAGAAAATATTGAAAAAGTACAGGAACTTTTGAAAACTGACATAAGATTGACATGCGAGGAAATAGCCAGGGAAGTAGGTGTAAGCCGTGAATTTAAAAAATGGAGGGCTGATGTTGAAAGCAAGCATAGCCCGGGTAGGCCGGTTGAGGTAACCACGCCAGAAAATATTGAAAAAGTACAGGAACTTTTGAAAACTGACATAAGATTGACATGCGAGGAAATAGCCAGGGAAGTAGGTGTAAGCCGTGAATTTAAAAAATGGAGGGCTGATGTTGAAAGCAAGCATAGCCCGGGTAGGCCGGTTGAGGTAACCACGCCAGAAAATATTGAAAAAGTACAGGAACTTTTGAAAACTGACATAAGATTGACATGCGAGGAAATAGCCAGGGAAGTAGGTGTAAGCCGTGGTTCGGCTCATACAATTTTGACAACTAATTTAAACATGAGACGCATCGCCGCGCGTTGGGTACCTCACTGTCTATCTGACGACCAAAAGTCCGAGCGCATGGACATCGCCAAAAGTCTGTTAAATAGATATAAAAAGGAAGGTAATAATTTCCTAAATAGGATAGTTGCAATTGACGAGACATGGATTCACAGTTATGAGCCAGAACTAAAGCGGCAGTCATCTGAGTGGCACACCCCTGCCTCGCTAAAACCGATAAAGTTCAGGAGAAAACAAGGAAATTTAAAAATGATGATGAGTTTCGCATATGATTCTGTTGGTGTTTTAGCTTCAGAGCGTATACCGTTAGGCAAAACAGTGAATAAGGAAGTGTACAGAGACATTTTGATGAAAAAATTACGCCCAGCTATCAGAAAGAAACGCAGAACACCTTTAAATGCAAAGCCGTTGATCTTACATGACAACGCTTCTTGCCACAAATCTGACAGGGTGACGTCATTGCTGGCGTTGTACGAATGGGACGTACCGCAACACCCGGCCTATTCTCCGGATATGAGTCCCCCAGACTTTTACATTTTCCCTAAACTCAAAGAACCTCTTCGGGGACTTCGCTTCGAAGATCTAGACGACCTGGAATCCGAGGTGTCCAGGCAAATTCACCTGCTTAACTACAGTTGCCTAGCAACGGAGGTTAGCGACCTTCCAAAACGATGGGAGTCTGTGATAGAGAAGCAGGGATGTTATATTGAAGGATTATAGAAAGGTTAGTCATTATACTACGTTACTTTTGTTTCTGTCAAAAAGGTCCCATTCTTTATTGGATGACCCTCGTACCTCTCGCATCATATTCATATTGCTCGCAAAACCATGGGGTGGCATGGGGTGTTTTTGATCTAGTACTATATGCATTCTTGTTTTGTTAATCATCCATCTAGTTAACAAAGATTTACTCGTGAGGCCGTTTCATTGATCTTACCTTTTTGGACTCGTAATTTCCGACACGAACGGTTTATTTTCGTAGTTGATTAATGCTAGATCTACTTGAGGATGCTCCAAGCTGTTTTATGGACAGTCTAGACGTATTTGTTATTCAAATAGATCTGTGACAGAACCTTTCTAGAGTCATTGTATCATTTACTTTAGATAGTTAACACGTACATCTTGGATTGTCTAAATATTACGAAAGTGTGACTTTCGTCCAGCTTCCAGACAGTAGTTAATCTAGATAAATAATTTTAAAACTGATATTCAACAATTGCATATCCACTATCATGTTCTGTACACACAAGGAATACAGACAAGAACTGGAATAAAGTTTCGAATCTGTAATTTATGACTCGAAACAATATAACTCGATACCCTGATGATATTGCCCGAGCTAGGTTGCTTTCAAGTAATGAATTCTCAAACTAACATACAGCAGAGTAGTTTCATGCTTACCCTTGCAGTAAAATCCGTAATGGAATGTCAAAACAAGGCAAAGTTTTAAAATTGAACACAACCAGGTTCCGTTTCTCAACAATCTCTGCAAGATGGCTAAGATTACAAAAAAAAAAAAAAAAGTTCTGTATAGAATTGTATAGCGAGTAGATCTAGCCAGCGCCCTTCATATAAGTATATAAATGCGATTTGACGTTCACGAGTGTACTTTCGGAATAAATCTATGTGGTTAAAAAATCTGGGAAATAGATCTAATAGCTTAATTTGTAAATTTACAACGGATCTAATAGATCTACAGTTGTTGGCTTTACCAAGATTGTCAATTTCTACATTCGAAAAGATGGTGAAATTTATTACGAACATTTTTCGGAAAATAGGCAGAAATACGAGGTGCAGTCGCAAAGTTGCTCTTGTTATGTTGGCATGTCCCGAGGCAAAATACTTTAATATAATACTCCGATAGAAAAAAAATCATTTTTCTACACGTAAATATATGGCTTAAATGTGTGTGTAGATTTATGACCGACATTTAGCGTCTCAAATGATTACAGTCTTATACTGCACGGAGCACTTTGACGTCAGAAATCTTCTTACTTGAGCATAGCGTCAAAACGGACGTAACCATTATGGATTCTACCTGTCACTGTTTTTCAAGGTGTTTTCTCTTGCACTCGACACACTTTTGATGGCGGTCTACCAAGTTGTGGAAAACAGTTCTGTACCACTTCTTTCAAAATTTCCTATTGCGGATCAGCGGTGAACCGAATCGGCAGCTCTGTTTTGCACGTTCTCTGCACTTAATAGTGCAGGTATCCATCGAGCACAGACCTAACGCATTAAAAAATCTTGCGTTAGTATTATGTCCACAGTTGCGTGGCCAAGTCCTACGGTATCGACGATTTCGTCCACTGGATTTTGCCTGTCTGACAAAACAAGGCTCTCCACCCTCTTGACTTCACTGGAATCTTTTGGTCTCCTGCCCCTATACCACTTAAACACAATACTTTCTGTGCAACCTCCTTATGATTCATGAATTTCCATGTGTCCGTCTGCGTCATTCCGGCTCCAATGCATAACTTTCTGACCACATCCTGCTCCGTGCGATCATTTGACGTTGACGTTTGACCGTCCAGAAATTCTTTCATTGCTATAAAAAAATACTCGTCAAATTTCAGATTATGAACCGATCACGCTTATTCTTCAGAATTGCTTTGAAATAAAATTGTTATGACTTCATGCAAAAATTCACAACGTTATGGCGGCATTTAATCAAACTTATAATGTTTGTTTATGATCAAGAAATTCCTACACGCTAGTTCTTTTAAAGAGCTCCGTAACTAAGTACCCACATACATGTATTGTTTAGCATCTACGGACAAATTATCAAACAAAAAGGGCCTGATGACATTTATGTGTAGCAAATTTTAGCATGATCGGGACGCAAGTATATGCTTATAAATTGACCAGTCCGGGAACTTTCCGACTGCACCTTGAACACCGTTGTGATAGTCCAAATGACGTCACCAAAAACGTCACTAAAACGTTTAGAACTATTTAAAACGCCTTTTAGGTGCGAAAATTTGTAGTCTAGTAATTATTTTACACTTATAGAGCAAATAGGATAGGTTAATTGATGAATTTAGATTTATGTCTGATATCATGAAATTACTACCAAGACATTGCTTTTTAATTTGGTCAGAGATGAAAGAAAAAAAAAACGCGCAACCTTTTGCTAAATTATCAAAGGCTTGTCAGCCTCGCATAAGCACCCGTATTTAGCCCAACTATTTTAAATTGGATTTTTAGTCTAAATCTAGATTTAGAAGATACACAATTTCTTACTGGCTAAACCATTTGGTTTAAAGTCAGTCAGAAATTACGCCACTTTAAAATTAAGACAATTCTTGAGAATTAAACAAAGAATGCAATTTAGAATAGTTAGATCTAGTGAACACAGGCCCTGTTACAATAGTATTCTAACCACTCCCTACTGCGCTGTCCTTATCGTGGTCTGTTGTATATAGACCTTTTGCAGCTATCTGTGAGACCCATTGAGATTTCGTCAATTTTGAGAATGTAACGTCGGAATGTGTAAAAGGGAATGAAAACATCAGACCAGAGTTCAAGATCAGAGATTGGCTCAAAAAGCCTGATGCGCAAAAATGACGTCATATTTTGATATCTTCAACGCAATAAGGGGATAAAAATGTTAATACTTTGCTATCAACAACAGTTAAATCCGGAAACCATTAAAACGAGATAAATTCTATTACAGAATCCGTCAAAGCGTCTCTAGGTGAACATTTTTACGCATTATTATCTGGTCTCGTAAATCATTTTTCTGCACGAAATATTTGGATGTCCTTATCTTAATGGGATTATAACGACCGAACTTTTTTCCGAAATTAAACGGATTTTCTGGTGGGACGACGAGGAAATCGATAGATAACTGAATTTGCTGCCAGTTTCACCCTTAACCAGATAACAAAATCTTTTGACCGAATTTGCGGAAGATAATCTAATTTTAACAATAGGATGGCATCGACTTTAAAAGTTATAAAACAATGCCAGTAAAGGAAAAAGTTGATTTTTTGAAAGAGACGATAGACCAGAGGTTACCGCATTCAATTTTTGAGTGATAGGTACCTCTTTTCTAAGCTTTTCTATATGGGAAACATTTGCACGCGACATATTGAATGTGGCTAAAACGACCAGATTTTCTGTGCAAAAAAGTGGAAAGCATTGTAAAACGGAGAAAATGCCGGTTTACCATCACTGTCCCCTTTCCCCCCATGTTTTCAAAAACCTTCTTTCTTTACGATTTAAAAATTACGGAATCGTATGGTAAAGGGTCAACTGTTATACCCCGATGGTTGCATCCGTGGACAATGTACATTTAGATTAGATTCTCACCGTATGATTAGGCTGCAAAACGTCCTATTTTGTCTACAGTACCTCTATTGACTGAAAATCTCTACTTTTTTTTTTGTTCAGCACTCTGTCATTGAACACACAGGGAATGTAAAAATAGTTATCTTTTCCAGTCTCAGACAGATGACTACTACATTGTAAAAAATATAGAAACATCAACTATTTCGATAAATTCTACATACCGATATTGATTTGAATAAACATTACTTTTCAAAAAGTGTAACCGCAATTCTATCTACCGAAGTAGGCACTAGGAATTGTTACCATTTTTCACTGGAACCGATCCAACAAAGAAGCAATCAAAGAAAGAAACGAAAGGTCACGCTTTCTCACTCGCTTCCTCACTCTCTCCCTCACTCGCTTCCTCACACTCTTCCTCTCCCACTCTATTATTCACTCACTCACTCATCCTGCACAAACTCTTCTTTCACAATCTCTGTCACTTATACACTCCCTAACACAGGCCCTTACTCACTCAACCACCTACACAGCCACCTTTAAACACTCGTTCACCAACCCATTTATCACTTAATCCATATCTATGCTTTGAATTCGGTTTGGAAGGCGGCCTATGTCCGTACATCTCTGAAGACGCTCTGTTAACATAACGCGGAAAAAAGTAATGCATATTTATTACTGTGCTGATTGCTTATTGACGAGAAAATATTTACTGTCTGAGGACCTTCGTTAATATACTGGAGTTTGTCTCGCGTTCATTAAGCTCTCTAGAGCATGTCAGGAAATTACCGCATGAAGCGCATTCGAGTGCCGCACATACTCACACACTTTTTTGAATTCCCTTTTAATTCTAAGAATCCCATACAAGACACCTGATAGGCCGAGATAGAACGTATCAACCAATTAAATGGCTAACATTGGAATTTAGATGAAGATAAAACGTATATATTTATGATTGGTGAAGATGGAATAAAAACCAGTAGTCTGCAGCCAAGTCAGGTAAAGGGCAACAAGATTTTAACAGATAAAATCAAAGTAATGTCCGTGTTTTCTCTTCTCCATTTTTATCTTACAGTTTTTATTATGTCCAACCACCAAAAGAAATGCATGTATTTCACCAAACGTAACGATATCGAAAAGGTCAGGCAATAAATGCTGAAAGCAGATTTAGGCATGCGACATTTTAATAGAAATATATCAACTTCAGCCGTTCAATACTTCCAAAACTTCTTTCACTTTTTATCGATCGAAGCATTTTTGCCATAAAAGTACCTATTTGGTGGACATGAAAAAAAAGCATCTGAAAAACAACGGCTTCTTTCTAAGAATGTTTTTTAAAATCTGCCGATTGCAGGTGTTTGTATGGTAGTTGATTCAGAATTGTACGAGAGTAAGCCAATGAAGATTAGAGAGTCGGACAAGTTAAATATCGAGAAAACTAGTGAAACTTCCTATTTTATGGGCTCACAAATCGAGTACGCATACGAAATCGAATTTCCCTTTTGAGTGCCCCAATACACTGAAAGATGACGTCACTGAAAACTGACGTTACTGAAAACTGTGTAAAACGTACAGTTAAGGAATGACAACAACCAAATTATATTTAACCATTTTCATTTATCATCAAAAACCATCCATTCCTCTGTTTCAATAACAACTCTCAAGGGAAACAAGTAATGATGCGGTGTATTGTCTTGTGTGCGACTGGCTCCGATTTGTAATGCTTAGGTAGTCTTGTGTGCGACTGGCTTCGATTCGACGCCGCCTTCTTAGATTTTGCATAAAAGAGTAAAGGTGTCTAAGGGGCTTCCGACATTGAAACTGTGCCGTTCCTTCTGGGCTGCCAGTGTATATATTCGGGGCATACTATCCAATTAGATCGCGAGAAATTTCTTCAGTTTGATAACATTTCTTTTGCTTACATTTCTGTCGTCAAACGCTGTGAAGTCATGAAGTCAGCATGTTAAGGTGTTTTATAAAATAAAATGTCGTTGATTTTACATAAGAAGGCATTTGGACTAATTACATGCTGCCTGTGAGAAGTAGGGAGCAGATAACGGAATGGCTGTTCGAAGCGACATATTTCTGAACATTCTGGTCGAAAGTATTTTTTTAGCTCACCTGAGCACGAAGTGCTCAAGGTGAGCTATTGTGATCATGCTGTGTCCGATGTGCGTCGTGCATTGTCCGTCGTGCTCGTCAACTTTTACCTTGTGTACCCTCTAGAAGCCACATTTTCTGTCCAATACTCATGTAACTTTGTCAGAATGTTTGTCTTGATAATTATCTCGGGTGACGTGGAAAATGGGTTAAGTCGGAAAAAAAATGGTCATAAGGTGAAATCTTAGAAAAACCTTGTGTACGCTTAGACAGAGGCCACACTTTCAAGCCAATACTCTTAAAAGCTGGTCAGAATGTTTGTCTTGATGATATCCCACAAGAATCCGAAAATGGGTCATGTCGGATCAAAAACTAGATCACTAGGTATAATCTGAAAAACGTTGTGTACGCTTTAGAGGCCATATTTTCAGTCCACTACTCAAGAAACTCGGTCAGAATGTTTGCCTTGATGATGTCTCGGAAGGATTCAAAAATGGGTCACGTCAGATCAAAACTGGGTCACTAGGTCAAATCTTTGAAAACACTTTGTGTACGCTCTAGAGGCCACATTTCCAGTCAAATACTCATGAAAGTTGTCAGAGTATTTGTCTTGATCTTATCTCAGACGAGTTTTAAAATAGGTCACGTCGGGTCAAAAACTAGGTCACTGGGACCAATCTTTGAAAAACATTGTATACTCTCTAGAGGCCACATTCTTCAGTCCAGTACTCAAGAAACTTGGTCAGAATGTCTGTCTTGATGACATCATGGATGAGCTTGAAAATGGGTCATGTCAGGTCAAAAACTAGGTTACCAGGCCAAATCTTAGAAAAACCCTGTGTACATTCTAGAGTCCACATTTTTAGCTTAATACTCTGTAAAGTAGGTCAGAAAATTTGTCTTGATGATATCTCAAAAGCTTTGAAAATTTGTCAAGTCGATTGAAAAACTAGGTCACCAGGTCAAATCTTAACAAAAGTCTTGTGTAAGTTCTAGAGGCCACATTTTCAGTCCAATACCCAGGAAACTTGATCTGAATGTTTGTCTTGATGACATCTTAGATGAGTATGAAAATGGATAATATCTGGCCAAAAACTAGGTCACCAGGTCAGATCTTAGAAAAACATTGTGTACTTGCTAGAGGCCACATTTTAAGTTCAATATTCATGAAAGTCGGTCATAATGTTTGTCTTGATGATATCTTGAACGAGTTTGAAAATGGATCATATCGGGTCAAAAACTAGGTCACCAAGTCAAACTTTAACATAACTTGTGTCGCTCTAGGGTCAACATTTTCTGTCCATTACTTATGAAATTTAGTCAGAATGGTTTTCTTGGTGATCAATAAGATGAGGTTGAAAATGGGTCACATTGGTGAATACTAGGTTGCCATATCAAATCTTGGAAAAATCTTGTGTACCCTCTAGAGGCCACATTTTCTGTTCAGTACCCATGAAACGTGCCCAGAATCTTTGTTTTGATAATATCTACAATGGGAAAATGGGCCATGTTGGGCTAAAAAGTAGGTCACTGAGAGAAATTCTAGAAAAAGCTTGTGTACAAGCGAGAGGCTAAATTTTCAGTACAATAAATCTGAAAGCTTGTTAGAATGTTTGTCACAATATCTCGAAAGATATTGAAATTGGGTCATGTTTGGTCAACGGGCTCAGGGGCCATCATGGCCCTCTTGTTTGTTCTGTTAGATATTTGCGTTTCCAAAATAAATGGAAAACACTTATCACAATCATGTCCGTTTATAATTTGGTGATATAAAAAATGAAAGTTTACTTCATAAATATAAAAGAATTTTTGTATGGACACGAATATGGTGAAACAGGCGTCGTATTCAGCAGGCATTTTACACTCAAATCTAAATCGTAACTCCAAAGAAACAACCAGTGGCTTGGAAATTTGAAGAATAGCTAAAAGGAATTCCAGGAAAACATGATTATATGCACTGGCCGCCGCAATACAACTGAAGTAATGTTGAAAACGGCATTATATGTTAACAAACAACTATCAAACAAACTCCTAATACACTTCATTTAAACATATTTATTTTACATCGATTAAGAAACAGGTTCTCACAACTTATATGTCTCGATTCTGCTTCCTGGGAACTGCACCAGTACTCGCACCGAATGTGTGGGCCAATGAAAAATCCCAAAGTTGACACCCGCTCCCGGGTATCGTACTCAGGACCTTATGGTTACGAGGCCGACGCTCTACCTAACAACCACCGACACTTAAATTATCACATTTCTTTTATATCTTTGCGGGTCCCTTGTAGACTCTGTGAGTCGACAATTACATTTTGTTTCAGATGTCATGATCATACGATATCATCGGGAGAGATGGTAAATTCGATTATGAAAACACATATTATTTTCATAAACACGGTGGTTTTCGCTGTGTTTTTTACGACATTGCCATGTTATTATCTAGGCAAATATTTGTCCCTTGGGGGTGATCGTTTGTTTTATGCCGCGTCTATGGTATTTATTTGTCATTTCTGATGCTCGAACACTCTAGCCTGAAACGTGTAATTGTGTGTTTCAGACCATTGCGTGCCTTTTATCATTAGATACTTTTCTGCCTGTAACTTTCTGATTTATTTCTTCCTTTTGTATTTTAAGTCTGAAGGTTAATTTGTGTTAATCCTTTATCAAAGGAACGTTGTTGTTTAATGAACCTGAGGAATGCGTTTAAAAACATCATGTAAAAAGAGAAAACGCTGGTAACTAGCATGTTTTCCCTTTTAACAATGTTTTACATTTTCTACAGAACTAATTCTAGTATTCCGATAAATTCAATAGTTTTATCTATCATCTACAAATTCCTTCATTATGGATGTCTGAAGTGTTTCAGACTGTAAAAGATTTAAAATATTTAAGCCATGCTCTGGGAAACGGGGGTTTAATGTATTTCCATGATGCCTGATACCAAGCAAGTCATCCCATTATTATGGATCCATAAAATACATTTAGTCTAACAGCCGACTGAATCATGAGGTAGTATGGTCCTTATACATGCAGAAAATTTTTTAAATAGTAAAGGTATCGACTCTTGTCAGCTTGCGCGAACAGTGTAAACTGAAAAAGGTCAATACTTTTTGCAGATGCATTAACCCTTTACCAAACAATCCCTGGTTTTCACAACCTTGGGAGAGAAGCCTTCTGAAAACATTGTGGGAAAAGGGGAAAATGCTGGTAACCAACATTTTCTCCTTTTTCCACAATGTTTTCTACTCTTTGAAAGTCAAGTTTAATTTTTTGTGTCATGTTTATTTTGTCGTCTGGAAATGCTTTCAATTTGGACAAATCTAAAATTTTGTCGTTTGGTAAAGAGTTAAACCCCGTTTTCACAAAGCATGGCATCATATATTTTTCCAGACGATACCGGGATTTTCTCTTCTCCTCTGACAACAGCCCAGTATGATGATTGAAAACATGTAAAACTCCTACATCTTTATGAGTTTTATTTTTGTCTTTAACATGCCAGGTTTTCCAGTCAGCCATTAGTCAAAGTTGTCAGAGATGAATAATACCTACAGTTTCTTCAGGTTAGACGTCGAAAAAAGATCGCCATGGGACGGTAAAAATTCATGGGATGCATCGATATTTCGCATAGAAAAACGAAAAAAAGACGATTTTCGCACAAATAAAATGTTTTGTTTTTGTTTAGAGGTTTACCCTTTCGGTGCCATAGGCTAAAACAGTGACTTTTGCGGACGGCATAGATCAAGATCAGACTGCACAGAACGTCAAGTCTGATCTTTTATCTATACCGTCCGCTTGTTTAGTCCAGCCTATACAATCGAAATCTTTGTAAGTTTCAATGGGTTGTATTTATAGCCTTCGAGACAGGTCGAGTTTATTTATTTGGCGCGGAAAGAGTTAAATCAAGTTTCATTGCAAATGTCAACTTATAAAGTTCTTCTCGCTGGCGGCGTAGAGCAAGTACAGACTGCACAGGATATGCAGTCTCTTCTTGGATTTTCAGCGCCCGCTACCTGGGGCTAAACTTTGAACATAACCATCTTGAAATGTAGAGAAAATCTAGCTTTAGATCTCTAAAGCAAGTCGAAGTTATTTTATTGGCATCGAAAGAGTTAAACTTTTACAACAAAACAAAAAAGAAGATAATGCTGATATCTTGTTCTTCTTTTCACATTGAGTTTTCTACCCTTTCAAAGACAAATAGCGTTACCAGCATTTTAGCCAAATTTGCATGGTCATCTGTTTATGCTTTCAGTATGGACAAGTCTAAACTTCAGTCATCTTGTAAAGAGTTGGAGAGGATTATAATTAGCCTGCAACACGCGAAAGGGGGCATTCGGACATTTGCGTAAAGTGTCGGCTCGGATCGGCCTGCGAACTCCGCGCCGACTAATCCGAAACGACACTTTCCGTTTTTATGTAATTTTCCTTTTTGCGCAAGTCTATTGTAGGACAAAATTAAATGTAGTCGTAAAGTGCCGTCTCGGATCAGCCTGCGCGGACTGCGCAGGCTGATCCGAGACGACACTTTACGCAAATGTCCTAATGCCCCTTTTTGCGTGTTGCAGGCCATATCTATCAGACAAAACTGCGATACCGCTGTACAAAGTACTGCCCGGGGCTCTGTCTCGAAATCACGTCCACATATTTTACGGCGTATATGGACGTCTAGCGTATGATTGTACCCAATCAATTCTTCCTAATTTATATATGCAAATAAAGTTATCGCTTGGAGACATCCCGAGAAACCGACACAAACTGTATAATTGCGAATAATCCCACCGCCTTATGTAGAAGCCCGTTTGAAAGCTTTTTTGTTCTGACAAACAGTTCTTAAGTAGGCTTTACGGTTACTCTCGTTGAGCCTTTAAAAATCCTTGTTTTATGTTTTCTAATTTCACACCTCAAATCCCAGTAATGTTGTCAATAATGTATTTTTTCTTCAAATGCAGAACATGAGATTTTTTGATTCCCAATTTTCCACACATAGAAAATGAGGTGTGGTGATACCACCGTCCGTATTCACTAGACTATCTTAAGAACATTCTAAGTCTTGTTCTTTAGAATTTTCTACATTTAAAAGTAACACAACTCCTGATTGGCTAAACCAAATGGTTTAGCCAATCAGAAGTTGCGTTACTTTCTAAATCAATAATTAGACCAAGAATGAGTAATAGAATGGTTGGTGAAAATAGACCTAGAACTATTTTCGGACAAAAAGATGACATTGGAAATCTATCAAAACAACCTTTGACTTTATGTCTCCATGCTTTGCATTAATATTCCACCAGGCAACACTGCTCCTGAACATGCTGAAAAAACAGTTAACACTTATCCTGCTAAATAAGTGAAATGAAACTTTCAAGCCGACAGAAAAGAACCCGAACAAAGCTATTTCAAACTTATGTTCTGGAGAAAATTATCTTCTTGACGGACAGTGTAGATCCAAGATCAGACTGCACGTTCTTTGCAGTCTGATCTTGATCTACACTGTCCGCAAAAGGTCAGTGAGTCGCGCTTAGCTGCCTTAGGATTAAGCCTTAACCTACTAAATAAGTTAAATGAAACTTTCCAGTCAATAGTAGAAAACCCAAATATCGTAATATCAAAGTTATTTTAGGGGAAAATATCTCCTTATCGGACAGTGTAGATCAAGATCAGACCGTTAGTTCTGTGCAGTCTGATCTTGACCTTCACTGACCGCAAAACACTCAGCAGCTTAAGGATTAAGAAAAAAATCCATCGTTTGTGTGGAGTTAAATATTTTTTTCAATATTATTTCAATAGTATTGCTGCAGTCAGGGCACCTATTCCAACTTAGCAGGAAAGTAGGCAGTGGTTTGGAAAACGTTGCTGTGCGAAATACTCACAATAGAGTGTCTGTTACCAGTTTCTCGCACATTACTTTTCGCAAGCCAAGAGCTGCTTTCAAACATAAACAAAAACTAAACAATGTTCAGGGAAAATGAATTCTGTGAATGTGACTTCATCAGTTCTCGAAAAGACTTTGCTCAAATTGAATCCAATCCACAAGCCCTGGATCGCTAGACCTGTACGTTACCACAGGCAACCAAACTATGCTTATGACTAAAGACGCATAATTATCTTGTTGACCCCTTACATGCCTTTCACAAAAAGTTGCCTTTGCAGTCAGTGTAGATCAAGGTCAGATTGCACAAAAATGAGCAGTCTCGATCTTTGATCATCACTCACGCTCCGCTTTGATGAGACATTCCGGCCAAAAGCAGCGTCGAAATTCCTATCAAATGGGTTTTATTTGAAGACCGGAAATATATCTACGGTTTTTTTTTTTTTTGCTCTAAGGGTTTAATTCAAATAACCAACAGAACAATACATTTTTCAGGTATCGCTTATCGGTCTACTAATGCTTAAACGGAACTTAACAAACAATTTATCAGGCAGTCGAAGGGTGCAGATAAAGGGTGAATTTGGCATGAAGGTTGATGTAGGTAGACACGTTTTTTTTTTTAAATGCTTTCCATATGGACGTCACGAGTTTAGATTTTTGTCGTCTGGTTAAGACTGAAACAAGACTTTTTGTCAAACGCATTCTGTAAAGAACGATAACTCCTCTGTATACTTTGGCAGGCATCGAGACGAGATTTGTTACCTTTAGAACTCTGCTATGTTTGTGATAAATATAGATGAAAAACGGTTAGGGAGCGTTTTAACCCTTAAGCTACTAAGCGCGACTCAAGGACCTTTTGGGGACAGTGTAGGTCAAGATCAGACTGCACAGAACGTGCAGTCTGATCTTGGATCTACACTGTCCGATACGGAGATATTTTAAAAAAAAACCTCTCAAATAGCAACATTCCGGCTTTTACCATCGGCTTGAAAGTTTCATTTAATTCATTTAGCAGATTAAGGGTTAACAAAACCATTTCATATGTAATTCTTATTCTTTATTCTAATACTAGCGATATGATTGGCTGATACATGTACGTTCTCTCTCAGTCAATCATATGGTTAGGTTTGGAATTAAATTGTCACTTAGAATAATCTCCTACTTAAGTAACTTTTGTGGAGAGTGTACGTCTTGACCATACTGCGCAGAACTTGCGGACTGATTTTAGATCCACAATTTCCGCCGCTTTGTATTGTTTCATGACCAAAAGATACCTTTACTTGCATATGATGAGCTTGTTACAACATCGGAGAAGTTAAATAGAATTATTCAGCAGAGAAAAAGGAGTATCGAAATACAGTAAAATAGTGTATGACTGTGCGTTATCTCGACCATTATTACAAACTTGTATTACAATATTTTGTTTGTTTTTTGTTAGCACATCTTGTTTTTTCCAAGCAACTGGCTGCTTTTCCAGACATATTCGAAAGAATGCTAAGCGGTGAGACTGGCAAAATCCCATTGTATTAACTAACATTAATACTCGAAAACAATTTTGCTGAGCAAGAAATTCTTAAAAGCTTGCAACTCCTGGACCACTTACCCCACCCCGCCCTTAATTCATCACGGAAAATAAATAATCATCTACAATCACAGTTGATACTGGGTATTAGTGCGAATTCAGTGCTCTTGCATTTACAGAAAAACATAAGAGATGCGTTAAATCCGAATTTAATTAAAAAATGAGCGCATGTCAGCGTGTTTCCGACTTACTAGTTTATTGCATTGCGAATGCCTTCTATATCGGAGCATTGATGCAAAAATACATGAACAAGTATAAAATCAAATTAACCCATAGAATATACCCTTCAAATTTTAGCAAAGAACCATTTTTGTAATAATTGACGTTTGAACCAAACTGTTCAACCCTTAGGCTGCTAAGCGCGACTCACCGACCTTTTGCGGACAGTTTAGATCAAGATCAGACTGCACAGAACGTGCAGTCTGATCTTGGATCTACACTGTCCGATATGGATATATTTTTCCCAAAAAGTAACTTTGAAATAGCAACATTTGGGTTTTTACGATCGACTTGAAAGTTTCACGTTAGTTATTTAGCAGGATAAGGATTAATAAATTATCGGTTAGTGTAGATCTATGATTAAAACAAAAACTGTGCTGTCTGATCATAATCTACACCGTCCACAGACCTATTTAAATTGCGCTTTGCAGCATTAGAAAAAGGCCCTTTACTACATTGACAGACTTTTGTCAAAACCTAAACTAGTGCAAATGAACTAAAGAAAAGAATATATGAACCATGCTCTGTGAAAAGAGGGCTTAATGCATTTGCGAAAAGTATCGACCCAGGTCGGCCTGCGCAGTCCGCGCAGGCTGACCTGGGCCGAAACTTTTCGCTATTGGTCAATTTTCTGTATGTCAAAGGATCAGTCTACCTCATTATTTAGTCGGTTGTTTAAAGAAGTTCCTATTATGGATCCATAATTATGTGATGACTTGCCTGGTATCATGTATCACGGAGATGCATTAAGCCCCCTTTTGTCAGAGCACGGCTCATATATAAGCTATGCTCTGTGAAAAGCATCTGGAAGAAGTATCGACTCGTGTCAGCTTACGCTGTCAGGTTGACATGAGTCTAAAATATTTGCTACTTGTAAATTTTCGGCATGTCAAAGGACCCTTCTACCTCTGTATTTAGCCGGTTGTTGGACAAAATGGATTTTATGGATCCGTGATATTTGAGAATTTACTTGGTATTAAAACCCTCTTGCCACAGCATGGCTCTTATAAGGAATAAAAGAAAATCCATTCTTGAACTACATGTACATGGGTTGAAAACAGTCAGAAAGGAAGCATTCGCTTGTTAAATATACATGCTCCCTTTTCCACAATAATTTTAAACTGCGACCACTGCGGGGCTTTCGGACGTCGTATATGACGTGAAATAGCTTAACCCATCTATCTTTTGAAGTGAGGATGCATTTTTCAATATCGTCTGGTAGCCTACTTCAAACAGCCGCTGTGTGTGCATCCAAAAGTATTTGAAGGCCATTTCCTGACTGGTGCGCTTACCATTTCATTAATCTTTATTCTATTTATACATTTTTGAGTATTGGGCCTTATCTGTTCCTAAACACTTTATCACATGACAAAAAATGTAGACTTTCCAAATTGAAAGCATTTGCAGACGGCAATTTCAACATGACTCAAAAGATTGAATTTGTTGTTGATAGAGTGGAAAATACTGTGGGAAAAGGAGAAAATGCTGGTTTCCATCATTTTCTCCTTTTCTTACATTTTTTTTTTTTTTTTCAAAAGGCTTCTTCGTTGGGGTCGTTAAAACTCGGTTTGTGAGGTGAAGGGTTTAGCGAATTCAAAGATAATACCTTATAGCACTTTTGATACGGTATATGCACTTTGAGGAATCCTGGGTTCCGACTGGGCCATTTTGATTTTTCGTCTGATTACAGTTGGGAAGACTGAGCATCATACTAGGGCCCGTAGGATAGCCATTATCCCCATTCTCAAGTCATTTAGTCTTTCACCAAAACCTTTGTTGTGGGTACCTAACTGAATGGTCTCGATAGCAAAACTCGTATTCTGGGGTGCCTGTCTTAGAAGTTTTTCGACAAGTCTTTCGGTGTCGACGAAATAAATTCGACTTTTTGTCCCGGTCTTATAGAAAAGGTCCGCTGCAAGTGAAGGTAATGAAGCATCTGGTACGAGTAACCCCTTAAGCCGTAGGTCAAAGATGAGACTGCAAGTTTTGTTAAGTCTGATTTTGGCCTACGCCGTCTGCAAAACTATCCAAGTTGCCATAGGCAAAAAGATAGCTAAATTTACTTTATCTATGGTCCTCTAAAATCAGTCTTAAAACTTACTGTAAGTGCCCGTCACATGGTTAACTGTTTCTCGGACCAGTGTAGATCAAAATTTGACTGTTCGAAACATTGTCCGTTTCGAAACATTCCTACGAGTAAGAAGCCTCGTTTAGGTCTTTATATCAACTGAAAATGTCGTTTACAGTTTATTTGATGCTTTAATAATTCAGTATTTTCAAAATGTGATATAGATCCTTTTTTTAGACACAAAGTGTTAACTTGTGAACATGAGAACTCGATAATTCGAGCAAGTTCATTGTTTATTGTTCCTTAAACTGTATTCGTACTATCCCATGTATTAAAGTTGCGAATCTTGACGTTAGGATTGCGAGGTTTTGAAATACGATACAGTATCCTCAATATACAATATTCCATTCTTAGATACAATTTGTTTTAAGGATTACGACCCCTAACCCATCGGTAAATATCGTGTAACATCGACGTTTTCCTAAAGGCTAATCGGCCAATCTCGGCAGCTTCCGTCTTTTAATATGAGAGTTAGGGGCCGTACACCTTAATAGTATGAAACAAGAACTTGCCTTGAAGCTTAAAAAAGTAAGACACGGGTTTCTTTTCTTTTTTCTAAGGAAAATGTTGGACTATTTTTCTCCCAAGCCAGCCACATATCAAGATTGATAAAGGAGGGCGGAAATTAATGTGCGTTTAATTTATGTAAGCGTTGCATGCCTCATTTGTTCTTTTGTTAGTGCGATTCTTTATCCTTAAAACCCTAAGCACAAACTTTACTAGCTTTCCAGGAGAGTGTGGAACAAAATAAACCTACACAGAATGTGCAGTTTGGTCTTGGATCTATATTGTCAGCTAAGTTGTGTGATGTTTTGTAAAATCAGCCTTAAAAATTGCTAAAATTCATTTTCCTAATCTATTTCATTTACCAAGCGCCCCAAGGATCGACAAAAACTATCCCACAGTCTTATTGTATTGGTAACAATTCGACATTAGAAATACCCTGTCACAGCTGTGTGATGGATTAGACTGGGCTTCTATTATTTGTAGACAAAAAACATGCTCTGGGGGGATAGAAATTGAAAGTCTAGGTGACGATTACGTGATACGGAGGAGGGATATTGAACGACTCTCTGGTCGAAAATTGCCACCTACTTCAGTAATAACTTATCACCGAAAACGTGTTTAGTCGGCTTAACCCATATCCTGCTATATAAGTGGAATGAATTTTTTCAGCCGATAGTAAATACCCAAATTAAGCTATTTCAAAGGTATTTTTTGGTGGACAAGATGTCCTTTTCGGACAGTGTAGATCAAAGATCAGACTGCACGTTCTGTGCAGTCTGATCTTGATCTACACTGTCCGCAAAAGGTCAGTGAGTCGCGCTTAGCAGCTTAAGGGTTAAAGGCCCTTTTGTTCCTGTTCGGAATATCGTTCGAGTGACCCATTCATTGAAAAACCTCATCTGTACCCTCCTTTTCTGTACACTCCTTATTGAACATGTATTTCAATTACTTAGTAAGGATGGTCTACACGTGTATTTTTCCTCGGCCTGTATTCACCAAGCATTCAGATTTGCATTCTTAATTATCTAGATTTTGAAAGTAACACAACTTCTGGTTGGCTTGACCATTTAGTTTAGCCAATTAGAAATTTCATTTCTTTGAAACCCTTGACAGTTAGCGTAAGAATGTTTTAAAAGTGGTTAGTGAATGCGGGTTTGGACTATTGTCGAAAGAAGCGAGACCGTAACTACCATTTTTCGAATATCATTCGAACGATCCTTCTATTGAAAAAGAACTCATTGGTACCCTCACTATTGAACAACATTAATTCAAGTAACCTAATGAGGATGGTCTACACGTGTATGTGTCCTAGGCCCCGTGTTCACCAACCATTTAGCAGAGCCCTGGTAGCTCAGTCGGCAGCGGGCAGAACTTGAGAACAGGGAGTCGTGGGTTCGATCCCTGGGTCGGCCAATTTCTTTCCGAGGATTGATGATAGTCATTGCGACAGGATTCATTCCTCTCCCACCACTGACCATTGTCTTGATAGTGGTTATGCGGGAAAGCAGCCAGTGGCTTGGAAAAAAAATTATGCCGGAGTACTGCTACATGAAAATCCAGGAAAGCATGAATAGGTGCACTGGTCGCCGCGATATAACTAAAATAATGATGGAAAAAGGCGTTAAACACCAAACAATCAATCAATCAATCACCAACCATTCAAAAATGCATTCTTGTACTTTTTATGATCCAGTGAATCTGATTGATGCCAATTTCTCCTCTGTTTATAATGTTAACGACAGGCCATCAGACTGAGCCTTAGATGACAGAATATCTGCATTTTCAAGTCATTTCCTATTTCACCGAAATCTAGGCTGTGGGTACCAAAGTGTTCTTGTTTGAGTGTGTCACTGTAAAGAATAATGTTATCCTTATCGTTAAACCGTTTACCATGATGGTGGCCTTAATTTGTATCACTTGACTATGATTTGAAACTAATGATACCAAAAGCTTCTCTTAATTTTTGTTGAACTTGTAACATTAAATTCCTGTTTTTTTATGTCTGAAACCTGCATATCTTCATTAAGAGTTGGGGGAAAGTATCAGTTTCCGTAATTAGGGTGGAATAAATCAGGCTTAACATTAAAAAAAAAAATGGTCCTTCTAGGAATGAAAAAATGGCAATTTACGTTTCCCAATCACGGAAGTTTAGCATTAACTCGGTAATAAATTGACAAGAAGCATTTTGTCATATATACGCTGCTTGTTTTCATTTTATGACAAAGTATCGTTTGTCAACTAAGGAAGAATCGCGCACCCCAATAGTTAAACGGTCTATGAGAGTACATTGTCATGTATAGATAGTATCGACAGTAAATTGGCCATGCCCTTCTGTGAGAAATGTTCTACGCCGATTTTGATTTAACCGTTAAACTTCTAAATAAAGAAGTTAAACTTTCCAGCCAATAGTACTGGATTTCAAAATTGTTATTTTTGGAAAACTATCTCCTTACCGGACAGTGTAAATCCAAGATCAGACTGCACGTTCTCTGCAGTCTGATCTTAATCTACACTGTCTGCTAATTGTTCTTAGATCGCGCTTAGTAGCTTACGAGTTAATGTAGGTGCTTTACTGAGTTGATAAATGTTTACTAGCGGTTTTTGAAAGGCCCACTGGCGGCCAAAAGTAAACAATGCAGATGTTAAAGTGCGTGTAGATTGAAATCGTACCATTTAAAATTATGGAAATTATTGTGAAGATGACAATCTGCACGGTCGATCTAAGTGTCAGTCTCTGGCAGAAAAAAATGAATTTTAAAACTATGTTAGAAGTTGCCAAGTCGCTCTTTCTATTGTGTACATACTAGATTAAATATATGAGCCATGCTCTGGCAAAAGGGGGCTTAATGTATCTCCGTGATGCATTACACCAAGCAAGTCATCACCTAATTATTAATCTATAATAGCCACTTTTTTTAACAACCGACTGAATCATGAGGTAGAATAGTCCTAGGACATACAGAAAATTGACCAATAGCGAAAAGTTTTGACCTAGGTCAGCCTGCGCGGACTGCGCAGGCTGACCTGGGTCAATACTTTTCACAGATGCTTTAAGCTCCCTTTTGCCAGAGCAGGGCTTATATCGTTATCTCTCTCAAAATCAGTTCTTCTAAATGTGCGTAGGAACACAGCGACTCTAAATACAGTTAATCAATTTTCACGGTGGGTTGCATAGTTTTAAACTAACAAAATAAATAAATAAATGGAAAAATAAATAAATAAATAAATAAATAAATAAAACCCTTAATTTTTCCCTTCTAAGAAGTGCTGCAAGTGCTATAATGTCTGCTTACTGGTATATATACAACACAACACAGCACTACACAAAAGAATTGAAGGTCATCAACAAAAATTATCTAGCCTGCTTTTCTTGAATTAAACAAGCCTATTACTGTCTCAGAGGTTGTAAAAGCAATAAAACGTTTAAAGCGAAATCAAGCATCTAGCCCAAGTGATAATATTTTAAACGAATACTTAATTGAAAGTGCTGATATATTATCTGGCCACTTAACTGATATGTTTAATACAATATTTGATTCGGGATATTTCCCTGAGAGTTGGTCGGAAGATTACATCGTTCCCATACATAAAAAGGGAGATAAGAAAGACCCCAAAAATTATGGTGGGGTAACTCTTTTAAGTTGTTTAGGGAAGCTTTTTACTTGTATATTAAATGAACGTGTAAATTGTTGGCGTAACAAACATTCCAAATTATCTGATTCTCAGTTCGGATTCAAAAAAGGTCATAGCACGGTAGACGCCATGTTTGTATTGTCCAATCTTATCGATCATGTCCTGAATAAAAATAGACGTCTGTATTGTGCTTTTGTGGATTTTTAAAAAGGCATTCAAGATTCCGTTTACCGTAATGCGTTATGGCATAAATTGTTTCAACAAGGTCGGGATGGAAAAATTCTGCGCATTTTTCGTTCGATGTATAATACTGTGGAATCGTATGTTAAGGCGGTAACATTTATTCTAAGTTTTTCGACATTTCAGTCGGTTTACGTCAAGGCTAAATAAATTCACCGGTCATGTATGCTCTCTTCATTGAGGATATAGAATTATTTCTACAAGACAGACCGAACTGTGGTCTAAATTTTTATGATGTATGTCTCATCCTTCTATTATTTGCAGATGACATGGTCCTAATTGGTCAGTCCGTCAGTGATTTACAACCGAGTCTAAATCGTTTATATGATTACTGCAGTAAATGGGGAATGAGAATTAACATAGAAAAAACAAACATCGTGGCATTCAGAAAAAGGGGTGGGATTAAGAATAATGGAAAGTGGTTTTACGGTGGTAAAGAGCTAAAGATAGTTAATAATTTCAACTATTTTGGTGTTGTTTTTAACCATTTCGGATCTTTTGAAATGAATAATCAATATTTAATAGATAAAGTCTCAAAGGCGATGTTTACTATTTTACGCAATATCTTTAAATTTGAGGTAAATCCTTCTATTTGTTTACAGTTATTTGATGCTTGTGTAACGTCAATCCTTGGATACGGTAGTCCTATATGGGGATTTACAAAATCTAAAGATATAGAGCGCTTGCAAATGAAATTCAGCAAGTCCGTTCTTGGTGTTAAAACCAGCACTAGTAATGCGGCGGTGTATGGTGAGTTAGGTAGACTCCCACTTTATATAAATAGGTACGTTTCTATTGTGAAATACTGGTTAAAGGTTATATCATCAGATAATATTTTACTGCAAACGGCTTATAATATTTCTTTGATTGATGCATTAAATGGAAAAAACAATTGGGTCTCTCGATTGAAACAATTACTGTTTAATTATGGTTTTGCAAATGTCTGGAAAAGCGTTTTTCAATATAATAGTACTATTTTTATCAACATATTTAAACAAAGAATTATTGACGCTTTTTTACAAAGTTAGTACAGTGATATAGAAAGTAGCAGCGTATTGCCAGTTTTATACAAATATATCAAGCCCGAGTTCTGTTCTAGTTCTTACTTAGAAAAGTGTATTCCCCGAAATTTGCGGGTTAATTTGACCAGATTGAGACTTTCGTCACACAGTTTGCGGGTCGAAACTGGGAGGTATGGAAGTAATAGAATTCCTAGATCCGAACGTAAATGTCTTACTTGTAATTCGGGGAAAATTGGAGACGAGTTTCATTTTGTGTTAGAATGCGAAGCATTTAAAAACCTAAGAAAACAGTTTCTAAAACCTTACTTTTACAGAAACCCCAGTATGTTTAAATTCATACAGTTACTTAATAGCCCGCAGAGATCAAACTTGGTTCGCCTATGTAAGTTTATAAGTAAAGCTGTGAAACACAGAAACACGATTTTATTAACATGATTATGTACCTTGAATTTCATGTGTATTGAGTTTGATCCATGTATCTTAAACTTAAAGCCCCAAATGAGGCTCGGTAACATTTTTAGCCTCGAGGTGAAGACAAAGTAGGAGAAGTTCAGCATTATTCATGTCGAAAATGTTTCAATAGACCGGACAATGTGGATCGGTGACCAGTCTACACGTTGGTGCGGTCTGATCTTGATCCACTTTGGCCGCAAACGCATCTTAGTCCCTGAAAAACGCCTTGGGATGTTTAAAAAATAAAAAAAAAAAGTATTTGTTTCTATTGTTAAAATTTAGGATTCTTGTTTCATGGTGTTTAAAAAAAAGAAAGAAAAAAAAAAGAGGGTATGTACTTTTTCCCTATTCTACAGGCACATACCACCAGTATTAGTGTGAGTTGTAATGTCATTTTCATTATTGTAAATATTTGTACTTTAACAGCAACGGGTATATTTTGCACATGAAAACATGTTTTTAATGTATTTGATTATTTTGTAAATTTAAATGACTAACCCTAAACTTTTGTGTTGCTCTGCCCGGCTCCATGGACTTTTCGGACGGCGTGGATCGAGATCATACTACACATAAAGTGCGGTCGGATCTATGGTTAACAGTGTGCGATGAAATGTAATTTTCGAGTTGATAAGAAAAAGGAAACTGCAGCATTTTATTTTTACTATTGGCTGAAATGATTGAAAACTTACTCATTTTCTTACTCTTTTTCTTATTAGTAGTTTAGGAGTTAATAATGATAGTTATATTCACTCTCTAAAGTTGGATTTTAAAAATTTTTTGTACGAAAAAGACAAGTAAAACATATCTATAGAAGTTGATATGAAAATATTGAGACAGAAATGTTACATAAATTTAAACAAGATCATGAGAAATTAACCGCTTTAAATACAGAGTAGATTTTCCACGTTTTATAAATATATATACGTAACAGTTATTGCCCTTGGTTTACTATCGGTTGTTTATGTTTATCATGAATATAATATATTCATATATGTTTATCATGAATATAATATATACATGACTTATACAAGTACATGTATCTCGTTATATACAATATATTATATTGTATATGACGAGATACATGTACTTGTATAAGTCATTAAAATCTATCTATCTATCTACCTGTTCGTTCAAACGCACAGAAGCGTTCTATTTACGGGGTATCCCAGTTTATATTTGTCGAAATGTAACTTGATCTATTTACGAGGTGCGCTTATTTATACTGCGAAATGTTACTTGATATTTAAATAGGGCATACATTTCGGGAGTGTCAAAACTTTTCGAAGTATTGTCACAGCTCAAAAAAAATAGTAGTTTACAGTTTCATACTTAATTGAAATTACACAGAACTAAAAGCTATAATAACTAACCATTATCGTATCGGGTATCATTTTGTTTTAAATATTTAGACTTGAACGCCTTGTTTTTTTTTAGTTTTAATTATTTGTAGAGTAGAAATCAAATACCCATCTCCAATAGAAACAAACTGCGGATTCATATTTGTTTTTCATTGCAGAGTTGGACTTCTCACCCAGTGAACGGACGCCGTACCGCTATTAATCGATTACATGTAGACGCGAACTATACGTCGGTCGAAAATGGTATAAAAATCGTGTTCTGTTGCCAAAGACATACGGTGTCCAATCAAATTGATCTGTGGTTGTCTGGTCGAGTAATTTTGACATAGATCTAGTGCGTATATATAGGCCGTATGTACCTTCTCATGCGCTTGTTGATAAAATAGTTTCTCTTTAGCAGATGAAAAAAAAAAAGACATAAATTGAAAGCAGACAACAAATTTTATAACGCTCTACTGAAGGGGTAGAAAAAATTGTGGAAAAGGAGAAAATGCTGGTTACCAGCATTCGTTTTCTCCTTTTCCTACAATGTTTTCTAAATCCTTTCTCAGGGTCATTTAAACTCGGGATCGTTAGGTAAAGAGTTATAGATCAATTTTGTGTAGAAATTATTTGCAAGAGTTGTGACTTGTACGTTGGTTCTGTTTACCATGGTAATTTAAGATAAAAAGCAAACTAATATAGCGTTGAAAGGCCAATTTTCACGACTTGCTTTTTCAAATGTTTTGCAACATAAGTGCTAGATCATACCGTGTAAACCCTTATTTAATGGGGGATCTGCTAGCAAAATTGTAAAGCAGAGAAAATCCATCGTTTGCAGATGACTTATCTTTAATAGCGCTATCGCCACACAAACTTCAGATAATATTAGACATTGTATACCAGTATGCCTGTAGATGGCGATTCGAAATTAGTGGCGATAAGTCCAACATAATTGTATTTAATAAGTCGAGAAAAGATTTACCACTCTCTCTATCGATAGGCGACGTTTTAATCCGAGAAACTGACCATGCCATGCACCTCGGTATCAGGCAGGACTCTTCTATGAAGCTGAGCTCTAGAATAGCCGAAAGATGCCAAAAAGCAAAAAATACTTTCTTTGCACTGTCCGAAATAGGTATGCGGTCTGATGGTCTTAATATTATTACTGCAGTTAAATTGTACGAAACCATTATTATACCTACAGTGTTGTACGGGTGTGAAGTATGGAATGGACTAAAGCAAAATGACGTAAAATCTATCGATAAGATACAACATTATATACTTAAAAACGTACAAGGTTTTAATGTAAGAACGAGATCAGACATGTGCGAGTCTATGGTCGGATTACATCCTCTATCTTCAACAGTCGACAAAAGAAAACTGGTGTTTCTACATGAACTATTGAGTCTGGCAAATAACACGCTTAGTAAACAGTTGTTTCTTAAGCGCTATTTTACATTTATCGAAAATCGTAGATCAGTAACGATGGGGTTCATACCAGACATATGTAATATTTTAAACAAATATGGATTGTGGAATATTATGCATTCATATATAGTCAATCCAGAATCATTGCCTCCGAAATCGACATGGAAATCTACAGTTAACACGATGGTTAATAGGTATGAAACTGATGCTTGGAGATATAGGACAAATGTCGACCCAGATTTCTCGAGGTTCAGACACCTTCACAGTACCATACGTCCATGTGCACTCTACAGGCTGTATAATTTTGAGACTAACCCGAAAATCATTAGACTGATATCTAAGATTTGGGTTGTTCTCCCTTATGAAATCCCGTCCACTTGTCCGCTATGTCTCGAACCCATTACCGACGAGATAGAGCATGTTCTCTCTAACTGCATAGAGTTGAATGCACTCAAGACAACATATATTTCCAACATCATGATGTACGTGGACCGTAACATCGCAGACCAGTTAAGCTCTGACGCACCGAACATTTTTACTTTAAAAGTTCTTGGGTCGGAGATTAACTCAGATATCCAACAAGAACAAAAAGATCTACTTTTGCAATATTCTGCACAATACTCGTACGACTGCCTCGTACGACTACTGTAAACGCGACTAAGAGCAGCTGTCGCGTATTGTTAAATCCACATATGTTCCTACATACTATAGTATCAGTGGTGTAGATCTTAGATTACCTTGTACATAACATTCGATCACATAGAGTCGCTTCGTCGTAATTTCCCTTTGTCTATGTCAAAGTTTTTGTTTTCATTGTTTCACTGTTAATTGTTCCATATACTATTTATTTATTAATCTCCAGTAGGAGGAAATAAAGAGAATAAATAAATAAATAAATTATACCTGCCGGGTCTGTTTGTCGTCTGGCAAAGAGTTACCCTTCATCAAACAATCTCGAAGTTTGCATGACCCTGAAAAAGCCAGACTTCTGAAACATTGTAGGAAGAGGAGAAAATGCTGGTTACAAGCATTTCTCATTTTCCCATAACGTTTTTTTTTTAATTTATATATTTTAAAGAACAAATTGCTGAATTATAGCCACATTTATTATTCCGTCAGCAATAATGCTTTGAATTTGGGTATGTGTAAAGAATTGTCATCTTGTGAAAGGTTAAACATCAAATTACATGTGGTTATCATTCTCCACTGAAGAGATAAACGAGATAAAATGAAGCAGATCTAGTGAACATACCGTGTAAACGTGAAAAACAAGTACTATAAATAAAACCTGCCTTATCAATCCTGACAAACATACCGTGTAAATTAGCCTTAAAAGCATCGCCATTGGAAAGTGATGCGCTGAGTACGTGTGCAGAGCCTGGTATGATGGCACCTGTATCCATATACAAGATTTAGAATTATTAGAAGGTTTGTTTGTTACGAGCATTCTGATGAATTGTTTGTCTTTAACAAGACCACACTGTTAAGTTCTGTCTAAAATCTAGAAATGCATTGTAAGACTAGGTTACGACCAACGTACATGTATGCACGAACTGTAGTTTTTGGTCACTTACTCAACCCTTCAAAATTAGAAAATCCAAAATTTGTCTTTTTGTCCGATAGATATCATAAAAGAATTGATTACATTTTCGTTTGTGTTTCATCCTTGAAAAAAAAAAGAAAAGTCTTACCTGTCAAAATATGATAAAGATAAAAAAAAAAATGTGTGATTGACTAGCCGTATTCGACAACATTTTGAGTAAAATCATATGGCAGCTTGCTCATTAACTTCACCAGAATAATTCTATTGAAGAAAAATATGTACATGAACAAAACATACGAATACTGTTTCAATAAACTATATTTTTTACTCTTAGGCTAGGTTTTTAACTAGGCTGCGCGACTCAAGGCGCTTTTGCAGGCAGTGCAGATCAAGATCAGAACGTGCAGTCTGATCTTGGATCTACACTGTCTGAAATATTTTTCCCCCAATTAATGAGGCTAAATTTTCAATATTCGGGTTTTTTACGATGGGCTGGAAAGTTTCATTAATTTATTTAGCAGGTTAAGGGTTGAAATGTTATTGTAAGATTCTATTACAAGTCTCAACTTGGCAGAGTTTAAATTTCTTGTCGTACTTGATATTTTTCAATGTAGCTAAATGTGCCGGCTTTTAACCTACATTTTGGTACTGACAAGAAATGAATAAATAGAAATTTATGATTGGGCGAAAATATTAACATAATTATTCTAAGGGGCCCCTGCCTATTTGCTGGCAATTATACGCCGTCTATTTTTTTTAGAATATTTTTTGTTTGTTATTACTGATGGATTTCTGAAGAATATATATATCTTTACCTTCCAAAAGGTTTACGTAGCATGCACTTTTTGAGAAATTTAGAAATACTATAAATCTTGCAAGTATGTAAATCTCTTGTTCCAGGTATAAAATCGAGCAGATGTTACGGATCCCCCACTGAGAGTTTGTGATTAACTCTATACCACACGGCACAATTTTAGACTAGTCCAAATTGAAGCTGTTCTCAGATAGCAGCTTAAATGTTGCTCAAATATTTTGTTTGAAAAGATGGAAAACATTGTGGGAAAAGGAGAAAATGCTTGTTACCAGCATTTTCTCCTTTTCCCACAACCTTTTTAAAATGCCTATCTCGCGAGTGTTGTTAAAACCCGGGATTGTGTGGCAAAGGGCTAAAGCCATAGGTAACGTTTGTTTCGTCTGAAATCCTGTTGTTCTTGTCAAGAGATAACTAAGTCTGTCGATATACCGTCTATCTCTTTGCTATTTGCATCAACACTCATCAGCATGCTTGCTTACTATTTCAGTCTATAACTGTTTCGACATCTTTAAAAAGAACCTATGCATGGTATTTCATTTTATGAGTTACGCTTTCAAACATGCCTGTGGTACAGTGTATTGTTTAGGAATATAATGTATACCATTTTACTAGTGTTATCAACTAATAAATATTTACTTTGCTGAGTTTGTGTCTGCAGGATCACTCTTTCGAGCATGAAAAAGTCGAATCAAAATCAGGAAAAGTTCCAGAGGTTTTTTCTTTTTCAGTCAGCTGACAATTTCATGCAGTAGTAACTATCTACTATACAAAACAGTTTTGGACTTGTCCATATTAGCTATCAGTATCTTCTCCTCTCCAAAAAAATGATTTCACAATTATTTCATGCTTTCCGGTAGGTTATCGAGAAATATCGGTGAAATATTTTTCGATATTTCATGGTTACGATCGATGAAAATACCGATTTTATATTCTAACTCTTCAACTGAAAGCGGAAACAGTTGTTCCCGCGCACTAGTTACCTAGGTAAAATGTGCGTGCCTCACAACCAGGTGGAAATATGACGTAATTTACCTTACATTTCTCGCGCTTGACGTAATATTGTAATGCGTTGCTATGCGGAGAGGGTACGCCACGGGGAATAACCGAAAAGAACTGTACTGGATTTTGATTAAGTTCCCCCAGAAAGGGACAAAAGCATGAAATAAATAGAATATTTGTTTTTTTCGATGAAAGATCGAAATTTATTTCATCTCGTGAACATCATCGGTAATATTTTCACTTGTGGCTGCACCACTCGTGAAAATATTACCGATGATTTTCACTCGATGAAATAAATTTCGATTTTCACCGAAAAATACAAATATCCTCTATGTCTTCGGCCTCGGCCTCTAGGTCTTTTTTCATTCAGCTGCCAATTTCATGCAGTAGTAACTATCTACTACACAAAACAGCTTTAGACTTGTCCATATTAGCTATCAGTATTTTTTCCTCTCCCAAAAAATGATTTCACAAGTCTTCGGCCTCGGCCTCTGGGTCTTAAAACAATGTATCGTATGATAAAGCGTCGACTTATTACACGAGAATAAGGGTTTCTCTATTCTGTAGGCGGGATGGGTTTAATGGCTCTAGTATACTCACCATATTATTGGATGATAAAGTATTTACACGTGCGATAGCAGCGTCAAGTAGCCATTCGTTACTGTCATTTATTGTCATCTATTTGGGTTCGTTATTTGATTATTATACCAACTTGTCAAGAAATAATGGCCCATACATCAGTTTAATTGAAGAACGATTTAAAAAAAAAAGTCAAGGTTTTGTTACATTAGAATTAAATCTGTGAAAAATTTTCGTATGTCAAGGAGAAGTGGTTTTTACACGAATTTACAGATTTATTATTTTTTTTGTAGGAATTGTCCAATGTTAACAGATTAACCCTACACTTGTACACTTGTAACAGAAATAAACTTATTCCCCCCCCCCCGACACACACACACACAAATTTGACATCATCCAAGAAAATCTCAACATATCGGATAGTGTAGATTCAGGATCAGACTGAGCGTGCTATTTCAACTTGATATGGATGTTCTTGGTCCCGAAAGTTGGACAGAAATTGAAAGACAATTCAGGTAAACTTTTACACGATTCTATAGATGTTTTAGGTAAAATACTTTAGTTTTTGGCATTAACGCTTTCTCGAATGTATTGAATGAGGTAAAATCTATGACAGCATAGGAATACTTCAATTAGTGGAACTAAGGCGCGTTTAGACTTCCTACCGGAAAAACGTTTAACCATTTCCTAGAATCCTTAGGTGATAGGTGAAATTGCTGAATGGGGTAGTTTTCACTGCGATGCAGTGTCTAACAGTCATAATTGAACCGCAGTGTTACATTCGTCTAGGATTTATTTTACTGAGGATGTCCCGAAAGGCTCTCGATGTCTCGTGAGACATATTCATTTTCTCACAAAGTGTGTACAGAAATGCTCCACGAGCGGTAACTCCATTGGACTGGCGATAAAGATATTCAGTGCAGGTTGACCCAACTGTTGACATAACAATAAACCGTTGTAACGGACTGGCATAAACAGGAGTTTGCCTTGATAGCACATTTATAGGGGGCATCAGGACTTGCGAGAGTCGTGCAGGATCAAAGAATGCACTTAATTACGGGTGTTGTTCTTCATTGTCTGAAAAGATGCTCGTTTGATTAAAGTATCGACAGCTTTCAAGTTATTGGACTGATTTTGCACACCATCGAACACGACATGGTCATTTTGATTAAAAACTCAACAGGGTATGTCTGGTTAATACAATGCACCTAGGGTTCGACCATAGTTCCTTCTCTTTTATCTGTATTACTGTGTATTATTTTCTCCCCATGCGTATAACATATCATTCGTGCTTAATTTAGTCTTTGTAGGTTTCATTGCAATAACACTACTTTTTTCTGAAAGCCTTTTTATTTCATAAATTCGAATGCAGTCGCTGTACTTGCGCCATATCCTCTTTGTATGTGTTTCAGAGCTCTAACCTAGTAACAGTGAAACCCAGGAAATACATGAATATGTGAGCTGTCACCGTGATATGACTGGAATAATGATTGAAGGTGGCGTAAACATCAATCAGTCAATCAATCAATCAATCAAACTTCGTTCGTGAAATCTCATTTAACGTCAGGGGGAAATAAATGAATAAAAAGTTACTGCAATGCCGTTATCCATATTTGGACAGAAAGCCTAAATAAACACCGGACGGTGTAGATCCACTATCAAACACTAGTTCTGTGCAGTCTGATGTTAACTTACATTGTGTGCAAAAGCAACATAAAACAAACCATGCTCTGTGAATGGGGGGGTCTAGGGGGTTATGTGTCTCCTTGATAAA
The DNA here is from genome assembly GCA_946811185.2 of Hippopus hippopus. Classification (NCBI taxonomy): domain Eukaryota; kingdom Metazoa; phylum Mollusca; class Bivalvia; order Cardiida; family Cardiidae; genus Hippopus; species Hippopus hippopus. Next base: position 32,543,369 of record OX328106.1, read on the forward strand.
TGATATTAAACAAGTCATCACATAACTGTGGATCCATAAAATCCTTTTTTTTACTATAACAACTTACTGAATCATGCAGCAGAATGGTTCTTTGACATGCAGAAAATTGATCCATAGCAAAATGTATCGAGTCAGGTCAGCCTGAGCGAATTGCGCAGGCTGACCTGGGTCAATACTTTTTGCAGATGCATGAAGACCTATTTTCACGGAACATGATTCAATTGTTTTATGACATCATAAGGATTGGTTAACATCTGAAAAATTAACTGGAATTAGATGGTAGATAGTTTGTCACTGCTGAACACACACTGAAATATACAGGGCGAAATGTGAGGAGCGCTATACTCATTTTATTCTCAATTACAAATTATCGGTCCCTTCTGGGAGATGATGCTGTTATTACTGGGTTAGGGATATGTCAATTTACTTTTCTATCTATCTGTTTCATAGATCACCTAAACACCTCGTAACTTAGTAAACGTAATTTGAAGTTATTGTATTTCTCTTAGTGACGCTGGGAGATCCATTTCCGAAAGCTGTTGTTGATATTCCGAAGATCGCAACAAATTGTTTTTATATTTATTTATTTTGTTCTTTATTTGAGCCTCAAGTTCCTAACGTTTTTGCCAAGCGAAACAAATTGGGCCTGTCCAAATCCATAGTATTTCAGGTAACAAATTAAACATGGGTAAAATAATTGGATTTGTCTTTAAAAGAGTAAAAAATCATGTTGGGAAAGGAGAAAACACTGTTGTCCAGTATTTTCTCCTTTTTTCCACAATGTTTTCAACAGCCTTTTCTCTCGGCATCGTTAAATTTCACAATTGTGTGGTAAAGGGTTGACAGCGTTTACACAGACTGTACGATGAAGGTATTAGGTTTTCCAGTAAGCAATGTAAATAAAACTGCAAGACAGAGGGGTTGTTGTATTGGCTTGAGGACCGAATAGATCGGAGATAGGGGACAAACTCTAAACTTACAAATATACCATTAAGTTAGTTATTTCAGACCGCAACTAAGGTTTTGAAAGAAAAAATCAAAGTACTGACAGTACTGAAAGTACTGTTAGAAAAGTGAATGTAGAATAGGCGGCCTTGGTAAAAATAAAACTTAGCTGATCCATACAAGATTGAAGAAAAATAGTCTTAACGGTTTTTTACTCCGATTCGGCTCAATCCGGTTATTTAGTCTGAAACAGACTAGCCCAGCCTAATTCGATCTTGGTGGCTCCTGTGATTTGACCCACCGTTCATAGCCATTTACTTGTAACAATAGAAATTGGCGGGAAAAAATATGTTTGTTGATCTTCAATTGAAAAAAATCAAATGAAGAAAATTATCAATATGATTATTTGACATTTGAATACTAGAGTTCACGTTTAGATGAACTTTTCATGCTTTTACCCTTTTTGATCGGTTGTACAAACTCGTAAACCTACAACGCCCGCTAAAAACACGAGGATGAAAAAGGTTGCGTGTGGATAAGTAAAGATTAGCCTGATTAGCATAGGTAACTGACTTAATTTACATAGGCCTATAAAAAAACATCCTATATCTTATCGATGACATCTTGTTCAGTCTATGAGTTTGTAAGCATACATCGTTCAAATTTGATTGGTAGCGATTTTGTATATTTTATGTCAACATTGTCATATCTAAGAGAAGTACGGTTTATAACGGAATCGTTTTCTGTGGGGCAGTATTTGGCGACCATGGGGTTTTTTAGTTTACACTTGAGTCTCGGCCAGTCTCGAGCATACCTGAAAGGACCAACAGAGCCCCATAGTCTAGACGGTAACATTCACGGATTGAAACCCAGGGATTGTCCGGTTGATTCACCAGCTCGGCCAAATTCCTTTCTCGGATTGATAATAGTCATTGCGACATGTTTCATTCGTCTCTTACCGTTGAACATAGTTTCGGCAATGTTTGTGTGGATACGCTGCCAGTGGCTTAAAGAAAATGGTGTCCGAACTGCTTGTAGAAGAAATCCCAGGAAAGCATTGATACGGGCACTGGCCGCCGCGATATGATTAAAATAAACTTTAAACGGATTTAAACACAAAGCAACCAACTAAAGAACTAAAAGGACCATGGGCCCAATAAAACAATGCCGTTTAGCCACAGCATCAAATGCAGGTAGCTGTCTGAAGCATCCTGCATTTTATCAGAGACGATCGTCAACCTCAACTATAAATATCTTCATAAAAATAATCCTTAATCTACTAAATCGCAAGAAAAAAGTTAAAGATTCTGCATGTATACACTGTGCAACCTTGCATCCTTTGATCGACAGTTTCCTAATGCCAGTTTAAATGTTTAATTTTAGATATATGAACCCGTTTCGTTACCAGGACCAAGTAGAAAAGTCAGTAGTGTGCTACTCCTGTAGAAAGGCGGGTGTTAATGAACGATGTATATGACAAATGTTCGCGCGCATCCTACTGCGCATGTATTTTTGTCGTGGATATTGAATCAAAAGTGCACGTATGTATTTTTTGCACATAATGGCAATACTACTGGTGCACAGAAACAAGTAGCACTTTCTTCGGGTAGTACTGGTGGAGAGAAAAAAAATGGATCTTTGAACTGTCACCGTGAAATAATTAAAATGCTGCTGACATGGCGTTACACACCAAACAAGGAAAAAAAGGCAGGAAATGTAAATGTCTACAATAATATTAACTTGAACTGTCTTAAGCAGACAGATGCTTCTGCTCCGCCGATTGCCTTGTCATTGTGTCAAAGTGTCATTATTCATCTAATAGTCGATTACTGATGTTGAAAATTGCATTTGCGCAAGTTTACACTGTGAGGACTTCAGTCAAATTCGTTAAAATCTAGAGGAGAAGAAGATGTAAAACTGTATCTACGACGAACGGACAACAGCAGTATTCACCTACCATTCTTAAAAACATTCTTAGTCGTATTCTACAGACTTTTCTGAATTTGAAAGTAACACAACTTCTGATTGGCTAAACCAAATGGTTTAGCCAATCAGAAGTTGTGTTACTTTCAAATTTCGAAAATGTTGGAGAATAAGACAAAGAATGCTCTTAAGAATAGTTGGTGAACACGGATCCTAATCACACCGTATCTCTTGTTGAGGTTTCATAATTCCACTCTTTGACTACTTTTGTACGGATTATGTGGAAGTTGGAAAGTAACTAGTTGCACTAAAAGCGTAGAAAGTGGATTTCGAGTAAAGAAAAACGAGGAAATTGTGAAGGATGAACTTACAGAAATGCTCCAGAAAACACCTTTTAACACTTCATCAGACGACTCGTCCTTATCAAAGCATTTCAAGGCAATAATTTAAATATGCCTCAAAAGAAGGAATTTGAAAATGTGTTAACAAGGAGAAAAGCTGGTTATCAGCATTTTCTCCTCTTTCCAACAGGGTTTGCAGATAAGAAGCCTATTTCGTCATTGTCCTGAATCACGCAGAACCGTTGAATAAAGGGTAAACACCAAATTAACGTCCTTATCATCCAATCAACACATTTTATTATAAAGCAGAATTAAAAACCTGTCGCCATGTTATCAGCGTAATAGATGTTGCGGTTTCAATTAAATAACCATAAAACATAGCATTATGATTCCCACAAAACAATAAACGAGCATCAAAATGATAACAGCGTCAAGTATGCATTTATTATTGCCTTTTTATGCACGCTGTAAAGTTCTACAATTTCTTCATTGGCGTAGTAATATATTATACTATGTGTGTATTCAGTACTTTGAATCGAAAAAAAGAAATGAACTCTTATTTTCTTTTGGTTCCTTAGATCACAGCTTAAGAAAGTGCTCGGTGAGAATAATCGTCGGTCCTGACATACATGTATATCTCTCCATTTACACCCGAATCCTAGCCGTAAAACGTATAAATTGTCATTTCATTGGTCAAAAGATCCGTAAAGTTTCACCGTGGAACCTAGCCATAAAACGTATAAATGGTCATTTCATTGGTCGAAAGTTCCGTAAAGTTTCACCATGGAACCAATAAAATGAATCATAGATTCATAGACTCATGAAAACGAAATATCCTACGGTATAATCATGTAGATTAAGTGTAACGTAATCAAAATCTTATAGGTAACGACAGATGAGTAATGCCTAAGGCGAGAACATGGGATTTTGAGGAGGTATAGATCAACAATACAGATTGTACAGCCTGATCTTTGATAAATATCGTCAGTGCGTTCGGGCAAGCATATAAGATTTAAAAATATCTTTCAGAGTTTTGGTGGTTTTTTTTTAGCCGTCGAGACAGGTCTAGTTTAAATATTGAACGCTGACAGAGTAAAAATCTGTTTGAACATTAAAATGCTTTAGCAGACATTTCAGACTAATCTGACAACCAAGAATGGAACGTGCATTATGATATTGGATGCTACAGGATGATCGTAAAAGAGACCTTTTACTTCTCTTTTCTCGTTTCTGTCCAATTTCAACTTAGTTTGTGAAGGATTCTACTAGTTGACGTTCTTGGGTCTTATGATTTTTCGGCGTAGCTGAATGATCTCACTTTTGACCTACTTTAAGTAATAGAATTAAATGAATTGTTACTCATTCTATGATTGGCTAATTATGGGTAAACTATGCAAAAAAGTAACCGTCGGAGTAGAAATTGACCGATATTCGAGAAAATTGTTTATGACTTAACAATCACATAATGAGCACATTCATCTATAGATGTAAAATTGTACTAAATGGTAGTGCAGATGTTAAAAATTGGAAAACACCCATACTAAATGCTGTCAATAAGATAATAGCTATTTTTCTAACTTATTCAATGTAAGAGATTTTGTAACCGTTTTATCTTGCGTAAAACTAAACGAAGAGCGAAAGCAGGCTACCACTTCATTGTTTTATGAGTAAACGGGTTTTAAAACCACTAATTTCGTTTTCAAGCCACAATGAAGAAAGAAAATATGACTTGAATTTGGTTGTATGTATTCGCAACATCATATAGCGGAACAATCCGTTCAACTGCGATGTAATCGAAGAGACTATGATTTTAGCTCATCTGAGCACGAAGTGCTCAAGGTGAGCTTTTGTGATCGTGCTGTGTTCGTCGAGCGTCGTCCGTCGTGCTCGTCCAGGCGTCAACAATTACCTTGTGTGCACTCTAGAGGCCACATTTTCAGCCCGATACTTTTGAAAACTGGTCTGAATGTTTGCCTTGATGTTATCTCGGATAACTTTGAAATTGGATCACGTCGGGTCAAAAAGTAGGTCACAGGGCTAAATCTCAGGAGAAGCTTATTTGCATTCTAGAGGCCACATTTTCAGCCAGATAGTCTTGAAACTTGGTCAGGATGTTTGTCTTGATGATATCTCGGACAATTTCGAAAATGGGTCATTTTGGCCATAAAGTAAGTCACAGGGCTAAATCTTAGAAAAACCTTGTGTACACTCTAGGGGCCACATTTTCCGCCTAAAATTCATTAAACTCAGTCAGAATGCTTGTCTTGAAGATATCTAAGACAAGTTTGAAATTCAGTCTTGTTGGGTCAAAAAGAAGTTCACTGGGCTAAATCTTAAAAAATCCTTCTGTGTAGTCTAGAAGCCACATTTTCAGCCTGATTTTCATGAAAGTTGGTAAGAATATTTGTCTTGATGATGTCCTAGACAGGTTTGAAATCGGATCATGTCCTTTCAAAAGATAGGTCACTGGGCCAAATCTGCGAAAAGCCTTGTTTGCACTCTTGAGGCCACATTTTCAGCCTGATACTCATGAAAATCAGTCAGAATGTTTGTCTTGATAATATCTCAATCAAGTTCGAAACTGGGTCACATTGGTACAAAGTGTTGGTCACCGGGCCAAATCTGAGAAAAACCTTGTGTGCAGTCTAGAGGCCACATTTTCAGCCGGATACTTATGAAGCTAGGTAAGAAAGGTTGTCTTTTGAAATCTCAGACAAGTTTGAAATTGGGTCACAACAAATCAAAAAGTAGGTCACTGGGCCAAATCTTAGAAAAAACTTGTGTGCTGTTTAGAGACCAAATTTTCAGTCTGGTACTCATGAAACATTATCAGAATGATTGTCTTGATGATATATCTGACATGTTCAAAAGTATGTCAAGTTTGTAAAAAAGTAGGTCACTTACACGCGTGCGTTTTACATCATTAAAAATAGGATCTTTTCAGCTTTATTAGCCATATATGACTTTACTCAGGTGAGTGCTTTAGGGCAAATGGCCCTCTTGTTACTAGATTACTCCTAATGAGGGTAAAGGGGTGTAGCCAAGCATTCAGACAAGGTGATTGAACCCCGCCTGTTAACGACGACACGTCATTGATGTTGAAAGTTTTTTTTCATTTTCATAAAAAAGTCATACAGATCTATTTTGTTTTCTTTTTAAGATTTCGCCGTATTCATCTGAACAGACTTATGATTGTACATGATTCACTGACAACAAATAACGTTATCTAGTAAAAGGTACACCCTGAAACATTGCCGAATATCGGTACTTAAAATGTAAGAGAAAGTACTGCTCAATAGCCCTCATTACAAGAGGTTTCTCATTCTTATATCTATGTAATTGAAAATTTCGAATTTCAACGATATGCAAAACAGTGAGGTAACTTAGGATGCCATTTCTTGCGAGGTTACTTTACATAATTTCTCTTCATTTTGAGCTAAAAAAAAAGAGTCTGTATATTCATATTACAGTGCTTCCTTTGCCTCCTATCTTTTAAAAGATATTTTCTTGTTTATAAACCTCCTATGTTTTCAGTGTTACACAACCAGTACGAATGTTCTTATCTAATACACGTTTGCGGTAAGCATTGTGCGACATCATTTTTTACTATTTTCAGAGGCGTGAGTCGGGATTTAGTCATGGAAATTCCTCACGTGCGTGCACAGTTTTCATATTCAAACCAATAATATTAGTGATATCTATGGTGGCATATTTGTGCCATGAGATACGAGATAGCTATCATGATAATTTAAGAAAACTATCGCGATAACTTAAAGTTTCCTGAAAATTTTATCGAGATAGTGAAAAGTTCCCGGAAAAAATAATACGATAAACTTAATATTTTAACTCAAAATTTCTCAATGGTGCACGAAGCTGACATTCGAGATAAAATTATCGTGATAGTTCTATCCGTTTCACGATATCTATAAATAGAAAATTCACCATTTGGATGAGCTCGGTAGTTTTTGACTTCACGAGATTGCAGTAAGTAGAAATTCGAATTATTATCAGTTGTAGATTAATTGGTAAATTTTGTCAAGACCCGAAATAAACAGAAGTCTGTAAAATCACAGAGACGACTCGAAACGCCCCCTACGGACAACTTTAAAATCATTCAGGGAAAAGGCAAATTCATAACGTTGTAGACGAAGATGTTTAGAAACCGTATCTAATTATAGATACCGTGAGTGTCAGTTGTGGGCACGAAAGCAAAATAAATCATGATAACAGTTAGAATTCTCGCGATATTTTTATCGTGAAAATTGTTATTATCTAGATAATATTTCCAGGAAACTTTGTTTTATCACGATAGTTCTCTGAAATTATCGCAATAGCTATCTCGTATCTCGCGGCAGAAATATGCAACCGTAGATATCGTTATGTGAAAAAAAAACTATCATTGGTTGGCTTTTAAGAAAAAATGTTTTTAAACTCGTCTATAGAAATGTTACTGAGCTTGCCAGAGGCTCACATAATAATTTTTTTATAATTGACTAATAACATTTAATCTTAAATGCCAATTTGATATATCAGATACTCTATATATCAGCCGCGCTCTGGCAAAAGGGGGCTTAATGCATCTCTGTGATAAATGATACCAAGCAACCCATCATATAATTATAGATTCATAAAATCCGTTCAGTCCAATAATTGGCTAAATCTGGTGGTGGAATGGGCCTTGGACATGCAGAAAATTTAAAGATACCAATTTTTTTAGACCCATGTCAGCCTGCGCAGACTGCGCGGGGTGACATGGGTCGATACTTTTTGCAGATGCATTAAACTCCTTTTCACAGAGCACGGCTCATTCTTGTATATCACAGTTGACGAAAACCTTGACGTGCATGTTCATATGACTCCCTTTCCATACAATTTTATTATACTGCAAAGAAATTTCTCGTAATCTGATTGGATAATATGCCCCGAACATATATATCATGTACACTGGCAAAACCAACGTAAAAGCAGTTTCCCTTTCGGGAGCCCCGTATACATGACTACACTTTCAACACAACATCCAAAATGGCGGCGTCGATCAAGATTAACATCAAGATTATGCACCAAACTGCACGTTTTTCCAAGGTTTCAGTGACGTCAGTTCCCATTCATTGTATTTGGGCACTCAGAAGGGAAATTCTACTTCGGCAGCGTACTCAATTTTTGAAACCAAAAAACAGGTAAATTTCGCTTAACACACGTTGGAATGGTAAAACTTGTTCACGGCTGTGGGGAATAATGTCGCAACCTCGCCTTCGGCTCGGGGCGACATGATTCACCACAGCCGTGAACAAGTTTCCAAGTCCCCTGCCACCTGACCGCACAACTAATAATGCCCTCTACATACATGACTGTTTGATGACATGCTCTATATTGTACCAAATCTTTTATTTGTATTATTATGTCAAAATATCCTAAATTTCTTTGCGTATCTTAATAAACGGAACTGATATTTTCAGGTAATGGGATACTCCAAACTGCTGCAATAAAATCGTGGCACAGGATATTTATGAAATACATGGCAAAGTTGTTTACCAATACACAAACTTTACATATAGACATTTTATTAGTTGTACGGTCAGGTTGCGGGGGACTTGAGAACTTGTTTACGGCTTTGGCAAATCATGTCGCCCCGAGCCGAAGGCGAGGTGGCGACATGATTCGCCTCAGCCGTGAACAAGTTTCCAAGTTCCTTGCCACCTCACCGTACAACGAATTCATTATACTGCAAAGTATTACCATTCCATTGTGTGTTCAGCGAAATTTCCCCGTTTTACGGTCTGGCGAAATAGAATTTTCCTTCTGTGTGCCCCAATTCAATGAAAACTGATGTGACTGAAACCTTGGTAAAACGTGCAGTTTGGTGCATAAACTTGATGATGTCACTTCGATAAATATTCTACGTAATTTTCTTTAAGCATAAATTTAAACAACTTCAAGTTAAGGAACTATGCACTTTAATGATTTGTTGGCAAAAGTAAAAGACCGTTGGTTGCCTCAAACGACTATTAGGTTATCCTTTTAACGTTACAACGTTGTATGAGTTTCGACACTTCACAATTTCCCTTACTGACGAAGGGATTGCTCTTTTTAACCCCTTGTATTTGTTTTAGAATGACAAAAAAAAACGATAATACATATAACTGTATTCATTTATTTTCAAAAAATATCTATTCTTTCCGCTTTAATGACAACCACCAAGAGAAACTAGTATATTAATATGGTGCAGGCTACTCAGTTGTCGGTACGTTTGTCTTGTGGGTGGCTCGTATTGATCGATGCCGCCATTTTGCATGTTGTGTTGAAAGTGTAGTTATGTATACGGGGCTCCCGAAAGGGAAACTGCTTTTACGTGGATTATGCCAGTGTACAGGAATATATGTTCGGGGCATGCATACTATCCAATCAGATCGCGAGAAAATTTCTTTGCAGTATAACAATATATGATAGAAAAAATATACCCATTCCTTTATGTAAATTAAGTAATTAGAGCTCTATGATCCTACTATTTGCAACCGGAAATTAGAAGAAGTAGTCAAAACTTATAAAATATTTTGGCATTCCAGAAGACCATTTATATATATCATGAAATTGTACAGTTTATATCACGTTACTGGAATTTACAGTAATTGACACGTATATTCTGTATACCGAGAATTCAAGCTGTTTTACCAGCTGATTTATCTGTCCAAGTCCATGTTTTGTTGATGGTATTGGTAATGCTATATTAGATGTACAGTGCAGCAAGACCAATTATTGGAGCAGTGCTCTGGGAAAAGAATTACACCAAGCAAGTTGTCACATAAGAATAGATCTATAGATCTATTTTGTCTAACAACAGACTGTCGTGAGGTAGAATGGTCCTTGGATATGCAGTATGTTTGAAAATAGCAAAAAGTTTCGACCCTTATCAGCCTCTACAGGCTTAGATTGGTCGATTTATTTTACAGATTTAATCAACCCCCGCGTGACTTTTTCTTTGTAGGCGGTCGCGTTGTCTACTTCTACGCGTTTTGCTAGCCAGGAGGGTTTAGGCATACCGCTTAATTGACTGAGTTGTATCAGAGACTTATTTAACTCTTTCGCAAACGAAAAATGTCAGTTTTGTTCAAGCTGAAAGCATTTTGTAGACGAAAAATTAATAGACTGATAGAAAAGATTGTAGCAAAAAATGAAAATGCTGGTTTCCACAACTTGTTTCAAAAACCTTAATTTCTAAGGTCGATTAAACTCAGGACTGATTGTTTAAGAGTTAAAGGAAATAAATATGTATCCTATCATATAAAAGAAAAACGATAGAGAAACAGTACTATTTTCTTGTAGTATGCGATCGTTCTTTTTTCCGCATAACATCGCGGAAAGGTACATGTTGAGTAGAAAGGTGTTTTATGCGGTAAGTAGTAATACTGACCTGACCGGACGGAAGTTTTGACTGTTTTAATCAGCTATGTAAACCTCAAGTTATTTTACAGACAGTATAACCGAAGTCAGACTGTCTTTTGCGGACAAGACAGATCAAGATTACACTGCAGACAACGTGTAGTCTAATCTTGGATCTATACAGTCCACATGTTTATATATGTTAAAAAAATACTGAGATCTGAACTACCCACTTGAGAGCATTGAATTGCTTTCAGCATCCTGCAGTTTTAAGGAGGCAATATGTTATGAAACAATTCTGTCATTTGACAACCAACTGATAAGTTAATGATGATTATCATCCTCAATCATATTCTACTTTTTAAACTGAGAAATTTTATTGTCATACGAACACTTTGGCGCCATAGCATTCCTGCGTAATGGATTTCATAATTTTAATTTAATAAGTATCATACGAGCCGGTATAACCATCACTCCAAAGATAAAAGAGCAGGTATCATATGCAGCCGTTAAGTATTATTCATTGTTGTCATTTATTGGACCCTTGCGTTCAATTACGTAATCATTTTTCGAGAAGCGACATTCGCCATTTCTATTGTGGGCATAAATTGTAATTATGTATACTTTTCGACAGAATGCTTTTTTTTTTTTTTCAAATTTTCTATACTTACGGAAAAGCCGAAATTGTGCCAGCCCTTAGGAAATGGACGAGTGTAAAAAAAAAACAGAACAGTGTAAATCAAGATCAGGACACAGTTCAACAACCATTCTGAATTCAAATTGTATTTGCAACCTTATTCTCAAGAATTATCTTAATTCCAAAACATTTCCGATTCGCCAGACCAGTTGATTAACTTATATCCTGTTAAATAACTAAAATGAAAATTTTAATTCTATAGTAAAAACCCAAATATTGCTTTTTCAAAGTTATGTTTTGGGGAGTTAATCTCCTTATCGGACAGAGTAGATCCAAGATCAGACTGCACGTTCTGTGCAGTCTGATCTTGATCTACACTGTCCGCAAAAGGTCAGTGAGTCGCGCTTAGCAGCCTAAGGGTTAAGCCAATCATAGATGTTTCGCAAAGTTTGGAACTGGAAAAAGAATGCAAGTTTAAATGGTTCGTAAATACTGGCATATAATTTTCTTTATGCAATAGTGCTTCAGGTCATGATGAGTGGTTTAAAGTGGCCCGTATAGATTTCTTTGGTGTATTTTTTTTGTAAAACACTTAAGTACTAAAAGTGTTGGTTTTTTTTCTGTACAAGAGTAAAGAAACTGGACGGCTACATTCCGTAAAAAAGGTGCAATTTTGGGATATAATAGCGGGACGGTGATGATGCAATCGGTAACTCTGTCTATTTTAATGAGATGAGATATGTCATCGTCATGCTTATAGGAACACTAGCCCATATATTGGGCGCATCCTATTGACCACGTTATCTTCCCACAAGCTTTTTCCAAATACTGGCGCTGAATCAAAAAGAAAGAAAACCTGACGAGGCTAAGTAGCCCACTAAGGAAATTCCATCTGAAATATGTTTTTCTTCCAATCATCGTTCTTATTTTATTGAAGGTTTGATAGATTTCGCCCTACTAAATCTGGTAGAAGTTTTGTTTGATTACAAAAATCCGAAAAGTTCCCTTTCAGATCTTAAAGTAGCGACGTACACAGTTATTTGCATTACAGCTGCAGTGCATACATTCATACCCGAAGGTTTAATGTACATCCTGCAGCCCACTTTTGAAATTATTACCATAAATACAGATCTTGTTGGGTATTTTTTCATGCTTATGTATTTAAGGAAATATCACAAATACAATAATAGAAAACAGTTACAAAGGAATAGTTCGATGGTTGATGACTCTTGTACATGGTTAGGAAACCTTTGTGAAAAGAGACGATTGCAATAAGCTATTACTTCTTTTCGCTCTACACATGAATGTTTTTTAAAAGAAAAAAGAAGAAGAAGAAAAAAAAAAAAAAAAAAACTTTCTATAATAGCGGCATGGATAGTCGTATTTATATTAGTAATGTTCATATATGAAAGACAATCCTGATGTTTTCGCTAAAGGAGGTGCGTATGCAAAGCCCCAAACAGAAGACATATAACTGTTCCTTAAAAGGGAAATGACATGACAAATTAGACGCCATTTATTACGCTAAAGAAATTTTGAGGTTTCTATAGCTTTAATTTAAAGGGTTTCACACGGCTTATTACATGGAATTGGATAATACTTTTTAAGACAGATTTTACAAAATGTGTTAGTTATCCTTGTTCATCCTATATTCCTAACAATTATTCACTACTTTGAACTGCGTCAAGTCCAGTAGCGCTGTCGGTACGAACAGGACTTCGGACTAGGAATACTCTGGTTCGAGTTCCCAGCTTGGTGAATTTCTTTCCGAAGATTGATGACAGTCATAGCAACAGGATTCATTCCTATAATAACGCTGATCATTGTTTCGATGATTGTTATGTGGGTAATCAGCCGTTGGCTTGGGAAGAAGATTGTGTGAAGCACTCGTAAAAGGAAGTCTAGGAAAGAATGGATAGGTACTATGTTTTACGTCATAAGAAATTCATTAAAGGCACATAAAACAAAGGATTATTTGTTTAATGAGTAGAACATTAAATTTTCTCTGGAGAAAGAGTTGATCCATTCTATCCAAGGTGTTGACTGTTGATAGCTAGCTTCGAGCGTGAAATCCCCCACTCAGCGGAGCTTTTGTTTTGAAGTGTTGTGTACCGCAGAAATGCATGTACATGTAGCAAATCCTTTGCTGATGAAACAGGATTTTGTCTGTGTTACAAACATCCCCCTCTCTATATATAGGGTCTAACATAATTTGGCGTTTGAGATAAGATTTTGTTAAACCAGTGAAGGAAAATATCATCAAGTGAGTTTCGGCCACCTAATAATATTTTTGAGGACGAATGTGATAAAAAGTTTACATCGAAAGCCAAAGAATGTCAGAGTCTTTTTATCACATAACGACATTTAACGAGTTATTGTCAGAACATGTATGCAAAACAATACATAGATGATACGTAGTAATTTCCATGAATAAACTACAATTCCTTTTCTTTGAAAAAAATATAAAATGCCGTCACATATGACGCCACACATTGCTTATATAAAACGAGTGTAAGATAAGAAAATCCGTAATGGTTATAGAACACTGAAAACAAGTGAGAGGTTATGAGCTAAATACATGTTATACAGGGCCAATTTTGTCACGACAATAGTGTCTTTGGGTAATTTGCTAAAGATAAGACATGAGTAATAGAGACCAGCTCTGTCTGTTACTATTACGGTAACCAAAGAACGTGATATCATTAAAATGATCCGACAATCACATAAAGATAATCCAGCCACATTTTTGACTTTGGCTTTATTTTACTTACCGTTTATAAAGTAAATAACCACACGGTTTTCATTACAAAGGAATTTTAGTTTCTAGACTCTAGAAAGGCGTAAGGTAGCGGACTGGTAGATCAAAGATCAGACTACGTTCTATGCAGTCAGGTCTCGATCTGTGCCATCCAAGATAATATTAAAATTACTTATATCGTAAAAAACTATTATTCTGCAGTTTTCATCGGGTATCGGAGCTTGTAGATCCAAGATCAGACTGCTCGTTCATTGCCTTTTGGTCTTGATTATGCTGTCCGCAAAGAGGCATTCAAGTCGCCTTTACGAGAAAAGGGTTGGGTTTCTATAGCTTTCATCCTGGTTTGCTATAAAAAATGGATCTCTAAACGAGCTCAGAAATAATGGAAGCAATTTGTCTGGTTCAGGAATTTCCTCATAAATTTAGAGCAGAGAGCAAATGAAGCTACACAGATTCCAATCAAGCTTTCTTGTCCTTAATTAAAGGAAATTCGAGACCATTTTGAAGAACGTGTTTGTCTATTAAAGATGCACTCACACACACACACAGACAAAACAGCATGATCGTTTGACTTTTATCTATAGTACATTTGTGCATTGAAAGTGCAGTTGAAATCATGCATTTCTGAACTTTACTTGCCTAAACTTCTAACCGGCCCCACTCTTTCATCTACAAAATTGACAAAGCAATAGATAATACAACTATTCTGCAACACAATGACAGAAGTAATCTATGGTATTGTCATATTAAGATTCCGAACTCGCCATTAGAAAGTATGCCGTTTTTACAAAAAGTAAAACATGTCAAGTGTACGTGCATGCGTAAATCTATCCAGTAAAGCAGGTGAAAAATATGTATATAAGTAAGCCTGCATGACTAAACTTTTGTTAGCAGCAAGAGAAATATCAAAAACGTTTTCGGGACAAAAGTACAAATACAAGTATGAAGTTTACAAATTTTTTATGTATGTTTTCAATGATAAGAGACGACAAGTCCGGTGAAAAAGTCAACAAATCTTTTTCAGACCTCGGCTTAGGTACGTTTTTGCTTTCCAATGAGTCATTTCCATTTCAATTGCTAAAAGTCAAAACAAATAGCAGGTCTTTTTTTCCAGACAAAATGGTCTTCAGATGGGGAATTATACCTTAAAGTGTATTCCAAACTCGTGCACCCGGTATATTTTTGACTGAATCATACTTTACTCCAAAAAGGATTATTTGAATATCTTATTAAAGTTATTTAAATGAAACGATAAAGTGATCAGATTTATAAACGGGTGTTTCAAAACAGTGTTATATGTAAGCGTTATCATATGTTGTTATGGTCTACCCAATTATCCAGTCGGTTGTTAGAGAAAATTGATTAGATGAATCCATAATTGAGCCATGCTCTGGCAAAAGGGGGCTTAATGCATCTCCATGATCCATGATACCAAGCAAGTCATTACATAATTATGGATCCGTAAAATACATTTTTCAAACAACAGACTGAATCATGAGGTACAACGATCCTTTGACATGTAAAAAATTTAAAGACAGCGAAAAGTTTCGGCCCATGTCAGCCTGCGCTTACTGGGAGTGGCTGCGTCACAAGTGAAAATATTGCCGATAATATTCACGAGATAAAATTGATTTCGATCTGTCAAAGAATAAAAAAAATTCTATTTAGTTCACGCTTCTAACCCCTGTTTTGTTGCAAGTTTCGTCAAAATCCAGTGCTGTTGTTTTCGGTAATTCCCCGTAGGATATCCCCCTTCATCTTTTTATCTTTGTCATTACTGAAGCTATTTACTATAAAGCTTGCTTAGTTGTTAACTGCCAAAATAGAAAGCCAAACCAGAAAGGCAGGTAAGCTTCAAAATATTTTTGACACAGTTATATCTCCTTCTCGACTTATAATTTTCACTGAAAAATCACTTTCAGTGTCACCTTCAAGGCTATCCAAAATCAAAACGATCGGAGGTGATATAGAAAACAGGACAAAAAAAAAATTATTACACTGAGAGGTTGATATTGAGTTTATTTCATCAGCTTGTGGTTAATATGGGGAAATATTTGCCGAAAAAGAGAAAAGTATGCGAAAATAACGAGTGCCGTAAGGCACGAGTTATTTTCGCGGACCTTTCCTTTTTGAGGCAAATATTTCCCCATATTAACCACAAGCTGATGAAATAAATTATATATTATATTTCCTCTGATTATTTTGTCAACGAATCCACTTTTAAAACTTAAAAACTTAAAAAACTTAAAAAAAGTAGTTCCAGATTTTCGGCAGGAGGAAAATATTCACTGTGACGGGAAAATAATTCCCCCCAGCTTAAATTACGACATTTCTTTACCCATAACATTTCTAAAAATAGACACATGAACTATAATATATGTAATTTACCGTTAGAATTTCTCTGATGATTTAACCCTTTCAGCGCCTCAGGCGATAACAGAGGCTTTTGCAGACGGCATAGATTCAAGATCAGTCTGCACAGAAAGTGCAGTCTGATCTTGAATCTATGCCGTCCGCATGTTCAGTAAAGGATATAAGATGAAGAAATATCTTAAGTTTCAGTCGATTATATTTCAAGCCATCTGAAAAAAAAAAAAGAATTGATGAAGCTTACATGTTTGGCACTGAAAATATGGCGACGACTGGTGTCTAGCAAATTGAAATAATATATACACCTGTTACTGGAATTGGAAAACTAAACCAATTAGGTACCAGTATAACAGTTTCAACTGGAATACTTGCGACATCAATGAATGTTCTCAGTCATTCACATTTCATGGACATTCTCAGTCAGGTCTAAAATGCAGGTATTGCAGTTTTAAGACTCTTTTGTCAGAATATCATGCAAAGAAGTGGACGGTGTTAATCAAAGATCAGACTGCGCGTTCTGCGCAGTCTCTTCTTGATTTACCCCGTTCACTTACATAACTTGGGTCATAGATGCTGAGTTTGCTGTTTGGCTATTAACCCTTAGCCACAAGAAAAATATACTGACTTGTCCATAAAGTATTTATTTGCAGTTGATAAATTGACGACAGTTTAGATAATTGGATATGTCTGTGAAAAGACAGAAAGCACTATCAGAATAGCAGAAAGTGCTGGTTTTTCAGTATTCACTCGTTTTCCCGAAATGTTGGAATGGTTGTCCTTGTCTAGGTCGTAAAAAACACGCGACCGTTTAGAAAAAGTACAAACTCTATTAAAGCAGCCGAAAAGGCACCGTGAAATGAGATGTAGGGGACTGGTTTTTGAACGTCACTACAAACTTGATCTATTGCCTTGCACGTCTCATTTGTTGATTGCGTTTAAAAAGTGTAAAATATTGAAATGAAATTGCATTCGGGCTTTTAGAGTTATTTAAGAATCAATCTCGGGTTTTCTAACAAAATTAATGTGTTATTCAACACTTGTGCCAAATCGTTTATCCTAATTAAAATTTCGGAAAATTCATTATTCTACAGTAAGAATTTGGGTAACCCATTTTAAATCTTTGCAAGACGACACAATTTTAGATTTGTCCAAATTGAATAGATTGGCAGACTTAAAATTATATAGGTCACAAATGACTGGAATTGTCTTGGAAAGTGAAGCAGTAATTGTGGAAAAAAGAGAAAATGCTGGTTGCTAGTATTTCTGCCATCTCCCTCGATGTTTTCGAAAGTCTTCCTTTCAGGGATGTTAAAACAAATAATTTTGTGGAAAAGGGTTTAGCTATAGATATATATGCTAGAGAGATACATTTAAGAAATACTTAATTAAATGTGAGAGCGCTTTTAGCAGACAATATATTCGAATATGTTTTCCTCTTCGTTTAAGTGTTTTAAGTGAATTTTGTGTATTAGCTCGTCTATTTTCGAAGAAGACGTGGATGTATTGTCATGACCCCGTTGTCGTCTGCATCTGCCTCTTCGTTCAAGAACTTGTAAACACACTTTTCGATATCTAAATCATGAATGAAGATATTTACTTCAAACTTGGGCTAGTAATATATTGTATATATATCAAAAGTGGAACCCATAGCAAGAGAGCAGCTAACCCTCAAAATAATTCTGATGCATTTACGCCCTGTTTTGGGGGCGGGGGAAGAGGATTTACACTCTTTGTTTAGAATTAGATATACCCTATAATATTTCTTAACACTTATCCCGATATCTAAGTGAAATGAAATTTTTAAGCCGATAGTGAAAACCCAAACCTTTGCTATTGCAAAGATTTTTTTTTTGGGGGGGGGGGGGTAGGGGGGTGGAATTTTGTCCTTATCGGGCAGTGTAGATCAAAGATCAGACTGCACGTTCTGCAGATACGCAAAAGGGGTGAATGGAATATATGGTTGGGGTTAAAGAATTTTGAAAAAGAGATTTTATTGGGAAAAAATCATCGGGTAAAGCGTAGTAATTATAAATTCGGCTCAATGGATAAAGTTTCATCACTTTTCCTTGCCCGATAAACTTTTCTAATCTAAGTCACCAATCACTTACTCTCTAATCCTGCTAGAGGTGCATGCTTATTGCCTATGGAATAATTCGACACCATCAGAATGTAAAGTATAGCACATGAAGGGCTTAAAATGCTTATACAAATACAAGTGAGGTCAGCATCAATGTTTACAAATAGTTTATTGGCTATTAATTTCAATATTTTTTGGTACATGTAAACAAACAAGTTGGACATTCAATGAAAACGCAGCGCAGAAACTTTTCATGCAGTACATGGCAGTCACGTGACCTTCTTCCCGCGTTTCCAAGTCGCGTGATCTTTTCCCGCGGTGTTCTTTCTCTTTTTTAACGAAATTCTTTGTTTTTTTCCCCTTTTGCTTAGATTATTGAGCTTTAAAAAAAAAGATACAATTATGAGAGAGGACGTTTGCAATCAAATCAATAGAACAAATCTCTTTTGAAATCCGTCAAATAAAAACAAACCACGTCTATTTCCTATTTCAGTTTTTCGATTTCGGTTTATTTATAAAACCATGACGAAACAGACTGTGTATCAGAATAATTTCGCAAAGAAAAAATGGATTTAGACAGCAACTTCTGAGACAGTCTGCCTTTTAAACTCACCACTGTTGGAGAGGTCTGATGACCTCTCCAACAAAAGGTTTCACACCACCATTTGTTTGCTACATTGAAAATAGAGTGACATTTGACCCCCTGCTTTACTACTATTTTCAAACTCAGAGCCTACAAGAGAAGATAAAAAAGAATGGCACCTGAACCTTTTTCGTTTCTGCTATTTCATTTCAAACACAACTGCCTTTATATAAACCCAGAAAAAAAATGCACTCCCTGATTGTAGACAATGTTTCTTTTTGCGGGGACAGGCACAAAATTATTCCTCAAGAAATAATTAACTTGAACAAACTTTCCACAGAAATCGTCAAAAACGTCACCAGAAACACATTTAAGACCTGCCCTTCCGTTTTTTTTTTTTTTTTTATAAAACAGTGCAAGAGAACTGCTTGCAGTGAATTGTTTTAAGCGGGACTACAACCTTTCTAGGACCCAGGTACCTTTCTTACTTTGCAAGCATCTACACCTTTCAAATCGAAATGCAGAGGCTCTTTATTGTCTTTTTTGCGAGCAAACTGTTTCGAATCGCTGTTTGAAATTGTACCAGTACTATACATTAGTATTATACTTGTGGCCTTAGAACTCAGTCCTTTTAATAGCATGCATCAACGCCTTTAAGAGCTAAATACATCGTCTCTTTGTTGTCAAGCTGTAGAATTTATTTAGGACAAACAGACCATTTAGCAATGACTTTCGTTCTACAATAGTAGCCGGTTGTAATTTGATAAATCAACCGTCAAACTATTAATGCGCTATCCATGTACAATAATTGTGTACAACGGATTGAATGGGACTGGTAACTTCCCGGTATTGACCTGTTAGCGTTTATCCTTTACCTGACAATACAGTTGTAAATTTTCAATATTGAAAACATTTGTACATAGACGACCAACTGGTAACGGCTGAAATATTGGAAACTGTCTTTCAAATGGTAAAAACATATTTGGAAAAAGGAAAAAAAAAAAATGTTCGCAACCAGCAGTTTCTCCTTTTCCCCAAATATTTACCTATTAAGTCCTCTCCATCAGGGTAGCAAGCGCATTGGATCATTTAGTAAAAAGGCTTTGGCTTTGTTACCCGTGTATTTATAGATATAAATGGTGCCTGAACGAGCTCCGCCAGTCCAATTATTCAGATACATAGAAATCTATATAACAGTCTCGTTTGATAATGAAAAGACTCCCGCTATTATACAAGAAAAAGGAAATATTCTAGAAGTGCTGCAATTTTATCATAGTCCGCAGAGCTGTAAAATTATACATCTTCGAAGTTATGTCTGATTGTTATCGTGGTGTTCAGCATATGTTTGTATGTTTATTGCCATAATTGTTGCCCAAGTGAAGATATCCTAATGTAGGAGAAACGATGTTAGAAATTTTACTTTCGTCTCATATTTTCAGCAGATAGGTATTTTGGTTTTAGGTGGCGGAATTGAATAGACAGCTAGAATCAATTTTCCTCGATTTTAATGGTATCAGTGGTTGGCCCTAAAACCAGTTGCATCAGACAAATCTGAAAACATTGTGTAAGTCTGTGCCGCAGACGACCTTGATTGCATTTTTGTAACCTGTTTATCAAATTGTAAGGTCTGATCGTTCAGAACATGTTTCCAGTAGTCACAATGTCTGCAAAAGCTGTGGGCTGCAAGACGAAATAGTGAGTCTGATGGCTGTGATGTAACTAAAACTATTTGAGCGGCGCAGTTTGCAAAAGAGGTCTATGCATCTTCTTACTGTATTATACCGAACAAGTCGTCGGATAATAGTGGTCATCCCTCTCATCTCAAAACTTGCTGAATCACGATTTATAATGATCCCATAGCAAAAAGTTAGGCAGGCTGTGCAGGCTGACCTGAATCGATACTTTTTGCGTATGCATTAAACAGCCTTTTTACAAGACATGACTCATTTGTAGTCAAATACGGTGTTGTTTTGTTTTACATCTTTCATGATGCTTAGGTCTAAAATAAAAATATCTGTGTTCAGGGTTTCGGTCTTCGCGCTTCGTGCATGAGTGACCTTTTGACCTTTCTCTAGTGGTCAATCCATAAAGAGTTTAATGATATTCTTTTATAGAGCAGATATATTTTTACAGCCTTTATCTGATATATCTACCATAAAACCTGAAGAGGAAGTGGAAGGAACGTAGCATTTTAAAACAACAGAGCGCTTCTCCAACTGTATTACCATTTTATTTTGCTAATTTAACCTGTTACTTACATTCAGAGGTTTTCTGATCCCGAGGAGGTAGGGTTTTAAACAAACGTGGGAAAAGAATTATCTTCTTTTTCCTAAATTGTTTTCTATCCTCAAATCGACAAACAGCATCAGTGGGACCCATTTTATTTGTAGTCTGCAGTTGCTGTCAACTGGGCTATGTCTAAATGTTTTCGCCTAGAAAAGGTGTAGAATTCTTGTGGAACCAACGGTTTTACAAGGCTTTAGTGAAAATCTGTCAAAGGAGAAAAGTAGAGCAAATGTCTTTTCAAAACAAAATTTTTAGGCTCTTCCATATTGAAAGCTTTTGCGGACGACTTATTCCATGTTGCTGAGATGATACATTTGTCAAAAAAGCGTAGAGAAAACCATGGAAAAAAACGATAATGCTGTTTACCATGACTCTCTATTTTTCACATGTTGTAAAAGCCTTTTTTCCCACGTTAAAACACGGCATTGTGTGGGACAGGGTAAACTAATTAATCAAGCATGGATATCGATGCGTACAGAGTATTATTATATTTGTATGTTGGCCACAACTATAGTTGAAGCACCTTTGCGGGACTTTCGGACGTCTCGGTCTGTTGTTAGCATTTAGTGCTCTAAGTGAGTGATGTCGAAATATCTGATTGATTGGTTTCTTGAGCTCTGTGCATCTGCGTCTTTTTGTGGTGATACCATATTTGGCTTGCATCACGCGAAATGGGGTATTCGGACATTTGCGTAAAGTGTCGTCTCGGATCAGCCTGCGCAGTCCGCGAAGGCTAATCCGAGACGGCACTTTACGACTACATTAGATTTTGTGCTTCAGTAGACTTGTGCAAAGCAGAAAATTACATAAAAACGGAAAGTGTCGTTTCGGATTAGCCTGCGCGGACTGCGAGACGTCACTTTACGCAAATGTCCGAATGCCCCTTTTCGCGTGTTGTAGACCATATTTGACTATGCTCTTTAAAAATGGGGTTTAATGCATCTCCAAAAAGTACCAACTCAGATCAGCTTGTGCGGACTGCGAATCGTTGACCTGAATCGAAACTGTTTCCTGTTGTAAAATTTCCTGCATGTCAAAGGACAATTTTACTTCATGATTCAGGCGGTTTGAAAAAATTGGGTCCATATTATGCATCGATACGCTATATATAATGCTTTTCGAAGATGCATCAGACTCTCTCCTGCTAGAGCGACGCTTTTTTTTTTTTGCCAGGGTTTTAACGTTTAACCGTAATCCTGCTAAATAAGTTAAATGAAACTTTCAATCCAATGGTAAAAAAAACTGAATAGCACTATTTCAAAATTATTTTTGGAGAAAAATATCTCCTTATCGGACAGTTTAGATACAAGATCAGACTGCACGTTCTAAGCAGTCTGATCTTGATCTACACTGCTCGCAAAAGGTCAGTGAGTCGCGCTTAGCACCCTATGGGTGAACTATTTATCGACGGAAGGAATAAGAATGTATGTCATATATCCTAATAATAACACCCGGTATATAAATGATTTACAAATATACATTTATATGGTTGTCAACATTTAAATAAAACAAAAGCTATTTGCACCATCGGTAGTTAAATTAGATTCTTCTTCTATTGGTGAGTGGGAGAAGACTAGAAAGTTTACTTCAATTTCCAAAATTTTTACAGTGGTCTTTGGAAACACGGATCACTGTTTTTCCTTTTCCAATGGCTTATAAACCCATGTCTCTTCACTTCAGCCGAGCTGAGCACAACTAAATCTTATTAAATATACAATTGCGAAACGCATTTCATCGGATTTAGTGATGTCACAAAGATGTGGCGTGCATAGTGCAAGCAAACCGTTATATACATGTATATGGACAACAGAAAAACATCAATACTTTTTCGGGATCTGTAGAGGATCTGTAGAGGATTTTTAATACAGCCGCTGCTGGTTGTTCGGTGGAAAGTTTGACCATACAGCAATCTCAGAAAAGATTGATGTTTGAAGTAGAATTACATTGCAAACTATGGCGAACTATGTGGAAAAGAGTATTCTATTCAAAATTTTCATCTTTCGTGTCTAAAAAGAAACATGAATTTTCTCGCCAAATGATGGTTGATTTATGAACCATATTACAAACAATGGTATTTACATAATTGATAACGGTTTTGACAGAGATACTGCGGATGAAAGGTAAACCAGTTCCCTGGTTTGCAATCTTTTAGTTTACAAAGTTTTAAACCATCACGTTGCAATCCCGTACTTTTACGCCTTCCAGGAAGAAAGCTTTTGGCAACGTTTGAAAGGGAGAATATGCCTGTGACCAGCACTTCCCCTTTCCAGCAAATCTTTCTTCCTTTTTGAAGAGAACTGCCGTTAACTGGATAGTATTTTATTTGTCATCTGCAACTGCTTTCATTGTCCATGAAGATTCTCACATTGTTTCGTCAGCTAATCAGTTTAGTCTGGTAAAAGTTAATCCCCAGACGTGAGAGACCGGGGCCCGTATTCACTGTTCTTTGTCTTAATCTGTCTTTAGCAAGTAACGCAAGTTCTGAGTGGCTAAACTATTTCAGGATTTACGTTACTTTCAAATTTAGAAAGTTCTTGAGAATAAAACTAGTTCAATGTTCTTAAGAATGGAGTACGGATCTGGCGTTCTGTCTTATACCATTGTCTCCCTAAATCATCAACAGTATCTTAGTGTATTAGGCTTATTTCAAGGAAGAGGAGAATGTTCCATCAGAATGCCATTATGAGTATGTATATATAGAGAGAAAGAAATCCTATCAGTGCAGGAAGTTAGTACAATGAATTCACACACTAATGGACGTCCCTTCTAGACAAATGGATGTTTTTTATTGTGGGCGGAGATAAAAATCGCACCATAAGACTGCATCATATTTACACTGACCATTAATGTATCCCCGTATTCATATCAGCACAAGGAAACACTATTTCCTTAAGCTGGTGACTCTAAGAAGGCCAAACCATGTGAGGAACTCAATTTGCTTGTTTATTTTTGGATAAAGAAATACTGAAGGTGTCTTTAGAAGAGTATATGGCTTGCAACACGCGAAAAGGGGCATTCGGACATTTGCGTAAAGTGTCGTCTCGGATTAGCCTGGGCAGTCCACGCAGGCTAATCCGAGACGGCACTTTACGACTACATTAGATTTTGTGCTACAGTAGACTTGCGCAAAACAGAAAATTACATAAAAACGGAAAGTGCCGTCTCGGATTAGCCTGCGCGGACTGCGCAGGCTGATCCGAGACGACACTTTACGCAAATGTCCGAATGCCCCTTTTCACGTGTTGCCGGCCATATGTAGTTTCATTTTACCATTTAACCCTTATCCTACTCAATAAGTTAAATGAAACTTTCAAGTCGATGGTAAAAACACGGATAACGCCATGTCAAATCCTAATTTTTCGAGAAAGATATCTTCGTATCGGAGTGTAGATACAAGATCAGACTGCACGTTCTTAGCAGTCTGATCTTGATCTACATTGTCTGCAAAAGGTCAGCGAGTCGCGCTCAGCAACATCAGGGTTGAAGAAGTTCCCATATTAATTATCATTTGTTGCCGAATTTCAATCGTTTACAAGATACAATTAATTCTTCATTGCTAAAATTACAATACACATTGCATTCGGTATCATTTATAAGAAATTGGCATTATTTAAGTTCTTTTGTTCTTCAAGATGGTATCGTGAACTAGTTTTGACAGTAACGTTTTCAATTATGTTTTGTAACTTCAACAGTTACGGTTTTCGGAGAGAGAGAGAGAGTAAGCAATGAGATAGCAGAAGATAGATATGGAAGAAAGAAATGAAACAATTTTTTTTAAAAAATATAATGGAAATAAGGTGTATGAATACTGAGATTTGCTATGGTCTGATTGATAGTGCTATAGTCTGATTAATAATTCAGTTTCATTAGCATCTACTCTTTCTCTAAAAATGCTTTCTCTTCCAAACCGAATTCCGTCATTTGAGCCTCACTGAAATTGTCGTCTGCACAAAATTACGTTCGAAATGTCTAAGAATCGTGTCCTTTGTTACAGTGTGAAGGGTTTCTACGAAATTTATGGGAGATCCCTGTAGCAATATGGAGATATATCCAATATCTATATCAAATTACATTCACGCACTGTTCCTATCGTTTATTATCGTCGTAAATATATCATAACGACCTAAGTGGTGCAGACAATTATTTCATCTGATTCCATGCTTGCAAAACATAAAACAATACTGATGAACCTGATATAACTCTTTACGAAACTATGAAATTTTGGACATGTCCATTGAAACCGTTTGTAGACGAAATTAAAGTTGAATGTGGTGGAAATAGCGGAAATTGTCTTTGAAATGGTAAAAAGCATTGTGGGAAAAAGTAGAAAATGCTGAATACTGGTGAAAAGTTTGCCGAAGTCTCCTTTAAACGATGCCACACTTTAAATAACCATCACGGTCTCTTATATAAAATTATTCTGGGCAACTTATATTTGTAAATTATGAACGAGTGTTTGTGGAGTACCAATTGTATGGGACCTCAAGTAAAACCGGGGAGTTTTGGAATCAGCCTATCTGTTCGTCTATCCGTGCGTCTGTGACGAGCACAGAGGTATACGTGTGTCGCAAACTCGCCTTTCAGTTTTGTCGTCATTGTATTGTAGATTTGTTTAACTATTTACCACAAACTGAAGATGTTCAAAACATGATTTTAGTGTTGTTAGCGTTAAATCATTAAAAACTCCTCCCCTTTTGATTTTAGAAATTTGTGCTTAAAGCTGCGATCACATAGAACTATACTATTCGGGTATACGGTGCACGTTTGGTTTATGCAGGGCACGCGAATAGTTTGAATCGAACAAGGTTATCTCATAATACCGGGTCACATAAGAGGGCACTATTCTAAACAGCCGTATACCTGCGTATAGTATAGAATAGTGGGAATCGTTCGGATTCGATTTTCGTGCAGCGTATACCGTCCTGTTCGGATGTGTCAGCTGGATTTCGTGAGTACAGGCGTTCTGAATTTCCCCTATCACGACTTATTGCGTACAATACGATAATTTAGAAACAATAGGTTTCATTTGTACTCACTTGATTGCAATTTCATTGCACATGCCTTCACATATACATGTTACAACATCAAACAAATGATTTTTAACAGGTAGCCATGGATGATTTCAAGTATGCTATCATAAGGTTCGACTGATGCCCCTCCTATGGGATCCAGAGAATGACGACTACAAAAACAAGGACCAACGACAACAGGCCTGGGATAAGCTAGAAAGCGAGATCCAGGCACCCAAGCAAGGTATGTTCTCATGTTTTTACTCATCGTGCTCGCGGGGAAGCACATTTCTGAATACATGCTGATGTTGCCATTCGACACTCCCATCTGGCTCACAGAAAAAGTCAGTGATAGCATCTCTCAGTCCAACTGGGTCGTCAGCAAACCTAGTTCCATGAATCGGTTGGAGATTGATGAAACCATCTCCTGGATTCTGGAATAAGTCATACTTGATAGATGATGTGCGATCTTTCATGTGACCATCCCGTCTTCGGACATAGTTGTGAAGAACCGTAGCTGCATTTGTAATTACAGTTGCTTTGTCCGGCTCAAGGAGCATAGGGCGTTGGAAAACCTCAAACTTCTTTGCCAAAATGCCGAAAGCGCATTCGACAGAACGTCGGGCTCTGGGATGTCTATAGTTGTAGATACGTCTGTGATCATTCAGGGTTCGTGCTGCAAAAGGGCGCATCAAGTATGTCTTCAGAGGAAACGCTTCATCACCGACAATCATGAACGGTATCTGTTCATTGCATGTGCTAACTTTGAAATATCCCTTTGGAATGTTAAGCTGTTGCTTATGCAAAAGATCAGATATCACTGAATTCTGAAAGACACCAGCATCACTAACCCTTCCATACTGACCACAGTCCACCAAGGTGAAGCAAGAATCCGCATCACTCAATGCCATGAGCACAATGCTGGGAAACCCCTTGTAATTGTAGAACATGGATCCACTGTTTGCTGGGTTCAGAAGTGCAATGTGTTTTCCATCAATTGCTCCAACGGCAAAAGGATAATCCCAAAGGTCGCCGAAACGTTTGGCCATTCGTTTTCCAGTCTTCCTCTGACGGTTTCGGCATCTCAAGTGGCTGAAGTACTGTCCAAAGCTTCTGACAGGTTTCATACACATGTTGTGCGATCGTGTTTTTTGCCATATGAAAAGGGGCTGACATTGACGCAAACGACGATCCCGTGGCAAGGTATCTGAAACCATAAAATAACGAAAATAAAATGTTTGTTTTTATTTTCAGAGGTGAGCGTAAAGCAAACATGGGAAAGCTTGAATCGGGCTTTCAATAGTGCCTTGAGTCAACGTAAAATTAAGAAGTCTGGTAGCGGCCAAAGTAATACCGAGCCATGGAAGTTCGAAACATCAATGAGTTTTTTGAAATCTGTCAAAGAGAAAAGGAACACTACATCCAGTCTAGAGGATGACGATTCTCAGTGTGACGAGACTTCTACCGGTAGTGGAATATTGGATTAGGCCATAGACGAGTCGGGCATTTGTGACACCGATGATGATGACGAGGAAATTCAGGCTACATCGACATCATTCAAACCCAATTCCAAAAAAACTAGTTCCAAAACTACGGTTTCAAAAAGGAAGGCAACTAATGATGCACATGACGACGGGCGATCTGCATTGTACAAAGTTATGACCCATCGTATGGAAGAGAAACATAAATCTCCTCGACTCAAGTTCTTTGAGTCAATCATGCCGCAGGTAGATGCTATGACAGATGATTGTTTTTTGGACTTGACCTGTCTCAAACGTTCCCGGGAATCTGATGCCGAAGCAAATAGCCTGAATGACCCCAGGACACCAGCATCATGGTCAATGTCGAGCCGCACCAGCACACCATAGTCCGCATCCTCGTATCCGACAACTCCCTATCCGGTGCATGGAGCCGTTCTACCTCCTACATGTGATGCATCCCAGCAATCTTTTTATCCCTTTCCGAACTGAGATTACGTTGGAATGTTCCATATTTCTGTACCAATAAATCCACAAATTGACATGTGTTTTACTTACCTGATTGTCAACAGAAGCTTCTCTTCTCCTGATATCGCTTCCCTCCAGTTTGATCCAATGGGGCGGATGTGCGGCAAAATCACGTCTTTTAGGTCTTTGTAACTGTTGTATGACATCCGCATGTAGTTAAAAAAGACTGCCTCCTCAGGATGATCTATCAGGTTCTGGAACGTTCTGTGGAATTCCCCCAATGTAGGTCTCATTTGGAAGTGCTGTCGTACCCATATCGTTCTTTTTTTTCGACCAGGGGCCTCCTCCTCAGCATCGGCTAGCAGAAGCAGGGCCAAATCTTCTTCGTCGGACGTGTCCATAGGATCGGCGCCAAAGACCGAGTAGGGCGCGCGTGCTACCCTATATGACTCGCCGTGCCCGTATAGCGTATAGCGTATACCGAATAGCATATACCGTATACCGAATACCGTATACAATATAGTTCTGTGTGATCGCAGCCTAATGCACGTTAGGTTTGAATGCATGTGCACACACTCAAAGCACTTGGCGGCAGTATCATGCCATTTTTTTTGTGACAGTTTTAGATATTTTGGATCTGGCATTATAGTTTTCTAGACAAAGTTGATAAACTTTTATCGCAAAAGCAGACAAACGTCAGATTCTTTTATCACATACATGTAACTATATCTCAATTGTTACATGTATGATTGTCTATAGATGGACAGATATTCAAAACCTACATATTCTTGACAGGGACCTACCCGCTACTTTGACAGGAGTGTGCTTTCTTCATCAATATTACTTTAGATTAGTTGAAATATAATTGCTTCTTTTCAAAGTTAGAAATAAAACGAACCTTATCTTTTACCGCGGTCATCAGTTTTCAGAGATGAATTGACTCAACTGTCTTGTGTGCAAACTGTGAGTAGATATTCAGTGCATCGGGCACCCTAATGCGAATTCTTGTAAAATCGCCTTTCATCGCCGGAAAACGTACGGATTCGGTTAAGACTCGGGTAATCCGTAAGATGCTGGTTCCCCACGTTGATTACGGATTACGCGAGTCTTAGCCGAATCCCCACGGTGAAAGCCGATGTTACACGAATCCCACTAGAGTGCCCTATCCTTAACAAATGACGTCACATATTATTATACTGCAAAGAAATTTCTCACGATTTGATTGGATAATAAGCCCTGTACATATATTCCTGTACACTGGCAAAATCCACGTAAAACCAGTTTGAAAATAAATGAATATAGTTACTTATATTATCGTTTACTTTGTGATTCTAAAACATATACACGGTGTTAAAACGTGTCATCCCTTGTTCAGGTAAGCAAACTATGAAGTCTTGAAACTCGTACATTGTAACGTTCAAAGGATAGCCTAATGGTCATTTAATGCAAGCAATGGACGTTTACTTTTGCCAACAAATCATTAAAATGCATGGTTACTTACCTTTAGTTGTTTAAATCTATGTTTAAATAAGAATACGTCGAATGTCTATCGCAGTGACATCATCAAGTTTATGCACCAAACTGCACGTTTTACCAAGGTTTCAGTTTCGTCAGTTTTCACTGAATTGGGACACTCAGAAGGGAAATTCTATTTCGTCAGCGTACTGAATTCGTGAGACCATAAATCGGGGAAATTTCGCTGAATACACGTTGCAATGGTATAACTTTGCAGTATAATAAATTCGTTGTACGGTCAGGTGTCTTGGAAACTTTTTCAGGGCCGTGGCGAATCATGTCGCCCTGAGCCGTAGACGAGGTGGCGACATCATTCGCCACGGCTCTGAACAAGTTTCCAAGTCCCCTGCCACCTGACCGTACAACTAGTAATGTTACCTCAAACGTGTGAAAGATGAATAGGCTCTGACATAAGTTGGCAACTGAGACCGAATTTCATTAAATGAGTCTAGAAAAATGTTATTAAGCGAGCTTCTGGCGAGCATGATGACGTTTTCGTAGACGAAGGTCGGATTCTTTTATCACATGACGATATTCCACGAATTATGGGTCAGAATATGCAAAACGAACATGCACATGCTGTATTTGAATGAAAACCGATTTACCTTTCTGAAAAAAAAAAGTATGACATAACATCAACGTAGCGTCAGAAAATGCTTTTCCCAAACGTGTGAAAGACAAGAAATTTTTTAATTGGTATTTCACACTGAAAACAAGGGATGGTTATGTGATGAATCAATTAACTGGATTGACTTTTTTTTTCCCATTTCAATGCTAAAATCATGTACCAAGTTGTGTATTTGCCAAGGTTTGGGCAAAATTTACGGGCACATGATAGTATGCGATTTAAATGGCAATATGAAGAAATATCTAATTTCTGTATTAAATGTTATCCTGCCGTTTTTGACCATGGCTGTATTTTCCGGAGACTGTAAAGCAAGATCAGCCTGCACATACGTGCAGTCTGATCTTGCCTTACACTCTCCGCTGCTTTATCGGTGCCATATAAAACCCATTCAATGTCAAATAATTCAACACTTTTTTTTTTTGTTATCGTAAACAATTTCTATTCGGCATGAATTCGGCATAAGGGTTAAATTATATTCACGCACTGTTTTCATGGTTTATTAATGGCCGTAAATATATCATAACGACCTAAATGGTGCAGACAAAAAGGTTATTTGATTCCATGTTTCGAAAGAATAACTTGCAATACATAAACGTTATTGGTGAACAAGAAACTCGTCAACATTCTGCCAACGACCGCCGAGATTTTGAGGCTTGCTTCTGAACACTTCCGAAAGGATTGGGTTTTGTCTGTGTGTGTTAAATGCAGTTTTACACATTATTTCAGTTATGTCGCGGCGGTCTGTGCACCTACCAATGTATTCCTTTTCTTTTACCAGTTCTTTGCAAAAGATTCTTCCCAAGCTACTGGCTGCTTTCCTTCATAGCCATTGTCTTTTATCAGCGGCGAGAAAGCAATGAATCCTGTCGCACTGACTAGCATCAATCTTCGGAATGAAATTCACCGCGCTGGGGATTCAGACGAGCAACCCGCTTTGTCTCAAGTCCTGTACGCTACCGACTGCTTTACCGGGCTCGGTGCTTTTGAAAGGAAGGTGGATATAGATTGGAGGTGCTGCTTGTGAGGAAATGTATCTCGTACCACAATGTATATTGTATATGATGTACAGTTAAAACGTAATGAATACTAACGATTCACGACCCTTTGCGTTTGGGAAAAGACCCATTTTTGAAATCATTAAGGCGAAAGGAGAAAATACTTGTAAAATGTCTGCTACAGTATAGAAAAATGTCTGCAGGGGAAATAGGTTTTTTTTTTTTTCAGCCGAAGAACGCACGAAGTGATACCAAGGCTACGATAAAGCGTTGGAAACTCAATCCATATCAATTGCAAACAATACAACACTGTTCCATTACGGAGCTCTATGGCCATCATTGCAGCACGGTAGAGCGGCCATTCTTATGAATGAAATATGGCGTATGATAGATCACCTCTAAGTAGGATGGCATTACATTAGTGTGGTCTAGCTGATCTAGATCTAATTTTCAATCTTTTCTACGTCAACAGCTGAGTCGAAATCCAATGCAGGGGTGGGGTTCAACTGTGCATACATGTACATGTATGTGCATACATTCATTTCATACACACTTGTTTATTTGACTTCTCATGCACATTCAGTTCTAATGCGGAATTCGCACAAAAAGCATATAACATCATTTAGTTACGTTTATTACACATGTACACGTAGCAAATACTCGTGTAGACGCGTCTTGTACAAATACTATAAAAAAAAAAAAAAATGAAAACGCATTGAATGAATTTTATACTAACTTCTCCAGCATGTTCAATAAACCTTTTTATACGAGCAGAAGACGTAAGCATGTAATGATTGGTCAGTGAATTATCAAATAATTACATGACCGTACTTCAGTGAAATCACTTAGCGGACGCAGGCCAGAGCTAAAAATCGCCTGATTTCCTTTTAGATAAAGACAAATATAATAGCCCAACAGTAAAACAAGCCAGTTTTTATTTTGTGGTCTGTTGCAGTATGAAGATGATATTGGATTTCTTTTGCAGCCCACTCTGAATATCATTTTGATGTTGAATGGATGATTGAAAGAAGGTACGTGATTTATACCTATATAATGCATCAACATTGTCGTGAACTCTTACGTTTGCCAAATAAATATATCCGGGTGTTTTTTTTAGTCGGTCGAAAATACAACCCATTAGAATTAGACAGATTTTTATCGTACGGAGGCTTGACTAAAAAAAGGAGGGCGACACGGACTACGATCAGAAGGAACGTGCGGTCTTTTCTTTATGCCATCATCATTAAGCAATATTGTGAACTTCAGAATCCGAAAGAGTTTAACGCTTTAAAATAGCAGACGACAAGATTTTAGATTGTTAATATTCAAAGCTTTTGAAGACTTCATATTGGAAGTATTTGTAGACGACATATTAAATCTTGCTCAAACCATGGAATTCGTCTCAAACTGGGAAGAAAAAGTGTAAAAAGGAAGAATATGCAGATTACCGATGTTTTCTA
Source organism: Hippopus hippopus (assembly GCA_946811185.2). Lineage (NCBI taxonomy): Eukaryota > Metazoa > Mollusca > Bivalvia > Cardiida > Cardiidae > Hippopus > Hippopus hippopus. Next base: position 32,576,219 of record OX328106.1, read on the forward strand.
AATACCTATGAAACTGTTAAGCCATCACAATAACAATACAACAGCACTGTATAATGAGGGATTGTATGTTTTGTTGATCCGCTTTTCAAACTGCATAAAAAGCAAGCCTCAGTAAATTGTGCTTTAAATAAAGTTGTTTACCGTATTTGGCAATGTACGGAGTCTCGTAGGTGCCATGCGTCACACGTTATTTATATTTCAATGACACAGAATACTTACTCGACAAAAGGAAATAAAAGTTCGTTATAACGAAATGTTATTTCAGGAAAACGAAATTATAATTCGAATAAGTAATTTCTATTTCATTTCATCAAAGTACCATTTCAAGATAACGAATTATCATTTTCTTTCATAGAAATAAGATTCATTACCGAATGGATAATTTGTTTCAATAAATCAGTATCTCCTTAAATATTTTGAAAATGACACTGTCATTGTATGGGCGGTCCAAGTCTTAGTGGCTAACAGACAAAATTTTTTTATGATCATGCAAAAAGTGAACAAAAGACAGAGTAAACTGACAAAGTTTTGAAATTAATTTCTCTGCCAGCCACAAGCACTTGGACCGACTATACAATATCAGATTGTCATCTTCACAAATTTTTCCATACCTTTATATGATTTTGTTTGAATTTTAATGCATTTTGAAAATCTGCTTTTGTCACTTTCGGCAGCTATTGTTACTTTATCAAAAAAGTATATATGCATGATATTTCGAATATTTGGAGGTAGTAGAAAAATATTTTACAGACATCTTGCTTTTTTCTGCGATAGCATAAAATTAAGAAGCGGGCGATGTAGAGCAAGATGAGAATGCACAGAACGATACTGTCCCATTTTTTTTTTTTGCTTTATATCTACTGGATAAATAAACCTTGAAGGTGCAATTTTGTTTTTTATTTTTTACCATAAACGTCCAAAGTCTGTAAAGCAACGACATAGGGGTTGATGAAAGAGAATATGCTTCACGCAAACTGCAAGCTTTAACCCTTAAGCTGCTAAGCGCGACTCACTGACCTTTTGCGGACAGTGTAGATCAAGATCAGACTGCACAGAACGTACAGTCTTATCTTGGATCTACACTGTCCGATAAGGAGATATTATTCCCCAAAAACATAATTTTGAAATAGCAATATTGGGTTTTTACCATGGAATTGAAAATTCATTTCAGTTACTTAGCAGGATAAGGGTTAAGGCACACTGGAGGCCAAAAGTAAACAATTCAGAAGACAAAAGACAAAGAAATTTAATTTAACTCATACTGTTTGAAAGTATGGATATAATTATAATTTGTCAAAATTCAGGCGCTGGCACAAGATTGAATTGTAAAACTATATATAAATGAAGTTGGCACCTTGAAAATTGTATTGTAAAAAAGGAACAAATTCGCCAGCTTTTGTTCTAGTTTCACAATACATTTTCAGCCAGCGACTGGAACTTTGACACTCTGCTGTAAGACATTATCAGACTCATGATAATATCCATACATTTAAATAGTATAGATTAGTATGAATAAGATTAACAGCAATTTACCCCGAATTGATTAGATTGATTTTGGCAGCCAGTGTGTCTTTAATACAAATGCATTTCAACAAACTTGCGTTCTCTGGCCACTCAATATCTGCTAAACATTATACAGGTTGCTAGCTTAATTAAGGTGGTCACTTACGCAGGACTGAATGTATTTCAAAAAACACCATCGGGGTTTTAAATGATAGTTATACGTATTATCTTTTGGTCATATACATGTATATTTGTTTATGCATTCTCTGTTTCTAGATGTTAGTTTAGGTAGTTAACATATGAATCTCTTCACCAGCTACCCCCCCTCTCTCTCTCACTCTCTCTCTCTCTCTCTCTCTCTCTCTCTCACTCTCTCTCTCTCTCTCTCTCTGGCTCGCTTGCTCGCACTGTCGAATTAGTTTACTCTTTCGTTTAACCCTTAACCTACTATATAGGTTAAAAAACTTTCAATCCGATAGTAAAAACCCGAATAATGCTATTTCAAACTTACTTGGTTTTTTTTTTTTTTTGAGAAAAAAAATATCTCCTTATCGAACAGTGTAGATCAAAAATCAGACTGAACCTTCCGTGCAGTCTGATCTTGATCTACATGGTCCGCATAAGGGCATTGAGTAGCTCTTTGCAGCCTAAGGGTTAACATACATTTTTCTTTGATCTTACTTCTCACTGGGACCATATGGTTTGACCCGGTTGTAATAACAAATCACGTGGAATGTTTGTATATGCAATTAATTCTTACTGTAAACAATAAATTCTTGTCTATATCAGTTTCCACATTTTTTATTGATAACGACGATGTCCTTCGGCAGTGCTAGAATCAATTCTGAGATTCTCCATACAAGCCATTTGGTTGGCTGAGGCGTTCTGTCTCAGCCAATAAAATGGTTAGTCTTGGAATTTAGAATTGGAAAAGAGATTATATTACTTCGAATGTTTTATGAAAACGACAAGTGGTCGAACTAGCTACTCAAAAATAAAGTCGGCCTTGCTCAACCCGGCTGCATCGTTACCCTTGCCAAGTATCATGTCATTGAGCTATTGCTCGTCTGTACAAATTTAGCGCTACCGTAGGTATTCTGATCGAGTTCCCCAGAATGCACTTCCTGATCTTGTATCTACATTATTTGATGTTTGTGTGATATTTTAGTCGATGCTAAGGTTTAATTGCAATAACAGAGAAATAATTATTTACTCACTAGAATTAAGTCAAAGAAAGGCGTTTAAGGCGTTTAGCTCAGACGACAAAATTTTGGACTTGTCTAAATTGAAAGCATTTACAGACGCCATAGTAAACGGAGTTTAAGTGATAGCGTTTCAAATTGACACGGTATAAAACATTATGGGAAAAGGAGAAAATTATCAAAATATGACATTTGTAATTAAAAGTATTGAAAACATTGTGGGAAGAGAAGATCAACAAAATATGATATTTGAAATTGAAAACACTGTGGGAAAAGAAGAACATCATCAAAAAAAATATGTGTTATTGAAAGGGTAAAAATCAAGATTTTAAAAAAAAGAACATCATCAAAAGATGATATTTGTAATGGTAGAAATCATTATTGGTAAAGAAAAAAAAAAAAAAAATGCTGGTCATTAGTATTTTCTCTTTTTCGATGTTTTCAAAAACCTTTTTTCTTAGAGATCGTTAAATAGTAAAATAATAATAATAGTAAAATAGGAGATTGTTTAGTTAAAGATCGAAGACCGATGTAAAGCCGTACAGACTAAACGAGGATATCATCATCGCTTTGAACAACGATTTTCGCGTGCAAGGCATATAATGTTATGCTGCTTCTGATCATCTTTGTAATCAGATAGCATAAGAAACGCAAAACTTTGATAAATATCACTTAACCCGTTTCCTTTTGAGAAAAAATGTGGCAGAAGAGTTTTTTGCGTAATATTGGTGAAAGACATTCCGAAAAAGCATGCAAAGGTACATTGGTCGCCATGATATAACTTAAATAACGTAGCAGACGGCTACATGGTTGGTTTTTTTGTTCGGAATGCGTCTTTTTCGATACTATTTTAGATTTACAGGCAGCCAGTCCACCAATTCATGCTTTCCTGGAGCTTTTCTAAACGGTACATCGCACCACTGGCTACTTTCCGACATAAACGTCTTTGAAACAGTGATCAGCGCTGAGAGAAAAATGAATCCTTACATAACGACCATCATAAGTCCTCGGAAAGGATTTTGCTGAGCTGGCGAAATGAACTAGTGACCCCTGAGTTTCTAGCCCTAAACGTTACCGACTGAGCCACAAGGTTCGACACATCGTCGTAGCATCAACGTAAAAGACGAATGGTCAAGGTAGATAAATATTTCGCCAAAGGCTCGCTTAATAACTTTTTTTTTATAACTCATTTAGTAAAGTTTTTATCACATAACCCCTCTTGTTTTCAGCGTATCTTGCGTACATTTGAGGTAAAATAGTGCGATGTAGTATAGGAGCGTTATGTGACGTCATTTTTCAAAAGATTCTGTCCTTGCCCGTTGCTTCAAAAAAGCAACGTCCGACACATATTTCTGGGTCATTTCAAATGTAAAATAGATGACTGTAATCAAGGTATGGCTTGAATTATTTTCATATATAAAATCAGTTAATTATAGATCTATATCGGTTTCTTTGGAACTATTTTAAACTCCGAACGTACATCAAAGCAGTATACATGTTTGTCTTACTCATGAATATGTAGGTTTCTCATAGAGATCAGCCGATTTTTAGTAATTCTTGGGATACAGTTACGGTATGTGATAAAAAGAGTCTAGATTCTAAATTTTGTTGGTGTCTGAGATGAATTTTAATTAAACTCAAGAACAAATGTTGTTAAGCTCGCAAAAGGCTCACCTAATAGCATTTCTCATAGACGCAGTACTTAGATACAATTTTATCTCAAACCCCAACTCATTACAGATTCGAGATATCTCAAATGCCAACTTGTGTCAAACCTACATGCGTGTATGAGGTGTGTAATGAACAGTATTTCCTTTCTTACTGTTCTGTGAAATATACTTATATTTATGTTGTATTTCACTTTGGTATAGCAGTATGATTAACCTCTTGTCCCATCGCATATAGATACATGTAGAAACTTGGATTGGCCCAAACAGTGCCGTTCTCTATCCTTTGTGGCGCTTTTTCGGACAGTAAAGGTCAAGATCAGACTGCACATTCTATGCAGTCTGATCTTGGATCTTTACCGTCCGGACTGATGAGGGTTTCTTTCTTGTGAAGATAGCGTCATCAGCGGCGCCTCAGGCCAAGGTAACCCAGAAAACAAGAAGAAGTTAATATATTATAACTCAAATAATGGGAAAACAGCTTTAACCCTTTACCACACAATGACGACTTTTGACACCCCTGATAGAGAAGGCTTTTGAAAACATTGTGGGAAAAGGAGAAAATCCTGGTAACCAGCATTTTCTCCTTTTCCCACAATGTTTTCTACCCTATCAAAGAAAACTCACTTAATATGATCCACACTGAAACTGTCCTCTGCAAATGCTTTCAATTCGGACAGGTTTAAAATTGGTCGTGTGGTAAAGGTTAAACTGTATGTATTTGTCAGGTTTAGGCCAAATAACCGTATATCACCATTCAATCGATCAAACAGCACTCGCATTTCTGGACATCCCTTTTTACATTATAACCTGTTCTAATTATTATTATACAAACAAATTCGCGAGACTAATACGTGCTTTAAAATGATATACGATCGTTATCATGTTTCTCAATGTTACATCAAATAAACGTTGTTCTGTTCTGTTTTGTTTTGTTCAAGGGTATCACATGTGCCTGGGTCTGGTTTGACCTTGGCCAGCTTAGAAATATTCTGAAGACATTATCTATTTCAGGCGGAAACTATCTATAACCTTTTGACTGGATAACTTAAACCCTAATTTGTCAGATCGTTTATAAAGATATCCTACATCGTTGTCAGAGATAATCTAATAACAGATGTGGATTAAATTTATTTGCGTTTTTTATTTATCTTGAAATTTGTACAGGTAATGTCAGTGTTGATCTTTAACAGCCAGTGACGTAATTGAGAGTATTTGTATCCATATTCCAATTCCTGAAATTTATCAATCTAACCCGTATAAATAATTCAAAGCTTTTTATATAGGAAAAGTAATTATTTTATCAGGTTTGTCGAAAGTTTCAAGACTGAATGTTGCATTCATTTAACTATACTGACTATATGACTATTTTTGTAGAGTAGCAAAACCAGCCTAACATACATGCCGTGTTAATTTCATCAACAGTTTCATTTTTTCTATCCATGCTTTTTTTTCTATATAATCCTAAATAAATGTTAATAAACATTAATACGAGGGTTGATTAATAAGTTGTGAGCCTTGTATTGAAGGAATTAAGCAGTGATGTCCTTTTTCAGCCCTATTATTCCTGACTACTAGGATTTAAGGCTGTGTACCCAAAGACTGGTGTCATTTATATTGAACAGGTAGCACTCTATAGTAATCAAGGCAAGTGACTTTTTTTCCATTAGGACAACGTCCCTTTTTCACATGTTTGCCTTTGCCATGGTTACCATTAACGATAGTGGTTTTGAATTGATTGAGTATCGGCCTGATCTCGCTCCATCTAACTTTTATGTAATTCCAAAATCGGAAAAGGCCATTTCCGGTACACATTTTCGGTCAGATGATTACGTCATACATGCAGTGGAGTGATATCTGAAAGGTCAAGAAAAGGACTTTTTTAAAACTGGCATTGAGGCCCCTAAAGATCGCTGGCAAAAGTGTATGCATACTGAAGAGGATAAAGTTGAAAAATAACGCAATTTATGTCCGCCAAAGTCACACCCTTTCAGGTGAAGTTCACAACTTATCAATCAGCCCTCGTTTAAGTTGTAAAAGCTTGTTTAACAATAAATGTTAAGCAGATAGACATTAACCTTTAGGCTGCTTAGCGGGACCCGCTGACCTTTTGCGGACAGTGTAGATCAAGATCAGACTGCACAGAACGTGCAGTCTGATCTTGGGCCTACACTGTCCGATATGGAGATATCCTCCCCTCCCCCCCCAAAAAAAAAGAAAAAATGCCTTTGAAATAGCAAAATTTAGGTTTATACTATCGGCTGGAAAGTTTCATTTCATTTATTTAGCAGAATAAGGGTTAAACAAGATCAGAGCAGAAAATGGACATTTTAGATCTGGAAAAAAAGATGAGAGATTTATAAGACAAGTTCGTTCTGTCAATAAACCGTTAGAAAGTTGCGGATAGTGTCAATCAAAGATGTTACTGCAGGTTCAGGATAGTCTTGTGTTAACCTCTAGGCTGCTAAGAGTGACTCAAGGACCTTTTCAGGACAGTGTAGATCAAGATCAGACTGCACAGAGCGTGCGGTCTGATTTTGGATATACACCGGCCGATTAGAAGATATTTTCCCCCAAGAACTACCTTTGAAGTAGCAAAGTTTGGGTTTTAACTATCGGCTTGAAAGTTTCATTTCACTTCTTTAGCAGGATAAGGGTTACAGTTTACTATCAGCAAATGTTTACAGCTAGGTTTGGCTTGTTCGGTGAGCGCCAGATGATTATTAAACTGTTAAGTTGCTAAACAATTCAAACTAAAGTTTTCGAGTTAACGGTAAAAAAAAAACATAGTTTACGACTTAAAGAATTTGCTTGCCGGAGAAGTCTCATCGTATCAGACAGTGCCGATTAAGGATCAGACTGCATGTTCCGTGTAGTCTGATCTTGATCTACACGGTCCGCAAAAGTCCACAAAGTGGCGCTTAGCAGCCTCAGTGTTAACATACAATGCACTTACTCTCAGATTTTTTTTTTTTAAATTGATAAGGTTGGCTAAACGAGCGGACGATATAGATTAGAGATCAGAGTCATCGTTTGTGCAGTCTGATCTTTATATATGCCGTCCTCAATAGCCTATGTTTTCGTCTATGGCGCTGAAAGGGTCAATGGATAATACTTGTTGTTTTTACCATTTAGCTAAACACCGTTTTCCCATTTTCTATATTAATTGATTGATTAGTGTCGGATTATCGAGAGGTTATTGCCAGGATTATAATGAGTTGATTGACAGGTCGATTGACTGCTTGATCGTTTGATAAGTCAGTTGATGTTTTGAACTTGAATACAAGTCGATGGATGCTTTTTAGATTCAGTTCATGACTCTTATAAATTTGAGATCTCACTACCAACTTCAGATTAATTCGCTACAAGTACTTCAATATACAAATGACTTCTTTCTGATTGTACATTTGATATCTGTCTGTAAAATGAATAGATAAATAAATTAAGAGATACATTAATTAATTGATAAATAAATAGATAAATAAATAACTTAGAGTTTCTCCGAAAGTGTTATACCTACCATGCGTTCACGTGAGCTGCTGCACATACACCCTGTTTTTGCGTAATGGAAGGGGAAAAAAGTTTTCCCTGGTGTGACAAGGAATTCTACACAGTAGGAATTCTTTTAAAGATTTTTTTTCACAGTAACGTTGCTTGCGACATTTAGGATGACAAAAATTGCATTTCAGTGCCAAGTGACTTTGACCTTTTTAACCATCTGGTGCAAAAAGCTCATTTTCAGATATTGACAAACGTGACACAGATGTTACTGATAACGTATCTTTGCCAGCAAATGTTACAGTTATATTAAGTCCTATCCTGTCGAATTCACATCATTGACAGTAAAAACATGTTCTTCCTAAATGAAAACATTTATTCAAAAAAATATTTATAGACGGGAATAGTGACCATAGACCAACAAAACAGGCTGCACGTTTGCACCGGTTGATATTGTTCTTCACTCTCCACCAACGGTTTTTCCAACAAATTTATAAATGAACAATTTCAATGAGTTTTGATCCTTTCATGTATGTATCAGTATAAAGTTACATTGCATGATTTGAAAAATAAATAAATAAATAAATATATAAATAAATAAATAAAAACTGATCTTAATTTTCACTTTTTGGGAAAACACCTATGGTCAGGCTAAGATTTTTAATACACTTGGGAAAAAGTTCTCATTAAAAGTATTCAGAAAAAAAAGTAAATTCTTTATTCGCCTTTCTTGAAAAAATTGCTATTATGTTAATGTATATAGCTTTTTTTATGAAATGTAAACACATCTCATGAACATTCTGTAACGTGGTTAATTTCGATTACTCGGAGGACAAAATGATCTGTCATAGTAGTAGTGTCAGAACGCCCCCTTATTGGGTTGGATTTTTACCCTAGGTAATTTTTGTGACAATTTTCTACATTTATCGAAGTTTAGAACAGAAAAAGAAAATCACAAGACTTGGTTTCTCAAGAGTCAGTGTATAAATAAATGGTGCTTTTTATTCGCTAGAAAAGGTAGCTTTAAAACTAGATCATCGATAGAAATGCATTTAGAACGTCCCACCTTTTGACATTTTTTCTTACATCGTTTGTCAAATGGCAGCCGTTATATAGCGTAACAAGTGATGAACAGGTTTCAGATACCTAGAGATTTTGTTGCACTCAGTCGATAGAATCACTCGACTAGGGGTTCGAATTCCAGCGATGGCAAATTACTTGTATTGCATTTCGTGTTTTTCCCTTACTTACACTAAACAGTCATGTAATAGAACTAAGGTGCATTTTTATTGCGAAATTTCATCTTTCTTCTAAGCAACCTTTTGGTAAAAAAATAGTTGTATGCTGCTTCAATCGTTTTAGCGCAATATGGGGGAAACAGGGACCTTTGTGTGCGGCAGAGATCAAATTCAGACAGCACAGAACGCAAGTTCTATATCTTGGACATATACCTCCCTCTATTTGGTCAGGCCTATAGAATATTCAGGATCTATGATCTGGGGTTATTGTTTTAAATAAAATTTTATCAAACTAGTCTAGAAAAATGTTATTGAGCAAGCCTTTGGCGAACCTAATGGCATTTAAATAGATTTTTTATATTAAAAGCTCCTGCCAGATCCTATACATGTACAAATCAAAATTCGTATTGGCTTTATAACTCTGGAAACAATGACGATGATGATAAAAAGATGATGAAAAATTCATTAAAAGAAACAATGTATCTTAATACAAGGCCCATGCGGGCCCAATAACATATTTTCTAGACAAGTTTTAAAACAGAAAATATCTCAAAAGCCAACGAATGTCAGATTATTTTAACCACATTAAATATCGCTAAAAGAATCCAGTTCATCTCTCTGAAACAGGCAGATCTATAAAATGACGTCACATATGATGTCACACAATGCTTATCAATAAGATATGTAAAATAAAAAGTGTTGTAATAGATAGATTTATATTTCAATGAAAACAATGGAGGTCATGTCATAAATATTTTTTTGTTTCGGTGGATTGATTTTCAGCAGTCGAAAGATTTCGAATACATAATTGGCGTGCAACACGCGAAAAGGGGCGTTCGGACATTTGCGTAAAGTGTCGTCTCGGATCAGCCTGCGCAGTCCGCGCAGGCTAATCCGAGAAGGCACTTTACGACTACATTAGATTTTGTGCTTCAGCAGACTTGCGCAAAACATAAAATTACATAAAAACGGAAATTGTCCTTTCGGATTAGCCTGCGCGGACTGCGAGACGACACTTTACGCAAATGTCCGAAAGCCCCTTTTCGCGTGTTATAGATCCATTATATACTTGGCGCTGAAAGAGTGTTCAATAGATAAAGTCGCAGGTAGATCTATTGATAATCAAATGGAGCTACTAGAGAAATTAATCATTATTTCCGGCTCTCTCTGTTTTTTCGTCATAATTTATTCTGAGCTTGTCTCATGAAGATGCATTTCAGTGTCTATTCATGACGAAAATTAATGAGCTATATCTTTCACTCGTTCGATAAAAAATGAACCAAGTTATCAATGTCTAACATGCAGCCCGTAAAAAAAAACTATTGCTGTTTGATTGTAATTTATTGCTAGAAATAAGCCGTCTGCCTCTGAGTAACCTGATTTACAGTGCGCAGCATTCAATTTGAAAACAATAACAGGATTGAAGACAAATGAGGTGTTCTGCGTCTCTTGGTTCTTAATTTTCTGGTTAAATTTTCAAAATAAGCATCTTATCTGACGACAAATATTGGACTAGTCCATATTAAAAGTACTTGTATATACGACGGCCTTCTATATTCTTTCCATGCTGAACACGCACGATGAAATTGTCAATCACTTTAGCACACATTCCAATATGAATAATCTTGATTTCGCGTTTAAAGTTCTGTAATGACATGTCTGTGCTGTCTGGCGTGGGACTGTAGACCTTTGTCTTCAAATAACACCAAAAGAAGAAGTCTGAAAAACAAGTTCACAAGTTCTCGCACTTGAAAAGAAGTCCCCTACCTTGCCAAACGCGTGGTTTATACAGGATGGTGCAACGGCAGACGCATCTAATATTGTGATAGACTTTTTATACGATACGTGTGGTGATAGGGTATATGTGGACCCGATATCCGGAAGTAAAAGATTGTGGAATATCTTGGCCTGCGCACAGTCCTGACCTCAGCCCATGTGACTCCTTCCTTTGGCGTAATTAGAGCCAAATTTCCACAATCCCACCCCGGACAGAACATACATGTTTTTAAAGAACTTTAAATGTGAAATCAAGATGATTAATATTGGAATGTGTGCTAAAGCTATTGACAATTTCATCGTGCGTTTTCGGCATGGAAAAAGCATAGAAGGCCTTCGCAGTGAAAACTTCATTAAACACCGAAATGACGCCGGTTACAAAAAGGGTAGGCCTACGTTTAATTTGAGATCTGTATAAAAGTGCTTAATGCAATGAAAACTGAATGAAATTATCACACAAAAAAACGTACAAATTTGATCCGCATATATATGTATTTCTATCTCTTCATCTGAATTTAAAAGCCGTAATACATATGTACAAAAGTGTTACCTTACTTACCGGACACCCTGTACAAAATTTATCAAATTCTCTCCCTCTTCTCACGAATTTTGTCAAAAGCCTTCTACTTCAGGGTCGTTAAAATACGGAACGGTTTTGCAAAGGGTTCACTCTATTGTCACTAAAATGTATGAGCCATGCTCTATGAAAAAGGTGTTTAATGCATCTGCGAAAAGTATCGACCTATGTCAGCCTGCGCAGTCCGCGCATTATGACATGGGCCGAAAATCTTTGCTATCTTTGAACTTTGTACATGTCAAAGGACTATTATACCTCATGTTTCAGTCAGTTGTTAAACAAAATGGATTTTATAGGCCCATAAGTATGTACTGACTTGCTTGGAACAATGCATCACGGAAATGCATAAACCCCCTTTTGCCAGTGCATGGCTCATGAAAATACGACTCTAGTACGACTGAAATTAAAATTACACTGTAAATGAAAAAAAGTTTGGTCGAAATCTAAATGCGTCAGTTCCAAATGATGATGCAATATTGCGATAGGATTTAGTTTCTTTGAGCGCCGTTCAAAAGTGAATCGGGGCGAAACAGGAAATAGGGTGAGCGGGAATAAGGGCGAACAGGCTCTAGAGCGTATTTCCAAAACGTAGGAATAATCTCGTTTCACTTTCAAAAAGTGTAATCTGATCACCCGTTGTCTGCGCATGTCATATTCTTCGAAGATTCGACCTGTCTGCTATGACGCATCACCCATCTCCTGTACAGGAGAAAAGTAGGGCATATACCGAACCTATTACCCAAGCCTGTGGGGGCTGTTTTAATAAATTCCGGTGTTACATGCTAGCTGATCATAGCTGAATGAATCGCACCAGGTAGCGTTTTATTGAGTAAACATTTATTTTATTTTGAAATTCAAAGTAACGGTTGTCGTTTTGAAAAGTCCGGTTCTGTACCCAGAATGCCCAAATCAGATAGATATGTATTTGAAGAATGCCATCTACCGGAAGATAATGTCTGATCACCTACATTATATCGCATCGAATACTTTTGAAATATACAACCCGATTACAAATCATTAACTTATATACAAAAACATAAAACACAACACAAAAACAAAAACATAAAATGAAGTTATGTTTTACCGAAATAGTCACTAGGTGACGAATTACATTTGAAACGAACCGGCCTGGAGGTTTCATTGATATATCCGTTGCGCACTATGTACGTCCTGCGTAAGGAGGAGGATAAAATAGACCAATTCTTACGTAAAAGATTAATTCCTTGCAAGTTTAGTTTAAGTTGGACATTAAACAATCATTCAACGATCCTGTTAGCTCAGTTTTGTCCGATCAAGACAATGTGGAAAATGTGATGGGTTTAAGGAGACTTGTGTTTCAGCCAATACAGATTTTCTGCCAAGCATCAAACTTTGGTTATAATAACTGGTAGTCACTACAAAACATGGGCCATGCTATGGCAAAAGGGTCTTGTTGTATCTCCTTGATGCATGATAGCAAGCAAGTCATCACAGTATTATAAATCTATAGAATCCATTTTGTCTTAAACCCGATTGAATCCGGAGGTACACTGGTCCTTTGAGTTGCACCCTTGTCCTTTACGCATTACGAGGAAAATATATTAGCTATGCTCTGTAAAAAGTGGGCTTAATGCATCTGCAAAAAGTATCGACCCAGGTTAGCCTGCGCAGTGCGCGTAGGCCGACCTGGGCCGAAACATTTTGCTATTGGTCAATTTTCGCGGTTACATTCAGTAAAATGGTGCAGTTTGGGCTTTTAATTTACGACGTTGTCGTTTTGCAGTCTGGAAATCGGTATATTTTCACGAGACCAGATAATTATCACATTATCGCACGTATATGAATAAAGTACCACATAATCGACTGGACGTATTAATCTTATAACTCCTAAAAAACCTTTGCGAAAGTCTGGCAAGAAGCCCTATTAAAGTATACGTACCTAAATAGTTTACGTACTTTAAGGAACTGTTATTCATTTAAAGATACATCTATACTCGTTTTCATGCAGTTTTCAACCAGTTTTTAACCCATTTAATTCTTATCTAATGAAACTATAATCATTCTTGTATCTTCATGCTTAATGTTGCCCATGATGGCTGCAAAACTGCACAGATTACGATGGATAGAAAATACATTTTATGTTTTGGAGGCCTTCGAAGCAATTGCTGCGGTCGTTTCCGGTTTGAAATGAGGACAAATCCCTTGTGTTTTCTATCCCTCACACACCATATATTGGTAATTTATCTATGTATACACAGCTGAGGCATTCTACACACTTTCAAGTTTTAACATTTTTTTTCTCTCTGCTGTAAGGGTGTATCTTTAAAAAGTTATATGTATTTGCGCTTGTCTTTTTCCTTCATTTATAGGCTGCAAATTATTTGCCCTATAAAATCGATGATAAAACATTTTTAAGTCTGGTATGATTGTACCAATCTTGATAGCCCGCTTTAAATGTTATATATTAGAAATGCATACCGAAATTCACCTTAGCTATTACTGCACAGGTTAAGACTAAGACTTGGCCGTTAAATTCTAAAACATCGAAGCCCGATACTAGCTGTCGCTCATTGGAGGCCGTTATTGTAGATCAGAAACAAATAACAAATGCGTCCTTGTCTATAATTCAGAAGTAAATGTGCAACAATAACAATAAAGTACAGACAATGCACTTCTTCTAATTGATGAAACACAAAATAATGGATGCAGTAATTTGCTTTACACAAATGTATGGCATTAACTAAATACTAAATATAAGTATGTAGATTTTGGAGTGGAAATGAAATATTTTACGTGTTTGTAAGTGTGTGTGTTAAGAAATGTATAGCAATCGTTTGCAAAGTTACTAATTTAACCCGAGATCAAAGAAAGAGATAAGCTGATAAGACTATTTGCAGACTGAAATGAACTGATCCTTGTGGGGGATTTAGAAGCCATTGGAAGCGGATACCAACCAGTGATTATTTAATTCGTAAAAATTTCTCTGTTATAATACAGATGAAAAAATAAAAATCTTAATGCTAACTAAAGACGTTCGAATTCAAAACACGCTAGCAAATCTGGCATGTTTGATTTTTTTGACTTCAAGCTGCTCAAAAAGGAATCTCTTTAATCAAAGAGTCATTAGTTGGATTACAGGTATTATAGAAAGACGGCAGAAATGGATTTTTCACTTTTTAACAACATTAGTGACAGAGAGGAAATAGCATGGAATGACAAATGTCAAATCAACTCTATCAGAGCTAAACACATACTGGTCACAAAAAGTAGGGAAATATCGCTAAAAAAAATGAGCCAAGCTCTGTGAAAAAGGAGCTTAATGCATTTGCAAAAGGTATCGACCCTTGTCAGCCTGCGCAGTTCGTACAGGCTGACAAGGGTCGATACTTTTTGCCATTTGTAAATTTTCTGCATGTCAAAAGATCAGTCTACCACATGATTCAGCAGATTGTTGAATAAATTGATTTTGTGGTTCCATAAAATTTTATGTGATGGCTCGGTTGGTATGTTGCATCACGTGGATGCATTAAGCCCCCTTTTCACAAAGCGTGGCTCATATAGTTTTTAACCTCCTTTCATCTTTAATTAATGAGTCCCGGTAGCTCAGTCGGTAGCGTGCAGGACTTGAGAACAGGGGGTCGCGGGTTTGATCCCTGGCTCGGCCAATTTCTTTCCGAGGATTGATGATAGTCATTGCCACAGGATTCATTCCTCTCCTATCGCTGGCCATTGTCCCGACGATGGTTATGTGGGAAAGCAGCCAGTGGCTTTGAAAGAAAATTGTGCGGATTACTGGTTAAAGAGACACCAGAAAGGCATGGATGGGTGCATGGCCGCCGCGACATAACTGAAACAATATTGAAAACGGCGTTAAACACCATACAATCCTTTATTTAATATTTGTAGTAAAACTGAAATGCAGCAACAGACAGAAACGTCCATAGAAGTCCAACACAGACGTCGCTGTGTTAAAAGCTGTGACAATCGAGGTGGTCCTACTCGGTAATGATTGTGTAAAAAATGACGTTGTGTACAAATTAACCTATTTGTATATCGGATTTAACTTTAAAAAAACACTGCATTGGACGTTTGTCTCTGAAGATGCATTTTAATTGTAACTACATATATTATATTTGGATAAATGTCAACATCTTTTCAAATCTGCCCCATTAAAATGTAATATCCCCCCCCCTTTTTTGTGAACAGCATATAACCTCGAACTCTTTCGAAAGCTGAACGTATATTTCACTGAAAATCAGAGAATCTTTTATCTTATAGCCTTGACTAGTTAACAAGCGGACGGTGTGCTCAGATGAGC
Organism: Hippopus hippopus; assembly: GCA_946811185.2. Classification (NCBI taxonomy): domain Eukaryota; kingdom Metazoa; phylum Mollusca; class Bivalvia; order Cardiida; family Cardiidae; genus Hippopus; species Hippopus hippopus. The sequence goes on from OX328106.1 coordinate 32,591,977, forward strand.
GGGTCTAAATAACTCTCGTCTTGTAAAGAGTCAAAACTGTAACCCATATTTTGATAAACCAGGTGCTTGATTCGAAAGAAATATAATAACAACAATATTTGAAGGATTCTTTTGAGCAGAATATCTCACAAGGCATCATACGATAAAACATCCAAGGTTGGACTGCTCGTTTTCTATAGTATGATCTTCATGCACACCAGTTGTTAATAAAGTTGAATTGACTTTGGCGCCCAAAGGGTTATAAAAATTGTCTTATAAAAATATTCCTGGCTTCATATGCTTTGAAATACAATTAACAGGCTCCTTCTTCACAGACCATTAATTTTCACCAACCTTCTTCTTTTTCTTTGTCTGAACATTTTTTTTTTCGGAATTTAAAAGTAAAACAATTTCTGACCGGCTAAACTATTTTTTATAGACGAGTTTGATAAAGTTTCATTTCAAACGCCAACAAATATTAGATTTTGTAATCTAAACATCTAAAATGTTTTATTACATATTGTAAACATATATATGATTCTATGACATTTCACAAACAGGGATCCTACCGCACACCGGCACCTATTGCATGTTATGAAACAGAAACAGACGCTGGCTAGATACATCATCGAAGCAGTAGACCAAATAAGGTTAAGGGTCAGGTCATCAGACTGTGTAATGAAATGACATTTTACAAACAGGTTTCCTATCGCACACCGACGCCTATTCATATCATTGACCACGGGACCATATAATAAGAATGGTTTTGGAAATGGTATATAGACCCCTAGCACTATTCTGCTTTGTCCTGGCGTTAAATCAATTCATTTTAAACCCTTGACTAAACAGTCCTGTGTTTCAGTGCCATAAGTGAGCACAGGGGCTTATACAGACAATATAGATCATGATCGTACTTCACAGAACGTACAGTCTGATCTTGGATCTATACCGTCCGCTTGTTTAGTCAAGCCGGTACGGTAAAAGTATTTTCGAGCTTCATTGGACAATATGATATGCCGTCGAAAGAGATCGAGTTTATATATTTGGCGCGAAAAGAGTAAACGATCGTGATTTTGAAGGCTATTGAAAAAATCATGGGAGAGAAAATTCGAGGACAGGTCGGAAATAGACGAGCTAAAAATTAAATCCTTCTATAGGTATCGTCCAAAAATTTTCCTCTGCATTTACGCCATGATGCAAACAATTGAAATACATTTTGCTTATTGCACCCTTTTGATGTGCATTTTGCACTTGCATTTGATATTTACTCGAACTCGATGGAACGCTGGTGTGTGTTTTGTTAAATCTTTGCCAAATTACAGAATTTTAGCCTAGCATAGAACTAATGCAACATAGAACATACAACATACATGGATATGCGAGCTATCGCCGACTCAAGAGCTAGTTTCCGTTGCCGGCACAAGAGCTGGTTTTCTCAGTGTCGTTATAACAGGAATCTGTTTGGTAAAGATTAAGCTTTACAGAGCCGATAACTTTTACATATTAACCTTCGGTGATCAGACCAAAGCATCTGGTTAAATTTAGAGGAATGAATGGTAAGGTTACATAAAAAATACTAGCTTGATTATTTTCTTTTTCATTCAGATCGTGCAAATTGTTTGCTCTTTTACAAAGTCTGGATTTTGCAGCAACTTTAAAGTATTATCATAACTCCATGCAATGACACGTTTCTGATATCGATACCGAAACAACACCTGAAATGTAACCATGTCGAATGAGAAATACACCTTACCAGTGCATAAGGCTTCGAATTGTAGCAGGCTCTGTGATTCGACAAAGGGAAAGGTTAGTGTTCAGTTACTTACTAATCAGTAACGTTTTACACTCGTCCGAATTGGATGCATTTTTAGGTGACTAGTCGAATATGGATTGAATAATGCAAACTTGTGAAAAACATGCTGATACTCGGGGGGGGGGGGGGGTTGTTGGTAACCAGCAGTTTCTTTTTTTTCCAGAGAAATTTTTCACAAGTTATTCTTCAGACCTGTGTACACCTAATTGTTGGATTTCAGACAATTTTATGCTATTCTTTTTTTATCAGATGACCTCCCTTGTCTTAATTTCTGCAAAGATATTTTTGTGTTATTCGGCAGTATTATAACTTAGTCATAATACGAGTTGATGAACGGCTATTTTTTTTTTATCTCTGTTGTCAGAAGTCCATCTAGAGTATGCCATGGTACCGTGTCTGTCGTGCATATGTACTTTCACCCGCATAATAAGCCATAAACAACCTTTTACTGATCAAGGAAATAAGGACCCTTTTTTTATGTTGTCATTCATTTCCTTTGATTATCATAATACACTTTAATATGGTTAGTACTGAATATCTAATCTTTCTGGATAGAAAATATCCAGCTTTTAATTGGGGATGTTTTACATATTTAACATGAAGCAAGGTAGGTATCATTCTATTTTTCCCCGGAACTTTACACATTCATGCCGTAGCCAACAAGTTTCTCTGCTACAAAATCTTTGAATTTTCAAACAACTGTCAGAGTTCACTGAAATCTGGTGTGAATGGTCTTTCAGTGGCCACCCTTTATATTCACTTACACCATCACAACATGTATAAAGGATTTTTTTGGGGACTAGAATAATTTTCTCTCTAAATCATAATTGCAACACAAGCTTCTTACGATCGAATGTTTCTGTCTGTATGCAAATGACACTTACAGCCCATTTATCTATAAGACAGTGGTCAGAACAGGGCTATCCTGGTCCTCTTGTTTAGCGGTGTTTAAAGTGCATTTGGCCAAATGTAGTAATACTGTACATGTTGTTCTTCCCAACAACAAAAACGCCGGCTTATACGAAAATCTTGGTTTATTAATCATCAGTAATTAAGATAAACGAGAGATGCATGTTCTATAATTTCATTGCAAAGATATTACTTTACAGAATTCCCGAGGGCCCTTTTTCATGTAGAAACATCCATTCCGCGTGCATGTAATCAGATATAAATGGAAATATAGAGCACTCGATTAATCAGATATCTTATCTTTTATTCTTACCAATTTAGTTTCATAGTTTCGTGCAATGTTGAATACATATGCCGATAGTTTTCTTTGCCCATTTCCTCGTCAGGACAATGTTTTCTCAGACCACTTTGATAGCGTTGTGCTAAGGGACAAATTTCTCGTAAGAGCGATTTATCCTTCTGTCATAGTGCTACAGGTGTAAATGTATGAAGCCTGAGCTCCTACAGAATATTAACCCTTATCCTGCTAAATAAAAGAAAAGAAACTTTTAAGTCAATAGTAAAAACTTAAATATTGCTGTTTAAAATGTATTTTTGGAAGAAAGTTATCTTCTTTTCGGACAGTGTAGATCCAAGATCAGACTGCACGTTCTGTGCAGTCTGATCTTGATCTACGCTGTCCGCAAAAGATCTTTGAGTCGCGTTTAGCAGCCTAAGAGTTAATCAGTTTATTTTCAAAGTCGTCTACTCCAAATTTATCCTCCGGCCAATGCCTGTTTTTCGAACAAGTTATTCGCTCCATTATCCCACAATGCTTTCGATTTCAGTTAAAAGAGGACAGTTTCCTCTCCTTCAAACGTTTTTCGTTTGCATCGCTTGTCCAACATTTGGTTCTATCTGAAATGGTATGACAACGGGTTATCCATTTGTAAAAACAATCCCGTGTTTTATCGACTCATAGATAGGAGGCTTTTGTAAACGTAGTGCGAAAAAGGATGCTTGTAACTAGCATTGTTTCCTGTATCCCCGCGATGCTTTCTTTCATGTCAAAGATAAATCCAATCGTTCGAAAATCATTTTATTTATCGTCTGCAAATGCTTTACAGTATAATTGAGCCATGCTCTGGTAAGAAGTGGTTTAATCCATGTGTGATGCATTATACACCTAAAGTCATCACATAACCATGCATCCATAAAATACATTTTACTTAACAACCGACTCAATCTGTGCTAGAATGGTCCTTTTTGGCGTGCAGAGAGAATTTAACAATAGCAAAAAGTTTCGACCTAGGTCAGCCTGTGCGGGATTGCATTTTGCAGGTGCATTAAACGCTTTTTCACAGAGCATGGCTCATATATAAGTTTGAAAAAGTGTAAAACCATTTCGTCTAGTAAAAAGTTTATCACATGATCTGAGAAATGAAGAGTTATGTGCATGTTGTAGTGGTACTCATCGGTCCGCTGGGAAATTTCTCAAGAAGCTTCGAAAATAGGCCAATAGAATAATTGTTCAGATAATGTTTTACGCTGCTTTCAACATATCTCATATAACGGTGACAGCTCAGATATTGGGTTAAATTTCACAGCGCTATAGGCGAAAACAGTGGCATTTTCAGACGGCATAGATCAATATCGGACTGCACAGAACGTGCAGTCTTAACTTGGATCTATCCCATCTGCTTTTTTAGTCAAGCCTACAAGATAAAGTCATTTTGAGTTTCGGTAGGATCGTAATTCAGTCGTCGATAGAGGTGAAGGCTACATACTTGGCTCTTAACTTTTTACTAAACAACAAAATTTTAGACTGATCCAAATTCAAAGCATTTGCAGACGACATATTAAACAAGACTCAAAAACTTAAAATTGTCTTTGAAAGGGTAAAAAACATAGTCGCAAAAGTAGAAAATGCTGGTTAGCTGCATTTTCTCCTTTTTCCCAAAACATTTCAAAATTCTTCTCCCTGATGGTGGTTAAAACTCGAGATTGTGCGGTAAAGGGTTAGAGTTAAGAAAGAAAAAAATATATATACATGTATATTATATTCTTATCAGTGAACTACTGGGATTTCACAGTGAATAACACCACTGGTGTATATGGTATCATCACTAGTGACAATATACTTTAGAATGTTTGCCGGAACTACTTTTTTCCTATATTGCTCATATTGAACAATTCTGGATAAATATTAGAGTCAGTAAAACATTAATGATCTCGCCATCTTTTTTCATTTGCTTATACACAGACCTGGAAGCCATCGGTGTTCTAAACATTTAGGTGAACATATGACACGAATACTTGAATTTCTCAATAAAAGATGGTTAGGGAAAGCAAACAATTTTTTATTTACAATCCTTCCTAAATTCAAGGCTGGATTCTTTGGACGAAAATGCATGTTTTGCTGTTCTTGTGGAAAATGTAACGCTTTACTGTAAAACTACGTGTTACCACGTATCAATAGTAGAAAAACTTAAAAGAATATGAAAAAAAAAAAAAACTATTAAGGGGGCTAATTTCTTGCTGTAAGCAGCTGTTTCGTCAAGCAATGATTTCCATCTGGTTTTTAGAGACATTTTGCTTCACTTCAAATCTTTCTCCTCTCAGTTTGTGTACTGGAACCGATTTGAGGCACGTCCCATGTTAATGCATTTTCACTTTCAAATATAAAGTCTTTGATCAAGATGCAAAAAATACAGCCGACCCATGGACAATTCTTTCTTTAAAAGAAATGTCATTGTATGAGAAAGTGATAAATAACGACTGGAATCATTGTTAATAAAGCAGTGGAGACTAGCCTGAAACTGATTTTGGTCTAAATTCTCCACCAAAGTTCATCCGTAGTCGCGTGCGGTAGGATAAGGTTTCGCTTGTTTATTATTGGTTTCGCACTTCAGTGAAGGTACCAACAGCCTTTCATTCAAAGTGAAAGTTGATGACCGGTTAATACCCGGAACAACGGTTAGTGCTTGTTAGTATACAAGTTCTCCACAAAGACAACTGCAGATTGGTGACAGTTGTACTAATTATCTTTGCTTTGAACTGGAACACCTTGGCTAAACCTGTCCTTTGAAATAATGCCTGCCGCTTACATCAATGTTCATGTGAATACCACATAGGACCTACCTTATTTCATGTCTAAAATTTCAAAGAAAACCAAGGGCGTCATATGTGGGTGCGAATGTTCGGCTGCAGATGCTTTTACTGTGAAAACCTTAAATAAAATAGGGCAAAGCTGTGTCAAAAATCCTCTGACTGTTACCTGCTTATACTGGTATGGGGTTTCCCATTAAATTTTGACAATTGCAGTCTAGCCAAAGTTTTGAAGAAAATGTGTAAATATCTTCAACAGTATCAGCGATATCAAAACATGTCAAAATTTTCTCACGACACAGTCGCAAATACAACCGACACAGACACAGATGACGCAGATGACGACAAGGCTATGACAATATCTCGTTGTTTTCTTCGAAAACAGCCGAGCTACAAATGGAACGCATTAAGCCTGCTAATTAAATTGAGTGAAACTTTCAAGTCGATAGTAAAAACCCGAATAATGCTATTTCAAATTTATTTTCACGGAGGAAAATATATCCTTATCGGACAGTGTAGATCCAAGATCAGACTGCACGTTCTGTGCAGTCTGATCTTGATCTACACTGTCCGCAAAAGGTCAGCGAGTTGCGCTTACCAGCCTAAACGTAAAGAAACGTATATAGGTGAAAGGATGTTTTTTGCTCTCCGGGTTTCTGGTAATGTTCACCGCAGACATAAAATTGCTATTAGTTAACTTGTAAACAATTTATTGTTTACGACTTTTAATTTGTAAAGCTATTTACAAGCTGTAAAGATAACACCATAGTCGCCTGTAAGGATAAACTCTTCACCAGAGAGCTAAATTTTAGGCTTTTCCAAATTTTAGCTTTTATCCTACTGAATAACTAAAATGAAATTTTCAATTCGATAGTAAAAACCCAAATACATGTACTGCTATTTCAGTTGTGTTTTCTGGATTAATATCTCCTTATCGGACAGTGTGGATCCAAGATCAGACTGCACGTTCTGTGCAGTCTGATCTTGACCTACACAGTCCGCAAAAGGTCAGTGAGTCGTTCTTAGCAGCGTAAGGGTTGAGATTTTTCAGATGACAAATTTTATTTGGCTCAAATGATGGAAATTGTCTTCGAAAGGATAGGAATCACTGAAACGAGAAAATACTACCTACCAGCATTTTCTCCTTTTTCCAATCTGTTTTCAAAAGTCTTCTATCTGAAAATCGTAAGCACGCAGAGTTGATTGGTAAAGGATTAACCAGAATGTACGTTTGTTAACTTGGCTCTGGTTTTATCGTCCCCCCAACTACTTTTATTGAACCCATATATAACTTTATAATCCGTTTATTTAGCCTACCATACAGTTAATAACATTTTACCATTCTTCATGCAACGAGGGAAAATGAGGTGTTGCAGGTTGCAAGCAATTTTTATCATTCAACAGACGCATTTATCTTTCCTTTATTGTTTGATCTATGTGTCATTTTGTATACTAGTATGTGGAGTGTCGAGTAATAGGCAGAACTAAAATACATATACATGTTATTCCTCTTAATGCTTAAGCTTTTTTATTATTATTTGTCATTAAAAGGGCTCAGAGTCTCGCTTAGCAGCCAAAGGGTCAACTTTTGTAATACTAACCATAGTAAGGTATATAGATGTGACGGATTCAAGCAAACGTACAGAAGTATCGTGTGCGTTTAGCCCTTGTAAGTTAAATGAACTTTCGGGCCGATAATAAAAAACGGAGATTTTGCTTTTTCAAAGGTTTTTTTTTTTAAAGATATCTCCCAATCACACAGTGTAGATCCAAGGTCAGACTGCACGTTCTGTGCAGTCTGATCTTGATCTAAACTGTCCGCAAAAGGTCATTGAGTCGCGCTTAGCAGCCTAAGGGTTAAATGACCTAAATTGACAAAACACGATTCAGTGATATTCATAAATATCGCTTTCAAATGTTTTGAATGATGCTGACTGACGAATTAACAAGAATAATAATTATGAGCGGTGCTCTGTGAAAAGGGGGTTTAAGGTCCACGCCCCGCCGGCCCCCCTCCCCAGTAAACATCGACGTTTTTGTAAAGGCTATTCGGCCAATATCGGCAGCTTCCGTCTTTTAATATAAGAGTTAGGGGCCGTAGACTCACTAACTCATAGGTAAATATCGTGTAACATTGACGTATTCGTAAATACTATTCGGCCAGTCTCGGCAGCTTCCGTCTTTTAATATGAGAGCAAGAGGCTTCGAACCAGGTTGAAACTGTTTGCTTTTGGTAAACTCTCTGAATATGGAATCACCATTCTTCTCAAGATTCAGCCGGTTGTTAGACAAAATGGATTTTATGGATTCATAATTGTGTGATGGCTTACTAGACAATGGCCTGCAACACGCGAAAAGGGGCATTCGGACATCTGCGTAAAGTGTCGTCTCGGATCAGCCTACTTCGCGCAGGCTAATCCGAAATGACACTTTCCGTTTTTATGTAATTTTCTGTTTTGCGCAAATACACTGTGGGAGAAAATCTAATGTAGTCGTAAAGTGCCGTCTCGGATTAGCCTGCGCGGACTGCGCAGGCTGATCCGAGACGACACTTCACGCAAATCCGAATGTCCCTTTTAGCGTGTTGCAAGCCATATAGTGCGTCACGGAAATGCTTTAAACCCCCTTTTGCCAGAGCATGGTTCATATCAATAATTACGATATCGTTTTCATATGTTCCCTCTCTCCAGTTTGTGAAGATGACACGCATATGAAGAAAGAAAATAAAAGAATGTTTGCCCTAACATTCATAACACTTTCTATTCTTGTAGGAATGTCATAATTCTGAATGTATTTTTCTTCTCGGTGTGCATTAATTACACATTATTTTCCTCAATACCCTGCTGTAGTTTGCTCCTTGCAGCTATGTCGATAAAGCACTTTTCTGAGTAATTCCAGCAAAAGTCAACATATTTGTCCATGGTCAAGGGCACAAATATCTCAGGGAAAAAAAGTAAAATCCCCTTCGCGCACAATTAGAAGTTCTCTTGGAGTCAGACAAGGAAAGGTCAAGTGCCTGTGTCCGCAAGCAATAGGACCTATTCAGCCGTCTACCTAGTATTTGATCTAAGGATGGTAAAGTTGTTTTTTTATTTTGATGTTGTACGAGGAACTGTTCTAGGAGTATGTCAAATACTTTTGCTACACCAATATGATGTTTACAAAAGAGATTTAAAAATCTTTGGTGTTCGTTTAAGTTGCACAGAAGGGCACCTTAAGTCCTTTTGGCCGTATATTGCTAAAAAAGTAACGAAGACAATACGAGTTTAAGAACTGCTTTTTACATCAGCTATATTAATTATCAAGATTGAAATTATAAGAACTTAGTAATGTTTGATAGAAATGACGCATTCACATATATTCACATATATTTATATATAGTTTTGTAAAAATGTTTTATTATTTCATTTATTTGCTTTCATTATTTCAATTTACTACTTACATGTTTATTACACTTTTTCCTGTGCCTGTGGAGTGCCAACCAATTTTCTGCATTTTTCTGTGTACTTACTTTATTATGGTAATAGCTCAACTGTGTCATGGACGTATGCTGTGCTTTGTATTATTTCTGTCCATTATTGATCATATAACATGAGACAAAGTAGGGATTTTTATCCTTTGATGCCAGCATACCGTCCAAAACTAAGATTCAGTCTTACGATAACTGTCTTTGCTTTTGCACTAATCCAGATCTCCCCAGTACATCTACATTCTATGCTTTTAAGTATTAAGTCAACGGCTCGTCTGACCCAACAAGTTATGCATCAAAATAAAACTCGAATTCTTATTAGCGATAGACAGGACCAAAATATAAAATACTCATATTGGCTTGTATCACATTTTTTTCGTTTTGCCACTCTGTTTTTTGTTGTATGGATTGGATGGCTCATTTTGCTTTGCGGTGATATTCATCCTAATCCAGGTCCAGATAGTGGTAACCATCTAGATCATTCGTCAAGCTCGACAGATTTATATAATTTTCTAAATCTTCCAAATCACTTGTCTACCGTACACTATAACGTGCAAAGTCTAGCAAATAAAGTTGATGTGCTGATATCAGAATTTTCTTATTTTGATCTTGTATCTTTTTCTGAAACTTGGTTAAATACATCAGTGTCGACACAAGATCTGCTTTTCCCTACATTTCATCCTCCAGAACGTAAAGACAGAGTCAGTGATAGATATGGAGGTGTTATCCTTTATGTAAAGGATACATTGACATATACACGGAGATATGATCTGGAGTTAAATCGACTAGAGTGTATCTGGATCCAGATCAAATTGCAAAACAAAAGAAATGTTCTGTATGGCGTCTTTTATAGACCGCCGAGCTCAGATTCAGTCTACAATTCTTTAATTGAAGATTCCATTGGTCTAGCAATAGATTCAAACATTTCTGATGTAATAGTCACCGGAGATTTTAACTTGAATACATTGAATCCAATTCAGTCTAGAAAAGTAGAATCATTTTGCAATCAGTTTAATATGATACAGTGCATTGACGAACCTACCCATTTCACTGAAAATTCTGCTACTATAATAGACCTTCTTTTTGTAACAAACAAAGATTCCATTTTAACTTCTGGAGTCGGTGAACCATGTCTTGATCTTAGCATAAGGTATCACTGTCCAATCTTTGCTGTGTTCAACTTCTTAAAACCTAAATATAAAACTTTCAAACGCACAATATGGAAATATGAACAAGGTGATTATAACAAGTTGAGAAATATCCTCGAAAATGTTAACTGGGATCAGCTGCAAGACGACAACATTGATACTTTTACTCAAAATATTACAGGTATTATAACCAAAGAATCAAAGAACTGCATTCCAAATAAGGTGATAGCTATTAACCCACATGAACCTCCATCGATTAATAGTTTGATAAAAAGAAAAAATAGGCAACGGAAAAGAGTATACCAGAAAGCTAAACGTACAAACAATCAGTATCAATGGTCCAAATTCAAAGCTTTAAGAAACGAAATTATTGCTCTCATTAGACAAAGAAAGCAAAACCATTTAGACCAAATGGCACTAAAATTAAGCTCAAGTGATATAACACCAAGAGATTGGTGGAGAGTTTTGAAATCTTTTACAAGCCCATTGTCTTCTTCCTCTATACCTCCACTAATTGATGACACAACTGACACAATGGTCGTTGATGAACATGAAAAGGCTAATGTATTAAATTCATTCTTTGCAAAGCAATCAACCATTGACGAATCATCCAATAATCTTCTTGATAATATTAACCAAGTTGATGGCAACTCCTTAGATTCAATAACGATTACTCCTGCTGAGGTGTTAGATGTGTTAAGAACGCTCCGTTTAGGTAAGGCGTCTGGTCCAGATGGTATCAATAATCGAATTCTAATGGAGGTTGCGCGTCAAATATCTAAGCCTCTGAGTCAAATCTATAATCAGTCTTGGTATACAGGTGTATTTCCCTCTTTTTGGAAAATTTCTAATGTGTGTCCAATCTTTAAAAGCGGTGACTCTGCTCTTGCATCTAATTACCGACCAGTATCGCTATTAAACACTATGGAAAAAGTATTTGAAAGAATAATATTTAAACATGTCTTCAACCATCTAAACGATACCAATTTTTTCACACCTTGTCAATCAGGTTTTTTACCCGGAGACTCAACCGTCAACCAAGTTGTATTTCTATATGATAAAATCTACAAAGCCTTGGATGAAGGACTAGAAGTCCGAGTTATATTTTTTGATATTAGTAAAGCCTTCGACAAAGTATGGCACAAAGGGCTTCTATTTAAGATGCACAAAGCTGGAATCTGTGGTAAACTTCTTTCATGGTTTTCGGACTACCTCTCGAACAGGTATCAGAGGGTTGTTCTCCCTGGTGCTGTCTCAGACTTGAGTTCTATTAATGCGGGAGTCCCGCAAGGATCTATTCTCGGTCCTCTCCTATTTCTAGTCTACATTAATGACATAGTAAATGATATTGAGTCAAATATAAACCTATTTGCAGATGACACCAGTTTATCCATGGTGGTAGGTGATCCTGATACAGCAGGTACAATTTTACAAACAGACATCAATAAAATTACAGACTGGGCAAATAGGTGGCTTGTAAAGTTCAATCCCTCAAAATCAGAATCTTTAATAATATCCCGTAAACGTAATAAACCTGTTCACCCGAAGCTTTTTATGTCTAGTGTTGAAATTCCATCTGTGCAGGTTCATAAGCATCTCGGTATTTTCATTTCTAATGATGGTCTTGGGATTACCATGTAAATCATACTTTAAAAAAGGCATGGAAGAGAACTGGAATTATGCGAAGTCTAAAGTTGCGCCTAGATCGAACATCTTTACAGATAATATATTTTTCTTTTATCCGCCCAGTTCTTGAATATGCAGATGTTATTTGGATGAATATATCTCAATACCAGAAAGAACAAATTGAAAAAGTACAAAGTGAAGCTGCAAGAATTGTAACTGGATGCAGTAAACTTGTGTCTTTAGCGGATCTTACCGAAGAGTCAGGGTGGGAAACACTTAGTGAAAGAAGATATAAACACAAACTTATATTGTTTTTTAAGATGGTAAAAGGACTAGCCCCTTCTTATTTAAATTCGATAGTGCCCGTAACAGTAGGAAGTACTTCATCCTACAACCTTAGAGGATCTCACAATCTACAAAATATAGCTTGCAGAACTAATCTTTATCTAAACTCCTTTTACCCTCTGTTGTTACTGATTGGAATGCTTTACCCATTGATGTTAGAAACCTGGACTTCCTTTCAGCATTTAAACGTTATATCAATAGAGATAAAGCCAATCCAAATAGGCTATATTTTTTTGGAGAGAGGAGGATTCAAATCATTCATGCTAGGCTGCGAACTAGATGTAGTTCACTTCATCAACACCTTTATTTCAGAAACGTAATTGATTCTCCTCTTTGTGCTTGTGGTGAAATTGAATCAAATCAGCATTATTTCTTTGACTGTAAATACTATCGTGAACCTAGAAATAGTTTATTTCAAAGCGTGTCAGTAATTTCCACTGTAAGCCTGCAGACACTTCTCTTTGGAGACGAGACTCTCAGTCTTGCCGATAACGAAAAAATATTCTCAGCGGTTCACTCATACATTGTTGACACTAAACGTTTTAAAAGTTGATTTTTTCAGATTTTTTTTTTGTCTGAAACCAGAATATTTGTTGGTGGCACTCCACGTCTCTCTTTCTCTCTATCTCTCTCTCTCTCTCTCACACTCAAGAGTTGATCATATATTGTTGCAATTTCTATTACTGTTTAACAACTGACACTGACGTGACTTTCAGGAGAGGAACTTTATAAGCTTACAGCTTTCGTTCCAATCCTTTTCATGTATTTTGAATTTTTGGTATATTAACATGTATGTAACTATAATATTGAATAAAATATGTTTAAACTATAAAATAATGAATACATTTTTTTTTTGGGGGGGGGGGGGTTAGAGGGAAGGAGCAGTCAGTGCATTATGCAGCCCTGCAGCCCTTACGGTGTAAAATCCTAGGAATATTTCAAAGCGTCCCTCATGTTGACCTAAGAGAGAAAACAGAAAATGAAAAGCATAATACAGCGAAACTCTTGGAGTTCTAAAGCTGCATAGGTTTCCTATTATGCTTCCAGGTAGCAGCCATTGCTTCCAGGTAGCAGCCATTTCTTTTAATTCACTTTGACAGCTTTATTCTTTCAATACTTATATTCATATGTCACTTTAAATTTGGAGTTTTAGGTACAATTAGAATTCTTTGGAAAATATCTTAACCCATAGGCTGCTAAGAACGACTCACTGACCTTTTGCGGAGAGTGTAGATCAAGATCAGACTGCACAGAACGTGCAGTCTGATCTTGGATCTACACTGTCCGATAAGGAGATATTTTTCTCCGTGAAAATAAATTTGAAATAGCATCATTCGGCTTTTTACTATCGACTTGAAAGTTTCACTCAATTTAATTAGCAGGCTTAATGCGTTCCATTTGTAGCTCGGCTGTTTTCGAAGAAAACAACGAGATATTGTCATAGCCTTGTCGTCATCTGCGTCATCTGTGTCTGTGTCGGTTGTATTTGCGACTGTGTCGTGAGAAAATTTTGACATGTTTTGATATCGCTGATACTGTTGAAGATATTTACACATTTTCTTCAAAACTTTGGCTAGACTGCAATTGTCAAAATTTAATGGGAAACCCCATACCAGTATAAGCAGGTAACAGTCAGAGGATTTTTGACACAGCTTTGCCCTATTTTATTTAAAGTTTTCACAGTAAAAGCATCTGCAGCCGAACATTCGCACCCACATATGACGCCCTTGGTTTTCTTTGAAATTTTAGACATGAAATAAGGTAGGTCCTATGTGGTATTCACATGAATATTGATGTAAGCGGCAGGCATTATTTCAAAGGACAGGTTTAGCCAAGGTGTTCCTGTTCAAAGCAAAGATAATTAGTACAACTGTCACCAATCTGCAGTTGTCTTTGTGGAGAAATTGTATACTAACAAGCACTAACGTTGTTCCGGGTATTAACCGGTCATCAACTTTCACTTTGAATGAAAGGCTGTTGGTACCTTCACTGAAGTGCGAAACCAATAATAAACAAGCGAAACCTTATCCTACCGCACGCGACTACGGATGAACTTTGGTGGAGAATTTAGACCAAAATCAGTTTCAGGCTAGTCTAGAATCAAAATCTTCACTGCTTTATTAACAATGGTTCCAGTTGTTATTTATCAATTTCTCATACAATGACATTTCTTTTAAAGAAAGAATTGTCCATGGTATCGGCTGTATCTTTTGCATCTTGATCAAAGACTTTATATTGAAAGTGAAAATGCATTAACATGGGACGTGCCACAAATCGGTTCCGTTACACAAACTGAGAGGAGAAAGATTTGAAGTGAAGCAAAATGTCTCTAAAAACCAGATGGAAATCATTGCTTGACGAAACAGCTGCTTACAGCAAGAAATTAGCCCCCTTAATAGTTTTTTTTTTTTCTATTCTTTTAAGTTTTTCTACTATTGATACGTGGTAACACGTAGTTTTACAGTAAAGCGTTACATTTTCCACAAGAACAGCAAAACACGCATTTTCGTCCAAAGAATCCAGCCTTAGGAAGGATTGTAAATAAAAAAATGTTTGCTTTTCCTAACCATCTTTTATTGAGAAATTCAAGTATTCGTGTCATATGTTCACCTAAATGATTAGAACACCGATGGCTTCAAGGTCTGTGTATAAGCAGATGAAAAAAGATGGCGAGATCATTAATGTCTTATTGACTCTATGTCTTCCCCCACCCCGTCTTAGAAATCAAGCAGTAAAATTCGAGCAGACGACTTTGAAAAAAGTGTTTGTAAAATATAAATAATTTACGAGACTTAACGTTTTAAATATTTAAGAGTAATTTCTGCTTGCGACACAATGATTTCAAGCGACTGAAAAAAAGGAAAAAGTCGCCTACCAGAGTTAAACAACTTGAGCTAGGATTATCGTCGCATCACGAGAAGCTGATTGGCTGGATTAGTAGGAGTTGACTGCCTGGTCAGTCGCACGATTGCAATTTACTTGTTTAGAGATACAA
This sequence comes from Hippopus hippopus, assembly GCA_946811185.2. Classification (NCBI taxonomy): domain Eukaryota; kingdom Metazoa; phylum Mollusca; class Bivalvia; order Cardiida; family Cardiidae; genus Hippopus; species Hippopus hippopus. Next base: position 32,607,348 of record OX328106.1, read on the forward strand.
GATTTAGTTATCAACCAAGCATCATTAGGTTGTTATGCGGAGGTGAACCTTTGGCACACGAACTATACATTATCGCTTTTGCCGTTCAAAAATTTATGTAACCCCCCGGTCTCACAGAGCCTGAATCACCAAAAAATCGTAGTACTTCGGGAAACAGCGTTTTCCCCGAATCACTACGAAAGCGAGCCGTTCAATAAACCTTCAGGGTGTATTTCCCTAAGTACAACGATTTCTTCCCGGACGTGCTACGACGTACTACAATATACATGTACTACGATTTACTACGTTTTCACCCCGACTTTCTCCCGAAGTACGCCGAGTTTTGGAGTCGATGTACTACGAAGCATCCCGATCTACACCGACTGTCCCAATTTCTATGTACGAAGGACTACGATGTACAACGAACGACGGCGAACTAAATCGACAGCTCCGGATGTACTACGAGTTTCAAATCTTCTCCAAGACTTTGCACCCGAATTTGAACTAAAGACACAGCCAAGTATATAAATTCTTCATTTTTTAGTTGAGAATCGGTCATCCTAACTTTTGAAGTGACAACATGCCAACCACAACTGAAGAAGTCATCATTGCCATCTTGTGCTTCAAAATTGAGAAGAGGAAGAAGGCTCTGCCTGAACAAAGTCTTGTTTGGCGACAGCATGGGGTGGAATACGAACAGCACTGTCCACAGCTTAAGCACAAGAAACAAAGGCGGTGGTGGGTGCGGCCTTGGCTTACCAAAGGCAGGAGGCAGAGCACTGGAGAGTACCATCAGCTGCTGCAGCAGGGGAAAGTACGCGAAATTAGGGATAGTATCTTACCCGAACAATGCCGAATTGACTACTACGAAGTACACCGAAACACTACGGCGTACTACTAAGTACTATGAAGTACTCCGAAACACGCCGATTTCTGATCAATTCGGCTCGACTTTTGAATTCGGGAAAAAAATTTGCGCAAGTTAATGTTTTTTTCCCGAAGTGTTTTTGATCCCGAATTGACGCCGATTTGATTCACGAAGTACTACGAATCTCCCGAAGCTAGCCGAATTCGCCGAGAATTTGAAAATTTCAAATTCGGGATCAATTCGGGGTCTGTGAGACCGGGGGGTAACGTTCAGTAACATGTGTATGTAAACTTACTTCACGTTATCTAGTATCTCTCTCTCAAATTTTCATGTTTGTGTACTAATGCATATTTTGATTATTTTTTTTTTTCTTCCATAACATAAAATATCTTAAATACTTTCATCACATTTTCGGTGAAAGATCGAAATTCATTTTATCGAGCGAACATCATTGGTAATAATTTAACGAGTGGCTGCGTCACAAGTGAAAATATTGCCGATAATATTCACGAGATAAAATTGATTTCGATCTGTCAAAGAATAAAAAAAATTCTATTTAGTTCACGCTTCTAACCCCTGTTTTGTTGCAAGTTTCGTCAAAATCCAGTGCTGTTGTTTTCGGTAATTCCCCGTAGGATACCCCCCTTCACATAACAACGAGTTACAATATTATGTAAAGCGCGAGAAAAATAGGGTGAATACACGTAAGTAGGTTGTAAAATGGTACATCTGGAAAATGTATAAAAAAATAAACCAATTTTCCATGTGTCGACGCAAGATAAGCCTATGCATGAGGGACTAACATAATTACTATATCCATTTTACCATAAATTCAAAAAATAAATTAAAGAAAAAATTTTTTTGAATTTTTTAAATTTTTAAGCTATAAAATAATTCAAGATGGAGGTGCAAGATAGAGTTTTACATGAATTAGAAAAACCTGATTATATTATTGATGATGAAAATGGTTACACTGTTACTAAATGGCTAACTCATGAAGAGCGTAATAAAGAAATACAAAGGATTTCTAAAAAATATAAAGGAAAAGTATTAGAAAATAAATACAATTTATGTTTTCATTCTTCTCTTGAGTTTTTAAAAATACATATTATTGAAAAACATATTACCCATAAACCTGTTTATGATGATATACATGATAAAGTATATTTCCCTGGTGTAGTTAGTTACGTATATGCTCTCTCTTTAGTTGAAGTAAAAGCAGCAATTTATTATCATTATAGTAAAAAATTATATGAAGGAAGAGAATTTGTTTTTCCCCTTGAAATGTTAATTGGTATTATGGATAATAGAACTGCACCGTTTTATTATATGAAAGGTCCTTATTGGCTTAGTATTTGTTTAGGAAATTTTGATTATTTAGGTCATTATAAACATGATATTAAGAATTTATACCGCTATAATAAAAATTATAACCCAATTAGTTTAGGTATAGATCTATATAATGACTTTACAGATTACTCACCATTTATAGAATTTACTAATATACCTTCTGAAATAATTATGGAAGTTAAACCTGTGATGCCACCAAAAACAAAAAAACAAAAAATATTTCTAGAGGAAAACTGTTGTATATGCACTATTAATAAACCTAATATAACATTTAATTGTGGGCATCTATGTATATGTGAAAAATGTGATGAAATGCATCCTTTAGATAACTGCCCTATATGTAGACAGTAATCTTTTTGTTAAAAGAAAAAATTTTTTTGAATTTCTTAAATTTTAACCCATAAAATAATTCAAGATGGAGCCGTTAAAGGAGTTTTTAAAAGAGTTAAACTTAGATAAAAATAAAAGTTTAATGAAGTCTATAGATAACATGGAAGAGAATTTGATAAACATGGATATAGCTAAAGATAAATTTAAAAATTTAATTTCGGATAAAGAACTATTAGCAAGATTTGCTATACTTTTAGCTAATTATGTAAATAGTATTTTAGATTCCATAAACCCTAAAATTAATCAATGTGGTACTACGAAAACCGGAATTTTTACTCTAATTAATAGTACAAAAAATATATCTAAAAAAATTATAAGGAGAGCAATGAGTAGGCGTGGAGTTAAATTAGATAAAAAATTAACTAGAAACCAAATATTTTACGAAATTGCGTTGTTTGTTTTTAATACATATGAGAAAGAAGGATTAAAACTCCCTTCACTTATTAGAGAAATACTAGAAAATAAACTAATACCTGTAAAGGATACAACAGAGGTAACAAATAAGATAGTTAAAGATATTAAATTCTTAAGGTAAGAAAGTTTTTTTATAAATATAATTTAATTCATAAAATTAAATTATATTTCACGATGCCCCCAAGCTAAAGTATCAATCTTATCTTTCAAAACAAACCTTTTATCATCACTTGCCCCTAACGCTTTTTTATTTAACTTTTCAGTATATATATTATGCTCCCTACTTCTTAAAACACTCATCTCTCTATACTGGTCTTTTTCTGTAAACAAACACTCTTTGAAATTATTAACGGTTATCTCTTTCTTAACAACTGATTGTTTAACACCTTTACATCTTTTATCTTCTATATCATCTAAAGTTTTATAAGCATACATTTTTGCCCCAAGACCAACAAACTCATTCATAATTTCACCACCTAACTCATCTTTGAACATTCCAACTACCCTAGCATTACAATCATTTTTTAAGAAATGGTCTTTAGGATAATTGCTTGTATCAAACATTTTAACCACATCTTTCTCCATATCCTTATATAAATCGTCAGTTTCTACTTCGAGAATAAAACTATCCGTATCAGTATAACACATTCTAACCTTTTCACCATACTTAGGTTTAAAGTAATTATAATAAGTTTTTTGCATATGCGTTTTACTAATATCTAAGATGCTTAATCCTGAGTAAATAGGTTTATCATATACCAACTTAGTGTTTTTCATGTGTACCGCTGTTAGGTTTTCATCGAATATTGTTGCGTGACTATAGTTTGGTTTTGCTACTAATTTTTTACAACGCTCTTCACTAGAAACCAGTTCTATTGATACTCTGTTTCTTAGATTTTCCATAGTTTTACCAAAAACTGAGTTATTCATTAATTTAAAAAAATCTTTTTCGAAATTATTTTTAGCCGCTTTTCTCAGTTCAATGTTTGTATCAATATATGATTTAAGCCATGGGCTTTCCTCAAACTTAATTCCTCGATGTATTTTAGTAATCTTCAAACCTAAATCAACGCATGTTTCTAAAGCTTCATGATGAATAATGTAATTTTCTTTATTATTTAAGTTTGGAATAAGTTTTTCTACTTTTTCTATTTTTAAACGTTCAGGAGCTAAAGGAAAGTCGTTATGTAAATCATGTAATTCTCTCGGATATTCTAAATCTACTTCTAATATACATGGGATTTTTTGCCAAATTTCTAATTCTTTATTTGTCATCCATTTAAAACCATGTGTAGGAAGAGGACGGCTCATTGCCCAAGGATAAAGACTGTTTGCATCTATATATAATAAATATTTTGATGGTTTACTAGAATCATATAATTTACCCATATACTTATTATTTGCTTTTGCATATCTTTTACTACACATACTAACACCTCCTCTGATACCCTTTTCAACCATTAAAAGCATATCAGAATCACTTAAAAGCTCTAGGTTCACTTTCGTTATTTTTAATGCTGCATCCCAAGCTAAACCAGGAGCTGTATAATACCAACTAGGGTCTAAATTATAGTTTTCACGACAAACATCTCTAAAGTTCTCAAAAACATCCGCTAAAAGCAATACATCTATTTTATTGTAAAGTTCTAAGTAATCCTTCAACGTTTTCATGTTAAAAGTTCTCCAAACCTTTTGCGCATGAGCACAATCTTCGTCACTAATTCCTTCTTTGTTTAAACTAGAGTAAAATGCTTTTTTAGGTGGTAATTCTTCATCTTTAAGTTTATCAAATGAATCTAAGTACTCATAAGGGAAAACTCCTTTTCTCCTAACCAAAGATAACTCATTAGCATTAAAATATTTCGATAAAATTTTTAATTGGCTTTCTTTTAAGTTACTCGAAAGCTTATCTAAACTAGAACTCATAAATTTAAAGCTATCAAGAAATTTAATTTTATGTTTTATATTTTTTCCAACCCAAATATTTTTACTAAAACTAATATATTTCTCTTCATTATTTGGAATACAATCAATTTTCCCTTCAGATTTGCCAAGACATTTAATAAAAAGATGAGCGTCATATCCACTAAGATTATGAAGGTATACAGGTGTGAAGTTAGGATTTTTAGCGTTTAGGTTACATTCAGTGTGTGCGGCACCTCTATATTTACCCGTAAAATGGCAATGGTCTCTTACTCTATAATTAGCATGATTGAACTCCCCACCACAAATCCAACAATGTGTTTCTTTCTGGTACTTTGCTTTCTCTGATTCTGTTATTTCAATAGGTTTTGGTTTTTGGTAATATTCTTGGTGAATTTCTCGTATATCATCTCTCAACCAACTTATAAAAACTTCATCAGCATTTTCTCCAACATAACTTCTTAATATAGGAGCTTTAACACTATCATCAAAACATTTTATAATATAAACAAAACTACAAGGTATATGCTTTTGATATTGCATAGTATAACTTTTTTCTGGGTTTGGTTGACATGTGTGTATTGGTTCTAAAACACTTTCAAAATCAGCGTATACAACAAAGGGAACCTCAAGTTTTCTAGAATGGTTTTTAAAAGCTACCCAGGTATTTGGGTTTGGCATCTCTAAAGTAATAGGTTCATGGTCATTACAATATTGTTTGTGTTTTTCCAAAAGTTCTTTACTACCAAAATGATTCAAACAACGTTCACAAATTTCCATATTTTTAGAGTTATGACTATTAGTTATTTGTCTTATTACTAATCTTTTAAGGTTTTTTATGAGAGCGTAGTGCATGTTTTCCTCATTTTTAATTAAAAGAAGGTTAACATGTTTACTTTTTTCACATTTTGTAAGCCTAAGCGGATAAATGAATTTTTTGTTCTCCTCATAACTATATACGTTTACACTAATTTCAGGATTTTGTGTTTCAAACTTACTGATATCCTTAAGCGAAACAGGGCAGTCGATTCCCGTCATATTTAAACTACTTTCCTTTTCTTTCAAAGCTTTATCTAATAATTGTGGATTTTTTTCTTTTGAATTTAACTCTCTTAAAACACACCATAAAAAGCATTTATTATCTTCATTTTTCATATTGATAACTGCTTTTTTGTTAGCAATCCATGGTGGTAAAGGTATCCAACTATTAGCTCTTAAAGGAACATAAGTAGCTGTATGTATTTCTAGTTTTACGATACTCCCAAAAGTCCAACCACTACCTTCTCTTTGGAAATTAGCTAAATTTTCTAAAACTTCATCTATCATTGCGTTCAATAAATCCTCTATTTCTTCACTGTTTAAATTTAAATGTTGGCTACTATGAAAAGCACGTTCCACGGGGCCCTGATCAATATCTGTCATTAACCACATTTTACACCTAAGTACAAGTTTTACCTTTGTTCGTAAATTATTTCGAAGAGTATTTATAATAGGCGCCCACGTTTCTGCGAAAAATCTTTGCGGGTTATAATTTCCTCTACCATCTATAACATATTGATTAACAAACTCTCTAAATGCTGAGCGCTCTCTTCTAACCTCAAACAGTTGTCTTGGTGGATAATTCTCTCTAACATTCTGAACAATTTCATCAAAAACTCGTGGTAATCGTTCTTCTTCCACATTACCAGTTAACCAATTAGTAAAATTATTAATTCTTCGTTGGACTGATTGTGGTATAATACTACTTACAGCTCTTCCAACATTTGATGCAGCTCTTCTAGCTATATTAGAAATTCTATTAAGCCAAGGCATTTTATAAAAGTAAATATAATTTTCTTATCCTATTATCAAAAAAATTTTTGAATTATATATATATTAATCTTATTAATATATATAAAATGAACAATGTAATAGAACTTATATATAAATATACCAATAATAATTGTGGAATAAATGATAAAATAGAATTTATGAAAAGATATACTAGACCTGAATTAGTAGAATTATGTGAAACCTTAGTACCTAGAAAACGTGGTGAAAGAGTTTTGAAAGAGCGGCTTAAATATGACTTAGTTGAAAGACTTGTTGATAGGGGTATCAAACCAGATTTAAATAAAAAGTTTATATCAAAAAAATGTTGGAATACTTGTAACATAAAAGGGCATAAATAATTAAAATCTTTTTACAAAAATTTTATTATATCTACATATAAATATAATAAAATTAATAAACGGTAATCCTATATTTATCTTTCCAAACCCTTCCATTCCAATTCTCAATCGTTTGTGGACTGCGGTCTATAAATTGACCTGCTTTATAAATGGATGGAAAGGTTTTTATTTCTCCAGTTTCAACATCCTCTAAACTAACTTTCTTAGGATTTTTTATAATAGTTTGTAATCTATCAAATTTAGAGTCTTTACTTTTTTCTTCTTTAGGCGATTCACTCGGAAACAATCCATGTTCTTTCACCAACTCAACTAAACGCTTTTTATTCCAGTATGAGTAGAAATTTATATTATTTTCTTTAAGAATTTGTTTTAAATCTGCAACCTTTATCATTTTTATATAAAAAGAAAAAATCTTAATACACTACGCTCATTTTATTTCCATCAGACTGGAAGTTAATTAACCTATCACTAATAATAACAGCATATGCCTCTGTATTCGCAAGCACATTTTCAGTAAAACTCACTTTGATTTGGATATCAGTGACAGAGTATTTCAATTTCTCACTCTGTTTGGAAACATCAAACAAAAACAAAGGATAAAGGCTTTTATAATCTGGTGGAGTAATGTTAGGGTTTGACACCATTTCATTCATGTTATAAAACTTAGACCTAAATAGAGAAGCGTCCCCATACACTCTACTAAATTGGTTTGCGGTAAAACTGAGATTATAATCAATAGCGGGATATCTAGTAGAATTTAACGTAACATAAATGTTTTTAACGTTTCTATGATCAAATATAGCTGGATTTTGTTGTTGGTCAGCTCTTTTACCAGTTTGAAAACCAACAATGATAAAACGTGGCACTTCAGGTGATGATTTAACAGCAAGTCTCCATGTAAATATTGTTGTCTCGGGAACCGCAATAGAGTCACACTGTCTCATTCTATATCCAACTGGTATTTTTTCTTTTTTCTCAATAATTTTATAAAGTTGCATTTTCTCTTCATCTGAGGGTAACACATGAGGCATAAACCAAGATACTCTAAGTAAATTAATTCTACCATCAGCAGGAGCAACACCATCTCGAAAGACTGCATCATTATCATCATTTCTCGTTAATGTGAGAGTTTGCTTCATTCCATACAATATCTTATCATAATCATCACAAAAACCAAATATATGTTTTAATGGAACTCTGAAGCTAAAGGTGCCTCTTGGAAGAGGGTTATTAATAATATAATTTCTTCTTACAATAAAACCAGTGTTTCCGGCACCCGCGTTAGCTGCTGTATCTTTATACCACAATTGATTTAACCCTTGTGATTTAGAGAAATCATCCGGATATTTTAACAACCCAAGCATTGTAGTAGCCTGACCAGGATTCAATACAGATTCAATCTCCATACCCGAAAGTTGATACTTAATATTTTTAAAAAGATACATGAGACCATTGTTTGTTAAAGAAATATTAGTGTTAGCATCATAAACTGCTCCATTATCACTTCTTACTAATTCGCCTACAATAAGTAAATAACTCTCACTAGGATGAGTAAAAATATCTTGAGTCTCGATGTTAATCCTAATGTCTGTTCCTGAGTTGTTGAGATTGGTACCGGTGATTGGTTCATACTCATAGTGTTCATACTCAACAATACTATTATCTTTTAAGATTGGTTCAGTTATTCTTAAAATGTCCATTTTATAAAGTGATTATAATTTTTAAATGAAATTAAAAATTATAATTGTGTTACTTAAATTACAAACCAAAGCTGGGGAAAAGACTTATTAAGAGTATTAACAAACACACCTCGAAGTTTAATGCTTTTTGCAGTATTTAGAATAGCTTTAGGATAAACTTTATTACCGTATACAAGTGTTATTTCAGGTATACCACATTTTTGTAAAAATTTATTCACCTCTTTCTCAATCTCTTTCATCTCGGTTACCTTTTCAGAAGATAACTTTACAACAGCAGTTTTTTTACCATATTTCGTTTTATTAATTTCGAGGATATCACAATCTTCTATGTTTAAAGAAGCGCCTATTATTTCAATAGTAGCACTATTGTATTTTTCATGATTTACACGATTAAAATTTAATATAGACATTCTTTTTTATAACAAATATAATTTTTCTTAACTTATCTATATTTTTTTTTCTTCATACTGTTTTAATACCCGCTCCACTGTTTAATCTTTTAACTAAGTCTTGAATAGCAATGGCACTTCCATCGATTAATGTGCTAATGCTTTGCGTTTTAGGAGTATCATTAGGTTTTGGTGTTGTATTATATTTTTGTAAAATTTGTTTCGATTTTGGTGTTAAGGCTTTCGTAACTAATTTTTTCCCCGCTTCTACTGCTGCACTTTTTCCAACCTCTAGAGCTTTCTTTGCTCCTTCCTTAGCTACACTCTTTCCTACATCAAGAGCAGAAGACGCAATTTGTTTAGCTGCACTACTAGTAAAAAGCCTCGTTAAAAAGTTAGCAATACTATCAAAAATTCCGGAACCACCGTATGAATACCTTGTTTTAAATCCGTGTTTCTTAGTAATTATCATCTTTTTTATAATGAAGACATTAAATTTTTATAAGAGTGTGAATTTATAACACCTTGTCTTTTTAATTCATCACAAATACTTACTAACTCGTTTCTTACACCTGTATTACCTGCTTCTTTACTTGCCATCAACAGGCCTAGTCTTTCTACTAATGCGTTAGGGTCAGATGGGATAACAATTCCTTTTCCTTCACGCTTTTTCAAACTAAGCCAAAGAGGCTTAAGAATTTTATTCCATTTTTCCCCTTTAGAACTTTTAGGATATCGTTCATCTGGGTCGTTATCTCGATAAAGAGTGTTGGTGTGTTTCATTAAATCGTGATATCTCATTAAATCCTCATCTGTAAAAATTAATTTTGGGGTTTTAGCAACAATTAACTCCCAAAAACCAGGTGTTCCTATATATGTCCTTGTACCAAGAAGAATATCATCATGTTCAATAATGACAGCTTTGCTACCAATAACAAATTTACCACCTTCATCACGTATTCCATATGTTTTATCAATATCTTTACCACGATATTTTGTTAGATACTCTGTTGCAAGTGGTCCAATGTCAAATGTGCCTTTATGTTCTTTTAATTCCTCTTTCTCAATAATTGGTTTTTCCCCAGAGGGATAAGCTTCTATTGTTGGAAATTCTGGCAGTTTAATAGCTTGTGGTAACTGTTCGATACCTTCTTTAATAGGTTTAAGCCCTTCTGTAATCTCCTTTGTTGTAGCTTTTTGCGTTTCTGTAATAGGTCTAAAAAACTTTGACAAATCGGTTTGAAGTTGTTGTTCTCCTGTTCTCTCTGCTAGTAGATTATCTCGAATATTCTTTTTCGTTTCGAGATACTCTTTTACAATTAAGTCTCTTTTTACAGGGTCAGTTATTTTTAGAAATGACATTTTTAATTAGCAACATATTTTTTTAACGTAGTTTTATCATAGATTTTATCATAGATTTTAACGTAGATTTTAATATATAAGAGCATATATAATGTTCTTATATATTATTCATCATCATTATCCCCTATTTCACATTGGCATTTACATCTAAAACTAGGTAATTTAGGTAACTTAAAAGGGAAGCTTTCCACCATGACTTTTCTCAACGAGCCTCCGAAAGGAATCCCTCGCTTCTTCCCTCCCTTTCTCAATCAAACTTTCCTTTTCTTCGAGTGTTACCTTCTTTTTAAAGCTAGTTCTTATTTCACTCTTCATTTCTTCATACTTATTCATTTCATCCATTATCAATCTAAACTCATCATCAGATATATGATTATCCATCAAAGCCTTTGATACATGATTTTCTATAGTATTAAGCTTAGTAGCAGCAAGAGTTTGTATCTTTAGATGTTTCTCAGCTTTAGTAGTAGTTTTTCTAACAAATACTTTACTAACCAATGAAGAAAGACCAATCACACCAGCAGCAGATTCCAATCCAACAGCAATAGGTGTTGCCACAACAGTTGAAAGCAAAACAACACCAGCTCCAGCCAAAGCCAATGAAATAACAACCAAACCACCTTCAACATTATCAACTACTTTAGCCATTCTACTATATTTCTTATTCAATCTTTCCCTTTCAGTTATTTCCTTTTTGAGAAAATCTAAAACCTCAGATATTTTTTTAAGTCTATAGGAATGGCCATTATCCATTGTTTCCATTTCAATATCTTCATTAGGTGGGGCGTTAGGGGTAACTCGTTCTTTGGGTAGTGGGGGATATAATTTATTAGGATGTTTCTGATCTGTATCTGTCATTTTATAAATGTAATATTTTTTTTATGATAAATATTTTAGATAGCAGAATAACTCTCCCTCAGGTATTTCGATTGGTTTTTGTGAGAAATTATAAATGTAGACTAAGATATCATTAACATCATTATCAAGATGTATACCATTAGAAATGGTTAAACTATCTTTCCATTTATTACTAATAGATATCACTACAACTCCTCGTGTAGCAATATAACCAAATCCTAACGGAACTCTCATGCCATCATTAGGAGGAATCTTGATAGTTTGTTGTGAGTATATTTTCCATTTTAGAGAATCTTGCTTTAAGGGAGGATATCTTACTTCATTTAAATGAGGTTTCCAAAATATAGTTTTATGTTGGGTAGTAATATTAGGTTTTATACCAAATTTATGAATATCCATTTTTATTTGTTGTAAATAATATTTAAATATTACAATATAGCCCCTAGGATAGGAATATTAGCAAATGGGCTATTAGGTCCAAGTAAAAGTCCTTTTCCATCATACATTTTTCCTCCTTGCTTTAAATACAACCCATCACCAACGGAATCTAATCCTTTACCTTTGTATGGTTTTAAGTATAATCCACTTCCATCAGTTTCAACTTGGCAAACACATCCTCCTTTTTTAAGGTAAAGACCTGACCCCATAGCTTTTTGAACACCTGTTTGAGCTAATCCAGAAAGAGCACCAACACCTAAAGCTGGTAAAACGGTTTTTGCAAGCATCGGTAAAGCCCTAGCAGCCAACCCCGCTAACATTCCGAGGAAACCCCCTTCTATTTTCATGTTATGTTTAAGTTGTTTTGTAGTCATTCTAATAGTTATACCCACACCATCCTCATAGGCTTTAGCTATTTTCTTCGCTTGTGAATTGGTAATTGCTAAAACATCATTACCTTGTAAATCTTCATGACCTAAACGAATACTTACTGGACAACTAGCTTTAACAGCATATTGAAGTTTTTGCTTTTGACCTTCAGATATATTTACTTTAACATTAGTGTAACTTGTCATTTTATATACGAGTATATTTTTATTTAGCTCATCTCGCTTCTCTAATATGAAACCTAATCGTTAAATTTTCGCCTCTAAGATTTAGTAAATTACCATCTTGGTCAGTAATATTTACATTTAGGCTATGTATTTCATCTAACGTTATTGGTAAGTATACTAAATTAACTGGTGACTCAATTATCTTATATCCAGGTGCAACATCTGGGAAAAAAGAGTAAATAGTATTTTTTGTTGAACTATTAACGTAACTTCCTGAAATAATATCTATGTTAACGAGTAAACTATTTATGCTAAGAATGTTCACTACATTCTCTGACTCGTGAAATCCTTGCGAATATTTAGCTCGAGTAAATCCTAATACTTTAGCGATGGAACCTGGTTGGTTAAAATCTACTTGATAACCATTATCAATAATAAGAACAGACTTTAGGGTATTAGTGTTCGCAGAAAAGTTAATAGGATACTCTTCATTAACTCTATCGTAATGACCATTTTTTCTCATTTCCTGACGAATCGTATCATTAATGTCAACGAGGTCGTAACTTCCTTCAGGTATTTTTATTTTAACCCATGTGTTGCCATTGTCTGGAGAATAAACGAATGTGTTGTTCGTTTCATCAATGTTTGGAAAAGAGTAGTAAGTTTCAAGGTTTACCATAGCTATTTCGTATACTTTATCCTTTTCCAGTTGAATTGGAGGATTAAACCTTGTTCTAAAACTTGTTTTGTTGTCGCTTACTATGATTTGAAGCGATGTTTTGTTGCTCGTATTTTTAACAATTTGTTCTAAAAGTTTTTCCATTTTTTATGAAGTGAAAATATTATTTATGTGTATACAACTTTTGTTTTTTTTCTTCTACTATTCCAGGCAAGTAAAAATCATCAAAACCGCTTCTATACTTCCCATTATGTTTTTCACTGGCTAAGTCAATGATAACAAAACCATGTGGTCTTTCCCATACCTTTTTACAAAATTCTCTAAACTCACCCTTAGTCATATCTTCACCTACATGGTCGCTATGTAAATGATTAATGTTTTTTAGGTCTTGTTTGAAAAGACAAATAAAATTAGCGTTTTCTCTAATAGTTTGCCTTGGCAGTCTAAAATAATTCTGTGAAAGGTAAAAGCAGTCAACATTACTATGCCTTCCTCGAACGTAGTAACATTCACATTTATTTTGCTTTTCTAAAAGTAAATCATCGAAAATCATTAAATTTTTATTTCCTGAGTTTAACTCTCTCGGGTCAGGTACATCACTACCATTTTCAAAGAAGTTGCAATTTATATCCGATTTGTCTTTAATCGTTTTAGCCCATTCTTCAACTAAAACCGATGGTGAAGCGTCTGTTTTTTGTATTTCATCACGCATGTTAAACAATCTTAAGATATGTTCTTTTGGTAGTTTTTCTTCAAAAGCCTTTTTTAGTATTTTGTATTCCGGTTGAAAAAGACTTTTTCCAAAAACACTTAAATCGTTGTAGTCAAGCCATCCCGGTCTGAGTAAAAGGTTTAACAATAAAGTAGTTTTACCACATCCTGATTTACCTACAATTAAACCCCTAATACTTCTCGGTAAAAGGGGGTGATTAAATCTCTTTGGTACTACTTCATTCCATGATAAGTTCATAATATCCATTTTTTATTTAAATACTTTTATTTTTTATATATAAAACAAGATGTATTGCGTTAAATGTAAAAAACATACAGATACGAATAATATAAAATATTCTGTTTCTAAAAATGGTAGAAATATGATGCAGGGGAAATGTGTTATTTGTGGAATAACTAAATCACAATTTATAAAAAAAAAACCTCCGGGAGTAGTATATTAAACAAATTTATAAATAATTTACCCGTTGAAATGCATCTACCAGGGCACAACTTTACGGGACCAGGTACCAAACTAAATAAAAGACTTAATCCAGATTTAACACCGAAGGAATGGAGTAAACCTATAAACCGTGTTGATAAAGCCGCTTATAATCATGATGTTTGCTATCTTCAACACAATGATACTGCTACAAGAAACGCAGTGTGTGATAAGAATATGTTAACGGAGTTAGAAGGTATTTACAATCCTAGTATTAGAGAAAAAATGGAAAGAGGTTTGGTAAGTAGACTCATTGGAACGAAAATGAAATTTGGAATGGGAGTAAAAAAAAAAATTTAGCTGAAGAATTACATAAACCCGTAAAAAGGAATTTTAAGAAAAGGAGAGTTAGAGTGAACGGTATAGATAGGATATGGGCTGCGGATTTAGTAGACATGCAAGCATTTTCTAAGCTTAATCGTGGTGTTAAATACCTTCTCGCAGTCATTGATATCTTTTCTAAATATGGATATCTGGTGCCATTAAAAGATAAAACAGGAAAATCTGTTGCTATAGCATTAAAAAATATTTTTAAGGAGAGAAAACCTGAAAAAATGTGGGTGGATAAGGGTAAAGAGTTTTATAACAAAGATGTAAAAGACTTGGTTGAATTATATTCTACCGAAAATGAGGAAAAATCTAGTGTGGTTGAGAGATGGATTAGAACAATGAAAGAAAAAATGTGGAAGTATTTCTCCGCTAACTCTACAAACGTTTACATTAATGTGCTACCGGATTTAGTTAAAGAATATAATAACACGAGGCATTCATCTATTAAGATGACCCCGGTAAACGCTAGTAAAAAAGAAAATGAAACGAGAGTTTGGAGAAATCTTTACCCCGATAATCTTGAAATAAGAGACTCTAATCCTAATTTCTCTGTTGGAGACAAAGTAAGGATAACTAAAAAGAAAAAGACTTTTGAAAAAGGCTATACAACAAGATGGACTGAGGAGGTTTTTACAGTTTCTGAGGTTAAACATACATCACCTATAACATATAAAATTAAAGATTTTAATGGAGAAGAAATACAAGGTACCTTTTATGAACCTGAACTGCAGAAAACTAGTCAAGAGGTGTATAGGATAGAAAAGGTTATTAAAAAAGGAAAAAAGAAATCTCTCGTAAAGTGGAAAGGTTATCCCGATGAATTTAATTCGTGGGTTGACAATAAAGATATTAGAAATATTTAACTATAAAAAAAATGACAAATATTTCGATTGAAAACGTAATTTTACCGAATAAACCGTTAACCAATTTCGAATTAGAGGATGCCGTTAAAAAATTAAAGATTCCTTATTTTAGAGGAGTTTTTTTACTAGACTCACTACCGAGAAAACCGAGTAAAAAAGAATGTGGTATAGTAAACTTTGATAAAAGTGATGGACCTGGTACACATTGGGTCGCTTGGTATAAAAATGGTAAAACTAAAATTTATTTCGATAGTTATGGTATACAACCGCCTATTGAAATTCGAGATTATTTAAAAAGTCCAATACAGTACAATACTGACCAATTACAACAAGCTGGGCAAGTACTTTGCGGTCATTTATGTTTATACATTCTAAAAGAGTTATCTAGAGGTAATCGGTTCCAAAATGTTTTAAATAAACTTTTTTAGTGCTATATAAAAAAATGCCTGTTGACAAATTCGGAAGAATGAAAGATGATGGCGAAACAAGCGGTGATGGTGTGTCACTCGCTTACATAAATAATAATTTCTTACGTAAAGATGGAACAACTGTTGTTACCGGTTCCATAGACATGAATGGCAATACATTAACGAGGGTTAGTAATCCAGTAAATTCTCATGATGTTGCAACTAAGGCTTATGTTGACGCTAACTCAGGGTTGTTGGACGAAAACGGAGGATACCATGTTACTGGATATTTGAATATGGGTTTTAATCCAATAAGAAATGTTAAGGACCCAAAAGAACCGGGTGAAGCTGCTACTAAAAATTATGTGGATAATGTTGATAGAGCCTTCGTTTATAAAGATGGAAGGTGGTATGAGGCAGATGACGCAATTTCAATGGGAGGACGAGTAATTAACAATCTCGGAACCCCCACGAGACACGACCAAGCCTCTAATAAGTTTTATGTGGATACTAGTATTGAGAGAGTTACCGCGGGTGAAAAAGCTTTAACGAAGAAACAAGATGGGTCCTATTCAATAGATGGCGGAATAGATATGAATGGTAACCAGATTACTGGATTATCAAACCCCATATCCCAAGATGCGGTTACCACTAAAGGTTATGTTGATGACCTCGTTAAAAATATTAGAGGTGGTCAAGGTGCTATGTATAGATCTTTCTCAATGAAAGCGAATGGGGAACTATCAGTAAACCAACCTATTGATATGAATAATTTAAGAATATATAATATTGCGGACCCAAGAAATGAAAAAGATGTTGTCACTAGAGAATATATGGAGCGTTTCTTCAGAGCATATAAACCAAAACCTGTTATAACCGTGTGGGCCGAAGAACAGGGCCCAATTTCAAACGGTAATTATGAGTTTTCATTCGGTAATGGTAATTCTGGTAAAAGACACGGTTTAGGGGGTTACTGTATGAGTGCATCAGGTAGAATTATAAGAGGAAGTTTAACGATCGTTAAAAGGGATCGTAATGCACCAGAAGAGGTAAAAATTAATATAACGGTAAACGGAAATGAACAGGTTGATTACACTATTATTAAAAAAGCGGACGAAACTTGTAGCTGTACGATTTTTCCAAGAGCGTTGGAGGTAAATCAATGCAGCATAATAAACTTTATTTCGAGAACAGATAACCGAGATGTAACACACGCTTACATATCTATTTTGATAGAAATAGACTTGTAAATATATATAATATATTATAAAAAATATATTATATATTTATTTTACAAAAATTATTGGCAACATATAGGGCATTTATCTAAAGGATATAGCTCATTACATGTTTCACAAATACAAAGATGACCGCAATTAGAAAATGATATTTCTGGAGGATAAGTAGCGCAAATGCAGCAAAATTCTTCTTTAAATATTTTTATTCTTGTTTGGTCTTTTTTATGTTTTGGTTTTAATGGAATAATGTTCAGTTCACGGCCCAAATCAAAAAAGGATTCCTTGAAATCTTTTATATTTATATAAAACGCCCCATCATAGTATTTGTCATGATCATTGAATCCAACAATTGTTGCTTCTTTTATGTTACACCTTTCATAAGTATTACAGAGCAATGATAAAGATGATTTCTTTATTTCTTTCAGTAATTTTTTTTCTCTATCCTCGAATTTCTCTCTAAATTGTATAATTGGCGAAAGATATCTATAACCTATATCTGATCTGTTTTCATATATTTCACCTCCTCCAGGAACTATTTCCGGGTTAAATAGAAAATCTACATACGTCTCAATTCTTTTTTTATAGTCACTTAAGAAATTCGTTAAAGGATAGATGTAACTAGCCCAATAACATCCTTCTTTTTCTCCTGTGGAACTTTCATTATTAAAAAGACCTGTGTCTATTTTTATTCTTTCTACACAAGGACATGAGATGGAATTTTTCATACTGTATAAGTAATATATAACTGGAGCAGCTTTTTTTAATGTTCTACACATTGAATCAGAAAAAAGTCTTGGTAAGTATATTTTTACTTTTTTATGAGGTGTGAAGAAATCATTAATATTAAAATCAGGGATCGTGTTAGATTTATCTTTAATATGATTATTTAGTTTTGTGATTTGATCGCCCGTCAATCGCTGTAAACAACTCATTTTATTAAAAGGAAATAAAAAATTTAATTTAATTCAAAAATTTAATTTAATTTAATTTAAAGAATTTCTTTATATTTAAAAAAGGTGTAACATCAATTCTATTCCAACATCTAAATCATCCGCGCCCTTGATAGGAAGTTTCTTGCGTTAGTTTCCCGTGAACGACTCATATTTTGATTATATTTCCTGCCACGCGTGGGAAATATAATATGTTGAGTTAAAATTTTCTACGAAGATTGATAAGGTTGGAGTTTAAGGTAATATGAAATATATAATATACTACTATGAGAGCGTATATTATGTATTTATGATGGAAATTTAACTTAAGAACTCCATATCTCTAATTGTCTTATTTTTTAGATTATCCCTAGGCACCATATCTACTATAATATGTTTTCTTAGTTCTTTAACGCGTGTAGGAAGTCTCGTTGAATCTTCTTTATTATGCTCATCGTAAAGGCATGATATATAATTCCATAACATTTGGTTTCTGGTTACTTTTTTATCTAATTTAATCCCGGTACAGATTAAAATTGTGTTTCTTAAAAATTTTTTTGATTTATTTCTTCCGTTATAAAGTTCGGATAAAAACATGGTTTTTAGAGTTATAGATTGATTAATTTCGGGGTTTATGGAATCTAAAATATTATTTACGCAATTAGCTAGGATGATGGCGAATTTCGCTAATGATTCTTTATCCGAAATTAAATTTTTAATTTTATCTTTAACTATATCCATGCTTGCTAAATTTTCTTCTATGTTATCTATATGTTTCATTAGAGATTTATCTTTATCTAGGTTTAACTCTTTTAGGAAATTTTTTAACGGCTCCATCCTGAATTATTTTATGGGTTAAAATTTAAGAAAATCAAAAAAAATTTATCTTTTTAACAAGAGATTATGTTCTACATATAGGGCATTTATCTAAAGGATTCATTTCATCACATTTTTCACATATACATAGATGCCCACAATTAAATGTTATATTAGGTTTATTAATAGTGCATATACAACAGTTTTTCTCTAAAAATATTTTTTGTTTTTTTCTTCTTCCAAGTTTTAAGAAATTTATACTATAGTAATCTCTATCTCTTATGGCATAAAAAGAATTATCAAAGTCACTTCTATTAATAAATTTTACTTCACCCAATGGATGACTAATTTTAACAAGTGATTCATCATAATCAGATAGTGTTACATTTTTTGTTAATTTATTTATTTTTTTTAATGCTTTATTTACATCAGGGTCTCCATATAAATTATCAAATTCACCACTAAATTCTATACAAGGTGATAAAACATTAAAAGGTTGTTTGAATGCACCAAATTCATTAGGCATAAATTCTCCATCATAACAAAATAAAAAAATTATTTTAGCATAATAAGATATTAAATATCTTTCATTTTCTGGTCTAATATTAAACCAGTAAGAACCAACTCTTTTTCTTTCTTCAGTTTTATTATCATAAAGACCAACCCACATAGATAAATCATGTTCACCACATCGCTCTATTTCTTTACTAAAACAATAATATATAACAGCTGCTGCTTTGTTTAAAGTCTTGTTATACATATCATAATAAATATTTGGAAAAAATACTTTTCTTCCTGGGATTTTATAAATAGGTAGTTCATTATATTTATTTTTAATATGTTTTTCTAATTTTTCTAATTCATTAGAGGTAAGCCAATTTAGTACTTTTGCTTTAGGCGGCATTGTATCAAGCACATCATAAAAAACTTCATTTGTATGTAAGTTTAACTCCTTTAACGACTCCATCTTGAATTATTTTATAGCTTAAAAATTTAAAAAATTCAAAAAAATTTTTTCTTTAATTTATTTTTTTTGAATTTTATGTAAAATGGATATAGTAATTATGTTAGTCCCTCATGCATAGGCTTATCTTGCGTCGACACATGGAAAATTGGTTTATTTTTTTATACATTTTCCAGATGTACCATTTTACAACCTACTCACGTATATTACTTCATACATGTATTTCCCTCTGGTTGAATGGCACGCGCTGTTTACCTAGGTAACTTGTGTGCGGGAACCACTGCTTCCGTCTTCAATTGAAGAGTTAGAATGTATGAAATCGGTCTTTGTCACTGGTATTAACCATGAAATATCAAACAATAATTCAACATTAATTCTCGATAAACTATCGAAAAGTATGAAATAAATCGTGTTATCCATGGAAATTACACATTGTGTGTACATGGTTTTGCATATTTTGACTTAAAATTCGCTATACTTCGTTGTGTGCTAAACAGAACCTGACATTAGTAGGCTTTGAGATGAAATTTGATTAAAGATGTCTACAAAAATGTTATTAAGCTCTCAAGAGGCTGGCAAAATAACAATTTTCAAGACGCATTTGACGAATTTTATCTCACTTTTGTCTGATCCTATATATAAATTTCAGACATTTAAAACATTTGCAGACAGTGTAGAATCAGTCGAAATCAGTCTCCACAGAATATCCAGTCTAATCTTGGATCTGCACTATTCGATGTTCCCTACGATCGTCTTGACTAAATAAGGCTCGTTCCTCTCTCAGTTATTTTTGTTATGATGCTGAAAGAAAAGATTAACACTCGGCACGGTTTTGAATGCATCGGTATGTGAGATGTATAACTAATATAATTGAGCCATGCTCTGACAAAAGGGGGCTTAATGCATCTCCGTGATCCATGGTACCAAGCAAGCAATCACATACTTATGGATCCATAATATCCACTTTTTTTAACAACTAACTTTAATCATGAGATAGACTGGTCCCTGGGTATACAGAAAATTGACGAATAGCGAAAAGTTTCGACCCAGGTCAGCCTGCGCGGACTGCGCAGGCTGACCTCGGTCGATACTTTTCGCAGATGCATTAAACCCCTTTTGCCAGAGCACGGCTCATATCTATTTCATCTAGTCTAAAGCATTAGCAAGCTTACGAGACTTTTATCAAATACAATCGCTGGATCAAATCACTGTTCATGCAGGTATTTATAGACCGGATCGCATCTTTGTTGTCTACAGAATTTCCATGGTCGATTTTCGAGTAGAACTTATTATTTTAAAAGGATAGTAGACTTGTAATAAAGGCTTAAGGTCTACGGCCCCTAACTCTTACATTAAAAGACGGAAGCTGCAGAGACTGGCCGAATAGCCTTTACGAAAACATCGATGTTACACGATATTTACCGATGAGTTAGTGAGTTTACGGCCCCTAACTCTCATATTAAAAGACGGAAGCTGCCGAGATTCGACGAATAGCCTTTACGAAATCGCCTTTACACGATATTTACCGATGAGTTAGGGGTCGTCATCCTTGAATTAAGTTTGATCGATTGAAGTTTGAGAGAGAGAGAGAGAGAGAGAGAGAGAGAGAGAGAGAGAGAGAGTCATTATGGGGAAACAAGAGGACTGTTGGAAAAAGGAAGCTATCAGTCAAACGTGTTCTCTTCATGTGATTTTAATGGTTCTAGATGTAGCATGTAAAGTTACGGGTTAACCCTGTTTTTGACAATTCTCTTTTAACTTATAAAAATTAAAAGCAATTGCAGTCGACAATATAAATGTGAATCAAATGATTTAACTGGCATTGCCAAACAAGAAAATGTTAAACTGGTTCATATTGAAAACATAGGCAGACAACTAATCAAATATAACTCAAAAGATTTAATTTTGTCCTTGAAATTGGAGAAAATACTGGTATCAGCATTTCATTTTCTCCTTTAATCACAACACTTTAGAAAGCTTTTATACCTCAATAATACACAGAGTTATTTTGTAAAAGGTTAAATTGGCTCGATCTGATAATTTGCAGGAAAAAAGTTAAGCAGGTATCTGTGCAGATAAAATCATAAGCTTTGAAATCCAATAGGTCACGGGCTATTCCTAGAAATTAGACTTAAGTAGGTTAACTCTTTGCCAAAAGACAATATGTAAGACTTCCTTAAATACAGAACATCAGCAGACGACAAATTTAATGTGCATCAAAAGTCGAAACTCGCTGTTTTCATATACTATTACTATTACTACTACTAACTACTACTACTACTAATAATAATAAGAATAATGATAATGATAAAGATAATAATAATAGTAACTATTACCATCGTAACAACAACTACATTATTTTCGTCATCATCATTACTATTAATATTATCATTGTTACTATTATTGTGTTATTACATTTTACCTACAGTGCGGCGTCAAAAAATTGTATTTTCCGGGTTATTGTACAAGCATTAACCCTTTATCCTGCTAAATAAGTAAAATGAAATTTTCACTTCGATAGTAAAAACAGAAATACTGCAATTCTAGAGTTACGCTTTGGGGAATAATATCTCCTAATCGGACAGTGTAGATCCAAGATGAGACTGCACGTTCTGTGCAGTCTGATCTTGATCTACATTGTCCGCAAAAGGTCAGTGAGTCGCGCTTAGCAGGCTAAGGGTTAAGCAAATATTCAGACGACATCTGTTACAAATTATTACTTATTTACTTTGTACGCTTACATATCTGCAGGTGATTCCAGTTCAGTTAGTTCAACAGATTATTGATAATTTGCGACGATTGAAACATACTTGTATAGATAAATTCAAGATCTGTTTTTTTAGTACATGGGTTGCTTAGCGCTATTAGATGCACTATTGCCGCCTTTGTAGATCAAGGTCAGACTGCATAGAACGTGCAGTCTCATCTTGTACCTGCACAGTCCGATTTGATAATATTACTAACTAGAAAAGAGATTACGCATCGCACTTTTGGGGATATTTATAGAACTACTGGCTTAAAAATTCCATTGGTTAGCTTTTTAACCCTTAACCTGCTAAATAACTGAAATGATACTTTCAACCCGAATGTAAGAACCCAAGTTTTGCCATTTCATTTGTATTTTGAGGGGAATTTTTCTTCTTTTTTTACGGACAGTGTAGATCTAAGATCAGACTGCACGTTCAGTGCAGTCTGATCTTGATCTTCGGTGTCCGCAGAAGGTCTTTGAGTCGCGCTTTGCCGCCTCAGGATTAATTCTACAGCACGGCGAAAGATTAGAGTAACTGTTGCCTATTTTAAAGAATTTTCAGGCGAGAAATGGTATGTAGCTTTAAATGAGGCACTTGTCTGTGAAAGACTAGTAAACATTGCAGGAAAATGAGCAAATAATAGGAGAACATATTTTAGAATGTCTGTGTTTTATGATCTCAGTCTGATTTATTCATAACAAGAACAAGAAAAATAACACCTGGGCATGACATACATGTAAATTTTCGAAGGTGACCTTGTAGGAATCTATTTTTGGGATTGTCAGCATTTGAAATGGGGTAGGTAGGCAGGAAATGTCTCGTGTTTGACACATTCTTCAGGAAATAGGAGGGGCCGGGGTTGGTGGTGGTGAATCTAAGCGTAGTGCAAATAACCTTTCCTGGCTCCTTATATTCCTTTTTAAGACTGTTCCTTGTACTCTTTACCAAATGATAAAGAGTTAGACTCACTCGACCAGTTTCGACCAATTTGAAAGCATTAGTAGCTGACAGATTATGTAGTAGCTAAAAAAATTGATTCTTCTCTTTGAAATTGTTAAAGACTGTTGTGGGTAGAAGAGAACATATTGATCACCAGCATGTTCTCCTGTCTGTCCATGATTTTGAAAACCTTTTTACTACCGGGTCGTTAAGCATTGACACAGGATTGTGGCAAACGTTCTCCACCTTAAAATGTTTGGTCATATCTCCCTCATTATATCTCATTTCTGTACAAGTATATTTTTCCTTGCAGTCTGATTACAGAAATTAGGTCTGTTTTTTTTTTATGCATATTTGGTTTTGTAATTCCTTTTATTTCTTCTTCTAAATGATAAAGTTCTATACACATGTGACAGTATTCATTGAAGAGCTATTTTCATAATGTAGTTTGTATACGTCTGAATGAAATGGCTGTTCTATTACTATAACCAAGCCCGTGGGAAACTTCTTTCAGACTGTGGGGGGACTAAAGAAAAATGTGTGTCTGCAATATCAGTCTCGTATATCTTTTATAAAACCCGTTACGTTTTTCTCAAGCTCGAGACCGACTTATAATAGATGCGTAGAAAGCTTCGGACTTCGCTATGTATTTATTTCATTTATTATTATTATTTTTTAGCTCACCTGAGCACGAAGTGCTCAAGATGAGCTTTTGTGATCGTGCTGTGTCCGGCGTCCGTCGTGCAGTGTGCGTCGTGCGTCGTCAGTCGTCAACTCTTACCGTGTGTACACTCAAATACTCATGAAACTTGGTCAGAATGTTTGTCTTGATGATATCTCGGACGAGTTCGAAAATGGGTCAGATCGGGTCAAAAACTAGGTCACTAGGTCAAATCTTAGAAAAACCTTGTGTACGCTCTAGAGGCCACATTTTCAGTCAGATCCTCATGAAACTTGGTCAGAATGTTTGTCTTGATGATATCTCGGACGAGTTTGAAAATCGATTATGCTGGGCCAAAAACTAAGTCACCGGGTCAAATCTTAGAAAATCTTTGTATACGCTCTAGAGGCCACATTTTCTGTCCAGTACTCTTGAAATTTGGTCAGAATGTTTGTCTTCATCATATCTCGGACGAGTTTGAAAATAGGTCATGTCTGGTCAAAAAGTAGGTCACTAGGTCATTTCTTAGAAAAACCTTGTGCACGCTCTAGAGGCCACATTTTTGGTCCAAAACTCTTGAAATTTGGTCAGAATGTTTGTCTTGATGATATCTCGGATGAGTTTGAAAATCGGTTATGCTGGGCCAAAAACTAAGTCACCGGGTCAAATCTTAGAAAATCTTTGTATACGCTCTAGAGGCCACATTTTCAGTCCAGTACTCTTGAAATTTGGTCAGAATGTTTGTCTTCATCATATCTCGGACGAGTTTGAAAATAGGTCATGTCTGGCCAAAAAGTAGGTCACTAGGTCATTTCTTAGAAAATCTTTGTATACGCTCTAGAGGCCACATTTTCAGTCAGATCCTCATGAAACTTGGTCAGAATGTTTGTCTTGATGATATCTCGGATGAGTTTGAAAATCGATTATGATGGGCCAAAAACTAAGTCACCGGGTCAAATCTTAGAAAATCTTTGTATACGCTCTAGAGGCCACATTTTCAGTCCAGTACTCTTGAAATTTGGTCAGAATGTTTGTCTTCATCATATCTCGGACGAGTTTGAAAATAGGTCATGTCTGGTCAAAAAGTAGGTCACTAGGTCATTTCTTAGAAAAACCTTGTGCACGCTCTAGAGGCCACATTTTTGGTCCAAAACTCTTGAAATTTGGTCAGAATGTTTGTCTTGATGATATCTCGGACGAGTTTGAAAATCGGTTATGCTGGGCCAAAAACTAAGTCACCGGGTCAAATCTTAGAAAATCTTTGTATACGCTCTAGAGGCCACATTTTCAGTCCAGTACTCTTGAAATTTGGTCAGAATGTTTGTCTTCATCATATCTCGGACGAGTTTGAAAATAGGTCATGTCTGGTCAAAAAGTAGGTCACTAGGTCATTTCTTAGAAAAACCTTGTGCACGCTCTAGAGGCCACATTTTTGGTCCAAAACTCTTGAAATTTGGTCAGAATGTTTGTCTTGATGATATCTCGGACAATTTTGAAAATGGGTCATGTCGGGCAAAAAACTAGGTCACTAGGTAAAATCTTAGAAAAACCTTGTGTACGCTCTAGAGGCCACATTTTCAGTCCAATACTCTTGAACGTTGGTCAGAATGTTTGACTTGATGATATCTCGGAAGAGTTCAAAAACGGTTCATGTTGGGTCAAAAACTATGTCACTAAGTCAAATCTTAAGGCTTGGTCAGACCGGCTAACGGATATGTAACGGGGGGGAAACGGACAAAAACATGCAGAATTTGGTTATCCGGTGACAAAATTCATCTCCTCTGCCGCTCGAGGCTCACGCGATCGGTGTGTGGAGCGAGGAAGCCACACAATGACCGCACGAGTACCGCACATGTAACGGAAAAAAACGCACGTTTAACGGATATGTACAGGATAATAAACGGTCTATTAACGGATATCACCGTACGAGTAAGGGACTTGTACCGGATAAAACGGAAGTGCAACGCATGAGAACCGGACAAAACGTACGATGAACGGAAATGTACCGAACACCAACGTACGAGGAACGTACCGGTCACGTGACATGCCGAGGGTATAAATTGTTAGATGCATCCAAAGTCTATCATTTGCATGTCTCTGTCCGTTTTGTCCGGTGGAAAGTTTTGAACATGCTCAAAACTTTCCACCGGACGGAACGGACATCGCCGGACATCGCCGGACAAGTAGCGGATTCACCGGATAAGAAACGGACATAAAACGGATACGAACGGACACGAACGGATGAAATGATTTTTTATCCGTTACTCGTCCGTTAGCTCGGTGTGACCAAGGCTTTAGAAAAACCTTGTGTATGCTCTAGAGGCCACATTTTCAGTCCAAAACTCATGAAACTTGGTCAGATTGTTTGTCTTGATGACATCTCAGACGACTTCGAAAATCGGTCATGTTGGGTCTAAAATTAGGTCAGTAGGTCAAATCTTGGAAAAACACTGTGTATGCTTTATAGGCCACATTTTCTGTCCAATACTTATGAAAGGTGGTCAGGAAGTTTGTTTTGATAATATCTACAATGGGAAAATTGTCTATGGTTGGCTAAAAAGTAGGTCACTAAGAGAAATTCTAGAAAAAGCTTGTGTACATGCTAGAGGCCAAATTTTCCGTCCAGTGATTATGAAAGCTTAGTAGAATGTTTGTCATGATATCTCAAAAAAGATTGAAAATGGGTCATGTTTGGTCAAAAGACTCAGGTGAGCGACTTCAGGGCCATCATGGCCCTCTTGTTTTTAAATTTCAAATTGTTCAACAAAAAGGGAAAAGGGTTGGCCATTGTAAGGGTTTCAAACATTTCCCAAATTATTTGAGGGCTAACAAAAGCGGTCATCCCCAGTCCTTCCGGACCTGTATATAATTATAGCCACGAATGGCTTGGTAAGTTTTTAAAACAAGTACTATACATTTCCGTTTTTTGTATAATTTCAGAGATAGTGTAAAAAAAACGTCCTTGCTGCTGAAATGGTATGTATACTGAGATACTGTATGAAGGTCATTCCTTACCACAAGTGGTTTGGACTCGTACTCACCAACCATTTTACATTGCATTTCTTTGGCTGGTTGAAAAAAAGTATTGCAGTTTTTGATCAACTAAACTATATGAGCAATGCTCTGTGACAAAAAAGGGGCTTTAATGCATCAGCATGAAATATTGCCTTATGTCAGCCTGCAAAATTCGCGCAGGCTTGCCTGAGGCAGAATCTTTTGCTATTGCTAAACTTTCTTTGTGTTAATGGAACATTCCACCTCATTCTACCTTGTTATTCAGTCGGTTTTTAGGTGAAAAGTGTCCTTCATATGCAGCAAATTACTTTGTATTGTGCATTACAAAAATGCATTTTTGTCCCTCTTTAACCCTTTCCCAAACAATCCCTGGTTTTCATGACCCTGAAAAAGAAGCCTTTTGAAAACATCGTGGGAAAAGGAGAAAAATGCTGATAACCAGCATTTTCTCCTTTTCCCACAATGTTTTCTACCCTCCCAGAACAAATTTCAATTTTTGAGTCGTGTTAATTTTGTCGTCTGCAGATGCTTTCAATTTGGACCAGTCTAAAATTTTGTTGTTTTGGTAAAGAGTTAAAGAGCATGACTCAGCCACTTAAGCTAATCAGAATTATATGAATAAAACTTGAAATGATTGGTGAGTATGGACCCAGGCTCTGTACATAGTCGCCATCGATTTAAATGTAAGTTCTTATCGAAGAGTTCCAAATCTATAAATCTCATTGGCTAAAATGTTCTCTTTCTGTGTCTCAGAGGGCTAGAAATTTTGAATTAAAACAACATTCAGAGGTTTGGGTGTATAAGAAAGAATGTGCCTTGTGAACCAATATACAATTATTGTTTGAATTTATTTTTGTAATCTTTTCATGTTAATAGTTTATGACTGTTTCTTTGCATACAAGTTGGAATTTCCCCTGCCTGTGTTCGTTTATACATGTATCCCAGTATATCGTAGTCTCTCTCTGCATCTTTCTTTTTTCTTCTTGAAGCAACAAATCTAAAAAAAAAACAAAACCGTAGCACTGTAGCAAAGGTACCCTTGCAAAGTTCTCTTGTAGAAAACGAAATTGATGTTAAAAACAAGCGGTGCGTTACATGTTAAAATGACTACGTTCAAGGGAAAATAACTGATTGCGGACAATTTCTCAAATTGATTGTTTGTTTTTTGGCCTCGAAATTTAATTTCCATTAGTTCATTCTAATAAACAAAGATTTATTACCTTTTTTCCGCGTCCAAGGACATCTAGGAACAAAACACATAAATTAAGTTCAACTCTTTTCCATACAATATAATACCTCAGTGCAACCCTTGGCAACAATTAATATCAGAGGTTGTCCAAACTGAGAGCATTTGAGCGGTGCTTTGGCGAACGGCGGTTAAATGCATCTCCGTGGTGCATTATACCACGCAAGTCATCGCACAATTATGAATGCATAAAATCTATTCGTCTAACATCCGACTAAATGGTCCTTTGATATACAGATCCTTGCAGAAAATGGAGAAAATCACAAATAGCAAAAGGTTTTGACCCATGCTAGACTGCGCAGACTGCGCAGGCTTACAGAGGTTGATACTTTTTGCAAATGCATTAATCCACTTGGTCACAGAGCATGACCCTTTTATAAAAGATAAAAATGTGGTTTAAATGATGTGATTTGTCTTTGAAAGGATAGAAAACATTGCGGGTACAGGAGAAAATACTGGTTACCAGCATTTTCTCCTTTACTCGCAGTGTTTTCAACATTCATCTTTTTCAAGGACATTTAGACACAGGATTGTCATGAAATCTCAATCCAGCTAGCCAGCGATATTACTCGGAATTAAAAACACATGCTTTCTTGTGACAGATGTTTTTAATAGAAACGTCTCCTTGCCAATTACATCTAAATGAATTCCACTTTTTCAAGGTCTAATATTAGATTTTCATGGCAAGTGAAGATGGCTTTACTCATGGTTTAGCATAAGATGGCATAACATGCATATTCTTTTTCCTTTTGTCTCAATGCTTGACATGTGTAAACATTATAGGGTTAATTCACGTAGATTATCCATATTTTACAACTTCGTTTTCAGGGTATGTATCTACGAACCATACTTGAGAACATTTTCTGTCTTATTTTCAATAATTTTCTGAATCTGAAAGTAACACAACTTCTGATTGGATAAATGGTTTAGCCAAACAGAAATTGTGTTACTTTCTTAATCTAGAATAAGACCAAGAATGACATTAAGAATGGTTGGTGATAACGGGACCTGATCACAGAATGGAAAGACAAATATAAATGCTTCTAAAAAGCATATGAAAGCCTCGCTCTAGCAACAGTGAATATCTATTGGATAACATGTGTAAAATTATACCAACTGAAAGCGCTTGTGGTTAATTGCTGTTTAAATAAATTCGACTTTTGATTGCTATCGAAATATTACTTAAGTGTAGGTAAATCATACTAGCAGTATGCCTGAGAGAAAATCTAAAGTGATCGCAAAGTGCATCAGAAAATTCCGATAGGAAACTGTGCAACTAAGTGGAAGTATTAATCATTATATGACAAATATATTAAAGCCCCAATAGCGGCCAAAAGTGAAAAGTGCGGGTGTTGAATTGTATTTGGATTCAAATCATACATTTTAAAAATATGGAAAATATTGTGAAGATGACAATCTTGAACAGTCGGTCAAAGTGTTATTTGCTGGCAGAGAAATGAATTTAAAATCAGGTTAAAAAGTAAACAAAATTAGAGCGACCTGGCAATTTTTGACCTACCTTTAAAATGCATTTTTTCTCCCGGCAACCAACACTTTGCCCGACCGTAAAAAAAAAAAAAAAAACGGGTTGTCTTCACAATTGTTTCCATACATTTAATTGGTATGATTCAAATTTAAATGAATTTAATCACCTGCATTGTTTACCTTTGGTCGATAGTGGGGCTTTTTTAATCCGTTACAAAACAATCCCATTATGTTATAAGGAGAAATCGCCGGTATCATAGAAATAGATTCTAAACAAATCAACGCCTTAATATGATTGATATTTTATAAAAGGAAAAAAAAAACTTGGTTGTGAAATGTACTTTCAGTTTGGGAAAACGACAAACACCCCCCCCCTAAAAAAAAGTTGGAATCGCTGGAATTCAAAACCAGCGACATTTAACCCTTAATCTGCAAAATAAAGAAATAAAACTTCCAAGTCGATAGTAAAAATCCAAATATTGCTATTTCAAAGTTATTTTTTGGGGAAATATAATTATATCTCCTTATCGGACAGTGCAGAAACAAGATCAGACTGCACGTTCTGTGCAGTCTGATCTTGATCTACCCTGTCCGCAAAAGGTCAGCGGGTCGCGCTCAGCAGCCTAAAGGTTAAAACAATAGTCGTGCTACCTTAACGACCGAGCTATCCACGCAAGCACATGTGAATGAGTCATGCTCTGTGAAAAGGGGGCTTAATGCATCTGCGAAAAGTATCGATCCAGGTTATCCTGCACATTCGTTATTGGTCAATTTTCTGTATGTCAAAGGACCAGTTTATCTTATGATTAAGTAGGTTATTCAAGAATGTGGCTCGTATTGATCCATAAAATGCGATGGCTTGTTTGGTAGTGTATTACGGAGATGCATGAAGCCCCCTATTTACCAGAGCGTGGCTCCAATTGGTATCCTGTTTGAAATTTATTCACCCCTTATTCTGTCTGTAACGACTGCTTACCCCATAACGAACGGCTTAAGGGTTTTTTTTACACACAAAAAACTGATACTATAAAAAAAAAAAATGAGCATTCCTCATGCTTTCTAAATATACCTTACAGTTAAAAATAATGTTTTGTTGAGATTTTCACCCAAAAAATTACGTAACGAAATGTGGTTGTGTGCCGCTGTAAGGAAAAAGCTGACAGCGCATGTCACTAGTGGCAAATCTTGTATCATCAATACACATTGCCTGGGACATCCGATATGAACGAGACCAGTGAAAAGGCTGTTCCGGAGAAGTTTGTTAAGCATATCGATTAATCCTTTTCCATACTATTTCGACTTGTAAGTACCCGTATGACAAACACTTTTGAAAACATTTTAAGAAAAAAGTGAAATTGCTACTATCAACATTTTCTCTTTTTCCCGCAATGTTTTCTAACCTTTCAAGAGCAAACCCCATCTCTCGAATCTTAATATCTGCAAATGCTTTAAATTTGGGAAAGCATACGGTTTTTGTCGTTCGGGCCTAGCTCCTATTGCAAGCAAACAAATGTCTCTCGTCTTTTTGTTCTTGTGTTTGATAAGTAAACATTGGTAATTTGCAGCTTTAATTGGTTTTTTACTATTTTATCAGAAACAAAATAGCCCTTTGGATATATACAATGATCGAATATTGGAGTTCTGCCGCTCGGCCATAATTAATGGAACCGATTACAAACTCTTGATTATGAATCTTTTGTAGAAGTTAGTAAATAGAAGCCGTATTCATTGATAAAATGAGTTAGGAACAAAGCTAACATCGTACACCTTTATAGTGTTGCGGGCATGGTGGTAGGTAGGGGAAGACAAAGGGATGTTTAGTCCTTATGGTACTAAGCCCGACTTCAAACAATTGAGCCATGCTCTGTGAAAAGGGGGCTTAATGAATCTGCAACAAGTTTCGTCTCATGTCAGCCTGCGCAGTCCGCGCAGGCTGACATGGGATGAAACTTCTTGCTTTTTGTAAATTTTATGCATGACAAAGGACCATTCTACACCCAGATCCAGTCTATTTTAAAACAATATGGGTTTTATGGATCCATAATTATGTGATGAATTACTTGGTATAATACATCACGGAGATGCATTAAGCCCCCTTTTGCCAGAACATGGCTTAATTTTTTTTTTTTTTTTTGGACCGTGTAGATTATGATAACACAGCACAGAAAGTGCCGTCAGATTTTGGGTCTACACCATTCGATATGGTGATATTTTTTTTTCGGACGAAAAGAACTTTAAAATCACAATAATTGGGGTTACACGACTGGCTGTACATTTTCATTTCATGTGCCGCGCTCTGTGAAAAGGGGGCTTAATGCATCTGCGAAAAGTTTCGACCCAGGTCAGCCTGCGCAGTCCGCGCAGGCTGACCTGGGCCGAAACTTTTCGCTATTGGTAGATTTTCTGCATGTCAAAGGATCAGTCTACCTCATGATTGAGTCGGTTGTTAAAAAAAGTGGCTATTATGGATCCATAAGTATGTGATGGCTTTCTTGGTATGATGGATTACGGAGATGCATTAAGCCCCCTTTTGCCAGAGCATGGTTCATCGGCTTAACTCTTTCAGAGTCAAATTAATTTTCTCAACGGCTTTCGGAGAATGAAAACGTGAAAATTAACTGTTTTATCTAAAAAGAAGGACTTTAAAAGTGGTCGGTGTAGGTCCAAGTCCAAAGATCAGACTGCATGTTCTGTGCATGGTCCCTGTTTCCGTCCATGGCCCTGAAAGAAAAGTATTGCACCAAAGTCTTTTAAAAAAAAAAAAGATTTAGGATCTTGAATCTGTAGCGTCCGCTTCTATATTTTAACAAGTGAGATAAAAAATCTTTCCAAATCTCAGTGGAAATGTACAAGATTTAGGATCTTGAATCTGTAGCGTCCGCTTCTATATTTTAACAAGTGAGATAAAAAATCTTTCCAAATCTCAGTGGAAATGTACAAGATTTAGGATCTTGAATCTGTAGCGTCCGCTTCTATATTTTAACTAGTGAGATAAAAAATCTTTCCAAATCTCAGTGGAAATGTACAAGATTTAGGATCTTGAATCTGTAGCGTCCGCTTCTATATTTTAACAAGTGAGATAAAAAATCTTTCCAAATCTCAGTGGAAATGTACAAGATTTAGGATCTTGAATCTGTAGCGTACGCTTCTATATTTTAACTAGTGAGATAAAAAATCTTTCCAAATCTCAGTGGAAATGTACTATCCGTCGTTGAAAGATGTCAAGTTGATATATTTGGCACTAAAAAGTGAAAAGGTAATCGATAAACATTTCGTCATGTTCGAAAGAACAATTAACGATCGTAGTTTTTATCCACAAATGGTATCACGTTTCCGTTTGGCCCATTTTATGACAAAAGCCAGCATTGATGGCACGTGACTAATCGTGTCAATATCCCGTTTAAAGATAATGGGACCATGTCTGACTTACTGATAAAATTGGATTGTTAACCTTTAAAGCGCCGTGAACAGAAAACGGACAATATTTGTCATAGAAAATACCCAAATAGTACGATGTAAAGACTGCGTTTGGCCCCAGCTGATCGCAACGGACAATGTAGATCAAGGATAGGACTGCATGCTCTATGGGATAAGTAAGGCCCATTTATATGCAGACAATTTGCACTAGTAAATTGCAATTAGAAATAATAGCATAGAGTATAATTTTACAGTGATGGAATGGCAGCACAACATTGCAAAATGTGACGCGAAATGTCGAACAACACGGTCCATTGGGGCATCACAAACAACCGAACCCACGATCAGACATACCTAGCGAGATTCGCACGAATACAGTGCGGTCAAATTTGATTTTTGGCTACACAAAATCGTAAGTACCGGTCGCAAAACGGTTTGCAACGTTGTACAATACTTGTATGATTGTCACCTTGAATTATCGGGACTCACTTGCTCGTGAAGAGTCGCATCAAAGTTCTGACTAAGGTAAAAATTCTGACGGAATCGGTTGCCTCTCCTTGATACTCTGCAATGGCAGCAATGCCTCAGAAGACGACAACATGCGAGTCGTCGTGCAACTTTTCTAAAGTTATTTCAGGTGGTCGAACAGTGATTGCAAAGAAATTGTGATAGGGGCTGTAGGAACGAGGTAAAAGAACTATAAGTGATTTTTTAAAAACACACCATAACAATAGCGCTGTTGGCACATTAGTTAAAAACTTTTTTGGCGAACGGCCGTTGTCAAGAAGGAAGTATAGAAGGTGATTGATTCAAACCCTAAATTTACATCGGTCGACTAAACGTTTTTAGGGTTGTAAGTTGACCCAAAGACGGATTCTGTTATGTATGATTCATCGTTCCCTAAAAGATCGCGTGCTAATAGTTTTATCGTATCAAGGATCGAATTCCTTCAAAAGAATTATCAAAATCTTTTTTTAAACAGATATAACAAATTACACGATAACATAACATCTCAATGCTCTAGGGTTAAAATTCGGTCATGTTTTTCCTAATTTCTATTCTTGCAGCGCCACTACTGCGAAACACTGATTGTTTCTGCCAATCTCATTTAACACGTGTCATTAAAAACAAGTCCTTACTCATTAAAACCACGGGAAACGTAAATACGGGGTCTGATTACACAATTAGTTCTCCATTATTTACAGTCTTCCTTTGAAAAAAACATCCCCTCTCCTATATTGAACTCCTATTTTCTCGGTATTGTTCGACAATTTTCGCGGATCGACAGGATATCCGGTGCTGTTAATCTTCTAGCGTGATTGATAACCGTAAATGACGAAAGACCCGAATAGAACCATCACTGACAAATAGGAAATCGCTAAAATCTCTAGAGCAGCCTTGTTTAGACTTTATTCCTTTCTTTTTTAAGCAAGAGAATTTTTAAAAAATCGAAGTTCCGACAGTACAGTTAGGCACGCATTAACTCTTTACAAAATTCTAGCCTCCTCCATTGAAAACATTTCCATCGTACATTTTTTTTCCATTGATGGTGTTTGTCTGGAAAATATTGTAAAAACGAGAAAATTATGGTTATCAGTATTTTACCCCTTTTCCCATGGTGTTTAAAGACCTAGTAAACTAGTAAACACGGTATGATTTGGCAGAGGTTTTATGACAGAATACAAACTTTAGCATATATGAATGTTTTTCATACAGTACCATATTGAGGTTTTGTGTATGTAGGTATGTGTTTTCATATTATGTCTGTGCAGTCGAACCTGTCTAGAAGACCACCTATATTAAGAAATCCACTGCCTCGGAAGACCATTGGTTTGATTCTAAATTTCGTCTTAAATTTAAGTGGAACCTTCTTTAAAATACCACCAGTTACATGGGAGCACTTGTGTTACCTACCTTCGTTGGTCTCTGATTACAGCTTGCGAACTACATTTAGCTTTGTTCCTGATATTTTTGGTCAATCTGTTACGTTATCATATTTTCCGCCATTCATAAAATAGTTTTCACCCTCTAAACCAATACTTGTCTTCATTTCTAATGCTTTCGAATAAAATTGTATATAATTTTTATAATATGCTATTAAAATGTGTTGTTATATATCAATAGCGATAATTATGCTGTAACAACTTTCTTGGGGCTTTTATTTGCCTCTCGAAGCCTAAGAAAATTAAATTTTGACATTTCTCTCGACCTCTCAGGGCTCGAAGCAAATACATGTACGATTACAAGCCCCCAGGAAAGCTACAACAACATTCTATTACGTATATATTCTTACATGAATTCTAGATAATTTATTTTCGCTTACAAAACTCTTAGATGAAGATAAGTATAATATCCCCGAAACATTTTACATCAGACTTCTGTGAAAACATCATCTCAAAATCAAAATGATTAACGAACCTTATGGTCTAATAAGCTAGATCTAAAAAACAGTGTTGCGAGAAATGAAGCTTTTCAATAAGAATAACTCTTGTCTTTTACAGCAATGTTTTTCTTTATTTTTATTTTTTAAATTGGTCTGTATCAGACCAATCTGCACCTCGAAATTAGTAAAGCACTATCAGATTAATGACTAAAAGTTTAGTAGCCACGTGGTAGGAAATGAAGAGCCTCAGGTTTCAGTATTCATTCGTTTTCTGACTTGAAATACCAGCTTCTTATTATCAACTCTTTAACTACCAGTGGTGACTTACACAGCATTTTAGGACGGCTTAGATCAAGATCTGACTGCATGCTGTCTAATTTTAGACTCACAGTGTCATATGTTAAAATGACAAAAAAAAAAAAAACATCTTCAATTTTAGTTGCAACTTACTTGCAGAACATGCAAAAATGATTTCGAACCTACTTATTTTGAAGAGAAAGAGCTATATGGCTGCTTATGACCTAGTGTAAACTGCACAAGCCTCTTTCTGCATAGAAGGATGTTGTATCGCCAAAAGCTTCACATTAATTTCTGCCCGTACCATGATATACGAGGGCTGTCCCAAAATGTCGTAGACAACACTATTTTTTATGGAACCCGACGTCAGATTTCAGAAAAATTTGCATGTTGTATCCGTTAGTCATTTGTGCATATTCCCGTTTAAAATAAAAAATCAAGATCGAAAATCGTACATTTCATGAAGTTATTTACACAAATGGGGTACCTAACCCGGAGCACACCAAAATATGACTGTTTTTTATGAGCATGCTACATCTTTACTTGTCTATAATTCCAAACATGGTCATAACTGCGGGAAATCATTCGATGTGGATTAATGTCATTGCATTTGACGTCATTACACCGAAGGATGCTTACGTAATGTTATTTTGGAAAAAAAAAAAAATTATTGGATAAAACCTAGTGCGGTGGTTAATTCCAACATGCTGAAAATGGTGACGTCAAAGGAAATGGCTGCGCAGCGGAATGTTATCGAATCGATAACAGACGAATATTGTGTACAATTAGATATGACTCCTACGCAAACACTACGCAAACTGCACGCTACAGAAAACTGCAAATCTGTGTCAAGATCGCTTGTATTTGTTGACGGATGGAAATAGGAGCAGCGCCCTACAGTCCAGACTTAAAGCACCCCTAGACTTTGCTTTGTTCCCATATTTAAAGTCTAAGTTGCGGGGACATAGATTCGAAAACTTCAATGAACTGCGACAGGAAACTCTGCCAGTGTTGAGCAATTTAAAAGCAAGTGGTTTGAAGACGTATACGATAAGTGGATCACACGCCTCCGTAAATGCATCGAGTACAACGGAGAGTACTTTTAAAAAAGAATAATTGTTTTCTAGGGACGTCATGACGTTAACGTTAGTGTGCGCCGGGTATCTATGGGTAGCTTATTTTAAAACGTGATAGATTGAGCAATTCTTAAGGTAGTTAGTTTATATTTCACACACATATGCACAAAGCTCTTGTAAAGAACTCCGAAACTCGCTGAATCTATTGTGTTAACACTGATTGTGTTATAGCCTTTGTCTACGCTATTTTGGGACAGCCCTCGTACGTGCAGACACACCACTCACAACTGCTTCCGAGTCCCGTTTTTTTTTTTTTAATTTGACATCAAGTAATTCCGCTGCACTCCTTTATTGAAGAAAATGTAAAAA
This sequence comes from Hippopus hippopus, assembly GCA_946811185.2. Lineage (NCBI taxonomy): Eukaryota > Metazoa > Mollusca > Bivalvia > Cardiida > Cardiidae > Hippopus > Hippopus hippopus. The sequence goes on from OX328106.1 coordinate 32,644,821, forward strand.
ACACTTCTTAAGTGTGTTTCCGGTGTTGCCTTGGTGATTTTCGTGAAAACTCGGGGCATGTTTTTTAATTTCTAGTGGAACCTTTGTGTACTTATGACCAATTAAAAACCATTGTCAATAAGCAGCCAGGGGCTTTCCACTGTGGTTTTTCATAATCAGTTGTGTTTGCGGTAGAATACTTAAAAACCCCAATCGGATGAAGAGCCATTTTAAACCAATGGACTATATATGACAGAAATAAAAAAGCAGAGCTCTTGTTTTACCATTAAATGCAATTTGTGGGTCAACGATGGTGATTACAACTCTATAACCTGTCAATGTAATGCAATGCGGTTGTGTGACACCTAGATATATATTTTAAAGAATTCTGCTTCCCATCAAATTGATTTTGATGGCGGATCATTTGGACAATTTATGCAACTTGGCCGTATAAACTTTTATTCAGTATTTATCAGTTACATATCGAGTGATTGTGGTCACTAATCATATTTGGTTGTGATTTACATCGTAATTTGATGGATTATTGATTTTTGACAATAAGAAGAAATCCCTGTTTAAAATTCAGCGTCTGGCAGTGAAGCTATATATGTACTAATAGGCATGAGGATAGTTATGTATTATTCTTTCTACTCAAACTTTGTAATGGAAAGGTTTTAACAAAATGAGGGAAAATTTGATTCGTGTTATGACTTTTAATTTGGATAACACGCCTACATTCAAAACTTGGCTTGTTCGAAGAGAAGACAATACTAAAATGTCGAATAATTTCAATGTACGATCCGTACTTCCCAGATTGAACTATGAACTAACTTCCGCTATGGTCAGACTCAAATTATCTGATCGTAGACATCTATATCTATCGCGATAAAGAATCACAGCACGAACCTAACTCTTGCGAATTGATTCCAGGAGATGAAAACTCTGATCACCTTGTACCATAAGACCTTCTCACAAATAAGTGCTTTAATTTCATACTAGACGACACAATTTTAAACCAGTCCATATTCAAAGAGTTTGCAGACCACAGATAAATTGTGTCTGCTAACCAGAGAGTGTATGTTATAGGGGATACAAAATACAAATATGTGAAAATAGGGAGAAATGCTAGTTTCTCCTTTCTCCATGATGTTTTCAAAGGCCTACTTTTTCTGGCTCGAAAAAACAAGACACGCGATCGTGTGGTAAAGGGACTAATTAAGGCTGTTTTATAATCTTACGGTGTCCACCTATCACAGCAACAGATGTTTACTGGTGTTCTAGAAACTGATCGATTTTTAATCTTTATCTCTTTACGATACGACAAAATCTTACACTGGTTCAAATTGAAAGCATTTGCAGACGACAAATTAAACGTGACTCTAATAATGGAAATTTTCTGGGAAAGGGTATCAGCATTTTCTCCTTTTCCCTCATGTTTTCAAAAGGCTTCTGCGTCAGGGTTGTTAAAGATCGGGATTGTGTGATAAAGGGTTAGCCCTTTCAACTCTCTAGGCGAAAACAGGTGCATTTTGCAGTCTGTATAGATCAAAATCAGACTGCACAGAACGCTTGGTCTGCTCTTGGCTCTATGCTTTCCGTTGTTTAGTCAAGCATATAAGATAAAAATCTTTACGAGTTAAACTTTTAACCGCAAAATGCCGACTTTTAACGACCCTGGGAAAGAAGCCTTTTGAAAACATTGTGGGAAAAGGAGAAGATGCTGGTAACCAGCATCTTCTCCTTTTCCCACCATGTTTTCTACCCTATCAAAGAATCATTGCACCATTAGAGCCACGTTAAAATTGTCGCTTGCAATGCTTTCAATTTGGACAAGGCTTCAATTGTGTCGTCTGGTAAATGGTTAAGTGGGTTGTAGGTTCAGCCGTCGAAAGAGGCTGAGTGTATAAAAGTTACGTTGAAGTATTTAACTCTTTGCCTCCTACAAAAAGACTAAATATTCTTTCCTTCAGTTGGTCACGTTTGGAAAACACATAAGTCACATTTGAAAAACATGCCGACAAAAGGAGAACTTGCTCGAGAGGAGCGATCTCCCAGCACTCCACAGATTACCTGTACCTATGCCCGTATTTATGTTTATTGTTAACATTCAGTTGATGATCACTTTTATCCGACATGCGCGTCAAATATCGTCAAATTGTTTTAGACGGTATTTAAAGCGTTAAACAGTTAAATTACAAGATTTTCTTTTTTTCTGTTCCTGCTAAAGATAATTGAAACAGTATGGCTGAAGCAGCAGTTGCTTGTTTCAAGCGGTTCTTCATTTTGCCCAAAATGTTTAAAGAGGCCCTTATACTCATTTTCAGCCAGTTTTAACTCATTTTGTCTTTATTTTATCAAAATATAGTCATTCTTATATCTTCATGCCAAATATTGCGCCTGACGCTTGCAAGGTTGCTTAGATTACGGTCGATAGAAAATGCATTTCGCTGAGTTGCGGCCTTCCATGTAAACAGACTAGTCGTTTCCGGTTTTTGAATCGAAGATTTTTGATATATCCGTTATACACTCGGGTAGATTCGTATGATGATCATGCATTCTGCCACGTGACTATATTTGACCTTCGCCCTGCGTTTAATGAGGTAAACAAAGGAAAATGGAGGCTTCTCTGTTGCAGCCTCCATTTTCAGACGGAGGTCGCGGCCTATATGCAAATTACACCGTATCCGACTCTAGGCGGAAACCAACGATAAATTTCCGTGACGCACCACCATTGTTTACAGCTTCGATCGTCAGCCAGTTTTCTTCTGACCAATGTTCGGTTTCTAATACAAATCTCCGTGTTTCTTTTTTTCAATTACACCATATATGTCAGTAATTTATCCACGTTTACACAAAGAAATGATTTCTGTATCATTCTAAATTGTTTGAAATTCAACAGCGTTTTTGCTCACCGGATGTAGACGGGCATCTTTAATATATCATTAAAAAGCACTATGAATAGACTAATACATATTAGATATTATACTGTAGTTTGATAAAGCCGATATGAATAAAGAGTGCATTATTTCAATAAAAATGGGTCAATACGTTAAAATCAGGCCCGATAGATAAAAACAGGGCCAATACGTCAATGAATCGATCTGATTGGTTGTTGAAACAGGGTCTGTGCGAGTAGTTCCACAGCTGACCTTTTTCGACCCAGTCATAAAAATTTGTTTGGAATTGGCCCTTTTTGACTAATCTTAGGATACTGCCTCGTTCATATACGGCAGTTTTCGGCCAAATACCAGGGCCAATTTGGAGTCACCTGATTAATCATATTACGATAAAGGCCTTTCTTTTACTTATTTCCTCTTTCGTCTTTTGTAATAGTGTAAAAAGTGAGGATTTTTCACTTTACTGTTTAAATGGTGTCCCTTGGGTAAAAATAAATAACCTCACTCTATTTATGTTTTATTCATATTCTAATTATGTTTCGTTCATTGCTCTTTAGTATTTTCTTCTAAAGTTCATTGCATCTACTCAGGTGAGCGATACATGGCCATCATTGGCCACTTGTTACGATATATAATCAGAGATACAGCTAAAAAGATGCCTTGCACAAAAAGGTTTGAATTCTAAAGTTAGTAGTTGTTCTAGTCAAGAATTTCTTCTGTGTGTAATTTGAGTTTCTAGTCGCACTTTCGGACAACATTGATCATACTTAATACTGTTTTTTTACTTTAGAAGATGTTCTGGGAAAAATAACGTTGGCTGTGCGTGCAAAATCTGAATTGTTTGTCTATACTGAAAATATCAATGTCTAAGGATCAAAACAAGCTGCAAGTCATTTATTTAAAACACGCTGCAGTCATTTATTAGAATTACGCGACACTAACTTTGTTGGGAATCATAAAGCCTGACTTATGATTTAATAAATGCGCGATAAAAGCGGGACGAAATATGCCATTTGTTGATATCTGTTTGGAAAGCACGCCGAATAGCTAACTCGTTTTTGTGGGTAAGTTTTTCATGGTAAGAGAAATTACAAAACATACACGTATCAGATTACAGATACATGTAGCTTTCTTCATTTTTTAGTTGTTGATCAGAGTTGAAACTTTGTTATATGATTCTGTTAGATTTTGATCTATCGATGTAATTTATCAGTGCGTTTTGTATGAGGAATAAAATGATGCTTCAGGAAATATATAAGAAAGCTTTAACTTACATGTATTTTCTTTTTTTATGAACACAAAAAATAGTTTAAAAATTAGAATAGGAAATATGCTATTTTTTCTTATTAGCACAAAAAATAGGTCAGGTTAAAAATAGGAAATATGGCAAAAACAATATCCCTACTCGATTTATCTTATTTTTTGTACAAAGGAATTTCGAGAAACGTGTTAAGTGAGAGCTTATCAACGTATGTTGTAATTCTAGAAAACCATAAGTCTTACTCTGGTACGAAGATATGCCTCGTAGATGCAGGTTAATGGAAAATGAGTATCACATAACAAATCGTTAATTATCTCTGAGTTTTGTGCCGTTCAATACCCTGCTGATATGATGTTCAGAGCTCATAGCATTTGCAATATCTGTGTTCATCAATGAACCTGTATTGAAGAACTATTGAAAACAATTGATACAAGCAATTGCTTCTTTTCCAAACATGTTTTATTCAAGGAAGACATTTTCTCTTTCTCTCAAATGTATCTTTCTGTTATTAATCCTTATCCTGCTAAATAAGTGAAATGAAACTTTCAAACCGATAGTAAAAACCGAAATGTTGCTATTTCAAAGGTATTTTTGGAAAGGGTTATCTCCTTATCGGACAGTGTAGATCCAAGAATAGACTGATCTTAGCTTCGTCCCGTTCAATACCCTGCTGATATGATGTTCAGAGCTTATAGCATTTGCAATATCTGCTTTCATCAATGGATTGTTATTGAGAACCTGTGGTACTTAGCTTTTGAAAACATACTGAGAAAGGGAGCAATTGCTTTATTTAAGCTATTGCTTCTTTTCCAAACATGTTTTATCTAAGGATGACATTAACCCTTTCTCTCAAATATCTTTTCCTATTATTAACTCTTATCCTGCTAAATAAGTGAAATGAAACTTTCAAAGCGATAGTAAAAACCGAAATGTTGCTATTTCAAAGGTATTTTTGGGGAGGGATATCTCCTTATCGGACAGCGTAGATCAATGATGAGACTGCACTTTCTGTGCAGTCTGATCTTGATCTACACTCTCCGAAAAAGGTCCTTGAGTCGCGCTTAGCAGCTTAACGGTTAATTTGTATGAGTTAATGGTTTATCTAACAGTAGCAGTTATGGTAATAGAATAATCCTTGTAAACACTAAAGGAGAATGGATCAACAACTATGTCTTTGAATACAGTATGTCGTTCGAAAAATTAAAAAAGAAAATTGTAATCACAATCCATCTCTTCATTTTTTTTTTTTCGCACTAATCATGTAGATCTTAATCAAGAAATTGACATGATTCCATCGAACGTAATCTTTAGAAATCGTAAGAAACTTGGAAATATGAGTCATGCTTTGTGAAAAGGGGGTTAAAATGTATCTGAATAAAGTATCGACTCATGTCAGCCTGCTCAGTCCGTGCAGGTTAATCTCGACAGTAACATTTGCTATTGGTAAATTTTCTGCATGTCCGAGGACCATTTTACCTCACGATTTAGACCGTAGATGCATCAAAGCCCCTTTTCCCAGAACGTCGCTCAAATATTAGTATAAGCTTTCATATATTCATATAAAGTTTCATAATTATACGATTACTTGCTAAGTATAATACATCACGTAAATGCATTACCCTCTTTTGCCAGAGTACCGTTCTTATATATAATTTTCAATAATTCAGTATTAGTTTTTTTCATGAACATTGGCGAGTTCTGATTGGCTGAAATTTTTTTTTTCATAGCTCCATGAAAAAAAAAAAAAAAAAATTCAGCAGTGCCGCAACTACTTTTGCAGTCAAACTAATGTAATCAAACATGTATACGATATTCCATAATGTTTTTCTGTCTGATTTTAAAACCAGTCCGAATTTCAAATTGCTAGCTAAATTTATTTTCTCTGAACATTGAAAAAAATATCCAACAGTAAATTCAAAGAGAGAACTTAAACTCATTGTCACTTTGCTGGGTCCTAACAAACTTATTTTCAACTAATTCTAGCGTATTGAACTTTTAATAATAAATCTACTAAATCTGCCAATGTTCAATACTATAATGACGTCATGAATTTACGTCATTATTACGTCATGAACAAGCAGATTTACCGTGCTATGAATTATCAATGAAATGGACTTTAAATAAATACGCAATGTTGGATTTACAAAAAATTAGAGTAAAATTTAAGTGCATATTTGTTGTCTGTTATATTGGATTATAAGGAATGAAGAGATTTTTTTTTTGTTTTCATGTCATTCCTTAAATGATAATAGCAGCTAAGCCTGGAAAGTGTCATCATATAAACATGGCTTGAAGGGCAGGAGCCTTCATTGTTACATACGTGTTATCTCTTCGGTGTCAACACTGACCGTCCGTTTTTCTTACTTTCTTTTTTCTCATCCTTTCTTTCCTTATAGTGTGTTGCAAAAGTGAGAATAGTATAGTTAAAAATGGAAAATAGTAATTTAATGGTGTAGATCTAATACTACTTTTAAACAACAACCTATAGTATTCCACTCAAGGTAATATTCCTTGTCGAACTCTAAAAATTCAAATTTGATTTCCAAAAGATTTTCTGAAGAAAATTCAATTAGCTATAAACAGAAATATAGGCCAAGAAAATCAACGGGTTTCTTTTTCTTGCAATTTTTATGATTATATAATACAATAATCATATAAGGACGGTTCTCATTTAAATTCGTAAAAATATGAACAGTCGCAAAAGTATGGTCAAAAACACATTTACTCATTCCATTGTCTAGGCAAGAACGTTTAACATGTTTGAGATTAAAGACTTTCTGATGATATGGCAAAAAATAGATCATAAGGTTATATGTTGCGCAAGTTGCCATCAAACGTGCACGCATGCTTTATGTCATAGTGTTAGCGACCAGATTCCTCCGAGTCCTATTGATTCTACTTCTTCCTCGTTTGCAAATGTCATGAAATGTGAAAAGTCCAACAATTCGCATATTTATGTGATTATAGGTTAATATCTTGCAGGATTTTATCAGAAATAGCCTTAATGATGAATAGATCGCATCTACAGACTTGCCTTGAATGGATTCCTTTTCTTCTCTAGGTGACGAGATCGACGATATTTACGAGAGACAAAATGGCCGTATACCATCCCATATCATTTGGACGCCTATTTACATCTTAATGAAATGGTAAATCCGTCTTCAGTCGGACATTCTTTCACCAGTCAATCCTTTTTTTCCCCTTTACCCAGTCAGTTAATACGTGCATTTCCGGGTACTTTTCATGAGATTCAATCATATTCCTAACAATTAACCTATCGAGAAAAATAAGCGAATGATTTGAGCATAACAATATAGAATTTACTGGGAAAATGTTCAGAGCATTATTCAAGAGTGCTTACAATATGTTTAGCCTTTGTCATATGACAAAGGCAACACCTTAACTACCATGGTAATATTTTCTTAGAAATAGATAAGGTAAATGAGATATAATTATGGAGCGTCGTTTGCATGTGCGTATTGTAAGTACAACACTTTAAGAAGCGTCATTGAGGACAAAGGCAATACCGTTTTTTAAAAAGATAAGGTAAATGAGAAATATGGCGTGCGGTCTGCGTGTGCTTTCTGTAAGTACCATACTTTGATAAGCGTCATTGAGGACGCAAAAAAAAAATCTTAGTTTCTGAAGAGTTTTCTTTTAGTTTTAATTTTAGAAACGCAACTTGGCCTTTTCTTTGAAAGCATCGAAAAATAGTTCGCACGAGATATTCAAGGCAGTTGTTTCAGATTCCTGAGATAAAGATTTATAAATTGGAATTTTTCACGGATTGCCAGATGGTTTAAAAGAAAGACAACAAGGAACAAAGACAATGAGTCATGTTCTGTGAAAAGGTGGCTTAAACCATCTTTAAAACGTATCGACCCATTTCAGCCTGTGCAGCCCGCAAAGGCTGACATGAGTCGGTTGTTAAACAAAATAGATTTTATGTATCTAAAACTATATGATGTCTTGCTTGGTACAATACATGGGAGAGATGTATCAAGCTCTCTTTGCCAGAGCACAGCTCAAATACAAATGAGCCATGCTCTGGCAAAAGGGGGCTTAATGCATATCCGAGATTTATGATACCAAGCAAGCCATCACATACTTACGGATCCATAATATCCACTTTTTTAAACTTTTTTTTTAACTAACTTAATCGTGGGATAGACTGGTCCATTGACATACAGAAAATTGACCAATAGAGAAAAGTTTCGGCCCAGGTCAGCCTGCGCAGGCTGACCTGAGTCGATACTATTCGCAGAGGCATTAAGCTCCCTTTTCACAGAGCACGGCTCAAACCTTCTTCCTCAAAAGTAATTAGTTTTTTTATTTAAAGAAAACAATTACAAAAAAAGTAACGTAGAGAAAAATGAACCGCTTTTTAAAATATGCACTTAAAATAGTTTTCCATCCTGTAGCATGCAATATCGTTTTCTCACTTTATTTCCTTAATACACAGACATTTACTAAGATTTTCTTGGTCACAATCACGGTATTACGATTGCAATTATCTAAACTATCTGAATGTAAGGTTCTTTTCAGATTTCAATTCCGATATTGAGCCTTCAATCAAACGTTAATGAATCTAGAATGTTACAATTTGCCAGTAGACGTCGCTGACGTACTGGCTTCCGGTTGATTACAGGAAGGTTGATTTCAGTGACAGACGACCTTCCATTTGAAGCCCTAACCAAACGATCCTGTTATTTACAGCCTTGAAGGAAAAGGCTTTTGAAAGTGCTATGAGAAAAGGGAAAAAAAATGCTGGTAACCAGCATTCTGACCTTTTCTTACAATCTTTACTTCCCCTTTTAAGCACAATCCCTGTCTTCGTATTCACATTTAATTGACCGTCTGCAAACGTTCTCGATATGGACGAGTCTAAAATGATGTAGTCAGGTAAAGAGTTTACATGTCACAACGCCATGGCGTGCATATGTCTTGACACGAGTTTCCGGCTTTTCTACTTTTCTCGCTACTCTAATAGTCTTGCATTCGTTATAGTATTCGTGAATGAATTAAAATTTCGTAACCAAACGCATTGACATCTGATTCCTGGCAACGGCGTTTCTTATTCCAGGGGAATTTTAACTTTTAGAACTGTCAAGCGCAGTTAGAAACACTTTATTTAATGAAACAGTTTCTTATTCTTGTATGAAAATGGTTTAAACAAAGCCCTTCTTTCGGTTCGTTTTTAGGACTGTGAAAATTAATACAAAAAAAAAAAAGAACCCCCCCCCCAAAAAAAAAAACAAAAAAAACGAACAGTCTGAAGTTTTGATCTTCACTGTCCGACAAATATAAAATATTCCAATTTTCTTGGCCTTAAGGTTTTACATTCTGTTTTTATTGTAACTCTTTACCAAACGACAAAATTTTAGACAATTCTAAATCCAAAGCATTTGCAGACAACAAAACTAACGTGACTCAAAAACTGAAGTTTGTTTTTGGGAAGGGTAGAAAACATTGTGGGAAATGGAGAAAATGCTGGTTACCAGCATTTTCTCCTTTTCTCACAATGTTTTCAAAAGGCTTCTTCCTCAGGATCGTGAAAACCAGGGACTGTTTGGTAAAGGGTTAAGTGAAAAATCCACTTCATTTATTGAGCACTAGTAGAGAATATCAATAAGCTCAATGTTAGAAGAAAAATACAGATATGTATGCAACTTCAGGACCGGTTAGTATCATACACATTCAGGGAAACTTCCAAAAGGCAACTTGTGTTTCTTTTGTAAACTTGACCAAGTACATGTAAAAGACAGGCAAATGATAAAATTTTGTGATAGATCTATGTTTTTGGACATAAGACATCGTAATGTGCATGATAAATTCTTGTTTTGGAATTATAGTGCAATTTACCCTTAGTCTGCTAAGCACGACTCAAGAACCTCTTGAAAATCAAGATCAGATTGCAAAGTCTGATCTTGGTTCTACATTGTCCGATAACGAGATATGTTTCACCAGTAACGGTACTAACGGTTCTGAAGTTTCATTTCACTTATTTAGCATGATTAGGCTTAAAAAAAAACGGTTGTGGATTTTTGGTGTCTATCAATCCAATTTTCTCACCAGTAAGGAAAACATGAAAGATAGCCCGAAACAACAGGTTCTAAGTTTTCATTTTTCTCTTTATTTTTCAACGTTTTGGTGAATGAACATTAAAGAGATTCCTACATGTAAACAAGTCGATGAGGTATCGATAGCTATTCTACAAAGCATATAAACAAATGAGCTATTCTCTTTAAAAAGAGGCTGCATCTGCAAAAAGTATTGACCCCTGTCAGCCTTTGCGGACAGCGAAACTATCGATACTTAGCTTTTTTTTTAAAACTTTCTGCATGTTCAAGGAATATTCTACCTCGTGAATCAGGGGAATCTTTTAAATAAACTTTTTAGAAGTTTTGTTGAGTATAAGTGATAATTACGTGCAGGTTTATACCATGAATGCTTACTGGGATCTTGGAATAACTTTTGCAGAAGGATTTCCCCGATCTTATTGATTACCAGTCAAATGTAAAGTTTATCGTCAGAGATAAATAGTGAAGTGTCACTTGCGATAATACAAGTGCTTCCACGGGCGATAACACCTTATTTCCTCAGCTAGGATCGTAGATCTTATCAAAACTCTTCAAATTAGTGTCTGGAATTTCCTACATAGATAGTAATTTTATTTTCCCACCTTAGCCCATAAATCACGGACCTGTAAAGTAGCCATAATCAAAATGTCTCTGATCTACATAAAAACAAGGATGCAGCTGTGCAGCTTCTATCCTTTATTTCAAGTATTAACGGTATCAAAAAGCAGGTATCCACTTAAAAAAAATTCTGTGGTTTTTCAGTTGTCCAGAAAGGAAATGTCCTTCATGGCAATTCTCAAATTATGTCCCATGGTCAGGATTGTTCTGTGGAAGGTCATATTGTGTTTCAAGTTATAAAGAAAAAAAAAAAAAGATTTTTTCAAAGATTGCCTTGTTTGGAAGACATATTCTAGAGCTTTTACAATGTATGGATAGCAGTAGATATAAACGGAGAGAGCTGGGACAGGGTCAAAATCTAGTACGCTCTCCCCCAAAATCCGATTTTTCCGATGCGTGGGTTTGATCCGGTTTGGGTCTGGCTGGATCCGGTTCCGGTTCTGAGGTCAAAGGTCAGCCATCCCTGTCAGGGTCAAAATCTAGGACGAAACCCGAAAATCCGATTTTCCCTGGCCGGGGGCGCGGCTTCGCCGTAACCCCTAAGATCTAGGTCACTAGGTCAAAGGTCAAGGCAAACTTTCGACTCAAGGCGAGGGTCAAGGCAAACTTTCGACTCAAGGCAAAGCTCAAGGTCAGCCATCTACAAGTTCTAGTTTTTTTAACCACTCCACCCATATCCCCGGCTAACTCTCGAACCCACCCATATCCCCGCTTACTACTACGCCCCATCCCCCCCACGCCGATCACGCACGATGTCGCCATCCAAAATATATCTTCCGTATATAGTGAGAAGATATATTTTTCCTATACTTCCGAATAATCTTCGGGATAATAAGGAATGCCATCTCTAGAGTGAATCTTACTAGATTTATCATAATTATCTAAATTTATCTCCATTACAATCATGACTGATCCTTTAATTCTAACTTTATCAGCATCAATAGGCTTATTATAAGGATCAGGTTTATCAGGGGAAATTAACCCTTCATAAACCCATAAAGCTGGACAATACTTAACACTTATAGTATCATAAGTTATTAGTTTTAAAGATTTTTTTTTCATATACAAATATTTTTTGTTTTTTGTATAAAATAGAGGTGAATCACGATCTTCTTCTTCATAATGAATACCAAAAGGAAAAGGTCTACATTCAATCATATTTATACCATTTCTAGAAATAGTAAGAAAACTCTGTCCCGCCCTATAATAACCGTTATTAATAGGAGTTTTATCTCGAAAATAATAAATTGTTATTAATACTTTTATTACTTCGCAATTTATGACTTTCGATGGCCTTTAGATAATTTTTTATCAAACGAGTCTCGAAAAAGTATTATTTAGCGAGCCTTTGGCGAGCTTAATAATTCTTTTCTTGACGAGTTTAATGAAATTTTATCGCGAACGCTAACGAATGTCAGATTCTTTTCATCACATAACTTCACTTAAAAATTTACTTGAAAAATCGGTAGACACCTTCATATTCATGAATGAGACCGACTCACAGCTTGACATAGTGTGTACGTTCGGAGTTTAAGATAGTTCCAAAGAATCTGACTTATGACTAATTACTTGATCTTGAATTTAAAATTGATACAAACATAATATAAATTACTATCGAATCGATTGGGAAATTTATGTCGGCTGTTGCTTTTTGAAATAATGGACAAGAATACACTGTTCTGAAAAATCATGTTACATAACGCTCCTGTATGACGTCACAAAATCTAACCTTAAACGTGTGTTTGATAAAAGAATTCGTAATAGCTATATTACACTGAAAACAAGAGAGTTCATGTGATAAAGACTATTTTTGTTCCTTTGTTTCATAAACACCGATAAAAAAATCCCTTCTTTACCAGACAACTAAAATTTTTGTGACCACACTAAAAGTATTTGCAGATGTAAAATCAAATGTAGCTGATAATTACTCTTTCTGAAATGTTCGGAAAAAAAAAAAAAATGCGTGAAGAGGAGAAAGATGCTCTCTCAACCGACAAAGCATTGTAGAAAAGGAGAAACACTGGTTCCCCGCGTTTTCTCCATTCCCCACAATATTTTCAAAAGCTATCAGACTCAGGGTCATCAGTACTCGGGAGTATGTGTCAAAGTGTTTATACGATGGAGGACATAAATGTAATCCTAGCATTTGTCTAAAGGAACTAGCACTCAGTAGAGATTACACTTTGCATTCTCGTTGAAAATTTACAAGTTACATTCATACAAAATCAGAATGACCATTCTGTGTAATTAATTCATGACTGACAGTCAGCGAATTCACCAAAAGTTCTAATGAGCAATTAATTATTTAACGTTGTCACTGTATGTGTGCCATTTAACTCACCTTAATATAAACTACCTATTTATCTTCATTTTTTACCACGACGAAAGGTCAACTACAGAAATGTACGATTTGGGGTCTAATAAGTTCACGAGAGGCTTTACAGATTCTCTATTCATACCGAAACTGGTTCTCTCTCGCTTAGTATTTCGTTTCATCTTTGATAACATAATCAGGGACAGAACTAAATTCTTTTATCTAAGTTAATTGGTTTTACTATACATGTAGCTTGATGACTCGGTGTTTCCTGTCAGACAGGAATTTGAAACTTTATCGCATCTTCCGCAGTTGGGTTCATAAAATCTCTAAACTTTACATCAGCAGGTTCTGGCACCTCATATAGTTTCAGTAGGAACTTTAGGTTGTCTCCATACTATATTATCGGTTTTCAGTTCTTCATCACATCAATTATGACCGAAAGCAATACATGTACGTACGTGGTAATTCATAATATTTGTTACCACTACAAGCCAATATTGATCAAATAATGCATATTTGGCATTATACAGCAAATCTGTTAAGCCTTTATCAAGATTGTGATGAAAATATTTGCCATGCTCTGGCAAAAGGGGGCTTAATGCATATCCGTGAAATATGATACCAGGCAAGCCATCACATTATAATGGATCCATAATAGCCACTTTTTTTAACAAGCGACTATTTTATGAGGTAGACTTGCCCTTGGTCATACAGGAAATTGACCAATAGCGAAAAGTTTCGGCCCAGGTCAGCCTGCGCGGACTGCGCAGGCTGACCTGGGTCGATACTTTTCGCAATTGCATTAAGCCCCCTTTTCACAGAGCATGGCTCATTCATTAAAACAGGGTCAAGACGATAATTTAAGGCCAATAGGAAAACGCAGGCACAAAACGTAAATGAATCAACCTGATTTTCTGCTGCAACTGCCTCAGTATGAAATGCTTCACGGATGACTTTTTCGCCATCTTGGGAAAAAAGATAGTGCGCATGCTGTTTTGATGTAGCTCGTTGTTCATGTGTACTGACGTCAATTCTAAGTTACGAGTTGTAAAAGTCTTTGGTGAAATTGATGAGTGTCAAAATTAAATTTCTATATTTTCAACTACAGCCCATTCCCCTTTGAACATACATGTGGAGCATGGAAAACTGCCAGAGCATCACCAAAGTCAGCTTGTAAAGACGAAATTCTTTATGACTCCTGAACTAGTGTATAGTTTGACCCCAACTAAGCATGCCGACGGTCTTCCGACAGAAACGTAATAGGTGCCATGTTTTATTTGAATACAGATATAAAGTACAGGAAAGAACAAGTAAAGAACAGAGACTCAAAATTGCTCTCCTATTCATTTAAGTTTATGCCGATGTAATAAGGTTATCATTTCAGCTTCACCAAAGTGGTTCTACTCTTATCCATAAGGACACTTTTTTAAAATTTACTCCTTGGTCTTTTTAACTGATGAAGAACAATATGGGTCATGCTCTGTGAAAAGGGTCCAGACTGAGAAGTCCGCGCAGGTTAACCTCGACAGTTATATTTGCTATCGGTAAATTTTCTGCATGTCCACGGAACATTCTACCTCATGATTCAATCGGTTGTTAGACAAAATGTATTTTATGGATCCATAATTATAATTGGCTTGCAACACGCGAAAAGGGGCATTTGGACATTTGCGTAAAGTGTCGTCTAGGATCAGCCTGCGCAGTCCACGCAGGCTAATCCGAGACGGCACTTTACGACTACATTAGATTTTGTACTACAGTAGACTTACGCAAAACAGAAAATTACATTAAAACGGAAAGTGCGGTCTCGGATTAGCCTGCGCGGACTGCGCGGGCTGATCCGAGACGGCACTTTACGCAAATGTCCGAATGCCCCTTTTCGCCTATTGAAGGCCATATGAGGATTCGAATAGACCGTAGATGCATCAAAGCCCCTTTTCCCAGAACATCGCTCAAATATTAGTATAAAGTTTCATATAAGTAGTTACCGATTTCTACGACTGGCCAGAGGATTAGTTGGATAGAAAATGGACTTCAATTATCATGTCAAGAACACCACTTCTCTCAAAAGATGTTTGAATTATGATGTCAAAAGCTTGGCTTCAGTTGGTACTATTGATGTAGTTATGCAAAAGTTACGTCCATCGCCAAAATTGACTACTTTGATAATTGTAAGTCTGATTGCTGTATGTTAAAGCTATGACAGTTTGTTTTATTTCCTGTATTGAGAGTTGTAAGTATTCCACAAATCTGGTAATTAAGTTCGAACTATAAGGGTTGACTAATCCACCAAATAATGAGCATTCTTCTTTTTCCATTGTGAAAAAGCATCATGGAAAAGCAAGTTTCCATATATGATTTTTAGACCCGAGTGGCAACATACATACAGGTATTGCTGGCAACATCATGGAAAAGCGACGATTGGAAGTTTAGTGACAATTTGAATTTTTGTTACTTTCAATAGATACAACCTTCGACTTCACATCAACACGCTGGCCTCCCGAAAAAAGAGCGTTTAAGAAAATATTATTAATTCAAAGAAAACAAAAAGGAGAACACATCATACGTTGTTTCTCCTTTTTCTAACTGATGTCTAGATTCATTCTATATGTATCTATTCTAAATTTCAAGACAAACCTTCCCATCTAGCCGAGACAGGCCGCCTGAGCCGATTAGATGACCAGTGTGGCAAATTAAAGACGGTTAGAAATGTTGGTAAATATTGTCAAGGGCCTACCAGAACAACAAGACAGACATATTGCTTCAAAATGAAGAGGACGTCATTTATTCTGGAATTGTGACTTTTCCACTTCTTCACTTCTTTCAAACCTAAAGCAGCACAAACTGCACTACTGACAATCCCACAGCTAAATTCTGAGTTTTGTCTTGTTTCAATTTGCAGTGCTGTCTTTGAGCTGATTTCTATGGGAACTTAATTTCCTTGTAGGAAACGTAACAACGGAACCAGGTGAATTTTAACTGTAGCGCATGGTATTTAAATAAATGAACCTCACCCACGCACTACTTGTCAAACCTTGACATCCAAGGGGTATTTGTCAAAATTTGACAGATCATTATGAGGAACTCAATCTCTTGCTGACGTGAGGGTGTCGGTCAAAAGTAAAAAAAAAGTCCTGTTTTAAAAGAATGCAAAGGTCAATGCAAAAGCAAGTGGGTATCTTTGATTTATCAAGCTTTCTCAATGTGACATAGACGCTATCTCGTCACTTTAAGGTTTTTCCTTTATGCAATTTGTAAAGGTTACTATATAGATTTATAAAGCCTATACAATAATTAGTCAATCGATTGCAGTACCGTTTGTCAATGAATGGAATGATTTGTTGATCAATTATGCTGTTAAATATAGATTTATACTTTCACCGCCATTAACTTTTATCTGAGCAGCGTAAAACAAAGTCAAATTACACAGAATGTGAAATCTTATCTTGGATCTAAACCCTCATGCTACTCGATTGTTTGACCGAAGAGTTGAATTTATCTGTTTAGCAGCCAAACGCTAAAAGGCTACCCTGTATTTGTTTACATTATGTTCTCCTTGTTTATGGCGAAGTTTCAAACCACCTTTGACACAGCGGCATAGATGTAAAGCTATGCAAGCGGGCAGACAGGATGGCAAGCTTTACAAGCAGCTATATTGCCGTAGATAGGACAAGAAGCATACATCTTCTCGGAATCAGCTGTGACCGCGCGGACGCCTTAAGGGGTAATTTTAACCCCCCCCCCCCCAAAAAAAAAAAAAAAAAGAAAAATGTCTGGAGCGAGAAAACAATTCCTCTGTTTAGACAAAAATCTAGCTGATTTTAATTTCTCTCAATTAAGCACTTCATGACCATGAACTTTACGTCCGCCACGCCGATTGTTCCATAATGGGTTCGAATGTTGTCACTGTGTCAACCGATATGTCTACCCCGAATTTATGTAATCCACATCTTAGTATGACAATACAGTCCTTTCTTAAAAGAAATACTCAAGAACCGAAAGTTTATTCACACATACACGAGGGCAGAAATGTTGTACATGGAAACACTCATGTTTGTTTTTGTCCAAAGGTAGCTTGCAGGAATTTCAAAAGTTGTTTCTTTGATTTATATTGGACTGGATGAATCGATTATTATTACTTTTTTTATGTGGAAAAAATTGTCTTGATGAATGCAACAGTGGACACAGAATATATGTGCACCGTCTCTATCGAATCATTTCGTATGTAACACCAACTGCTTTCAGTAAGGGGCTTCAAGAGATAAAGTAAGTAAACTGTTCTCGGCTGACAGTATTTAAAAAAAATACCCGATAATAAGAAAGCAATATACCGCCAAAAATGTCTTAAACAGCAATCGAATGGGAACAAACAGAATCTACGCTACGTGCGCAAATATTACAATGCGGCCCAAAAAGATAGTATTTCCTGTAGGTGTAGTGAGCATTTTCGCATTTAGCAATAATTTATTCATATCGATTGTTACTCGAAACCTAAAGTCGTGTTCATTAATCGAACGTCTTATCATGGTGTAATGAACTAAATACACATTAAAAACATTAACATGATAGGTTCACCATTAACAGACAAAGTAAACATAATTCTGTTTAAGAGATGTCAAAAAATAGATTGTATAATGTTAATCATCAGATTTCGCTTCAGACTGTCCTTTCAGAGCAGAAATGCGACAATTTCATAATGTGCCATTGAATTACATCATTTACGGTCCGAATTCTCCCAATCATGCGGACGTAACGGAATTCTCCAGAGGAATGCCACCGGAATAATGCAAACGAGATTTCCGCCCTAATACACACCGGTTGGTGATTTCTGATCATTAAGTGGACAGGTCAAGAAAGACAGTCATTATGAAGACAGATTTTTATCTCGCCCCATTTGAAAATCAGATGTCCGTGTTTTGTTCATTACCAAATAGGGATTTGGACGCAATAGTACGTGTATTGTTTAACATGGACGGGGAAAATAGGATTCTTTTTTTTAAATCTAATGTAGTTTTGGGGTTGGTTATTGTAGCCCATAGATATGCTGTGTTTACGTTTAGCTCCGGTGAAGTACAGGGTAGGATTTTTTTTTGCACAAACACAGAGTCGCTTGAAAATGACGAAAAATATACAGGCATGAAGGGATGAGAGGTGATTTTTTAACTTTTGTATACATATTTTGATCAAATAAAATAACAAAGTTGGAAGTCGGATACATGGATGGTCGGGTTAGCGGAAGCGCATTTTTTTTAAAGCACATATATGAGTGTGTTTGTTTCTTTTTTGTTGTGGTTCATGTAGCATTCAGCTACCGTTTTCATAATTTTTCATCAATGCTCTGATTGGGTGATTTTATCTTAGAAATACAGTAACATATTTGCTGCCAAAAGCTAGTTTGAAATGCAAAGAATTTGAAGTAATTGCAAAGCATGCAGGTTTCAGATATAATACAACTGCGCCATGCTCTTTGAAAAAAGAGACTAGATGCATCTGCGAAAAGTATGGACCCAGGTCAGCCTTCGCAGTCCGCGTAATTTGGTAAATTTTCTGCATGTCCAAGGACCATTCTATGTCATGATTCAGTCATTTGATAGAGAAAATGAATTTAATGCATTCATTGCTATGTGTTGACTTGCATTGTTTGATGCATCACGGAGATGCATTAAGCTCCCTCTTGCCAGAGCTTGGCTCAATACTTAATTGACTCTGGCTGGAACCGAAACAATCGGATAAATAACGGCCTTTTGATAAGCTTTGTACTATTATTACAGACATAACCTGGAAATAAGCAGAACCGATTCCAAATTTTTATCAAAAGGAGTAAAAAACAAAGACTAGGAACACCAAACTGTGTTACTGGACTGATTCACAAAACTCTGCAAATGCTTTCAACAGTGACTAGGATAAACTTTTTGTCGCCTGATGAAGAGTTTAAACTGAGTTAAAAACATCCAAAAGTGCTTGTTAACACGCTAGTACATTTTACCCAAAAGCATGCCCATTTAAAGCAGTCCTTCAAATTAACTGGTATATTTGATTTATTGCATTTTAAATTACTCCATAATCGCTAAGCACTTACTTTCAACGCCTACTTTTCCAGGTCTGTATCGGAAAGAACGAATCTTGAGTCTCACTTGAATCTCAGCGTTAGCTATTTAACAGTGCAATCACCTCAAGGTACAGCCTAATTACGTCCTAATTACATGACTCTTCCCGGGAAAAAAATAATGTCGATTGTATTAACGACAATCCGATAATCTCCTGTCATCCGTCAATTCATCATAGTAATACTGTCATGAGGTTACAAACTTAGGGTGTTACACTCGGTGACCGTTCAAGTGTTCCGTTTAACGAATGTTCACCTGAACTGTGGAGGCTAGCCAAGTCAAGCTGTAAAGATGTCAACAACGGCGGAAACTGTGTCTGTAGTCGGGTCCTTGAAATACATCATTGTACGAGTCTGACACCTGTATCTGAGAACAAAATTGGGGATCTCTCATATAAAAAAAATTTTGGGCCACGTTCTGACACAAGGGAGTATCCAGCTTACCAACTTGAAATGTCTGAAATCGCGACATGCTTTTCTTGTAGATAATGTTTCCGCTATCCGTTGGTACAATGGATGTTAATATTGGTAGTAAAATGACTTGAAAACGGCGTGAAGTACATGACTAGTGTATTGAAATACATTACGAGATGTTTACCTTTCAGTGTACTAGTGTGTCATATATGATTTTAGACACTGTCGCTCGCCGTTCACCTGTGAGAGACAGAAGTACACGCGAGAGAGAGAGAGAGAGAGAGTGGGAGGAGAGGAGGACGGGTTTAGATACAGTCTAGTTTTCTTGCTATTCTAATCCACTACTAAGAGTAGTATTTAAGCTGTGGTTGGAGGCGTATATTCCTGAATCCTTCGATTCATGCCTATAGTTCTCGGATGTAACTAACGGATCCCTCTCACATTTCCAGAACAATTATTTCTCATCAAAAGTCTCGACACCGATATTTGCCGTTTGTAATTACACACAAAATAACCTATATAGATTTACTTAGATTGATTTAGTATGGTAACAGCCAAAAGTCGGCTGTAAAACAGCTTGCTTTTACATCTCAATATTACAACGTCTTGACATAAACGCCATTACTTTACGTCAGAGCGTGACAAAAAAAGATACCAGTGTTTCAGTTCCAAAGATTTCTTGGTTTCTCCGTGTTAATTATAACAATTACTAAGTAAATAACAGTAATTACCTATTGATCACTTTTGTACTGTAAACAATGTCAAAGTGGGCCTAAATGACCTGGTTTTCTTGCAGGAAACAAGATCCAGTAGCAGGACATGGATTTCCTTACAAGGAAGCAATTCGATTATGATTTCTTTCTCTCTTTGATTCAGGACTATTGATTTTTACAATTTAGCATATTGAAAATAAATAGATACCCTTTGCCTTTTCTATTTGTTTCAGACCCCTCCAGCACCTTGCATGCATGTCAAATTATCATATTGCAAAGAAATTTCTCGCGATCTGATTGGATAATATGCCCCGCACATATATTCCTCTACACTGGCAAAATCCACGTAAAAGCAGTTTCATTTCGGGAGTCCCAAATACATAACTATACTTTCAACACAAAATCCAAAATGGCAGCGTCGATCAATACCAGTCGCCCACAAGACAAACATATAGAGTAGCCTGCACCATAGTTTTACTATGTTTCCCTCGATGGTGTCATTAAAGCGGAAAAATGAATTATTTTTGAAAATAAATAAATATAGTTACATATATTATCGTTTGTTGTCATATAAAACAAATACACGGGATTAAAACGAGCCATTCCTTCGAAAGGTGAGCAAATTTGGAAGTGTCGAAACTCATACATTGTAACGTTAAAAGGATAATCTAATAGTCGTTTGAGGCAACTAATGGTCGTTCACTTTTGCCAGCAAATCATTAAAATACATAATTTACCCTGAAGGTGTTTAAATCCATGTTGAAATAAAATTACGTCGAACGTCTATCGCAGTGACATCATCATATATAAATTTATGCACCAAACTCCACGTTTTACCAAGGTTTCAGTGACCTCAGTCCTCAGTGGCGTCATTTTTCAATGAATTGGGTCACTCAGAAGGGAAATTCTATTACGTAAGCGTACTCAAATCGTGAGACCATAAATAAGGGAAATTTTGCCGAATACACGTTGGAATGGTAAATCTTTGCAGTATAACAATAACTTTTTCACGGCTGTGGCGAATTATGTCGCGTACAGCCATGTCAGCCTTTTGTCAAGTTTAAATCAAAAAGGTAAAAGAAGTATGCGTAACTTTAGAACTAAATCCATAATGTTGAAAGGTAGTCAAGATTAGAGGAGAACAAAGTTAAATGTAATTGCTAACCGTTAGGAAAAGTTTGTCTGACGGCTGAAGAAATCATTTTCTTTCTTTCAACAATGATAAATTACGCAACAGCCTCTTGCCATATTTCACCTTTCTTTGTATGAATGGATACCATAATTTCGTACAGGACGTGTCTGCAATACACATATATGTACATGTGCTAGCACATTAGCACATGTGTACCAAGTAGATTTTGTTGTATATACAACCATCCAAGTAGTATTAATTACCATTCATTTTTTTTTTTCCCTAAGAATTTGATTTGAAGCGTATTTGGGTAAAAGTCTACAATAATCTTATAACACTGCATTTTGAGGAAGGCTCCTTTGAGGACAAAGCAGTATTCACGCAGGCGGTATTGTTATTATGGATTAAATCGAGATTTTAATCCAGAAATACTCTGTCCCACAGAAAAGTGTTTTGTTTTCAATCTTTACAATACGACATGAATCTAGACTTGTCCCATATGGAAATATTTGCACACGACTAACTGAATATGGTCTAACTAGACTAAACAAGATTTTTTTTTTTAAATAGTAGAAAACGTTGTCGGATAACGAGAAAATGATGGTAATTAGCATTTTTTTCGTTCTCCTACAATGTTTTCAAAGGATTCTCTTTCAGGGTCCTTAAAACTCGGGATTGTGTGGTAAAGAATCATTGTTGTATGCATTTTCTCATTGCACTCCAAACCTTATCCTTTTTTTCTTTAAAATACATTTAGAATAAATATTCCATACCATTCGCTTTAAAAACAAATCGCATATAAACAAGGTAAGGGAATTTTTGATATTCAAACCTAACTTACTGAGCCCGGTAAGGCAGTCGGTACCGTGCCGGAATTGAAACCGTGGCTTCTCCCCAAAGATTGATGGTAGTAATCTCTATATGATACATTCTGCTCTCACAGCTGATTATGTTTTTGACGATGTTTATGTTAGAGAGTATCCAGTGGCTTCGGAAGAACATTGTGTGAAGCACTGGTAAAAGAATCTCCAGAAACCAGAAAAGCATGGATAGACGCTCTGGCCGCCACGTTCTATCCGAAATAATGTTGAAAAAAGGCGTTAGACGCAAAAAAATCCCCCTATAATTGGCTTGCAACACGGAAAAAGGGCATCCGGACATCTGCGTAAAGTGTCGTCTCGGATCAGCCTGCGCAGTCCGTGCAGGCTGATCCGAAACGACACTTTACGTTTTTATGTAATTTTCTGTTTTGCGCGAGTCTACTGTAGCACAAAATCTAATGTAGTCGTAAAGTGCCGTCTCGGATTAGCCTGCGCGGACTGCGCAGGCTGATCCGAGACGACACTTTACGCAAATGTCCGAATGCCCCTTTTCGTGTGTTGCAGGCCTTATTATACCGAACAAGTATACTTGTAAATTTCAAAACGGGTTTCCATGGGCAGGCGTTGCATTATGGTCAGGAAAGACTGGCCTCATCCCCTCTGTTGGCGATGGTCAGGTTGTATTGTTCCTCAACACGGCACCACAGATGCGCTGTCCTATTCGTGAAACCATAAAAAGGAAAATACATAGATAACTAAAATGTCATCGTGATATGACTCTCATACGCTTAAAATCGGCAAAAAATCCTATTCAAACAGTGATCAGTTAACCTACAAAAACAAATGAGCCATGTTATGTGAATAGGGGGTTATATGCATCAGCAAAAAGTATCGACACAGGTCAAATTACACAG
Organism: Hippopus hippopus; assembly: GCA_946811185.2. NCBI lineage: Eukaryota > Metazoa > Mollusca > Bivalvia > Cardiida > Cardiidae > Hippopus > Hippopus hippopus. The sequence continues at coordinate 32,668,073 of OX328106.1, forward strand.
TCCGCACAGGCTGAATTGGTCGAAACTTTTTTGCTATTCATAAGTTTTCTACATGTCCAATGACAATACCACCACATTATTTAGTCGGTTGTTAAACAATATGAATGTTATGTATCCATACTTATGTCACGGCTTGCTAGATATAATGCATCAGAGAGTTGCGTCTAACCCGCGTTTGTCAGAGAGTCATTTATCATGGTGTTCCATGAGTACACCAAGAATCGAAGCTTAACCAGATACTGACAACAAAGCTTTAATTAACTAGCTTAAATAAATTAATTAGTTGGGAAAATGGATGTACACAGTCAATTTATTTGGGCTGAATTCTACGCTAACGTCCTTAAATTTCTTCCTACAGCTCTTTCTCGTTTATCTTGGCGTTGGACATGACTGAATCAATCCTCCGGAGAACACTCTAATTAGACCATTCTAGGACAAAATCATGTCGATTACCTATTGCCAGCTATCGAATAATGCCCACTTCTCATGAAATCTATCACATCTCTTCAAACACCGATGTTACGGGACTTTCATTTGCCAAATGAACGGATGAAGTAAACCGTTCAACTTGGTCTGTACAATCATTTCAGTGTGAGTAAGATAATCGAAAAAAATAAAAAATGTTTTTCTCGTGAACGCAGTATTTTGAGGAATTATTGATTCAAAAGTATAGAAGTGAAATGTAAGATGTTGCGATTTCTTTTAGGCTTTATTTCAGATAAAAAATAAATATTGCTAATCATTTATAGATGCCACAGTGTCGTATTTTGTGTGATTGGTCTCCCCGTGTTTTTGTGAGTGGGTATTTAATATAAACTCTGCCAAAGTCTATCTAAAGATTAAACGTGTTAAGATTTTTGACACACTAGTGTAAAAGCTCTAAAAGACGCGAATCCCATCATAAACATTTCAATCTTATATATGGCCTGCAATATACGAAGAGGGGTAATTGGACGTTTGCGTAAAGTGTAGTCTCGGATTAGCCTGCGCAATCTGCACAGGCTAATCCGAGACTACACTTTCCGTTATCATATGATTTTCTGTTTCGCGCACAAAATCTGTTCTAGTCGTAAAGTGCCGTCTCGGATTACGCAGGCTGATACGAGACGACACTTTACGCAAATGTCCGAATGTCCCTTTTCGCATGTTGCAAGCCGTATGTATTTTAGTTTTCAAAAATGTGGCAAGTTTAAAGGCTGAATAACTGCCGAGTGTAAACAATTCCAAGTTCATATTACGGACATACCGCATAAAAGTAAGGATATATCTATGAGTCTAATAATGTAATACAGTGCAATCTGACAAAATTCCAGTCGCCGGTAGAAAAAAAAAAGTTACATGTGGCAAATTTTGTTCTAGTTTTACAATAAGTTTCCCTGTCAGCAATTGGAACTTTTACAGATTGCTCTGTAACATATTTTCAGACTTTGCCGCTAGTGCGCGTTTAAGCGTTCTAAGGGTGCACAATAAAATTGCTTAATCCTTTACCACACAATCATGAGTTTTCACGACCAACAGAATGTTTTCTACCATTTCAAAGATAGAAATCTCCCTTTGATATACACTTGATTTGTCGTCTGCGAATGCTTTCAGTTTGTTCGAGTCCAAAATTTTGTCGTTTGGTAAAGAGTTAAACATGTTATACATTTTGAAGAGCTCAGATGCTCTAGGTGTAACTAGCTGTGACAATGAATAAATTTCATGCATATTTATGTGGATCTCTCATATTAAGTTTAAACAGAAAAACTTTCACCCACTACGTAATCGAATGAGCTTACTTTGTGTGCATTTGTTGACAGTATTTTTAAATAAATTTTTCAGATCTATGACCCTGATAACCAACAGGGGCACAAAAGCTTGAGACAGTTTTTGATTATTGAGGTGAAAAGAAGTAAAGTTTGAAAACATGCAAAAGGGTGTGTATATTTTATCTGTAAAAATAAATGTTTCAGTTATTTCATTTGCAAATGCTTAGATCGAATCGAATTATATTTGATTACATTGGGCACCTTACTCTTCTATCCAAGAATTGTTGTACATTAAAAGATTAAATATGTTCTCAAATGCATTCATACCAACCAAATAAGAAAAGATATTATTCGTTCTAATAATGGTATTTGTCAAATTTTATCAGATCGATTTTGAGTCGTACAATAGCAGTGCGCTTATTGGAGTGCCATGACAGATTTTGTACATTGAGACAGAAAACATCCCACAAAAAACTACAAGGATTTCTGGACAAGAATTTCCCAGATACTCAATTAGGCTATTCGACAGAAAACAGTTATAAAAATTTCACAGAAAGAAGAGAATAAATCTTGATACCCCGTAAACTGTGCTTTAATCTAAACAACTTTGCAGGGAAATAAGATGTTTGAGTAATAAGAAAATGTCAGTAAGTTTTGTATACTATACATTTTTTACCCCAACTCATGTCCACATTCATCAACCATTCTTAAGAACATTCACTGCCTTAATTTCGAGAATTTTCTAAATTTTAAAGTAATACATCTTCCAATTGGCTAAACCATGAAGCCAGTCAGAAGTTGTTACTTTCTAAAATCAAGAGTGGAACTAAAAAGGTTCTTATCGACGTATATCACCATTTTTTTTATCGGACAGATTTTTTTTTTAAAACAAAGTTCATCATGTCTCTAGGAGAATACAGTAAAAAAAGATGTGGGTTACCGTGCTCGTTTCTGAGAAATTTGCCTTTGAAAAAGGTATATACAGTTCCAAAATTCAGCTTATATTGGATTTAAAGCGTCTTTTTTTAATAGTCAGTTAAACAGGAAAATAACAGGAAAAATAAACAAATATACATCATTTAATGAAAATTCATATATTTTTGCACAAAAAATGTTTAAAAGCCTGGTTTTGAGCATGGTAAATATACAAATATGCATGTTATATAAAGACCATTGAGTTACAAAGGGAGATTATTTGACTGAATTAATGGTTAATCTTAAATAAATACATACTTTCTAACGGACAGATTTTTCTTAAAATTTCCACACTTATAGTATTTATAATTCTAAACAATAGGAAAAAAATGAAAATGGCACCTATCCGTGCTTATTTCGTCAGAAAACAAGGTTGAAGGTCACTGTGGAATTTATTCTTTCAAGGAAAAAAGCTCAGCAGACAAAGTGGGAAAAGAAGAAATTGCTCAATAGGAGCGATTTCTCCTTTTCCAACAATAATTTTCGAAGTGGAAACAGCTATACTTCCAAAGCTTTAAATATCCTGCCTTTGTTTCCATGTTTGTTGTGTAACGCCGTGTCAGCAGCATTTTAATTATTTCAGGGTGACAATTCAAAGATCCATTTTTTTTTTCTCTTCACCAATACTACACGAAGAAAGTGCTACTTGTTTCAGTGCATAAATAGTATTACCATTATGAGCAAAAAATACATAGGTGCACTTTTGACTCAATATCCACGACAGAAATACATGCGCAGTAGGATGCGCGCGAACATTTGTCATATACGTCGTTAAGAATAGTTGGTGAATACGCACCAAGGAATATGAAAAGTGACAGAATCGATATATTTATGTAAATTCCTAATATTATGACAGTGTACAAACAATATTTTTGTTGCTGTGCGATGTGCTATTTGCAGGCTGTTCCAGAATAATTTTTTAACAAAAAACGCAGGGGGAAATTCCCTTGATTTGTATCAAAGTATCTTTTGATTAAGAAAATTACGTCTGAAGATAAACAACTAAAAGATTTAGCACACCAAGGTTTTTAATGTAAAACTTACATAAAATATAACGTTATTCAAAAAAGTAAGTGTTACATGTTCTGGCACAAGTGGGTTTAAAAAATCCCCGTAATGCATTATATCAAACAAATCATCTCATAATTATGGATCCAGATCTCTATTTTGTCAAAGAGCCGCTTGAAGCATTATGTAGACTGGTCCTTTGAAATGCAGAAAATTGACCGAAAGCAAAATGTCCCGACCCAGGTATACTTTTTGCAGATGCACCAAACCCCTTTTTTTTACAGAGGATGACTCACATACACATAATTTGTACGGTAATTGCCTAAGTCAATCTTTGGTGAGGTATTTGTGTTCAGCGATAATAAATTTGATTAGACCGCTTTGTGTTTTCAAGATACTGTCAAGCTCCGAGACAATAAAGAAAGCCGGGGTAAACATATGAGTCGGGAAACAGAAAAGATCGCCCGATTTAATTAAATCTAGTTTAGACCACTTAAGGTTGATGAATATACTCGGCTCGTTTATTGGATCCATTGACGTCTTACTTTTAGACCCCGTTCAGAGGATACAGATCCTCAAATCGTTGTATATAGGTCAAGTTGGGTACTGTTACCATATAGTAGTGATTTCTTAACATTCACACATTTGAACCGCGCACTATACCTAAACGACTTCATCTGAAATTTCTTAAAAGTCTCCTCGGAATTAAAGTATCTTTGAGTAACGCGGGTGTTTATTTTGAAATTGGAAGATATCCACTTTACATTAACAGATATGTAGCTAAAATCAAATACTAGTTTAAATTATTGTCTACAAGTAATATTATTTTAAGATACATTTACAGTCAGCTGCTAGATGATTGCAGCAAAGATGTAGGAAACTGGCTCAAGCAAGTTAAATATATTTTATGCAACAATGGCTACCTCTATGTATGGGAAAATCCATGGAGTGTAGATCAGGATAAGTTTCCAATGCATTTTAAACAAAGACTTATTGATAGCTTTATACAGTGTGTACTTTCAGATTTGGAAGCTAACAGAGTAGTGACACTATATAAAGTAATTAAGCCGCAATTCGGTTACGCACCGTATCTTGGCCGTATCCGCAGTAAGTGTTTAAGGATACAGCTGATGAAAATACGTTTGTCTTCTCACTCTTTGAGAATCGAATCTGGTAGATATGAAAGAAACCGTCTTGATAGATCTTTACGCACATGTCAAATTTGTAACTCCGGAGATATTGATGACGAATACCATTTTATCCTTATCTGTAACCAGTATTTAGACTGAAGGGTTAAATATATTAAGAAATTTTACTACAAAAAACCAAGTATGTTTAAGCTAATTTCATCACTGCAATCAAATAACCACAGAACAGTGTTCAATCTATGTCTATTTTTAAAAGAGGCTTTCCACAGAAAAGTATCAATCTGAGTTGCATTTAGCAGCCTAAACGAAAGTTGACAACAATTCTTTCTTACGCTATCGTAAATTAAGTCGTTAATATTTTACCCATCCTCAAATTCTGTCTAATGTTTAAATTTTCATTTTTCATGCAATATTTAATTTCAGTATTTCTTCCGAACTACATACGTTACCCATATGTTAGATTCGTTTGATAAAATTTCGAAATTTTCCATTAACGACGTATATGACAAATGTTCGCGCGTATCCTACTGCGCATGTATTTTTGTCGTGGATATTGAATCAAAAGTGCACCTATGTATTTTTTGCACATAATGGTAATACTATTGGTGCTCTGAAACAAGCAGCACTTTCTCCGGGTAGTATTGGTGGAAAAAAAAAAAGGGTCATACACCAAACAAGGAAACAAAGGCAGGAAATTTAAAGCTGTGGAAGTAAAGCTGTTTCCACTTTCAAAATTATTGTTGGAAAAGGAGAAATCACTCCTATTGAGCAATTTCTCTTTTTCCCACCATGTCTGCTGAGCTTTTATCCTATTTTTTTCCTTAAAAAAATACTTCCAAGTGACCTTCAACCTTGTTTTCTGACGAAATAAGCACGGATAGGTGCCATATTTATTTTTTCTTATTGTTTAGAATTATAAATACTATAAGTGTAGAAAGTTTAAGAAAAATCTCTCTGTTAGAAAGTACGTATTTTTTTAAGATTAACCATTAATTCGATCAAATTATCTCCCTTTTTAACTCAATGGTCTATATATAATATGCATATTTGTACATTTACCATGCTCAAAACTAGGTTTTTATATATTTTTTGTGCAAAAATATATGAACTTTCATTAAAATGATGTATATTTGTATATTTTTCCTTTAATTTTCCTGTTTAACTGACTTTTAAAGAAAGGTGCTTTAAATCCAATATAAGCTGAATTTTGGAACTGTATATACCTTTTTCAAAGGCAAATTTCTCAAAAACGAGCACGGTGACCCACATCCTTTTTTACTGTTATCTCCTAGAGACATGATGAGCTTTGTATGTGGAAAGTTTTTAAAAAAAATCTGTCCGTTAGAAAAATTTGTCATATACGTCCTTAACTATACGATGTGCAGACTGATAAAAAGTTCAGTTATTTAAGAAATAATCTTCTTTCTGTCGTGGCTTATCGTTCAATAAACCACGGTTGTGAGTTATGAGGCACAATAAATAATCCACGAGGGCGATAGAGTTGGCTCATTTGCTCATTGACAAGGAAACGTCCTAATTGCATCATCGGTAAAAAATGACGTAATTTCCACGTGAATATCGGGGCTAAACAACTCGTGCACGACCACATGATATTTAATGAACTTTCATTATCAGCATCTTTTCCAGTACACACTTGACTATCGCCAGTGTTAAACAATGTCAGATATGGCAGAATTTAAGTTTGGCGATTTCGACGGTCATTTTGACCAAGATTTTGAGGAAGTAACGACTACTCAACTTAGGGAAATTTCTACTGATTTACTATAGCATTGTTTTTTCTTTAGATTTCAACATATCGTCGATTTACTTCTAAAACCTCGTAACTACAGCTTGTTTCAAGCAGCAGGTGCTATGTTTTAGAGGAAAACCGACCATACAGATTGATCGGCATTTGTTACAGAATTTGTATCTGTGTTTTACCATTTTTCTTCTGTCAACAACGTAAGTACTTGGCATGTGTTAGATCTAATTTAAGTAATTGTTGAATATTAATGAGGGGGTAGGGTTTATGTACGCATGTGCAGTAAATCCAGATAAACTGCGACGTTTAAATGGATTAATGATCAAAATAAACCTGCGTTGGGTAGTTTATAGAAAATAGACGGTCGAAAATTTTCAAATATGAGCCCTCTGATTGGATAGAAAAGTAGGACAAAAACTAAATATCAAACTGATTGTTTAATAGATTATTTTTTTTGTATGATGTATGTGAGAGATTGTGTGTCACGTGTCGTTTGCAGTATATGTATTATCATGTTGTATGACGAAAAACTTTGTTTTAGTCAAATAAATGAATTCATCCTAAACATACTTCACTCAGGGAATAAAGATTTTACAAAAATAAATGCATTTGAATTGACACAGGCGAATTAAAGATTAATCATTGAGGACGACTACTCTTTTTTGATTCATGCACAAACAGCTATTTTTGTATATATTCTATGAGGAAGGTTGTTGTTTGTCCTTCTTTGTTTAGAAGTGTTTGTATTTTTTTATTCTGGATTTTCCGTTTTTTTTTTTCCCCCGATCGTGACTCGTACTTGGCGCAAATAGGTGAGAAAGAGTTAAAAGGAAGTTGTTTGTTGTGTATGCAAACATTTCTAAACTATTTGGCAGACCTCAGTGCTGCTTTTATACTAAAGAATAGGGGAAAAAATATCTTGAAGCGATATCCTGGCGAAATCTTTGTGCTGGCTTTGTCTTCTTACGATTTTCAACATCAAAATTTCACACGAGGAAATAAACAAATAACACAAGTTATCTATTGAAAAATTGAAAATATTAGGACGTAACAATGTACTAAATTGCAGAATAGAAAGAATTAAAAAAAAACTGAGAAACTTTCTCTGTAAGCCCGAGTAATCCTCTTGCTCATTTTAGAAGGACTTGTAAATTATGTAAGGGGGAAAAAAAAAGGAACCTTGTTTATTACAGCTTCAATCACAGCCTCTTACGCTTATCAGAAAAATCGTGTTTCGAGTCAACTGGAAAAAATCGTTGCCCAGAAATAAAGGGAATAATAGTACTTGCCGAATGCGTTTCAGGATAAATTTGCATTTTCTACTTTTTAAAGCGCAGTTAATGCGACTGAACTTTCCGCCAACATACATTTGTTCATTTGAAGTATTCCAATTGAATACAAATACTTCAAAATAAATTGATGGGGGAAAAAGGATAACAAGATTGGGATGTAGGGTTAGAAGCGAGGCGCTAATATTGGTAAATGTCTCCAGGGGAGACCGGTGCTCAGAAATATGACGTTGATTTTTCTTTAGCACAATTAGTGGCTTTCAATCAGTTAGGGTACCTTCACATCATTGGGATGGTGACACTCCCTCACTTCGTTTACTACTTGGATGGTTTTGATAGAATCTAGTTGAGTAAGATTTCGGACATAGTTTGTCTAAGAGGAACGGTGAATCTCTTGTTGATATTGATATATTTTTCTATGGATAAAAGTGAATAGCAACGAATTAAAACAGTTTTTCTTCTATTAGATACATATCGCTTCTGGCTTTATCATGATTTTCGGTATTAAATGTATTATTATTATTATTTTCTTGTAATGTGCTTTTCTTTTAATATTCCCAGGCAGTAACAAGCTTTTTTTTTTTTCAAATAAATTTATTTTTGTTCTGTTTTTAATGATTTTCGACCACCGTATAATAATAATAATAATAATAATAATAATAATAATAAATCGTTTAAAAAAGTTGAAAATTAGTAATATATAGCTCTAAATACAAGGGATTTATTGCTCACATGATATTGTAGGATGGTTTAGAAAAAAACATGTAATTCATTAAGATAAAGATAAATGTTTGGACATAGACGATTTCATGCTGATGATATTCGGATATACAAAAACACGTAAGGATATGTATGGGATATGTACGGACTATTAGCATAATATTTATTTTGTTAACGACGTATATCACAAATGTTCGCGCCCATTCATATTGCGCATTTGTCTTTTTCATGGATAGTGAATCAAAAATGCATCTATGTATTTTTCGCACATATGATGCACTGAAACAAGTAGCACGTTCTCCGGATAGTATTAGTAACGAGAGAAATAATGGATCTATGAACTGTCACCTTGAAATAATTAAAATACTGTTGATAAGGCGTTACAAACCAAACAAGCAAACAAAAACAGGAAATTTAAAGCTGTGGAAGTATGGTTGTTTCCACTTTCAAGATCATTGTGGGAAAAGGAGTAATCGCTCATCATGAGCAATTTCTCCTTTTCCTACTATGTCTGCTGAGCTTTTATAATATTTTTTTCCTTAGAAAAATTACTTCCACAGTGACTTTCATCACTGTTTTCTGACGAAGTGAGCACGGATAGGAACCATTTTTTCCCCCTATATTGTTTAGAATGATAAATACTATAATTGTGGAAATTGTACGAAAAATGTGTCAGTTTGAAAGCATGTTTTTATTAAAGATTAACCCTTTATTCGGTCATATTATCTCCCTTTTTAACACAATGGTCTATATATATAACATACATATTTGTACATTTACCGTGCTCAAAACCGGGCTTTTATATATTTTTTGCAAAACTAAATGAATTTTCATCAAAATGACGTATATTTGTATATTTTTCGGGTAATATTCCTGTTTAACTATTAAAGAAAAGCGTTATAATTCCAATATACATGCAAGCTGAATTTTGGAACTATATATACCAAGAGGCAAATTCCTCAGAAACAAGCACGGTGACGATTATATCTTTCTTTGCTGTAATCTCCTAGAGACATGATGAGCTATGTCTGTGCAAAGTGTAAAAAAAAAATCTGTCCGTTAGAAAAATTTGTGATATACGTCGTAAAATAATTTTATGAATATTGTTTGTAACCTTCCAGTTTGTACTTTGAATGTGACCATAATTGCGACACTTAGTACTATATAAATATATCCAGTGTTTCAAACCCTATCCTTCAGACTCTTTGTCTGGAATTTGAAGCATTTCTTCATGCTTTCAGATTAGTCGGATCTATTTTTTTCGTTTGGTAAAGGCTGACAGGGCTTTGATATATAGAGGACTTAAAGTAGCGTTTAAGAAACGAGTTTAGAAAGATGTTATTTAGTGAGTCTTTTGCGAATGACGTTACATTATGACTCGATAAAATGTTATCTTAAGCGTGTGCAATTTTAAGAAAAATCGTAATGGACTACATTACACATGAAACAGTGGTGGTCATGTGATTAAAGAAATTTCCAAGTATTTTATTTTTTTCTTTTCAGACACAGTTCATCTTAAGGAAAAGAATCGTTCAATGAAAGTGACTTGGATATGAAATAATCAGACTTTGCTGCTTTATGCACCATTCAACTTCTCGGGATTCTTTCAAGAAGTATTCGGTGGCACTCAAAAGAGGTAACAAATAGCCGTGGACCAACTATATATCTGAAAAAACTGCTTGAGATACTGCGACAGTGACTAAATACTTCTCGGAGAAATCTCTTAAACTGCCATTCAAGAGACCGTCGACACGCACAATATTAATCAACCTTAAGCATTCCTAGATGGGACTAAGTAAATATTGGAAGAAATTATGAGGAAACTCGAGTACTTCAGTACAGATTAAATGGAACCCTGTGTGAAAGAAAATTAACTAAATGTGTCTCTCGCACAAAGAAAAAAGTATATCGCAAACTTGCATGGCCGAATTCCGACGAATTCAAACGGTTGTCAGTAGGATCGATAACTTTTGACAGTGCAAAAAAATCAGCTTCACTGGACACACTTTCTTATATCAACTGATACAGGATGCAACTGATTTCAATATACACACGCTTAGGAACAGACACGGAAAAAATTATCAGACATTATCATTAATTTATGTTTATTTTGATACCTCTCTAAATAACATTTCAACCTCATGACACAATTTCGAACTTGAAGAAACAGAAGAAATATCTAACTATAGTTCAGTATGACAGTGAGTCCACTATACGTTATAAACACAAGTCTCAACGACTCCAACATGTTTACTTCTGTTGTTGAAAATATAACACAAACTGTTCCTGTTGTACACAGCAGGACAAATCTAGAAATATTTAGTGTAAAATATGCAAAGGTTCATGGCTACGTCAGCGTATGTGTTTGTCTGTTTGGGTTCTTGGCAAACATAGCCAACATAGTTGTACTTACCCGAAAAAACATGATAACGTCGACGAATGTGATACTAACCTGGTTAGCCGTTGCAGATCTTTTCACTATGCTGGATTACTTCCCTTTTGCCATGCACTTCTACATCTTCAAAGATCCTGACTTGTTTTTTCCAGCTACTCGCGGTTTTGGATGGATTATCTATTTGTTGTTTCACGCTAATTTTAGCGTAGTCTGTCATTCATGTGCGATTTGGCTAACAATTGCATTGGCGTCTTTTCGGTTTATATGTATCTGGTTCCCTACGAAAGGTAGTTTATATTGTACGATTCAAAATGCAAGAAGATGTGTTGCTATAACAGTTGGCGCGGTCCTTATTTTGTGTGTGCCGAACATAATTATTAATGACTATAAGATAGCTTTCAACAATAAGACAGTCGAAGAGCAAAACGGTACAGTTATCGTTCAAGACAAATACTACGATGTGGATTATAGAAGCGGGGGTGCCTTTGATCACATTGACAGACTAAACAAAATGATACAAGCAATATTGTTTAAAATTGTCCCCTGTATATTGCTGACCATTTTGACAATTCTTCTTATTACGGCCATGCACAGAGCGTACAAAAAGCGAATGGCTTTAAAGAATCAGGGCAAGCGAGAAGAATCTGATCGACACGGTGAGCATAATAGGACAACGGGCATGCTTTTAGCTGTCGTCGTGCTATTCTTGCTGACAGAACTTCCACAAGGAATTTTGACCATTCTTAGTCTTTTGCTGACAGACTTTTTTCAGAATGTTTACATGCGCCTAGGGGACCTGTTGGACATTATGGCCTTGTGTAACAATGCCATTAACTTCGTGTTGTACAGTACCATGTCTCGCCAATTTAGAGATACTTTTGTGAGTATTTTCTGTGGTTTTTGTCCCAAGAAAAAGCCTGGTTGGATGAAAATGAAACTTGTGAAAACCAAAACAAGTCAGAACGGGAATACAGTTCTTACTGAAAATACTCATGTGTAGCGAGTTTTTAAGGAATAATCCTCTTATTTGTTAACTGTACAAAAAACTGTATTCCTAATCAGATTGAAACTTGATGCTCAGCGACAGGTAATCGAAAGTGAATCAACCAAGTACAAGCGAGACCAATTCTACATGTGAAGAACCTTAGACGATGTTAGAACGACCCTGAAATGTTTTATAATTTTTTCAGCTTTGATTAATTATCAGAATGTGAGGCTTTAATCATTGTTTTGGAAATACATGTATTTCGGAAATCTGTGTTATTTACCTTTTACCAAACAACTCAAAGTTTAACAACCTTGGAAAAGATGGCTTTCGAAATCATGGTGGGAGAATTAAATTCTTGTATTGCAACATTCCTAGCTCTCCCAAGACAAATCCTATTAGTTACTTTCTAAAACTAGAATAAGACCAATAATAACAAGAATACGGGCCTTGGATTATTTCGTATTTGTTTCCCAGAATTTTCTCCTTTTTCCTTACAATTTTTTTTTAAAATTCTTTCCGCCTTTGAGTCTTGAACACACGTGGTCCTCGGGGGTGATATGTTAAACTCTAAAATTGAATCAGTGTACTTTTTGCGGACGGTATGGATAACATCAGGCAGCAGGAAACACCCTACTAACAGAGTTGACAGAAGCTGTTTGATGGAGGATTTCAGAGAATGGGGACAGTTCATCGACTTACTTAACCCTGCACCACACAGTCCCGACTTTTAACGACCCTGAGGGAGAAGCCTTTTGAAAACATTGTGGGAAAAGGAGAAAATGCTGGTAACCAGCATTTTCTCCTTTTCCCACAATGTTTTCTTTCCTTTCAATGACAAAGTTTAATGTTTTAAGTTACAATTAATTTATCGCCTGCATTATGCTTTCGATGTGGACAAGGTTGAAATTTTGTCATGTAAAGGGTTAACCCTTGTTTTACGATACTTACGATGTTAAGATTTGAGAAGATATTGGAAAAAGAAGAAAATGTTGGTAATCAGAGATTTTTTAACTCCTTTTTTCCAGAATGTTTGCTATACATTAAAGACAAATCCCATCAATTAAGCCACGCTTATGTGATTGTCTGTAAATATGGACCTGGCTAAAATATTATTGTCTGATGAAGAGTTGGCATGGAAACAACAAGCAAACGAATGATTTGCTTCTCATGTAATCAAACTCCAGATAACTCATGCTCTATGAAAAGGGGGTTTAATGCATCTCTGTGACACATGATACCAAGCAGTTCATCACATAAATATATATCAATAACACACATTTTGTCTTACAACCTCCTGATTCATGAGGTAGACTGATCCTTTGACATGCAGAAAATTGACGAATAGCAAAGAAATTCTTTCGAGGTCAGCCTGCGCGGACTGTGCAGGCTGACCTTGGTCGATGTTAGGCTGACCTTGTTGAATACCCTTTGCAAATGCACAAAATTCCCCTCTTCACAGAGCATGGCTAAAAGTTTAATTCTTAACGAAGTATTTGTATCTAGTTAAGTGTACAGTTATTTAGTTAACGTCTTTTTCACACTGGGTTCCCATTATGAGCTAAATATACATTGACAGTAATGATTTTCTGTTTACTCTCAGCACATAAATATGTTATTTTGGTATCTACTTCTTTGGTACTGATTTCAATAATATACTTAAGGACTGAAGAGATTTTTTTTTTTTTTGTTTTCATGGAGGTATGAAAAAAAGTACTTTTGTATGAAACCGCGAAGCGGTTTCATACAAAAGTGTGATTAGGTTTTTTTTTCATACCTCCATGAAAAAGCGGTTTCATACAAAAGTGTGATTACGTTTTTTTTTTTCATGCCTCCATGAAAACAAAAAAAAATTCTCTTCATTCCTTATAATTCAATATCACAGACAACAAATATGCACTTAAATAATTCTAACTGCTCTTTTTTTTGTAAATCCAACATTGCGTAGGATCTATTTATTTACTGTCCTTTTCATTGATATTTCATAGCGCGGTAAAACTGCTCCTTCATGACGTAAAAATGACGTAATTCATGACGTCATTATAGTATTGAACATTTGCAGATTGAGTGGATTTATTATTAGAAGTTCAATACCCCAGAATTAAGTTGAAAATAAGATTGTTTAAACCCAGCAGAATAACAATGGGTTTTCAGCTCTTTCTTTGAATTTACTGTTGGATTCTTTTTTTTTTCAGAAAAAATAATTCAGCTAGCAATTTGAACTTCGGACTCGATATAAAATCAGAATGAAAAAACATTATGAAATCTCGTATACATGTTTGTTTACATTAGTTTGACTGCAAAAGTAGTTCCGGCACTGCTGAATTTTTTTTCATGGAGCTATGAAAAAAAAAATTCAGCCAATCAGAACTCGCCAATGTTCATGAAAAAAAGCTAATATTGAATTATATGTACTTGTAATCATTACTTAATACCAATAAACTCAACTTTTTATTCTTTCCATTATTTTGCAATAGAAATTTAGGTAGGGTAAGATTTAACAAAGTATATGAGCTATTCTCTGGCAAAACGAGTTTTATGCATATCCGTAATGCATTATACCAAGCAAGTCATCACATGATTATGAATCTATAAAAGTCAGTGTGTCTGACAACCAACTGAATAATGAGGTAAAATGTTTCTTGGACATGCAAAAAAAAAAACAATAGCGAAAAGTTTCCATCCAGGTCAGCCTGCGCGGATTACGCAAGCTGACCTGGATCGATACTTTTCGCAAATGCATTAAGACTCGTTGACACAGAGCATGGCTCATACATATGAGCCATGCTCTGGCAAAAGGGGGCTTAGTGCATCTCCATGATACATCATACCTAGTAAGTCATCACATAATTATAGATCCATAAAAATCCATTTTGTATAACAACCGACCGAATCTTGGGGCACACTGGTCCTTTGACATGCAGAAAATTGACCAATAGCGAAAAGTTTCGGCCCAGGTCAGCCTGCGCGGACTGCGCAGGCTGACCTGGGTCGATACTTTTCGCAAATGCATTTAGCCCCCTTTTCACAGAACATGGCTCATATATAGAATTTGTACAATGTCGTCATCTCGTTTTCATACTACAGAAAACGGTGTTCAACACATTGAAAACGACTCGACAGGTTTAATCCTTAACGCTTTACCACATAATTCCGAGTATTAACGAACCTAAGGAGAAAGGCTTTTTAAAAACATTGTGGGAAACTGAAAAATTGCTGGTAACCAGCATTTTCTCCTTTTCCAACAGTGTTTTCTACCCTGTTAAAGCCAGAAATCATCATTTGAACTTAATAGGCCATCTGCAACTGCTTTCAATTTGGTTGAGTCCAAAACTGTCTTTTGGCGACTTAAACAGCCAAAGAGATTAAATGGATTGTCAGCCGATGGCTAAGAAATATAGAATATACATAGAACTTGCCGTGTGAGAAGAAATTTTATTAATCGGCTCTCTGAAAAATGTTTTTAAGCGAGGCTTTGGTATTTTTTGATAAAATTGTTATCCCAAGCGTCAACAAATGTTAGAGTATCTTTATCTCATAGGTTTATTTCAAGAATTACTTGAAAAATTGTCAGATCTTTACGCGAAACCTATATATTCATGAATAGGACCGACTCACTGCTTTGACAAGTGTACGGTGAGAATTTTAAATAGTTCTTAAGAAGCTGATATTTAATTACTTGATCTTTAATCTGAAAAAATAAACCAAACCATGCCTTTATCATAATTATCGATTTCACAGTTGAACTGGTGGAAATTTGTGTCGGACCTTGTTTTTGGAAACAACGGGCAAGAATACAATGTTTTAATAAAGACGTCACATGACGTCACGCTCTTCTATGACGTCGAAAAATCTTATCTCAAACGTGTGTAAGATAAGAAAATTCGTAATGGAAAAAAAAACAACAACAACAAAAACTGAAAACAAGGGAAGTTATGTGATAAAATTATCGCAATTTCAAAGTTCTTTTCCGCCCCCAAAAAATCTAAGTGTACTAGACAGTATAGATCTAACATCACACTACGTTTCTTGTGCAGTGTGATTTTGACCTACACAGCCTTGAAAACCGCACTGAGCTGCATTCAGTAACCCAAGGGCTACTACAAAAGTGGAAGCTTGGGATCATTTTGGAAAGATTCAGACAAAGTGTAAGTTTATTTAGTACTATCTATGTATAGTATTAGAGATATACCGTACTATTTGCAATTTACCATTTTCCACGTGTATTGTTATTCATATTTCTTAGCGTGACTTTTAAACTGTCTGAGTTAAAAGGACATTTACTTTCTTGTTTCCATAGACACTAGACACCATTCATTTGGTTCAAATGAGTTAAAATTCACCCCCATTTGAGAACAAAGTTCATGGCTTGTAAAAATTTTGTTTACTACAAAAGTCCCATGAGCATTTTTTTTTTTTCATGGAAAACTTTATGGAACAGAATATAGGTTGTTTTCATGAGTGGTGAGGATTTCACATATGAAAATACATGTTTATCTCTAAGATAATAAATAAGCTGAATGTTGGCTAATTATATTATTTTCATAGAAAAGTTCATAAAAATAAATTATACATTTGCAGATATAGAATAGGCAAAATTCAAACTATATAAAAGTAAATGTTTGCCTGTTGAAAAAAAAATTCACATCAGCTATCTATTCTTAAACTACGTTATCAAAATACTTGTATATTAAATATATGAGAAATACTGAGTATGTTTGTATGAAAGTATGTCTCTTTTAATGCTTAACTTAGAAAGTAGATAAGCTTCTTTTTCGCAAGTCATCATTTAGATAAACCACTTTAATAAAATATATATGGACGGTTTTCCATAGCCTGTGTAAAGGTACCAACAATGTCTGTAT
The DNA here is from genome assembly GCA_946811185.2 of Hippopus hippopus. Taxonomy (NCBI): domain Eukaryota; kingdom Metazoa; phylum Mollusca; class Bivalvia; order Cardiida; family Cardiidae; genus Hippopus; species Hippopus hippopus. The sequence goes on from OX328106.1 coordinate 32,684,968, forward strand.
TACTTCCTACTGCAGTCTTCTAACTACGATCTACATAGATCTTAGGCAATATAAATTTGATGTGTTCCATAGTAAATTCCTTATCGTCTTTGATAAAGTAAAATCTGAAACGAAGGAAAATTGTCATTTTGGAACAAAGGCTAGGATTGCTTCTTTTGTCCGAGTTATTTATGTTATGTTTCTCAGTTTTGATGCCCTTAATTTAAGAGTTGTAGTTTGTCAAGTAGTAGTTATTAATCCGGCCATTTAAATAATTCTTACCTTATTTGTAAATAGATTGAGCATGTAAATATTTTTTTCAGTTGTTGACGATAACAATTGCACAATATATGAACTTGTTATCACGTATTGAACTTATTTGTATTTTCCTTCTGACATCCTTACTTGGCATCTCAAAACATTATAATTTAAAGAAAATGGACTTGAACATAATGCTGAAATTAAAACAAAGATAGTAGGGGAGTTATTACTTATAGCTTTTTGTTACGATTATACTTCGTTGGGGCGACACAGTTTGTTACAAGATAGGTTAGGTTAATCCCCAAAACCGTTGTAATGCACATTCATACCGATGATAACAGCGTATCGCTTAATCAGGTTTATGTACATGTGATGTTCTTTATGGTAAAAAAAAATGTGAAACTGTCCAAATTTAGCAATTCCACTCTTGTCGCAATGTTTCAAAAGCTACTAGTGGCTGGAATCTTGAGATTCAGAGCTTGAACTTATGTTTTGCAGGGTAAACATATCTGATAACTGAAATTTTTGGATCAATTAGCATCGGTTACCGCGATTATATTGTACGGGTCGGGTTACGATGACATTATTAATCTCCTGACACAATGGTCGGCGTAAATGGAAATCTATTTTCATTCGATTGTATAAATATTTGGTTGGTTTAAATTTAGTGATTTTTCCGATTCCCTTTGTAACTGTCTAAAATATGCAATGTTTACAGCAATGGCATTGATGTCTATTATCCCTCCGACTGCTAAATCAATGTTGTTTTCAGATTGTTTGGGGTTATAGGTTTCTTTTGCATAGAATAGTTCTTTATAAAAGAGTAACAATATCAATCTTGATGGATGACTTGTATTTTTTCATTCTACCTTGTTTTGCGGAAATGAATACTGTTACTATTGAGCTAGGTTACTTTTCTTTTTCACCTAATTATTTTTGTTTCGTTGCGTGTGTAAAGAGATTTGCATCGGATTCGACCTTCAGTCTCATCCGATACGGACCTCCTTACACGCTCAACTGGATCTGATCGGACTACACAGAAATGCAGACTGTAATCTATCTGTAATATACTCTAGAACTCTGTGATGTTTGATGAACAGTGTGTATGACATATTGACGAGAATTAGACTATACATAAAGTGACCAGTAAAAATGCACAAAAAACCTTCCATGTCTTCCGTTTTTATTACTCGTTCGTGATTATCACTCTGAAAAAGTTCCTTATTCCATCAAAACAGATGCTCTTTTCGTAAAAACATTTTAAACAGCGTAACATTTTACTGATGATAAGTTCTTTGTTTTTGTATCTTTGTCATTTGTTATACAAAAACAACAATTTGTGACAATAATTGATATAAGAAAACGCCAGAAAAGTTTGTCGAGGGAAGAAAAAAGGATTCTAATACTTAAGTAAAAAAGATCTTGTTACAAAAATAGAGCAGGCACCCCTTGCCAGCACCTATGTATGTCACATGAACAAACAAACGTGACTGGTCTTTGTCTCGTTGAACAGTTCATTGTCTTCTAATGTATCGTTGTATGTAAATTTAACGGCTATGATCATGTAGATTAACCACAGGCTCTGATGAGGGGTTTAAAGCATACAGCGAGTCACATAATGTGCATTTACCTAAAGCACAAGCCTATTATTTTTTATCATATACTAAACAATCACCCGAACCACTGTCTGAAACGTTGCATAGTTCCAGGTCGAAGCCTGCACAGGTAATTTGAAAAAATACCTATTCTACCTGTTTACTCGGGCAGGCAAATCTATGTGTCTTGCTTTTTCAATGATAATTTGTGTGTGCTCACAGTCAGCATGTACATGTGGCAACAGCTTTACTAAATAGGCTAAACGATGTTTTTGCATACTGTTCAGAAAGAGCTACGCTAACACCCTGTGTTTTCTCGAATCTATACTAATACGAACGGAGCGAAATGACCCTTCAAAGTATCAGTTTATATATATCGGATTATTTCGTAAAAAATGGCGTAAAGTTTGTTACGGTCCGTATACGCACGTGTGAAAATTTAAGTGAGTGTTATTGATATTTACTATATACCAGTAAATTTTCCTGGATCAAATACATGCGTTGAATCGGATGAAATAACACACGACAAAAAAAAAAAAAATTCCGTATCTACATGCAGTGAAATACGGTCCCAAATATGGTATGATGACCTATCTCAAGCACGGACTAAGCATGCATTGAGTCGCTATTTGATTGTTTAAAATGTTACGCTGTAATATTAATCCGCCATTCATAAAAACAGAGTTACTACCATCCGCACTATTAATTGTCTCATTTTGTTTGCAATTTTCGAATAAAATGTCAATAATTGCAAAATGTTGTTGTTGAAAGTTGTAGGTATATAATAAAAGGAATATTATGTTGTAGTTACTTTCCTGGTACTTGTATTTCACTTCTCGCTTTGTAAGAAAATTTTGACATCGCGCTCGACGACCTTCGGTCTCGGGCGATATCGAATTTTCTCACACTGCTCGAATTAAATACAAGCACCAGGAAAGTTACTACGACATAATATTCCGTATATATTTATACTATTTGTTTCGGAGTATGAAAAATCAAGAAACTTTACAAAACGACCCATTCTTTCCGTAACTGACCTCAATTTTTCCACATATCTGTCTTACATAGCATTTCATGTCTTCGTAATGAATTTTACTATCGATTTTGAAACGTTAAATCAAGCTTTGCTTTTTTATTGTATGCCCGGCTTAAATGGTCAAAACATCCCGTTTTGTTATTTGCAGATATTGCTTCCGGTCCGTATCAACCACGGCCATAATTTCTTGGCAGTGTTTCAAGTTAACATCTAGTTACTGGGGTGCATTGTATTAATGGCTGTACATATACGCTATTTATGTCTTACGATTATCAATGGGCCCCTTCTATCATGGGCATGTTATCTATCGTGTAAGTCCGCGTGTGAGAATCAAACTCTCCGAAAATTGTATGTTTTGTAAAAATGTTGATATAATTTGATGTTCTTTCGAACAAAATGTCGATCACTCAATCCCCTGTCAATCTCCTGTCAACACTGAAAGGTCCTTTTAGGCCATGTATATTAAGTCAAATTTGGCTGGAACTTTCTACAGCCCCATAGCAGCAATTAGTCAGGCGAATCTTCTTATGGCTAGCATAATTACCTCCCATAAATGAATGTAATAAGGCCTTCGCCATTTATGTCTGGCTTGTCTTATTTACTACTCTTTTTTTGGACTTGCTGCTCAGAACAATGTCATATGAAATAAGAACTTCAATTTATATGAGCAATGCTCTAGCAAAAGAGGTTTAATGCAACCTCGTGTTTAATGCAACCTCGTGTTTAATGCAACCTCGTTATGCAGCATATCAAGCAAGTCATCACCTAATTCGCCCGGCCGGCTAGCTCAGTGGTTAGCGTACCTAACTCGTGACCTGGAGGTTGCGGGTTCGATACCCGGTTGCGGCAAACTTTCTTTCCGGCGATTTTTCGCCTCTCACCTCTGATGCATGTGAGAAAAATAGTCAGTGTCTTTGTAAAGAAAGTTGTGTTAGTACGGATGGGAGAAAGCCAGGAAAGACATGGGTGCGTCACTGACCGCCATGATATGACCTAAGCTGTTAAACAGCGTTAAACTCCAATACAAACGTCACCTAATTCTTGATGAAACCCACTCTGTCTAACAACCAAGTAAAGCATTAGGTAAACATGTCCTTTGACATGCAAAAAATCGACTAACAGCTAAAAGTTTCGACTTAGGTCAGCCTGCGCCGACTGAGCACGCTTACCTGGGTCGATGCCTTTTGCAAATGCATTAACCATTAACCTTTCCCCCTTCCCCCCCCCCCTCCCGTTTTCACAGAACATGGCTCATATATAAACCTATAGGCACAAAATACTGATTTAAAGTATTCACCCGTAGGCTGTTAAGTGCGACTCACTGACCTTTTGCGTACAGTGTAGATCAAGATCAGACTGCACAGAACGTGCAGTCTGATCTTTGATCTACACTGTCCAATAAGGAGATATTTTCCTCCAAAAATACCTTTGAAATAGCAAAATCTTGGTTTTTACTATCGGCTTGAAAGTTTTATTTTACTTATTTATGGGTTAATTTGAATCCGGTTTTACGCCGGGATCAATGGTACTTAAGTGATATTACGGCGAAAGCTTACTTGCTAACTAGCATTTTTTAAATTAAAAAATTCTAAGCAGGACATATGTTGTTCTCTAAAGAATCTCCTAGGATTGATAAGGTTGTAGATCTTGCCTTGGAAATTATTTATAAAAGGAAGTCATTAGTCCGATTTACCGAATAAATCAGAATATTTCCAAAAAATGTCTGTGTTTGATAAATGTTGGCTGTCACAGGGGAGTTACGCCTAATTAAAAGTAGGACTTTAATAACATGGTCAATGATATAAAACGTCAATTAAAAGATCTTGATTTAATTAATTGCAGGTTCTTATATCACAGGATGAAATTATTGTTTTCTTCCCATGAGATTGCGTCGGAACTAATTGGGGGTTATTTAATATGACTGTTTCTTGCATAAATGATTAAAAAAGATGATTAAAAAGTATGTTAGATTCGATTTCAATCAGCTAGTTCACCTCAATTAATATGTTACGAGGTTGTAATTACTAAACAGGGTTTTTTTTTAATCCAAATACTGTAGCTGATTGCCTAACTACATCTACCCTGGTCCGTATCAAGAATCCATTTTGAAGAATTGTCTGCCACAATGATCTTAAACATACTAGCGCCCATGTAAATCGATTAGTAACGATATCAGCAACCACGAGGAAGGATTTCACATCTTTCAACCTGTCGGTGAAAGCTTCCAGCGGAATTAATAGACTACATTAAAATTTGAATGTACAAACTGCTGGTCAACTGAAATGTACTTAGAAAGATTTCGATAGAGAATTGTGACTTTTTTTTTTTTCTTTAAGTGAAGCTTATAGTTTTAAGAACTGCAAGGCGGTGTACTTCCAGCTAAGAAAAGTCACATGTAGGTGCGTATCACCCATCATAAAAATATTGACCACATCATTTTACAATGGAGCAGGAGTGCATATCAAGATCACACTACACGGAACGTAGAGTTTGATCTCAGATCCTTAAAGTCTGATTTTGTAAGAAATGTAAAATCATTTTAGAAAATACAGTACCTGCCTCTAGTCTCCTGCTCGAAAATGACAATTTTAAATCACGGTATGGCCCGAGTGCGATAGCCCACTTAGTAACGCTCAGAGCTTGACACCCAGAGTGTTGCTGGTTCTATACACCAGCCTGCCAAATTTTGTTCAAGGTTTGATGATATTAATTGCGGCAGGATTGATTTCTCTCATTGCGACGATTCTCGTGTGGGAAAGCAGCCAGTGGCTAAGAAAAAATTTTGTGCCGAAGACCTTGTGAAGGAGACTCAAGGAATGAAAAGCGTGGATATATGCATGTTGGCTACCGCGATATAACTGAAATAATGTTGAAAACGGTATCAAACAACAAACCAACTAAATGTAAGGGTAACACTTGTCTATCGAGCTGATTTTGTTGACTATCACTCAGATAGTTTTCGCTATATTAGTTGACATTTACTAGACATTATAGGCATAGAAATATGATAAAAGAGGCGGAAAGTGTACGTCAAGATCAGACTGTGCGTATGTGCCGACCGGCCTTGTTCTTCCCTTGTTGCCATTTGCAACTTTGGTCCCTTACGAATTAAGTTAATAGCTCCTTTGTCAAAGTGCGTCTGTACGACTCAGATTTCGATGAAGAATGCCTCGTGATATTTTCTTCTAGGAAGTGCCTGGTCAGATCTGTACGATAAGCCAAAAGTTATTAACATATTCTGTCACCGGCTTCCTTATTTCAGCTTTATCGGCGAGAAAATTTCATTTACCAGCGTCTCCTTAAACGTTGTTTATTCAATACATAACAAAGGTCAAAGTTATAAAATGTATTGGTTTTTGAGAACAGGACATAGAAGGTCTCGTCTCGATAAAAGGCTTTTTGGAATGAAATACTTCTTGCCAAGATTGATCTCCCTTTATTTGTGTGAGATGTTCTTCTTGATGTGTCTGACAGCTCTTTACAGACATTAGACATGGAATTTCCTACAGCTTGCTGTTTGTCTTGAGCCGCGTTGATCTGTGCAGCTTCTTTTTATACGCCCGGAAGGACATATTATGTTATGCCTGTGACCGTCCGTCTGTCCGCTCCTCGTCCAACAGCAATTTCGTGTTTGCTCCATATTTCTTGAGCCCTCTTTGATATTTTAAAAATATTATAAACAGCTGTGCACCCTAAAGAGACGACGTGCAGAGTAGAGGTTTCAGACATCAGACTCAAAGGTCAAGGTCTCAGCATTTAGTCCAATGTGACATGTCCTTGATAGCTTCCTTTTGGGGAATCTTGCCCCACGTTGAAGAGTTCTCGTTCTCGTTCTCACGAAGTTACATCAGGAGGTCAAATGTCACATTCTCTCAAATTATCTCCTCTCAATATCTCTTGAACCCCTCGTTTGATTTGATAGTAGTTCACACATGAGTCCACCTTCATGCGCAGAGCAAGGATTTCAGACGTCAGGCTCCAGAGTCAAGGTCACAGCGTGGAGGTCAAAGTTGACATGTTCATGATAGCTTCCTTTGCGCGTAAAGTATATTGCCGGGCCCTCGTTTAAATTCCTGTTGCTCATGTCTCAAGTCTTACCAGACGACAACATTTCCGACTTTCCCAAATTGAAAGCATTGCAGACGAAAAATTAAATTTTCTTCTAATGATAAGATTTCTCAATGAAAGGATAAAAAAAAAAAAACCAAAAGACAAACAAACAAACACGGGTTACCGGCATTTTCGCCTTTTCTCATAGTGTTTCGAAAGCTCTATTCTTCAGGGTCGTTAAAATTCAAGATTGTTTGGAATCGGGTTTGGTAATGTAGGTATGCCAATAGAAAATACAGTAATGGTTTCAATAGTCCAGATTATCCAGAAAAAGCCTTCTTCATAATTACGATCGATTATGGAACAAGCCAATAAAACCATTTCTCATTTTTCCATTCTATTTTCAAACTCTTTTTCGCCCCAGGTTCGATTATACTCCAGACTGTTAGCTTAAGGATTTGAGTTGGTTTAAAAATAGAAGATATATTGATGGATTTAATAATGTGGATTATCCAGAGAAACCTTCATAATTACAGACGATTTAGAACGATTACGGCACAAGCCAATAAACCTAATTTAACTGCTGGCCCAAACTTTCAAACTCTGGCCGCACGGTCATGAACGAGGCAATTGCCTTATACACCATAATACACATATGATACCCAAGGGTCGTCGTCTTTTCTAATTGGTCTCTATAAAATGTTAATGCCTGTTTTTTTCATTATGATGTTTCGTGACCCAAGGAAAGAAGTTCTGTTCATTATCTATGTTTATCTGAAACTGTTACCCTTTATGACTTTTTGTCAGAGCCAACATGAACTTTTTGCAGACAGTATGGAATAAGATCAAGCTGTAAGGAAACTGCAAAGGGTCGTCGTCTTTTCTAATTGGTCTCTATAAAATGTTAATGCCTGTTTTTTTCATTATGATGTTTCGTGACCCAAGGAAAGAAGTTCTGTTCATTATCTATGTTTATCTGAAACTGTTACCCTTTATGACTTTTTGTCAGAGCCAACATGAACTTTTTGCAGACAGTATGGAACAAGATCAAGCTGTAAGGAAACTGCAAACTGATTTTGGATCGATACCGTCCGCCCTCCGCTTGTTTTTTCTAGCCTACAGGATAAATAAACTCTCCGAGTTTCATTGGATTGTATTTTAACCCTTACCTTGCTTAGCGCGACTGACTGACCTTTTGCAGACAGTGTATATCAAGATCAGACTCCACAGAACGAGCAGTATGATCTTGGAAGTACATTGTCTGTTAAGGAGATCTTGGATCTATACTGTCTGTTAAGGAAATATTTTTTCGCCAAAAAATAACTTTAAAGTAGTATTATTCGGGTTTTTTTCTGTCGGCTTGAAAGTTTAATTTAACTTATTTAGCAGGATAAGGGTTAAGCCTTCGAAAGAGGTCGAGTTTATATACTTGGTGCTGAAGGGGTGAAGCGATTGGTAAAGATTGCCGAAATCAAATGCTTCTGCAAAAAAAAAAAAAAACCGAAAAACAAACGGGAACCAAAAAATACAAATATTCAAATATAATTTAGACTTTAAAATAATTATGAAAATATTGTTACGCATCGAGAAATTGCTCGTGTCGAGCAATTTCAACATGCGTCACAATATTTTCATACATTTTTTTTTTTGCAAAGGAGCAAAAAAGCATCCAGAAGCCCTCAAGAGAGTCTAAGCGTCTCAAAGACTACGTTCTTTACTTAAAGCACTTCTGACTCATGACTCTTTAACTAGATCTATCTCTAGAAAAAGATTCAGTCGAACTATTTTTTCTGATGTTAGAATAGTTTTTTATCCTTTCCACGAGGCCTTCCCTACTAGAGTGATTTAGAGTTGAAATATCAATACAAGGGTTCAAAGTTCGATCTTCGCTCACGGTGCTCGACAAGTGGCAGGGTCCTTCGGACAGGCACTGCAGAGCCAATACAATACAATGAAAAGCAATACTTTATTTTTTTTTACTTTTCACCTTTAGGCACATATTTTACGACGCACAAAAACGTTCTTAACTATAAACAAAACAAAATCCTGTTTATAAAAGTGTGATTTATCTGTTTGTATGTTTTCAGCAGTCACAAGATATCAATTTACACATCATATACTTGTTAGTCTTCCGGAAGTATCTGTTTGCGTAATTTACAAAAGAGATTTCTAAAAATCTACACTTACATGAAACATAATGAACTTAACCCTTTACTTAACAACTTTACTTAACAACGATCTTGAAGAATAAAATTTCTGAAAACATTTTTGGAAAGGGAGAAAATGCTGGTAACCAGAATTTTTTTCTCCTTTTCACACAATGTCTTTTTTTTTTTACGCTGTCAGACACAAATCAAATCATGTCAGCTACGTTTTATTTTTCGTCTGTTTCCAATACAGAAAAATCTAAGATTTTGTTGTGAATTAGAGTGTTAAGCAGTAAGTATATAGTAATGGTTTGGAAACACTTTTAGGACCGCTAAAAGAGAGATATTTTGTCCTGCTTTTGTCGGAATTTCTGTGACAAATAGAGCGATATAAATAACCTTTGTAGCCGATTTTAAGTGTTCCATTACATTTGCCGTCATCAACCCCAATTTCTCTTTCAGTTTTGATCTGGAACACGATACTTCCCAAGCTTTACAACGTGAAAAGTAATAAAACGCCTCGCCTGTGTTCAAATGTGATATATTTCAATCTCTATCAATTGACTTTTCATGCTACAAATAGATAATTCCTCGTGTATAACAATTTGTTATTCTTTTTTCACTTAAAAAAAAATCAAGCCTTTTATTGAAATACTGCTGATTAATTCCATGATTTTTCTTTTTCTAAAAACGACTGGACATTTGCAAAAGGTAAAAAGTTTCAATTTAGGCGTTTGAGAAACGGGATGGTCCTCTTACAATCATGGCGGAAACTCCGTCTATTTTATTAGACCTAGGTCCGTATTTATCAAACATTCTTAAGAGCACTCTTAGTCTTATTCTCCAGTATTTTCTAAATTTAAGAGTAACACAACTTCTGATCGGCTAAACCAAATGGTTTAGCCGATCAGAAGTTGTGTTGTTTTCAAATTTAGAAAACTCTGGAGAATAAGACTAAGAAAATTCTGAAGAAAGGTTGGTGAATACGGACCCAGATATGACGTCATCGACCCTATTTGAATACGATCTCACATAATCGACGCGTGTAAAGGATTGTTTGCTATTTCCACAAGCGTTTGCGAAATTCTGGCGTGAAATATATAAATACCTTGATAGGCTGGCTACCTATGGCTGTAGGGAAATACCATTTCAAAATGTTTTTCTTCACACTTTTCTTTCTTATTGATTCTTTCCGATGGTTTGCAAATTCTTGCCGTAATTTCATTTATGATAAACAATTTTAAAGGAATAAAGAATGATTAGTAAAAAGCAGAACATATCTATAGCCCCCTTTAAATGGCGTGTTTGTTTATCTCAGAGTAATGAATTTCAGTATTGTTGTATCGAATTAAATATGAAAGTTGTTGACCAAAGTTTGTCACTCAACTGCAAAAAAAGTAAAAGGACTACCTTAAAATTGACATATGGCCTGCAACACGCGAAAAGGGGCACTCGGACATTGCAGTCCGCGCAGGCTGATCCGAAACGGCACTTTCCGTTTTTATGTAATTTTCTGTTTTGCACAAGTCTACTGTAGCAAAAAATCTAATGCAGTCGTAAAGTGCCGTCTCGGATTAGCCTGCGCGGATTGCGCAGGCTGATCCGAGACGACACTTTACGCAAATGTCCGAATGCCCCTTTTCGCGTTTTGCAAGCCATATTATGTCATAGGATTAACAATAAGAGCAAGAGGCTGCTCAAAGTCAAGCGAGTATCAAACTATAACTAACATTAAACCCCCTTTAACCAGAACGCGGCTCTGTTATATTTGGGGCTAAAAGATTTGATGAAGATATGTATCGTTCAGTAAGAAAACCATGAATGAAGACTGAGATTCAATCATTATTTACGGGTTAGCCAGACTAAAGATCGTGAAGTTCCTGGCACTGCGACATTAAAACCAATTAAAAAGCCTCTCCTATGTTAAATGTGACATTACTGAATCTCTGTAAATGGAATTTTCATGTAAATTTCTACAAGTAGAAAAAAACTTCTCACTTTATTGCGTTTTACGTCCTATTCATTTTGTTGTATGTCACTGCAGACGTTTCCTTGAGACGTAATTGCGGAAACGTAGAAATTCATTTCGTCTGGTTTTGCTGAATAAAGCCTCTGTCTGTCTGTCTGTCTGTCTTTGTTCTCTCTTTTTTTTTCATGTATTTTTTTGTTATGGGGGTGCGATCTCCCTCCCTCTCTGATTTCCATGGCTTATCGCCCCGACATAACATTATCTTTGAGCAAGGCACAGCAGTTTATTACCGTTGGAACCCAAACTAGAGCCGCTGCCATGACAGAATCAAAATACTGATGAATCTGACGTAAGCCATCATTCAGACAACAACAACAACAAAATAACAACAACAACACTTAAGCCAACACCATTAAGCAACAGAACTATTTTTTTTTTTTTTTTTTAAATAATGTTTTCAAAAGATATTAGCTGCCTGATAAAAGATGCAAATGGAAGGAAACCAACACCATGTAACGTCATGAAGCTGACTTGAATATGATTCAACAAAATTGTCGCATGTTTTATTTCACAACTTATTGCAAACTTCTGACGTAAATCCAAAATTCTTTGGGTGGGGCCCATTGAAGAAATACCATTAAAATCATTCTTTTCGAAATTCTGTAATGAAATATTTTTGAACCTTGGGGTGTGGTTATAAAAAACTGAATGGTCCTATAAAAGCAAAAAAAACACTTTTAGGAATTGTCGAAGTCAATTCAGAACAAGCAGCCCCCCCCCCCCCCCCCCCATGGAATCGAGGCACTTGACGAAGACAGTATAGTATATCTTTTTAGCCTCCAGAATAGTTTCCAGTTTGCTTCTTTTTCCGAGATGTTTAAATATGGTCACTTGATATAGCCTTAACCACTATTAGGTTTTGCTGCTTTAAAGGTCGTATTTCAAAACTCGTCCGTATATTTTAATTCTTTATCACACGAGAAAAAGTAATACTTGTCTAGATTGAAAGCATTTGCATAACTTACAACAATTTGAATTTGGCTCAAATGATGGGATTGGTCTTTGATATCGTAGAAAACATTGTGGGAATAGGAGGAAATGCTGGTTACCAGCATTTTCTCCTTTTCCAACAATGTTTTTCAAAAGGCGTCTTCCCCATGTTAGTTAAAAGTCGGGATTGTGTGGTACAGGATTAAGGGAGTTTGTGAACTGATTGATTGATTGATTGCATGGTGTTTAACGCCGTTTTCAACATTATTTCAGTTATATCGCGGCGGCCAGTGCACCTATCCATGCTTTCCTGGAGTCTCTTTTACCAGTACTCCGCACAATTTTCTTTCCAAGCCACTGGCTGCTTTCCCACATAATCATCGTCGAAACAATGGTCAGCGGTGGGAGAGGAATGAATCCTGTCGCAGTGACTATCATCAATCCTCGGAAAGAAATTGGCCGAGCCAGGGGTCGTAGCCAGGGATCGAACCCTGGACCCCGTGTTCTCAAGTCCTGCACGCTAGCGACTGAGCTACCGGGGCTCGGCCAGTTTGTGAATTGAACAGGTCCTGATACGTACCTCTTTACTCGGCGACAACATGTTAGATTTGTTCATACTGAAGGTATTTGTAAACTACATATCAAATATGACTCAAATACTGAGGTTTGTCTTTCTTAGGGTAGAAAATATTGTGGAAAAGGAGAAAATATTGGTTATTAGCATTTTTAACCACCTTTTCAAAATCTTAATTCCTCAGATTCGTGAAAATTTCGAAATGGAATAAAAAAATTTTAGTAAATGCTGCTCTGCGAATTTTCCTTGCATGGCGTGATACATTTTAATTACTAACGTTAGTGCACATTCAAATTATCACAATCTCGAGGAATCCACCGTTTTATTGTATCTGTTTCTCGTCAACGGGGAACTGAAATCATCACAATTTATATAACTATTTGTGATTTTTGTCTTAGTGAATGGAAATTGCCACACGTTTGAAATGTCATCGTTGCACTAAACATGATATCTAGATATTTGCCAGGTGACAAGCAACAGAATATCTTGAAAGATGTTCGAATAATTCACAAAATCTCGTATTTTCTAGGAATAATTTTTCACTCCTTGATGGGGTTTTCCGATTTTTATAATCATACTGACTTTTGATATGTTTTATCGGTGAATTTGGTATTCTTATATGTGCAAAGAATCCATACATAAGGAAGGTAAATGTAAGAAAAAAAAATATAGGTATTTCCTCAAAAGGATACTAGGCCTTTTTTCATATTTTACGCTCGAATGTTGCAACGGTTTGTGGAAATATCAATATATAGCATGTATGGTTTTTTTTTTTTAGATCGTATTCAAACTTTTTGGTACGATGCCGTATAGCCTCATAGAGTACCCGATTGTACAGGGTGTATAATGATATCTGACACAACTTTTAAATGTAGTGACTTGCTGAAAAAGAATGCAATTGGCATATGCAACATAGCAAAGCAGTATTTTTAGTATACAAAGATCATTTGCAGTCCAATATATGACGTTCATGTGCTTCAAAATTACAACAACAATCATAATTATAAGTGTAATGATTATGATGATGTTGATGATTATTGTGATGATGATAATAATAATAATAATAATAAGAAGAAGAATGATAATAAAAACAAAAAAAAACTAGACTTTGTAAAATGTAAAACAGTTACAGGATATCCCAATAAGAGCATTCTGAAAAGGAAGTCTTTTTAATCACATATATAATTATGAATAGAAAATGGTCGGGATTTACGGTAATATCTTTGAAGTCAACCCGGGAAAATGAAAACTTGCTCCCATTCTTAAGTCACTTCTTGTGGGTATAAGAAAAAGAATAACAGAAGAGAGAGAGAGAGAGAGAGAGTGAGACAGATAAAATTAAGAGAGAGAAAACTGGCAGAGAGAAAAAGAGACAGACAGAGAGAGACTTTATTTAACAAGAAATTAGGCTTCGACCAGACGAAATGAATTTCTAAGTTTCAGCAATAAGGTCTCAAGGAAACGTCTGCAGTGACATACAACAAAATGAATAGGACGTAAAACGCAATAGAGTGAGAAGTTTTTTTTTTACTTGTAGAAATTTACATGAAAATTCCATTTACAGAGATTCAGTAATGTCACAATGAACATAGGAGAGGCTTTTTAATTGGTTTTAATGTCGCAGTGCCAGGAACTTCACGATCTTTAGTCTGGTTAACCCGTAAATAATGATTGAATTTCATTCGTCATTCATGGTTTTGCAATTTTAAACTTTAAGTAACAGGGGGTTTTGCGAACGGTTTGATCACATTGCACGTACAATCTAAATTTGGATCTCCATCATTTGCACTCGTTTGAACCCTATAATTCATTTTTCTCAAATTTCTCAGATCCTAAGAGGCTGTTGTAACCAACATAATTAGAATGTTTAAAATACCCGAAAATTGCAATAGTAAGTCGGTTCAGGTAGTTTAGGCCAGTGTACATTACATCATATATGTTGGACACTGCAGATCAAAGATCAGACTGCACGTTTTGTGCAATCAGATCTTTATCTACACTAACCCAAATTGCTCTGTCAGTTTCTCCAGGTGTACTGAAAGGGAAATAAAAGTAAAAAATAAGAATGCTCGAGTGTCTTTGGTGAATACTTGTTTTCTTGCGGCTCAAATCGCTTGACGAGGAATTCGACTGTAATTGGAGTTAAAAATTCCACAAAGTATTAAATTAAAATCTATTGAGAGATGAAGAGCATCGAAACAATCCTCCAGTATGTATATTTACGATGTTTAGAGTAATTAGCGATTTTGACATTGTGCCGATATCTTTTTGGTTAATTTTATAAAGCTCTCCTGTAAGAAAGAGCCCTGCGGATGTTGAAGGGAGGTATAGGGGAGGTAACTTTGTTTAGAAGCTCTTCTAAGTACGCGGAAGGTGTCACACAACTTACTTTTCGCGATATTGACAAATTAAGTTTGACCCTCCCTCTCTTACTCTTTCTCTAACAGAGCAGCAGAAGCTATCAATTTCTTTAGGGAAAAAGAAGAAATGCTTCTATGAAAAGACTCAATAAAGAATTGAGTTTCTTGATATTCCAAATGAAGACATATGCCCTTGACAAAAATATATTAAACTGAAATAGCTGACAAACTGGTTGTCTGGTTGTAGATCATGTTCCTTAATGTGATTACTGGCGCGCCACATTTAATCAAGAACTAACAAATTTGTACCCTGGTTCTACATCAAAAGGAAATCAGAGACACATATTAAAACTGTCCTTTCATCTTGTCTGATAAAATTGTACAGTAGAAGTGCGTAATATAAAATGTTCAAGTAAGTCCATATATAGGCTTGCAACACGCGAAAAGGGGCATTTGGACATTTGCGTAAAGTGTCGTCTCGGATCAGCCTGCTAATCCGAGACGACATTTTACGACTACATTAGATTTTTTGTTCAGTAGACATGCACAAAACAGAAAATTGCATAAAAACGGAAATTGTCGTTTCGGATCAGCCTCCGGAACGACACTTTACGCAGATGTCCGAATGCCCCTTTTCGCGTGTTGCGTGCCATATGTGAAGAGGTAAAAGACATCAATTGGATCGAATCTATTATAGATCTTACGAGAAAATATGTTTAACCTATGTTACCGCCAAATACATAAACCCGGCCGCTTTCGACAGCTGAAAAATACAATCTACTGAAACTTAAAAAAGATAAAAAAAAAAAGATTTTTCTCTAATGGGGTTGACTAAACAAGCGGATAAAAGAGATACACATCAAGGATCAGACTGCATATTCTGTGCATTCTGGTCTTATCATCCGCACAAGCCCTTGTTTTGGCATATAATGATGAAAGGGTTACTTTGACGGAGAACGGATACACATGCAATTTGATTAGAATTTGTCTGTGGGATATGGTGGTATAAGATTAGAGCATCGGTCTGCCTTGATTATTTAGACCAGGACGATCCTGTATTTTGTGTTTATATAAAATGGCAAAAAAAGTTTATTTTTACTTACAACTGTCGAAAATGCGGTGAAAGTTTTGAAGCTGTTTCATTATACAAGTTCAATTAAATATCTAGGAAGGCGCGGACATACAAGAGAGACTAATCTATGCTTACCACTCTGTATATATTTTGACTTACCTCTCTTAGAACTAGTTTTATATTTAAAGTTACTTCCCTTAGAAATGCGAAGACAGGCCGGAGTATCGCCGATTTTGAAACCACCTCGATGTCCTAGTGGGCGGTAGGATGCTGTCTTCAGTTCTAATTAAAGTAAAATACAAACCTTCCACCCTTTTACTACTCGTATTGCGCGTTTTGACGCTAATTAACCCTTTACCAAACTATCTTATGTTTAAACGGCCCTGAGGAAGGCTCCTTGAAAACTGTGTGGGAAAAGGAGAAAATGCTGTAGCCAACGTTTCTCTTTTTCCCAATGTTTTCTACCTTTCCCATTTGAGCCACATTTATTTTACGGTTTGCAAACATTTTGGATGAATGTAACGTGTCAGTAGGGAAAAAAAATCTTTTGGAACAACGAAATTGTACTGTTAGTTTTCAGTATTGAAAGTATTGTTGGACACTTCTGCGAACTGCGAACAGATGAGTTAAGCCCCCTTTTTCACAAGGTATGGCTCAATTGAAAAAACAAACCAGGATGACAGACGCCGTAAGAAGCACTGGAATATGAATATTGAATCTCTGTTGTGGTCCAATATGATGAAAAGTAATCAAAAAGTTACCTCTCGAGCAGTTACCTCTTTTTCCACAATTACTCGCATACGTTTGAAAAGTGAATGTACATGTGTTTCAGGATTAAAGGTTAATCAAAATCATCGTTGGAAAAGGAGCTGTTGCTGCTTGAATAGAGGATCTACTATTCGTGTTTATGTATTATCATTTTTATCAAACCAGTTGGCTAAAATTGTATGAGGCGAGCCTTGGCGAGCGTCACATACATTTTGGTCAACGAGTTTAAAATGATAAACACGAATGTGAGATTCTATTTATCACATAAAACAAATGACAGACAAAAAACACCCTGCCTCATCACCTTTTGCCTATATACCGTACACGGGTAAATGTTTATAATTGTAGTTCGGTTTCAAATGTGTAAGTACACAAGTAGATAGTTCCATGACATTAACACCAAAAGTAGAATAAAACAGTCTCTAGAGGGAGTAAAGTGCAACTAATTTAGCATTTTTGTTGTTTTTAAAAAGTTTTGGCTGCATTTCTTGCTTTAAACATAAAAATCAAAAACTGTCCATTCGCATACGCCTTAGGAACAATGACGTCATTTTTCTGCGAAACGGCGTAGCAGTACAAATTCCGGAATTTAGTGTGGTTGGTTTCTCAAGCTTCACGAGCTCATGACTGAAAATTGATCAGAACCGGGACCCCCAAAAAATGATAATACACTAGTGTATTATCAAAATAATTCATGGGTTTCATACACTGCCAGGGGAGGTTTTATGTGATAAAATGATGTATCTGAAAATACATATACATGTACACGTATGTATATACAGAAATGGGTTGAAGGGTAACTCTTGAAAATATTAAATTGTCAATTGATATAGGGAAAGAACTTGATTATCCCCCATCGTATAATACTTATTCTAGCATGACATGTGAATTCGGCTCTATAAACACAGTGCAACGAAAGCGTAGTAAAATGTACGTCATTCTATATGGATTGACGTCATTCTATGTAAAGTAAGCCGCCCGTGGCTGTTCCATTTCTCTGCCCTCCGATATTTTATCAAGGAATGTCACTTGACGTAAACAAATCGCCATTTTCCGCTACTCGACCAAGCAGGAAGGAAAAAGTTAAGGATTTGCCGTTATTAATTGTTTTTGATAAAAATTGGCAACGCTGGAACAATTTGAAATGTTACTAGTAAACATATATAAATGGGATTGGAAGTTTTTGGACTAATATTCAGAGCATTCGAAGCGACTGCGATTCTATTGCTTGACGATACATTCATTCTTCTTTGTCATTTGAAAGGGAGAAAATATAATTGTAAAACGGTACGGTTTTTTTTTTATGTTCGATGCCTATTGAAATTTTGATTCTTATGTATTTACCGACAGGGCAGTGGGGTTTTGTTTTGGTTAGAAATTGGAACAGCCATTCAAGGGAATATTATCTGCATCCGCTCTTATACACTAAGTATGAACTGGTTTTCTTTTGGTAAAAAGAGGGTCATGTTAGAATCGAAATAATCTTCTTTCTATCGTGCTTTATCATTCAATAAACCACGTTGTAAGTTAATGATGCGCAATGAATAAACCACTCGGGCTATCGCCCTCGTGGATTATTTTTTGTGCCTCATAACTCACAACCGTGGTTTATTAAACGATAAACCACTACAGAAAGAGGATTATTTCTAAATTATTGCTAGTCCGATAGAGTTATCTCTCTTTGAGCACTCTTGCGCATATGGTGTCACACCGATAACTTTTTCCCTAATTGAAAATATAGTAAAAACCACTGTCTTCGACTGGCTGCTACCGAATCCCTGACGAAGCGGGAGCTTTGTAGTTTTTTTCCTTCAAATATATGTTCAATGTCCTCCACAAAAAGGAGCAGAAAATGGCATCATGAGCGATGAACTTTTTTGCTATTCCTCTTCAAACACATCGACCCTCGGAAAATCGCTGTCGGTCTTGGCCCTAACTGGTGGTAGACCTTGCCTCTTTGCATGGTCACATACCAAAAAATAGTCCTAAAAGAAATACATAAAATGCATTCATTCTCTGAAGAAATAATCAAATTAACTTCAGAAACACATTTTAGACCTGTCCTCTCATACTTCATGTTAAAACAGTGTGGCAGAAGTGCTTGGTATCAAATTTTCAACTGGGACTACTTTTGACTACTATGACCCGGAAGCATTTCGTTCTGGTGTTACACCCTAACTGGTGATAGACCATGCCTCTTTGCCTGGTCACATACCAAAAAATAGTCCTAAAAGAAATACATGTACATAAAATGCTTTCATTCTCTGAAGAAATAATCAAATTAACTTCAGAAACACATTTTAGACCTGTCCTCTCTTACTTCGTGTTAAAACAGTGGCAGAAGTGCTTGGTATCAGATTTTTAACTGGGACTACTTTTGACCTACTACGACCCGGAAGTATTTCGTTCTGGTGTTACACCATATATGGTTAGAAATGGTGTCACACCACTGGTTTTTTGCTTTGTTGAAAATAGAGTGAAATTGACCATCTTTGAAGCTTCACAGATCACTAAATGGCAAACTTTTGGTTTTTCCGTCTCTTGCTTTCAAAAGTACGTCCATTGTCCTTCAAAACGTGCATTAAAAACAACATTTCAACTCATTGCGTTTTTCGCTAAATCCCAACAAACACAGGCATCCTTGGATTTATCCTCTCAAAAACACAAGTTCACGGCCATGACCCCAATTTTTTGTTCCTCCAGTGACACAAAACAGTCTGGTCAGTTTACAATAAAAACACATTTTAGTGGTCCCCCCACTGCCTAAATTTGAAACAAATCTAAATTATATACCACCAGGCCCTCTCACCTCCATGAAATAGTGCAACAAACGTCCTACTCCAAAATTTCACATTGTACTACTTTTGATAATACTATCCCTACTCTTTTAAGTACAGAAAGAGCAGTCTTGGTTCATATTCACCAACCATTTTTAAGTTTATTCTTAGTCTCACTTTAGATTGAGAAAGTAACACAAATTCTTGGTAACAGAAGTCATGTTATTTTGAAATTCAGAAAATTATTGACAACGAGACCAACAATTTTCTAAATCATGGTTGTTGAACACGGACCCTAAACAATCAGTCGATAGTTTCAGCATTTTGATCTCTAACAAGTCGAGTCTTGTACCGGGGTATCGATTAGCAGTGGAAACGCTCGAATATCGGTGTCATAAATGTGCCCGCATACAGGCCTACAGTGGTCTGCCAAATGAACATGTCCATATATTTCACCAATTACTAGCCACTATTTATTTATTCGTGTATATCACTGCCAATAAGAAGTGGATCAAAAGCCAGCTACGCCCAATCATTTAGTTGTTGCTGTGATAAGAAAAAGATACTTTCAGAA
Organism: Hippopus hippopus; assembly: GCA_946811185.2. NCBI lineage: Eukaryota > Metazoa > Mollusca > Bivalvia > Cardiida > Cardiidae > Hippopus > Hippopus hippopus. The sequence continues at coordinate 32,705,120 of OX328106.1, forward strand.
GCGGCCTAAATCATCATTAATTTGATCAATCAATCAATCTAACATTTTTCTTTTTCTTAAAAGTGTAATCAAAAATCTTATCTGGAAAAAATTAATAAATGATGATAAAAAATGAAATAAGATAAATAAATTAATTTAAAAAATAATAACAGATTGATAGATTTAAAGAAAAAGTACAACAACCTGCACCACGATATTGTTTCAAGAAAATATAAACTGCAGAAAATAAAGAGAAAAAATATGTGTTTTCTGATTATTTTTCTCCCCTTTTCTAGAATAGCAGACCTTGCCATATTGAAAGCCGATAGAAAACGCTGAATATTGCATGCAGCCTTTGTCATTCTTGTATAGAACAGAGAGAGCCAGATCGATATTAGGAAAACAGACAGAAATGGGAGGCGGTGTCTTTCCCATACAGACTCAACATACCGATAGAGCGAGATTATCCTTTTGAACGTTTTATTTGAGGAACTATCCACCGTTGTAAATGTAGCTATATGTGTGTGTTGACGCTTTACCAAATAACAAAATTTTAGACTTGTCCAATTTAAAAGCACTTACAGACGACAAATAGATTATAACTAATATGATGGGATTTGTCTTTGAAAGTGTAGAAAATATCGGGGGAAAAGGAGAAAAATTTAGTTAACAGCATTTCCTCCTATTCCCACAGTGTTTTCAAAAGGTCCCCCCTTTTTTATCAGGGTCGAAGAAACTCGGAATTGTGTTTTGAATGATCCAATAAGGTCATTATGACGTCAGAGGGTACAAACATCAATTTGGAACCTACCCTTGTGAACTCGAGATGGAGTTTGGTACAGTTTGCTCTCCTGGCATCTTACACAGTTGGATTCCATGGACTGACCAGCTTGCCGTATTATATTCATAAACACTCGGGTAAGTACATCTTTTATGATTGATTCAATGGTGTGTTTTGTAGATGTCGACAGTATTGCTGTTATATGGCTTGCTACACGCGAAAAGGGGCATTCGGACATTTGCGTAAAGTGTCGTCTCGGATCAGCCTGCGCAGTCCGCTCATGCCAATCCGAGACGGCACTTTACGACTACATTAGATTTGTGCTACAGTAGACTTGCGCAAAACAGAAAAATACATGAAAACGGAAAGTGTCGTTTCGGATTAGCCTGCACGGACTGCGCAGGCTGATCCGAGACGACACTTTACGTAAATGTCCGAATGCCCCTTTTCACGTGTTGCAGGCCATATCATATCGACAGCTCACCTATTGATGGGTTAGCTGGGTTTTACTAGAAATAGGCTTTGCATTTACAATACCGAAGGGCACTGTCCCCTGCGAGGAATAGAGCTGCTGGGGCGATTCGAACCACAGAGCACCAAAGGTAAAACTGTAACATTGAGCCATCAAGGATCATTTTATTGTAACCCAAGTTCGGATAGCATATCTAGGGCTACACTATCCCTTTCTATATATGTATGTTCTATCCCAAAACCCGTATTTGGTGTCAGTAAACTCAGCATAATTTAATTATGTGAAAGTCAACTTTATAAAGTTGTTCAACTGTTAAATTTTATTGATTCCTGAATTTGTTTATTGCACAATGCTGTTGTAACTTAATTATTATGTTAGTACAGTTAGCTTGCGTTAGTACACCAATGACTGATGCAGAACAGTCAGTTAACGGCTAGGATTTAACTGTAACAAAGTATTTGAGCGGCGCCTTTGGAAAAGGGGGTGTAAGCATCTCCGTGAAGGCGTGATGCATTATACCAAGCAAGTAATCAAATAATTTAGGATCCATACAATCCATTTAGTCTAACAGTCAACTGGATCTAGGGGTAGAACGGTCCTTAGACATATAAAAATTTTACTAATTGCGAAAGTATCAACCCATGGCAGCTGCGTGGACAACACAGGCTCATTTCAATTTCTTTCATATAGGTCTAGAGACTTCGGACACCAAAAGGTTTAGAAAATCTTGTGACAAAAGGCAGAATTGCTCATCTTCAGCAACTTCGCATTTTGTCACAATTTTTCCACCAATCAGAAGTATTTCTTCTACGGGATGCAGTATGTGAATTATCCTACCCTACCAAATATAGGGGTTAGGTACTAGTTAGTGAGAATCTCTGTAACAAGGTGTGTCGTACTAATGAGGTCTGTCTGTGAAATCCTACCCTTTATCAAGGTCTATGGTAGTAACGAGGTTTGGCTGTATCATACTACCCTGAAACAATGTGTGGTAGAAAAAAGGTTTGCTGTGTCATCGTACTCTGAAACAATGTGTGTCGTATTAACGACGTTTGACCGTGTCATCCTACCCTGAAACAATGTGTGTCGTATTAACGACGTTTGGCTGTATCATCCTACCCTGAAACAATGTGTGTCGTATTAACGACGTTTGGCTGTATCATCGTACCCTGAAACAATGTGTGTCGTATTAACGACGTTTGACCGTGTCATCCTACCCTGAAACAATGTGTGTCGTATTAACGACGTTTGGCCGTGTCATCCTATCCTGAAACAATGTGTGTCATATTTACGAAGTTTGGCTGTGTCATCCTACCCTGAAACAATGTGTGTCGTATTAACGACGTTTGGCTGTATCATCCTACCCTGAAACAATGTGTGTCGTATTAACGACGTTTGGCTGTATCATCCTACCCTGAAACAATGTGTGTCGTATTAACGACGTTTTGCTGTATCATCGTACCCTGAAACAACGTGTGTCGTATTAACGACGATTGGCTGTATCATCCTACCCTGAAACAATGTGTGTCGTATTAACGACGTTTGGCTGTATCATCATATCCTTTAACAAGGTATAACGTAGTAACGAGGTTTGGCTGTGTCATTCTACCCTGTTACAATGTATGTCGTGGTAACGAGGTTGGGCTGTATCATCCTACCCTCCATGTGTCGTAGTAATAAGGTTTAGCTTTATCATCCTTCTCTGCAACAATGTATACCACAGTCGCAGAAACCAGGTTTGGCTGTATCATCCTAACCTGTAACAAGGCATGTCATTGTAATAAGGTTTGCCTGTATCATTCTACCCTCCAACAATGTGTGTTGTGGTAATAAGGTGTAATAAGGTGTGTCGTAGTAACGAGGTTGGCTCCGTCATTCTCTAACAATGTGCGTCGTAGTTATATGGTGTGGCTCTTTCATCCTAACATGTAACTAGGTTTGTCGTAGTAACAAGGCTTTGCTGTATTACCGTAACCTTGTTTCAAAGTGTGAAGTTCTAATAAGATTTTGCTCTATCACCGTAATCTTCAACAAGGCGTGCCTTACTAATAGGATATTGCTTGATTGCCCAACCTTATATAGGGTGAGGGATCCTGCTTGGTTCAGTGATGAAGGGTAGGAATCGTAACCTAGAAGTCCCGTGTTTGAGCCGCACTAGAAGCACCTGGCTCTTCGTGGGAGTGTCCTTTGACGAGACATTTCAGAGCCCGAGCTTCATTACCCATCTTCGGTTCTGTGTAACAAAGTGCTTCGTCCTAATAAGGTTTCATCATATCACTCGTACAAACGTGTTTGCTTTAATACTTATCCTGCTAAATAAGTAAAATGAAACTTTCAAGCCGATAGTGCAAACCAAAATTTTTCTATATCAAAGGTATATCGGACAGTCTAGATCCAAGATCAGACTGCACATTCTGTGCACAGTCTGATCTTGATCTACATTGTCCGCAAAAGGTCAGTGAGTCGCGCTTAGTAGCCTAGGGGTTCATTGCCGTACCTTCCTACGTTATAACAATAGTAGATAGATATTTACCCACTCTGGGCATTTTTTCCTAATTTTTTAATTTTTTGATTAAATTTTTATAAAATGTCCCAGAATGCCCATACGATTTTATATGAAAATCTATTTCCTCATAATTCTAAAGAAAATAAATTTCATCATCCACTAACCAACGCATCAATTTATTCACTAACCAACGCATCAACTAATATATATGGACCTCATATGTGTCAACGCAAGATAAGCCCATGCATGAGGGAGCATCTAATTACTATATCCATTTTACCATAAATTCAAAAATAAAGAAAAAAAATTTTTGAATTTTTAAAATTTTAAGTCATAAAATAATTCAAAATATGGAACCGTTAAAAGAGTTTTTAAAAGAGTTAAACTTAGATAAAAATAAAAGTTTAATGAAGTCTATAGATAACATGGAAGAGAATTTGATAAATATGGATATAGTTAAAGATAAATTTAAAAATTTAATTCCGGATAAAGAACTATTAGCGAGATTTGCTATACTTCTCACTAATTATGTAAACACTATTTTAAATTCTATAGACCCTATGCTTAGACTAAATAGTAATTATAAGATGCATTTTTGGAATGATATTTATGCGTATAAAAACAATTCAAAAAAAGAAATATTATGTGCATGTAAAATCAATTTAGGAATTAAATTAGATAAAAAATTAACTAGAAACCAATTGATATACAAAGTTGTAATGTATATTTTTAGGGATGTTAGTGATTATAATGGGCTTTCATCAGATACTCGTAAAAAAATGAGAAAATTACCTATAAAATTAGCAAATAATATAAAAAAGCAAGTATTAAATAAATGTTAAAAAATTTTTTAAATATAATTTAATCTATAAAAATTAAATTATATTTTATGATGCCCCCAAGCTAAAGTATCAATCTTGTCTTTCAAAACAAACCTTTTATCATCACTTGACCCTAACGCTTTTTTATTTAACTCTTCAGTATATATATATTATGCTCCCTACTTCTTAAAACAGTCATCTTTCTATACAGGTCCTTTTCTGTAAGCAAACACTCTTTGTAATTATTAAAGTTTATTTCTTTTTTAACAACTGATTGTTTAACACCTTTACATCTTTTTTCTTCCTCACCATCTAAAGTTTTATAAGCATACATTTTTGCTCCTAGACCAACAAACTCAGTCATAATTTTACCACCTAACTCATCTTTAAACATTCCAACTACTCTAGCATTACAATCATTTTTTAAGAAATGGTCTTTAGGATAATTGCTTGTATCAAACATTTCAACCACATCTTTCTCCATATCCTTATATAAATCCTCAGTTTCTATTTCGAGAATAAAACTATCTGTATCAGTATAACACATTCTAACCTTTTCACCATATTTAGGTTTAAAGTAATTATAAAAAGTTTTTTGCATATGTGTTTTACTAATGTCTAAGATGCTTAATCCTGAGTAAATAGGTTTATTATATTTCAACTTAGTGTTTTTCATGTGTACCGCTGTTAGGTTTTCATCGAATATTTTTTTGTGCTCATAGTTTGGTTTTGCTACTAATTTTTTACAACGCTCTTCACTAGAAACCAGTTCTATCGTTACTCTGTTTCTCAGGTTTTCCATAGTTTTACCAAAAACTGAATTATTCATTAATTTAAAAAAATCTTTTTCGAAATTATTTTTAGCCGCTTTTCTTAGTTCAATGTTTGTATCAATATATGATTTAAGCCATGGGCTTTCCTCAAACTTAATTCCTCGATGTATTTTAGTAATTTTTAAACCTAAATCAACGCATGTTTTTAAAGTTTCATGATGAATAATGTAATTTTCTTTATTATTTAAGTTTGGAATAAGTTTTTCTACTTTTTCTATTTTTAAACGTTCAGGTGCTAAAGGGAAATCATTATGTAAATCGTGTAATTCTTTAGGATATTCTAAATCTACTTCTAATATACATGGGATTTTTTGCCAAATTTCTAATTTTTTATTTGTCATCCATTTAAAACCATGTGTAGGAAGAGGACGACTCATTGCCCAAGGATAAAGACTGTTTGCATCTATATATAATAAATTTTTTGGTGGTTTACTAGAATCATATAATTCACCCATATACTTATTATTTGCTTTTGCATATCTTTTACTACACATACTAACACCTCCTCTGATACCCTTTTCAACCATTAAAAGCATATCAGGATCAGATAAAAGCTCTAGGTTTACTTTCGTTATTTTTAATGCTGCATCCCAAGCTAAACCAGGAGCTGTATAATACCAACTAGGGTCTAAATTATAGTTTTCACGACAAACATCTCTAAAGTTCTCAAAAACATCCGCTAAAAGCAATACATCTATTTTATTGTAAAGTTCTAAGTAATCCTTCAACGTTTTCATGTTAAAAGTTTTCCAAACCTTTTGCGCATGAGCATAATCTTCATCACTAATTCCTTCTTTGTTTAAGCTTGAGTAAAATGCTTCTTTAGGTGGTAATTTCTCTTCTTTAAGTTTATCAAATGAATCTAGGTACTCATAAGGAAAAACTCCTTTTCTCCTAACCAATGGTAGGAGATTCTTAGTGAAATATTTCGATAAAATTTTTAATTGACTTTCTTCTAAGTTACTCGAAAGCTTATCTAAACTAGAACTCATAAACTTAAAGCTATCAAGAAATCTAATTTTATGTTTTATATATTTTCCAACCCAAATATCTTTACTAAAACTAATATATTTCTCTTCATTATTTGGAATACAATCAATCTTCCCTTCAGATTTGCCAAGACATTTAATAAAAAGATGAGCGTCATATCCACTAAGATTATGAAGGTATACAGGTGTGAAGTTAGGATTTTTAGCCTTTAGATTGCATTCATTGTGTGCGGCACCTCTATATTTACCCGTAAAATGGCAATGGTCTCTTACTCTATAATTAGCATGATTAAACTCCCCACCACAAATCCAACAATGTGTTTCTTTCTGGTACTTTGCTTTCTCTGATTCTGTTATTTCAATAGGTTTTGGTTTTTGGTAATATTCTTGATGAATTTCTCGTATATCATCTTCTAACCAGTTTATAAAAACTTCATTAGCATTTTCTCCAACATAACTTCTTTCTATAGGCAACCTAACATTATTATCAAAACATTTTATAATATAGTAAAAACTACAAGGTACATGCTTTTGACGTTTCATAGTATAACTTTTTTCTGGGTTTGGTTGGCATGTGTGTATTGGTTCCAAAACACTTTCAAAATCAGCGTATACAACAAAGGGAACCTCAAGTTTTCTAGAATGGTTTTCAAAAGCTAACCAGGTATCTGGTTTTGGCATTTCTAAAGTAATAGGCCCGTGTTCGTTACAGTATTTTTTATGTTTTTCCAAAAGTTCTTTACTACCAAAATGATTTAGACATCGTTTACAATATTCTATACCACCATTGTCACTTACTTGTTTTCTCATTAATCTATTAAAGTTTTTTATGAGAGCGTAGTGCATGTTTTCCTCATTTTTAATAAAAAGAAGGTCAACATGTTTACTTTTTTCACATTTTGTAAGCCTAAGCGGATAAATATATTCCTGATACCCATATACATTTACACTAATTTCAGGATTTTGTTTTTCAAACTTATCGATACCCTTAAAAGAAACAGGATACTTTATTCCCTCCATGTTTAAACTACTTTCCTTTTCTTTCAAAGCTTTATCAACTATTTCTGGATGATTGTCTTTTGGATTATCCTCTTTTAAACAACACCATAAAAAGCATTTATTATCTTTATTTTTCATATTGATAACTGCTTTTTTGTTAGCAATCCATTTTGGTAAAGGTAGCCAACCATTAGCTCTTAAAGGAACATAAGTAGCTGTGTGTATTTCTAGTTTTACGATACTCCCAAAAGTCCAACCACTACCTTCTCTTTGGAACTTAGCTAAATTTTCTAAAACTTCATCTATCATTGTATTCAATAAATCCTCTATTTCTTCACTGTTTAAATTTAAATGTTGATTGCTATGAAAAGCACGTTCCACGGGGCCTTGGTCAATATCTGTCATTAACCACATTTTACACCTAAGTACAAGTTTAACCTTTGTTTGTAAATTATTTCGAAGAGTATTTATAAGAGGCGTCCACGTTTCTGCGAAAAATCTTTGTGGGTTATAATTTCTTCTACCCTCTATAACATATTGATTAACAAACTCTCTAAATGCTGAGCGCTCTCTTCTAACCTCAAAAGGTTGTCTTGGTGGATAATTCTCTCTAACATTCTGAACAATTTCATCAAAAACTTGTGGTAACTGGTTTTCTTCAACATTACCAGTTAACCAATTAGTAAAATTATTAATTCTTCGTTGGACTGATTGTGGTATAACATTCGTTACGACCCTCCCAACATTTGATGCAGCTCTTCTAGCTATATTAGAAATGCGTTGAAACCAAGACATTTTATAAAGTAAATATAATTTTCTTATCTTATCATCAAAAAATTTTTTTGAATTATATATATATTAATCTTATTAATATATATAAAATGAATGATAAAATAGAACTTATACATTGGAATACCACTAATAAATGTGAAATAAATGATAAAATAGAAATTATGAAAAGATATACTAGAGTTGAATTAATAAAATTATCTAAAAACAATATAACCAGAAGAAAACATGGTGAAAAAAGTGAACACTGTATAACTAAATATGAGATAGTTGAAAGACTTGTTGGTAGGGGTATCAAACCTGATTTAAACAGAAAACTAATACCAAAAATTTTTTGGTATAATTGTAAAATAAAAGGACATTGGTAATTAAAATCTTTTACAAAAATTTTATTATATCTGCATATAAATATAATAAAATTAATAAACGTTAATCTTATATTTATCTTTCCAAACCCTTCCATTCCAATTCTCAATCGTTTGTGGACTACGGTCTATAAATTGACCTGCCTTATAAATTGATGGAAAGGTTTTTATTTCTCCAGTTTCAACATCCTCTAAACTAACTTTCTTAGGATTTTTCATAATGGTACGTAATCTATCAAACTTAGGGTCTGTGCTTTTTTCTTCTTTAGGTGATTCACTCGGAAACAACCCATGTTCTTTCACCAACTCAACTAAACGTTTTTTATCCCAGTATGAGTAGAAATTTATATTATTTTCTTTAAGAATTTGTTTTAAATCTGTAGTCTTTATCATTTTTTATATAAGAAAAAAATCTTAATACACTACACTCATTTTACTTCCATCAGACTGAAAGTTAATTAACCTATCACTAATAATGACAGCATATGCCTCTGTGTTCGCAAGCACATTTTCAGTAAAATGTGTTTTGATTTGGATATCAGTGACAGAGTATTTCAATCTCTCACTCTGTTTGGAAACATCAAACAAAAACAAAGGATAAAGGGTTTTATAATCTGAGGGAGTAATGTTAGGGTTTGACACCATTTCATTCATGTTATAAAACTTAGACCTAAATAGAGAAGCATCCCCATACACTCTACTAAATTGGTTTGCGGTAAAACTGAGATTATAATCAACAGCGGGATATCTAGTAGAATTTAACGTAACATAAATGTTTTTAACGTTTCTATGGTCAAATATGGCTGGATTTTGTTGTTGGTCACCGCTTTTACCAGTTTGAAAACCAACAATGATAAAACGTGGTACTTCAGGTGATGATTTGACAGCAAGTCTCCAGGTAAATGATGTTGACTCGGGAACCGCAATAGAGTCACACTGCCTCATTCTATATCCAACCGGTATTTTTTCTTTTTTCTCAATAATTTTATAAAGTTGCATTTTCTCTTCATCTGCAGGTAGCACGTGTGGCATAAACCAAGATACTCTAAGTAAATTAATTCTACCATCAGCAGGAGCAACACCATCTCGAAAGACCGCATCATTATCATTAGTTCTCGTTAATGTGAGAGTTTGCTTCATTCCATACAATATCTTATCATAATCATCACAAAAACCAAATATATGTTTTAATGGAACTCTGAAGCTAAAGGTACCTCTTGGAAGAGGGTCATTAATAATATAATTTCTTCTTACAATAAAACCAGTGTTTCCGGCACCCGCGTTAGCTGCTGTATCTTTATACCACAATTGATTTAACCCTTGTGATTTAGAGAAATCATCCGGATATTTTAACAAACCAAGCATTGTAGTAGCCTGACCAGGATTCAATACAGATTCAATCTCCATACCCGAAAGTTGATACTTAATATTTTTAAAAAGATACATGAGACCATTGTTTGTTAAAGAAATATTAGTGTTAGCATCATAAACTGCTCCAGTATCACTTCTTACTAATTCGCCTATAATAAGTAAATAACTTTCACTAGGATGAGTAAAAATATCTTGAGTCTCAATGTTAATCCTAATTTCTCCTCCTGCGTTGTTGAGATTGGTACCAGTGATTGGTTCATACTCATGGTGTTCATACTCAGCAATACTATCATCTTTTAAAATTGGTTCGGTTATTTTTAGAATATCCATTTTATAATAGTGATTATAATTTTTAAATGAAATAAAAATTATAATTGTGTTACTTAAATTTCAAACCAAAGCTGGGGAAAAGACTTATTTCTATCATTAACAAACACACCTCGAAGTTTAATGCTTTTTGCAGTATCCAGTATAGCTTTAGGATAAACTCTATTACCGTATACAAGTTTTATTTCAGGTATACCCCAATTTTTTAAATATTTATTCACCTTTTCCTCAATCTCTTTCATCTTGGTTACCTTTTCAGGAGATAACTTAACAACAGCTTTTTTATAACTATATTTCGTTTTATTAATTTCAAGGATATCACAATCTTCTATGTTTAAAGAAGCACCTGTTATTTCAATAGTAGCACTATTGTATTTTTCATGATCTACACGATTAAAATTTAATATAGACATTCTTTTTTATAATGAATATAATTTTCTTAACTTATTCATACTGTTTTAATACCCGCTCCACTGTTTAATCTTTTAACTAAGTCTTGAATAGCAATGGCACTTCCATCTATTAATGTACTAATGTTTTGTGTTTTAGGAGTATCATTAGGTTTTAGCGTTGTATTATATTTTTGTAAAATTTGTTTTGATTTTGGTGTTAAAGCTTTCGTAACTAATTTTTTTCCTGCTTCTACAGCTGCACTTTTTCCAACCTCTAAAGCTTTCTTTGCCCCTTCCTTAGCTACACTCTTTCCTACATCAAGGGCAGAAGACGCAATTTGTTTAGCTGCACTACTAGTAAAAAGCCTCGCTAAAAAGTTAGCAATACTATCAAAGATCCCGGAACCACCGTATGAATATCTTGTTTTAAATCCGTGTTTCTTAGTGATTATCATCTTTTTTATAGTATAGACATTAAATTTTTATAATCGTGTGAATTTAAAACACCTTGTCTTTTTAATTCATCACAAATGCTTACTACCTCATTTCTTACACCTGTATTACCTGCTTCTTTACTTGCCATCAACAGGTCTAGTCTTTCTATTAATGCGTTAGGGTCAGATGGGATAACAATTCCTTTTCCGGATGTTCCCATATCATACCAAAAGTTGGAAAGCATGTTTTTCCATTTATATGATTTACCACTTTTTGGATAATTAGATTTTGGGTTATTATTTTTATAGATGGTATTGCTTTTTGACATTATCTCCTTATAATTTTTAAAATCCTCATCATTATAAATATTTTCGTCTGGTTTTTTAGATACGATTAATTCCCATAAACCAGGGGTACCTTCATAATAATCATCACCAACTAAAATATCATCGTCTAAAATGCCAACTGGTGTGTTGCCAATATAAAATCTACCATTTTTATCATATAACCCATACGTTGTATCAGCTTCAGACTTAGTAGCAAACTTTCTTAGGTACTTCTCCGCAAGTGGCCCAACAAAAACTGGATAGTTCTTTTCTTCTTCCATTTTTTCCATTTTTCTCAGTTTATCCATATACCACCTAAGCTGTTCAGCTTCATTTTCTTCTGGTTTTCCATAAGCTGTGATAGATGGAAATGCTGGAAAAGTAATAGCTTCTGGTAATTTTTCTACACCTTCTTTAATAGGTTTAAGTCCCTCTGTAATCTCCTTTGTTGTAGTTTTTTGTGTTTCTGTAATAGGTCTAAAAAACTTTGAAAGGTCAGTTTGAAGTTGTTGTTCACCTGTTCTCTCTGCTAGTAGATTATCCCGAATCTTCTTTCTCGTTTCGAGATACTCTTTTACAATTAAGTCTCTTTTTGCAGGGTCAGTTATTTTTAGAAATGACATTTTTAATTAGCAACATATTTTTTTAACATAGATTTTATCATAGATTTTATCATAGATTTTATCATAGATTTTATCATAGATTTTAATATATAAGAGCATATATAATGCTTTTATATATTTATTCATCCTATTTCACATTGACATTTACATCTAAAACTTGGTAAATTAGGTAACTTAAAAGGTATACTAGACAGTATGTTTGTTTTCGACAAGCCTCCGAAAGGACTCCCTCGCTTCTTGCCTCCCTTTCTCAATCAAACTTTCTTTTTCTTCAGTTGTTACCTTCTTCTTAAATTTACTTCTTATTTCACTCTTCATGTCTTCATATTTATTCATTTCATCCATTATCAACTTAAACTCATCATCAGATATGTGGTTATCCATTAAAGCCTTTGATACATGATTATCTATAGTATTAAGCTTAGCAGCAGCAAGAGTTTGTATTTTCAAATGTTTTTCAGCTTTAGCAGTAGTTTTCCTAACAAATATTTTACTAACCAATGAAGAAAGACCAATTACGCCAGCGGCACTCTCTAATCCAACAGCAACAGGTGCCGCGGCAACTGTTGAAAGCAAAATAACACCTGCTCCACCCAATGCTAATGAAACAACAACCAATGCACCTTCAACATTATCAACTACTTTAGCCATTCTAGCATACTTCTTATTCAATCTCTCTCTTTCATTTATTTCCTTCTTTAGAAAATTTAATATCTCAGATATTTTTTTAAGTCTATAAGAATGACCATTATCCATTGCTTCCATTTCAATAGGTGGAGCGCTTGCGGTACCTGGTTCTTTGGGTAATATAGGATATATTTTATTAGGGTGTTCCTGATTTGTATCTACCATTTTTATAAATATAATAATTTTTTTATGATAAATATTTTAGATAGCAGAATAACTCTCCCTCAGGTATTTCGATTGGTTTTTGTGAGAAATTATAAATGTAAACTAAGATATCATTAACATCATTATCAAGATGTATACCATTAGAAATGGTTAAACTATCTTTCCATTTATTACTAATAGATATAATTACAACTCCTCGTGTAGCTATATAACCAAATCCTAACGGAACTCTCATACCATTATTAGGAGGAATCTTGATAGTTAGTTGTGAGTATATTTTCCATTTTAGAGAATCTTGCTTTAAGGGAGGATATCTTACTCCATGTAAATGAGGTTTCCAAAATATAGTTTTATGTTGGGTAGTAATATTAGGTTTTATACCAAATTTATGTATATCCATTTTTATTTATTGTAAATAATATTTATAATATAGCTCCTAGGATAGGGATATTAGCAAATGGACTATTAGGCCCAAGTAAAAGCCCTTTTCCATCATACATTTTTCCTCCTTGCTTTAAATACAACCCATCACCAACAGACTCTAATCCTTTACCTTTGTATGGTTTTAAGTATAATCCACTTCCATCAGTTTCAACTTGACAAACACATCCTCCTTTTTTAAGGTAAAGACCTGACCCCAATGCTTTCGAAACACCTGTTTGAGCTAATCCAGAAAGAGCACCAACACCTAAAGCTGGTAAAACGGTTTTTGCAAGCATCGGCAAAGCTCTAGCAGCTAACCCAGCTAACATTCCGAGGAAACCCCCTTCTATTTTCATGTTATGTTTAAGTTGTTTTGTAGTCATTCTAATAGTTATACCCACACCATCCTCATAAGCTTTAGCCATTTTCTTTGCTTGTGAATTGGTAATTGCTAAAACATCATTACCTTGTAAATCTTCATGACCTAAACGAATACTTACTGGGCAACTAGCTTTAACAGCATGTTGAAGTTTTTGCTTTTGCCCTTCAGATATATTTACTTTAACATTAGTGTAACTTGTCATTTTATATACGAGTATTTTTTTATTTAGCTCATCTCGCTTCTCTAATATGAAACCTAATCGTTAAATTTTCACCTCTAAGATTTAGTAAATTACCATCTTGGTCAGTAATATCTACATTTAGGTTATGTATTTCATCTAACGTTATTGGTAAGTATACTAAATTAACTGGTGACTCAATTATCTTATATCCAGGTGCAACATTTGGGAAAAAGGAGTAAATAGTGTTTTTTGTTGAACCATTAACATAACTTCCTGAGATAATATCTATGTTAACTAGCAAACTATTTATACTAAGAATGTTTACTACATTCTCTGACTCGTGAAATCCTTGCGTATATTTAGCTCGAGTAAATCCTAATACTTTAGCGATGGAACCTGATTGATTAAAATCTACTTGATAACCATCATCAATAATAAGAACAGACTTTAGGGTATTAGTGTTCGCAGAAAAGTTAATAGGATACTCTTCATTAACTCTATCGTAATGGCCATTTTTTCTCATTTCCTGACGAATCGTATCATTAATGTCAACGAGGTCATAACTTCCTTCAGGTATTTTTATTTTAATCCATGTGGTGCCATTGTCTGGAGAATAAACGAATGTGTTGTTTGTTTCATCAATGTTTGGAAAAGAGTAGTAAGTTTCGAGGTTTACCATAGCTATTTCATATACTTCATCCTTTTCCAGTTGAATTGGAGGATTAAACCTTGTTCTAAAACGTGTTTTGTTGCCGCTTACTATGATTTGAAATGATGTTTTGTGGTTTGTGTTTTTTACAATTTTTTCTAAAAGTTCTTTCATTTTATAATATTTAAATATTTTTTATACTGACTTAGGTATGTAGAAGTTATCAAGACCGTTTCTATACTTTCCATCATGTTTTTTACTGGTTAAGTCAATAATAGCGAAACCGTGTGGTCTTTCCCATGCCGTTTGACAAAACTTTCTAAACTCATCCTTAGGCATATCTTCACCTACATGATCGCTATAAATATGATTAAGGTTTTTTAGGTCTTGTGGGAAAAGGCAAATAAAATTAGTGTTTTCTCTAATAGTTTGTCTCGGTAGTCTAAAATAATTCTGGCAGAGGTAAAAGCAGTCAACATTACTATGCCTTCCTCGAATGTAGTAACACTCACATTTATTTTGCTTTTCTAAAAGTAAATCATCGAAAATTATTAAATTTTTATTTTCTAAGTTTAACTCTCTCGGATCAGGCACATCACTCGTATTTTCAAAGAAGTTGCAATTTATATCTGATTTGTTTTTAATCGTTTTAGCCCATTCTTCAACTAAAGCTATTGGTGGAATTTTTAGTTCTTGTATGTCATCACGCATGTTAAACAATCTTAAGATACATTCTTTTGGTAGTTTTTCTTCAAAAGCCTTTTTTAGTATTCGGTATTCCGGTTGAAAAAGACTTTTTCCAAAAACATTTAAATCGTTGTAGTCAAGCCAATCTGGTCTGAGTAAAAGGTTTATCAATAAAGTAGTTTTACCACATGATGATTTACCTACAATTAAACCCCTAATACTTTTTGGGAAAAGGGAGTGATTAAATCTCTTTGATAGTACTTCATTCCATGATAAGTCCATAATATCCATTTTTATTTAAATATTTTTATTTTTTTATATAAAATAAAATGTACTGCGTTAAATGTAAAAAACATACAGATACGAATGATATAAAATATTCTGTTTCTAAAAATGGAAGAAATATGATGCAGGGGAAATGTGTTATTTGTGGAATAACTAAATCACAATTTATAAAAAAAAAACTACTGGGAGTAGTATATTAAATAAATTTATAAATAATTTACCCGTTGAAATGCATCTACCAGGACACAATTTTACAGGGCCAGGTACCAAACTAAATAAAAGACTCAATCCAGATTTAACACCAAAAGAGTGGAGTAAACCTATAAACCGTGTTGATAAAGCTGCTTATCACCATGATGTTTGCTATCTTCAACACAACGATACTGCTACAAGAAACGCAGTGTGTGATAAGAATATGTTAACAGAGTTAGAAGGTATTTACAATCCTAGTATTAGAGAAAAAATGGAAAGAGGTTTGGTAAGTAGACTCATTGGAACGAAAATGAAATTTGGAATGGGAGTAAAAAAAAAAAAAATTTAGCGGAAGAATTACATAAACCTGTAAAAAGAAATTTTAAGAAAAGGAGAGTTAGAGTAAACGGTATAGATAGGATATGGGCTGCGGATTTAGTAGACATGCAAGCATTTTCTAAGTTTAATCGTGGTGTTAAATACCTTCTCGCTGTCATTGATATCTTTTCTAAATATGGATATCTGGTGCCATTAAAAGACAAAACAGGAAAATCTGTTGCTATAGCATTAAAAAGTATTTTTAAGGAGAGAAAACCTGAAAAAATGTGGGTGGATAAGGGTAAAGAGTTTTATAACAAAGATGTAAAAGACTTGGTTGAATTATATTCTACCGAAAATGAGGAAAAATCTAGTGTGGTTGAGAGATGGATTAGAACAATGAAAGAAAAAATGTGGAAGTATTTCTCCGCTAACTCTACAAACGTTTACATTAATGTGCTACCGGATTTGGTTAAAAAATATAATAACACAAGGCATTCATCTATTAAGATGGCCCCGGTAGACGCTAGTAAAAAAGAAAATGAAACGAGGGTTTGGAGAAATCTTTACCCCGATCATTTAGAAATAAAAGACTTTAATCCTAAGTTTTCCGTTGGAGATAAAGTAAGGATAACTAAAAAGAAAAAGACTTTTGAAAAAGGTTATACAACAAGATGGACTGAGGAGGTTTTTACAGTTTCTGAAGTAAAACTTACATCACCTATAACATATAAAATTAAAGATTTTAATGGAGAAGAAATACAAGGTACCTTTTATGAACCTGAACTGCAGAAAACCAGTCAAGAGCTGTATAGGATAGAAAAGGTTATCAAAAAAGGAAAAAAGAAATCTCTTGTAAAGTGGAAAGGTTATCCCGATGAATTTAATTCGTGGGTTGACAATAAAGATATTAGAAATATTTAACTATAAAAAAATGTCAAATATTTCGATTGAAAACGTAATTTTACCGAATAAACCGTTGAACAATTTCGAATTAGAGGGTGTCGTTAAAAGATTAAAGATTCCTTATTTTAGAGGAGTTTTTTTACTAGATACATTACCGAGAAAACCGAGTAAAAAAGAATGTGGTATAGTAAACTTTGATAAAAGTAATGGCCCTGGTACACATTGGGTCGCTTGGTATAAAAATGGTAAAACTAAAATTTATTTTGATAGTTATGGCATACAACCACCTATTGAAATTCGAGATTATTTAAAAAGCCCAATACAGTACAATACTGACCAATTACAACAAGCTGGACAAGTATTTTGTGGTCATTTATGTTTGTACATTCTAAAAGAGTTATCTAGAGGTAACCAGTTTCAAAATGTTTTAAATAAACTTTTTTAGTGCTATATAAAAAAATGCCTGTTGACAAATTCGGAAGAATGAAAGATGATGGTGAAACAAGTGGTGATGGTGTGTCACTCACTTACATAAATAATAATTTTTTACGTAAAGATGGAACAACTGTTGTTAGTGGGTCTATAGACATGAATGGTAATACATTAACAAGGGTTAGTAATCCAGTAAATCCTCAAGATGCAGCAACTAAGGCTTATGTTGATGCCAACTCAGGGTTGTTGGATGAAAACGGAGGATACCATGTTACTGGATATTTAAATATGGGTTTTAATCCAATAAGAAATGTTAAGGACCCAAAAGAACCGGGTGAAGCTGCTACTAAAAATTATGTGGATAATGTTGATAGAGCCTTTGTTTATAAAGACGGAAGGTGGTATGAGGCAGATGATGCAATCTCAATGGGAGGACGAGTAATTAACAATCTTGGAATCCCTACAAGACACGACCAAGCCTCTAATAAGTTTTATGTGGATACCGCTATTGAGACGGCTACCGCGGGTGAAAAAGCTTTAACAAAAAAACAAGATGGTTCCTATTCAATAGATGGTGGAATAGATATGAATGGTAACTCGATTACTAGGTTGCCAAATCCTGTATCCCGTGACTCTGCTGTCAATAAAAATTATGTTGATAATGGTGGAGCTATTATAAAAAATCCGGATGGGAGTTTCATGGCGGTGACTGACATAGACCTTCAAGGTTTTTCTATAAAAAACGCGGCAACCCCAGTAGAAGAGAGAGATTTAGTGACAAAATCCTATGTGGATAAAAAAGTATCTCTTCCTTCTCTCATAGGTCCTAAACCTATTATAACCGTGTGGGCTGAAGAAAACGGACCATTAGGGGTTGGTAATTATGAGTTTTCATTCGGTAATGGTAATTCAGGTAGAAAGCATGGATTAGGGGGTTATTGTATGACTGCTCCAGGTAGAATCATAAGAGGAAGTTTAACGGTTGTTAAAGATAATGCTAATGTACGAGGAGAAGAGATAAAAGTTAATATATCGATAAACGGAAATGAGCAGGTTGATTACTCTATTATTAAAAAAGCGGATGAAACTTGTAGTTGTGTAGTTTTTCCGAGGGCGTTGGAGGTAAAACAATGTGACATCGTAAACTTTATTTCGAGAACAGATAGTCGTAATGTAACACACGCTTATATATCTATTTTGATAGAATTAGACTTGTAAATATATATAATATATTATAAAAAAATATATTATATATTTATTTAGGCTTTTTCATATCACTTAAAATATCCATTAATCCAGCAATAATTAATTCTAATTCTTGTATACGTCTATCTAGTTTAATTATTTGTTTTTTAATAATATCATTATTAATAGGTTTATCTTTTTTCTTTGAAAATAATTTTATGAACTTCATTTTAAATATTTTACAAAATTCTTTTAACAAAAGATTATGTTCTACATATAGGGCATGTAAATAATTCACCTATTTCATCACATTTATCACATATACATAGATGCCCACAACTAAATGCTATATTAGGTTTAGCATTTTTACATATACAACATTCATCCTCTGAAAATATTTTTTGTTTTCTGTTTTTATTACCAAATTTTAAGAAATCTATACTATAATAATCTATATCTCTTATGATAAAAAAAGAATCATCAAAGTCACTTCTATTAATAAAAGTTATTTTACCCAATGCATCAGTAATTTTAACAAGTGTAGCGTCATTCCTATTAGTTCTAACATAATTAGATAGTGTTACATTTTTTGTTAATTTATCTATTTTTTTTAATGCTTCATTCACATCAGGGTCTCCATATAAATTATCAAATTTACCACTAAATTCTATAAAAGGTGAAAGATGGTTAAAATCTTCTAAATTTCTACTTCTGGATCCTCTTAATACATCTGGTCTAAGTTCAAAAACACACTTCTCACAAAAATTTATTTCCCTTTGATAAAGGGCTAAAAGTATTGTAATTCCTGGTCTAGTATCAAACCAGTAAGGGCCAACTCTTTTTCTTTCTTCAGTTTTATTATCATAGAGACCAACCCACATAGATAAATTATGTGTACCACATCGCTCTATTTCTTTACTAAAACAATAATATATAACAGGTGCTGCTTTTCTCAAAGCAGTACAATAATCATTATGATGAATATTTGGGAAATATACTTTTCTTCCTGGAATTTTATAAATAGGTATTTCATTATATTTAGTTTTAATATGTTTTTCTAATTTTTTTAATTCTTTAGGAGTAAATCTATTTAGTACTTTTGCTTTAGGTGGCATTGTATCAAGTACATCGTAAAAAACTTCATTTGTATGTAAGTTATACATTTTGAATTATTTTATAGCTTAAAATTTCAGGAATTCAAAAAATTTTATCCATTAATTTGTTTAAAAAAAGCATTAGGGTTAAGTGATGATAAAAGATTAATACTTTAGCTTGGGGCATCGTGAAATATAATTTAATTTTATGAATTAAATTATATTTGTGAAAAACTTTCTTTAGCTTAGGAATTCAATGTCTTCAAATAACTTATTTGTTGGTTTGCCACTAAGTATTGTATTTGACATCTTATTTTCTCTTATTTCTCTGGTTCGTGAAGGAATTCTAGGTAAAGCATCTTTTTCATACAAATAGAAAAGATGATATGCATAGCTACATAGTATTTGGTTTCTAGTTAATTTTTTATCTAATTTAAGTCCTGTGGTCCAAGAAAGTATGTTTCTTAAGGATTTTTTGGACTCATTTTTTCTTTTATTAATTTCAGATAATAACATAGTCTTTAAAAATACGGATTGATTGATTTCAGGGTTTATGGAATCTAAAATACTATTTACACAATTAGCTAGGAGTATCGCGAATCTCGCTAATGATTCTTTATCCGAAATTAAATTTTTAATTTTATCTTTAACTATATCCATGCTTGCTAAATTTTCTTCCATGTTATCTATATGTTTCATTAGAGATTTATCTTTATCTAGGTTTAACTCTTTTAGAAACTCTTTTAACGGCTCCATTTTGAATTATTTTATAGCTTAAAATTTAATAAAAAAAATTTTTTTTTAACAAAAGATTACTGTCTACATATAGGACATTTATCTAATACCACTTCTTCACATTTTTCACATATACATAGATGACCGCAATTAAATGCTATATTAGGTTTAGCATTTTTACATATACAACATTCATCCTCTAGAAATATTTTTTGTTTTTTCTTTTTTGGTGGCATCACAGGTTTAGCTTGCATAATTATTTCAAGAGGTATATGAGTAAATTCTATAAATGGTGAGTAATCTGTAAAGTTATTATTATATATATCTATACCTAAACTATCTCGGCCATAAGTTATATTATAGCGGTATAAATTATTAATATCATGTTCATAATGACCTAAATAATCAAAATTTCCTAAAGAAATACTAAGCCAATAAGCCCCTTTCCTATAATAAAACGGTGCAGTTCTATTATCCATAATACCAATTAACATTTTAGGGGGAAAAACAAAATTTTCTCCTTCATATAATTTTTTACTAAAATGATAATAAATTGCTGCTTTTACTTTAACTAAAGAGATAGCATATGTGCAATTAACTACACTAGGAAAATATACTTTATCATATATATCATCATAAACAGGTTTATGGGTAATATGTTTTTCAATAATATGTAATTCTAAAAAATCAAGAGAAGAATAAAAACTTAAATTGAATTTATTTTCTAATACTTTTCTTTTATATTTTTTAGAAAGCCTTTGCATTTCTTTATTAAGCTCTTTATTAGTTAACCATTTAGTGATAGTGTAACCATTTTCATCATCAATAATATAATCAGGTTTTTCTAATTCATGTAAAACTCTATCTTGCACCTCCATTTTGAATTATTTTATGACTTAAAATTTAAAAAATTCAAAAATTTTTTTTCTTTATTTTTGAATTTATGGTAAAATGGATATAGTAATTAGATGCTCCCTCATGCATGGGCTTATCTTGCGTTGACACATATGAGGTCCATATATATTAGTTGATGCGTTGGTTAGTGAATAAATTGATGCGTTGGTTAGTGGATGATGAAATTTATTTTCTTTAGAATTATGAGGAAATAGATTTTCATATAAAATCGTATGGGCATTCTGGGACATTTTATAAAAATTTAATCAAAAAATTAAAAAATTAGGAAAAAATGCCCAGAGTGGGTAAATATCTATCTACTAACAATGTTTTTCGTACTAACGAGATTTGGCTCAATAACTGCTGCAATATAACAAGGTGTGCCTTAATGATAAGGTTCCATAAGATACCACCCGATCCTGTTTCAAGGTGTGTCGCACTAACTAGGTTTGGCAGTATCACTGTTGCCCTAGTCAAAGGGTCAGATAGGCTGACTACCCAAGGTTCCGATGTTTATTCTCCATTCATGAATGGATGTCGTGCTATGGCGCATTGACAGCCACAAGGTAATTTCGCCCTAACACCAGCACTCAATGGGGTAATTAGGGAAATGTGTGTTGCAATGGAAAGAAAATTCCGACAAGCAAATTTTTCACAGATCTTATTTTTAACAATAAAATACACTTTGTGTAATTACAACAGAAAGACTTAGAATAGTGTGAGGGGTCCTGCTTGGCTCAGTGGTAAAGTGTAGGTCACGTCATCTGGATTTCCCGGGTTCGAGCCTCATCAGAAGCATTTGATTCTTCGTGGGAATGCCCTTAGGCAAGACACTTCAGAGCCTTAGCCTAGAACTGATGAAACCCGGAACATACATGGATAAGCGAGCTGTGTTATGCGCTCTGATATATCCGAAATAGTATTGAGGTTTGATAGGCGCCGTGATATGTCTGAAATAATATTGAAAATCGCTTGAAACACCATTCAGTCAATAAATCGAATAGCGTTTGTTGTGCAAAACGTTTGTTGATTTTCAAATTATTATGTAGTTCTATTTTACAGGTTTACAAAATTTGTTATTTTTTTTTTATATAAAATGATTTCCTGTCTCATAACTAAACAGTGTTTCAACTGTGTTCATACGGGAAAGCAGAAAGTGCCTTGGAAAGAGTTTTGGGCGTAATAAACCGGGAAAGAAACTCAAGAAACGCGCGGATAGATAACCCAGACAGAGTGACCTAAAATCCATTTGCAAACAGCAGCATAAAGACAAACCCTATTTTAGTATGAAAAGATTCAATATAAACTAACGAAGTACTGATTCAAAACACTGTATTGATCTTCCAGATTCCTTCACGTATATTCCCTGTTTACGATGAGTCATTATAGAGAGAGATAGGATTTTAACCCTTATCCTGCTAAATAACTTAAATGAAACTTTTAAGCCAGTAGTAAAAACCCGAATAATGCTAGTTCAAACTTATCTTTTGGCGCCAAATATCTCCTTGTCGGACAGTGTAGATCAAAGATCAGACTGCACGTTCTGTGCAGTCTGATCTTGATCTACACTGTCCGCAAAAGGTCAGTGAGTCGCGCTTAGCAGCCTAAGGGTCAACTCTTTCTGCTCCAAATCCATAAACTCGTCCTCTTTTAGCGGCTAAAAATGCAATCCACTGAAACTCGATAAAATGTTTATCGTACAGGACTGACCTAACCAAAGGACGGTATAGATCCAAGATCAGACTGCACGTTTTGTGCAGTCTGATCTTGATCTATACCGTCTGCAAAAGCCCGTGTTTCCGTCTATGACCCTGAAAGCGTTAATGACTACTCGCAGTACTATCGATTCAGCGTACATGTCACAAGCATCGTATGCTACAAGTAACATGATGACGGGAAACAGTAAGAGTAACCTCTCTGGGGAACCAACAAAATCTAGATAATCAAATTACAATAGCTGCTTCCTTTTTGTAATCGATAAATGTTATTCCCAACGAGCTTGTAGTTAGTTTTGCATGTTGCTTGATTTTCTAAGAGCTTGTGGTAAAATTGGGTTATCCATATGTGAAGAGAAATGCACGCTGTCGGTTCGCTTTAAGCCTAACCTGTTATGAGCCCCAGGCTATTTCATTTGCGTTTAACTTTAGATTGGCTTTTTCATGTTGTTGAGAAAGATAAACGCTGTCGGTTTACTTCATTTCTACCCTGGTTCAGCCCCGATGTCTATGTAGCAGTCACTTGGTGCTGCACAAAATGTGCAGTCTGATCTTGGATATATACCGTCCGTTTTTTTTTTTTGCCTGTAGGATAATAAAAGAAGGAAAAAAAAATCTAAGTGTTATTGCTTTTTTTTTTTTAGAATCTGATATATGACAAGTTTGGTCACATAATCGACTGAAATCGTTCTTATCCTTCGTTTAAAATGGTACGTTGAGAAAAGAAATTTGTACGGACACTTGTAAGCGGTTAATACCGGTATATCTCAGCCGGCTGTATGACAGTAAGTTTCTCAACGTGCCATTTTAAAAGAAGGATGAGGAAGATTGTAGTCGACTATGTTACCAAAGCTTTACATGTTTTCACAAGACTATGAATAAAGAAATTGTTTATACATTTTCCTTTGAGAAAACAGGTTTTTAAAGCTGAGTAATCGAATAAAAACGGGGAATGATCATCTGTACCTTTAGCACGGTCAACTGATCAAGGCATTCCCATTGCTCTTAGGAAGGTTCACAGCGCACATTCGTGTTCCTTATATGGTCTATATATAACAGACAAGTAACTAGATATAAATATTTTATGATAACTACCAAAATAAATGAAAAGGCACCAGCTTGACTTTCCGTGTTGAACACAATAACACCCAAGTGACTAACTGTCACTTTACAGAATACCAAGTCACATACAATACATTCTTCCAGTCCTACACTGTGATCCTTACGAAGCCAAATCGCATGATTTGATTGTCGTTTAACCCTTTACCAGACAATCCCTGTTTTTTACGACCCAGAGGAAGAAGCCTTCTGAAAAGATTGTGGGAAAAGGAGAAAATGCTGGTAACCAGCATTTTCTCCTTTTCCCACAATGTTTTCTACCCTTCTAAAGTCAAGTTCCAACTTTTGAGTCACGTTTATTTTGTCGTCTGCAAATACTTTCAATTTGGACAAGTCTAAAATTTTTGTCGTTTTGTAAAGAGTTAAACTGTCGTCTTCAAATGTTTGAATATGAGTCATGCTCTGTGAAAAGAGGGCTTAATGCATGTGCAAAAGGTATCGACCCAGGTCATCCTGTGAAGTCCGCGTTGCTGACCAGTCTCGAAACTTTGTTGGTTTTGTTCAATTTTCTGTTTGTCCAAGGACCATCCTACCTCATGATTCAGTCGTATGTTTGACAAAATGGACTTCGTGGGTAAGATCTGTGATTATGTGATGACCTGCTTGGTTTAATGCATCACAGAGCTACATTAAACCCTCTTTTGCCAGAGCATGGCTCACTAAAAGTGAAATAAGGAACCCAAAAGAAAATACATACTTCTTTATTGTGCGTCTCAGTCGGTAGCGTGCAGGACTTGAGAACACGGGGTCCAGGGTTCGATCCCTGTCTACGACCCCTGGCTCGGCAAATTTCTTTCCGAGGATTGATGATAGTCACTGCGACAGGATTCATTCCTCTCCCACCGCTGACCATTGTTTCGACGATGATTATGTGGGAAAGCAGCCAGTGGCTTGGAAAGAAAATTGTGCGGAGTACTGGTAAAAGAGACTCCAGGAAAGCATGGATAGGTGCACTGGCCGCCGCGATATAACTGAAATAATGTTGAAAACGGCGTTAAACACCATACAATCAATCAATCATTAATTGTGCGTAGACCGTATCGATTGTGGTAGAGACGACACTAATTCTGATTTGTGCTCCCATATTTTAGACTGCTTCTTACAAAATTTTCCATCCACGATATGACTGAAATAATTTTGAAGACGATGTAAAACACAATACAGGCAGTTTGTAAAATTATTGCCATCGTGTTGCTATGAGCATGTTCATAACTCAAAGAAAAATAAAGCAGTTTTCTACATGTAATAATAAAAGGTTTAGCTACTGTAAAAGTGGATATCATTGCGGGTCAAAAATTTGGCGAATAACAAAATACTGACTTTACGCGTGTTTATATTTCCGCGAGAACTATTATCATTTATCATTCAATTTAACAAAACCCAATATTCACTTCGATGAGACGTATTTAGATGTCTGAAATTGGTAGTATAAACCGCCACTATACTGGTATTCTGGTCGACTTTGATGAAAAAAAAGCACTCGTTGATGTTGACAAGGGTTCCTGTTAGTCGATCCCACATGACCTGGTATCTAGGTAAAATATGCCTTAGTCTAGCTTAAATTTACGCTGGCGGATACCTTTGCGGTTTTTATCAATTCGCGAAAACCGCGAAGATTTCCACGAAGCGAACATTTCCGGTTTTACAGTATTTAGCTGAAACGTTTGTCAGATAGGGCTTACCGCGTTCTGATCTGCTCTGACAGATCTATGTTTTACAGATATTTACCAGCTAGTATGCCGATGGGGGAAAAATATTGTGTGCTATATCTTTAAAACTCGGAAAATTTATTCTCTTTTACATAAAATAAAACTTGTTGCTATCGTCTAACAGACAGGTGGCGCCATTTCCTTTTAAGAACAAATCGATATCAGGAGATAAAAAAACTGCTTACTCTTGAGATCAATACCGCTTGTCGGCTTGGTACCATCTTTCTCCATGTAACGTTTATGTTTTATTTCTTTCAGAATCAGCATCTAAAACAGCAAATATTGGCCTTATTAACACTTAGGCTGCTAAGCGCGACTCGAGAACCCTTTGCGGACAGCGTAGATCAAGATCAGACTGCACAGAACGTGCAGTCTGATCTTGGATCTACACTGTCCGATAAGGAGATACTGTTCCTCAAAACATAATTTTGAAATAGCAATATTCGGGTTTTTACTATCGAATTGAAAATTCAATTTTAGTTATTTAGCAGGATAAGAGTTACGACTCGACTTGTTAGAGATCAAAATGCTGAATCTATCGACTGGTTGTCCATGTTGCGTGTTCAACAACGATTCTTTAGAAAATTCTTGGTCTCGTTGTCAATAATCTTCAAAATTTGAAAGTAACATGACTTCAGATTGGCTAAACCAAATGGTTATGTTACCAAGAATTTGTGTTACTTTCTGAATCTTGAGTGAGACTAAAAATATTCTTAAGAATGGTTGGTGAATATGAACCAAGATTGCCCTATCTTTACTGAAAACTTGCTGTTCCTGACTGAAATTGTATGTCATAACTCATTTAACGCCAAACACATGAACTCGAGCTCTTCCGAAACTACGATTCACCAAAGCTCTGAAAGATTTTATCATGTAAGCTTTACTTAGCAAGCGGACGTTATGGATCAAGATCAGACCGCACGTTCTATGCAGTCTAATCTTGATCTAAGCCGACTGCAAAAACCTAAATACTTTCATCCATGCCGCTGAAAGGGCTAACTCCGGTTGTCATTTTTCTTTTTTCAAGATAGCAATAGACATTATACGTGTGCGCGACTACAGACTTCGCAATTCAAGGACGTATGCAATTTAGTTTTGAAGATAGAGGTTCTCAGGAGAAACACCTGAACCGGAAACAAATCGATTGGTGTGCTTGTTTGGAATGATACCGGATGTGGTAAACGATTATGTCATTACTTCGCTTGAATAAAGTTTTGTCTGTCTGGGACGACTTCATTTACCGGTCGAATAGACTAATTATCTATTATCACAGATGTTCTCCAGAATGCAGGACTTTTATGTTGGCAACAATAATTGCAATAATTTTTTGTGTCCCTTTGAAATGGTGCCGCTAATGTATCTGTTATTCTTTTGATTACCAATTACTTAAAGTATTCTTACTAGTTGTTACTGGTTAGAATCTCAGCTCAGTCAAACTGTTTCCCAAGATTTTTGATAATAATTCCAAAAGAGTTAGTCAAAAACGACAGAGACCACCTAGCAAACAAAATATGTGTCCTTTTTTTGACATAAATACACGGGAACAAATATTTTATTCATCAGTATAGGATACCAGTTGATAGAAGAGTCCTGAACCAATTAAAAAATTACCATAATTGGCCTGCAACACGCGAAAAGGGACATTCGAACATTTGCGTAAAGTGTCGTCTCGGATCAGTCTGGACAGACCGTATTATTATGTCATATTATTATGTAATTTTCTGTTTTGTGCAAGTCTACTGTAGCACAAAATCTAATGTAGTCGTGAAGTGCCGTCTCGGATTACCCTGCGCGGACTGCGCAGACTGATCCGAGACAACACTTTACGCAAATGTCCGAATGCCCCTTTTCGCGTGTTACAAGCCAGATAAGAACGTTACGTATTATTTAGATAACCGGTTGCATGCCACTAGACATATCTTAACAGTCAAGCACGAAGTCGCGTTTGCTGTAGGCAAAGCTGTATGGGCCTATTCATTTTATTTAAACGCAAGACTGGGGGATAACAAAGAAATATTATTGTAATACTTTGAAAATCGCCAATGATGTAGAAAATGAAGCACGCTAGCGTATAGTGAGATAAGGCCTTCAAAGATCCCATTTTCGTACCATGCTTCTAAAGAGCGGGTCACTTATTCGAAGTTTTTTGGTGTTAAGTCATGCATTGGCGTCTTTGTTAGATTTCGAAACGATTAAATCATACAAGGCTTTCACGGGTTCAAATTTATATTTCATTACTTAGTGATAATTCCAGAATTCTCTCTAATTTAGGGTCATTTGAGAGTCTCCAGGATTACCTGACTTAGAGGCATGCTTGCTGATGCTACTGCAATAACTGTCTTTGAGTTCAGTTAAAGGTGGTAATGATGAACCAGAGGCCTTTTGTTCCAAGTGTGAGAAGGTGACCAAATCGGCGAGTTCGTGTTGTTCTTATTCTATGTAAATACGCTTCCAGCTGGGCTGCTCGTTCCGTATGGACACGGAACATCATCGTTGTCGTTTTCCTGGGACTGAGCTGCTGGAGAGCCCTTCATTGACCAGTTTTGATTTTGCGATGAAAACGACGGTATCCATGATAATGAAAGTAAATTTACTGTTAGGATAAAACCAGTTGATAGAGGGTGAAAACTAAATATTTGAGACAATGTCCTATTATTCTCATTGAGCAGTGCCGTATAAATCAATATAAAATAGACTCAGCAATCCAACATAATCTAGAATAATACTTCCATGTGTTCATTACTTCATGATAGACTAACCCACATAAGTCTGCTTCATGATACAAATATCGACAAACAAGCTTTACGTTGGATAAACGTGACAATCGGAAAATCAGTGTCAGTTAGTTATTTACAAATATTTGCAGAGAAGTCGTGAAATACATATGGCCTGCAACACGCGAAAAGGAGCATTCGGACATTTGCGTAAAGTGTCGTCTCGGAATCCGAAACGACACTTTCCGTTTTTATGTAATTTTCTGCTCTGCGCATGTCTACCTGAAGGACAAAATCTAATGTGGTCGTAAAGTGCTGTCTCGGATTAGTCTGCGCGGACTGTGCAGGCTGATCCGATACGACACTTTACGCAAATGTCCGAATGCCCCTTTTCGTGTGTTGCAAGCCATATGATTCATGGTTTCTTATTAATGAAAATAATGATAATAAAAGAAAGTTTTGTGTCTCGGATAATAAGCATTGTTAAAACAACACTACATTCCGCTCTGTGTAAAACCGTGCTCCCGATCGAAATATATAAATGTATCATAATTATTTACTGTTGTTCATACAAGCAATTTTTCTTTTTCCCTACAGTATTTTGGAGGGAAAAAAGCTATCTCAAGGTTCACGTATGTTGCTGCATTTGTACCATTATTGATTAAGTGTCTTGATACAGAAACGGTTTGCTAATAAAGAACTGTTGACTTTCGCTGATCACCAAACTGGAGTCCATAAAGTGTTGTCCCTTCGAAAAATAGAGTTAAAAAAACTTTCGCAGTTTTATGAAGAGAATTTTAGTCCATTAATTGGGGATATTTATGTTTCCGACCAACCAAACGAGTTCCGATCTGAGAAACGTTGCCTAACGGTCTCCCAAGCCGTTTCCCCGATTGATTACTTGTAAACTTCACCCTGTAGTTTGATAAAGAAACGAAGCCACGTTTTGAGTTTGAGATTATCTTGTTACACTTAATCGTTGCCTCTTGGGAGAGCATTTCGTTACATTTGGATTGTTCTTTTTATAGAGTAGCGCCCGACTTTGTTAGCTACTTTTCTACACTATTTCCACGTTTACCTCTTATTTCTTTGTTAACATATTGTTAACCTCTGGCAAAGGATGTTGAAAATCATCATCCATTTTTTTTTAACCTGGGAATATTCGCCTTTTTCTTTTACAACTCTTTCTCTTTTCAGTAGCTATATATGTTTACTTCCTCTTCTTCATTTATTTATAGTTGAACCATGCTCTGGCAAAAGGGGGCTTAATGCATCTCCGTAATCCATCATACCAAGAAAGCCATCACATACTTATGGATCCATAATAGCCACTTTTTTTAACAACCGACTCAATCATGAGGTAGACTGATCCTTTGACATGCAGGAAATCTACCAATAGCGAAAAGTTTCGGCCCAGGTCAGCCTGCGCGGACTGCGCAGGCTGACCTGGGTCGAAACTTTTCGCAGATGCATTAAGCCCCCTTTTCACAGAGCGCGGCTCAGTTATTTCATGTTTTATTGTCCTTCGCTGGATGCACTCATGATGGAGTTCGTAAGATGTGGATAAGGATGGATCCCCGATCCTCACACATCAATTAACAGGGGATAATAAAAATAGAACATTAAAAATAAAATCTTTCAGGTTTTACACATGAGGATGTTTTCAATGTCGTCTGCTGCAAGTATGGTTTCTGGGGTACTGAGCTAAGCGTCTTATTGTTAATGTACAGACCACAGTTCGGTCTACTGTCGGGATCCTAATTAGTTGTTATACAGACAACAGTCACACAGCAAAAAATCGATTTGCAAGAGCGAAAATTGTTTATTCAACTGATTATTAGTGACATCTTTTTGTTTCATTTTTTCTGGTGCCAGGGCCTTTTGGGATGTAATTATTTTTCTCACTTCTTCACCAGTCCCAATCAAACAAGTACAATTTTCCTCTGCGCTGTATTTATCGATAAGAATTATGCTCTATGACAATGTGATTTGATGCATTTACAAAAAGTATATACTAATGTCAGTTTGCGCAGTCCGCACACTTTTTGTCAATGTTAAATTTTCTGCAGTTCAAAGGACCGTTCTATCAAACGATTCTGGTTGTTTTCAGACAAAACGGGTCCATATTATGCGACGATTGTTTTGGTATAATGCACTACGAAGATGCATTAAATTCCCTTTTCCCAGAGCGCCCTACATAAATCTTACGTATTCTGTGTTTAACATGCCTTTGGACAATTCATGTTCAGTGTTACTTCTGAGTTTTTTTTTCATCCATGTTTGTGGCAGGGCCTTTTGGGATACAGTTATTCTTTCCGATGCACTTGTCTAGTTGCAGCACCCCCCATTCTCCTTGCCATGCGTCTACAAATTTTATCCGTTGTCTAACGTGTTTTTGGGCAATTCATATTCGAGTCTACGGGCGTGTTCTGTATTTATGATTAATAATTATTTGTTTTGAAATATTCCAGTAGTTAGCGGGTCTCAATCGTGATATATGTAGGTTTGGCATATAGGTCTAATCTTTATACATGTATTTAGGTCTATTGGATGAAATGAATCTGAAATTGGTTGGTGTTTGAGGTAAAATTTCATCAAATTTGTCAAGAAAAAAAAAAAAGTTATTAAGCTCACCAAGGGCTCGCTTAGTAACAGTCTTTGGGACTGGTTTAATAAGATTCCACTTGAAAATCCAGCTTATGTCCTATATATGCTGCATGCCAGAATGGTTTCTTGTCGCTGAAGGGGATCGACTTTTTCATACAAAGGTGAAAAAGGCTTTACGTCAACAAAATTTTGCTTTCCCAAGAGGCTAGCATAATTATTTGTGAATGACCCATGCTCTGTGAAAAAGGGGCTTAATGCATCTCCGAAAAGTATCGACCCAGGTCAGCCTGCGCAGGCTGACCTGGGCCGAAACTTTTCGCTATCTGTCAATTTTCTGTCAATTTCCTGTATGTCCAACCAAGTCTACCTTATGAATCAGTCGGTTTTTAAAACAAAATGGATTTTATGGAAATATGATCATGTGATGACTTGCTTGATATCATGGATCATGGAGATGCATTAAGCCCCCTTATGCCAGATTATGGGTCATATCATTTATGCAAATGAGCTGTAAGCAAAATGTTGGAGCACTTGCGTTTGTATGTAACTGGCTGCTGAATTGTTTCTATTGAAATGGCGGACGCCTCAGTCTGTTTGTCTGAATTCGCCCTTTACTACACAATTCCAAAAGTGAACGACCCTCATACAGAAAGCTTTTGAAAACATCGTGGGAAAAGGAGAAAATGCTGAAACCAGCATTTTCTCCTTTTTTCCACTATGTTTTCTACTCTTTCAAAGAGAATTTTCAGTTTTTTTAGTTATATTTGATTTGTCGTCTGCATTCAATATGGAGAGTTCAGGGACCCAGCCAGGCATATCTGACGTATTTGTCTCGCTTGCCTGATTAACCCTTTGTTGCCACTTGCCGGTCAAAACACAAGTGGTAGAATTTGTCTATGAGAAGAAACAGATAGAAAACAATGTGTAAAGGGAGAAAATGCCGGTTATCTGCATTTTCCCTCTTTTTTTTTTATGTTTTCAAAAACTGTCTTCTTTATGATCATTATAAAAGGTAATAATTTAGTGATAGGCTAAACAAATATCGAAATTGGTCAAAATGTTTGAGCCATTCTCTGGCTAAAGGGGGGGGGGGGTCTAATGCAGTATATCGAGCAAGTCATCACATAATTTTGAATCCATAAAATCAATTTTGTTTAACAACCGACTGAATCATAAGGTACATTGGTCCTATGACATGCAGAAAATTGACCAAAAGCAGCGCAAACTGCATTGGCCGACCTGGGTCGATGCTTTTTGCAGATGCATTAAGCTGCCATTTCTCAGAGTATAGCTTTTTTTCTTTAATGCCTGCAGTGGTATGTAGCAGAGAAGGCTTAAATGTTTTAGCATAATATACTCTTGCTGCTAAACCCATAGAAAGCTTTCAACCACTAACATTGCTTCTTGTGGACAGAGTTAATCAGTATCATGCAGACAGTATAATGTATGTAACCTTTTCTTGTATCAGCACAGCCCATATTGTTGGGTGATTATTACCAGATATGATATTTATATTGGAAAAACGGGCTTTTTCCCTGACTAATACGTCTATGTTGTTTCGTTTTGGGCTCTGAGGAATAATTTACAAACACAATTTACCTCGGATAACTCAATTTGTTGAGTAAATCTAAAGCAATTACGTACAATACGGACTTCTCCCTGTTTTGGTCTGTTCCTAGTGCCATGATACGTGCTTGCCTTACCAAAAAGTATTGCGGTGATAAATACATATGAGTCATGCTTTGTGAAAAGGGGGTTTAATACGCCTACAAAAAGTATTGACCCAGTCCGCCTGCACAGTCCGCGCAGGACGACCTGGGCCGAAACTTTATGCAAACGTTAAATCTTCTATAATGTCAAAGGACCAATCTAACTCTTGATTCAGGCAATTTGGATTATCTCTGCAGTCTGATCTTGTATCC
This sequence comes from Hippopus hippopus, assembly GCA_946811185.2. Classification (NCBI taxonomy): domain Eukaryota; kingdom Metazoa; phylum Mollusca; class Bivalvia; order Cardiida; family Cardiidae; genus Hippopus; species Hippopus hippopus. The sequence goes on from OX328106.1 coordinate 32,738,129, forward strand.
ATGCAGTCCGCAAAAGCCCGTGTTTTCGCATATGGCGTCGTAAGAGATAATACATTGTAAGATACGTTAACAAAATTATTTCTCCTCTTTCAGGTCTATTCCTTGTGGCTTACTACGTGCTTGTCGTGCTAATCTGTATCCCAGTGGCATACGTACAGATCAAACTTGGGGCGCTCTTTAAAAGAGGAATTGTCGGTATTTTTAGTATACTGGTACCAATATTGAAAGGTAAAATATCAATTTTTATTTCATGCTTTCCTGTAGGATATCGAGAAATAGCAGTGAAAATATTTTTCGATATTACACGGGTACGACCAGTGAAAAAACCGATTTTCATGTTCTTGTTGCCTAGGTAAATTGCGCGTGCCTCACAACCAGATGGAAATATGACGTCATTTACCTTATATTTCTCGCGCTTGACGTAATGTCACGGAGAGAGGTTAGATATATAAGCACTTGAAACCTGCCTTGCTGTAGAGCTAGCTTTTACAGCGATGCGGTTTGGTGTATTTCTGTCCGTGGAAGTTAAGCAACGTGTATTAGGCTAGTGCCTGGATGGGTGACCAGGTCGTTGCACGTTACAGTAATATTGTAATGCGTTGCTATGCGGGAGGGGTACGCCACGGGGAATAACGGAAAAGAACTGTACTGCATTTTGATAAAGCTCCTCCCAGAAAGGGTTAAATGCATGAAATAAATAGAATATTTGTTTTTTTCGGTGAAAGATCGAAATTTATTTCACCGAGTGAACACCATCGGTAATATTTTCACGAGTGGCGCAGTCGTGAAAATATTACCGATGGTGTTCACTCGATTAAATAAATTTCGATCTTTCACCGAAAAAAACAAATATCCTCTATATCTGAATTATCTATCCTAATGAATTGGTTATTTTGCTTGTGTCAATGCCCCCTTAAACATTTTTAGTTTAATCACGCCAACACCTCAGGTAAGCCAATACTAAGCTACGGCGCTCCATTGCTTTGCTCGCAAACACTTCCACGTGACAAGTCTCTGGAGATCGAACTAAACTTTTCTGATAAGCAAATCGCCGCTTCACTCACTGAGCGGCCAAGGGCCCTCATGTTGTTGTGTGACGTGATACTTGTACTTGGTGACACTTTTGTGTTTAACTCAAACAGTGCTGAAGGAATCAACTGTGTTTCCTTTCAAGTTCTGTGCTGTTTTAGCTTGAGTAGCCTATCTAATAAGACTACGAGATCCAACACCATACCGTACATTCTGTGCAATCTGATCTTGATCTGTACTGTCCGCAAAATCGCATTGATTCGTAATCAGCATTTGTAAAGGTTTAGTAAATTCTAGCAACTTTTGTTCACGATTTCTGTAATGCTACAAGCTCGTATGTCAAGAACTGCTTTGTACGAGTTATTTTCCATTTTGAAAAGCAAAGCAGAACAGAGTGTTACAGCAACAATAAAGGCCAAAAGTATATAAAGCGGGTGTTTAACTGCATTTGAATTGGTATCATACCATGTAAAAGTATGGAAATTGGTGTGAAGATGACAATTAGTCAATGTACGGTCGGTCCAAGTGTTAGTCGCTGACAGAGAAATTACATGTAATTTCAAAACTAGGTTAAAACCTGCCAGGTAGCTGTTTCTTTTGTTTACTTTTTGCCTGATTTTATTTTATTTTATTTGCCAGAGACTAACATATGGCCCGACCACACGATAACAGACTGTCATCTCCACAATATTTTTCACACTTGTAAATGGTATGACTTAAATTCAAATGTATTATGACACCGGCTTCGATATTTTGGCCTTTACTGGGCCCTTAAGTACTGTAAAATTGGTTCTTACAATATCACATTGATCTATTTCATTATTTCTTGAAACAAATGTGCGGCAGACGATTAAAAAAAATCCTTTTGAAGTACAAGAAATGAACACGAATTTGGGTTTAACTCTACCAAACGACAAATGTTTAGACTGATCCAAATTCAATGCATCTGCAGACAACAAATAAAACGATATTCAAATGGTGAGATTTGTACCTTAAAGGGTAGAAAACATTGTTGGAAAAGGAGAAAATGCTGGTTACCATCAATTTCTCCTTTCCCCAATATGTTTTCAGATGCCTGTTTCCTCAGTATCGTTAAAACAAGATATTGTCTGGTAAAGGGTTAATACATGAAAACATGTGAAAGATTTGTAGAGATATTACTCGTAGTCTCGCCTTTTGCCACATTGTTCTCAGAAGTCGTCTGCTGTGAGCAATAGATTAAATTGCGTGGAACTATTTAAGTTTTTACCACACAATCCCGAGTTTTAAAGATCCTTAGGAAACAGCCTTTTGGAAAACCTAGCGAGAAAAGGAGAAAATGCTGGTAACCAGCATTTTCTCCTTTTTCCACAAGATTTTTCTACACTTTCACAGACAATTACCATTATTTAAGCTACATTTAATATGTCGTCTGCAAACGCTTTCAGTTTGGACCAGTCCAAAATTATGTTGTTTGGTAAAGAGTTACAGAGTTAAATGAACAATTTTTCCTTCCAGGTTCTGCCGTTTCTATTTTAATACTAACCTACATTCGATGTCTCCTGCATGGCGTGGAACTCAGCTACTCTGTTTACTTTGCTCTGGCATCTCTGCAGTTTCCATTACCCTGGGCAGATAATGAAACTTATGGGTAAATATCAATACTCCTTCTGTCTTTGTCTTGAAAGGTCGGGGGAGGGGCTTCTCAGATTTTTTAAATTAAGCCACGTTCTGGCAAAAGGGAGCTTAATGCATCTCCCAGATGCATTATACCAAGAAGTTCAACTCATAATTATGGATTCATAAAATCCATTTTGTATACGAAGCGACTGCAGCATGAGATGGACTGGATATTCTATCACTTAATTTGGTAGAGCAACATCAAACCATCAATAGAATAAAAAAAAAAGATATAAGTCAAAGCGCAGACGCACTGAAGGCAGCGGGTTTCTTTTCTTGGACTGAATCCATGCTTATTATTGGCTGTATTCTAGTACTTTTTCCTCGTGAACTATAACAAAGCAAGATCCATGGAGAGGTCCGAATACAGAACTCAGTTGAAGTGCTACGCCAGCATGGCATCAATACATTTCTGATTTTTATTTGTCACGTAATAAAGTTTAAGCTTATAACGGCAACTGGCTTCGCTGTTTAAGTAATTGCAACAATTGGAAGCTCAAATGGAATTGAAAAATAAGAATCTACTAGTCCAAGATACCATAATTTCCTCGTTGGCCATGTTTTATTTACAGCTTATTTTGAATCCCAACTCATCAGTAATTCAGTGTATCCTTTGTACGAGTGTGTGTGGTTTCGAACTTTAAAAAATTATGTTTGCCGTAACGGTAAGCTTCGAAAAGCAGTATACACATGCATACGTGATGCGTGAACTATGACAGCTAGTAAAACCCACTGCCAAAAATCCTTAAACTCCATGGTATCTTTAAATTTTGAGCCAGAATTTTTTAAAGGCATATTAAAAAAAAAGCGACGTGATTGGTTACATACGTCCATTTTATTTGTGCGACGACGTCATATCCGGTCTCATAGACAAGGTTCCCGACTACACAACGACCATCTTATTTTTCGCTTCCCAGAAAGCACCTTTTCTACTAAATGAATCATTTTCTTTTCCCAAAACATAATATTTATTTCGGCTTTGGATAACCTAAATAAGGGTATCTAATGACTAGAGGCTCAGTTAACTGAAAATTAAATACATCTTTTATGGGTTGACATACATATTTTTTCTTTCTTTTTTCAGAGCTTTAAAGTTTCACCATAGACCAGCAGACAAGTATTTCCAGTAAGCCTTTTCAAGCCCATTTTCCCTTATTATTATTATTATTTCTTTTTTTTTTAACAGAGGACAGAATTTTAGACTTACCCATAATGAAAGCGTTTATAGACGACAAATGCTACGGTTTGTCTGAAATGGTAGAACGCAATGCTGGAAAAGGGGACAATACTGGTTACCAGCATTATTTCTTTTTTTTTTAACTCTTTACCCGACAACAAAAACTGTTTCGAATTGAAAGCATTTCCAGAGGACAAAATCATTGTGGCTCAAATGACGGGGTTTGATTTTTGAAAGGATAGAAAACAAGGAAAGGGAGAAAATGCTTGTTCTAGAGAGAATAACAACAACAACAACAACAACAACAAAAATGAATATATGAAGAAAATTAAGAAAAATGCTCATTTCCCGACGAGTACCCCATTGTGAAGGCATGACATTTTCAGCTCAAAACGCTTTTATGGTCAAGAAAATTAATCGAACATTGCTACATGTAAACTATATCGTTTGTTTGTATACACATGAGATTTAGTTGCACATAAACATGGTTCCGTTTAAACAAGAATAATCTACTTGCCAAGAACCATTGTAGAAAAGATCACCCAAGTTTTAGTCACTAACTCTCCACTTAGATTATCAATACCAGCGCCCTTACCAAGTTCATTCACTGTACGAATACAATTTGAAATCAGCGTTGATATTTCATTTCCTGCAGGGAAATTTTATACTCTTACAAGAGGACTCTTTTAACCGTTAGGCTGCTAAGCGCCACTCACTGACTTTTTGCGGACAGTGTAGATCAAGATCAGACTGCACAGAACGTGCAGTCTGATCTTTGGTCCACACTATCCGATAAGGAGATATTTAAAATAAGAATAAAATAATTAAAAAAAAAAAAACCTAGAAACAGCAAAATACAGGTTTTTACAATCGACTTAAAGAGGCCCTTATACTCATTTTCAGTCAGTTTTAACTCATTTTGTCTTTATTTTATCAAACTATAGTCATTCTTATACCTTCATGCCAAATATTGCGCCTGACGGTTGCAAGGTTGCTTAGATTACGGTCGATAGAAAATGCATTTCGCTGAGTTGCGGCCTTCCATGTAAACAGACTCGTCGTTTCCGGTTTTTGAATCGAAGATTTCGATATATCCGTTATACACTCGGGTAGATTCGTATGAAGATCATGCATTCTGTCACGTGACTATATTTGACCTTCGCCCTGCGTCTAATGAGGTAAACAAAGGAAAATTGAGGCTTCTCTGTTGCAGCCTCGATTTTCAGACGGAGGTCGCGACCTATATGCAAATTACACCGTACCCGACTCTAGGCGGAAACCAACGATAAATTTCCGTGACGCACCGCCATTGTTTACAGCTTCGATCGTCAGCCAGTTTTCTTCTGACCAATGTTCGGTTTCTGATACAAATCTCCGTGTTTCTTTTTTTTTTTCAATTACACCATATACGCTCGTATGTCAGTAATTTATCCATGTTTTACACAAAGGACTGATTTCTGTACCATTCTAAATTGTTTGAAATTTAACAGGGTTTTTGCTTACCGGCTGTAGACTGGCATCTTTAAAAGTTTCATTTCAATTATTTAGCAGGATAATGGTTAAACATATTTCTGTAATAAGAGAGATTGCTAGTATCATGTTGCCACTATATCTTCATGTATTGATCGATGCTCAGAGAAAAGGGGGGGGGGGGGTTGTTAACACATCTTTGTAACGCAGTATAACAAGTAAGGTGTTGCATAATATCGATCAATTTCGTCAGAAACCTTGCTGAATGAATTAAACGATAGCAAAACGTACCGATCCATGTAAGCCTCCGCCGACTGCGCAGGCTGAGATGGGTCGATTCGTTTTGAAGATGCATTAAACCACCTTTTCACAATGCATGACAAGTTTGTATTTGACCTTAACTGGTGTGTATGATCATATTGCACAAATATGTCAAAAGTCGTCTATCTTCAAGACTGGCAGGTAACGCTGAGCTCCAGTAGCGTACTTGTAAGCATACAGGACATGAAACCATGAAGCCCCTGGTTCGAATCTCCAGCTCGGCCAATTTCTTTGGGAGGGTTGATGATAGTCATTGCGACATGATTCATTCCTTTCTCGCAGCAGATCATTGTTTCGACGATGATTATGTAGGAAAGCAGCCGGTAGAGTACTGTTCTAAAGAAGTCTAGAAAGAAAAGAGAAGTATACTGACGGCCGCGATATAACTGGAATAATGTTTAAAATGGTGTTCTACACTAAACAAACAAACATATAAATCAGATAGAAACAGTTATATAGGCTCTGACATAAGTTGGCATGACAGAAAGCTTCATTTAAAACTAATTTAGAAAAACGTTATTTAGCAAGCCTGTGGCGTAATAACATTTTTTCTAGACTTGTTTAATGATTTTTTTAAATCAAAAGCCAACTTATGTCAGATTCTTTTTTATCACATAGCGGTATCGAATTATGTCAGAAAATATAAAACATGCATGCACATGTGGTAATTTCAACGAATAAAATCCGATTCACTTCTCTGAAAGAAGTTAGCCTATAAGATGACAACATATATGACATTGCTCAGTGCTTACATCAAACGTGAGTAAGATAAGAAAACTCAAAATGGGTATATCACACTGAAAACAATACACATGTAGGTTATGTAATAAAATGTACTTCGATATTTTACAGCGAAGACTTCCTTCAAAGGTCGGAGCACATCGGTGAAGCAGGTTACATCGTGTGGTATATTGCTCTCTGCCTCGTTCTGATATGGCTGATTACATACCTCCTTACCTTTCGCGGCACTGCACTGATAGCCAAGGTATGCATATGAATGTTATTTGCATGTCGTTTGTCCCTGCAGATCGAAAGATCGGACGTTTGGGAAATTTTGTTCTAATTTACGCCTGTTTCGGCGATATTTTAGTTATACCATGCCTTTATGGTGTTTATCTGCACCAGAGCTACATGTATTTACACAACACTGTTTCAAAGACACTGGATAGTTCTCCTATTGTAGGCTAGTCTCGATATCTCGATTTGGCTCAGAGAGTTACTTCTTATCTACCTAAATTCAAGTTTTCGAAAGCTTGATCGTATTCACTTCCTACTTCTTCTGAAAAACACACGTGTACACGTTTAACACTTGCTTTTTGAACGATGGCTTCCGTATTTTTTTCAGCATTCTTGTCGATAACCTTTTCAGCGTTCTTGCTCTTTTTAGTAATTACCTCCTAATTAACGAAACCTTTTAACTTAAAACTGAATCTATTTAGATTCAAATAGGAGTTAATCCTGTGACTTGACAGAGTCAATAACACCACTAATACGGTAAGTAAAAATGCACAGATGAGTAACGAAAAAAGAGGGATTCCGTATTTTTTACAGCATCTTGTCTACTACCGAGGGCTGTATCTTCCTTCATACCTGCAGGCGGCCTATTCTTTGTCATCTTTGACTGCATGTTCCTGTTTATCATCATGTATGGCTATCTGGCTTTTCAAAACTTTTTGCACTGTATAAGCCAATTTTTGACTTTATATTCCTGCAGGCGGCCTATGTTATGACACCATTGACAGTATGTTTCCTGTTTATTATTATGGTGTACGGCTACCTGGCCATTCCAAACTCCTCCCTCTGTATCAGTCGACTTCTAAATAGTGGCGGGGAAGAGGCACAGACCGGCAAGGACCTTCAGATGTTTAGCAAGGTCACCAACAAACTGGGTCATCCACGTGTAAGTTTTTGCTTACTTGTTATCTTATTGAAATGGCTGATGCACGTTGACGAGTCATATCTTGTACTATCTGTAAAGGTTTTAAGTCTAACCTGGAGATCAAAACAAAGCTTTAAGAATATTTTATACAAGATAAGGTTTCATGTGTGTATATTACCGCAGATTACATATACGAAATAAATGAGAATGTGTCATCAAATTGAACGATAACAACTATTCTGGGACACCCTTCATCATGCTTGGAAACGATTATTTAACCGGCTATTTCAGACAGCTATTTCAGTAGTTGTTCATAACTCAAGTTGTGATAAATCATTACCTCCTGTAGACGACATTTGCATCGCAGCAGACCTTTTTTTGAAAACACACTCATTTTTCGGCGTAGCTGAATGCGATGGATTTTGACCTACTTCTTTGTACTGATAAAAAATGAATGGATGGTAATTTGGGATTGGTCAAAAAGTTTGTTCATTCGGCGGACCCCTGCTGTCATATTTGCTCGCACAGTTATGAAACCACTATTCACCAACGGTGCTACCGCTAATCGATACCCCGGGGCCTTGATTCATACCATAGTAAATTAATGTTATAGAGAATGGTGCTGTTTTTGTTTTATTTGGAAATTTATTACTTCATAAGCGGTTCCCAATAACCCAATACTACTATTCAAGAAAATGAAGAAAACGAAAAACGGTGAGGAAAAAGAGGCAATTTCTCGTGAGGTTAATTTTCATTATTTTACTTCATATTGAGCCACGAAGGAGTTTCAGTATTCATATTCCAGTATCTCTTACGCTGTCTACCTTTTTCAAGGATATTCCTTGTTCCTTATGCCACGTTGTATCAAAAATTAAGTCTTGCTAAAAGTAATACTTGTTTTTCTCTATGCCATTTTTAACACACAGTATCCAACTATTTAACCGCCTCAATGATTTATTGATCATGGAACTCTATTCACCAACCATTCATAATTATATTCTGATTCTAGAAATTTCTTTATTTCAGTTGTAAGCAATTTTTGATTGGTTTCACAAAATAGTCAAACCAATCAGAAATTGCTTTCCTTTTTAAATATAAGACCAAGAGTGCTATTTAGAATGGTCAGTGAAAACAGGCCTCACTTATTATCAGAGGTAGATGTACTCGTATGTGCCAACGATGGTACATAATTTTCCTTTAACGGAAACTTTTTTTTATTCATTGCTACAGCCATGGATTGATGCGCTACACTTACACATCAACAGTCTAGGCTTGTGGTCTGGTATCCTGCCTACACTTGGTACCCTTGTGTACAACAGGAAGTACGTTGTCAATGCGTGAGTAGCCCTTTATGTGTATTCCTAGGTTTTGCATCAAGCTATAACAGATAGATATATACCAAGAAAAGTTCTAGCTAGCAGAATATGTATTCTCAGCGTTTTATCTTACTTAATGGTGTGTTTAAATAGCTAATGAAATTTGTCCTAGTGTTCGCAGGAAGTGATCAAATAAACCTATATAATAAAAACAGATGGGCTATGAATTCGGATATTTATATTTAGCATGGTAGGCTAGTATATATAAATAAATACTTCTACCTTTGGTGTACAGCATTTCGCCACAAATACATGCAACTCTATTATCGCTTGCAAGATGTACTTAAATAAAAACTCCAGATAGATGTACAATGAATCCAAATATCTCTTTATGATTTGTATTTTAGCGCATGGATACTGCTATTATTGGTGTACAGCATTTTGCCACAAATAGGCATGCTAGCATTGGCACCCTATATTGACCCACATGACAGTGGTGGATTCATTGCGGCCTCCAAGGGGATTAAACCAGGTAAAAGCGTTAATTCTTGTAGATTATACTCCAGGAACTATCGTTGTAAAAGGCTGTTGCTCGTTTGTATCCATAAATTAACCCTTTCAGTGCGATAGGCCAAAGCAGTGGCCATGCAGACGGCATAGGTAGCTTTAGGTCAGACTTTACAGATCGTCTTGTCAAGAGTGAAAAAAAAAATTAAAAAATCTACTGGTTTACTGTGACATTATTGGAATAAGTTAAAATACATACCTCTGCATGCTGTTTGTCTGTTTCCTTGAAGACTCGTTTCATATTATTTTACCAGGACCAGGTACGATATTGTAACAATAGCTACTGAGCACTAATCAGTTCGAAAGACGAGCATTACCTAAGTAATTTTACGGATTTTTCACTTAAATCTCGTCTACCAATGTTTTTTTTTTTATTCAGGTTTACCTTTCTTGTTCATTGCTATACCAACTACGTTCGAGCGCCTGGAACTTTCACCCTTCATGTCATTTTTGTTGTTCCTCTGTATATTGTTGTTTGGCCTGCACCATCAAGCATTACATCTGATAGCTATATGGGAAAACCTACTTCCGTCGACACCAAAGTTTATTATGACGTACTTCCGGAGAAGGGAATGTCTAGTGGCGGCTGCTTGTGGAGTCTCCTTCCTGCTTAGTATTCCGTATGCTATTCAAGTAAATATTTCATGATCTTCTTTCTGTAATGCATGCCAAACAATGTAGCTTAGGTCTAGTAAATAATGCACAGGGCTTGAAACAAATAGGGCGCTAGTTTGATTCTCCATCTCGGCCAATTTCCTTCCAGAGTAACGATAGTCATGGCCACAGGATTCGCTCCTGTCTCACTACTGAACATTGTTTCGACGATGTCAATATGGGAAAGCACTCAGTTATCTTATACCGATTGTGAAACAGGATCTACGATATATATAGATCCATCTCGATGATTGCTTTCCTGACACATAGGCAGTACCATAATTTTGGTAGAAAAGACTGATCCCACTCATCACCATGATTACGGACTTTGTCGCACTGTGATTTCGGTAATTGCAAAGACTGACCCTGCCCATCAAGGGATTTGAAACCGTGATGTTTTCCAGAGGCTTTACCCTAAAGTACCGTAAACTACGAAAGTAGTAAATATGGAGAAACTGGGAGGGCAAATACACTTTTGAAAATCCCAAATTTAGTTTCCTGGGTATCATTTTAAATAAAAAATACATATCAATAAGTAGTTGGCGTCCTGGGTCCGTATTCACAAACCAGTCTCAAGAACAATCTCTGTCTAATTCTAAATTTAGAAAGAGCCAATCAGAAGTTGTGTCACTTTCAAATGTAGACAATTCTTGAGAATAAGACTAAGAATGTTCTTATGGATAGTTGATGAATACATACTCTGTTTGCCTTTATTTACAATAAATAATTTGATTTATTTCGTAATAGATGAAAGTCATGTCTTGCCGCTAGCACGTCCAATATACAGTTTTTCTGTCAATGGATTTCTATAATACCGTACGTGTAGATATTCAGATTGTCTATACTCCACACTATTTCAGGGTGGAATTCATTTGTACGCCATTGTGAACGACTATGTGGATAGACTTATCTTTGCCCTCATTATAATCTCCACGGTACCATTCTTGGTGGGCTACAGTAAGTATTGGAGTATTTGTATTCGTTCTCACAATCCATTCTACATCTTATTCTACATCTTATTCTTATTGTTTTTCTATGTCTCATTCTACATCTTATCCTTATTCTTTTCTACATCTCATTTTTCATCTTATTCTTTTTCTACATCTTAATCTACGGCTCATTCCATCTTATTTTTAATCTTTTTCTAAATCTCATTTTACATCTTATTCTTATTCTTTTTCTACATCTTATTCTATAGCTCATTTCACATCTTATTTTTATTCTTTTTCGACACCTCATTCTATATCTTATTCTTACTTTTTTCTGCATCTTACTCTTTCTACATCTAATTCTTTTTCTAAATCTTATTCAAAAGCTCTTTCCACATCTTATTATTATTCTTTTTGACATCTTATTCTTATTTTTCATCTCGTTCTGCATCTTATTCCAAGACAAGCCATTTTGGAATTACCGTTAGAAAAATATTTTTGATTGATGTTGAATACTGCTCTGGAATGGTTTAGTCACTTCCGTGTTGCAGGTACTCTCATCGTATACATGTATTAGGGGATAACTATTCCTAAAATAGGTTTAACTGAACCGAAAGCGTGGCCGTACATCGTCTGATAGACCAGCGATTAAAGCACTCGCACGATGAGCGAAGGTTCGGCACCGGTCTGGCCACTACCTTTCGGATAGATCTACATGTAGTGCAGAAACAGTATAGCATGAAAGTATTTTTCCTCAAATTTGGAACAAGTGTACAGCTTACATCAATCACTTTCTAAGACTGCTAACTAGGAACCTGTCCAGTACTTCTGCCATGATGTAAATGGCTCCAAAGTTTGATCCTGCTTATCCACGGACTCGAACTCAAAAGCACTGATTTGCAGGGCACGTGCTCTTTTCCTACTGTCCCTGTTGTTGTTCTTTGTGCGTAATCTCATCAAGGTGTAAACAAGTGTGAATTGATTGAAAAATCAGACCAGGGGCTTTAGAAACATATAACGTATACGAAATTGCTTATGGAAGGAAAGACGGATGGATGGACGACCTTACTCCGTACACAGCCTGAAACCTAGAGTTCAGTGGTTCAAATCCGCAGCTCGACCAATTAATTTCCAAGGATTAATGATAGTCATTGCGACATGATTCATTCTTCTCAATCGCTGATCATCGGTCCGACGATGGTTTCGAGGAAAAGCAGTCAGTGGCTTTAGAGGAATGTTGTGCAAAATACTGGTTAAAGAAACCCCAGGGAAGCACGGATATGGGTACTGGCCGTCGCGATATTACTAAAATAATGCTGAAACAGCATTAAACATCACACAAACAAACAAATCTTTTACTTCTCTGAAGTAGAAACGTTTTCAATAACTTTGTGGTGAAAGACCGAGAGTATTTCTTTGCGATTTGCAATCGGCCCTTTTCCTCGGTAGTCAACCTCAACCGTAGGATCTTCTTTTATCACATGACTCCCCTTAGTTTCTGTATGATACAGCCATTTAAAGATTTCTTATCTTGCACATGTCTGACATAAGCAAATAGTGCCTTATTTGGTCAAAGCTCTGTTTTTATACGCTTCATTTCTAAAACATTGCTGACCCAGATTTATTTGTGAAATTAACTGTAAAAAATTGAATAATGTGTCAAAGATGCGAGTTTTATCATCTTTAGATTCAAAACAAAGTCATTATATGCAAGTTTCCTTGGAACTATTTTTCGTCGTGATATTATCACACTTATCAAAGAAGCAAATAGGTTCCATGTAAATTTCAAACACACATGTACATGTAAGCCTATGTTTGTACACACCATTAATTATATTTCTTGAGATGCGGTTATATTGTAAACATGTATATAGGGAATTTGACATTGGCGTTTGAGGCAAAATTTGATTAAACTCATCGAGATTTGAAAATAATGCTCGCTTAGTATTTTTTTTTTCAAACTCGTATGATAAAATTTTATCTTACATACTAACTCATGTCAGATCCTATATATTAGTATCATTTCTAGATTTAATATTTTGTGTTGTTTCAGTTAAACAAGAAGTTCTGTATATACCCATAGAGAGAACATTCGTGGGCTTTTGGTACGGGCTAGCATCTTTGATATCAACTGTAAGTAACTGGGTTTGTAGTGGTTTTCTCGTACGGACGACACCTTTTCAATCTTATACCACCCACCAGACAATGCCGAGTTTTAAAGACCTGGAAGAAGAAGGCTTTTGAGAGCATTGTGCGAAAAGGAGAAAAGCTTGAAACAGGCAACCTTTCCTTTTCCACCAATACGTTTGGACCTAAAATAGAATTTCTGCTCATTTGTATCAATTCAGATTTGCCATGTACCAATACTTTCAGTTTGGATAAGTCTAAAATTTCTCATTGGGAAAAGGGTTAACCAGACGACAAATTCTAGACTAGGGCTAAGTGAAAGTATTTGCAGATGACAAATTTACTGTGGCCCAAATGATTACATCAGTGTTTGAAAGCAGAAAAATATGGGAATAGGAGAAAATGCTGATTACAACGTTTTCACAAGCTTTCTTTTTTAATGTCGTTAAACTTGGGATTCTGTGATTGAGGATTAAGCAGAGAAAACATAAATTAGACTGAAAAAAAAAAAAGATTTATTTCTACAATACTAGTCTTCACCGTGTTTATAAAGCCAATCCCCAGTAGCTCAGTCGGTAACGTAACGGACGAGAATAGGGGGTCGCTGGTTCAATCCTCGGCTTCGCCAATTTCTTTCCGAGAATTGATGATAGTCATTGCATTTATTTTAATAAACCGTACTTTTCAAAAGCATCTGCTGCAAATTTGTTTCAGGTCATGAACAGGATGAAAGGCACAACAGATTTAAAATTAGTTGACTATGGTAAACCCTATTTGTTTCAGGTATTGCTTATTTACTATTTTGCGGTGTACGTATATCCTGAGCCGGTGGTAGGGTACGAACAGCGGTGGGCCGAACGACTTGGATGGTGTGTGGCTATTTTCCCCGTGGTTCTAGGCCTCGTGGCCGGGGCTGTACATGCAGTGTGGAAGCAAAAGGGGTCGATTAAGGAGGTCTTTGTTTAAACTTATTGATTATAGATTGGTTTTGAAACAATTTTTTTCATTTTACATAAGTCTCTCTCGATGATTACATCCAGGGCCCGTATTCACCAACCATTTTAAATTGCATTCAGGACTAGTCTTATTCTAGATATAGAAATTAACGCACTATCTGAATGGCTAAACCATTCGGTTACCTCTTTACCAAACGAGAAAATTTTAGACTACAAAGTAAACGTGGACCAAATGATTGGATTTGTCTCTAGGAGGTTAGAAAACACTGTGGGAAAAGGAAAAAAAATGCTGGTTACAAGCGTTTTTTTCCTTGTTCCCACAATGTTTTTCAAAAGCCTTCTCTTTTAAGGTCGTTAAAACTCGGGATTGTATGGTAAAGTGTTAAGCCAATTAGCGACTGCGTTACTTTTTTTCAGAAAACTTTTGAGAATTAGTCGAAGAATATCATAATGAATGCTTGGTGAATATGGACACTCAAAACCATAACCCTTTACCACACAATGACGACTTTTAACACCTCTGATACAGAAGGCTTTTGAAAACATTGTGGGAAAAGGAGAAAATGCTGGTTACCAGCATTTTCTCCTTTTCCCACAATGTTTTCTACCCTATCAAAGAAAAATCATTTCATATGAGCCACATTGAAACTGTCATCTGCAAATGCTTTCAATTCGGACAGGTCTAAAATTTGTCGTGTGGTAAAGGGTTAACCAGTGCTTGCGCCGTGATGTTGGTTATTCCAAACATGTATGGTTTGACCTTGCACATCACGGGATTCGAACCTGGACACTCCGGTGTAAGAGGGCGACTCTCAACTTCTACATTACTATCTCCCACAATTAAAGAGGTGTGTCTTTTGTTTTCCTGGGTTTGTTTCGTTTTCTTTAAGCCCCGCCGAGCAGCTCAGTGGTTAGAGTATCTGACCCGTGTGACGTGGTGGTTTCGGGTTCGATACCCGGTTGAGGCAAGCCTTCTGTCCGGCGAAAGAGTAGTCAGTGGCTTGGATAGAAGTTGTGTCAGTACTGGACTGAATAACTCAGGAAACACATGTGCAGATACACTGACCGCCGTGATATGACCTAAGCTGTTAAAACGGCGTCCAAGTACAATACTAACAAGTCTGTTCTTTTGACTTTTCACGGCAGTTTCATCAATATTTCAAAACTAGTACACGCGTACATGCAGTCCTAGGCTGTATTCACCAACCATTCTTAATAACAGCCTTAGTCGAATTCTCAAAATTTTTCTAAATTTCAATGCAACGCAGTTTCAGATTGGCTAAACCAGATGGTATAGCCTAGAATGGTTGGTGAATACAGGCCCTGAATTTTCTAGACTAGTACTATGCACAAACATGCTCACCGTCCAACCAACTGCCCTCTTGCATAATGTCTGTATTACTGACATTCATCTACCCTTGGAAATATCTTGGCCGCATCGATATTTGAAACAGCAACATCTTACCTGCCATGTGTATGTGGAACCGGGAGTCAGCATTTTTTGTGACATTTCATTGTATAAACGTCAAGATTAAAACCAATGTAACGCTATATGGCCTGCATCACGTGAAAAGGGGCATTCGGACATTTGCGGTAAGTGTCGTACCGGATCAGACTGTGCAGTCCGCACAGGCTGATCCGAGACGACACTTTCCGATCGTGTGCCATTTTCTGTTTCACCCAAGTCTACTGCAGGACAAAATCTAATGTTGACGTAAGGTGCCGTCTCGGATCAGCCTGCGCGGACTGCGCGGGCTGATCCGAAACGACACTTTACGCAAATGTCCGAAAGTCCCTTTTCGCGTGTTGCAAGCCAATTATATCCATCGTCTTATTCCAACACTGATGATACTTTCAGCTTTTTAACCCTTTACCACGTAATCCCAAGTTTTAACGACCTTGAGGGAAAACCTTTTGAAAGCATTGTGGGAAAAGGAGAAAATGCTGGTTACCTTTTCAAAGACTTGTCTCATTATTGGAACCGTTTATGTTACCATCTGCAAATGCTTTCAATTTGGACAAGTTTAAAATTTTACCGTTTGGTAAA
The DNA here is from genome assembly GCA_946811185.2 of Hippopus hippopus. Lineage (NCBI taxonomy): Eukaryota > Metazoa > Mollusca > Bivalvia > Cardiida > Cardiidae > Hippopus > Hippopus hippopus. Next base: position 32,754,260 of record OX328106.1, read on the forward strand.
TTGTTAAGACATATTCTGCAGCAGACGACGTTGAAAATATTATGGCAAAAGCAGATAGTGTCCATCATATGAAACGCTGTGTAAACAATAAATTAAACACATTTTTTGCAGAGGTTCATTCAATCCCTGAGGTCAGAATCCTTTAATGTTTCTGAAACGAGCAATGAATACACGTCAGCAGAGACGGGTGACACTGTCTTACAGAATAATCCCCCGGTAGCTGACGAAGAAAACGCTGAACCGGAAGTAGACAAAACAGATACGGAAGTGTATGTTCAACCAGCAGATGATACAGAGCCTGCTCGCGTTTAGTGTGTCATAACTGAAGCTTCCAGAGTTTGTTATTAGTCAGAGAGTACGCGTACATGGAGGAAAAAACTGCGGCAATTCGCAAGGAATCCAAAGTGCATGTTGTACACTTTCTATTAAGTCCATCGGAGAAAAATATTAATATGTGCGGCAACAAATCAAATGTGTATTATACAGACTATACTATCAATGTGGCAGGTTTTACTTATATGTTTAGCCAGTCATGCTATGATCTACTTACATGCTAACTATGTTTAATGTTTTCATTGGTGTATGAAGATCACAGTTGCATGGGCAATGGGCAAGGGTAAACCAGAGAGAGAGAGAGAGAGAGAGAGAGAGAAATCTAGCGATATAACCTTGAAAACATTTGTTCTATTTCATACCATTTCTTTGATGAGCCGACTTAAACGACAGACAGACAGACGGACGGACGGACGAGAGAGAGAGAGAGATTTGTCACGTGTAGTTATAGCTATGTGCCGTCCGCTGGTCTAAATATTTTCAATATGGACAAGGCTGAAATTTGGTCGTCTGATAAAAAGAGTTAAATAGCAGTCTTGATTGGGGCTGCGTAATGGTTCTATAATCCTGGTAACGTTCCCCCCACCGCTATGAAAACACAGAAGTAAAAACATTTATATACATGATGTTTATGATTGTAATTCATGTAAAACATGTACTTTAAATACAAAGCAATATCTTTTGGTATAGCGTGTGGTTTTCTCCACATAAAACCGTTTCTTTCTCATTGCGAATATTATTTAGACAATGGTTATGCAGGAAAGCAACTCTTGGTTTGGGAAGAACATTGTTCAAAGTACTTGTACAAGAAACTCCGGGAGAGCATGGGCAAGTACATTGGCCGCCGCGATATAACGGAAATAACGTTTGAAAACAGCGCTACTCACTAGAATATTGGAAATCTGTATGACTTTGAGTATTGTCTACGTAGCCATAACTAACCCTGTCTACTCGATTGCTATCTATGTATTGAGGAGCAGAATCTTCAGCTAGACTAACACTACTTGGAGACATTGTTTGGTCTACACTTGGCCTTGACCTCATTACAGGTCTCATACTATAATATACATTTGAGTCTTCATTGTAAACCTGTGAGAGACCATGAGATTTATTGACGTTATTTTGCACTAAGTTAGGCCTATCTATGACTGTACTTGAAACAAAGTGTTTTGAATTATCATCAGATTGTGAGGATGATAAAGTGATTGGGGTTAAATCTGAATAAACTGTACTACAGACTCCGACTTGATTATGACTAGTTCCTCCGTTGTTCATTTGACCTTGAACGTGCTTTGTTCCTGTTTTCATTTCTGTTGAATCTAAGACATACACTGAAGTATATTCTTTGTCTGACAAGAACGAGGTATCATTACTGCTCCTTGTAGAACAGTATGATTGTTTTGGCATTAAAAAATCACAGTCATTTGGGTCCTTTCTGTGCTTATGTATAATATGTTTCTTTAAGTTTCCTTTAACTGTACTTGCATAGGCACAGAAAGAACATTTATATGGTCTCTCTCCATTATGAATCCTCAGATGTCGGACCAAATCTTGTTTTTCGAAAAACCTTTTTCCACAGGTACTGCAAGTATGTTTTCGATCATCACTATGACGTTTGAAGTGAGTTGACATTTGACCTTTCTTGACCGTTTTGCCACACACTGTACAAGTGTCTATATGATCTGGATTGTGTCGTCTCTCGTGCTTTTTCAAATGACTGAGAACTTTAAAAAATTTATTGCATTTTTTGCAGTGATAAGGTCTCTTGTCCGTGTGCACTGACTTCATGTGTTGAACAAGACTGCCCTTGAATTTCATGACCGCGCCACACAGGTCACATTGGTAAACATTCGGGTTTGCAGTGTGCATGTGTTTTATGTGGGCTTTAAGTCCATATTCTGAAATAAAGGATTGAAATGATTATAGAATGGAATGAATATAGTTAAATGTGTTTTTTTGAGATAATCACCAAAGGGAAGAAAGAATAGAAGTCTCTGACAATGGGTGGATTTTTAATGCAAGTTTAAATAATTTGAACCATGCTCTGTGAAAAGGGGATTTAAACATCTGCAAAAGGTACCAAAAGATGTTAGCCTGCGCAGTCTGTCTGGGACGAAACTTTTCACCATTTGAAAATTTTCTGCATGTCCAAGGACCATTCTACCTCATGATTCAGTTAGTTCTTAGATGAAATGGATTTTAATGATCCATAGTAATGTTGTCTTACTTGCTATAATGCATCATGGATTGGAGCGCGGCTCAGATTATTTAAGAAGGGAGGAAGGATCTAGTTGGTGGTCCCTGAAATCAGTGTGCTGCTTTAAGGCCCAATAGTGACCAAAAGTAAACAATGCAGGCTTTAAAATGCATTTCAATTTGAATTACACCATTTAAAAGCACGGAATTTATTATGAGGGTGACAATACAGTCGGTCCAAGTGTTATCCAAATAATTTACATACTTTTAACCCTTTACCACACAACCCCTCAAAAGGGAAAGGTCCGCGAAAATAACTCGTGCCTTATGGCACTCGTTATTTTGGCATACCTTTCCCTTTTTCGGCAAATATTTCCCCATATTAACCACAAGCTGATGAAGTAAACTCTATGTACTCACTGTTTGAGAACTGTTTTTGACATATCGAGCAAACACAGGTTGCACTGGCATCTACATGTAGTTTCCTCTTATTATCAATCAGTTTCCTCAGTTCAGCTCCTGCTGAATGCTTACTTTTTACATGACGATCATAAAACTTCTTGCTTGCAAAAGCTTTTTCGCACAATTTACATTTCAAAGTGGCTATCCTTTCACTAAATGATTTTAGTTTTCCATTTGGCTTCTTTTTCTTTATTCTTTGTTTTCTGCTATGCTTGTATCCATTCACATAGGCCAGGTCTGTAATGAGTCTTGATTTCTTCGAATCATTATCAATCTTCGTAGCATATTTATCGTCTGATTTTCCACAAACTTCATCTACTGCTGTATTACTATTCTCACTTTCAACAAATTTACTTTGACTAGTATTATCTTCCTCATCATCGCTATAACTCACATCCTGATTAATTTTTGATATTCCCATATTACCAATGGCTACTGATCTGTCCTTTTCCCTTTTGTATAGACTACTGCTGAAGTCTTTATCCAGACTTTTGTATGAAAGACCTTCTCTGTCACTGTTGTAACTTTCTGATTCAACTTCTCCTTTGTCATGCTCAGTATGAGCTTTCCCCCACAGTTCAACCAGTTTTTGTTTTTTCTGTTGCAGATTAATCCTCCTACTTGTAGTTGAGTTTTCAGAGTTACAGCTTTTATCCAAAGCTTTTCTTTCAATGCTAACATTTTCTACATGTGGAACAAGTTCATTGCATAAGTAATTTATCTCTTCCTCTAATGTTACTTCCTTAAACAGTATATCCTTGACCTGATATGTTTTATGGTATGATACTCCTGGTGTCACACTATCATCAACTGAAATAAAGATTAACTCTTTACCAAATGACAAAGTTTTAGACTAGTCCAAAATGAAAGTACTTGCAGACAACAACATGAATGTAACTCAATGATTTAAACGTGTGTGGAAGGGCAGAAAACACTGCGGGAAAGGAGAAAACGCTGGTTACCAGCTTTTTTTTAATTTTCCCACAGTATTTTCAAAAAGCTCTCTTCTACTGGGTCATGAAAACATAGTATGGGTTAACTCATCCACAGAGAAAAATGGATTATATTAACTTTTCTCGGATATCGTGTCAGCTCATCATCTCCTGGTACAAATACTTCTTATTTCAATTGGTGGAAATCTTCAAGTTAAGGATAGGGCATCCTAATGGGATTTGTGTAACATCACTTTTCATTGCCAAAATCATACAGATTCAGGTTAGACTCAGGTAATCTGTAATTAATGCGGGGAATCAGCGACTATCGGCCGATCGATTACGGATTGCCCGAGTCTTAGCCCAATCTGTATGTTTTTTTCGGCAATGAAAGACGATGTTATATGAATCCCATTAGTGTGCCCTATTCTTAAAGGTGCATTCAAACATACTATCGAAACTATGCATGCATAGTTAAAAGTTTATAGCAACATATACGAAAAACAATCAAATGCAATTCTCTTAAATAACAGGGGCACATTTCATTACAATGCAGAATCTAGTAAGTATATTCACACTTTTAATTCTCATTTGTAATTGTCGTTATGGGTTAATTAATGTTTTGTCTACACTGTGACAACTGTATCCGTCCTAACGATGTCATGTAATCTGGCAAGACCACAAGTCCATGTTCGTACCAAATATACACAAGAGTGCTCAATGAGAGACATTTCTATCGAACTGGTGATAATGAGTAACAGCAGTAGAAGACTTTGAAAGCATCCTTCTAAAGTATGAATCCTGAATAATCAACATGAATTTAGATTCACTCCATAAATTAAATACAAGTGAAAAAATAATGGCAAAAGGAGAAATTGCCCAACACTAGTTTGGTTTCCAGAAAGAAATGTAGAGGCAGACTTATATAAGGTGGAGAACTGGTGTGATAAGTGACAAAAACAAAAGCATGAGAGTTTTATCGCATTATCAAACAACAATATTCTAGACTGGTCAATATAAAAAGCATTTGTAGATGACAAAATAAATGCAGATCAAATGACAATATCAGTCTTTGACTGGGAAGGAAACACTGAGTGAAAAGCAGAAAATGCTGGTTACCAGCATTTTCTCCTTTTCACTCAGTGTTTTCAAAAGCCTTTTTCCTTGGGGTCAGTAAAACTTGGGACTGTACTAAATATTAATTGGATTTGTTTGCTTGACAACGTCTTTCACTTGCTTGGTCTTACCTTTGGATTTCTCTTCTAGTAGTTGACTAAGGATCTGCCTTTTTTTGGCCTCAATACCTGAATTAGAAAATTCTTATGAATTTGATGTTCAAAATGCAACGTATTCTCTTGCTACACGCACTGTATCCTTTTCCCACAAAACTTTTCAATGCTATAGATTGCAGATGGCTAAAACTCATATTTGTATACATGAACGCCTGAACTGGAAATTTGTTTCATTTTCTTTTACATGCAACTGATCCTTTTCAAATTGTTGTCAAAGTTTTTAACCCTTTACCACACAATTCCAACTTTTCATGACCCTGAAGAAGAGGCCCTTTGAAAACACTGTGGGGAAAAAGGAAAAAATGCAGGTAATCAGTATTTTCTCCTTTTCCCACACTGTTTTCTTCTCTATCAAAGACTGCATCCACAAATTTAGCCACATTTAATTTGACATCAGCATATGCTTTGTGTTTGGACAGGTCTAAAATTCTATTGCGTGGTAAAGGGTTAAACAGCAGAGATGTATAGGTTCTGACTTAGGTTGGCATCTGAGATAAAATTTTACTAAACAAGTCCATAAAAATGTTATTATGCGAGCCATTGGCAAACCTAATACATGTACATGTAACATTTTTATAGATGATTTTAATAAGATGAGATAGCATCTTGTACAGTAATGTACACCTCAGTACTTTACCAAACAGCAAGTTTTAGTCTCTCCTAAATCTGCAGTCAATAGATTCAAAAGTAGTACAAATGAAATGAAGTTCTTTGACAAGGTATAAACCATTGTGTGAATAGGGAAAAATGCTGAATACCACCATTTTCTCCTTTTGAACAATATTTTCAAAAAGCCTCTTTGTCATATTCATGAAAACTCTGGATTGTGTGGTAAAGGGTTGAAGACATTTTTTGGACATTTATAACAATGTTAAAATCTAAAGCAGTTGCTTTTCTTTCAACTATGTTCTTAGACTTAAAGTAAATCCTATGGGGGAAAAATGTGGCCAGCATGAGATTTGAACAAGAAACCCCTCAATTACAGGGCAAGTGCTCTAACCACTGAGAGACCTGGACCACTGGACATCCATACTACTGATTTTACTACACTCCTTCCCTGCCTGCTTTTTGGAAGCTATTCCACTTCCCTGGTCCCGAAGACCCTTCTGGTCTTTGGATCCCACTTCCAAAACCAGTAAAGTAAATTCCTAGAGGAAAATAGTGCAGCCAGTACTAGATTTGTATCTAAGACCCCTCACAGGGCTAGTGCTCTTCCCACAGAGCTACCTGGACCACTCAACATTCACGCTGCCAATTATCACTACAGACTGTCCACCTATGGGCCGAATAAAAGCATTTTTGCCAGGGGGCAGGGCGGAAGAAACACACGGTTGTTGTTTTGGTACTGTGTACAGATTAATAATGAAATTATGCTAGTGTTAGGTAAATATATTTTTTCTGTGTATTGTGGTTCATTTTACCACCTGATCAATAAATGCATATCACAGCAAGCTTGTCTGTATTTACCCTTTACCACACAGTCCTGACTTTTCACGACTCTGAAAAAGAAGCCTTTTGCATCATCAAAGAATCAGAAAAGTTTAACGTTGGATCCGCATAGCTTTTACAAAATCAAACGAAACAAAAAATCATGCGATTCCCCCCTCTCCCCACCATGTGTACCATGCTGAGTTAACCCTTTACCACAAATTCCTTAGTTTTAACAACCTTGGAGAAGAAAGCTTTTGGAAGGGATGGTATAAAACACTGACAATATAGAACATAGAGTAAAGCAGACAATATACACAAAGAAGGGTATTGGAACAGATGACAAAACGCAGACAATATAGATAAAGAAGGGCTATATGGAAAATGCAGACAATATAGGTAAAAAAAGTTTCAGAAATATCCCAAGTTTCGTGGTTTTTGTGTAAATATCTTTTCAATTAAAACATGTCCTTTCTTATACCTTAAAACTTTTTTATACTTTATTTTTCTGTTTTCAATTCATTGGTTTATACTTCAAAATACATGTAATAAAAACAGGCACATGTACCTGTGGGATCTCCCGTAACCTACCTCTCTCTCTCTCTCTTCCTTCCTTCTCTCTATCATCCTTTCTTTCTTTCTTTCTGTCTTTCTTTGTTTTCTTTTTTATCTTTCTTTCTTTTCAGTCTTTTTTCCTCCATCCATCCCTCCTTGACTCTCTCATTCTTTCCCCATATGCCCTTAGAGAAATTTTTTCCAGCAAAAATGCATAAAAATATAGGTTGTTCTTCTTTAAGTCATATACATACATGTATGGAAAGTTATTTTTCAGAATTTTCTTGAACAAAACGGACATATCTCAGAATTTTGCTAAACGGAGGAAAATATTACAATTACGTTCCAATACTTTTATTCACAAGCTATACCAGGTGAAATATACAGTATAAGTAACCCATTTTTATCATTTGTATGGCCTCAATGAAAGGTGTCAAGTTGGTCTACATTTACATGTAAATTAAAGTGATCGCTACATAACTTTAACACCGTTAGTTCAGTCTTACTTCAATTTAAATTGTATGGACCATGTTAAAATAAAACATATCAACAACCCCCATTTTTTATACACTGACATTGAAAAAAAAAACTTTAGTTAAAATCTATATATATGTGTAAATAATCATTTACAGTTTATTCTCTATCTTACAAAAGATTTCAAAAGGTCTTTCTGAAAACATTCTTGACCTATATTGTCTGCGTTTTCCATATAGCCCTTCTTTATCTATATTGTCTGCATTTTTTCACTTTGTGTATATTTTCTGCTTTACTCTATTTTCTAAATTGTCTGCGTTTTATACCATACCCTTTTGGATAGAAGAAAATGCTCAATTTCTCCTTTGCTCTAAATGTTTTCTATATCTTTAAAGACAAAGCCTTTCATTTGAGCCACATTTAATTTGTCGTTTGCAAACGGTTCTGATTTGGACCAGTCTAGAATTTGCAGTTTATGGGAAAGTTAGCTAGTGAAATTTGGATAAGAGATAATGTTGTATGTCTGAAATTTCCTTTAAATTGCTCCTAACCTTTATGAAAATCATCAGATTTATTGTGAGAACTGTATTTCTTTATTTTTTTTTTCGTGAGTATGGACATGCATTCCCTTCTTCAAAAGGATGTAGATCTATCATTCGGTCTAGTGACAGAAATATAAATCTATCTCTTACAAACAAATACTCCTATGTCCCATTTGTTCTGGTTCATGAAGTTTTTAAGCTCAAAAGCTTGTCGTGTTGTGATGTACAAGATATAGGGTTCCTGCACAGCATCTTCTGAAACACCCATAATGGCATTGCCTGAAAAAAACATCTAAATAAAGTCACGAATCTATAAATCGTTTCCACTTTGTCATTGGGGTCGAATCGTCTTAGAGTCGAATCCTCTCCCATGGCAAGAGTTACTTCCCTTCTACTGCAACCGTTTAATACTCACCATTTCCGGTCATACCAGGACTGATTACTTAATCGAACGATTTCTACAGTCGAACAGCATTACTATGAAAGACATTGTTGAAAATAGGGTGGTAAATGTTAAGAAGACAACATTTTTTTTTTTCATTCTTTATTTTGATAATTCACTATTGGTTGTTTTCGTGAATATTGACGATTTTTTTTTTTATAGCTTCATGAATAATGCAGTGCCGGAACTGTTTTTGCTGTCAAACTCATGCAAACAAACATGTATACGAGAAATCATAAATTTCTCTTAATTTTATACCGAGTCCGAATTTCAAATGCTAGAGCTAATTTTTTTTTTTTTTCTTTTTTTTTTTCGTTTTTTTATTATTATTGTTATTATTAATATCATAAATTGAAAAAAAAAAAAAAAAAAAAAATATTCAACAAATTTATAAAGTCTAGGAGAAAACTTAAAACTCAGTTTACTGGGTACGAATTATCTAATTTCCAACTTACTTCCAGCATATCTAACTTCTAACAATAGATTTACTAACTCAGCAATGTTCAATGCTAACATGACGTCATGAATTACACATTTAAAGAACGTCACGAACGAGCCGTTGTCCCGCGCTATGAAAATTTTTATCAATTAAATGCGCATTAGAATTTAAAAAACTGCAATATTGGATTTACACACACACACACACACACAAAATGTGGTTAGTAAGGTTATCATTTATGTGCGTCTTTGTTGTTTGTTACATCAGGGATGTGTATATACGATCCCTGATTACATTGAATTATAAGGAATGAAGAGATTTTTCTTTTTTTTTTTCCATGGAGGGAGGTATGAAAAAAAACCTAATCACACCAGGGATCGTATACATGTGTATATAAGATCCCTGATCACACTTAAAATTCTGTGTGATTAGGTTTTTTTTTTTTTTTTTTCTTATACCTTCATGAAAAACAAATCTCTTCATTCCTTGAATGAATAGCTGCTCGTTCATGCAAATAGTCTAAAATGATGGCATTCAGCAAAGCATTGGTCGGCACACAAGAACTCCTGCTGTAAGAAATCTGTATCTATCTGAAAAGAATTTAGTAGCACAATGTGTGCGAATGAAGGAGATTATCAAACTAGCCCAGTTCTTACACATAGAGGCTACTAAAAGTAAAGTTACATGAATATAAATTAATGCATACATATATGTGCCTAAAAGTCAAATCCTCTGGATGCGTGCTCGGTTTATTGTAGTTCACCTTTTTGTACCCATCTTTTTGGAATTTGAGCTATTTTCAGCACATGTAACTCTGCTTCGCATCGAAGTATGTCTTCTTGCCAACAGGAAATTCTTTCTTTTGATAGCTGTTTCACATAAATTACAATAAAAGAGTATCGTTATAAAGAAAAGTACCATTTTATCATACTGTAGTTGGAGAAGTACATATATATATTGGCCTGACTCAGGGCTTTAATTACAGTCACACCAAGGCTGTTGTAGTGGTTCTCGGTACACTAGTGAATCATCTTCTTGCTCTGGAAATGAAGTGTTTTATCAAAATTTAACCAGAGGAAAAAAAATGTGGTGTCCGACTTGGACTGAAACCAATTAAAGGTCCAGTAAAGGCCAAAATATCAAAGCAGGTGTCATAATACATTTAAATTTAAATCATACCATTTAAAAGTATGGAAAATGTTGTGGAGATGACAGTCTGTTATCGTGTGGTCGGGTCATATGTTAGTCGCTGGCAGAAAAAAAGAGTTCTGAAATCAGGCAAAAAGTAAACAAAAGACACACCTACCTGGCAGATTTTAACCTAGTTTTGAAATGAATTTATCTGTCAGCGACTAACACTTGGACCGACTGTACAATGACAGATTGTCATCTTCACAATAATTTCCATACTTTAAATGGTATGATATAAATTCAAATGCATTTAAACACCCGTTTTTTTTACATTTGGCCTTTATTGTTACTTTAAGGATACAGCAGTCCATGTCTGAGGTCCCGTACTCTACCGATTGAGCTAGATTGAGCCATGACCTGGCAGGTAAGTGATTTAAATCTATACAAGGAATAGATAACTCTGGTGCTACAATATTAAACAGGATACTCCACCAGGAAACATTGAAATATATCAAAAACACTTAAGAAAATATTTTCCACGTGTATTTCACATTTGTTTATGATTCAAAGTTTGGCAGTATTACAATGATGCATGCCTCCCATACAAGACATTGAACCAACAGTATACATGTGTTTACCTTATAAATAAGAATTGATTGATTGATTGATTGATTGCATGGTGTTTAATGCCGTTTTCAACATTATTTCAGTTTTATCGCCAGTACATCGGTCAGTACATCTGACCATGCTGTAGAAATCATAAGATACAGTATGAAACCCATGCTTCCTTACACAAAGGCTAAAAATACGTTTCCTCTGCAAGATAAATAGACATTTCGGTCATAGTCTAGAATATAGCAGCGGACAGTGTAGATCAGAGATCGACTGCACGTTCTGTGCAGTCTGATTTTGATCTACACTGTCCACAAAAACTTCTGGTGTCGTCTATGGTATGAAGAGAGTTAATTGGTTACTCAAAACAAGTTTATCGCAATACAAAAGTATTCTTCTTTTAGAATTGGACGAACAAGCCTAGTCGAATAAGTACAGGGACGAAAAGATCAGGATGAATAAGATTCGAACCACTTTCAGACAAATAATGATCTTACAAACCAAGCAAACCTTAATGGGGGCTTCGACTTTTGACCATGGTCCTCAACTTGCAAACCAGACTACACGACAGAACATGCATTGTGCAACTTCGTTCGAAAGCAGCACCATAAAAAATGAATGATTGTGACAGAAAAATGAGAATTGCAAAATAAGTCCGATGGATGGAGTAAATACAATCATACAGCGGGTACCAAGTTAAACCCTTTGTACTTACGGACGTAGGCCGTGGTTCGTGATCGAATTATCCGTATGTCTTTCTTCCTGAAGAAACTTAAACAGTTTGGTCAAGCAAATCTCCGCCCATTTCCATTGGTATTTGAGAGAAAAAAAAAAGCTGGTCGAGTTTTCATGAATCTTGAAATGACACTTTTGATTCTGATCTGAAAATTAAAGCAAGAGGTTTGTTTAAATGGTGACCACTTGCACTGTGTCCATCTGACACTGGGACAACAGCCTCCACAAGCAGACTTTCCATACATGATACAATCATATTCCATCAAATGCCTGGTGTTAAAGTGTTTCTCCTAGAGTGGTTCAAAGGTCTGTGAATTTGGAAACCGCAACGGTTGGCTGAAAGATATGAATGACATTAAAAAAGGTTCACAAATCTTTGCTTGAATTTATATTTTATTTATCTTTTGAATTGAATCCGTAATGTGTAAATTTATCTTTGGCCTGGCTGTTTTTAGAAGAAAATGTCAAGGTATTGTCGTAGCCCTGGTGTTGTTGCGTCTGCGTCGTCACTGTGCTCAGAAGATATTTACTTCGAATTAAGATAAGTTGTTTACTGTCTAAATGAGAACTCGCACAACAAGGACAGATGACCATCAAAGTATTTTTGATGTGCTAATCCACTGCGAGACACAATCACAAAAATAACATCAGAGCTACCCTCCAAATATGGGGTGGAATAAAATCCAGTCCTACAAAGTAGAGTCAAGTTTTACTTATAGTAATAATATCTTTATAGAAACAATTTAAAAAAAACAATTTGAGGCCTTAATATTTGGTTGTCATGAAGAAAATACTTAAGATACATCTATACTCAAGCAGTGTTAAAAGTGTTTATTGGAATAAGGTAAATAGGTGGTACGAAAGGAAAAATATTAGAATTCATTTCATGTGTCTAGCTGTATTGATTTCCAGTATGCTATCACAGAAAGGAAACCTTTTTTGAGCTGAACTTGTGAGAGGCCTTGAGGGGAATACCTAGTAGGAATTCAAAGTTTAAGTGTTTTATTGGTTTTACCAATGTATAATGATAGAAAGGTGATTTTCTTAGTTCAGCTGTTTCGGAAGAAAACATAAAGGGATTGTCATAGCCCAGTTTTCATTGTCATCATGCAGTTTAAACTTTGGCACTGTCGTATATCTCTGTCATTACTGAAAACATTCACTTTAAACTTGGGCTTGTAGTTGCAAGGTTCGAAATTCCCATGTATGTACTCGCAAAATGCGAGTCAGAATTGGAAAATGCAAGCAAAAAGTTCAAGCACTCAAAAAAAATGCGAGTCCAAATTATTGAAGATCAATTACCAAAATGTACTTAGTTTTACATATGAATACAAATAAGGTAATTCTTTTCATTCTGGATAAACACCGGTCATGTCGCACTTAGAATACCCTTCAACGACTTAATAATTTTACATGTCGCCATTGAAGCCTCCGAGTTGTCATTTGTTATCCGAGTTTCATGAGCCAAGTGCGTTCATCTGCACTCACGGCCAATACCACAATTTTGCGTTTTTTATACGAAAAAAAAGGGGTAAGCGAATTCAATCTCTCATTATGAAAAAGAAATATTTGTCAGTCTTTCCTGAAAAGATAATTATCATGCACAAATAACAATGAGAGCCAAGTCGGAGATGGTGAACTCGCTATACCAGTAATCGGACACGCAGATATCTGGATGTGATACGTCCGTAATATTCATTAACAAAATCGTCCGCTATTGTAAATTTTGTGGGATTTTAACTTGGTTTGAGAACAAATATTGAACTGGAATTGAATTGGTAGTTAAATCATGGTTTTAATATCAATTAAGGTTCTTCTTATATTGTTTGGTTGTTGTGGTCAGTCCATAGGTTAAGAAATAGATAAGAATTGAACAGTTTGTACTGGCACTATCTCCAGCATCGATAGGCATGCTGGGCTTCAAAAAAAATGCAAGTACAATTTTAATTTAGCGAGTGGAAAAAAATGCCACTTGCTAAAATTTGCCATTGGATAAAAAAACGAAATTCGAACCCTGAGCTGACTATCAAGAGGGGAACCTGTACTAGAATGGTAGGTATCTAGGTGACATAACTATATGACGCATCCTCTGTGAAAAGGGGCTTAATGATGGATCTGAAAAAAGTATTGACCCATGTCAGCCTGTGCAGACAACACAGGCTGACATCACCTGGGTCAAAACTTTTTGCTCTTGGTAAATTTTCCTGCATGTCAAAGGACAACTCTACCTCCAGGTCCAATCGATTCTTGCACAAAAGGGGTTTTATGGATCGAAAATTATGTGATGATTTACTTGGTATAATGCATCTTGGAGATGTATTAAGCCCCCTTTTTCCCAGAGCATGACTCATGTATCCATTTCCGTTATGAAATTTTCTTTCAAAAGGCAACTGCAGCCAAAGCTTGGCACCCAAATGTGGTGCTCTTGCTTCAGTTCTTTATCAGTTGACAAAATTTTGGTCTAGACCAAATTTACAGCGTGTGCAGATGACAAAATAAATGTAGCTCAAATGATGATTTCTTTCTTTGATTGGGTAGAAAACATTGTGGGAAAAGAAGAAAATGCTGGTTACCAGCATTTTCTTCTTTTCCCACTGTGTTTTTTGAAAGCCTTTTTTCTTCGGGGTCATTTTAACCCAAAACTGTGTGGTAAAGGGCTAATATCTTACTGTAATAATGTTTGTTTTAAAGTGGGAGAGAGAAATGAAGACTACAAAAATAAACATTTCTGATTGAGTTAGAGGTATCAAAGATGGGAAGTTTACATGAGTACCATATCCTTCTGTGTATCAACAAAAACCAAGAGATTGCCATCCAAAAGCTTTTCTCCAAGAAGAGATGGACCTTTTACTGCCAAGGTAATACATGATTAACTCTTTACCAGAACACAAAATTGTAGATAACTCCAAATTTAAAGCTTTTGCAGACAAGTTAACTGTAGCTCAATTAGTGGGATTTGTCGATGATACAATGGACAACATTGTGGAAAATGGAGAAAATGGTTTCTAAAGCCTTCTACCTCGGAATCATTAAAACACAGGAAGAAAGGATTAACCCGTTATCATAAAATCTGGTCTTTTCTATAAAGGGACTCCATGGCTTAGTGGTAATTTTAATCCTTTATCGAAAGACTTGAATTTTTGTGGGAGTATCCTTTGGCAAGACACTTTTGAGCCCTAGCCTTGTACGTGTGAAACATAGGACATACGTGAATACTGATCGCTTCACCCTGATGTTAATTGAAATAATGTTAAAAGCAGCGTAAAACAGTATTTAACCCTTTACCAAGCAATCCCTGCCTTTTACGACCCAGAAGAAGAAGCCTTCTGAAAACATTGTGGGAAAAGGAGAAAATGCTGGTAACCAGCATTTTCTCCTTTTCCCACAATGTTTTCTACTCCTTTAAAGTCAAGTTTCAATTTTTGAGTCATGTTTATGTTGTCGTCTGCAAATGCTTTCAATTTGGACAAGTCTAAAATTTTGTCATTTGGTAAAAAGTTAATCAAGCATTCAATTTTTACTCAGATTTTACCATAGAGCCCTGTTGCAAGTTGGTTTCAAAGTTAATCCTATAAAAATTTTGTTGGAAAAGGAGAAACTGCTGGAAACCAATCTGTTTTACATCTTTTCAAGGTCAATTCTCTTGTTTTCTTACAATATTTTTGAAAAGCCTTCTTTAGGTTCGGTTATGTAAGGGATTGTGTGATATTTGATTCTGAATATAATGTACATGTTTTCATTACAACTACGGTTTCAGTAACCAATTTGGCCTACCCCGTAACAAAGAGCATCACACTTGCTTGGGTTTGATTCCATATGAAGCATGCTTTGTCAAAAGGTGGTACAGTGCATCTGCAAAAAGTATCGAACCATGTCAGCCTGCATAGTCTGCTCAGGCTGACCTGGACAGAAACTTTTTCCTGTTGGAAATATTCTGCATGTCAAAGGACAAAGCAACCTTATGGGTCAGCCGTTTTTTGTAAGATAAAAAATGCGTGTAGATCCTTATCCTGCAACAGCTTCCTCAGTATGTTGCATTATGAAAATGCATTTAGACCCCTTTATCCTAGAGCAGTGCACATGTTTCTTTTCATTTTTATGTTCAGCACTGGATGAAGACTTGGTTGGTCAAATAAAGAGGAATTTAGACCCAGCTTTGACAGAGGGACAACACAAGAGTGATGAACAGATTGAATCAAACACTGATAATGAAATTTGTGCCTCTGATCAGGCAAAGCACAAAAAAAGAAGTAGTAAAACCAAACTGAAAGCCATAAAACGGATTAAGAAACATGAAAATATTAAAAGAAGTGGCTTAAAAGAGACAGATGTTAATGGAAGATATTCTAGAAAGAAAACAAGGCAAAAGAATAAGACTATGAAAAGCAAAGCACACAAAACACAAGGAACTCTGATGAAACATACAGACATCAATGAAAACAAGAGATCAGATTCATCTATAACACAACCAGGTAACAAATTTTACCTATGAAGCGTGTAGCACCTTTTGAATCACTTTTGTGGACATATAGATTATGGACAGATGTCTTTTTTCTGTGCAATCCTGATCTTTATCTACACTATTAGCAAAAGTGAACTTAAGTTGTGCTTAGCTCTAAAGATTGATTACCTGTATCTTTCTACATTTTAATGCATCTACATCAGAAAACTTCTGTTACCTATTATAGCACATGTTAGAACACTAGAGCTTGTAAATAGGGTAGCTCAGTGGTTAACGCATCTGACTCATGACCTGATGGTTATGGGTTTGATACCCTGTTGTTGCAACCTTTCTTTCCAACGTTTTTTGGTCTGTTAGCACTGGTATGAGAAAGCCTGAAAACACATGCATAGATGCACTGGCTGCCATGATATGATCTTAGCTGTTAAAATGGAGCTTAACTCCAATACAAACAAACGTTACATAGGCTAGTCTTGGATAGTTTTAAATAGTTTTCTGTCGCTAGATATTTATAAATTTACTTGTATGTTTTTTCCATGCATTTTCTGTTAAGGATTGAGTTTGATGCATATTATTGTTCTTCTGAAAACAGACACTATTGCCAAACCTGATATTGATGAAAGGACTTACTCAGATGAATTTTGTGAAAGCAGATTGATGATTGTTGAATCAGATGGTGGTGATGATGTTAATGATGATATAACAGATGTATGTAGCTTTTTTGTATGTTTTTTGTCTTTTTATTTCACACATGTTTGATTGTTTTCCTTTTGTTACACTGTTACTGTTAATTTCTAGAGTGCTGACCACATGAATTGGACCAATTATGAATTAGGAAACACAGCCAAACTATTTTAATTTCAAGGTTGTTAAGGCAAGAATGTGTTGCAAAGTAGCAGACAGTTTAGATTCTAAGATCAGATTACACATCATGATCTACACCAAACAGAAAAATAGGAGATTATGCATTGTACTCTAAGGATGGAAAGAATGGCAGTTATTTTCAGAATGCCTGTGCACATACATCTAAAGGTCAAAAGAATGGCAGCTGTATTAGGGAGGCAAGTGCACATACATCTTAAGGTCAAAAGAATGGCAGTTATATTAAAGAGACAAGTGAACATACATCTAAGAGTCAAAAGAATGGCAGTGAGCTTATGTCATGGCCTTTTCTTTCATGTGTCCATATGTGTGTGCTTTAAATTTTATTTTAAACATCTTCTCTGATTCTACCAATCCAAGTTTAATGAAACTTCACTGAAAATCAAAGAATTTGCTTCCAGTAATAACTTCTGTTTGCTGTGGTAACAAAACTGAAATTATTGAAGTTATTGAAGATCTGTAAATATCTTCTTTTCCAGAATCTTAAGGCCATGGGCTACCAAATTTGCTTGTAGCTTCATCTAATAAACCTTTACCTGGCCCTGGGAGGTCACAAGTTTAACATGGGCTTATATGGCCTGCAACACGTGAAAAGGGACATTTGGACATTTGCGTAAAGTGTTGTTTCGGATCAGCCTGCGCAGTCCACGCAGGCTAATCCAAAATGACACTTTCCGTTTTTATGTTATTTTCTGTTTTGCACAAGTCTACTGTAGTACAAAATCTAATGTAGTCGCACAGTGCCGTCTCGGAATAGCCTGCGCAGACTGCGCACTTTATGTTAATGTCTGCATGCCCCATTTTGCGTGTTGCAAGCCATATAGTGAAAACTTTATAAATCTTCTACTTGCCAACCATAAAGCATAGGACCTCCAAATATGGCATATGGCTTTAATTGAGTGGACCCATACTAAGAGTATTCAAATTATAGCTCGGGGGTCAAAATTGCTCTTACCCCAGTGGTCACAAGTTTTATATGAGCATATATCGTGAAAATTTCAAAAGTCTTCCTTTCCCTAACTGTAGGGCCTAGGACTAGCATATATGGCATGCTGGTTCATCTTGTAAACTCTACCAAGATTATCCAAATTATAGCCCTGGGATCAAAACTGGCTCTGACTCATTGGTCACAAACTTTTCAGTGGATTATATACTGAAAATTAAAAGAATCTTCTGGGTCCTAACAGTAAAGTCTATGTTTACCAAAGTTTACGTGTAGCTTCGTCTAGTGGACCTGTAACAAGATTGTTAAAACTATAGACCTGGGTTCAGCCCTGGGGAATAACACATTTTACTAAGGCGTATATAGTGAAGCTTTAAATATCTGCCTTTACGATATGATATGATTTAATCTTTATCACTGATCAAGGAAAATAACTCATGATGTTCACTCATAAAAGATAAATGCTGTTTATCTCACTTGATTATTAGCATTCACTATTACATGATTGGTGTTGGGTATTAAATTTATTTGATAGAAAATGTTTAGTTTTAGTCAGAGTGGTTTATTTTGATGTTAATTGTTATGTTCAGATGAATTGAATATCTAACATGAGGTGAGGTTTTTTTTCATTCAGTTTTTTTTTTTTGTTCCAGAACTGTACCATTCATGCCACTGAAAAATGTTTTCTGCCACTTAAGTTTTAGAAATCTTCTTGTCAAAGCACTCTTTGTTAGAGTTTATTGATATTGGGTATGACATTAATTGATTTGACCTGCTTGTATTCATTGATGTCATCTTTGCATTTGAAAAAAATAGGACTTTTTTGGGGGATAGTCCATTTTCTCCATGAAAGTTTATTGCCATACAGACTTCTAATGATTTATATCTCTATCAATACCATTTAAAGACATATATCACAATTTTTCTAACATACAAAGCTCATCATGTCTATGAGATTACAGTAAAAAAAGATATGGGTCACCATGCTCATTTGTAAGAAATTTGCCATTGAAAAAGTTATATACAGTTCCAAAATCCAATATCCAACTTATATTGGATTTAACATGCTTTTCTTTAATACAGTTAAACAAAAAATTACCAGAAGAATATACAAATATACATCATTTTAATGAAATTCATTTAGTTTTGCACAAAAAATATATTGTAAAAACCTGGTTTTGAGCATGGTAAATTTACAAATATGCATGTGATATATAGACCATTGAGTTAAAAAGGGAGATAATTTGACCCAATTAAGGGTTAATCTTTAATAAATATATACTTTCTAACAGACAGATTTTTCTTAAAATTTCCACACTTATAGTATTTATAATTCTAAACAATAACAAAAGAAAAGTAATGGTACCTATCCATGCTGATTTTGTCAGAAAACAAGGATGAAGGTCACTGTGGAAGTTAATTTTCAAGAAAAAAAAAATTGGATAAAAGCTCAGCAGACATGGTGCGAAAAAGAGCAATTGTTGATTAAGAGCGATTTCTCCTTTTTCCACATAGTTTTCAAAGTGGAGACAGCTATACTTCCACAGCTTTAAATTTCCTGTGTTTGTATGCTTGTTAGGTGTGTAACGCCATGTCGACAGTATTTTGATTATTTCACTGTGACAGTTTACTGATCCATTGTTTTCTCTTTACTTATATTACCCGAAGATAGTGCTAATTATTTCAGTGCACCAACATGGTTACCATAAGTGCAAAAAATACATGGGTGCACTTTTCATTCTCTATGATAAAAACACATGCGCAGTAGGATGTGCACGAAAATTTGTGATATATGTCGTTAAGTGATGATCCAATTATCTAATAGGCAGTGGAGTGATACAGGGCCGTCATGGCCCTCTTGTTTGTGTTCATCAGCCAACACTGAACACAATACTATTTCTAATCCACTGGCTGCTCTTCAACTTTATCATTGTGGACATTAACTTCAATAGTAAGACAAGAATGAATTCTGTTGCAAAATCCTATTTGGATCCTCAGAGCAGTTTCAGGTCTCACAGAGCAATCACTAAAACCTGCATTTTTGACACACAAAGAAATTGTCTTTGACAGTTTTTATCAATACCCACAACATAATTTTAAGTTTTGGTATGGAAATAATGATTTTTCATTAACAGGTATAAGAGAGCCATGCAGGGTTTTATGTATTTCCCGTCATGCATTATACCAAGCAAGTCATCACATAATTACGCATCTATAAAATGCATTCTGTCTAACAATCAACTGAATCATGGGGTATAAAGGTACTTTGACATGCAGAAAATTTGACAATAGCAAAAAGTTTTGGTTCATGTCAACCTGCATGAACTGCGTAAGCTGACCTGAATTGATACTTTTTGCAGATGCTTTAAGAACCCTTTTCACAGAGCGTGACTCATTTATAAGAATTAGTGTAAGGTATTTTGTAATCATTTTTATATGGATATTTATTATAGGTGGATAAAATTGGGCAGGAAAACAGGAGAAAGAATGAACAGGTCTTCATATCAAATCTTGGCATAAAACCAGTCATTCATGATCAAGTAAATCTGAGTGGAAACAAAGAGGAAAAGAAACTTCGACTAGAAGATGGAAAAGTTCCAGTTGAAAATCTTCCCATCCAATGTTCCTACTGCAGTCGGAGGTTTGCCTACGAGAAATATCTTCGGAAACATATGGCAAGAGTCCATCCTTTAGAATCCCCCGGAATGTTCTGTGAATATTGTTCAGCAAACTTCAAAAGAAGTATGTAATTTGCAGTATAGATGAGGGGAACGATTGAAGGGGAGGGGTTAATTTTTACCAGATGATGCAACAAGCCCCCCCATAGCTTAGTAGGTAGCATACAGGACTTGAGAACAGGAGGTCAATAGTTCAGTCCCCAGCTCAGCCAATTTCTTTCCAAGGATTGATGATAGTTATTGCAACAGGATTCATTCCTCTCTCACCGCTGACCATTGTTTCGATGATGGTTATGTGGGAAAGCAGCCAGAGGCTTGGAAGGAATACTGTGTGGAGTACTGGTAAAAGAAACTCCAGGAAAGCATGGATAGGTGCACTGGCCGCAGCAATATAACTGAAATAATGTTGAAAATGGGGGTTAAACACCATACAATCAATCAATCAATCTTACCAGATGGCAAAATTTGGACTTGTCCAATTCCATAGCATGTGCAGACCATATATGAGGCTATAATTGAGGAAATTGTCTTTAAAAGGGTAGAAAACATTGTGATAGAAGCAGAAAATACTAGTTACAGCACTTTCTCCTGTTGCCACATTGTTTTCAAAATATTTTTGTCTCGGGGGTCATTAAAAATCGGGATTCTGTAGTACATAGTTTAAACTTTGCATCATCTGTGTTCTTCTCATACATGTATGTGTAGCAGTGTTTAGTAGTATTGTAATATTCATATAAATAAGAACATGCAGTCTGATCTTTGATCTGCACTATCGATGTTTTGACTAGGTTTTAGAATCAACTCATACGTCTTTTACAAGCAAAGGTTGTTTTCCTACAATGTAATTGTTTTTCAAAACTGTCGACTGTCAATGTTGGATGGCTTATTTATTTAGTAATGGGTTGAAATTATGTTTCTTTTAGTTTTTCCTCAACAATAGATGCTAGATCCTTTCATATCAAAAGCATTATCAGAATGATAAATATGGATCAGATAATGAATTTGTCTATGAATGGGTATAAATGATCAAGGGAAAAGGAGAAAATGCTAGTTACCAGCATTTTCAACAAATCCCATATGTTTTCAAAAGCCTTCTTGAATCTTGGCCACTCAGCAAAATTTTAGAGGTGTTCATATCTAAAGCATTTGCAGACAACAAATTAAATGTGACTCAAATGGTGCGATGGCTTTTGAAAAAGGAGAAAACTTTGTGGGAAAAGGCAAAAAAATGCTGATTACCAGCATTTTTTTTCCTCACAATGTTCTCAAAAGGCCTCTATCTGGGATCTTTAAATTTCGGGATTGTGTGATAAAGGGTTAAAAGCCTTCTTCAGAGTCATAAAGAGAAGAGATTATCTAGTAAAGGGTAGACAGATAATGCATAGAATGTAATGTTTGAACCATGTTCTGTGGAAAAGCTGCTTAATGCACCTGCAAAAAAGTTCTGACTCAAGTCAGCCTGTGCACTCCGCTCAGGCTGACATGGGTCAAAACTTTTTGCTATTAGTCAATTTTCTGCATGTCAGATATGGCCTGCAACACGCGAAAAGGGGCATTCAGACATTTGCTTAAAGTGTCATTTCGGATCAGCCTGGGCAGTCAGCGCAGGCTAATCCAAGACGACACTTTCCGTTTTTATGTAATTCTCTGTTTCACGCAAGTCTACTGTAGCACAAAATCTGTTGTAGTCGTAAAGTGCCGTCTCGGATTAGCCTGCGCGGATTGCGCAGGCTGATCCGACACGACACTTTACGCAAATGTCCGTATGCCCCTTTTCGCGTGTTGCAAGCCATATCTACCACAAGAATCCGTCTGTTGTTAGACAAAATGGATTTTATGGATCCATAATTATGTGATAACTTACATGGTAAAATGCTTCACGGAGATGCATTAAACTCCCTTTTCCCAGAGTGTCACTCACATTCTTTTGTAGGGCCAGATTTGTATGCCCATCTAAAGGAGGCCCATCCTTACAGAAGAATAAAGAACATACAGTGTGACCTCTGTGGGAATGTGTTTAGATCAAAAGGAGCATATGAGGAACATCGTAAAGCCGTCCACACGGAAGTACGTGCTTTTGAATGCGAAATATGCCACAAAGCTTACAAGTCTTTTAGAGTACTAAAAATTCACAGATTGCGGCATGGCCCTGCCAACGAAATATGCACAATATGTGGTAAAACATTTAGATTGCGATCAGAAGTAAAGCACCACATGAGACGGCATGAAAATGATAGACGAATACAATGTGACTCATGTGACAAAGTTTTCTACCGAAACAGTGAGTTAAGAAACCATCAAAGAATACATTCAGGTGAAAAGCCATATAAATGTGTCATTTGCTCTTATGCATGCTCAATCAAAGGGAACTTGGATAAACACATGAAAACTCATGAGAAACAAAACACTTCTGGTTTGCAGGGCAATAACAAGAAAAAAGGACAGGCGGGTGGAACTGGGAAATCTGATGACTTGGGTGTACTTAGGTCACCACAAACTAGTGATAATTGGAATGTAGGTAAAGAAAATCAGCTGAGTATTACAGGGAACGATAAAGCAATGTCCTGGAGAGACACTTCTGTAATTCAAAAAGAGAAAACTACTGTAGGTATGCCACAACAGTGGCAGAATAAAGAATATCATAACTTACAAAATGTACGAGTTGTGAACAATATGTTACCTCCCCCATTTATTCTACTAAGCAAAAATGCAGAAGATGTCAAGTATGAGGAGCTTAACAAATCAGATGAGGTTAATCATGGTCCCACAGCTGAAAAAGATAATGTTGTTCACATAGTATGTGATCATTTAAACAACAAATCAGATAAAGTTCTCGATAAACCTTCGGATACCAGTACTTGGCAAGTTGCAGATGCCAAGAAAAGCAGTGAAAATACATCACAATCTCTGCAGTCTTTTTATAACACAGTTCAGCCCATACATAAAGTAACAGTCCAAAACAAGGACATTGGTAACTGGAGTTCCCAGATTCAAACTCTCGACCACAAGGGAGGTAACCAGCCATCTTTAGTGAGTTTACAACCAGTCTATACACAGCTGAAAGCGAGCGATCAAATGCAATGGGTACCAGTTAAAACTAATATGACGTCAGGTCAGCAACATAATGCTCAAACTGTGTCTAACTATCAAGGGAACTATCTTTAGATATTTATACCTTCATCTTTTACCAAACAAACTCGATTTATAAAAGGAAAATGATGAAAATGCTTCTTCCCACAATATTTAATACCACATCAAAGGCAGTCATGTGATTTGAGACACGTGCAATTTTTAGTCTGCAAAATTTCGAGAAATTCAACTCTAAGATACTGTCATCTAGTAGAGGATTTAGTCTTTACGAACCTATCTTCAAATTTTTGGACTTATCCACAGTAAAATGTGCCTTGACTGATGAAGTTTGAAAGGGTAGAAAACATTGTAGGGAAAAGGAGAAAATGGCGGTTGCCAGCATTTTCTCCATGACCAATAATATTTTCAAAAAACATTTAACCTGAGAGTCATTACAAAATGCTAGGTTTTTTAGCTCACCTGAGTACAACGTGCTCAAGGGGAGCTTTTAGGATCACCCGGTGTCCGTCGTCCGTCAGTGCGTTGTGCGTCGTCAACAATTCTTTAAACATCAACTTCTCCTAAACCGCTGGGCCAATTTGGACCAAGATTGGCTGGAATGTTCCTTGGGAGGTCCTCTTTAAAAATTGTTCACAGAATTTGATTCCATAAAAAACTCTGGTTGCCATGGCAACCAAATGGAATTTTCTAAGAAATTCTTTAAAAATCTTCTCCTCTGAAACCGCTAGTCAGATCTTAAAATAATTTCACAGAGATGTTCCTTGGGTGACCCTTTTCAAAAACTGTTCGCGAAATTTTGATCCATCAAGAAACATGGCTCTGGTGAATGGGGGCTACTTGCACTATATGGACATGAAGAAATTCTTTAAAATTCTTCTTCTCTGAAACGGCTGGTCAGATTTTGAAATAATTTCACAGAGATGTTCCTTGGGTGACCCTTTTCAAAAAGTGTTCGCGAAATTTTGATCCGTCAAGACACATGGCTCTGGTGAATGGGGGCTACTTGCACTATACAGAAATGAAGAAATTCTTTAAAATTCTTCTTCTCTGAAACCGCTTTTCAGATTTTTAAATAATTTCACAGAGATGTTCCTTGGGTGACCCTTTTCAAAAACTGTTCGCGAAATTTTGATCTGTCAAGAAACATGGCTCTGGTGACTGGGGGCTACTTGCACTATACAGAAATGAAGAAATGCTTAAAAATTCTTCTTCTCTGAAACCGCTGGTCAGATTTTTAAATAATTTCACAGAAATGTTCCTTGGGTGACCCTTTTCAAAAATTGTTTGCAAAATGCTGATTCGTCAAGAAACATGGCTCTGATGGGGGGGGGCCACTTGCACTATATGGACATGAAGAAATTCTTAAAAATTCTTCTTCTCTGGAACGGCTGGTCAGATTTTGAAATGATTTCACAGAAATGTTTCTTGGATGACCCTTTTTGCGAATTGTTCAAGAAATTTTGATCCATCAAGAAACATGGCTCTGATGGCTGTGGGCTATTTACACCATACAGACATGAAGAAATTCTTAAAAATTCTTCTTCTCTGAAACCACTGGTCAGATTTTGAAATAATTTCACAGCAATGTTCCTTGGGTGACTCTTTTCAAAAATTGTCAGGGAAATTTTTATCCGTTGGAAAACAACAGCCAATTGTTGGCACCTGCATGTGGTGCTCTTGTTGGACTTATGTTTTTAGTCACTATCGAGCATGTGCTCCTCTTCAAGAAATTGTCCTTGGGTGATCTATCCAAAAATTTATTTGCAGAATTCTGATTCATCAAAATCATTGCTGTGGTGATGATTGTAGGGGTGGTGACAGATTTTGAAATTACTTTTACAGGTGACCTTTTCAAAATTGCTTGGCAAAATAATGATTTTGTTTCCAAAGTTTCAATACCTCAAAAAAAAGTTGGCTATGGTCCTCTCAAAAATTCAGGTGAGCGATCCAGGGCCATCTTGGCCCTCTTGTTTTTTTTTTTTCTTTTTTTTGGAAAAGAGTTAACCCCTGTATCAAACAATCCTTTGTTTCTACGGTCTTTGGGAAAAAGACTAATGAAAATATTGTGAGAAAAAGGAAAGTGCTGCTTACAAGCATTTTCTCCTTTTTCCACAGTACGTTGATCCATCTGTCCATCCAAAAGACTTATCCCATAATTTGAGATTTGAATTTTTTTTGTCAGTAGTATGCTTCGATAATGCAGGATTGTATACAGTGAGTACCGTGACGCTTTATTACTATTTAGTGTCTCATGAGAGTAGCTCCCGACTGCAAATGGTTGTGCTGGTAACAAGCATTTTCTCCTTTTTCTACAATGTCTTTTAAACTAGTGAAGACAAATACCCTTACTTGAGCCACATTTAACCATATTGTAGTTGTCTTCAAAATGCTTTCAGTTTGTACAAGCTTTGAAATATGTTGTTTGGTTAAGAGGTTAGGTGCTACTGCCTGCAGTTTTCTATTTATCGCTAAGCAATAAATTGAGGTTAGGTGGTACTGCCTGTAAATTCCTATTTATTGCTAAGCAATAAAAGAGGTTAAGAGGTACTGCCCGCAAATTTCTATTTATCGCTAAGCAATAAAATAGTAGATAATCTTTTTTGGCGTCGCTTAATGTGCTGGCTTTTGACCTAGTATTTGAAATTGATAACAAATGAATAAATAGAGCTTTGTGATTGGTTAAAAATGTAAATATGTTTATTTTAAGGGCCGCTACCATTTTGCTGGCAAATTTACGTCGTCTATCTTTAAAATTTTAAAGATCTTTCTTGTTATTTCTTATTTATGTTTGTACATTTTAATGAATGAAATAAAGATGAAATTTTTCTGTGAATTACGCTTTTGTAGTTTAGCTTGTGTGGTTTTTAGCTCCACTGGCCGAAGGCCAGCGGGCTTATGTCATGGCCTGTTGTCCGTCGTGCGTCCGTCCATCCGTCCGTGCGTTAACTTTTTTTTAAAACGTCTTCTTCTCTGAAACTACCCATCCAATTTTGATGAAACTTCACAGAAATGATCCTGCCATGGTCCTCTTCAGAATTTCTTGAAAGAATTTAATTCCTTCAAAAACTCTGGTTGCCATGGCAACAAAACTGAAAAATTTTGAAAATCTTTGAAAATCTTCTTGTCTGAAACCGTAAGGCCAAGGGCTACCAAATTTGGCATGTAGCTTTATCTAGTGGACCTCTACCAAGTTTCTTCAATTTATAGCCCTGGGGTCAAAATTGGCCCCGCCCCGGGGGTCACAAGTTTTACATGGGCTTATTTAGGGAGAACTTTAAAATTCCTCTTCTACCTAGCCATGGGGCCTAGGGCGACCAAATTTGGCATGTAGCTTTATCTAGTGGACCTGTACCAAGGGTGTCCAAATTATAGCCGAGGGTCAAATTTGACTTCGCCCCGGGGGGTAACATGTTTTACATGGGCGGGCTTATATAGGAAAATCTTTCGCATCTAGCTATAAGGGCTAGGGCTATCAAATTTTGCATTTAGCTTTATCTAGGGGGTCTCTATCAAGGGTGCCCAAATTATAGCCCAGGGGGTCAAATGTAGCCTCACCCCAGGGGGTCACAAGTTCTACATGGTCTTATATAAGGAAACTTTAATAATCTACTTGTACATAGCCATATTTAGGCCTAGGGCTACCAAATTTTGCATGTAACTTTATATAATGGGCCTTTACCAAGAGGGCCCAAATTTTAACTTTGGGGGTCAAGTTTGACTCCACACCAGGGGTCACAAGTTTTACATTGGCTTTTATAGTGAAAACTTGATAAACCTGTGTCATGGATCACATATTTTACAGGGCCTTTTATTCAGCAAACTTGTTTTACATGACTTTTTGTTGGGCAAGATTAAAAAATCTTTTTGTTTATAACCACACATTCTAGTTTCATATTGTAGGTCTGGGGTCAAAATTGCCTTCATTCCAGGGATCGCAAGTTTAACATGGGCTTCAAAATATTGTCACTTCAATTTAAACATTAATCAAGGGAAATAACTCTTTTTATGAAAGATAAAGTTCGTTACTATTTACCTCCCTTGATTATCAAGCTGCAGTGATACATGATTGGTGCTAGACAAGTTTTTTAGCTCCACTGGCCGAAGGCCAGCAGGCTTATGTTATGGCCCGTTGTCCGTTGTGCGTCCATCCGTATGTTAACTTTTTAGCTCACTTGAGCACAACGTGCTCAAGGGGAGCTTTTAGGATCACCTGGTGTCCGTCGTGCGTTGTGTGTCGTCAACAATTCTTTAAACATCAACTCCTCCTAAACCACTGGGCGGATTTGGACCAAACTTGGCTGGAATGTTCCTTGGAAGGTCCTCTTTAAAAACTGTTCACAGAATTTGATTCCATCAAAAACTCTGGTTGCCATTGCAACCAAATGGAATTTTTTAGGGAATTCTTTAAAAATCTTCTCCTCTGAAACCACGGGTCAGATTTTGAAATAATTTCACAGATATGCTCTTTGGGTGACCCTTTTTAAAATTTGTTCGTAAAATTTTGATCCGTCAAAAAATGTGGCTCTGGTGAATGGGGGCTTCTTGCACCATATAGAAATGAAGGAATTCTTCAAAATTCTTCTTCTCTGAAACCGCTGGTCAGATTTCGAAATAATTTCACAGGATTGTTCCTTGGGTGACCCTTTTCAAAAACTGTTCATAAAATTTTGATCTGTCAAAAAACGTGGCTCTGGTGAATGGGGGCTTCTTGCACTATACAGAAATGAAGGAATTCTTTAAAAATCTTCTCCTCTCATGGGTTTCATGTTTTACAGGGCTTTTCATTGAGAAAAATTTGAAAATCTTCTTGTTTATAACATTCAAGAACTGAATTATTTGGTATGGAGCTTTATATTGTGGACCTCCACCAGGATTCAAATAATTATAGCTTTGCGATCAAAATTGGCTTTGCCCATGGATCACAACTTTCTCGTAGGATTAGATAGAAAAGTGTTTGCATGTCCTTGTGTTTGAAATCAATTTGCTGAATATTGTAATGTTTGGCTTGTAGTGTTTTTACTTAATAGCCAGTGGAGCGATACAGGGCCATCATGGCCCTCTTGTTTAGCTCACCTTAGCACAACGTGCTCAAGGGGAGCTTTTAGGATCACCCGGTGTCGGTCATCAGTCGTGCATTGTCAACAATTCTTTAAACATCAAGTTCTCCTAAACTGCTGGGCCAATTTGGACCAAACTTGGCAGGAATGTTCCTTGGGAGGTCCTCTTTAAAAACTGTTCACAGAATTTGATTCCATCAAAAACTCTGGTTGCCATGGCAACCAAATGGAATTTTCTAAGAAATTCTTTAAAAATCTTCTCCTCGGAAACCGCTGGTCAGATTTTGAAATAATTTCACAGAGATGTTCCTTGGGTGACCCTTTTCAAAAACTGTTCGCCAAGAAACATGGTTCTGGTGAATGGGGGCTTCTTGCGCTATACAGAAATGAAGAAATTCTTTAAAATTCTTTTTCTCTGAAACGGCAGGTCAGATTTTGAAATAATTTCACGGAGATGTTCCTTGGGTGACCCTTTTCAAAAATTGTTCGCGAAATTTTGATCCGTCAAGAAACATGGCTCTGGTGAATGGGGGCTACTTGCACTATACAGAAATGAAGAAATTCTTAAAAATTCTTCTTCTCTGAAACCGCTGGTCAGATTTGAAAATAATTTCACAGAGATGTTCCTTTGGTGACCCTTTTCAAAAACTGTTTGCGAAATTTTGATCCGTCAAGAAACATGGCTCTGGTGAATGGGGGCTACTTGCACTACACGGAAATGAAGAAATGCTTAAAAATTCTTCTTCTCTGAAACGGCTGGTCAGTTTTTGAAATAATTTCACAGAAATGTTCCTTTGGTGACCCTTTTCAAAAATTGTTCGCGAAATTTTGATTCCTCTAGAAACATGGCTCTGGTGAATGGGGGCTACTTGCACTATACAGAAATGAAGAAATTCTTAAAAATTCTTCTCTGAAACCGCTGGTCAGATTTTCAAATAATTTCACAGAAATGTTCCTTGGATGACCCTTTTCAAAAATTGTTCGCAAAATTTTGATCCGTCAAGAAACATGGCTCTGGTAAATGGGGGCTACTCGCACTATATGGCCATGAAGAAATTCTTAAAAATTCTTCTTCTCTGAAACGGATGGTCAGATTTTGAAATAATTTCACAGAAATGTTCCTTTGGTGACCCTTTTCAAAAATTGTTCGCGAAATTTTGATCCCTCTAGAAACATGGCTCTGTTGAATGGGGGCTACTTGCACTATACGGAAATGAAGAAATTTTTAAAAATTCTTCTCTGAAACCGCTGGTCAGATTCTGAAATAATTTCACAGAAATGTTTCTTGGGTGACCCTTTTCAAACAGTGTTCGAGAAATTTTGATCCATCAAGAAACATGGCTCTGATGGCTGTGGGCTTTTTACACTATATAGACATGAAGAAATTCTTAAAAATTATTCTTCTGTGAAACCACTGGTCAGATTTTGAAATCATTTCACAGAAATGTTCCTAGGGTGACCCCTTTCAAAAATTGTTCACAAAATTGTGATCTGTCAAGAAACATGGCTCTGGTGGTGGGGACTATTTGCACTACAGGGACATGAAGAGGAATTTCTTAATTCTTCTTCTCTGGAACGGCTGGTCAGATTTTGAAATAATTTCACAGAAATGTTCCTAGGGTGACCCTTTTCAAAAATTGTTAGGGAAACTTTATCCGTCGAAAAACAACAGCCAATTGTTGGCACCTGCATGTGGTGCTCTTGTTCATCTCATGTTTTTAGTCACTATCGAGAATTTGCTCTTCTTCAAGAAATTGTCCTTGGGTGATCTATCCAAAAATTTATTTGCAGAATTCTGATTCATCAAAATTATTGCTGTGATGATGATTAGAGAAGTGGTGACGGATTTTGAAATTACTTTTACAGGTGACCTTTTCAAAATTGCTTGGCAAAATAATGATTTTGTTTCCAAAGTTTCAATACCTCAAAAAAAAGTTGGCTATGGTCCTGTCAAAAATTCAGGTGAGCGATCCAGGGCCATCTGGGCCCTCTTTTTATGTGGTGTTTCATACCGTTTTCAACATTATTTCAATTATATCGCGGCGACCAGTGCACTTGTTCATGCTTTCGTAGTTTTTTTTTTAACCAGTACTTAACACGATATTCTTCTAAAGCCACATGCTGCTTTCCCAAACAAACAGTTGAAACAATGGTTAGAAGAAAACCCTGTTGCAACGACTAACGTCAATCCCCGAAAAGAAATTCGTCTAGCTGGGAGTTCGATACAGTGATCCCCTAGTATAAAGCCTATTACTGCAGGTAGCCCTTGTCATGCAAGGGTGTCCTTTGGCAAATGCACGGCAGCGCCCCATTCATGTTCTGATGAAACTCAGGAAAGACTTGGACAAGTCAGCTAACACCGTGATTAAACTGGAAAAACCGTTGAAACTTTAGAAAATGCAACACTATCAAACTGACCAATCCTAAAACAATAATCCAAAGTGAGCTCTTGAATAAAGGAATGTGGCAAGATACGGGTCGGGAAATGAGTATAATAACGTTCAACATAATTGAAAATTTCTCTCTTGTGGCAAGGTGAAAATTATTCAACTTTAGTACCTGGTGACTTTTCATTGACGTTGAGTATAATTTGAAGTCTGCGATTGCTTTCAAAATGGACAGGTTTTTTGTCGTGTGGTGAAGAGTTAACTCTTTACCAAATGAAAATCATTATAGACTTGTCCAAATTCAAAGTTGTTGCAGACAACAAATAAAATATGGCTCAGATATTGGGAACTTGCTCTTCAAAATAGGGAAAACATTGTGGGAAAAGGAGAAAATGCTGGTTACCAGCATTTTCTCCTTTTCCCGCAATGTTTTCGAAAGACCTCTTCCTCGGGGTCGTTTAATCTCGGGATTGTGTGGTAAAGGGTTAAGGGATCATGCTGTCTTCTGATAATTAGTTTCCTCTTCCTGTTGTTTCAACGTTTCAACACCAACATACAAAAACGTTCTCAAAAGAACAATAATGAGCCTAAGAGTCTTCTTGTTTTCGCCATCTATAATCTAAAGAAACAATAATATCATATTTAATTTGCATTACCTCTCTTATCAAAGTCTGGTGTGGCAATGAATAGATTTTATTGGCCCTTTACCTCACAAACGCCTTTAAACGCCACTGAGGAATGGTGCTTTTAGAAGCACTGTGAGGAAAAGGAGGAAATGCTGATCACCAGCATTTTCTTTTTTGTTCTGTAATGTTTTCTCTTTTTTTTTTTAAACCATTCCATACAAATCCCATCTTTTGAGCAAGACTCGGTTTTTTGTCCACAAATGCTTTCAAATTGGACAAGTCTAAATTTTTGTTGTCTTGTCAAGAAAAAACAGATATACGTAAAAATTTAAATCGAACAGTTGGGAAAGAAAAAAAAAAAATGAACAAAAAAATGAAAATCTGTTACAGCATCAATATATCACAGCAGCATAATAAATAAGAAGATACCGTGGTTTTTCAAATCCTGACGGTCCTTGCCTTGATGATTTAAGCCCGTATGGACCCCAGGGTAATATCTATATAGGCCTACAGGTATCTCTATATTAGAACTTGGTTCTAAACTTAATAACTTATGAATTACTTAAATAAAAAGCTGAAATTTCATTCCACATAAAAGACGGATATCCAGTTAGACATTGTGTTTGCCCTATATTTACCCACAAACAGAAGATTCCGTTTCTTGTTTAAGGCAACACACTGTGCGAATTCTACACCATCTTTACTGTGAAGAGGAATTTGAACATGATCACAGTAAATTGTCATCTGGTGTATATTATACCGTCCTGCTAGAAACACGCTTCCACCTCCATCATAAACCATTCCCCTTGGGTATTTTAAATTTTCATGTTTGTACTCGGGTTCACCAAGTTGTACACCATCTAGTCTAATGCAGACAACCTTATCGTTAAAATAATCCGACACTAGTATCCTATCTATTTCAGGACTCACGGCTAAATACAGCGGCCATTCAAATAAGGGACCGCCTGTCTCATTCTTGTCAAACTGTCTAAGCAACTGTCCCGTTTTATCCAATATTTGAACAACGGCGGGTGCAGTTGCGGAAACATAAAAGCTATCGTTAATGTAACAAATGCCATGACAGTCTATATTAATACTGATCTGTTCTGATATATGGACATCTTCTTTGAAATTGATAATGATGATCGACTGAAGCTCTGGAAAAGTAACTGCTACATTATCAGGATCCAGTTCTGTTACGTCCCATGGATGTTTCTCTGACTTAAAGTACTTTTCAATAGTATTGCTGTCAATATTTATGACCTTCAGACTATTATTATCATAGTCTACCAATGCTAATCTGCCATCACTCAGAACTGTGCAGCCTGAAATCCAGCAAGTATTGCTATCTCTGATATGTTTTGCTTTTAACATCTTCCTCTCCTGAAATTTCGCAATCATAATGTCGTCTAGTATAGTTTGGCCAGCTAAAGATTGTAGTAATTGTGATATTTGTGCTTCTTCCACATTCGTCCGCTCAATTACCAAATGATCTCTGTAGATGTCGTTATGTCGAGTCAGGCAACTGTTACACAAGTACTTCTCACATGCAATGCACAGAACCTGCACTGAAGACGATTCACCTGCATTAGAAGCAATGCGGCACCCATCGCATTTGAGCTGATCTTCATCTGTTTGTGTTGTTGATGGTGTGGCATCTTCTACACGTCTTCGCTTTGGAAGACTGAAGTTCAGAGGTTCCATTAAATTGAATCCTCACTATGTTCACATGTCCTCATTTAGGACATTTCAAAGAGTTGTAATACATAGCACACTCTGGCATGGTAAAACACATAAAGCACCAATCATACTAGCCTACTTTATAACCGTATATTTTGGATATATTTAAAAGGCAAAGTTTCACTCTTAGGCTTGTAAAATTTTTTGCTGTTAATTCATATGACAGTTGGCTATTCAGTTGTTGAAAAAGTACATTCCCATCGTGGTGTCGTGGTGTCGGCATCTGTATGGATTGATATTACGGTTTCTGTTGTTTTCATTACCCTTGATTGAAATGACCGTGTATATTTCATGCTGTATGTCACCCAAGGTGATCTAAAGTATCACATTTGCCTGCACAAGTAAAAGAAATGTAAAATCATTATAAAGAGAACGATATGCTAAAAATGTAATAACCATCTCGAACTATCAACTCGACATTTAAAGTATGGATAATTGGAACCAGCTGTCTGTTGTAGTGACATCCTTAAGACTCGATCTTATCAAAATGAGAAACAACTATATAAACTTAAACAATCCATTATTATAATTACTATTATCATTATTTTTATTATTTTCAAATTATCGTTTATGAATGAGCATTGCTCTATTAAGAGGGGATTAAATGCGTCTGCAAAAAGTTTCGACCCATGTCAGCCTGCGCAGACCCCGCAAGCTGAACAAGCTACGGGTCGAAACCTTTTGCCATTTATGAATTTTCCAAGGATCATTCTACCCCATAGTTCAGTCGGTTGTGAGACAAAGTGGATTTTATGGTTCTATGATAGTGTGATGACTTGTTTGGTATAATGCATAAAGGAGATGCGGTAAACCCCTTTTGCCAGAGCATGGCTGAAACAGAACAATAAATCACTCTATTCTCATTATAGAATTAGAAAAGTATTACCCCCATTTGGTTAAAATATACAAAAACAAAAACATATAAGAAGAATAAATGGTTTAAATGAATTTTACAAGGACATCAGCCCTTGAAAATAAGCAAAAATATAGATACACTATTTCTGTTTAATTATTCAACAAAATTTGTTTTTCATAACTGTGCTAATAGCATTACTCATTCTTTGCTTTAAACCTTTGTAACGATGCAAAGATATATTCACAACAGAACTTAGACTCGATTATGATCAACCCTTTACCTGAGTTCCATAAGGATATTGACCATAGAAAACACTGCGGGGAAAGGAGAAAATACTGGCATGCTGTAGTTTGTTCTTTTCCACAACGTTTTCAATCCTAATCCTTTAAGAGACACAATCCATAACATTAGCTAAATTAAGTTTGCCATCTGCACAGTTCGCAATTGGTCGAGTGTAAAATTTCCTCGTTTGATAAAAAGTTGAAGAGGAAAGGTGATGAAAAGACTATGCTCATAACATGGTGGCATATTTCCGGCACGAGATACGAGATAGCTATCTATCATGATAATTTTAGAAAACTATCGCGATAAATCAAAGTTTCCTGGAAATTTTATCGAGATAGTGAAAAGATTCCTGAAAATAATATCACGATAAACTTTGTTATCTATGAAATAAAACATTGATCAGTAAATATTTTAACGCAAAATTTCTCAAAGATGTTCCGAAACCGTTACTAATTATAGATACCGTGAATGTCAGTTGTGGGCAAGAAAGCAAAAAAAGTCATGATAATAGTTAGAATTATCGCTATGTTTTTATCGTGAACATTTTTATTATCTAGGTAATATTTCCAGGAAACTTTGTTTTATCACGATAGTTCTATTAGATATGGTGGCATATTTCTGCCGCGAGATACGAGACAGCTATTGCGATAATTTAAGAGAACTATCGTGATAAAACAAAGTTTCCTAGAAATAGTATCTAGATGATAAAAATTTTCAAGATAAAAATATCGCGATAATTCTAACTGTTATCATGACTCTTTTTGCTTTCGTGCCCATAACGGACATTCACGGTATCTATAATTAGATACGGTTTCGGAACATCTTCGTCTACAACTTTATGAATTATGAATCTCCTTTACCCTGAATGGTTTTAATGTTGTTCGTAGGAGACATTTCAAGCCGTCTTTGTGATTTTACAGACTTCTGTTCATTTTGAGTCTTGTCAAAATTTACCAATTAAGCTACAATTGTTTATGATTCGAAATTTTACTTACTGCAATCTTGTGAAGTCAAAAACTACCGAGTTCATCCAAATGATGAATTTTCTATTTATAGGCTAGATATCGAAAAACGGATAGAACTATCACGATAATTTTATCTCGAATGTCAGCTTTGTGCACAATTGAGAAATTTTGCGATAAAATATTAAGTTTATCGTGATATCTTTTTCAGGAATCTTTTCACTATCTCGATAAAGTTTCCAGGAAACTTTAATTTATCGCGATAGTTTTCTAAAATTATCATGATTGCTATCTCGACTCTCGTGGCAGAAATATGCCACCATACTTAAATTATCGCAATAGCTATCTCGTATCTCGCGGCAGAAATATGCCACCATAATGCTAAAGAAAGCGGCTAGCTGTCTTAAGCGTCTATTTTAAGGTGGACAAATACCTACATAACGCTATTTCATGCTGATTACGTTTCTGTACCGAAAATGTGGATACCGTCCCTGTTCCAATCATGCTGATAAAGCTAAATTGTGCCGAAAATGTGATAAAACGTAGATTACGTTTCTGTATCGAAAATATGACGAAACTTTAAAAAAGGCGCCTTTTTACGAAATTTTAGACTAAAGATAAGTAAGTCTTATGCACAAACTACGCAATATAAACAATTATCACGAGCACAAAATTGCTTAATAATCCTTAAACAAAGAATAAGAAATAGTTTGACATTCTGAATTCGAGATGATAAATTTGATATAGTTTTGCATGCATACTAATAAGTGTGCGATTTTTCCCTTTCAGCTTTTACATGGTGACAAATCTTTATGCTAAACTCAACCGAAAACATTTGTAAGCGCCAAAATTTGGCTCCATTTGGGGATTTTTGTCTTCGAATAACCGTAGTAGAAAACACTGTAGGAAAAAAAGGAGAAGGTTATTCTAATGAACATTTTCTCTTTTTTTTTGCGACCATATTTTGAAAACGTTCGTTCTTCAAAATCGTTAAAATACGGGTACCTTTTGGTAAAGGGTTCCGCTTCCTCTCGTTGAAACTGATATATGTAACTCTTAACAGTTTATCCATGATTTAACTGTTATCTTAAACATTACATGCCTTTAATTGAGCCATGCTCCGTGAAAAGGGGTTTAATGCATCTGCAAAAAGTATCGACCCAGGTCAGCCTGCGCAGTCCGCGCAGGCTGACCTGGGTCGAAACTTTTTGCTATTGGAGTAAATGATTTATAGCATGATAAAGATTTATTTCTTTAAATTATAGACCGAGCATAGATAAATAGACACATGCGTGCATCGTTGTTTGTTTAGTGTTTAACGCCGTTTTCAACACTATTTCAGTTATATCGCAGCGACCCGTTTACTTCTCCTGGTTGATTGATTATATGGTTTTTAACACCTTTTTCAACATTATTTCAGTTATATCGCAGCCACCCGTGCACCTCTCTTGGAGTTTCTTTTACCAATACGTCGAATAACATTCTTTCCAAGCCATCGGCTGCTTTCCCACAGGCATCGTGAAAACAGTGTTAGAAAAGAGATGGAATCTTGGCTCTCAGCTTAAAATTTTCTTTAAACTTTATGATTTCACAGTTTAGAAGTTAAGCAGTAAGTGTTCGATAGGTTATCTCTCTGTCCGACGACATTTTTTTTTTTATTTCATTTCTTTTATCAAATTGAATGCATTAGAAGACAACAAATCAAGTGTAGCTCAAATAATGTAATTTGTCTCTAAATAATTAGACAACTTTGTGCGAAAAGGTAAAACTGCTGGCTACAAGCATTTTCTCCTTTTCTCTCGATGTTTTCAAAAGTGTGATTGCGTTTTTTTTTCAGGGTTTTTAATGCATGAGTTGGTTTGGTAAAGGGTTAAGTACCAAGTATCACTCATATATGAGCCGTGCTCTGGCAAAAGGGGGCTTAATGCATCTCCGTTGTACATGACACCAGCCCACGTCATCACATAATTATGGATCCATAAGAGCCACTTTTTTAAATGACCGACTTAATCATGAAGTAGACTGGTCCTTTGAGAAACAGAAAATTGACCAATAGCGAAAAGTTTCGGCCCAGGTCAGCCTGCGCGGACTGCGCAGGCTGACCTGGATCGATACTTTTCGCAAATGCATTAAGCCCCCTTTTCATAAAGCACGTCTCATATATTATTAGTCAATAACAGTAGCGGAAATCGCATCCGGCGCACTTGTGTACAAGTGTGCCAACCAAACAAACGATACAGTACAATGGGTGATGAAACCACAAGTGCATGTACGTATGCATTTGCGCATTACATTAAAATGGGATTTTTACATCTTTTTGAAAATCATACCAAATTTTGAAAAATGATTTATCACTGAATAAAATATGACAACAGACTGCAAACCATCAATAAGTGAGAGGTATATATGTATAGTTGTGGTAATAGTAGGAGTAGTTGT
The DNA here is from genome assembly GCA_946811185.2 of Hippopus hippopus. Lineage (NCBI taxonomy): Eukaryota > Metazoa > Mollusca > Bivalvia > Cardiida > Cardiidae > Hippopus > Hippopus hippopus. The sequence goes on from OX328106.1 coordinate 32,792,240, forward strand.
AGTAGTATAAGTAGTAGTAGTAGAGGTAGTGGTAGTAATAGAAGTAGAAGTAGTAGTAGTAGTAGTAGATCTAGTAGTAGTAGTAGTATAGGTAGTGGTAGTAATAGTAGTAGATGTAGTAGTAGTAGTTGTTGTAGTAGTAGTGGTAGTAATAGTAGTAGTAGTAGTAGTAGTGGTAGTAGTGGTAGTAGTAGTAGTAGTAGTAGTAGTAGTAGAGGTAGTAGTAGTAGTAGTAGAGGTAGTAGTAGTAGTAGTAGTAGTAGTAGTAGTGGTAGTAGTAGTAGTAGTGGTAGTAGTAGTAGTAGTAGTAGTAGTAGTAGTAGTGGTAGTAGTAGTAGTAGTAGTAGTAGTAGTAGTAGTAGTGGTAGTAGTAGTAGTAGTAGTAGTAGTAGTGGTAGTAGTAGTAGTAGTAGTAGTAGTAGTGGTAGTAGTAGTAGTGGTAGCAGTAGTAGTGGTAGTAGTAGTAGTAGTAGTAGTAGTAGTGGTAGTAGTAGTAGTAGTAGTAGTAGTAGTAGTGGTAGTAGTAGTAGTAGAGGTAGTAGTAGTAGTGGTAGCAGTAGTAGTGGTAGTAGTAGTAGTAGTAGTAGTAGTAGTGGTAGTAGTAGTAGTAGTAGTAGTGGTAGTAGTAGTAGTAGTAGTAGTAGTAGTAGTAGTGGTAGTAGTAGTAGTAGTAGTAGTAGTAGTAGTGGTAGTAGTGGTAGTAGTAGTAGTAGTAGTAGTGGTAGTAGTAGTAGTAGTAGTAGTAGTAGTAGTGGTAGTAGTAGTAGTGGTAGCAGTAGCAGTGGTAGTAGTAGTAGTAGTAGTAGTAGTAGTAGTAGTGGTGGTAGTAGTAGTAGTAGTAGTAGTAGTAGTGGTAGTAGTAGTAGTGGTAGTAGTAGTAGTAGTAGTAGTAGTGGTAGTAGTAGTAGTAGTAGTAGTAGTGGTAGTAGTAGTAGTAGTAGTAGTGGTAGTAGT